>JAPJYX010000023.1:24995000-27395000 GCA_030503985.1 Himalopsyche tibetana | reverse complement strand
AATTTAAATAAACTATACAGTGCATGAAACAATGTAATTTAATTTTAAATTATTTAATTATGACACAAAAATAAATATTAAATTATTGTTCTAACGCTGTCAAAGTTATTATTTGTGGTAATAGAACAATAAAAAAATTTGGTAACACAACATAAATATGCATACGATCTTGCTCGACATATTGAGAAGACAATTATTCGATGAGAAATCTTAATTTCAATTAAGTTAATTAGTGTAAGATTATTTGTTATATTTATTTATTTATTTCGTATGTACCCTTCTATAAAATATTTTTTATGAATAGCTTTTAACCATATATAAAACAATATTTTAAGAACTAAAATATGTCGATATATTTTTAACCTATTATAATATAATTGATTGGTTTGGCATTTAATTAGAAGAACTCAATTATAATAAAGTAAAAATAGCAAGTTTTGAAAACTGTAGAACTAATACGTTGCTATGTGATACTGTGAACTACTAATTTTGCTGTGTGATTAAGCATTTTTAGTTCAATTATTATTTTTAATTTAACGTGTTTGTTTTGATATTTACTATTAAAAAATATGTGTGCCTTTTCTTTTGATATCAAATGAATATTACATCCAATAAAATGAAGTATCCGATTAATGAGTGAATTTTACCTTTTCAGATAAACAAAGTATGCCAGTATACGATACAATTAAAATTTCGCTTTTCAACTCAAGATTATAATTAAGCAGTATCAAATCGATATGTATTTATATCATACTGTAAATATATATTTGCTCTAAGATAACCAAGTTATTATTAGTATAATGTAATTACAAGAATTTTGAAGGCTTCTAAGTGTTTATAATTAACGTTTCCCAAAGTTTACCGGCTCTATATTTTAATAAGCGCCACGGGAATATCGTAAGGATGATTTACTAAATTGCTTCTAGACTTGCACTTCACGAAACTTTATGATGAGGAAGAAAATATTACATCGCTTGTGTAAATTTCGTTTGATTTTTTACGAGGAAATTTTGTACAGGAAGTAATACGGTTTGTTCTCAGCATTTTTGTATACTGCACGAGATAAAATACGAACTTAAATATTTCTGAGATGGATTAAAAACTGCTTTTTTTATCCCTTTACGCTCCCCTTTATCACCGTTTGGAGAATATCCACAATTTAGGGAGCGTTTTATTAAATTATATCGACTGTGGATTGGAAAAAGGACGTAACCCACATATATCAAATTTTACAGGAGGCGCTAAAAACGTGTTTTGATGATTTTGTGAAATATGCAAATTATGAATTATACACAACCTTGAAGTGCGCGGATACTTCCAAACTGGCGTTTAATTGACAAAACCTAATATTAATAAAAGAAATTGTCTCGGAAAAACCTTTATTTCAGTGTTTTTCTAGGTTTTAATTTTTTACAAGGTCATCTTTTTCAAACTTCGTTGCTAAATTCAGATTTGAATCGTTCAAACTATGTACATTCTCACAGATTTTGTCACTAACGACCCGGGTTTCGCCTTTCGGCATATTCAGGCAAGTGCATGGATGAACTTGAACTGACAAGTTCAGTTCAAGTTCATCCGTGCACTTGAATGCCTTGACTTTGCTTGACTACGGCTATTTTGTGTGTGCAGGATTATATTTAAAAAATCTTGACTCAAATTTGAATCGATACTCAAACAATAAATCGTCACTAAATAGGTGAGATAACTAAGATTGGGTTGATATGTTGGAATGTCTTATATAAGTGTTTTGTTGTATTCTTTACGATATATGAATATAAAAACATTAAATGAATTTATGCATCTTGTTTGTAATAAAAAATATTTCTTTGTAAACGGCAGGTAAAATTATGCGAGAATTAAAGGTAAGTTTACGGTTATTTATTGCTTAAAACAATGTCAAACTTTACAAGTCGCGCGGTAGCCCACAAAACTTTGAGACAGTCTTAATTAATAACAGAGCAAAACACTCATGACTAAAAAACACTTCGTAGTATCTGTTTATCGCTTAATGAACGAATTATTTGACAATATCATGATGACAAAATAAACGGAATAGTGAAATATTTGCTTTATTATCTAATAATTCTGTAATATCGACTGTGGAAAGGAAAAAGGATGTAACTCAGAAATATCAAACTTTACAGGAGGCGCAAAAAACGTGTTTTGGTGATTTTGGGCCAACCGCAAATTATGAATTATACACAACCTTGAAGTGCACGGAGACTTCTAAACTGGTGTTTAATTGACATAACCTAATATCAATTTTTAAAAATTGTCCAGGAAAAACCTTTATTTCAGTTTTTTTTCTTGGTTTAAATTTTTTAAAAGGTCATCTTTTTCAAACATAAAAGCTAAATTTAGATACTAATTCGGCATTTGCAGCTTGTATCCTTTTGATAGAACGTGTATCAAGTTTGATACATTGTGATTATCGAAGAAAACCTGTTTTGAAAATACTGTGGGTAACGTCCTTTTTCCTTTCCACAGTCAATATATTTTAAGATTTCAACTGAAGATGCTTGATAAAATTTTAATCGTTCAAATTTTGTATGCTCCCACACGTTTTGTCACCAACGACCCGGGTTTCGCCTTCCGGCAACTTCAGGTGTTCAAGTGCACAAAAGAACTTGAACTGACGTTTTATAAATAAGTGTATCGTAAATTTATTTATTTATCACTTATTTAAATAATCAATAGCTTCTAGCTTAGTGATAAATAAATAAATTTATCTTATAAAAACTATACTCTTATTTACCAAGCGTCCGTTTAAGTTTTTCCGTACACTTGAACGCTTGAAGATGCGAAAAGGCGAAACTCGGTTCGTTAGTGACAAAGTGTGTAAGAGTGTACAAAATTTGAGCAAATCAAATTAAATTTTTACCTATTTTTATCAATTCTGATTGTAATCTACCTACATAAAATGAGCCCTCCAGAGGTGAAGTGAAGTATTATACAATCACGTTTTTACTTGGTGTTTTGGTAAATTGAATATTATTATCTAACAGATATAACACTATTGCAATGTGTATTAACTGAGATTATTTCACTTTTACGATACTTTAAGACAGGAAGGATACTTGGATTATAAATTCTTGGAAGGACTGAAAAAAAAAAGTCCCATGATGGTAAATTTGGGAAATCCGCAAATTCCTGGGTGTTTGAAATTCGAATGAAGAAGCCACGGCCCAAAAAAGTTGAGAAACACTGCTTAATGACGTGTAGAATATTACAAAGCATCTCATTTTTTAAAATGTAAAATACCACTTGGCTCACTTCACCTCTAATGGGCTCATGTACTTATATAATAAACCTGTGTATATCCATTTTTATTGAACTCTTTATTACATATATCATATAGAATCACTGTTGAAAAGGTTTTCAATCGATCGACCTCATTACTTCACTAGCACTCTGTAAGGAGCCGATACGCTCAACTTATGTAAGTAGTGTTTACACAGTCAATCCTCTTTTTATGCGGTAGATGCGATTCACGAAATATCGCATTAAAAAAATCGCATAAAAGAAAAGGCGTTCCATGAATTTTAAAATCCGCATAACTTTGTAACAGCGAGTTAAAATAAACCCAAAATCGCACAAAAAGTAAAGGGGAATTAGAGGAAAAGCACGGCGTAAAAATACTTTTTAAATTTGTTGGTTTTTGTTTCATTTTAGAAACATTTTAAGTAAAATTATCGTCACTTTACGTCAATGCTAAGTGCGTTTTGCATGTGGTTCGAAATCACTCTTTTTCGGAAGAAATAGTGTGCGCATCAATTTTCTAAAAACGATGGATTTTTTTAAAAAAATGAATTTAGTTATCAAAGTTTGTTCAAATTTTCTTTTTTCGTTAATTAATTGTTTAATGGCAGATGCAACATGATTTAAACGGTTCAAAAACGTTGTTTTTTCCAAATGTCGGTCATGTTTATAATTCATTCTCTAATCAGTCTAATCTATCAAAAATACAACTATACGTGCTCTTGATGTAAAATATAGTACATTTTTTAAAAAAAAATCATTTCTAAAAAACCGCATAACTTCGAAATCGCATAAAAAAACAGCATAAAAGAGGACTGACTGTATGTAGTTTTCAAAAAGCACCACTTTATGAAAAAGTTAACGATACGATAAGCATTATATGATAGATGCAATTGAAACATATTTTATATACAATATTTAAAAAGATATCGCACACTTAAAGCGAAAAAAGATAATCGGAAGCTTCCTTAGGTTTATATTCGTGGAATTTGAATGAAGATTTTGTTCGATAAGCTGGAATTATGAGATTCAATTGGAGTTTTGAGAAAGTAATGAATACATTTGAATGCTAAAAGCTCGGTTTCAAGTCTGTAGAAAATAATTTTCAATATAAACTCGTTCACGACCTGGTTTTCGTCGTGATATTCTAATAAAAGTGGTGTGCAAAATAATAAAAATTCTTCGGCTTGTAGCGGGCGGTATGATAGTTTTATTTTAGTTTTATAGATTTTATTATAGTTTTATAGATAAATTTGATAACTTTGTTACTGCACTTCTTGTGCTAAAACTTGTGACACGCGATTCGCCTATTTGAGAAGCATCATCAGACAGACCATCACAACGTTTACCAACTAGGGATTCTGTGTCAAGACGTTTCGGGACTTTTTTGGAAAATGTCCCGGGACTTTGGTGTCTATTCTCGGAATCAGTTTTGAAAAAAAATGCATTATATTCAGGCTAAAGAACTAAAACCTGGGGCTTTAAACAAAATTTTATTGTGCATATATAAAAGGGATCTGATAAAAAAACAGAATTTTGGGATTTATAATTTCGTAGAAGTTTTAAATATCATGTGTTTATATATTGTAATACAATTGTAGCAAAAACAAATTACAAAATAATAAAATTAAATGTTCATACCTTATGTTGTTTTATGTACAGATGTTTAGGATTTATAATTTCGTAAAAGTTTCAAATACCATATGTTTATATATTGTCATATAACTGTAACAAAAGCAAATTCCAAAATATTAAAATTGAATGTTCATACCTTGATGTACACATGCTTTTTCACTATTATACAAAAATACTTATTTCTCAATCGGACAAAAAAGGTCTAAAAGCTGTATTGTGAAGTTACGGTCATAAATTTACTCCTGACGGCGGTCTAATTCTTTGATACTTTTTTGTTACATGTGCCGTTATCATCCCTTCTTAGTAAAAAATAACCGTAAGCATTGCGCATACCCATTGCATAAGAAAAATAATAATTATTAAATATTGTATTAAAAAACGCGATTGTTACTAGTGCGTTCTTTCAAAAGGCGTATAAAGCATGTATGTATGTAATACATACATGAAAATATTTCATTTGATAAAATTATAATTTTATTGAAGGGGAAATAAAAGTCTCGAGTCCCAGGATTTCCCGGAACTTTGACTTTATCACGCCTCGAGTCCCGGGACTTTTGAAACCCCGAGACTTCAGAATCCCTATTACCAACAAACTGTATCAACACCGTTCACGTGAATGGTGTTGTAACACAATAAAAGGAATAACAATGTTATCAAATTTAATTTAATATTAAAAATGAACTGCCACAAAATTACCACTGAATACATCAAGGGATTGTAATGGATACGAACAACTGAACTAACATGCTCAAATAATAGTTTGAAAGTAAATTATACCTGATTAATAGGTGTACCCGAAATTAATGTCACTTATTGCGTTATCCATTTTTAACGATCAGATGCTTTCCGACCACGCTACCTGTCAGTAATGTATTGTGTGAAATTGTTAGTCATCTACCACACTCTCCGGACATTGTTCCTTCTGACTAGCACCTGTTTCGTTCAATGCAAAATTTCTTAGAAGGAAAAAATTACGCTTTCTATCACGATGTGAAAAACGGAATAAATGAATATTTTGAATCAAATCCCATAAAAATTTTCGAAAAAAGGCATTAAAATCTTACTAGAAAGATGAAAGAAGGACATAGAGAATAAAGGTAAATTTACGAATGTATTTAAAACGTTAAAATATTTTTTTATACGAATAGCTTTTAGGATACAGGTTTTAATGAGTTTGAAACTTTATATTCAGTCTAAAAACTAGCATTGAATCACTACTAACGGAGTTTTTATTCGTTCTTATTGCCTACTGATTAAATGTTTGAAGTTGAAGAAAAGTATATTTCAAGGAATTGTTAATTGAACCAAATTCTGTTCATGTCGTTGCACAATGCAGAAAAGATTCACGATAGTTTGTTAGATATCTAAGCTAAAATATTATTCATTCTAGAAATAAATCAATATATTAATAATAAGTGACTGCATAAATTAAGGTAACGTACGGAAATGTAAGCTTTTGTTTAAACTATGAACAATGGTAAATAAGATCATTATTGAGAATTTTTCCATGGTTTGTGTAAGATAGATTGTTAGTTGTTACATAACAAATCGGTTTCTAAGGATAAAAAAAATTGTATCTCGAATGTGACATAGAAAGAAATATAACATCAAATGACAAAAATACATATCAAGAGGAGTAGTGAATGAAAAGATATTTCAATAAAAATCTTCTGAAAACAATCACATTAAAAAATATATAAAAAAAATACAAAATTAATGAATACATCAAGAAGCCAAAGCATCATAAATCAACATTTATGATTATTGACAAATAATTTGCATTCGTTTAAAAATAAGTAACAGATTAGTAGGGAAACCTGTTTAGCTTTTCTAAAAATTGAGAAAATGAGTCGTTTCTTTGATTAATTGAATTGGCATTTGCTTGGTAAGACTCCATTATAACACGGTGACACGTTTTTGTAACCTTAAGGGCTCAACATTCTTATTCATACGGTGACTATCTCAAATGTTATATGATAGCACGAAACTAATATTATAAACTTATTTCCCGGTGAAATAATTACGCCATTCGCAAGATATTCTTTTTAAAACGAGCATATATAATCCTAATGGAATCCAACCCAAAAGATATTTTTTTGTTGCTACGAAAACTGGTGATAATATGTGTACAAGAATATGGCTAGGATAAGCTTATCGCTTTCGCTGCGTTCTATTTTGAGAATCGGATAGGTGGTGGAAATAAAATTTTAACATCACATACATCCATGTCTATAAATCGATTGAAAAAATCCTTCTATACTGGGATTCTAACCGCCGAGGTTTGAAAACTTTAGCCAACAATGTTAATCACTCGACCATAATTTTTTTTTTCAATATTATGAAAAACTTCGTTTCTGACAAAATTAAAGTTGTCACGAATCTTTGAAGTAATTAAATGTTTTTTTTCCATTCTACAAATGAGGCAACTCAAAGCTGTTATTGAAAATAGCATATCGACAGTGGAAAGTAAAAATGACGTAACCCACACAAAGCAAATTTTACAGGAGACCAAAAAAGTTTTTTTGATAATTTTGGGCCAAATGTAAATTATGGAATATACACAACCTTAAAGTGCACGAAGACTGATAAACTTATTTTAAATTGAAGAATTTTTTCTTAATTTTAATTTTCACATGCTCTTATTTAATGATACTAATTCGGCATTTCCAGCTTACATGCTTTTGATAGAATGTAAAAATTGTGATTATCGAAAAAAGCTGTGGGTTACGTGCTTTTCCCTTTCCACAGTCGATATATTTATTTGATTGAAAGATAAGCATAAAAATTTCAAAGAAAAGTATTTATTAAAAAAAAAACGATATGAAAATTAAATTCAGTAGTCAAAAAAAGATATGTTGTACAGTTTTTCATTGTTTTTATTTTATAGGTAATTAAAATAAGCTTAAAAACGATAGACTCATAAGACCTTTTTAAAGATTACTTCTAAATTTATTTTAATATTTTGTCTTCTATGGTGGACAATTACTTTTTGGTGTTACCGGATTAAATTTTTGACTTTGATTACGCCGATTTTATATTCTATGTAAATCTCTCTGAATTAATTGTTTGAAATCTAGCTTAAAAATTAAGTATTAAAGATAAGTTTAATCAAATAATTTAAATGAAAGCAAATACGACTTATTTGTTTGGAAGAAGAACAAAGCTATACCGATTTATTCTCATTAACACAAACCGTTTCACTAAAACTAGTTGTTTTAAATAATTGTACATTTTTTTTTTAAAAAGGCAAAGACAAAAAAATTAAAATAACCAAATTACTTTTAACGATCGATTGCATGGAAAAGAAAAAAATATAGTCTTATGTACATTTGAATTGGGTCCACAAAGCAATTGAAAAATCAATTGATTAGTGTGCAATCGGAGATTCGAACCAAATGTTTTAGCTATATAATTAGACGAAAGCAGTGATGCACAAACTATTTCACAGAGGAGCCAACGTAGCCATTGTATAATTGTTCACGGGCTACACATGTAAGTGTTTAAAAAAAGTTATCACATTGTATGTTTATCACAACTCCATTAGGAGTCCATATGCTCCACATTGGGAGCGGACATGGTTAAAAAAAATGTTTATCACAGTGATTTTAGAACGCAGGTTGTGCATCTAAAGTGTCAATTACTCCACTACTAAATTAACGAACTAATGATGATGATTACTATTACGATTTAAGTACTTTCATTGCTATGGGATCAAAATTTTCATAACGTATGTCCGACTCATTCTACTATATTTTAGAGAAGGGTTCAGAAAATTAGTAAATTTCATTGATGAAAACAATGAAATATACCGGCACTTTACTAAAACACGTCAGACAGATTTTACTATAAATAATATGAATTTTTTTTTACCATGTGCGCTCACAATGTAAATCATATGGACTCCTAATAGAGTTTATCTCAACAGAAGTGTTTTTACGAGAACTGCTTGTTACTCAGTTGCTCAATCTCTCTTTTTCCAAAGAGATTAGGAATAGAAGCATAAGGCTAAGGCAAGACTAGTCGTTAGCTAATCGCTCTCGATATGCTCCGTTTATGAGATATGATGGGTGGGAGGAATTCAAGACATCAAATACATCCATGCCTTCGAACAGAAATTCATAAATCTAAAGAAAAATCAATTTATAAAACTGTCCGTATTGGGATTCAAACCCGCGACATCGGTGACCGAAACCAACAACGTTGAACACTCGACCACACAGGCGGATATGACATATAGGCGAAGAAATATGGGTCGTTATTTTATATGCCATATTTTTTTCAAATATAGGTAACAGGAATGCTTTTTAAAAGCTTAAATTTAACATAATTTATGAATTGAATAACAATAGATTCACTGAGTTACATAAATATTAATACCAACTTCGGTAAATCAGTGATGAAGAAAATACGAATATTTTATGTGAGTAGTTTTCAGCCTGAAGTGACGTTTAAGTTTGTTCAAACAATCTCTTCGAAGACCCTCTTACAATACTTGTTCGAATCTTGGGCTCACTACACCAAACTTATCAGATGACAATCATTTCGCTCCAATGAATGTTTAATATAAGCCGCAGTCTATTTTAAACTACTCTATATTGTTCTGACAGATTGTAAAGTAATTAAAATAAGTTGTCAACGTTAAATGGAATATGAAGTTAAATTATAATTTAGATATGGTCTGTTTTCAAGTAATATTATTTGTATTTTAGAGTGTTATCTTTAAATGGTGGAATGTAGAACCTCCAATCTCGAGATGACGTCCATTTTTTTGATCCTGGGATTATGATAGTACTAAGCCCAGGATTTCGGGACCAGGCTGAAAAAAAGGTCTCGCGTCGTTTAATTTTGGAAATTCTGTAAATTCCTAGGTTTTTAAAGTTTGTTTGAAAAAACCTTGCGGGAGCTAAAAAACCCAGGATTTTTGGATTGGATGTTCGAGTGGAAAGGCATTTTGTTTAAAAAAAACTTATTTGTATTAATTCCACACATTTATGTTAAATATTACCAAATCCTGAGCTTTTCCAGCAGCTGATAGGCAGATAACAACGAACCTAGGTATATACTGATTTAGTAGCGGTTTATTGTTTGAGTGTTGCGTCAAAGTAACCTACAACATTCTTTTTTATACATGTCCACTCCCAATGTGGAGCATATGGCCTACTAATGGAGATATTTTAACAGTTTAGAGTTGACAATTTATTTTTAACAATGTACTACAAAGTGGTCTACGAGCCAAAAAAGGTTGAGCAATCCTGTTATACAATAATCTGTATGAATTGTTTTATTTTTATTGAAATGTGTTTTCAAGAAAAAATGATTATTGCTTTTCCAATAAGAAGTAACACAATTAAAATAAAAAAAATCACCATACCTAACCCACCTAGAACATTGCGTTTGAGTAAAATACAGAAACTTTTACAGTATCTTAAATAGAATCGCGTTAAACTGGTAAGGAAATTCTAGGAAATATAAAAAGCTCTTAGCTTTATTCTTGAGTTCAACGGTAAGAAAAAGCTCTTTATGTAGTATATTTATACTCTATTCAGACAAAGATAGTTCTTGTGAAACACGAAGTTATTGGCACAAGCACTTCACTATGGCATCTTATAGAGGTGGTTATGAAGAAAGGTTTTTTACTTGTGCACAATAAAGACATCCACGTATTAAGACTTTTCTTAATTGATTGAAATTAATTTAATACTAATTAATTAACACTTTCCTTAATTGATTTTCCTTGAAAAATGTTGTGAAAGAAACATGTAAATTAAATTACATTATTATCTTATTAGAAAAAAATAATATGATGGTAAACCAGACATGCACAAACTTTATCTTCTAGTGAGCCACATAAAAACAAATTATGATCGGTTCGGGTTGCAAAGATTACTTTTTTTCAAGGCAAGCTCGATTCTCTTTTATACAGAAACGTTCCATATAAAACAGATATGAAAAAAAAACAGTGTAAAAAGATGAAGTGAATTTAGATACATTATTGATAGGTTTCATTACATTATGTTAACCGTTGTATTTAGAAAACGTAAAAATAACTAAACCATTAAAAAGAGGATTAGAGTACTTTTTATTGTGGTATAGGTACATGTTTTATTTATATGTAATTCAAACATTAATGCGACCGCTAATTTCAAACTATTGTTTTATACCTGGACTTAATATTTGTAGTATTAAGCAGCACAATCAAACTCAAATTCGAACCGATTTATTCTCCTTCATTAACCACTTGAATACCAAGCGGACACAGGTGTCCGGAACATATGCAAGCGAACACGGATGTCCAAGACATTTAAAAAATCAAATACTTGGTATTTTAATAGAATATAAGCAACATTTTGATGAATATGTGTAGTGCCATCTATATTGAGTTAGTATAAGTTTTTAAAATATCAAATTCGAGTGTATATTAGGCAAAAATATTTTTCTCAAAAACACACAGTGTCTCTGAGACATATTAATGATTTATTTGCTCGGTATTCAAACGGTTAAAGAAAAAGTTTGCTTACATTTATTTAATATTTTTTTTACGTAAAAAAAATATATATTATGTTTAATTTTGGAACAAAGGGCCGCGGGTTGTGCATCGCTGTGGTAAACGTTTCGTTCGTGCTAACTAAATTTTGATACGTATTATTTTCCAGATAAATATGCCTTATATATTATAAATTATGTATTTTAAACGTCATGATGTAATGTCGCTTGTACAAACGGCAAATATGCAATGGTTTCCTGAGAAAATATTTTGCTAAGCGGTTTCTATTTAAAGCTGCCAACCAAAGTGCCAATTCTGAATTTGGCCACTGGTTCACATCGTAATCCAATTGTGCAGGGAAATTTAGTAGAGGTGTTAATTATGGCGCTGGTATTAAAACATATTCGTAGTAGAATGAACGCTATATATGTTTTACAGACAGTCGTACAAAATCCTTTACACTACGGAGTGGACAGTGTTAACGAAAGATACGGTATGATTTATAGTCACACGCTCTTACTACCACTTTTGTGATGAAAACTGGCAGACATTTAAAATTTGTAACTAAATTAATTGTGTTTCAATTTTGTTATCATGTAACCAGTAATGTCGATTTATTAATTGTTTATGGCCTTAAGAGGATATAGTACCTTTACGCCTGAAAACAGAGTAAATCGATCGTTTGCCATCGACGAAATCTCGTGAACCGTTCACTTAAAAAATTTTTTTTTTCAAATATTACATTTTCCAAACGCTTTTTTACACTATTACATTTTTTTTTTCATGAAAATAGTCATATTTTCAAGAATAAAAGGCAAAAAGTTCACACAGAATTTTTCAACTGCTTTCGTTTTGATCATTTTTAGAGTTTATTGTAAGATACCGAAGTTTAATGTCTTGGAAAGAAATGCAGATAAAGATTTGTTTAAGAAAGTGATTTGAGCAGAATTTCCAATTTATGTAAAATAATGATTGTACATCTATTTGAATTGTACCATTTTTCCCACTTTTTCTGACTGATTTTTAAAGCATAATTGGATCATAAATACTTCTAAAAAAAATTGAAATAATAAAACATTTTATTGTTTACATTTAAAAGCAAAAAAAAATTAAAAAATTGTCATACCAATAAATAATAACTATTTTTCGGGGATGTGTTTTTCTTGCCGTAAATTTCGCAGACCCAGTCAGTGTGAGAAAGACGTTCGTACTGAGTGCACGTGCCACATATTACTCTGGATTAACTTAAAACACTGGTCATACAAATGAATCGAAGAAATGTATTTTTTATTTTGCGATAAAAAAGTTGTTGCGCAAAATAGCGGTTAGGGTTAAGGTTGCTCAATGCGCTTACAAATAATATTATAATTTATAATACAATAATGTCTTTTCCAATAGCGATTATTTTAAAGACCAGTATTTAGCTTAATGGATAAGCATTTTGAAATATTTATTTGGCAATGCTTTTAAAAAGAGATTCTATTCAATATAATAGTAGCAGTAGTTGAATAAAAAGATTTTTCACATTAGTAGTTTTGAATCATTTCTATATTTCAAAAGATTTTTGCTAAAAAAACAAAGTTCGTCATCTAAATCGAAAAAAAACTTGAAAATTATTGGATAAGGTAAGATATTAACAGTAAATATTTTTTAAGAATCATACAGATGGTAAACCATGTTTTTTTGCAACGTAGAGTTTTTATTAGGATTTTTTTCAATAATTTCATTTTAACTTATATATACGTGTACCATCAGATCGTCTTTAGTCAGCCAAGTATGAAATGTTAATTCTTTTGACTATTTTGTTTACATACACATCATTAAATATATTTTTCAAAAAAAAATCGAGCCGCTCATTTTTCACGACTCCGGCCAAAATACCGCGACTCCGACTCCACAGCCCTGGTTTTTTTAATTGAATACATTTTTCTACCGTCAAACTTGTTTTTTTTAAGTTATAATTGAATAAAACAGAATGCTAGAAAATATTCGAAATTGATATATGACAAATATATATACATATGTATGGATACATAATAAACTTGTGAAATATATTAATTCATACATTTAAGTCATTTTTTGTACCACCCAACAAAGTTAGTCCGATGCAGCCGATATAACTTAACGACTTTAATTTATCTATTATATTAAATGATTGAAAACCATATTTTTTCGATAATTTACCAAATTATGTAACAATATTATACCTACAATACATTAATATTCAAATCAATCACATGGTTTGAATTACTTTTAATATTATTAGTATTATGTTTTTTTGTCACAGCCCTGAATGTCGAACTTGTATATTGGCGAGAGAAAAAAAGTTCCCAAACATTATACAAAAATACGAATATATTTATGCAATTGATATAAATTATACAAATAACTTTTTTTGATCAGGCATACTATTCATTTAGTTTCTTCCTTATTGAATTAGTGTTAGGCTATATAAAAACTTGAAGTAAAAATAAACACATCATAACATTTGGTTATGACTTTAAAGACATGCATGGATTATGAATATTTTCGATAGTTTCGGCATTCACTAAAGACAAAATCATTTTATAACAAATTAACAAATAAACTTTGTCATTCCACTAATTGTTTACAAATTGTAACACGTTTTTGGCTTTTTCGAGAAGCGTCTTCATACCAACTATCTTAAAGCTATTATTAGATAATGAAATTTACCTTTATTCTAAGTAATCAGTGGAATAACTAAGTTTTCTGATAGCAAACATGTTTTTATTCCGTGAATTCAGTATGTATTTTTTTTTTTTTTGAAAATGATTACAAATATCCTCCAAGATAGCTTAGATGTCCAACAAGAAATATAAGACATAGTTAATATAATTTTCGGAAAATCCACTGTCAGAACTATGGCGTGAACCAGAAATAACTATCAACTGAAATTTATATTTATTTTAGAACTCAATACTTTTTCCATTTTAATCTTATTATGTCAATATTTTTTATTCAACAGAATGTTTTTAACTGTATTCATATTAAAATCAATATCATAACAAATAGGTTATACAAAATTAAAAATAAAAACAAATTCTTTCAATATATTAGAGAAAGTTTGAGAAATTTGTATTGTATGGTTTATCTTGTTTATTTCTTTTATTATTTCGTTTGACAAAACACCGTCTCTGATTTACATTTATTAAATACGATGGCTTACTGTTGCTATCAATAACTCATATGTAGCATTATAAGTCATTTTCACGGTATATATAATTAACGCATTGTTTCAGTTACATATAATTTTTGCAACAGATATTTGGAGAAGTAAATTAGATTGTCAGTCTTTGCTACGAAGATAAAAAAGTACTTACTGATTTTCGTCAATAACAAATTGTTTTATATGAAAAGCCCTTATTACTGTCTAAATATCCATCCGTGTGTTAGGTGGTATTGCTATTTTTGTAATGAAATATACAAATGTTTTGCTTGTTTTGATACTGTAAAAATACGTATTGTGGTGGTTACTTATTTAAGTCAGTGCAATATTTATGCTGTAGGTCAAATTTAAGTTTTGCAATCCTACTGAGTCGCCTTAAATGGCAACATTGTTTTTCGATACCCGATGCGATTTTTATTTCTTTCTTCCTTGCTTTGTAGAACGTCATCGGGACTTGACGTATGGCAAAATGCCTTTATTAAATGTTTTTATTTAATTCTACTTACATGTTTACGTCGAGTTAATCCAACTGCCGTTAGTCTTAATGAATTTTATTAGTAGGGATTTATTCTTGGGGTATAACATCGTGAACAAAAGTAGAAATTTCTCACAATAAATAAATTACGAGTAATGTCAATCAATATATGAAGTATAATTTTTGTTTCAATGAAATTTGTACTTGTCAAATTGTCTGCATCATATTGTGGGTAAACTGGCAAAAGGCGTAAAGTAAAAAACCGTCTCTTTTGAATAATGAATGCAGACAGATACATTTCAACACGTTTTCTTCTGAAAAACAATGTTCAGCGATATTTTGTGTGTTTTTACATATTTCGAACATAATATACTTCAAGTCAATTCCGATTATAGCTATTTTCTTCAACAGCAAAACAACTATAAATAACTTAACGCTTTTGAATATGTGAATCGATTTCATCAATCGTATTCAAATTTTACGTATAGCTAAGACGGATAAGAAATAGTCATAGTACACAAACAGAGGTGTTTAAATTTCACGATTATCGAAGATGACAATTGTTTCAAAACAAGGTTTTTAGACTGATCGCCTTTTCCCAGTATAGCGACGATATTTATCACTACCTTAAATACTAAATCAAGATTTTGTTCGATCAACTAAAATGTATAATATGTATTAAGTAGTTATTTATGGTCACTTATAGAGTGTTCACTGTCAATACTTGGTGGAAAGGCATTATATTAATAAAAACACAATAATCCTTTGTACTTCATTCCACTTTATTTAATATGTCAGGACCGGTTTCACTTTCACCGCATATTCACTTTATTAATTAACCCTTTGGTTACGGGCGAAATTTCGTAGGTATGTGCGAAAAAAACGGGTAAGAAAATGGGAATTTTCCAGTGTTTTGGAAAAACTAACGTAAATCTCAAAATTTTTAATACATTTTATCATTTTTTTTATAACGTGCTAAGATCAATATTATCTACGCGAATTCATACAGAATTAAATAATTATCTGACTTAATATAAATAATAATAAGCGATGAAATCAAAAAATCGTTTTTCTCATACCCTAAATTCGACTTTCACTCCAAATATATGTTTTATAAGAGAATAAAATGTATTTAACAATTATGCTAATCAATAGTATGGATTGTCGTTAGTATCATCATAAAAAAATCACGAGGAGTTTTGGACCGAAAATGACCAGATCCACCTTTTCCTGAACGTAGAAAAACACACTTTTCTTATAAAAAACTAAGACAGTTTTGATTATTAGGTCATATTTTAACCCTTAATTTATTTGAAACTAAGAGGTTTTTGGCGACGTTAAAAATTTTATTTTGTTCCTTTGAATCAGTACTCCAATATTATAGCGATATTTAATTTTTTCTCTTAACTGAATTTGGGCGTATTTGATCCCATACTCCTCATAATAATACAATCATAAAAAGGAATAAGCGCCACGTAAGATCATATAGCGTCTTTCGTTTTTGTCTCAAATTACATCATAATTCATATGTTACTGATAACATTATAAACTATAATTTATATTATGATTATTTTACAAAACGAAATCATATTATCTTCATGTAAAATCACTTAAAAATTACCTGGACTATTATCGTATCACTAAAAAACTATTACGTTTTTTTTCTTAAAGGATTATATTATTTCGCAACAAAAAAAACACAAGCATGCTTTATTTATTGTCCTCAATGTAAATCGGATGCAAACCTTTATCAATCTTTATGGAAATATACTTTAACCGTTTCACCAGGGGTGGGCTGGAGGCGGCTCGCAGGGGCCCGGGCGAGCCTTTTGATAGTTTTAAATTGGGTCAGCGAACCCTTTGTTAAATTATGAAAAAAAAAAAATCTTGCTCAATCAGTACTTAACTGCAATTTATGACCCATATATTATCTACAACGGTTTCAGTATAACGTTTGACTGAAAGAAATAGTACCTATTTCTGCGTCCATCTTATAACTCTTCACTCTTGCAATCTGAGGTAGGTAATTTCATTTTTCAGCTATAGATATTAATAATTTTACGGTATATTACGTATCGTTACTGAATTTAAGAATAGTAAAAATTAATTGTTTTAATATTTATTGTGTAAAATTGTAGGTATAAGATTGATAAAGAAATCTGCCCATTGAACAGAACACTGCGAATATTTCTGTGATTAGGCGTACCTTTTGCTAGCGTATTGGCAGCCCACCGATGCGTTTTACCATCCTTTCAACGCTTTTATTACTGGCTGTTAAGTCGGATAAAAAATGACTCCTACTTCGGCTTTAAATTGAAAGCGACTAAGACTCCGACTCCGAATTGATATTTACATATATCGATGGCTTAGTTCCATACTGCTACAACTAAAAATTGTTAGCTTTGAGATATGGTTGGCTGACCAATGTTTTGACACATCTAAACTGAGTTGTAGAAAACTGATATTTATTGTTTGTGTCATATCTTTAGTGAATCATTTTGTTATTAATCTCATTTCAGTTCAAATTTATTGAAACTTTGACAAAACCATAAAATGATATTTCGAATCGTATATATTATACATGTAACCGAGATATTGTTAATATTTCTTTATTTCCATTATGCAAACTTTTGCCAACCGGGAGAAAACTAGTATTTTTTTCTAGATGTTCTTTTGTGAATCTATAGAAAATGTATTCGAATAGGTAATATAACTCAAAACATCAAATTTTTGACTTATCGTTTTATAAAACTAGGACATCGATATATATATTTCGCGGGATTTTTTAGTCCAACAAGATTTATTATTATTTATGTTGTCATGTAATGCTCATTTCCAAAATAACTGCTATAAACGCTTTGATTTGATATGCAGTTATCGGATCTCATTATTTCATCTTATTTGAATGTATTCTAGTATAAGCATATTTATTTAATTCAATGGTTATCATGTTCAACAATTGAGCATTAAAAAAAGATTGATGTAAGAAATAGCTTCAAATGATTTTAAGTGAAAATGCTCGAGTCATAATAACTCGTCAAATAGAATGGGCAAGGGTGAAGTGTCATTAAATTTTACTAAAATCTGTTCCACAATTGTAATTATCAGCGTATTTTCGGCTGGATGACGTCACTGTATGATTTTCTTCAACCATTAGAATGATTTGGCATTATGGGTATTATACCAGGGCTGTGGAGTCGGAGTCACGGAGTCGCGGTATTTTGACCGGAGTCGGAGTCATGAAAAATGAGCGGCTCGATTTTTTTTTGAAAAATATTTTTAATGAAGTGTATTCAAACAAAATAGTACAAAGTGTTGCCATTACATGCTTGGCTGCTTACAGATCATCTAATGGTATACATATTATATAAATAAATTTTATAATATTTAAAAATAAATTTTGAAAAAATTCCTCGGAGTCGGAGTCGTTCATTATTTTAAGGCTAGAGTCGGAGTCGGAGCCGCCTTTTTTTACACGACTCCACAGTATTGTTCTAAAAATATTAATAGGTATGAAATTCGTTGTAATAAAATAAAAAAAAATATTGTATAATGTTTGCATGTATGTGCGGTCCTTAGGCAAATTTAATTTTAACGTATACATATTGTAACTTGAATTTTCGTATATTTCTGTATACATATTTTATTTTATTTATTCATATTATGAAGGTTGGGGAAGCCGCCAATACTTTTTTTGAGACGTTGTTAGATACTGTTAAAAATCATTTATTTTTATTCATATGTCAGTTCCCAACCTTTTTTTACTATTAGAACTGCCTCAGATGTTCAAGCAATCTTTTTTGAATAGAAAACAGATAGAAAGAATAAGGTTAAAACAATAATTACAGGTCAGCTAATTACTCTCACTACGCCCTGTAATTTTAGGATTGGAAGGGTAATAAGGAATCTTCAGACATCACAAACATCCTTGCCTTAGAAAAAAATGATAAATTGTTTGAAATGTGATTCGAACCAAGCGTCTCGGAAGCAGATGACGCTGACCACTGCACTGCAGAACCGAATCACAAATTTAATTTATTATTTTTAAAATAAATTATAGCAGTTTTGTCGGGTCCTACGGCGCAGTGGTAAGCGTTTTTGGCTTCCACGCCGAATCTCACAAACTCGAGCCCCAGTACAAACAGCATTTTTTCGATTGATTTATCGACTTCTGTTCGAAGGCATGGGTGCTTGTGATGTCTACAAATTCTCTCTCACCCTTCCAATCCTTCAATAACTGGGTGTAGTGAGAGCGATCAGCTAAATACTAGTCCTGTCCTAGCCCTATACTTTTTTCCTACTATTCTCTTAGGAAAGGAGAGGTTAAGCGACTGAATAACAATCAGTTCTCGTAGAAAAACAAATTTTGAGATACTTTCATAAAGAAGCCATATGCTCCACATTGAGTCCGCTTCTAATGGGAGCGGACATAGAATTTAAAAAAAATAGCAGTACAGATACATTGCGACTCTATGTATACATATTGACTATCATCGTATGAAATCAATTACACCACTTTCCCCGTCAAATAATAAATGCTATTGAGAAATGCATGTCGATAAAATATTTTTTAAGAAATCATCAGTGCATATTTATTTTTATATTACATTCAACCTTTCAACGTTTTTATTGTTGCAAAATGCATATATTTTATTCGCTCAGCTCTTTCCAAAATATTTTGATTGCAACAGTTCAATCAATACAGCAGGAATTAAAACCGATTGTCAATTTTCCACGTGTATTACGTAAAAAAACAAGATCCTTTCAAAAACTATACATAAGTTAAAGAAAATAATCTAGAAAGTGTTTGCTTAATTTTAAAAGTTAAAGTGAAAAAAATGATTAAAAAAAAATTAGTAATAAAAAAATTGTCTTTTTATAATCATTAAAAGAATGAAATAAAGTAAAAAAAAATGTTTTAAAATAAGTTAATTTATGTATTTAACAATCATTAGTCATATATTCACCAAAAATATTAAATGATATTCGCATAAATATACGTTCATTAAGCCACGCAATATGACACCAACCAATCGTCGCAAAAGCGATTCCCCGATCTTTTCGCATGGGAAACGATCGTCGCAAAAGCGATCGCCCGTATGCAAAGGGTTAATGTAGCATTTCATCACTTTGTCAAAAATTTCCCAAATTTTAATTATGTTTGTAATTACTTTCAATCGCATTCTGAATTTATTAATCTGGGATGCCTTTTTAATTATATGTTAGATGTGTTGAACATTTTAATTTTGTGTTATTTTAGAATCACTTTAATGTAATTGGCAATTTCTTTTCAATGCCAATTGTTGTGTATAAATTTTCAATTTTGTATAAATAGCATTGTTAAATTATATTTCTTATCAGTTGACAATGCTCGCAATGAGCGAAACCGGTCCTGACATATTAAATAAAGTGGAATGAAGTACAACGATTATTGTGTTTTTATTAATAGTTATTTATGGGTTATATAGCGCTGCGGTTAACGTCGTTGGTTTCCAAGCCGGATCTCTCGGACTCGCGTCCCAGTTGTTTGTGATGTCCTCATTCCCTTCTATCATTCCGATCCTTCAATAAATGGGCGTAGCGAAAACGATTTTAGTTAATCACTAGATCTGTACAAGCCTTAGCCTTCCATCCATACTACTCTCTTTGTAAAAAGATTTTTTAAATATTGTTTTATTCTTCTTTTTTAAATAAATGTACTAATTATTTACATTCATTCTTGATTTTATTGCCACAATAGTCTTATGTCATAAAACGTTTAGAAGTTGCGAATACGGTTACAGACTGACACTTTTATGATTGAAAGTTGTCATATTGATCAGCGTGTTGCTTTGATTTCGTTTCGAAAATTATCTGTCACAAATTCGATAATGTAACGGTTTAAATTTCCACTTCTAAGCTTATACAATTTACGTTAATTTCTAGGAAAAAAATAATTCCTTACACATACATAATTTACAAACCACTCAAAATATCGGCAAAAGTGTCAATTATTCATCGAAATTCTGTTTTTGTTATTTAACGTAAATATAATTTAAAAAAACAACCCCACCTTTTGTAATTATGTTCTTTAAAGTGTAAGCTGTCAATTCACGGTGAAAAAGAATTTTATTTAAAAAATAAAACACATTTTTTTAAGTACTAATTCCATATTTTTTTTAAATGATAAGGACCGATTCTATTTACCGACAGCATTTTCAACTGATTCAAACTGATGAGTGTTTTGTAAAAAATATTGTATAATTTATTTTCGTGGCACATAGTATCTGGTTTTAGAGAAAATATAAGAACATGTTATCTTTTTAACCCTTTTTATATCAGAGGTGGTTTTTCATTTATGATTTTAGTACCGCCAATAATTGTTGAATCCATAACGATTATTGTTTTGATACGAGTCAAAAGTCATAAAATAGTATTCTTAATTAGTGAGTAGACTGTCAAAAAGATCTCTGGTAATAGCTATTTTTCATTAGTAAAATATTCTCCAAATAGTAGACATTTATTATGAAAAACGATAAGCTTTTTATCATGTGTTTGTCAAAGAAAATTGAGCAAAACTCCCGACGTCGATCGATAAAGAAAATCTTTTATAATAAAGGCATAATATGTTGGTAACAATGTTTGTTTTTTTATTATTGATTTTTTGATAATAAAGCTAACATGAATTTTATAAATGTCTTCGTATTATTAATAAAAAGTAAGACGAGTCATTTTTGAAAATGGTTGAAAATTTGAAATAACTCTAATGATGTTTTGATATAGTTTTACCAAAAAAGAATAATGTGGTTGCTGATAGACTTTAAGACTCCTGTAGAAAATAATGAGTATTGTCGTAGGGTAGCCTTCAATATTATTAAGAAAGGGTTAAAAAATCCTTTTTTGTTTATTGAACTGGCAATCACGTAGTAGAAATTTATTATACTACGCTAAAAAAGAAAGAATAGCTGTCGATTCCGTATTGCAGTGGTCAAAATCGTTGTTTTCCAAAACTGATCCATTGGGTTCAAATCACAGAACGAACGGCATTTTTTCAGTCAATTTATTGATTTGTGTTTGAAGGCATGGATGTTTGTAATATTCAAAATTTTTCCCATCCTTCCAACTCTAAATTAAGGGCGTAGCGTGAGCGCTTAGATAACCACTAACCCTGTCTTGACTCTATCCTTTCTCTCTTGTAAAAAAGAGAGATTGAGCTACTGAGTAACGAGCAGTTTGGCTATATAAGATACTGTGATGCCAAAAAAGCTTTGTTTTATAGTTCTTATGATTTTTTTTTAATATCAAACAATCTGGCTTATATTTATTTTAATTACTTTGTTTAGTTAATACATTTCGCCAGCACAGACGATTCAGCAATGTTCTTCCCCTTAATTTATTTTTAATCTCGCTCAAAGGTTTTATTTAATTTATTTCTCTATCTTAGCCTCTCGGGGAGAATACTCGATCAGCTTTTCCCCTGAGTAAACGCGCCCTCAGTATGAAATGCAACTTTGAAAGCTCAAAGAATTTCACGAATTCTTCTGTATGCAACTGTGTGCGGTTTGATATAAAGCATGACGTGAGTTGCAAGACGAGCTAGAAATGAACGAGAGGAATCGATACTGCATTGAAAACTATCACAGACTAAGCTACTATAATAAAAATATATACATATTCAAATAGTGCTTTATAATAGTTATGATAAATAATTTTAAGAATTTTAAGCATGTCTTTCTCCGAATAAAATAGTCAAACAAAGATACGTAAAATATAATATATATATAACTATGTTTACTAGTTACAAATGTTCGCTACGTGAATTAAATTGGCTCAGTTACTAAATTTAAAACTTTTAAATATATAATACAGAGAATTTTTTATTATGTTTTCCAGAAAGAAATTAATATTAAAATTGAGGTTTTATTTAAATTTACAGAACGCTTTACGATATAACTATTACTGTTAATCGCTTTTAGGGTGTTCATTGTCAATTCTAGCTGAAACGATTTTATTTTAAAAAAATATTCATTTTTACTAATTTCACTTATGTTTAATATGATCAGAACCGGTTTCGCTCATGACAAGTATTATCAACTAGTCAACATTACCAGAATTAAATAAAATTGAAAGTAGTACAAACGAGTACTTTATTTTTTGGATAAAATGGAAAATAAAATGCTTAACATTATGATGCCTGGCTAATATAATATACATATTTTGACAGCACGATTCTTTATCTTCTCGATAAACGAGTAAACTAAAAAAACGAAAAACTGGATGGAGCTGTATGAAAAAGCCAGTACAATATGACATCGTATGATTAAGAGCTTTAGAATTTTTCTCTCCTTTAGACAAACATATATTGCAATCCGTACACATAATGTTCAACGCGCATCTTTTGACTGCACGAAAATGCATAATATATCAATCAGTGGAAGAAAATTGCTTGGTCCTTTAGCACTTTTTGTTTATTTTATTTACTGGTTATGAAATTAACCTGATCGGTGCCTTGTGGTATTAGTATGGCCGTGCATGGAGGGCCGAGATTTTCTTTAAAAAATTTAAACCTAAAAAATATGTACTTTTTGGACATATAATAATAGTACATCATAAACACTTACCATATAAATACACGATGGGTCATTTCCACCATCATTTATCAAAAAATGTTTCAAAAACAGAAACTACCGCCACGTTAGCGTAGCCCTGCTAGCAACAAATTTGAACACAACAAAAAAGGTTTTTTTTAATCGATGTATCATAGATTACAAAACAATATCTTTAGAAATTAAGTATCACACTATAATTGCAAGAGATGTCACTATATGTGTGATAATTTAAAATTATTAAATACGTTTATTGTGGTTTTTAAACCGCGTCTCAAGTTCTGCGTGTAAGCCGGGTCTACGACAACGAAATTGTATGGCGTGTTAACACGCCGGTGGCAGGGAACCGGTTAACTATTGTCAAATACGTAGTTAAAAATATCGCTGTAAAACAAAACAAATTTGCCATTTGTTTTTATCTATTATTACATTTCACAATCTGCATTTGAATTAATTGAAATACACGTAAATTATACGTTTTAATTAAATCGCGTTATTTAAATTTGAAATGAAATACGTAATTCGTACGAATAAGCAGTTTGCAGAGTGGTAATGACCAGTAGCAAAAATACAAATTGAATAAAATTCTCATTAAAACTGCGTATGAGCATTCGCAAAAAAAAACCCAGCTCACGTTTATTTGTTTAAATGAGCGTGTGCCGCTAGATGCGGGATTAAAATATAATTGATCGTTTAGTGTGATGAGAGTGTTTTGTATTATTGAAATATTTTCATAATGCAATGATTGGTTTTTCCACATGGACACACGCGATGATTATAAAACCGACGTGGCAAGTGAGTTCTGGTAGCCGCTGTAACATGTTTCCTGGATTTGGTCAACTCACAGAGTTTTGTGGCTATAAAGAGAACCTTATTATTCTTTTCGCAGGAATCAATTTTGCTGGATTGAACTCTACTGGATTTTCCAAATTAAATTTGGTTGACAGACATTAAGATTTATTTATTATATACACTAATTGTTGGTTTTTACTTTGTTAATGATAATTCATACCTAATTGGTTTTTGTTGTAATAGTTTTCATTGCTAAGTGGTCTTTAACTTTTTATTTATAGTTTATTTTCCTTAATTTAAGATTTCGACTGAAGGTGCTTGGTGGAATTTCAATATTAAATTTGAATCGTTCAAACTATGTACATTCTCACAAATTTTGTCACTAACGACCCGGGTTTCGCATTTCGGCATCTTCAGGCATTCAAGTGCACGGATGAACTTGAACTGACGCTTAGCAAATAAAAGTTTCGTGTTTATATAAGGTATAAATGCATCACTGAGTCCAAAGCCATTGCTGGCGAAAAGGATGAGCCCATGGGAATGCCAACAGATTTGTGTAGTGAGCAGTTTCAAGAATTATATAATTTGTTTGTCGGCAAAGGTTTTATGATTATATGATTTTATGGTTATATAGGGTATAGAAGAGGAGATGTGGGAAAGTTTGATATTTCGTTTAAAATCGGAAGACTTTGCAACTGTGCTTTGTTGATTTCTAAAATTTCTTGGAAAAAGAGCTTATGACTGTCCGTATTTGGGTGTAACATTTTTATCCCTTGTTCCTGATTGAACACGTGTCCTTCCGAAATTAAGTGATTAGCAAAAGTAGACGTGTCTTTTTTCAATCTAAAGGCTGCCATATGTTCTAAAACTCGGATATTCAATGTTCTTTCTGTTTTGCCGATATAAAACTTTGTACAACAAGAGCATTGCAATCTTATCAGTTGACAATGTTCATCATGAGCGAAACCGGTCCTGATAAAAAATAATTTTTATGTGGAAAAAGTACTAAAAATGTTTTATTATTTTTATTATAATGCCATTCCACCAATTATTGACAGTGAACACCTTAAAAGTGATAAAGAGAACCATTTGCGAACGTTGATAGAAATTAAAAATAATATAATGAATACGCTAGTATTAATAAGACGCGAATATTATATCGACTGTGAAAACGTGTAAAAAATACGTAACCCACACATATCAAATTTTACAGGGGACACAAAAAACGTCTTTTGATGATTTCAGGCTAAATGCACATTATGAATTATACACAACCTTGAAGTGCATGGAGACTTCTAAACTGGTGTTTAATTGACATAATCTAATATTAATTATTAAAATTGTCGAGGAAAAACCTTTATTTCAGTCTATTTTCTTGGTTTTAATTTTTTACAACGTCATCTTTTTCAAACTTAAAAGCTAAATTTAGATACTAATTCGGCATTTGTAGCTTGCATCTTTTTATAGAACTTGATAAGTTTGATACATTGTGATTATCGAAAAAAAGCCTGTTTTGAAAAAACTGTAGGTTACGTCCTTTTTACTTTCCACATTCGATATGTTTCCGGGATTTGGTCAACTCACAGAGTTTTGTGGCAATAAAGAGAACTATTTGCGAACGTTGATAGAAATTAAAAATAATAAAATTAATACGCTTGTATTAATAAGACGCGACTATTACATTACAATGGAAACGTGAATTAAAAAATGAATTGTGAAGCTTGCTATTCTAAGAGATTTAAAATTGTATAATAAATAATGTGTGGAATACTTAAACGTCGTTGTTTTGGGGGATTGTGTCATGGTATGTCAAGATGACAAAGAATACTATCAGTACACTCTGTTTTTTTAAATAAAACTGCTTGATAAAAATTCTAAAGATGCGCTTATTGATTGAATTGGAATTTAATTGGTAGAACTCCATTGTAATGAGGTGAAAAAAAGGAGTTTAGCTCTACAAATATTTATAGTTGATCAGAACTATATTCATGCTTAAATTACTCAGCTATTTATACTGGCTTATAACATATACACAAAACATCCTGCCATCCACTTTAACATTCTAATTTATAGTTTTGAATATATTTTATAACTCGACTTTAGTGTTTCTTGGAACGATAACAAATATAGGATTATTGAAAATGAATTAGTTTAAATTCGAGTAATTTTTAATATTAGTTACATTAGCGTCTTGTAGGGGTTTTAATATTAGTGATTGATTAATGTTTGTTTGGGCATTAAGTATGTCATTATCTTGATTATGTCTGTACATTTCCAATAGTTCATTGAAGATTGAATATATTTTATCACTTGTTTAATTTTATCAAAAATGTTGTGATACCAGAGCAGAGTAGATGTAGCTTCTTATAACGTTTGGAATAAAAAATATATGAAATATTGCAAGTATTTTGGGCGGTGTATGTTCTTATTTTACGCATAACTTATTATGGTGCCAATTAAAGAGGACTTCAATTATTTTGTTTGTGAGAAAGCTCTGTAATGAAAGCTAAAGTTGTAGTTGTCAATAAGTAGCACGTGCGACATTTTCTAGAAGATCTATAAAAGTGAGCTTTGTTGATCTTGATCTCTTCTCAGTATCAGATATATTAAAAAGCATTTGATTGCTTTACTTGCTTAGAATTTTGGTTAACCTTTTAACCTTAATATCCTACGAACAAATTACTTACCTAATTTTAACCTTATATCAACCCACACACGTCAATTTATAATTAATGATATTATTGATACAAGTTTCTAACAGAGAATTGGAACAAACAACACTTCACAGAATTTGGTATTAATATGGAATAAGATTAATTATTAATCTCCGTTCCATTTGGTACGTATCTCTATTCTAGGTAGTTATTAGATTATACCTGGGGCAAATATTTATGTTTATAATTGTAAGCCATTTAATAATTAAGCCCCTGAGAGGTGAAGTGAGCTTAATAGTATTTTAGAAGAAAATGAGTTAGATGCTTTTTATATTCTACATGCCTCAGCAAAAAAATCCCAAAAGGATCATATCGCGTAAGTATTATTAGTTTAAATTATTCTAGAGCGTTAAATGATTTTCACGGTTATACATTTTATTTTTTTATAAAAGCCGCCGGAAATTATTGGGACTATATGAGCCCTCAAGAAGTGAAGTGAGCCGAGTAGTAAAATTTTGAAACTTTTTTACTGGAAGTACAATCATGTCTTTATATAGCAGGGGTGGCCAAAGCGTAGACCGCGATCGACTGGTCGATCGCGTGTATCTATTATATTTAGTCGCCTGTCGATATGGACACATCTCTTATGCCCGTCCCACACAGCTTGTGCGACAAGTAGTTATTATGATCACCTAATACAGGGGCTACCAACCTCTTTGAACCTTAGAGCGCATTCAAAAATATTGGTAGAGCGGTGAGCACCACATTTTTTCAAGGTTATTTATAACCCGGGAATTTGCCGATTTGCTGACCTAACAACATACAATATTGGTAGACCGCCGCCTATAATTTAAAAATTGTCGATTGTAGTGATCAAACGTTTGTTTATAAATTGATTTGGTGGATTGCATATTTTTATTTTAGGGAGATAATACTATTGAAGTGTTTTTTAAATGAACTCAGTTCGATATTTCGAGACATGAAAAATATTATAACGAATATTAAACTTATTTTTTCCTAAAATACAACTAAGCTCACTTCTTTTTCAGAGACTCATATAATTTTTACTTGTTGTCGGTTAACGATCATTCGTTTGTTATATGGCTCAAACTGCGTACCTGAAATAAAGTAACATTCCTTCAACTTCTTAAATACACAAAGCGGCGAAAGATGCGGATTGCATATCTTTCGCAACTAGGGATTCTGTGTCGAGACTAGAGTATCCAATCCCGAAGCTTTTTTCCAATCCCGGGATTTCGGAATTGATTAGCTTTCAATCCCGGGATTGGGATTTGCTCACCGAGGAATTTGAAATCCTCAATTTGATATACTTTTCCCCGGATTATCTCCAAACTTCGTTTTTTTTTTAGCTCACCGAAGAATTTGAAAACTTCGATTTGGTATACTTTTTTCCTGATTGTCACAGAACTTCGTTTTTTTTTAGCTCACCGAGGAATTTGAAAACCTCGATTTGGTATACTTTTTTCCAGATTGTCACAAAACCTCGTTTTTTTTTTAGCTCACCGAGGAATCTGAAATTCTCCATTTGCTAATTTCGTGTCAATATTCGGGATTTGCTCAAAATTTCTCAAACTCGAAATCCTGGGATTTGATGCCCTCGTTAAAACGTCCCAGGACTTGTCCGGCTTTTGCTCTTTTGAGTCCCAGGACATTATTGTAAATGTCCCGGGAACCGAGACTGTGATTTAAAATGTGCTAATAAATGGTACATTTTAATTTAAAAAAAACAATTCTTATGGTTAAGAAACCCTCAAAAGAACTGATGTGTGTTGAATAAAAACAGGTATAAGAGGGAAGCCCCAAGCCAAACGTTAATGTATACAAAATATAACTGTAGTAAAAGCAAATTACAAAATATAGAAGTTAAATGTTCATACCTGATGTTGTTTTATTTACAAATGTTTTTTCACTATTATACAAAGGTACCAATGTCTCAATATGACAAAAAGGTCTAAAAGCTGTATTGTGAAGTTACGGTAATAAATTTACTCCTGACTGCGGCCGAATTCATTGATATTTTTTCAATACATATACCGTTATCACCCCTTCTTCAAAAATAATAATTATTAAGCATTGTATAAAAAAAATCGCGATTTTTACTAGTGCGTACTTTTGAAAGGTGCCGAGTGTATATAATACAGACATAAAAATATATAATTTTATCGAAAGGGAAATAAAAGTCTCGAGTCCCGGGAAGTCTCGGGACTTTGACTTCATCACGTCTCGAGCCCCGGTATTTTGAAAACCCCGAGACTTCAGAATCCCTATTCGCAACTTTGTTATATTCCGCAGGTCAACTCATAATATAAAACGCTAAGTAATAAACCGCTTGAAAAAGTTTGCATAAGTTATTCCACACCGGATATGACGTTTTATAATACCTGTTGTTGCATACACTCGCTCTTGCAGTTTGTGCAGTTAACCGTCTTTGCATACAAACAAGGCGGAAAGTCCGGGAGCTTTCTATAGGGTCTGATAAGATTAAGCGCTGCATTGTTGTTAAACAGGTTGCCAGGAATTATGTGTGGGAATTTTCACGCTTTAGTGTACTGTGTTTTAAAAGCGTTTTTAAAATATTAGGGCAGCAAGAGTGTTGTTTTTGGTGCGCTATTTACTTAATTGCTTTTTAACGTTCCAAGTCACTTTATTTGTAAAAATGAACCAAATTTTACTTGTGTTAAAGTAATATGCTATATCAATAAATACTTCATAAAATATACACTATACTATTACATTTTTTATCGTTATAATGAACTAAGTCTGAATATTTTTTAAAGCATTGTTGTTAGCTACTATATTTAGATTTGTCACCCGGTGTGGTTTAGTTCGTAAAAGCTTGGTTCTACCGATCAGGCGGGTCTAGATTAAGTGGTAAGGCCAATATCAAATTTTATGTATTTCAATTTCAATTTGAAATCATTCAAAAATACACAAAGGTGTTTTTCATGTATATTCTCCTCGAGTAAATCTTGATATTCGTACAAAAAAATCGTACCGCGTGTTATCTTTATTTTAACTTCAAAATATTTAGCGAATTGGTATTAGTAGTGATGTGAAATACTTAAAATAAATACATAATAATAAATCGATTAAGTCTAGGGCTGGTCTATGGTTTTTTACATTTCAAAGAAAGCGTTATTATTATTTTTGAAGTAAAAAAATAATCGCTCTATCTCTGCAATGTTTTACCAGAATTGCTATATACAGAAATCCATAAAATCTTTCAACAAATAAATGTAAAAAGCATTTGCGATCATTTGACCAAATTTCCGATCATCATAAAGCCATACCGCTTAATGCGAAACTACCTATAATAATGATGAAAGATTCTTGATACTTGATTATTTTATCAATGACGAAAAAATGAAATCCCATAATGACTTATATGAAAAGTAATTATATAAGTTATGGAGTAATATTGTAATTGTATTTAGCATACAACAAAGTATTCAGTGCAGGAGTGGGCTCGGAAGGGTTCGCACGAGCCCTTCGTTAAGGATAATTTTACGAAGGATAGCGATCCCCTTGTTAGTTTAAAAAAAAAACCATATTCTCAGATCAAATTAGTATACAACTGCAATTTCTGACGTATGTATTATCTACGACAGCTTCAGTATACACAGTGGTACATTCTTAGCTATTTTCATTGATAAGCCTACGACAAATCGCATATAGTTACATATCGCATGTGGAAAGGAAAAAGGACGAACCCACAGATTTTTTTTAATAATCACAATGTATCAAACTTGATACACGTTCTATCAAAAAGATAAAAGCAGCAAATGCCGAATTAGTATCTAAAGTTAGCTTTTCAGTTTGAAAAAGATGACCTTGTAAAAAAATAAAACCAAGAAAAAATAATGAAATAAAGGTTTTTTCTAGACAATTTCTTTAATAAATATGAGATTATGTCAATTAAACACCAGTTTAGAAGTCTCTATGCACTTCAAGGTTGTGAATAATTCATAATTTGCATATAGTCCAAAATCGCAAAAACCCCGTTTTTTGCGCCTCTTGTAAAATTTGATATGTGTGGGTTCCGTCTTTTTTATTTTCCACAGTCGATATTTTAAGTGTATTAAGTAACAATCGATTGCTTATTTGAGTATTGCATTTAATTGCATAAGAGTGATAAAAAAAATTCACTCCTTTCCAGAACACCGAGAATTTATTTGATATTAAGCGAGTCTCTTGTAAGCGTATTGGCAGCGCGCCGCTTATTAAATGTGATTCATATTAAAACGATCATACAAAATAGTGGCGCATACACTGTTGTCTGTTATGTGTAGCAATTTCAATCCAAACTTTTGGACGTTATAAATCGACACCATTTTGTAAAGTTCGAGTTTTTTCAATAAACTAATTCTTTAAAAACGCAGTAAAATTCAGCTTTCGTTAGTTGGCTCATAGCAAGTGCAATGTGCAACATAATATAATATTGCTTCACGTAAAAGCAATCTCTTAATATTCTCGAGCACGCGCAACATTATACCAATTTATTATAAGCCAATGATGTAATGAAATGGTATTGTTATACTGCATCAGATGTCTGCGTTCAAGCTGCATTAAAAATCACGTTAACGAAACAAACTAATCGATATTCTTTTGAGCATGCAACAATGAATGGTATTCTGATATTACCATAATAACCTTAGAAATCCTATCCAATATACCATATTATAAATATTTACGTAATATTAATGTAAATAATATTTTAACATTTCGACTGAAGGTGGAATTTCAATATTAAATTTGAATCGTTCAAATAATGTACATTCACACAAGTTTTTTCACTAACGACCCGGGTATAATCATAAAAACGTATAATCGTTAAAATAAGTATAATCATAAAAACTTTTCCAACAAAAAAAAATAAATATAATTCTGAAAATTATTAACTATTTAAATCTTTAGGCATTCCCATGGGCAATGGTTTCTAAACTTAATGATACATTTATTTCTTATATAAACACGATACATTCATTTACTAAGCCTCAGCTCAAGTTCGTCCGTGCACTTGAACGCGTGAAGATGCCGAAAGGCGAAACCCGGGATGTTAGTGACACAACTTGCGTGAATGTACATAATTTGAACGATTAAAATGTAAATAGTATTGCCAATTGCCGTGTATAATCAATTTTAAGGCGTCAACGTGGAGGAATGGTTTGTGAGGTGGTTTTATTGGAAAAAAAAGTTTGTCGTAATATTTAATCAAGTTGTTCGTCTGTTTGAAAACAATAATCTTTTCAGATTTTAGAAATTCACAGTATTTATAATATGGAGGCGTTCTGTTAGACATGGAAGTGTTTCTGAAGACATTAAAAACTTTTATCATTATTGACTTTAACGTTTAGTTTATACGAGAAATGAACTTAAATGGATTCCAGAACAAACAACTGTGAAAGTTTTCCGAGAAAAAGAAACAAACCTTCGAACATACGATCACCTGAGCATTAAAAAAGAACGTATAAATGAACGTATTCTACAAAAAAATGGCAACCAATAACTGAGTCACTAAAATAAACAAATTTTCGGTTAAAAAATCTGTATAAAAGTGCTGTTTAAAGGCACGTCAAAGCTATACATTTTAAGTATTTTTTCAGTTATTTCATTCAAAAAATATTTGAAAAACAGTGTATCCCCGAAGTTAAAATTATACTCTGCAATTGTGTAAAATAGCAAGGTATTTAGTTTTTACATTTTTAAAAATCTATATCCGTTGTTAATAATGATCATATGGCCTCTTAATGTTTACTTAGTACGAGAATTGATATTTACTTAGTTGCTTAATCTCTCCTTTTCAAAAGGTAGTAGAAATAGAAAGATAAAACTAGGACATGACTAGTTGTTAGTTAATCGCTTTCGCTTCGCCCGTTATAGGTTAGCGTGGGAGAGAATTCAAGACATCACATATGTACATCCATACATCGATTGAAAAATAAATCTATAAAAAATGTCCGTACTGAGCCCGCGACATACGTGTTTTAAGTCAACGACGTTTACACTCGACCACGCATTGTATTTATATTATTTTATTATAAACTGAGCATTTTAAATATTATAACGAAGTTCTAACGAGTAAATTCCGATATCATTAATGGAATTTTAAGGACTATGTTGTAAAAAATAAGAATATAGGAAAAATAATTTTAAGACCCATTTATAACATTCATGAATTGGTGCTAGATTTTTAATATAACTGTGAATGAATTAACCGTCAGAACAGGAAAAAAAATCCAATGTCAACGTTTTAGAATAGTAAGTTAATTAAATTTATAAAATGTATTTAATGAATTTTAAAACTCTTGGTAAGTCTTACAAGGTGAGGAAAGCGGTCTTAATCTTTAAACCAGGGGTGCCCAACAGGTGGAGAATCTTCCTCCTCGGGGAAAATTTCATAGTTCCAGTTGTCGTTGGATTTCTAGATTTTTGTTTTTGAACTGATTTCGGCTTAAAATATTTTAGTAATTAAAAAGTAAAACATCATCTCGATAAACTTATAATCGTATGAACATTCTTTTTTTTTAATCCATGTCCGCTCCCAATGTGAAGTATCTCAACAGAAGTTTTTCTACGAGAACTGCTTGTTACTCAGTCACTCAACCTCACTTTTTTTTCAAATTGAGTAGTAGGGAAAGAAGGATAAGGCTAAAATAAGACTAGTGGTTAACTAATCGCTATTGCTACACTCGGCTATTCAATATCAGAAGAATGGGAGGAGAAGAAATTATGTGAACTGACATCACAAACACCCAGTCTTAGATCAAAACTTTGAATTTAATAATTTTCAAATTCACTGTGATCTTACCGGGCATCGAACCCAGATCTGCGTGATCGGTAAAGCAAGCTCTAACCAACTGGGCTACAGCAGGCGACAAAACTACATACCTACATATGAAAAAATGAATTTCAACACCAGGTAGACTATCTTCGGAAGAGAAGAAATATATTATGAAAAAAGGTGGAAGAGGGGAATGGAGATAATAAGGTTAGGAGCCCCTGCTTTAAACAAAATGTGGGATATTTAATGAAGATGTTGCTATATTCACTATACATATTTAAGTATCATTTAATATTAAATTCACAAAACCAGTTAAACAGTACTTTCGGCCTTAAATAACTTTTGTAATGCTTTTTTGAATAAAATATAAGTCACAGTTGAAGTGACAATAATACAACCCATACACATAAGTACAAAAGTCCCGGGACATGCTCCTGAACATCTATGTAATGGCTTAGAAACCATGTAACAAAATATTCTCTTGAACACATGAGGGGTCACAGAAACGTCACCCGTTGAGATTACGTTGGTCAGTGTTGCGTCCAAATGAACTTCATTTGATTTTATTGGATCAAACAATGCGAGTACAGTTAATTACTAATGTTTATAAGCTATCTACAATGAAAATACAATTACTTTATCATTCATGATGACAGCTTATGCTTATATCATAGATATTTCTGATATAACTTATTATTGTCTATGATGTCTCTTTGAGCCGCCTGTTTGGTCGAGTGGTCAACGTTGTTGGCTTCGGCTACGGAGGGCCCGGGTTCAAATCCTGGTACGGACAGTTTTATAAATTGATTTTTCAATTGATTTATGAATTTCTGTTCAAAGGCATGGATGTTTGTGATGTCTTTAATTCCCCCCTCTCACCCATCCTATCCTATGAATAGGGCGTATCGAGAGCGATTAGCTTACCACTAATCCTGTCTTAGCCCTATCCTTATATCCCTACTCTCTTTGGAAAAAGAGAGGTTGAGCAACTGAGTAACAAGCAGTTCTCGTAGAAACACACTTCTGTTGAGATAAACTCCATTAGGAGTCCATATGCTTCACATTGGGAGCGGATATGGTTTAAAAAAAAAATGATGTCTATTAAAACAGCTGTCACATGGGTAGACGTTTCAAAGTCGAATATATAATAGATCTCTAAAACGTTGCCTGATGAGTTCATGTCGACAAGTGCTGCCTACGTATATATTCTCACAAGTAGTATCCAGTTTTTAAAATTGTAATTAGATGTATCCCACAGTGCGCTATAGCTTTGGTATGAAGTCATGACGAAATATACGTTGACAGTTCGTCTATATATCTGCGCGCGCATGCATGTTCCCCGTTTGCGCTCGATCCCAGAGCGTGAACATGGGAACCTATCTCGTGTCACGTGAAATGTTCCACGATACGGTGTGGATACATAAATTTTGTGTTCCAGGACACGTTCTGGAATGTTCCTAGATGTATGGCCACCTTTAGTGTATAAATAAATAGGTACAACTCACTACTATTTTTGTACGTTTTAAAAACTTGAAAATAAAAGCTTTTGAGTGTACCTATTTAAATGCTACTGATGAGTTTTGTTTTATTGAGTGGGTGTTAAATAAATTTAAAAGTTAAATATGGATCACTTGAATAAATTATTGCTTTTGAATGTTTTTGTTTTAAATATTTTGTGACTGCTTTTTGTCACATATTATTTTTTACATCACAAATATTTTGAATCTTAATCAAACCTCTAGAGGTCTGTCAAAAGATGTCAAGAATATTCATGAATAATTTCTCAAATATTGAAAAAACATTTTTTATTTATCTTGCTGTGAATTGTACCCGGAAACCTTTCTCGCTAAATTTATGATTGATAATGTAAAGAATACTTTCAGGTTTTAAGTTCTACTGATATTGATAGATTCATTTGGTTTCATTGAAAATTATCTGGCGTATGATTACTTCCTATATTTGTATAATTCTATGATATGATTTAAAAAATAATTTTACGAATAGAAATTTAATACTTTCATTTTTTATATAAATTTGAACTTGATAACTTTGTTTATACACTTGCTGTGTTACAAAACAAAATGTGACTAGTATTCAGACAGTAAATCACGAGATTTATAAACAAGCTAAACATTGATTCTAATTCATAAGCTACAGGCGAAACACGCGTTACAATTTGTAATACAACAAGTGGAGTAAAAAAGTATTCAAATTAATTAAAAATAATGAGCGAGAGCGGGTAGGGTACAACCATTTATGTATTAATTACAAATTAATAACTTAAGTTAAGTAACGTAAATCCCAAATGGAAATAAATTTAAAAATGGTGATCGGACTGTGCTATTTACTAATGCTTTATTTCTAATTATGACTTCGTTAACTCGACGGCTACCACAGACGAAATATCTCGTAATTTTTTTCGGGCTCAACACGCCAGCGACAAGTTATCTCGTCAATAATTAATTAAATTAATATTTTAAAATTATAGCCGGCGTGCTAGGTAATTACTATTAATTATCTACGGCATCTAAAAGGTTAAAAATCAAAAAACTCATGGCTATTCAATCTGAATCCTTTATTATACACTATCTGGACTAACTCAACATTTTTGTCTCTTTATTGATTGAATTGGCCTTTACTTTGTAGAAATCCATTGTAATAAGGTGGTAAAATATAAAATAAAATTGCCGCCTGTGTGGTCGAGTGGTCAACGTTGTTGGCTTCGGCTACGGAGAGCCCGGGTTCAAATCCCGGTACGGACAGTTTTTATAAATTGATTTTTCAATCGATTTATGAATTTCTGTTCAAAGGCATGGGTGTATGTGATGTCTTGAATTCCCCCCTCTCACCCATCCTATCCTACGAACGGGGCGTATCGAGAGCGATTAGCTTACCACTAATCCTGTCCTAGCCCCTATCCTTCTATCCCTACTCTCTTCGGAAAAAGAGAGGTTGAGCAACTGAGTAACAAGCAGTTTTTGTAGAAACACTTCTGTTGAGATAAACTCCATTAGGAGTCCATATGCTCCACATTGGGAGCGGACATGGTTTAAAAAAATAAATATATAAAAGTATTTTAGTTATATAAATATGATTTCATATATTATGATGATGTTCAAAAATTTATCTTTTTGTATATTTAGTTTTTTAAATAAGCGAAACACGTGTTACAATTTGCAATACAAGTGGAGTAAAAAAGTAATCAAATCTAATTTTATGCGGTGGAGTTTAAGTAAGAGATTATATAGGTATTTACAATAGCAACAACAATAGAATGAGACCGGGCGATTTGCGGCGAATATTTCAAGCTAGCGCGTATAATTCGGGGTAGTGTAATTGGGGGTTCCACTGTATATACAAATTAGTAATGTAAGATAGTAAGTCTAGCGAGTTAAAGAAGTTGCCCAGCTTCATCTTCAATGGACAAGCCACTTCGATGGAAGAAATGAAAAACTTTGAACGTAGATACGTCTCCATTAAAACTATAAATAAGAAAGTGGTCAGTTGGTTGAATTTGTCAATTACGTAAAGTAAAATTTAGTAAAGTTAAATGCTTAGAAATATAAGTGGTATGAAGAATGAGAATAAAAACATATATTATTTCTACGCAGTTTACTATTTTTGTTCTCGTTCTTTCAAATTAAAACGCTCACTTTTTGTCCAAAAGTTAAATCAAAACATTTTTTCAAATTTTAATATTGCGAAAGTTTTTCTTTTTTGTTTGAAAATATTCTGAATTCTCTCTCATTTTTAGAAATATGAAAATTTCGCTGTCTCGGATTCGGTCCCCAGCGAGAAGTCTTCCGAGAAAAACACCAAGATAAAACAAGAGGAAACAATGGCAAATAAGGCGAGGTGTAAAATTTCCAAATTCTCTTTTATTTCAAAGGTCAAAGCTTATAACATTATGTTAAAAGTCATTTGCTTAAGTTACTCGTTGGATAAATTTGAATTACCGAAGTGTTACGGAAATATTATGACAGGCTGGGTAATTTTTTTCGCCGCCAATTCACTGTAAATATTTTCTTTCAATTGCGAATGTAGGTGCTGAAAACAAACTGGTAAGAAAATTTTGTTTCTTTCTTTCTGCTACAGTAGAAAACAACAACTAGTTAACAAGTTTTTGCCAACGTTCGCCTTGTGCTGTACCATATTAATTGATTGTAATATTAAGTTTTGAATGTGGTTCGTTGTCAACATCAGCCGAGCGTATTTTAATCTAAATTAATTTTCAGTTCATTTTAATTTAAAAATTGGAAATGATTAAATACTTTCGTTTATTCGTTTTAAATTGATTATCTTAGTGTTCAATTAATCAACAAATACAGTTTTTGATATATTTATTAGTTCATAGCTGTTTTACTTTCATGTCATCTTACCATTGTTATGAGGGTGGAGTGATTCGGATACAGCATTTAACTTAACTATTTTATTCATAATTAAATAGAATAAAGTCATAAATAGAAAAGAAACATTGGTAAATAATATTTTAAATAAGATAGGCGGATTCCTATTATTGAATTTATTTCCATTGCGATGTATCGTACCCAATGTAAGTAATCAATTAGTTATTATTACTATCAATATTTGTATAATACTTCCTCCTTGCATCCAGTAGAAAATGGCAAAACCTCGACTTTTATCCTGCTTACTGCTTCTCAAAACATCAACACACGTGTCTAAGCTGACATGGATTAAAAAAAAGTGTTTTTTTCAAAATAGTAAATAACATATACATTTTAATATTCAAAATTAAAATGAAGAGTTATTTTACTCGTCAACTTCGATAGCAGTTCCATCAAATACGTTCTAATGATGGTCTTCATAGGCCTTACAAGACGAAAAAGTCTACTCGAGCACAATCATTGCCTTAGGCTTTGATAGATATGTATGGCCAAGCATGGTTTGTTTTCTTACATCCGTATCCCTGACAAAATGAAACCATCGTATCCCTAGTGTTCGCCTCCAGCATCGGTTGTCGATTTTCAGTATACGGTTACCATGCACATTCAATAAGAGACACTACTATTATGTTTATATTGTTCTAACAAAATTATCAAATTTAACGTTATAATACGTACAGTGACATTAAAAGTAAAATTAATTACGTAATTACATGTGAAATTGAAACGATTTCTACTCTATCTTGAAAATAAACACATCACAATTATTCCACTGTGCGTAAAACAAGAAACACTTAAGTCCATTTGTTAAATATAATACTAAAATTTGCAATATAAACTAAAATTTTAGCAATAAAAAAGGTGAAGATATATTGTTATATTAATATTTAAAGTTATGTTGAAATATACTTCTGATGTCATTCAAACAAATATCAACCAAATATAAAATAACGTTTATAGAGCGAAAATACAAAAATACTTTGACATTCTTTCACCTTATTACAAATAGAGTTCTACCAAGTAAATACCAATTCAGTCAATATAGTGCTTAAAACATATTTATAGATCAGTTTTATACTAAAATTGCAAAATACGTAATAGAGATAAAACATTAATTTTATCATTAACCCTTTGCCCGCGTCACCAAATTTAGCGAACATGCCCTAATCAAATATGTTAATTGCTGTTCAAAGTGATTTTTTCAATAGTAAAATACAATATATTTTTTTGTATTTTCGGCTCAATTCAACAATAATCATTCTTCAAAGAATTGCGGCGTGACGTCGCCATATTGCAAAATACCGCCACGCGTGGCCGAGAACACTGCGCCACCATTATACCATGTTTATAATATTAGATTCTCGAAACAATTTCAATTTCACTCGCACTCGATCGCTTATTTACATTATCCTAAATAATATAATGATATATGCATATTTTGTAAATACGTGGCGCACAGTTCTTACGAGAAACGCCATGAATCAACGGTGGCCATCCTGCATTGTTGACTGCAGGTTCACGGCGTGTTCCATAAATAAATTATTTTAGCCTATATTGAATCTTTTTTAACTAATGTCATCTATTGAATTTGTTGAAATATACATTTAGTAATATTTTCAACCAAGCTATACAATTTTAATACAATAGATAGCTCTTATATGGGGTTTAAAATTTCCATGACATCTATACGTGTCACGCGCGCTGAAGGCATGTTCGCTAGGACATGCATAGCGGTCATACGCGGTGGAAAGATTAACAGTAAAACAATAATTCATTTTAAATTAATGAAATAAATAAATTACGGATTCGGGGTGAAAAGTATGATTAAGTATCAATAAACAGCCCAATTTGAATTTAATATTAGGCATTTAATTTTATTCATAGGTATTTTGACCGTTTTGAATAATAATTACGCTTTTAATTTACTATAATCCGAAACATTTAATATCCCTAAGTAAAAACAGTATACGGTAAAAAGGGGCTACGTCCAAAACATCCCTAGTTAACCCTCTTAAATTCAGTTACGTGTAGTAAATTGGTAAATGGTTTTATCACGAATTTAATACGGAACATAATTAAGTTGAGATGAGTCACGTTCAACGTTCTACGTACTGCAAGTATAAAATATTAAAAATTTTAAGCTCATTAGATAATATTTTCCTCCTAAAGTTCACTAAAAAATAACAGATTTTAAAATGAAAAACATCGATTTAAAAATACCCCGGTGGAGAATGAAATATAATATATCAGTTTTATAGTATCAAAAGAAGAACTATCCATTTTTCGAAGTTGCGAGAAAAACACGAACAACGTATTGTTGGCCTTTTGAGCTTTATCAATTTAAACTCAATTTTAAACATAGCTCATCAAAGTGCACATCTTAAAATTTGTATGGGACATAACTTAAAGTAACTCTGTGATTGGTCGGAGTCGGAATGTGACAGCATTAGTTTAATTTCGACATACTATATGGGATAGTTATGCTTTTGATACCAGAAGGCTTATATAGTTACATATCTATAAAGAAGAATATTTTTGCACAATTTAATTAAGTATATTAAATTAATTATATCTATATGAAGCTTAAGTTAACCGTTTGAATACCGCGCAAATAAATCATTAATATGTCCCAGAGATATTGCGTGTTTTTGAGAAAAATAATTTTGCCTAATATGCACTCGAATTCGATATTTTAGTATAGATAGAACTACACATATTCAACAAAATATTGCTTATATTCTATTAGAATACCAAGTATTTGATTTTTTAAATGTCTTGGACATGCGTGTTCGCTTGCATATGTTCCGGACACCTGTTTCCGCTTGGTATTCAAGTGGTTTTAAGTAAGTCAATACTCTTGGGTTTTTGCTTTATTAGGTTGTGCGGTAAAGGATTTGAATACTTGATTAAATCGATTTATTTTTCAATCGTTTCATCGACGATTAATGATGTCAACAATGAAATTCATTGCTCATAACGAAATCTATATGATCTGAAAAAAAATATTTCTTTATTACTAAGTAATTTCTGGTATAATAATTTAATGTTTTTTCACTGTTTAGAATATGGAGATAGGCAAATGATTTATATATTTTTTTAAACCATAGTTGTTAAAACACATATTGAAAACCAATATGCTCCAAGTTAGAAGTAATCAAATATCGTTTATATCATAAAGTGAAATAATATAAATATAGATATCGACTGTGGAAAGGAAAAAGGACATAACCCACAGTTTTTTCAAAACAGCTTTTTTTTTTATAATCATAATGTACCAAACTTGATACACGTTCTATCAAAAGGTTGTAAGCTGCAAATGCCGAAAGAGTATCCAAATTTAGCTTTTAAGTTTGAAAAGAGATGAGCTTGTGAAAATCGAAACCAAGAAAAAAGACTGAAAAAAAGGGTTTTCCTAGACAATTTATTTAATTAATATTAGAGTATGTCAATTATGTCTGCCACTTGTGTGGTTGAGTGGTCAACGGTGTTGACTTCGCCTACGGAGGGCCCGGGTTCAAATCCCGGTACGGACCGTTTTATAAATTGATTTTTCAATCGATTTATGAATTTCTGTTCAAAGGTATCGATGTATGTGATGTCTTGAATTCCCCCCTCTCACCCATCCTATCCTATGAACGGGGCGTATTGAGAGTGATTAGCTTACCACTAATCCTGTCCTAGCCCTATCCTTCTATCCCTACTCTTTTTGAAAAAAGAGAGGTTGAGTAACTGAGTAACAAGTAGATCTCGTAGAAACACTTCTGTTGAGATAAACTCCATTAGGAGTCCATATACTCCACATTGGGAGCGGACATGGTTTAAATGTCAATTAAACACCAGCTTAGAAGTCTCCGTACACTTCAAGGTTGTGTTTATTTCATAATTTGAATATGGCCCAAAATCATCAAAACACGTTTTTTGTGCCTCCTGTAAAATTTGCTATGTGTGGGTTTTGTTCTTTTTCCTTTCCATAGTCGATATGAAATTTATAATCGTTTTTCCAATAAACGAATTGAATTGAATTTGTCAAATCTACCGTTGACTGTACATAAATTGGAGCTTAATTATATTATATGTAATTTACATATATATACGATAATAATCAATTTAATTATAATGTCACCGATTCAATATGCTTTGTTAATGTAAAAGCTAACTACGAATTCAATTAATAACCACACTATTTGTTGTAATTGTAAGCCAACGTACACACGAAACATTAATATATTGAATGTTAAATTTAATCGTTGTGGAGAAAGCCGTAAACTATTTTAGTATGATCATTGTATTATTTGAATGGTGAAATAAATGATATTTTATTACAAAGAGAAACCTGGCTAGCTTAATTTAATTAAAATAAGTATGTTTTATCACATATTTTCTCAGAATCTAGTACCTAAATATTCCAACTACTTAAAAATTTTGGGGACATTAAATAGTGATAAAAACATCCACTTCATTTTGTGCTTTTTTAAAAATAGAGATTTTCCTTTGTCTAAAAGCATGGATGTTTGGGATGTTTCTTGGAAATTTCTTCACATCTCCCTAGTTTTCAAATAACAGGACATAGTAAGAGCAATTAGTCCTGCCCTGCCTTATTCTACCATTTCTACTACTCTCTTCAAAAAAAAGATAGAGTAACAAACAGTATTTTTAGAAAAAAAAATTCAGCTAAGATACTTCTATTAGAAGGCTATGTGCTCTACATCGGGAGCAGGAATTGATTATTAATAAATAAAAGAACATATTTTTGACAATAGCTTGTGATATTAACATATAAATAAAATATTCTACATATATTCAAAGGCACGTAATCTCAAACACGGCCTGAATAACCAAATAAGGTTTGCGTTTCGCATATTTTACGTTACATTAACGTATATGTGAATAATTGTTTAAATTACAATTTGAAAAAAAAAACTAAATCTTAGTTATCAACTTAACCGGTTACGTATTAATGGCAATATTTGAGAAATTTTCGTTGTAAAATAACTCCATTTTCCACGTCGCCTCTCGTAGCGTAAGTCTAGCACTTAACACGTGAAACTAGAGGATAAAACTGCAAAGTAAATCTTTCGAAAAGACATTTAAGAAGACATTGTACAAGGAATGGCATGTGTCATTTCGGTGAAATAGTTTATGGGGCGTCAAGCAAGTTCGGCTGCTGCAGATGTTGTGGAACTTTTGAGGCGGAGAACTTTTTCGGGACGTGAGTTTATCAGAGTCGCGAGGATGCATGTGGCGAGGCAGCCATAGCGTGTGACCAGTCGAATTGACGACAGATGTCGCCGATTCTCTGCCGTTTGTTTCATGAAGGGTGTCCGCTGGACGTGATTCTGTAAAATAAAAATACAATCCAAAAAAAGAATTAATCTGGTTTCACAAAGTAATAATTATTTTGAGCTATGTAAGCTTTCGATGTAAAGGATTTAGCCTCAACAGGAAACTATCATTAAGCCTATTCACTTTATTAATGTAGCATTTTATCACTTTGTCAAAAATTTCCCAAATTTTAATTATATTTGTAATTACTTTCAGTCATCACTTGAAATTTATTAATCTTGGATGACTTTTTAATTATATGTTAGATGTGCTAAGCATTTTTATTTTGTGTTATTTTAGAATCACTTATAGTGTAATTGGTAAATTATTTTCAATCTCAATTGTTGCTTACACCTTTTCATATAAATTTATTTTTGCATAAATAGCGTTGTTAAATTATATTTCTTATAAGTTGACAATGCTCGCAATGAGCGACACCTGTAATTGGTAATTTATTTTCAATGTTAATTGTTGTTTACACCTTTTCATTTAAATTTATTTTTGTATAAATAGCATTTTTTTTAGAATTATTTTCATTTTGTACACTTCCATAAAATTCTTGGTCTAACACGACCCGGGTTTCGTCTCTCGGAATCTTTCGTAACAAATCAGTGCGCGAATGCACTTGAACTGATTGAATTTGATTTTTATTATAATAAATCAGAATAGTAAAATTAAAATCATTCGTACTTAAGCAAGCATTTGTGAAAATGAGAAAGTCTGAGGATGCCTCTAAAAGAGGCGAAACACGTGTCACAGTTTGTGGCAAAATACGTAGAATAATCTAAGTTATTTTAGATTAAAACGAATTTCCACAAAGTTACTGCCGAAGCCTTCGAAAGTACTCTTAGAGCTGATTAAATACCACATTTATCAATGAATTATAAATCAGCACCGGTTCAGTTACTGCAAACATTATAAGCAGATGAAATATAAAACGAAACAGTAATATTAATACAAAATTAAATAAGACTAACAACAAGGTGTGGCAAACAACTGTTAAGAGAAATACAAAAAGAATTTATAAATAAAGAAAAAAATGAAAATACAAAAGAAATCTGAAAACAAGAAAAGGTTTTGTAATGAATTGTTATGTTTGTATTTCTTTTTATCATATCCAATCTAAGTAATCCGGCCGTCATGACATCTCGTCGTTTCCCAAAACAATCTTTCCAGAAGTATCCTTTATTTTACAATGCGTTATGCTAACGTTAAATAAGTTATGTCGTTAATCTAAATAAGCAAGTCATATTGTTTGTTATGAAAGAAAAGATGGCTTTGAAAATATTGTTATTTTTAAATTTAAAAAACAAAATAATCCACAAGCAATAAGTTTGATCAGTGGCAGATTGAGCACTTTGGAAGCCCCAGGTGCAACAGATTTTGGAGGCCCTGTTTTTCGAATGTCATAAAATTGCTGCAAAATTCTTTGTAGGACAATAATGAATATTGAAAACTGAAATTAAAACATAAGGTTTTATGTAATTTATGCTATTTTTGAGACCCCTAAGATTTGGAGGCCCCATGCGGGCGCCTCTTGCGCTTATGGGGTAATCCGCGACTGAGTATGATAACTGCAATTTATTCTGTTAAAAAATAAGAATTCTGTGTCTAATACAAATGCATTTTAAGTTGTACAACTTTTGGAACTATCTGCGCATGTGCACGTTGAAAAGAAAATGTCTATTGTTTATTACTCGTATGTATAAAGCTTTTGAATTGTTATGTATATTCCGCGTTGGAAGGTTCGTGGTGCAGTGGTCAATGAGACGGATCTAAAGGGTTTAAGTTACAGTAATAGCAAAATTTTTCAATTTACTGATTTCTGTTCAAAAGCACGGGTGTTTGTGATGTCTAAAATTCCCCTTAAAATAATGGAGTGTATTGAGAGCAATTAGTTAATCACAAGTCATATCGTAGCCTAATCATTCTATCCCTACTCTCTTCAACAAAAAATAGAGAGGTTAAATAACTGAGTAACAAGCAGTTCTCGTAGAAAATCTTATGCTGCAACACCTGCATCACGTAGCCATATTATCCACACCGGAAGTGGACATTTATGCAAATATATATGTACATATACATTAAAAAAGAAAATTTTGTATCAACATATAATATATACAATAATAAACTGATTTTTAATCAGATCGGGAATCGTTTTTTTGAATATAAAAGACTAAAAAAAATGAATTCGGTTAAATTCAGTTTCATTAAAAAACAATAAGAAGACTAATTCAAAAAGGTTCAAATTTCAATACATTCATTTTTTAACACGGTAGATACGTTCCAAAAAAACTTGTAAAAACTCAGTGGACCGTGTTATTTTACATTAAAATTGAATGTCCTTTTTTATTTAATGCAACATTTCCGTTTGTTTTATTTATAAAAGAGCTTTATAATGAATTAACGGTAAAATTATTTTATTTTGGCTATGATGAATTTATGTTTGCAACACGAAAACATAACAATACAAGTATTAAAGACAATTCTGTGTTTTGTATTCAAAATTAAGTCTAGAAAATTCTGAATTGGAAAATACGATTTTATTTTGTATTCAACGGGATTTTTTTTTGCCATTTTCCGTACCATTTATTATCGTATAAATTTTCATTGTTCCAATGTTTTGACAGTAGCAATATTTTAAATAATAATTCCTAAAATTTAAAATAAACGGTATTTTATTAAAGACATGTATAACGAGACCAACAAAACATTGAATATAAAATAGTTGTTTTTTTAAAGATATACTTTTCTATGTTGCGATAGTAACGCAAGCACAAAATATTTTTTAATCTGTTTAATATTTTTTATGAAGCGTTTCAGCATTAGCTATTTTTCCAAGAACCTATTTTTATTTAGTCCTTCAAGCCATTTTTAAACAGTGGGCAATGATGTAAGTATAGAAAAAGTAAAAAAAAAAAAATTAATCGTTCTTATAAATAATGAGGATCAAATGGATGAGAAGAAATTTAAATACCAGAAAAATAACTTTGCTGATTAATACATTTTTAATGTAACCCAAAAAAGGCTTAATATTAAGACTGTGGACTCGAAATTTTACTTATAACATGACTTCAAAACTTAATCCAGTTGCAAGAAATAGTGTTTTGTTTCGCTCCCTTGAAATAGTTAATATTGTTTTCAAACTTCTTTCTTCTTGTACATACAGTAATTATTTCATCATTTTATGCGAAGTTTATTTAAGAATATATTTTACTTACTAATATAGTATAAACTAACAAATTACATGTTCATATGATCTAAGTTAACGGGCTAATGAATTCTTCATATCAGTGTTTTATCTTATTATCTCAAATGAACATTGAAAAATACATCTCTAATTTCCCATTATGTGACACAATGCAATACATTTATTAAAGAGTTTAAATGCTTTTAATGTGTTCGGTCGTCTTATATTTTTTAAGCTTAGTAGCATGCAGTGGCACCAATTATGACGATAGTGATTTGTACAGGCAACAATAAAGAAGTCAAGTCGTAAGTTTTCTTCTAACTCCGGAAAAACAGTCCGACTCAACGACTTCGACTACACAGTCCTGGTAAATATTCTCCAAAACCGCAGCCAAATAAGATGAATGCCCAAAGCATTGTCTACTTGACTACAGAACCAGCAATATAATGTTATTTTGTTGTATCAATTGTAAAACATTATAGTATTTTGTAATATCGAAATATTTCGACTACTTTCTTGGGACCGTGATGCTCAATAAACAAATTTATAATATACATTATGACGTCCATGATGGAATGATTTCGACTCCAGATACAAAAAGGGTTGCGTTGATACGATACACGCCTGCAAAATCAGATTTCATATCAAGCGAGAGATAATGTTAAGGCTGTACGCCACTACGATGGGGTGAGACGATAATCCTCGAAGGCAGCATCTCGCTGACAGGTCTATTACTATGTACGGGACGTCCTATGATTTATGGTCGCGACCACCTTGCCCCGGACAGGTGGGACGGCTCACCCCCTCGACCTGCACCCTAAAAGCATTCGGGGTGAATTGTGGAAGCCTATGCTCCAGAGCCCTAATGCTATGTTGGCACATATTATATTTTATATGATTTTTTGATAGAATATCGCAGTAAAATCTTGGAAAGATGTTGTTTTTCTAGCAACCTCTTACTTACTTGAATATTTGTTGACAGATAAAATATTTTCGTCATTTTTTGGGCTTATGTATTGGTTTTTTTGTCATATAGCTTTTTAAGATACATGCCAACTGTGAATGTAGATCATATATACTAGTAATGGACCATTTCAGGAGAAGTTGCTCTTACAAGAACTGACTGTTATTCTTCAGACAGGACTGAGCTTAGAAAGTATTGAAATACTTAATAGTCGGGTTGTCAATGCAGTTTTCAATGTCTTTGATTTCCGAAATAGACTTCACAGGCAGTCGCAGTTCAAAAAGATTTTTTTTACTCGATTTTTGTTTGAAGGCATATGTTTTTATTGGGGCTTACACAAAAACCGACATTTGAAAAAACCGGATTTTGAATATCAATATTGTTTGGAAACCGGTTTTATCCGGTTTAAGAAGTATTACAAGAAATGCATAATTCAATTAAAATAGCGAAAAAATGAAAAATTCTTTTTTCTTTTATTTATTTTTAGATACACATATATAATACACAATAAACTATTTGGTGTTACTCTTCAGAAAATATGATTTGAGAAAATAAAAAGCGTCCACTGATCGATCACTTAGTGATGATCTAATCAAACCGTATTCCTGGATTGTAAATAATAGTAGTATGTATGCATTGTATACTGAATATTCAAAGCTATGTATTTCATCGCGTTTTATTTGATACGATAATAAAATCAAGTAAAAATATTAACGTTTTTATTTAAATAATAAAAAAACTTATTAAAACTGGTCACGAAGTTGAAAAAAACCGCTTTGCGAATGTCGCGAATTTAGCCGAAAACCCGTTTTTAAAAACCAACAAGCCCTAGTGTTATCATGTCTGAAAATTCCAATAAAAAATCAACGGGGCGAAATCGAGGGATTAGCCAAACTGGTGTTGTGTCTTAGCTTTATTCATTTTTTACCTGCGTCATCTGCCTCGATTTCCTATAATTCTTGAACAATTCAATACTTATTTTTTTTATCTTACTACAATTAAGTTTTCAAAAAAAGCAATTAATCAATCCTACTATAAGTTTTATGATTATGTTAGCAGTTCATAGTTAAAAAAATCATTTACTTAATCGATTAGATAATAAATAATGACTACCACCCTATTTTGTAATAAAGTATTTATTGGGATACCCAATCGTAGAGGCCGGGAGTAAATAAACCCCTGTATAAATGCCATGACCCAGTAAGGGAGAAAACTGAACCAATATAAAGTACTTTAATTTACCAGTTTTTTTCTCACGAACGAAAGCGGTATGTAGCTTATATGAAGCACTTACTTTTATCACAGCCAATACCTGAAGCAAAGAAGTCGTTTATTCGTAAGGAATTCCGCAAATAGTCGTAAACGCATAGCGAAAACCCTCAACTGAATCTCGACGCCATTGAGTGAAATTGCGTTTCGAATCTTGGTCCCCCATCAATTGAGTTTCGCTTTTATATTGACCGCAAAAAGTGGATCGTCTTTCAGCAGAGCCGAAATAGCAAAAAAAGACTACCCACTCAAGTAATATTTAAATCAAATTATTTGATGTTTTTTTATAATTTATTTCGGCCGTAGCTCAGTAGATTTAACTCTTTACGGGTGTTTAGTTAAAGATTTCCGAATAAACATTTGATTTTTCAATTGAATGGCTTAACTCGGTGGCTGCCACAGACGAGATATCCCGTAAAAAGTTTGGAGCTCAACACGCCTGGGACGAGTTATCTCGTCAATAACTAATTAAAATAACAATTGCAAATTATAGCCGACATGCTGGGTAATTACTGTTCATTATCTAAAGGCTAACAAGAGTGTACAAATGTAACTATTATACAAATGTAACTATTATATAATGGAATATCAAATAATGAACTTGACAAATAAACTTGACAATAAGTTTATATCCTTTTCCATTTTAACATTGAGATGAGACAAACAGTGATAGTTATAAATTTTGACAAAGGTTTAAGTAATATAAAATAATAACTTTAATTATGGTAAAACATAATTTCAACATTGTGCCTACTGGAGCGACTGAGTAATAATGTTTAAAGACTGCTCTTGTGATGCCGTTATATGATTAATCGTTGAATTGTCCGTTTCTAGCTCCATAATTCTATAGATAAGGCGAAAAGGAAAGGTTGGGTGACTAAATTAGGTGATTAGTTATTGAACAAACAACTTATGCTGCCGTTTTACATTTGAAATCCATATGCTCCAAATTGAAATCAAACGTAGCTTAAAAAAATCTCAAATGAAAATCTAAAGAAACACCTAAAGAAACACATTAAACGATTTAAAAATCATCTTTTTCACATTTTTTTTTGTAATTTTTGTACGTAATTTTTTGAAATAGTAATTATTTATGTCAATGTCTCTGCTCTGTAGTGCAGATGTTAACTTCGCTGACGTCCGTGATGAATACGATGGGTTCAAGTTCCAGTACGAACAGCATTTTTTTAAACTCAATTTACAGACTTTTTGATGCCTGAGAATTTCCTCCCACAGTCCTGTGTTAGCCCTGTATTTCTATCTACATATCGACTGTGGAAAATAAAAGGAAAAACCCACAGATATGAAATTTTACAGGAGACACAAAAAACGTATTTTTATGATTGTAGGCTAAAAACAAATTATGGAATATACACAACCCTGAAGTGCAATGTGACTGATACACTGGTTTTTCATTGACTTGGCCTAATATTAATTTAATGAATTGTTCAAGAAAAACCTTTTTTTCTGTCTTTTTTCTTGGTTGCAATTTTCTTTCTTTTTCAAAATTTAAAAGCAAAATTTAGATACTAATTCGGCATTTTCAGCTTCCATACTTTTGATAAAATGTGGGTCGAGTTGTATACATTGTGATAATCGAAAAAAGCTGTTTTGGAAAAACTGAGGGTTACGTCCTTTCCACAGTCAATATATTCTTTTAAACAAAAGAATAACGAGAAGTTCTCGTAGAAAAACTTTTCTCGAGATACCTTTAACTTACGTCCAAATTAGGAGCGGAGATGAATTTACGAAACGATTTGTATTTAAATATATAAATCTCAACAACATTAAATATGTTTAGAAATTTTATACTTTCAGAGATGCATTTTTGTTTGAGATCATTCGCTCCTGCAATCCAAGTATTCGTTAGGGTCTCGTTAGAATCGACGAGAAAGTTTGGTTTTGTTTTTTGTTGTCATTTATTGCCCATTATCATATTCGGATTGGCAAGAGCAAAGATTTTTTCTCAAAAGTTTCAACAAAATAAAAGTGTCTAGTTCTATGCAGAAAGTCCGTAACATAGTTATTTAATAAATAATATTTGTTTAAATTTACAATACACCAATTTCTTACAACTACAACTAGACCAGAAAAACAGACTCTCGGATTTGTTGCTAGTTAATTTAATCATTGGGTAATATTCACTTTTCTTGCATGTATTTAAGCTAGAGTACAATTCAAGCTCAAGATTCTTTCTCTGTTTTTTTTTTGGATATCAAATTAATAAAGGTTTAAGTTTTTGAGGGCTTCAGCGCCAAAGTTCTTCGAGTCTAATCACCATCGTTAATGTTTTGGTTATTTACATTCCGTTTTTAAAGTTGATGACGGAAGGGCGTGATTGCCACAGAGGCGAGCAGTCCATATTGTAACCAATTCACGTGGACAACATGCGCATACAGATTTTTATCAATTTCCGCTCCCAATGTATAGCATATGGCCTCCTAATGGAGATATCTCAACATAAGTGTTTCAACGAGAACTGCTTGTTACTCAGTTGCTCAATCTCTCTTTTAACAAATAGAGTAGAAATATAAGCATAGGGCTAGGACAGGACTAGTGGTTGACTAATTGCTATTGCTACACCCAGTTACTAAAGGATCAGAAAGATGAGAGGAGAGGAAAATGTTGTGAATTGTCATCACAAACAACTATTCTTATCAAATTCACTGTGATCTTACCGGGAATCAAACCCAGACCTACGTGATCGGTAGAGCAAGCTCTAAGCAACTGGGTCACAATAAATAAATAAGAAAAAAAGTTATTTTAATGATGCTAAGGTTTGTCCTTATATGTTGTATTATTTTGAAGAAGAAAAATCAAATCTATGGAGGGTTGTCGAGGAGAACTGCTCTTGGCCTTAAACGATTATTAGAAATTGTCTCATCATAATTATGAAGGTAAAAGATCGTCAGGTTATAATTTTTGCCTACCTTGCAGTAAAACTTTTGAGAGATTTCACGAACGAAGTCGTGAATGGTAGGTATTTTCAAGTCTCTATAAAGACTGCGTGTCGCGCACAAACCACGGGGCATAACATATCTGTCGCGGTGAATAATTTTGTACAATCTGGAGAGTCTTGATATGCTTGTGATGAGCATAAGCCCATATTGGAGTATCGTATACCATGGTTGGTCGAGTTATTGCTATAAAGCGAAGAAGTTTGCTTTTGAGAGTAAGTTTGTCCCTCGAATAAAGTAGTTAAGAATATCCCCCACGACTACTGTCATTTATAGGTGTAGTGAAATTTTCAACTTAAAAAATTTTAAAAAGCACGAATCGCTGATAAGCGATTTTTTTACTTTAGCAATTTTACTTATTTCATTTGAAATAAGTTCAAAAATATTATTGTAATACAAGATTTTTTTACCCATTTATAATGGAATTGTTTCAAGTAAATGACACGTTATCGATTAGTATGTTTTTTTTTTAAATAATAATTACTTTTTAAGTAGTATTTTTTGTAATAAGTACAAATTATGTGCATTACAAAAATACCAAAATAATTAACCATTCACCGAGTGACCAGACAACCGCGCTTGCACTTGAATGTAATTAATTTACTGCACGTCGAACAGTTGAAACATACCTCAGAATCTATCTCCAATAGAAGAGTGAATTGCGATTTGATGATATTATCTAGGTCAGTGTAACTATTCAATATTGAAGTTAGCTTTCTATTTCCAGCAGAAATAAATCTCCGCTATTTATAGATAATACGGAATGCTCCGTACACCCATTTTATTTATCAGATTCATATTATATTAAAAAACGATTCGATGACGTGTGCAACTTTATTTTGATCGAAAATCCAGCTTACTTGGTAATTGAAAGCTTAGAAAGATATAAATCGAAGCAATAGAAACTTTAAGCCCTTTCGTCAGACGTAGTATTGCCATGCTATATAAAACAGCACAAACTGCAGTTTGAGAATAACTGTCTAAGATGGAAACGACGTTTTTAAAGTTTTTTCACTACGCAATGCTTAAGGATCTTTGAATATATGTTTCGAAACGGGGCATTGTTAAATTCAGGTGTTTTTAAACGACGGTGGTATAAATTTCTTATAGATTGTTAATAAACAATATACCAAGGTGTGTCTTAAATCACTTGAATTATCCGAGGGTTTTTATGATATCGTAGATTAAACAAAATATATATATTAAGTCAATTCAATGATTTATACTATATTATCATTCATTGATTAACAAAACGTTAAAGCGTAAAGAATATACTGTGAATAATAGTGACCATATTTTTATAACCAATCACCGAAGCCGAATGGTATCACTACAATACTTCAATTCCTTCACTTTTCCTTCAAAGAATTTTTACGAATATATTTTTTTTTGATAATTTTATAAGTTGTTATTAGGGTATCCAATCCCGAAGCCTTTTTCCAATCCCGGGATTTCGGGATTGATTTATTTTGAATCCCGGGATTGAGATTTTCTAACCGAGGAACTTGAAATCCTCAATTTGCTATACTTTTTCCCGGAATCTCACGGAAACTCGTTTTTTTTTTTTAGCTCACAGAAGAATTTGAAATCTCCGATTTGGTATACTTTTTCCCGGAATCTCACAGAAACTCGTTTTTTTTTTTAGCTCACCGAGGAATTTGAAATCTTCAATTTGCCAATTTCGTGTAAATTTCGAGAATTTGCTCAAAATTTCTCAATCCCGAAATCCCGGGATCGCGGCCATCTCAATCGGAATTTTGGGATTAGAAAATTGAATGGGATTACGGGATCCCGGATCCCGGGATTGGATGCCCTAGTTGTTATCAACGACTTAATGGTTGCGAAAACAGGGGTTGAAAAACAGATTTTTTTAGTGAAATTTGTGACAATCGAAAGCCGTCTTTTAATTTGATATCCCGGTTTCTATAAATATAAATATTTAATAAATATTGAAATTGATTTTTTTGTGCATTTCGACGCAGATGCAGTTCACGAGTGTAAAAAAACTCAAACACTTTTAAAGATCGAATGTCACATAAATGACTTAACAAACAAAAGAGCAACAAATTCGGATCTTCTATTTTATGCGTTAAAACCTATTGGACTTACTTCATTACCGAGTGAAAAAGTATTATCTATTGCAGAAAGTTTTGCTAGCAAAATTAATTTAGTAAGTGTGTAATAGATCAGTGGATGTTTAAGATAAAATTGAAGTATTTTTATAGTGTTCATATAATAATAATAAAGAAATGACGTTTATTTTTTTCAACCACGGTCTTGCTATTTTGGATTACCCTTTTTTGTATAACTTTGAAAATCGAGCTAATCTGAGCTTAGGGAAATTTTTGGATTCGGAAACCGATTGTTCGAAACTCGGTTTTTGTCCACCTTATTGTTTTCCAATACAATATGTATTCAGAAATAATATTATACATAGGATGTTTCCATAGCTTAACCATTCCCTAAAAAAAATGTTGAGACTTTGTTATACAACTGAATTTTTATATGTGTGATACAAAATTATCAATTGAAAATTATTATGAGAACCAGTTTAAATTATTAAAAATACATTTTTTTTACCATGTTCGCTCCCAATGTGGAGCATATGGACTCCTAATGTAGTTTATCTCAGCAGAAGTGTTTCTACGAGAACTGCTTGTTTCTCAATTGCAGAAATTCATAAATCGATTGAAAAATCAATTTATAAAACTGTCCGTACTGGGATTCAAACCCGTGACCTACGTAGTCGAAACCAATGACGTTGACCACTCGACCACACAGGTGGCTACATTACAATAGCAATATCAAATCCAAGAACAGCCAAGCTTTTTGTGATAAGCTATTCAATTATGTATTTGTAAAAATGTCAGGTCCATGGCGCAGCGGTTAGCGTTGTGGGCTTCCGTACCGGATCTCACGGGTTCGAGTACCAGTACAAATAGCATTTTTTCGATAGGTTTTTCAATTTCCGTTCGAAGGCATGGGTGTTTGTGATGTCTGAAAATTCCTTCCCACCTTTCTGATCCTTTAATAACTTGGCGTAACGAGAGCGATTAGTTTAAAGCTAGTCCTGTTCTAGCCTAATCCTTCTATCTATACTTCTCTACTCTCTTTGACAAAAGATATGCTGAGCGTAGAAAAAGTTTTTCTGTTGAGATACCTCCAGTAGAGGACCATATGCTACATATTGAAAGATGACATGAATAAAAAAATGTGATATTAACCATTCACTGGCTGTTAGTTTGAGTTCATCCGTTTCATCGATGGACTGAAAATTTCGAATAGCAGACTTGATCTAAAGTAAAAAAAAAAGCACGTAGAAGCATCACAAGTTTTAACGATTCAAATTCGATCCTAAAATTCTGCCAAAAATATATAATGTCACACAAGTATAAATTTATTATTTGGTGTGCGTTATTTATAAATAGATTTGGGAAAAATCAACTATAAAGTAACAAGAACGACACCATTTTGGATTTTTAACAACTAAGAGGCGAAACGCTTTTTACATTTTTTTTACCACCTATAAAATTCCAAGTTATCAAATTTACTTTATTTTAATAACGTCGCTGCTTTAATTTTCGCGACTATTTGTGATTCACAGTCAACACCCATATAACATAGAGATTGAGACTACGCTATTGGAATATTACGTTATAGAAAACTGGGCATCCATACAAAATTTGAGGTTAGGTTCAATAGTATTTTGTTAATTGAAAGAAATCATCTATCAACTATTTTTCCAATTTTCGTAAATTGAGTGACGTTGTTTTTAGTTTGTTAACAAAGCACAAACAGCTACTGACACATATTTATTGATTACACGTATGCAAAATATGTATTTATTATACAATATAATATATTTTAGAAAATTTTGCGTTTTGTAAAACAAAAACTACGCTTAAGGGGTCTGCTGCATACGTTATAGGAAACTTCTCTGTAAAAAGTAACGCTATGAAAGGATTTACTGTACATATATATCTGTGTGTGTATTGAGAGGGGTGTGGACACCAATGACAAATAAACCGAATCGAAAGCTTTCTAAAAGGTGGAATATTAATTGAAACATTGTAAAAATAACCTTTGGCTATATTTAAAATAAGCAATACCGCGTGAAAGCTTTCTGATTCAAAATAGAAATTGACTTGCGGTTACGAGTAGAATTTTATTTTAGGAATTCGAAGTATCACTTTTCACAACCCTTTTGAGACTTTGCTTTTTATAAAAGACATTTTTTTGCTATTTGATCACGTGACATACAGACTTATCGGGAAGGCAGGAAAAATATCGCGCGTTCGCCGACACGCTGAGATAAATAAAATTTCATTAGATCTAAATGCAAAAGAAAGGAGTTTCCCGGGGACATAAATAAAAAGATGGCGGCATTGTCTACGTGAGGCTATGTATTCAATAAAAATATGTAATAAAATTGTGATTCGGGCCGCCTCTACGGAAATAGGTAGCCACGTGATATGGTCTGAAATTTTCGCAGGCATCCAACCCAGCCAAAGGTTGAACCCGATGCCATTTAGTTAGCATCCAAATGTCCGGTGAATATTTAAGCAAGTTTTTTTATGTTGCATTTTCGCATTACATCTTCCACTTGGGATGCAAATTTTCACACAGGAAGTCCTTAAATGAATTTATTTGTAATTTTTTCTACGTTTCGCGGAGATAAAGATTTACATAAGTATCTTAGTCTTCAAATGAAATAACCCAAAAAATATGGTGTAGACAATATTAAATTTAATTAAAAAAATATTTATGTTTAAGCAAGCAAATGCGTTAAGTTTAAGTGAAATAACTTGCAATTTAAAACCGTTTTTATAACAATGAAAGCTTAAATTAAATAACTTGTTCATCTAAATAAAGATGTTGTAAAAAGTCTATGAAATGAAGATGAAAAAGTTCTTAAATGTATTTTAAATTTTATTTGTGCAAACAAGAATCTTTAATATCGATTGAGAATTTTGTTTTAAATTACAAATACTGAATTCTCGAGTTATTAAATGTCGAAGCATTTTTATAGACTTTTATTGAATATTTATTATTTAGTTATATACTAAGTGCTTAAGGGAATCAAGGTTGTTTTAAAAATTAAATATCGAATTCATTATAGAAATAAAACGCAGAGAAAATAACTAGTCGAATCGACCCAATGAATATTTATTTGCCTATTCTACAAATAACCAATTTATTGTGGCATACAGAATTATTTTTAAAGTGAATTTTTTTTCCTGAATAGTGAGAAGAGAGCCAGAAAACGTTAAGTAAAAATTGGATGTTTTGAGTTATGAATGCAGATCAATAGATTTATAATCTTAAAAAACAAGCTGACGCATAAGACATTTTATTTTTTTAGATATTTAAAGAAGTAACACGAACTAAGTATATTTCGTTTAATAAGTAATAATATTTTGATAAGCTATGAGTTAAATTTTTAAATTAAAATAGAAATACTTATATTGACAGTGCTTGTAACCAATAAATTACCTTTATTAGGTACAGCAAATGCCAATAGAAATAAATTTAACAATGATAATTCGACCAACTTTTTTGAATGTTAGTTGCTAATTTTTAATTTATATTAATGGCTTATTTAATTACCACGAATTCCAAGATATTGATTCTTAACGCTTTATAATTGACTAGAGTGATTGTTTTTTTTATCAATATTAAAGAAACTTTATATTGTATATAAGAGATGTTTGAATTAATCAAATGTACGTTTTCGTCAAATACCCTTCTGTCTTATACAAAATATGACAGTTTGTTATACCAGAAACACGTTTGATAAAATGAAATGAATTAGGATTTCATCACGTATGAATTTTGTTGATTCTAGGAAATGAACAATTTCCAGTTGGCGATTAGTGGGAGGCAGAGGGCGTACCGGTGGTCTATTACACATTTACACATATGGGAAATGCGACGTTAAATAAGCAGATTAATTTGCAATTTAAATTCAAATTATTAAACTAATGATAAATTAACTGGTAAATATGTACGAAATAAATCCCGAGCACAATTAAATGCGTCATAGGTATTGTTAGATTATTTAGTATAAATTCATTATAATTCGTTACCCTTTAGTAAAATCAAAAAGTTGGCTGAAAATAATTCTTTAGATGTCAATGTTCGATTTTATTACCTTCGATTACGGAGGTCACAGGTTTGAATCCCAGTACGGACAGTTTTTATAAATTGATTATTCGATCGATTTATAAAAAGATGAAGAAGAAGGTATGGATGTAAGTGATGATTTGAATTATCCCCCTCCCACATATCCTATCTTAAAAATAAATCGTAGCGAGAGCGATTAACTAACCACTAATCCTGTCCTAGCCCTATTGTTTTATCCTTACTGTCTTTGAAAAAAAAGAGAGTTTGAGAAATTGAGTAACAAGCAGTTTTCGCGGAAAGATTTTTGTTTAGATAAACTCTATAAGTAGTCCATATCGACTGTGGAAAGGAAAAATGACGTAACCCACACATATCAAATTTTACAGGAGGCGCTAAAAACGTATATTGATGATTTTGTGACATAGGCAAATTATGTATTATACACAACCTTGAAGTGCACGGAGACTTCTAAACTGGTGTTAAATTGATATAATTTAATATTAATTAGTGAAATTGTCGAGAGAAAACCTTTATTTCAGCCTTTTTTCATGTTTCTAATTTTTTACAAGGTATTCTTTTTGAAACATAAAAGCTAAATTTAGATACTAACTCGGCATTTGTAGCTTGCGTCTTTTTGATAGAATGTGTATCAAGTTTGATACATTGTGATTATCGAAAAACACCTGTTTTGAAAAAAACTGTGGGTTACATCTTTTTTCTTTTCCACAGCCGATATACAAGGTAAAAAATAGTGAAGTGAAAATATCTTCTGCAACTAAAAATTTTGCCATTCAATTATTTACTTTAATAGAATTCCATCAAATTTATTCTATGTACGTAAGAATTTATCTGTTGGTTTATTTACGACATGAATTTATACTATTTGTGTTCCTTTATTACTCTATAATAAACGACATTGACATTGTGTTACTAAACTTCTCGTTGAAGAAGTACGTTGCAACAGGTGTTAACAGAAGTAATACACAATGTTGTGCGAAATAGGCAAATGAATTACTGTTACACTGGTTCAATAGTAAAAGTTTATCCAGAAATGAGCTTTCAGTATAATCTTGGAATAGCGTTTTCATATGATAATGAATTTAACGTCCCGAGTTCTGACGCACGTGGAACGAGCTGCAAGTGGCAATAGAAACCGTGCTTAACACATTGCTGCTGGGATGATTGGATTTGTAGAGGTATACTTGTGTATACAGAGAACGTTACTCTGTCATTTTGCGAAGGAAATCGGATTCGTATGTATGCTGATATAAATGTCAAATCTATATGGAAAGGTATTTATATTATTTTATATTGTAAGACTACGAACCTCTGTTTACGAGATGTTTAATGACTATGGATAGTATCATAAATAACTACAGAATATCGTTGGCTTATCTAGCAAACTATGACTAGAAAAAGGTAAAACTCAATTCGAAATATAAATATGTCACTTGCTGTGGCTCAGTTGGTTAGAGCTTGCTCTACCGATCACACAGGTCTGGGCTTGATTCCCGGTAAGATCACAGTGAGTTTGATAATTGTTCAATTCAAAGTTGTGATCGAAGTCTGGGTATTTGTTATGTCAATTCAAATTGTTTCCTCTCCCCCCCGCATTCTTCTAATCTTTTAAAATAACTGGGTGTAGCAATAGCGATTAGTTAACCACTAGTCCTGTTCTAGCCTTATCCTCCTTTCCCTATTACCCACTTTGAAAAAAAGTGAGGTTGAGCGACTGAGTTACAGTTCCCGTATAAAAACTTCTATAGAGATACCTACATCAAGAGGCCATATGATCCACATTGGGAGTGGACATGGATGAAAGAAAACAATATAAAGAATTTTGTACGTCATCGATTAGAAAGTCACGAATATCATTAATAAATCGATACAAATCATTGTGCATGTAATGTTCAAATAATACTACTGGCTGATACTAAGCTATCCAGTTTTTATACTCTCTTGAACATTTTTTTCACATGTAGATAAGCGGTTTGCAAGTTAAGCGGAAAATTTTTAGTATCATAAGAGGTTGATTCACGATGATTTTGATTTCTGGTCTGAAAGTAGTGTGTTTGTTAAGGGTACAAAGAAAAATGGTTTAATATCAACTGTTAAACTTGCAACACCTATTGAAAGATGCCTTAATTTTTATTGATATTTATTCAAACCTTGCGTGGTTTTTAAGTCGGATGGGTAGATATATTTTTAAATCATAGAAAATACGCTTAAAAACGTTGTCTAAGCTAAAAAAGTTTTGTCAAACCTTTAAATTATTTTGGGTCAATTTCTCGATCAGTTTTAATTTAAAAAAAAAAACAATGAACGCTCATGAAATTATTTAATTTGAGCGTCCCTAGCAGTGCCGTCCCGAGCATCTTCAACAACTAATCGTTAATATATTTTTATAATGACTGAAGATTTATTTTGAAAATTCCTTTTTGAATACAAAAAAATATCTGCGAAAGAAGAATATTTTGAAACTATCATTGACAATGCATTAAAATAAACAAAGCTAATTTTAATTTTACTTTTAGGCAGCTTATAATATTTAATTTATTTATGTACATGTCTAGATAAGTATTTAGTTGAGCGTCATTTGAATTTTAGTAAGAATATTACAAACTCTTACTTGAGTTTTCTATGCTAAAAATTCTGCGGAGAGAGTATTTCGGCAGGTTGAAAAATAAAACTCTATTGTTTTGAAAAGGGTTTTGTTGAATAATTCAAGCAAAAGTATTTACGACGCGATGCTGTTCTTTTAATGCCAAGACACGATGCCGCTCCGTGGCGCTCCTTCTTGCCTTAATCTTACCGTTTGATGTTGGAAGATGCTCTCTCTATATTGTGTTCTTGCATTGCTAAGTTAGTATCCTTTTCAGTATTATTTCATAAGTAGCTCAGATATAAAGTTATTAAGTTACTATAAATCAAAACGGAATCTGATAATAAATAAGAATACTTAACTAAGTCTTATCTTCGTTATGTAATATTTTATTTAAATAAAGACCTTTTTTACATCTTGCATAATAATTATTCCATACACAATAATACAATATAATATATTTAAATGGAAAGGAAAAAGGACGTAAGCCTCAGTTTTTTCCAAAACAGTTTTTTTTCGATAATCACAACTAAGGTATTCAATCCCGGAGCCTTTTTCTAATCCCGGGATTTCGGGATTGATCCCCTTTTTCCGGATTTTCCGGGATCCCGGGATTGTGATTTTCTAACCGAGAAATTTGAAATCCTCAATTCGTTATACTTTTTCCCAGATTCTCACAGAACTCGTTTTTTTTTGGCTCACCGATTTACCAATTTCGAGTAAATTATCGGGTTTTTCTCAAAATTTCTCAATCCCGAATTCCCGGGATCGCGGCCATCTCAATCCCGGAATTTCGGGATCAGAAAATTGAACGGGATACTGGATCCCGGGATTGGATACCCTAATCACAACGTATACAACTCGTTCTATCAAAAAGATGGAAGCTGAAAATGCCGAATTAGTATCTAAATTAAGCTTTTAAGTTTGAAAAAAGAAAGGTTTGTGAAGATTGCAACCAGGTAAAAGGACCTAAGAGAAGGTTTTTTTGGAAAATTTATTAAATCAATATTAGGCTAAGTCAATAAAAAACCAGTTTATCTATCACCGTGCACTTCAGGGTTGTGTGTATTTCATAATTTTCTTTTAACCTAAAATCATCATAAGACGTTTTTTGATTCTCCTGTAAAATTTGATATGTGTGGGTTACGTCCTTTTTCCTTTCAACAGTCGATATATATATATATATATATGTATATTAATTTATAGAAATGATTGTATAGAGATTTTGCTTGAACTATGTATGCCTAATATAAAATAGTGAAACGCTATAACTACTGTTAATTTATTATTTAAAAAAAAATGAGACACTCTTTTGTACCAATTTCACATTTATTAAATATAATCAGGGCTGGTTTCGCTCATCACAAGCATTTTTAAATAATGAAAGAATATTTATAATTATAATAAATTATTTGAAATGAGTACAAAACAGTGATTAATGTTTTGAAGGTGTCGACATGTAGTTGGCAAAAGAGCGTAAGCGACAATTCGTAAATTTATAGGTTTTAATAACTCTTCTTGTAATAAGTTAATTGTGTTTTTAAAATAACGATAGTTATTTTCTATTATGGCCTAAATTTCTTATGAATGAATATCTTTACAAATAGATAGAGCGAATAGAAGAGTACTAATTCGGTATCTGTTTTTGTAGTCAGATGAAAATCTTACTTTTAGGATGTTCACTGTCAATATTTAGTGGAAAGGCATTATATTAAAAAAAAAAACACACACAATACCCCTTATCTTGCTAAATAAAAGTGGAAAGAGCCCAAAGGAATATTGTGTTTTTTTATGATGAAAATTTTGCATAAGAAATATAACCAAAATTGCAATATATGTAACAAAACAATTGCTGTAATGCTGAAATTGTTAATTAAAATTATTTGATTACACACTATGAAATAAAATTAAAGATATCTTTCATTTTAAAATTATTTAATATTATGCCGAAATTAATAAAATCTTTAGGCAACAACTTCACTTTGTAATATTGTACAAGATATTGCATACAAACTTTATATAACGAACTAGGCATAATGATACGATGATCATAATTTGTAACGATGTTGCGTAGATGACTCGTAGGCATTCGAGACATCTACGCAACATCGTAGAAGTTTCGTAGAAGCTGAGGGATTATCAATGATACCATCTTACTATGACCGCAGGGCTGTTATATTACCCATTATCTATGCACTAATTTGTATTATAATCACGCATGCAAAGATATTGTACTCAGACACATGTCTTGTTTGTGTGTATTTGTGAAAATGTGTGTAAATATTCCATATCGCAATATTATTAATTAGACCAGGCGTGGGGAACCTGCGGCCTTCTGACTACTCTGGTGCGGCCAATTCTGTAATTTCGAAAATTGTTGTAAATTCCTGAGATTTTCGATGTCGAAATCCTTAGAAGACCTAAAAAAATCCCTAGTCAATGTTTACTGCGGCCTTATGTCAAATCAGAAAAATGAATGCGGCCTTTAGAGAAGATAAGGTTCCTCACCCCTGACTTAGACCGATTGGTTTGGTTAAATGTTTTAGTAAATCACATTTATTAGAGAATTATTTATTCGCTACTGATCTTTGGTGTTTAATTTTGTAATAAACTTCCACTAATTAACTAAGAGAGAAGTGAGAGAGATAATCTAACTATCAATACTCATTCTATTATCATTATTTTATCCCGTCGCCCACTGTTGTCTAGTTGGTAAGAGCTTGCTCTACCAACCATGTGGGTCTGGGTTCGATTCCCGGTAAGGTTAATGACATATTTAAATTTGAGACTTAAGGCATGGGTGCTTGTGATGCCAATTTACTTAGAGTTGATCTAGAGTGACTTACAATAAATTCTCATCAAGTTTTTCTCGTATGGTCTTTCAATATTAAAATATTTAGCGCATTGGCATTAGCTGTAATGCCAAATATTTGAAAAAATCCCTACCTCCCTAGAGATCGAGGAGTTGAGCGATTGCTTATCATATACCAGTTCATGTTAAATATCTTTTGTTTAAGTGATAATTAGTGGTTCATATGTTCCACACCTGAAGGTGATATGTTTAGTATGCTACAGTTTCGGGTGAACCTCAGCCAGTTGACGACTTATAGCGCTCTCAATTCCTAAGTTATCTCATACATTGAGCAAAGTCGTGGTCTTCCTTCAAGAGTATTAAAGAGGGGGTTAATTTTAAACAAATCTTATACATAACACACGATAAAAACTATTTACTAACCTCCAGTTCAAGTTCATCTATGATCTTGAATACCTGAAGATGGCAAAAAGCAAATCCCGGGTCGTTTATTGCAGAAAATATTGAAATATACAAAATATGAACAATTCAAAGTTATCTTTGCTAATAATAACAATTATTTCTACCATTTTACATACCAATAAAGTCTACGTCACACAATATAATAGTGGTAATGCAAATTCACCGAATTTAAAAGAATATCCTTCGTCCAAGAAACTTACGAAGAAAACGTCATGTTTTTTTGGGCCGCAAAAAAGCGTAAAGAATAAATTCCTTAACATTATGGGTGACAGATGTGGAGCGAAGTGGAACTAAATTTCAAAGCATACTGTTGAAACATGCTGAGATATTGTAACTTTGTTAAAATATGTGAAATTCATAAGAATTCTGGGTATTGTGTGCGATAAAAGTTCTGACGGTTTTCGAGAAAACTTGATTTAGATGCATGTGTAATATGTGCATTTGTCGAATTGTCAATTGAACAGTTTAGTTTGATGTGTTTGTATTTATTGTGAACATTGGTATATTGTATGTATACGCAACGGTGTTAAAATATTAAAATTTAATTAATTATTTGAAGGAGTTTAACAGAGCTTCAATATTAAATTAATAAATTTGGCGTATAAAAAGATGATGTGAACAAAGTAATGTGTAAGGAAGGTTGGTATTAAATACTGCCTAAAATAAATACGTACAAAGGTGTCTTAGTATATCAACTCATATCCAATCCCAATAAAATATAATATTAAAATTTGTTTAAAGATAACTATGTACTTGTTGTGAAAATAGCTAGATATAATTTTCTCTTTGAATAGGGTAAGGAAAGGGCTAAACGTTTAGTTTATCTATCTCTTTGCGCTTCCCTTTCTGAATCGGATAAAACGAGAGTGCAAATGTAAGAAGACATAAAAAAAACATCAATATCTTTTCGTTTTTGGACGTTGTTAGTTGCGGTCGCAGACTTCACGAGCTCGAATTCAGTACGGACAGTCAAAGAAATATTTGTCGATCGATTCATAGCTTTGAGTTAAAATAATGGATATCTAAAAGTGCAGAAGTTTAATTACTCTTACACTCATAATATCATTATACAGTGGCCCGAAATAGCAAACCACTAGTTCTGTCATAGCCTTAGAAATAGAAATGTTCAAAAAACTTTCTCGTAAAAAAATAAGCTCTATTACAAAAGCGGACGTGATAACGCTGTAACCAAAAAGTTTTGTTTCCAAAAACTTGTTTTTCGCATAGCAAGTATGAGTCGCCAGTTTCAAGGCGATTCCATCAACTCATTGCCTAGAGAAGTGTACATTTTTAGTGATAGTATTTGTGAACTGTTTGTTGGGTTTTACTTTTTTATTGATTTTGTATGTTGATTTTGATGTATCATGTACTGATGTGTATGGCGAATTGGCGTCAGCTGTAATGTAACCTACACTATGGTTTTCTTTATTCATATTAATAAGTCACGTTTCGTTTTTTAATGCATTTTTTGGTGTGCCGCGGACCAAATCTTATTCACTTGTGTGCCGTGATATAAAAAGGTTTGGCAGACACTGCTCTAGATGGTGTTTATTACTTTAAATTGAATAAAAGAAGTTTCAAGATTATTCATACATGAGAAATTTTGCTAAAAGCCTTTCGATTATTGGGCGTGAAAAAAACGATTCGAATCGCCTTTACAATGGGCACTTTTACAATACAAAATTCCATACGCTTAAAAGCAAATTCTATTGCGTACAGATATAAGCGCAAACAATTTTATATTAAAGTAACCCTCTTTGTGATTTATCCGATACATACAAGAAAAGCTATTTTCATTTTATATGATAATATATTTGAAATAGATTTATTACTGCAACAAAAAATTTACCATGTTGATACAGTTTCTTGCTAACGAAATAAAATAAATCATTTTTGTTAGTCTGATAATAAACATAAATCTTCTGTGTACATATAATTTTATAATGATAACATGTTTAAGTAATACAATTTGCTAAAACAGTGTCGTTTTCGTAAGTAAAAGTTACGTCAGGAAGTCTTGTTTTCAGTTATTCGATGTTTATTTATTTATTATTTAAAAAATTAAAAGTACAGTACATAACATAACAGCTGACGCCAATTCGCCATGCACTTGACAAATATAATGAGAAAAAATATAAAATAAAACTACATAATACAACACAAATCAAGAAATAAAATTGTAAAACTTAACAAACAGTTCACAAATACTATTACTAAAAATGTCCACTTCTCTAGGCAATGTGTTGATCAATCGAACGTCCCATGGAACTGGTGACTCATACCTCCTAAGCGAGGTATAAGTTTTTAGAAACAAAAGTTTTTGGTCATAGTTTCACCCACGTAAGAATAAATTGGGAGCATGTAAATTAATAGTCATGAGAGTTTCAGGATTATTAACTCGGCCCCAAAGGAGAAGAGAAAAATAATTTAAATTTGAAAACGATCGTCGAGCTGCTGAATTATTATCTAGTAATTACATAAATTGTATTAAAAAAATCACCGCCTGCTGTGGCCCAGTTGGTTAGAGCTTGCTCTACCGATCACGCAGGTCTGGGTTCGATTCCCGGTCAGATCACAGTGAATTTGAGAAGTATTCAATTCAAAGTTGTGATGTCAATTCACATTATTTCCACTCCTCCCATCCTTCTGATCCTTTATTAACTGAATGTAGCGGTAGCGATTAGTCAACCACTAGTCCTGTTCTAGCCTTATCCTTCCTTCCCTACTACTCAATTTGAAAAAAGTGAAGTTGACCGACTGAGTAACAAACAGTTCTCGTAGAAAAAAAACTTCTGTTAAGATACTTCCATTGGGAAGCCATATGCTCCACATTGGGCGCGAACATAGATAAATGCGATCGGTAAGCTAAGTTCTTTATCGTTTAGCCAACATAACATTTTATTTTTTTTGCATAGTCAACATGCGTAAGGTAGTATTAGTAGAAGACATATTTTTAAGCAAGTGATCCTTACGTATCACTTACTTATACATGTTTAAAAAAATCTGCCTGGGATGTCTTATTTTTTTTATTGAAAATATAAGCTCAGATATCCGCTTGATAAGCTATATGTAATTCAATTTGATTGGTATTAGTACTGGAAAACTTTTATGATTTTATATGCGTAAGCAAATTATACTAATTTTAACTGTGTTACTATTTAAGATTTCGACTGAAGTTGCTTGGTGAAATTTCAATATTAAATTTAAATCGTTCAAATTATGTACAATCACACAGGTTTTTTCACTTTTTTTTCAGGCCGAAACCCGAAGATGCCGATAGGCAAAACCCGGGTCGTTAGTGACAACATCTGTGTGAATGTACATGATTTGAACGATTCAAATATATTTTTTTGATTATTATTTTTTTCTCGACATTGGCACTTGAAAACTTTGAAAACAAATAGTTGGTTCATCATTTATGATAATGAAGCCGCCCTCAGAGTAAATAGTTACGAAAAATTCTTCAGGGAAAACAGGAGTGGGTTTGTTATTTTTTGTAAACCACAATGGTTTTTGTATTCTCTAAGCTAAGTAGATATCTAAAAAATACGAAGCCGATGTCTGTAGTTGTAAATTTCACGCTTGGATTTTTCTATTCATATTTTTCCACATCTTACAATAAATAAGAGAAATTTTATTTTTCTCGTCCACGCCGTTGTCTGCTGGAATGCCGGGTCTATTATTTCCGAATTCTTTGTTCGTGCAATATTTTTCGTTTCCTAACATATTTTTTGTATACTTGGCATATTGTTCACAATAAAAACTAACATAGTCTTTTGGAAATGGGAAACATCAAGTAAACTAATCTAATTAAGAAAACAAAATTCAACCCTCCGCAGCCATTTTTAATTAATAAAATATCTAAAAAAACAACTTAAACTAACGAAAAAATGCGAAGGGACAAAATGAAAGAAAAAAACGTCGTTTAGTACTAATTTTCGAATTCAATAATCATTCATATAAAGTTGACCAGAAAATAAGTCCTTTGATATTATTGAAAAATTCGAGGGAAAGTAATATAATCAAAAATATATACTTTTTCAATCACTAAGCATTCTCATGTTATGATATTTTAACCTTTTAGCTGCCGTAGATAATTATTAGTCATTACTAGCACGCCGGCTATAATTTAAAATTATTAATTTAATTAATTATTGACGAGATAACTCGTCTGTGGCAACCATCAGGTTAAGGGTGACTGTAGCGGTTTACAGCGACATATATAAAAGACAAATTATCAAAAAATCGTGTAATTGATAAAATCTAGCCAAAACATTTGAAACCAAGTTGAAATAGGTATTCTTTATCATTCTTTTTTCTATATGCTTCCCCCCATACTATATCCGTACATGTACACACATATGCGCATACATACATGCACATATACAGTACACAAAAAAGTCAACCAGGAAAGTCATTTTCGTTCTTGAATTGTAAATTTTAAACGAAACATAAGATCTATGGTGTGTCGTCGAGCAGAACTGCTCTCGGTCTAAAACGATTCTCAGGCATTGTCTCTTGCAAAGTAATGCATATGGAGTTCCCGTGAACATCTTATCTCTGAAGCAATCACACCCTTCCGTCTGCAACGATGGTTAGGGAATACAGTTTTTCAAAAACATTAGCGATGAAGGAGACAAGAAAAACCTTGACGCTAACGCGTCCTGTTACTTAATGCTCTATAAATTTGATATCCAAAAAAAAACATTATATTTGAATAAAATTTATCTTTAAAACGAACTGTCAGCCATTGGTGTGTCTAAGAAGTGACCTTATATTTTTTTTCAATAAAAAATTGCAACTCAGCAATAAAACGCACTATTTATTTTGCGATGGCGAAAGCTAAAATAGCTCTTAACTAATATTATAAAAACTGTAGAACTAAATACGTTACTATTTTTACCAATGCCCATTCAATCAATTTACTTACGATACTCGATGCTTAGCACCTCCAAAAGCCCTCGGAAAAAATAAATACATAAACCTTCTCTAGTCCTTTTCCTATGCAAGGATCTAAGACGCAAAAGTTATTGTGATTCACACAAGCTGCCGTCACACAAAGCGAGCGCTGTGTATTTTATATTAGCCATTAGCGTATTGATGTTCAGAGGCCATCTGTGACACTCAAACTTGTCCGGGAAATCCCCCCGGCCGCCTGTTTTTCCCATTCGCCTCCTTCACAATAGGAAAACTCTTCGTTTTCTCGAAAGTTCGTCGCTGGGATGGTGTGAGATAGTTTCAGCTATACGCTACAAGGTGGTTTGATTTTATTGCCGTTTTTATACGAGAGACAATTGCAAGTAGTTGTATTGCTAATAAAACGATACTTACAAAAGAAAATATTTTCTATTCGATATTGCTAATTACAAATCGTACAGCATATATTTTTGTTTGCTTTCAGATGTATTTTTTTAATGTTGTAAATGTATTAATCTTTAATACAAAAGCAACAAGACCTTTCCTCCAAGCGTAACGTCTTAGCGAATAGCGTCTTGCAGGGCGTTTCGTGCATCGTGCATGTTAATTACTAGCTTCTTGAAATTTGAAAATCATTCCGACGCTTATTATGCTATTTTTTCTTTTAACTTTAAAAAATCTTATAAATATATGGACTATATTTTGTGGGTGTTACATAAGGTATAGGTCACTGTAACATTTTCAAATTTAAACATAATCTAGCATCAATCCCAGGAGTATCCAGGTAATAAATACTATAGTAATATATGAAATAAATCAATTGGTTAATACAAGGGCCTCCAAGCCCAGTATCCTACCCATTTAAAAATCCCGAAATCCTGGTATTGTAATAGAATTTTTTAAAAGTTGCAATGCCGTAAACTCCTGTATTTTACAAATTGAAAATCTTGGCCGAACTAAAAAAAAGAAAAACTTCCCGCGTCGTTTCATTTTGTGAATCCCGTAAATTCCTGAGCTTTTGAATCCGAAATTCTGAAAAGAGCTAAAAAAGGTTTTGCGTCTTTTTATTTTGGGAATTCCGCAAATTCCTGGGATTTTCAAATCGATAAAAATTGTTAGAAAAAATCCCAGGTTTTCAAAATGGCTGTGCAAAAAAAAAAATCGATTTCGAATTCTTAGTATGTACACGATTTTATGTTGAATGTTCAATACCGGGATCCCGGAATCACAGAAAGAGTCCAGGATTAGATGCCCTAGTTAATACATGAATAATTATCAAGTCAACATATTAGTTAAATTGGCATAAACTTGGTTGTATTGCACTATAACACGGCTTAAAATAAAACGTTATTTAGTGCTAGTATAACTATATATTTCGATATTTTCAAATCCATAAATGTTTTAACTTCGTAATTTTTGCTCTCTGTGTTTAGTTGGATGTCTTTCTTCTTAATAGAAAATTTAAATTAACTTTGATTATTCCACGTATTGTGTAACTAACTGTGACACGTGTTTCGCCTCTTTCAGAGGCATCTTCAGACTTACTATCGCAAAGTTTGCTTAAGTAATGAAGCAAGATTGATTCTAACATTTTAAAATTATAAAATTACAAAATGGATTGGGTTTTTTTTTTTTTTTTCCTTTTAAGAGGAGCAAGGAGGGGTGTGTAGAATCGAAATAAAGCAAACAGATAATGATACTAATTTTACTAATGAGTTGTAAACAATCAGAATGGGATTTTTCCTTTTTAATGGAAGCAAAGAGGGGATTATAAAATGCAAACAAATTTAATCATACTACTAATGACGTTAAACATTACAAACTATTAAAACTAATGAGCTACAATCAATCATCTAGGTTTGTGATTACTCTATTAATTGGAAACAATTTTAGTAATGGGGAACCACCTGTGCTATTAAGAATATTATTTAATAATATTTCTTTTTTGAACAAATTTAATCATACTACTAATGACGTTAAACATTACAAACTATTAAAACTAATGAGCTACAATCAATCATCTAGGTTTGTGATTACTCTATTAATTGGAAACAATTTTAGTAATGGGGAACCACCTGTGCTATTAAGAATATTATTAAATAATATTCTTAATAGCACAGGTGGTTCCCCATTACTAAAATTGTTTCCAATTAATAGAGTAATCACAAACCTAGATGATTGATTGTAGCTCATTAGTTTTAATAGTTTGTAATGTTTAACGTCATTAGTAGTATGATTAAATTTGTTTGCATTTTATAATCCCCTCTTTGCTTCCATTAAAAAGGAAAAATCCCATTCTGATTGTTTACAACTCATTAGTAAAATTAGTATCATTATCTGTTTGCTTTATTTCGATTCTACACCCCCCTCCTTGCTCCTCTTAAAAGGAAAAAAAAAAAAAAAAACCCAATCCATTTTGTAATTTTATAATTTTAAAATGTTAGAATCAATCTTGCTTCATTACTTAAGCAAACTTTGCGATAGTAAGTCTGAAGATGCCTCTGAAAGAGGCGAAACACGTGTCACAGTTAGTTACACAATACGTGGAATAATCAAAGTTAATTTAAATTTTCTATTAAAATGAACTTCCACAAAGTTACCGCCGAAACCATCGAAAGTCTTTCTTCTTGTTTTAACGATCGTACATTAAAAATATGAGTAAGATTTTAAAAATATTTCATTATCCATAATGATTGTATCAATAGTGAGTTTTCACATCGTTAGCAGAAATCACAAAATCTACAGATAGTTGATGATTTTTTAACTAGACTAACTCTATATAGTTTTATATTAAAAGTGGACCAAACTTTTCTGACTTTAAGTCTTTAGGAACACTGGTGTCTTCAAGGTGACCTAATCCCTAATCGACAAACTATATGGGAATTACGTAAAGTTTTAGCCTATTTAAAAATCTAGTGGATAGTAAACATAGTTATAAAAATAAACATGTATCATTTTTGTTTATTTTATTTTATTCTATAACACAAATAGAAAGCAAAATATTTATAAGAAAATTCGAAAAATATTTAATTATATTTTTCTTGTTTATGTTTTTCCATCGTTTATGTTTATATCTTCAACAAAATCGAAAAAATATTTGTTATTCTTATATCAACATTGAATGTTTATATTAAATTAAATTTTATTTTAGTAGTAAAACTAATTTAAAATATTACAAAAGATTCTCAGTGCTTAAAAAAAATCTTATCTAAAAAAGTAAATAATAAATGTTGCCTAGTAAAAAACACCGGTGACATTTCGCACGAAAATTATATATGAATCAAATTTAATCAATTGCAAAATGGGTGCCATTAGGTTTAATGGATTTATTGAGTATTTTAAAAGTCTCGTAATAAAAAAATATTAATAATGTATTGCCTTATTCCGAACGCTTGTAAAATCTTTCCAAAAAGTATTTGGCGAATTCATTGAGAAAAGTTAAAAGAATATTACTAACTAGAATCGGGTAAATAAAAAAATAGTTTATGATCAGTTGTAAATGTATGTTTATTTTCCATTAAAACAATTCTACGTTTTTTTTTATTAAGTAGCTAAATTTAAATAATAAAGAAGATGCCATAATTACGAATTAGAGATTCAGAGGTAATCCTGATTAGTTAAAATGAAATAAGAACAAAATAATGTTTTTTTTTATATTATGCCTTTTCACCAAGTCTTGATAATTAACACATTTAAAAGTATTTCTTCGAGAATTTGAGTCACTAAGCAATACTCAGATGACGTAATGATATTTATTATTATTATTATGCCTGCTCTCAGTGTGCAGCGTTTAGAATTCTAATAGATCTCATATAAGCAGAAGTTTTTCTACGAGAACTGTCGTTTGCTCGAAATCACTTTTTTGAAGATAGTAGAAAAAAATGATAGGTAGTAGGGGTTCCAGAAATTGTTCTAGGAAGAGGTCATTCAATTTGAAAATAAACATTATACATAAATAATAAATTAAAGAATAGGTGATTTTTAAATAATATATATCGACTGTGGAAAGGAAAATGGACGTAACCCACACATAGAAAATTTTTGCAGGAGGCACAAAAAAGTGTTTTGATGATTTTGGGCCATATGCAAATTATGAAATATAAATAACCTTTATGTGCACGGAGATTTATAAACTGGTGTTTAATTTACATAATCTAATATTATTTATATAAATTGTCTGGAAAAAAACTTTTTTTCAGTCTTTTTTCTTAGTTTCAATTTTCACAAGCTCATCTTTTTTCAAACTTAAAAGCTAAATTTAGATACTAATTTGGCATTTGCAGTTTACATCCTTTTGATAGTACGTGTATCAAGTTTGATACATTGTGATTATGGAAAAAAGACTGTTTTAAAAAGAACTGTGGGTTACGTCCATTTCCCTTTCCACAGTCGATATATAGTCAGTACATAATTAAGTATGTATTCTTTAAAACAAACTAAACTAAAAAAATAAAGAGCCCATTTCACTATAAAGTTTAAATAAATTAGAAAAATATAAAATATTTTTTTCTCAGGGGGGGGGGGGCATGCCCACCCCTTAATAATGCTAGGATGATGCTAAAAAAAGAATAATTGTAGAATCTGTCAATTCTTAACATTTTGGATGGCGGAGCTAAACAAAAAAGGTCCCTGGCTTTTCAATAATTGTGGAATCTGTCAATTCGTCAATCTCTTAACTACCCACTTTTTTCGGCAGTGATCTCAAACAATTGTTTTAAAATTACAAATGTATCTGTGTAATATAAATTAAAATAAAAAAAAATTCAGAATTAAAAAACCTCACTGTAACAATTCTAAGATTAATTCAATCTTCTTTATTAAATAATAATTCATTACCGTAGCATGTTTCTGTAAATTGTAATATAAAACTGTTCTAATATGTAATCATATTATTTTTCATAGACTGTTTATTACAGATAAATTCAGCAATATTAAAGTCAATTATCACCGTGTGACGTAACAGTTTAGACCATTCATTTCTATTTCATATTCGGTCCCTTTAGAGGTGAAGTGGTTCAACTAATACAGTATAATGGTAAAACTTTTTCCTCTAACATTTAAGTACAATCACGTCTTTATTTGGTGTTATGTTGGATTGCATATTTTTATTTTACGGAGTAGCACAATAAAAATTTGCATTAACCAAGGTTGATTTAAGTTTACGATACTTTAAGACGTGTAGTATATTACAACGCATCTAACTTTATTAAATACCACTAGGCTCACTTCACCTCTAGTGGACTCTTATTATACTGTCAATAACTTTGGGAAATTCCTTATCATATACTACCAACTACGCTATTTAACTACTACGCTACAGTTATAATTTTCTTTTTGATATATCGTTATCACATAAGACAAAATAAGTTAGTCTCCGTGGTTTGTGGTCCCCGTATAGTCAATATCAAATACACATTTAATTTAAAGTGACTTAAAAAAATTATTCACTTAAAGAGTGGAAAGGCATCATATTTTAATTTTTGTCAATTTATTGTCGCTTATTCATATTTTATACCATTATTTGTAAATTCCTTTCAGTACAAATTGTTTACTACACCTTATTAATTTCATTTTGGTTTGTATAAATAACACTGTAACATGTCAATTGAACAGCCTTCCGATTTTAAATGAGCAGGTGAATATGCCATATTCCCCACTTTTATACCCTATATGTCGGTAAATATAATCATAAAACCTTTTCCAACTAACAAAAATAAATATAATTCTTAAAACTACTCACCATTCAAATTTTTAGGCATTCCCATGTGTTAATCCTTTTCGCCAGCAATGGCTATAAGCTTAATGACATATGTATTTCTTATATTAACCCGTGCATTTGAACGCCCGTAGATGCCGAAAGGCGATACTCAGATCGTAAGTCACAAAATTTGTGTAAATGTACATAATTTGAACGATTCAAATTTACTGTAACATTTTATTCTCTTATCAGTAATGTAGTTATCAGTAAGTAATCACTAATCAATAATGCCCCCCATAAACGAAAGCGGTCGGTACTGATCTTGTTAAATAAATGTGGGAAATAGTACAAATGAGTATTTTATTTATTGAAGTCTATATACCAAAGATAGCCAGTGTGTCAATCGTCAAGATATATTTGGTCGATCGAGGTCTTATTAAAAATGGATTTATTGTTCTTTGACGATACCAGTCGATCGCCATTAATAATTTTATCGACAAGGCATTAATAGCTTTTGCGGTTCTAAGCTCAAGAAATGCGACCCCAATACCAACATTTTCTTAAATATCTATTTTAATATGGGTGATACAATGTTTATAATTAAGGTATTCTTATATCATAGTTTTTTGGACCTTTTGTAGTTTATATAAGTATGTGATAACGCGATTACGCTATCAGGCGATAAGCACCCGCGATAACGATCGTCCGTAAGATAGCTGAGAACACTCGTCAGTCGTCAATTCATATGTGTGCTGGGATGACGTCTTTTTTACGCGCAACTTAAAATATGATTATTTATTAAAAAACCACGGATTTTTATAAGAAAATGTATGAGAAATGATGCAGAGAGATATTTTAAAGCCCTTAGACTATTTTTTTTTTGAAATTCATAAGAATAAGGCCAATAATGAGGAAACCACTGGTGTCAAAAAAGACCCCATCAGCAGAGACGTATTTTTCTAGTCTCCGAGCCGCGAGAGATAGAAAAAAATGTGGCTACTCATGGTAATGTAATATTATGCATATTGACAGTATTGTCATATATTTTTTTGAAACAGGCTGTGAAATGATGGCGTTTTAAATCAGGTAATGTGGCATTTGAGGCTTTTGAAAAGTTGGTAGCTTTGTAAAAAGCCTTCATCCACGCAGGAGGCAGTTTCAATAGAGATGGATTGACCTCGGAATAAATTGACAGCCTCTATCCGATAATACATAGTCTCCTCTAGTCGTACAAAGCACAGCGGTATCAAATATTAAATCACTGAGCACGCCCACAAAGCAATTCTTTTAAAATGTATGTTCTGATAAATATCTATCAGTGATGAAATCACTTTCTGATTGAAAAATTATCCAATGATTTTTACTGATAACCTTAAACATACTGTTATTTTATTGGCTATTGTTAAGATTTTATTTGTGATAAAAGATTCACAGAATTACAGTCAAAGCATTGAGCTGTGTTTTCGTAACCAACGTCAATTATATAGACACATAATAGAATGTTTTAACAGAAGTTATAAACGAATAAAATAAACGCATTAAAAGAATATATAAAATATTTGGCATTACAGGCAATGCCAATGCGAGAAATACTCGAAAATGATTATACGAGAAAAACTCGATAAGAATTTTTGTATTGTAAGTCACTCGAGATAAACTCGAGGTAAATTGACAACACAAACTAGCTCCGCCGAGTACATCCTATGGATGGTCATCAGTGGTCTTCCACGATGACAGTATCCATCCAGTTCATGGAAGAAACATACAGGGTTAAGACTTTGCTAGGGCATTGGCAGCATATTTTTAAGTCAGGTTCACCTTCACTTTTTAGTATTATGCAACGCATACTTTCAGTATTGTGAAAAATACCGAAATAAACAAAATTAATTAACATTTTCAAGCAGTTCAATTATATCAATTAACTATTTTATTTACAAACGTATCTGTAAAATAATAATTAAAATAAAAAATATATGTTACAATTAAAAAGCCTTACTGGAACAATTCTTAGATGTATTCAATCTTCTCTATTAATTAATAATTCTTTACCGTAGCATGTTTCTGTAAATTGTAATATAAAACTGTTCTAATATGTACTCAAATTATTTTTCATAGACACTGTTTATTACAGATAAATTCAGCAATATTAAAGTTAATTATCACTGTGTGACGTAACAGTTTGGAAGAGTGATTTGCTTAAGATGTTCATATATACTTTATATATTTACTTAGTTGCTTATATTATGTATTGTGCTTAGAGCAAAGCTTCCTACCAAAGATGCCCTTTATTCTATATTATGAAGATCCTTAACTTCCGGGTAATGTACAGCTGTTTCGCATCCTCTAAGTGTGTTATCCGTTTAAATATATGGCTATTCTTTCCTTTATCTATTATATCGAATTTATAATATAATATTCAACGAGAAATATAATATGTTATGATATCACTATTTATAAGCATATATTTTTTTTATTTTAAACATAATAAATATATAATTTTTAATACTTTCGATGAATTCGGCGGTAACTTTGTGGACATCCATTTTAATATAAAATAACTTAATTATTCTTAATTATGCTACAAACTGTGACATAAGTTTTGCCTCTTTCAGAGGCATCCTCAGACAGCCTCTGAAAGAGGCGAAACACTTGTCACAGTTTGTAGCACAATTTGTGGAATAATTAATCTAAATTATTTTAATAGAAAATTTAAATTAACTTTGATTATTCCACGTATTGTGTAACTAACTGTGACACGTGTTTCGCCTCTTTCAGAGGCATCTTCAGACTTACTATCGCAAAGTTTGCTTAAGTAATGAAGCAAGATTGATTCTAACATTTTAAAATTATAAAATTACAAAATGGATTGGGTTTTTTTTCCTTTTAAGAGGAGCAAGGAGGGGGGTGTAGAATCGAAATAAAGCAAACAGATAATGATACTAATTTTACTAATGAGTTGTAAACAATCAGAATGGGATTTTTCCTTTTTAATGGAAGCAAAGAGGGGATTATAAAATGCAAACAAATTTAATCATACTACTAATGACGTTAAACATTACAAACTATTAAAACTAATGAGCTACAATCAATCATCTAGGTTTGTGATTACTCTATTAATTGGAAACAATTTTAGTAACGGGGAACCGCCTTTGCTATTAAGAATATTATTTAATAATATTTCTTTTTTGTTAAGAGTTTTATTAATTTCTAAAAATTCTAAGCTATTCATCTTTAAACCCTTTTTATTTACTCGGTGGAGTATTTCTAAATTACAAATCTGATTAAAATTATGATTATTTTCTATTAAATGATTGGCAAACTCAGAGAAATTGTTACTTTTTAGACATCTTATATGTTCTTTAATTCTAATATTAAAGTTTCTACCTGTCTGTCCAACATAAGACGCTTGACAGTCTCCACAAGAGAGTCGATAGATACCACTCTGTGACGATGAATCTACGCGATCTTTACTGTTCAATAAAATTTTACCTAAATTATTTACTGTATAAAACGCGGGTTCTATATTGTCTGGCAAAAATTTAACTATCTTTGACGAGATGTCTCCTAAATAAATAATTCTACGCCAGTTTTTAATATTATCGTTTGCTTTCTTCTCTCCTGAAAAAATATTATTTACTATGAGTTGTTTAACTTGCTTACGTTTAAGTAAGTTAACTACTACGTCTGTGTTGTAACCATTATTTACAGCTATCTGTTTAATAATGTTTAACTCTAATTCAAAGTTGACTTTAGTGAGAGGGATGTTAACTAATCTATTAATCATTGCATGGAATGATGAGAGTTTTTGCGACCACGGGTGAATTGATTGATGGTGAATGACGACATCTGTATAAGTAGGCTTTCTGTAAATGGCAAATTCTAATCTGTTGCTATTATTTTTCTTTATTGTTATGTCAAGAAAATTTAAGGTTTTTTGTTGCTCGATTTCTAGTGTGAATTTAATATTTGTATGCAATGAATTTAAATGACGTAAAAAGGTATCTAACTGTCTATCTGTTCCTGTCCAAATGCAAAAGATATCGTCTACATAACGATACCAAGTTTTTACATTTTTAAGTAACGTGTGATTTGACTTAAAGAGATTATTCTCAAAATAATCCATAAAAATATCCGCGAGCAAAGGTGAAATAGGACCACCCATAGGTAATCCTACCGATTGTTTGTAAAATTTTTTATTAAACAAAAAATAGTTTTGTTCAATACAAATATTAAAAAGTCTAAGCATTTCTTTAACGACGTTGCTATTAATATCCGAAAAAGTTAAAATTTCGCTGACTATATTTTTGCACTCATCCGTTGGTACGTTAGTAAATAAATTTGTTACGTCGAATGATACTAATTTACAATTACTAGTTAAGTGTATGTCTTTGATTTTTTCTGTGAAGTCTATGCTATTCTTAACTGTATACTTCGGTTTAAACACGTTGTAAGAATTAAAAACGTCATTTAATTCACGGGCGATTTTGTAAGATGGAGAACTACAAAAAGATACCACGGGACGAATCGGTATCAAGGGTTTGTGTAATTTGGGTAAGCCAAATAATCTCGGAGCTTGTGGGTTTAAATTAATAACTTTATTTTTATTTAAGTAGAAAATGATAGGGCAGTTTTTGACACACGTTTTTACCTCATCTTGAAATTTGGATGTAGGATCCTTGTTAAGTAATTGGAAATGATCTCCTTTCGACAAGAAGTCTTCTACTTTCGATGTATAATCTAATGAGTTTAAAATTACTATGGAATTGCCTTTATCTGCTTTCGTCAGAGTAAGGTTTTCTCGACGTAAAATATCTTTGATATTTTTCGCCGTCCGCATATCGGAATTCGATGATTTCAATGAGTTTAAGTCGTCTATAAGATGTCTAAAAAGTAACAATTTCTCTGAGTTTGCCAATCATTTAATAGAAAATAATCATAATTTTAATCAGATTTGTAATTTAGAAATACTCCACCGAGTAAATAAAAAGGGTTTAAAGATGAATAGCTTAGAATTTTTAGAAATTAATAAAACTCTTAACAAAAAAGAAATATTATTAAATAATATTCTTAATAGCAAAGGCGGTTCCCCGTTACTAAAATTGTTTCCAATTAATAGAGTAATCACAAACCTAGATGATTGATTGTAGCTCATTAGTTTTAATAGTTTGTAATGTTTAACGTCATTAGTAGTATGATTAAATTTGTTTGCATTTTATAATCCCCTCTTTGCTTCCATTAAAAAGGAAAAATCCCATTCTGATTGTTTACAACTCATTAGTAAAATTAGTATCATTATCTGTTTGCTTTATTTCGATTCTACACCCCCCTCCTTGCTCCTCTTAAAAGGAAAAAAAACCCAATCCATTTTGTAATTTTATAATTTTAAAATGTTAGAATCAATCTTGCTTCATTACTTAAGCAAACTTTGCGATAGTAAGTCTGAAGATGCCTCTGAAAGAGGCGAAACACGTGTCACAGTTAGTTACACAATACGTGGAATAATCAAAGTTAATTTAAATTTTCTATTAAAATGAACTTCCACAAAGTTACCGCCGAAACCATCGAAAGTATTAAATTATTTTATACCACATAATTTTTATTTCAAAACAATCAACACAATTATTATCGATAATGACATAAAACAAATTCACGTTTCTAAAGATTTGGTTCCAAATTCGAATTCAAAATAAATAAATGAAATGTTGCATCATGTAAAACGAATCATGTTAAAACAAATGCATCAGACTCTTTACTGGTATGCTTTCCAATACAAACAAAACATTACAATAAGTGTAGTATATTTTAAAATCTAATGTAGATGTTGTCTGTGGTCGAATGGTTTGGTATTTTAAACTACTGTAAACATATGAAAACACATTTGTTTAGATCTTGTTATTAACATATGCAGAAAACTCTACACAAGTTAAACTGTTTTTTGTGAGTTTGCTGCAGTTGTTTTTGCATGTCTCATATTAAAAAATCATTATTGAATCGTTTGATTGATCATCAAGATTGTATAAAACACCTTACTTCTTTTGGATGTAGCTTTATTCATCATTTTCATTAAATACTTTATAACTATAAAAACGAAACGTAAAACAATATTAAATCATTTTATAAAAACAAATCGAGGGAATGAAATATTAGTTAAAATCATTTATGTCGTATTATAAGTTCATATGGAGAGACGTTGGAACTGGCTGGGTCACGTCCTGCGGATGCCTCCAGAAAACCTTAATCTTGCCTACCTCTTCTACCAACCGGTGGGATTTCGGTGTCCTGGACTACTGTCGGGTACTATCCATAGGATGTAGTCAGCGAAACTGAGGGATGCTGGCATGTCACTGGAGGAAGCAAAGCATTTATACTCCACATAGGGAACGAATATGATCAAAAAATAAAGAAGAAGTTAATATGCCACAAATTGAGAGCGATTGTAATTTAGTCATTTGCTATTTTCGTAATGGTATTCCATTCACATAACGTTAAATAAAATAATCACTTATGATAACTGTTTGAAAATCACTTTTTTAAGTGTCAGTTCAAGTTCATCCATGCACTTGAACGCCTGAAGAAGCCGAAAGGCAAAACCCGGGTCGTTAGTGGCAAAGCTGGCAAAGTGGCAAAATATATTTTATCAAAACACTACTACTACTACGGTACTATCCATAGTATGTAGTCGGCGAAACTGAGGGATGATGGCATGTCACCGGAGGAAGCAAAGCATTTATACTCCACATAGGGAACGAATATGATCAAAAAATAAAGAAGAAGAAGAAGTTAATATCCCACAAATTGAGAGCGATTGTAATTTAGTCATTTGCTATTTTTGTAACGGTATTCTTTTCACATAACGTTAAATAAAATAATCACTTGTAATAACTGTTTGAAAATCACTTTTTCAAGTGTCAGTTCAAGTTCATCCATGCACTTGAACGCCTGAAGAAGCCGAAAGGCGAAACCCGGGTCGTTAGTGGCAAAGCTTGTGTGAATGTATATAATTTGAACGATTTTAATTTAATCACTTTTTTAAATATATTTTATCGAAACAACGAAAAACGTTTTTATTTGGAATTTTTCAGCGTAAAATTCTAAAGCTTTACAATACAAAAAGTGTTGCTACGTAATTGAGCTTAATGCTTACTTGAATTTTGTCATTACGACATGTAATTTTCATTCCATCATGACATCATTCGTTTCAACTTTTCTCGACAACACTAACCCAGGTTTATCCAGATAAAGTTTTATAGCAGAGGTTACCAACTGCTCACATAAATCAATTATACATGAAACATAAATAAAACATTAATTTCATAGTATTGGTATAAATATACATGAAGAAGTCGCGTCTTGAATTTATCTATATAATAATAAAATCTATAATAGTTTCAAAAGAAACACGTTTCGAGGAAAAAAGATCGAACAATATATACAACAATACAAAAAGATTGTTTATATTTATTCATTATTTTTTTAATGATTTTTAATGTTAAATTAGACTTAAACAACAAATATTATTTCGAAACGAAAACGCAGTCTTTTATATTTTAAAAAGTATAGTTCTTTTAGGTAATAAATATAAGCCATAGCAGAACTTAGAACGTTTTTTATATAAATAATCAAAAACTTAGTAGTTACGTTCAAAGTAGACCTAGAAACTTCTATTGGCTGTATGGGTACGATTCCTCAAGAAATGTTTATTTATGTCAAAATGCATGGTTATTCGTGATGACATTACTCTTATAAAATCTTGAGACCTATTCTAATATAATCCTGAAATACCTTCAATTCATATCTTTTTTTTTAAAACCATGTCCGCTCCCAATGTGGAGCATATGGACTCTTTATGGAGTTTATCTCAACAGAAGTGTTTCTACGAGAACTGATTGTTACTCAGTTGCTCAACCTCTCTTTTTCCAAAGAGAGTAGGGATAGAAGGATAGGGTTAAGACAGGCTTAGTGGTAAGCTAATCGCTCTCGATACGCCCCGTTCATAGGATAGGATGGGTGAGAGGGGGAATTCAAGACATCACATACATTCATGCCTTCGAACAGAAATTCAAAAATCGATTGAAAAATCAATTTATAAAACTGTCCGTACCGAGATTTGAACCCGGGCCCTCTGTAGCACACCAACACCCTTGACCACTCGACCACACAGGTGGCATTATTTGACATTATCTAATATTAATTAAATAAAATGTTTAGGAAAAACCTTTATTTCAGTGTTTTTTCTTGGGTTTAAACACAGATGGGCATGAACTGTTTTTCAATTGTTTACCAATTTTGAATGAAAAAAAAAATCTGCCGAATTCCCTACTCTTATATCCTATATGTTAGTAAATATACATAATAATAATTTTTCCAGCAAACAAACTAAATACAATTCTTTAATCACTCACCGTTTAAATCTTTAGGCATTCCCATGGGTTAATCCATTTTGTCAGCAATGGCATAAACTTAGTGATACATTTATTTCTAAAATAAAAATAATAAAACATTTTTAGTACTTTTTCCACATAAAAAAATGTTTTATTATTTCTATTATAATGCCATTTCACCAAGTATTGACAGTGAACACCTTAAAAGTGAACATTTATTTCTTATATAATCACGATGCATTTATTTACTGGGTGATCGGCATTGTCAGTTTAAGTTTATGCGTGAACTTGAACGCCGGAAGATGCCGAAAAGCGAATCCCGGTCGTTAGTGACAAAAATTGTGTTAATTGTACATAATTTGAACGATTCAAATTTACTTTTAAAATATATTGTGAAATGACAGACACATTTCTCACAAATGCATGACTAGAAGCATTTTAGAAATACAGCAACGTCAACTGAGGCGCTAAAAACCTGTTTTGATGATTTTGTGACATATGTAAATTATGAATTATACACAACCTTGAAGTGCACAAAGACTTCTAAACTGGTGTTTAATTAATATAATCCAATATTAACTCAAGAATTTGTCTAGAAAAAACCTTTATTTCAGTCTTGTTTCTTGGTTTTAATTTTTTACAACGTCATCTTTTTTAAACTTAAAAGCTAAATTTAGATACTTATTCGGCATTTGCAGCTTGCATTCTTTTGATAGAACGTGTATCAAATAACATTGTGATTATCGAAAAAAAACCTGGTTTGAAAAAACTGTGGGTTACGTCCATTTTCCTTTCCACAGTTGATATGAATATACCGTAATATAATGTCAAGCTTCATTTGACACGCCCTGCCATAAAATGTACGTTCAGTGAAAATGTCGATCTATGTTTGATTTCTGACGTCACGTCCCAGGGTATGTTTGGATAAACTGTTTAGATCGACTATAAATCGTGTTATACGAAGCAGCGTAGCTCTTTGTGAGTGCAATATTCCTCTCCTCCTTCAGCCGGCCAAATGGCGTAGCTCAGCGTAGAACCTCCCCTCGGGAGTGTTTGCTGTAAGAGAAAAATATTAATATTCATCTGCAGAGCACAGGTTTTCACAGAAAATATTACTCGATAATCCAAAAATAATACGAAGCCAAATGAGCTTAACAATATTTTGTACTCAGTTTTTTTTTGTAGTATCAGAAAATAATTAAAATAGTCTATCTTTCAGAATTGATATTTTTCAGACTCTTCAACGTTAAACTAGATTTAACCACCATACATATATTCTCTTACTCGGTGTATTTATAATCACAGTAGGATAATGCAATATCAAAGATATCATTAGAACTCTTTTAAATGATTTGATTAATCGATTGTTTGTTATTGGAAAGGTTTTGTGAGTTAAATTGAAATCTATTCGATATATTTATGGTTATTTAAATCGTTTAATTGTATATATCTCACGTTTATTTTGAGTCAAAGACCCAACACCAACAGGTTTGTTCTGATGTCTAAAAATTCCCCCACCCTTTCCGACCCTTTAATAACTGGGCGCAGCGAGAGCGATTAGTGAACCAATAGTCTTAGCTTTATCCTTCTATTCTTATTACTCTCTTTGAAAAAATGACTGAGTAACAAAAACAGCTCTCGTAGAAAAAAAAAGTGTTAAGATACTTCCATTAGGAGGCCAAATGCTTTATATTAGGAGCAGACATTGATAAAAAGAATATACCTGAAAAACAAGACAGTAAACATACTTATCATCAGAAATCCTTCCATAAGCTCGAAATTTAGATCGAACAAGGTTAAATAAACCTTTGTGATTGATATAAATGATGTAGTTTTTTTTTAAATAAAAATGTATTTTCATTTTCACAAAATTTTCTTTAAAAATCAAAAATAACAACATCACTAAATAACGACTGTTAACGTCATTTATCATATATAAAGCATGTATTTTCTCTGGTTACATATTTGCATCATTTGTTAGATAAAGTCGACTGTCAAGTGCAGATGCTGAATCATAAATATGGATCCAAAAGCAATCTGACGAATTATATTTCACATGGATCGTCGAATTTTTGTTAGTATCACAATTTTACAGAAGTAAAAATGACACATGATTTTTGTTATAAAATTGTTTCATAACAAACTGTGAATATTTCTTGTTCAATATTGTATGAGATAGTATCTAACACTGTCTTTTTTATGCACGGACACTAACTATTCTATGAATTGTATACCCTACTCCAGTTTTGGCGATGTCATATATTTTGGACGATACATAGTATGGTTCTGCAGTAGCGTTTTTTTACATTTAAATGTCAATAATACATATTATAATAATAAACTTTCAATTTTATATAATCAAACTATAAATTTTATAGTAAAAACTGTTTGTCAGCATTATTATATTATATAAAATATAAATATTGCAGGGCTGTCGATATATGTCCCGCGGTCTTCTTCTTCTCCGAAATATATTTGTTTGCATACTTGAAACATTTGAATTATTCTAAAAATCATAACATATAAAAAAACTGCAGGGCTGTCGATATATGTATTGGGGTCTTCTTCTTCTTCTCCGAAATATATTTGTTTGCATACTTGAAGCATTTGAATTATTCTAAAAATGATAAAACATTAATACAGCAGGGCTTTCGATATTGGATATAGCAGCTCAGCAGGGCAGCTCAATTATGATTTTTATGAATATATTTTATTATATCCGCTATAATTTGTATATTTTGTTTTGCAGTCCGTTTAGAGAATTGGGTGTATTCCTAAAAAATCCATTTAGAGAATTAATTAAATTTAGACACTAATTCAGCTTACATCCTTTTGATAGAACGTGTATCAAGTTTGATACATTATGATTATTGAAAAAATCTGTTTTGAAAAAACTGTGGGTTACGTCATTTTCCTTTCCAAAGTCGATATTATCATGACTGGTTTACTTGTCGTATGGAGTATTTTTAACAAACAACAAAACATTCATCCTTCAAAAAGTGTTTTTATATAATAATACAGAACACAGACAAATTATAGCAGCAAAAATTTGTAGAATAAAAAAAAACAGATTTAGTTGCGAGAGAATTATTTAACGAAATTGAGACAAAAACAAAAAAAAAATAGGTGGGTTGCAAAATTTCCATATCTATTAGGAGTAAATTGAGAAGAATTATATAAAAAAATATTATATAAAAATTATTAATAAAAACAATAATCCTTTGTACTTCATTCCACTTTATTTAATATGTCAGGACCGGTTTCGCTCATTGCGAACATTGTCAACTGATAAGAAATAAATTTAAGAATGCTTATTCACTTTATTAATGTAGCATTTTATCACTTTGTCAAAAATTTATTTCCCAAATTTTAATTATGTTTGTAATTACTTTCAATCGCATTCTGAATTTATGAATCTGAGATGACTTTTTAATTATATGTTAGATGTGTTGAACATTTTAATTTTGTGCTATTTTAGAATCACTTTAATGTAATTGGCAATTTCTTTTCAATGCCAACTGTTGTGTATAACTTTTCAATTTTGTATAAATAGCATTGTTAAATTATATTTCTTATCAGTTGACAATGCTCGCAATGAGCGAAACCGGTCCTGACATATTAAATAAAGTGGAATGAAGTACAAAGGATTATTGTTTTTATTAATATAATGCCTTTCCACCAAGTATTGACAGTGAACACCCTAAAAGTGATATAAAAATTATTTCGAGTTCATGGCGTAGTGGTCAACCTGGAAAGCCCCAACCACTTGGCTCACTTCAACTCTCATGAGCACATAAATGTGAATTAATAAAATAAAATATTAGCATTTTTGACTATTCCGCTGAAATAGAACAATGATACTTTGTGCCTATACCAATTTATGTTATATGTAAAAATAAATTTATCATATCAAGATTACTATAAATTAAAAGCTTTGTAAGAAAACGCCATCTTTTGTGAATTATATCGCTTTTTGTGAAGAAATTTATCGCACGTTAGTGGTAATTTAAAAATAATTGACAGTGAAAGTGCGATGGAATATAAATCTTTCGTAAAACCTTTTTTGCGTGGAGTCTTTAGCAATGGTTCGCGATGAATCACTTCGAGATTAGTAGATATTTTGGAGGTTTATGAAAAATACAAATTAAGCGGTCAGGATAATTCATTTAATTAGTAATTAGTAACGGAAATGAATTAATCGACTTCTGTTACGGACTTCAACGGATTAAAAATCTAATACGTAATACTTAACTTTTGAACTGCTAATCACTCTAATACTCTTACAAGATTGTGAGATTAAAAACCGATAGACAATGTAAAATAATTATAAATTTATCCAGAATAAGTAACAATTTATTCTTTAAAAATCTAACTATTGTTTTTTAAATCAGTATAACATCTATATTATGATAACTTCCAATCAGGGTGTCACTGTCAATACTTGGTAGAAAGGTATTACATTCAAAAAATAAATTACTCATCTCTACTAATTCAAATTTTATTTAAAAAATTCAGAGCCAATTTCTTGCATGATGAGCATTATTTTTTTAATTTATTTTTGTTCTAAAAAACTTTTGCTTATGCCAATGCGTGAAATATTTTGACGTTCAAAGATCATACGAGTTATACACAATGAGAATTTTGAGAAGTCGCTTGAGATTAACTCAAGAAAAATTAACTTCACAAACACCTAGGGTATCCAATCCCGGGATTGATTAATTTTGAATCCCGGGATTGAGATTTTCTCACCGAGGAATTTTAAATCCTTAATTCGCTATACTTTTTCCTTGGATTCTCACAGAACCTCGTTTTTTTTTTAGCTCACCGAGGAATTTGAAATCTCCGATTTGGTATCCTTTTTCCCGGAATCTCACAGAAACTCGTTTTTTTTTAGCTCGCCGAGGAATTTGAAATCTTGAATTTGCCAATTTCGTGTAAATTTTCGGGATTTGCTCAAAAAAAATAACATTCATCGTCACAAATGTATGATAATCAGGCAAAAAAATGTCTAATAGAAAATTTAAATTAACTTTGATTATTCCACGTATTGTGTAACTAACTGTGACACGTGTTTCGCCTCTTTCAGAGGCATCTTCAGACTTACTATCGCAAAGTTTGCTTAAGTAATGAAGCAAGATTGATTCTAACATTTTAAAAATTATAAAATTACAAAATGGAGGTTTGGGTTTTTTTCCTTTTAAGAGAAGCAAGGAGGGGGTGTAGAATCGAAATAAAACAAACAGATAATGATACTAATGATACTAATGAGTTGTAATCAATCAGATTGGGATTTTTCCTTTTTAAGGGAAGCAAAGAAGGGATTATAAAATCGAAACAGTGCAAACAAATTTAATCATACTACTAATGACGTTAAACATTACAAACAATCAAACTTTGCGATAGTAAGTGTGAAGATGCCTCTGAAAGCGGCGAAACACGTGTCACAGTTAGTAACACAATACGTGGAATAATCAAAGTTAATTTAAATTTTCTATTAAAATGAACTTCCACAAAGTTACCGCCGAAACCATCGAAAGTAAAAAAATGTCTGTAAACATAAAGCTTTCATCGTGCTTCTGAAGTTGATTTATATGTATAGAAGGATGTTCAGTATCGAAGAGTTTCAGCTCGGCTGTGTGGATGAAATGCACGGCAAAATACGTGATATGGAGTTAGTAAGTGGATGGATACGATAGGTAAGTGTTGTTTTTGAAGTGAGACCACGTGCTGCCGTCTAATTAGATGTTTGCCCACGGCGACAAAATGTAGCGACGGAGAAAAACGTGATCTCAACATTACAATGTGAGCTTTTTGTTTTATCGAAAAGCTCCAACTTATGTTGCAAAGATAGTAATTTATATAATTTAAGATGTCGACTAAAGGTGCTCGGTGGAATTTCTATATTATATTTGAATCGAATGAACTTGAACTGATTGTTGTCAGTGAATGTTAGTTCGGAACCCGGGTCGTTAGTGACAACATTTGTGTGAATGTACATAATTTGAACGATTCAAATTTAATGTTGAAATTCCACCAAGCACCTTCAGTCGAAGTCACTTTGGATAATTATTCATGTATTTGATTAAATTAACATTTACTTGATAGAACGCCATTGCAATGAAGCAAAAAAACAAAGTATTTAATTCAAATTTAAACAAAAATAGGTGACAGCTATTTCGGCTCTAGTTCTGATGAAGGTATGCCCAAATGGCTATCAACTAATTAAAAAAAAAAAGTAAAACTTTGTTAATTTCTTTTTTTTTACCATGTCCGCTCCCAATGTATAGCATATGAATTCCTGACGGAGTTTATCTCAACAAAAGTGTTTCTACGAGAACTGCTTGTTACTCAATTGCTCAACCTCTCTTTTTCCAAAGAGAGTAGGAATAGAAGGAAAGTGCTAGGACAGGACTAGAGGTTAGCTTATCGCTCTCCAGTATATGATACGCCCCATTTATAGGATACGATGGGTGGAAGGGGAGAATTCAAGACATCACATACATTCATGCCTTTGAACAGAAATTCATAAATCGATTGAAAAATTAATTTATAATACTGCCCGTACTGGGATTCAAACGCGTGACCTCCGTTGCGTTAGCCAACGAAGTTGACCACTCAACTACACAGGCATCTAATTTAATTGATAATTTCTACATTATTATAATTATTTAGATATCACATAATCGTCAAAATAAACTTCAACATTTCTTTTTAGCTATAGAAACATTTAATTTTTTAGTACTATTAACAATGTAGAAATTTTCTTTCGAGTAAATAGCAATAAAAAAACGATTTGAACGACTTACTAACATTTCTTAACAGAATAAACGAGTGCCTTTATTTGTAACCAAATTCTACAAAACGGTTGGGCTATTAAGTTTATTTCCCGAGAAAATTTCTTCACCAAACACAAGTAATTAAAAATGTATTTAGTTACATTATTTGTATCTAAAAATTTCACGTGCCAAGTAGAAAGGTTATATCCCACTCTTCATTTCTTTATTATGTATATTTGAAACAAACATAAAATATATATCTGTGTTATAAAAAAAACGTACAATCTAGTTAGTATGAAAACCCTTCTCTTAAAAGCAAAACATGTGTCACGGCTCGTATCAGAAAAAGTAAAAAAACAAAGTTATCAAAATATGTTTACGGTAATAAAATAATACTTGATATGATTTTCTGAGTCAGATAGAAATGAGTATTTAAAGTAAAATCAACAATCATGTAATCATTTTTTGAACAAACATCTGCCAATTCAATTACAATGTATGTACATAAGTTGCTTGTTCATCAACCGAAATAATTTAGTGATAATCTTAATGTCTTGACCTACACGCCAAGCAACGCAATGGTGCGTTCTTACATCAAGTTAAATGTTCAAAATCTCTTGCAAATTTCCCTAAAGTTCTAATTTGAATAGTTATGAAACAGCGGCTGATGGCGAAGCGTATATCCATGGACATAGTTTAATATAGTAGCGCAAAATTTATTGCTCAGACAAAGAGCGACAGGCGGGACAGGAAGAGCGCGTGCCTACCGGAACGTCTATATTATAGTCCCTCTGCTTGGGTGAACTTTCCGTCAAAAGCTGCGACTCTGCCAGCGAAAGCTCTACGGCGCCGCGACGTCACTTCTCCCGAATGTAGTTCAAGTGATTCAAACGGGGCGGCCGATTGGTCCAATTACTTTTCGTCTCGGAACAGTAGAAAATTACGGCAATTTACTGGAAATGTTTTCTGAAGGATATTAATTTCTACGATTATTAAGAGAAATGTCAAATCTTAAAAAAACTCACGTAATATGCCCACAAAAAACTTTTGTTTGCAATACTTGAGAAAAAAAAATAACAGAATTGAAAGCTTACATCTGACGTTACAAACACACATTCCTTCAAAAAGAAATCGATAAATCGATCGAAAAATGCTGTTCGTACTGGGACTCGAACTCGAGAGATCCGGCACGGAAGCCAACAACGCTAACCGCACAGTAAAATAAAACTGTAATATTTTATTCTCTTATTAATTGATAATACTCGTCATGAGAAAAACCGGTGAAATAATGAAATTAGTACAATTTTTTTGAATATAATGCATTTCCACCAAGTATTGACAGTGAACACAACACCCTAAAAGTGATTATATTTCGCAACCAACTGGGATAGCACCGAATAACTCCTAAAAAGTGCATGTATTGTATACATATTAAGTATCTGTTTCTCTTTGAACTTTTACATTAAATAATTAAATTAATGGTGATGAAGTTAAAAAAAAAGCTTGTTTTGAATGAATTTTAAAAGCAAATTTTACTTTTTTATATACTTTTTTACAATATTTTGATTTTTGAAACCAACTTACCAAATTATATACAAATTAAGTTTATCTTACGTGATTTTTTATACACGTCAATTTCTGGAACCAATGTATCGCTTAAAAAAAGGATCGGGTGTTATATTCCAGAGTTTTTTTTTTAATAATTTCATTTTAACTCATATATTTGTATTCCATCAGATCATCTTTAGTCAGCCAAGCATGCAATGTCAACACTTTCGACTATTTTGTTTGCATACACGTCATTAAATATATTTAATGATCTATAGAATAAATATCATTTATATGTGACCTATATCTAAAAACTCTAAAGTAATGAACATTCTGCAATAAAAATAGAGATGGTATATTGCAACCGCGCGTTCATAAATGCAAGCTCAGTGTAAATATGCAGTTGACGGTTGAAAATTTGTTTGCCCTCTCAAAATGTCGAATGTGAAATTAAGATATGCATACTTAATTCAGGAAAGAGCTTCCCGGTTCTACTGAGAGATTCCGCTGCACTTTGGTTTGGATTTCATTTGAACTGTCGAAGATTTGAATACTCCGATATCTTCTAGTGCAGTGTTTCACAACCTTTTTGCTACCACAAATCACCCACAAAACGATTGAAGTGTTGCAGACCCCCTGTCAAATTTTAACTGAAAAAATGGGGTGTGGCTGTGTCATGGACACGGCCGTGTGTTGTACGTGAATATGTTTAAGGTGATATTACGCCCCATTTTTACGTTGTCGGCACTGCTTGACTCGGTAATATGGTGTTTAAATGGTACTATTCGATTGCTCTTGACAAGCCCTTTCCAACCGTATGCAATATTTGTATTTCGATTTGGCTTTTTGACGCGTTAAGCCCGACATTATATATTTTTGATATATTTTTTTATATTTTAACACCTAATTATAGTCATGGTCACAATATAACACTAATGTTTTATCTATAATCGATAGATTTTGTTAAGAGCTAACGATTGAAACTTAAACGACCATCGTAACTTTTTTGAGTCGAAAGTCATAGTAAATAGAAATCTCGATACGCAGCAAAATTACCTCAAAATGGCGGCGCTTCCCCCTCCGCCCCGCGCAATGTATCACAGTCTTTACACAGCCCAATAAATGTTTTGATTCTTTAGCTTTCCAGTAGTGCAATTAAATTTTGGATACCGATGATAGATATGGATCTATAACACCAAACAGTATCTCCCTATTTTTTATCATTCGTTTTTTTAATTGCCTCCTTATAGAAGCAATTTTAAAAACGTATTCACGTCAAAATTACTGGAATATTAAATATTTATAAAGAAAATATTTCACTTTTAGGGTGTTCACTGTCAATATTTGGTGGAAAGACATTATATTAATAAGAACACAATATTCCTTTGTACTTTATTCAACTTTATTTAAAAGGTCAGGACCGGTTTCGCTCATTGCGAGCATCATTTGATCATCATCAGCGTCATCAGATAATGCTTGCAATGAGTGAAACCAGTCATGACCTATTAAATAAAGTGGAATAAATTACAAAGGAATATTGTGTTTTTATTAAAACAAAATATTTAATCTCGGATACTTTGTAATTCCACATTTATTTACTTAAGAGCTAGAAATTAAAACTAGTCGATTAAATATTATAAATGATTTAATGCTTAAAATTTACCAAAAAAAAACTCGTGAATTTAAGAAAAACTTGACTTTATTGTTTTAATGATTCTTGGTCAAGTTCAATATTGATTCTATAATACAAGTTTCTTAGTAAAATTATTGAAAATCATACTATTATTTGTAATATAAATTAATATCTTATAGTGAATGACAATTTTGTTTGTATATTTATTCTAAACCAGTATATAAAGCTGATTTATATTATCAACTATAAAAAAAATGCCACGGTAGTTGTCACAGCACAGTGGATCACCTTTTTTGTGAATTGTGACTACCTCGCCATTAACCCAGTCCCTCGGACAGCGCTCTTGCGCCCACACCATACTAAGAAGTTGGTGCAGGGGGTGCAGAAGCGCCTCCAGGCCGTACTTTAGGAACTCTGGATGTATACCATCCATGCCCGGCGCCTTCCCGTTTTTTAAGCGCTGCACAGCCGAGGAGATCTCAGCATGTGTCGGCGCATAGTCTGGAATGTTCGACGCTCGAGGAATTTCCGTAATTGTGGCTTCATTGGGTATATCAAAGGGGTCCGAAGCGTACCTGGCAAGGTCCTGGCGCAGATAGTATTGGCGAGAATAAGGATTCCAATTATGAGTATCCTCAGGGAAAACCAGGCCGGGTTCTTACCTGGCCGATCCTGCGCGGACCAAATACACAATCTTAGGTGCCTTCTTCAGCAAAGCAACGAATTCAACAGTTCGCTGGCATGTTGCTTTGTAGACTACGAGAAGGCCTTTGATAGTCCGCACCGGTCTTCTCTATGGAACATATTAAAATTGTACGGAATCCCAACCAAGATTGTTGCCATCATCAAATGCTTGCACGAGGGGAGCGAATGCTGCATAAGAATCGGTGATATAACCACTGAATGGTTTGGAGTCTCAACCGGGGTCAGACAGGGCTGCGTCTTAGCTCCGTTCCTTTTCATTATAATCTTCGACTTCATTCTGAGGAAGTCAATTCCACCTGACCGAGGTGTGACCGTTACCCCCAATCTAAAGCTATGCGACCTCGAGTATGCAGACGACGCTGTTATATTTGATAAATCTGTCGAGGGTATTCAAGAGACAATGGATAGACTGCAGAGAAACTCATATCGCATCGGTCTTAAAATCAATGCGAGTAAAACCAATGTACTCTGCAACAGTGCCTGTCCGGACCCACACTACCCTTTGACGAGCGCCGGTCAAAACATCGAAAGAGTCGACGGTTTCAGGTACCTGGGGGTACACATCACGGGAGATGGCAATCCGTGTAAAGAGCTCGCGATCCGATTAGGGATAGCTGGAGCAACCTTTAACTCAATGCGGAAAGTCTGGGACTCACGGTTGTACTCGGTCAGAACCAAGTGCCTCCTATTCAACGCATGTATCTTAACAGTGCTGCTTTACGGTTGCGAATCATGGCACCTTACGAAAGCGCAGAGTAACCGTATACTGTGCTTCGAAAACAGATGCCTGCGACGAATGCTAGGGGTGAAATGGTCTGACTTTGTCAGGAACACGGAGATAAGAGAACGGACTAACCAGCCTCTTATCACGTCAAAAATAAAGAAACGGCGGTGGACCTGGCTTGGACACGTGTTGAGGATGCCTGAAGAGAGCCTGAACCCTGCCTGTCTCTTCTTCCGGCCGGATGGATCCCGGCGTCGTGGAAGGCCACTGATGACTATCCACAGGATGTACTCGGCGGAGTTACGGGACGCTGGGATGACCTGGGAGGAGGCGAGGAGACTGGCTGGAGACAGAGAATTGTGGAGGAGCTTCGTGGTGACCATATGCTCCGTATAGGGAGCGGATATGGATTAAAATAAAAAAAATATATTTTTAGAAATATAATCTATTCTATCTTCCCACTTGTATGTTTCCCCTCCAAAAATTGAAATAAAAATCTAAAGACCACGCTACCGCTGATGCCCTGGCGAAACCCGGATAGAACGCAGGATATAATAGCATAACTCTACTATAGATGGAAGGGAAATTAAAGCATGTCTTCACATCCCGAGTGCCATGGAAAGACACCAAGAGGAAGAATAAGAAATGAAATAGTTTTCTATTTTTCCACCTTAACACCAAGTAAGACTGATAGGGTGTAAAAAACAATTATTGGTAATAGAAATATGAAAACTATTATGTACTTTACCTCAATCTACCAATAAATTATACCATAGAAAATGATAAGTAATTAAAGATTGGTCAGTCCTAATCTTTATGAATAAATTTGTACTTTGTAACAAAGACAATGAACACATTGAAAACGTGAAAGCGTATTTTTTTTCCACGTAAAGTAATATGTTGTAATTGATTGAACAAATCATAATGGTTAAGTATGCAATATAATGAAAAAGCTAATAACTATAAATATAACATAGTATACTCTATATTAACACACGTTAACAATTGTTTTAACAGATACACGCTGATACGGATTGAAAACACGATCATTAGTTGTATAATGTTTCTATAATAGTAGACACATTAAAATGCTTTTAACGTTATTTGCCAAACAGTGCTATTAGTTTAAGAGGTATTTCATTTGCGCTGATAAAGTAGTGATATTATTGTGCAAAAAATAGAAAACGAAGCAATATTGACTATTGTCAATAATAGCAACTGCAGCAAGACATGTTTTATATTATTTCTAAATTTAGATACCCTCATTACTGAACAGCTATTGTAAACAAGTTTTTTTAATCGTGTGTTATAAGCACACAACAAAGGCATCCAACCCCAGACCCTTTTTTTTGTTTTATTTTTACCATGTTTGCTCCCAATGTGGACCATATGGACTCCTAATGGAGTTTATCTCAACAGAAGTGTTTCTACAAAAACTGCTTGTTACTCAGTTGCTCAACCTCTCTTTTTCCAAAGAGAGTAGGAATAGAAGGATAGGGCTAGGACAGGACTAGTGGTTAGCTAATCGCTCTCTATATGCCCGGTTATAGGGTAGGATTAGTGAGAGGGGAGAATTCAAGACATCACATACATCCATGCCCTCGAACAGATATTCATAAATCAATTGAAAAATCAATTGATAAAACTGTCCGTACTGGGATTCGAACCCGTGACCTCCGTAACTGAAGCCAACGACGTTGACCACTCGACCACACTGGCGGTGCGTCTTTATACATATCATTAATTTTAATACAAATAAAAATAACTGACGTTACAGCTACAATTGCTTAAGATCAATTCGGGTATAAATTCAAATACATCACAAATACCCTTGTCCAAAATCTCAAATTAATTGAAACATATTTTTACCCTGCCTTTAAAAACAAACGATTTATTATTAATAAAATACATACTAGTAAATCGGGAAGAATTTAGACTCAGCTTGATTTTTTACATGTTATAGTAAATTAGAAAATCACGTTATTGTATACCTTACACACAACTATTTCATATCGATTTACTTGTTTATAATGTTGTTTTATTCCAACGGGTACAAAGTGATTGGAAGTGGGTGAAACACTTTGCATTTTATCAAAATGTTATAATATATTTGATGTCATTATTACTATTTTTCAAATAGTTTTTTAAATGAAGTCGCAAATTAATAAATAAATAAATTATGATTTGATGACGCAGTAACAAGGGCAGCGAAGAAAGACGCCAACAGATACCACTTACTGGTACTTAATCAAAAGTTGTCCGATTATCTTGCCAGCATAATATGAATTGTAAATAGTTTGCCGTGTGAAAATATCAGACTTGCTTACTTAAATAAAGTTGCGCTAAAACTTGAAACGTTCAAGTATTTTGAGGAGCTTTTTTACATCTAATTTTGGGTCTAAGCACTCTAAAAATAACGATTTTCTGTCGCTTGCCTCATTTATTGTTTATGATATAAATTTAGAATGAGAAAATATTTAATGTTATTTTTGATCGAACCCTTGTAAGTTCAGTAGTCAATGCTTGTGTATTTTTGTGTTGCTCGGTTGCATAATTAAAGGTCACTCAGATAATACTTTCTTTCATAGATAAAATAGATTTGACACGCGTTTGTTCTAAATTAGAGATTGTCCACATTGAGAAACTTTTAAAGAAAAGAGGCAAATCATTATTTATTTGCTCTTGTTTAAAAAACTTTCTGTTGGAATGGTCTATTTGGAATCTGAACACTTTGTGACACGATATTTTTGAAGGAATTTTTAATTCATTACATCAAAACTGACAAAAGTTGTTACGTGTTTGAAAAAAAATAACGACGATATGTATTAGAAAATTTAAATTAACTTTTGCATGAGCTAAAGATGAATAGTTTAGAATTTTTAGAAATTAATAAAACTCTTATCAAAAAAGAAATATTATTTTATAATATTCTTAATAGCACAGGTGGTTCCCCATTACTTAAACTGTTTCCAATTAATAGAGTAATCACCAATCTAGCTGATTGATTGCAGCTCATTAGTTTAATAGTTTGTAATGTTTAACGTCATTAGAAGTATGATTAAATTTGTTTGCTCTGTTTCGATTTTATAATCCCCTCTTTGCTTCCCTTAAAAAGGAAAAATCCCAATCTGATTGATTGCAACTCATTAGTATCATTATTTATTTGCTTTATTTTGATTCTACACCCCCCTCCTTGCTCCTCTTAAAAGGAAAAAAACCCAATCCATTTTGTAATTTTATAATTTTAAAATGTTAGAATCAATCTTGCTTCATTACTTAAGCAAACTTTGCGATAGTAAGTCTGAAGATGCCTCTGAAAGAGGCGAAACACGTGTCACAGTTAGTTACACAATACGTGGAATAATCAAAGTTAATTTAAATTTTCTATTAAAATGAACTTCCACAAAGTTACCGCCGAAACCATCGAAAGTATTAACGATATGTATTGTTGAATTGTGAGTAAAAAATATATTATCAAGTAAAAACGCTTGACAAAACGCAATAAGCTGTAACCCACTTTTTACAATTGGTGTTTTACGGTATATTGCTGTTAGTCGAACAATAAATTACTTTGATAGCGAACTGTAGGCAACATCATTTTATCTTCACTAACAAAAAATACTTTCCAAATAAAAGGATTCGTAATACAGAAAAGTATTGTCATAAAAAATAAGATATACTAGTTCTAATACAACGCATTGTTCAGATAAATGACATTATACTATTATTGAAAAGAAATCATTAATTTGGAAGCCGTACAAACAAGTATTACTTTACACAAAAGGGTCCTTCGCAAACTGAAATATCATGTTTCTATATTTCATTTTATATAATAATTCATTTCATTATGTTGATTAACTTCGAGTATTATAAGAATTACGTACTTCTTTGAGTTCTCGAGTTACTCAATATTTGTCTGAAATATTATATAATAAGAACTCTAACGAATTTTTCAAATTTTTTGACTCAACAAGTGAAACTGGTGATAACCTTTAAATATAATGAGTATATAATTATTCAAAGATTTTAAAATATGTATTTACTTTTATACAACACATTACGGGAGGAAATGACGCATATAAAAATAAATGCAGCAAACTCCGTTTTATTTCAAAATTTAATTAGTGGTGGTGTGGTATGTACATGAATTGAATGATTTGGCATTTAAAACTGCCGTAAACTCTGTTTCGCCTGCTGTGACCCAGTTTGTTAGAGCTTACTTTACCGATCACGCAGTTCTGGGTTCGACGCCCGGTAAGATCACAGTGAATTTGAGAATTATTCAATACAAAATTGTGAACGAAGACTGGGTGTTTGTTTTTTTTCCTCTCCTCCCATCCTTCTGATCCTTTAATAACTGGATATAGCGATAGCGATTAGTTAACCACTAGTCCTGTTCTAGCCTTATCGTTCTTTCCCTACTACCCACTTTGATAAAAATGTGAGGTTGAGCGACTGAGTAATAAACAGTTCTCGTAGAAAAACTTCTGTTGAGATACCTCCACTAGGAGGCTATATGGTCCAAATTGGGAGCGGATATAGATTAAAAAATAAAAAAAACTTTAAGCTCTAGAGTTCTGAAAAATAGTGAAAGGGAGAAATGAAGCAAAAGATGTTTAAGACAAAACATTTTTCAAAATATTCCAATGATAACTGCAAAAAACTCTGCAACACAAGTTGAACTGTTTTTTTTTATTTGTTCTTATATTTTTCAAATAAAATTCATATAAACAGTCAATAAAATTAATAATAAGGGAACCTATTTTTATTTTGATTGAATAGCATGTTCGCCTTCATATTGTAAATCTAATATTTTTGTCAATGAAGACGAAAAAAAAACATATCTTATATTAAATGATACCGATGATAGCAATAAAATAAAAATGTCTTTTTTTCGCAGCTGAATTTTACGGAGATTACTTGATAAAAAAAATCACAATTTCACAAGATTGATGACTTTTACCACATAAAAATGAAACATAAAAAGCGAAAGATTTCAAAGCGATTTCCGTTTTTTTTGGCTATCCATAAAATTTATAAGTTTCCACATACGTGAGACGATAAGCTATCCATAAAAATATTACCATAAACATTGATAAACCGTAATACGGCGCGCGTTTTTTGAGCTGCCGACTTACGTGGACCCAGACTTAAGCCTTAAGATTCCCTTCGTGACAATACATTGTTGACAACCATGGTTTAACCAGACTGTCAGAACTAAAATAGGATACGAAAAAATATTTTTAGTCCTACGGAAATTTTCCAATACTAATCATACTTATTTCAACATTACGTAGTCGACACAAATATGAGGAGCAAACATTCAAAAAGTGATAAAAATAATAAAACATTTTTAGTACTTTTTCCACATAAAATTTATTAGATCAGGACCGGTTTCGCTCATCGCGAGCATTATCAACTGATTTAGACACTTAGATTTATTATTCTTTGATGATGATTTTTTAATTGTTATGGGTGTTAAGCATTTTAATTTTGTGTAATTATAATGTAATTTGCTAATCCTTTAAATTGTTAATAGTTGCTTACACCTTTTTATTTCAATTTAAATTTGTATAAATATCACTGTTTATGTATTTTTCTTATCAGTTGATAATGCTCGCGATGAGCGAAACCGGTCCTGATCTAATAAATTTTATGTGGAAAAAGTACTAAAAATGTTTTATTATTTTTATTATAATGCTATTCCACCAAGTATTGACAGTGAACACCTTAAAAGTGATTCAAAAAGTGTTTAGTCTCAAATTTTGAAAAATGGCGTTTTATATCAATTCTGATAGCACATAATAAAACCTATGAATAGAAATCAAAATTTGTGTTCAAAAAGGTTTTTTTTCATATTAAAATGAAGTCATAAAGTTGACACATTCATACAAACCGTCACTTTTGCAACACTTAAATCATCATTTTCCAAGCTTTGTATTTGTGTGACAAAACACTTTTTGAATGTTTGCTCCTCATATACACATTTTTGTTCAACGAAGAACTTGTCTACTAAATAGCATACTGACGCTGTAGAACATCTAAATAAAATATTTTTTACTAAAATTGTTAGTTATTAAGTAGTTTTACCTTTAATTTTTAGGAGGGGTAAGTATTGAAAGAAATTGCAAGTAAAGGATTTGTTTTTAGCGTATTTCTCTGTTTACGCCTTGTTCGGGAACGAATGGGTAGAAGAGTATGTAGACATTACAGTCATCAATGATTTTCAACACATCTCAATTAAGCAATCAAAAATTCAGTTTATAATTGTATTTCGTAATAATAATTATTCATAAGAAGTATTCAATTCAAAGTTGTGATCAAAAACTGGGTGTTTGTGATGTCAATTCACATTATTTCCTTTCCTCCCATCCTTCTGATACTTTAATAAGTGGGTGAAGTTATAGCGATTAGTCAACCACTAGTCCTGTTCTAGCCTTATCCTTCTTTACCTACTGCTAACTTTGAAAAAAAGTGAGGTTGAGCGACTGAGTAACAAGCAGTTCTCGTAGAAAAAAACTGCTGTTGAGATACCTTCATTAGGAAACCATATGCTCCCAATTGTGAGCGGACATGGATTCAAAAAATGTATATAATAATATGTTAGAGCAAGCTAGTTAATACATTATCATATATGTAAGTATTGTAAAAGCTTACAAGCAATGTATTTTTATTCGCAGTGCTGAAAATAACGTGATGTCAAAATAGCTGTACTCAATATTTGTCATTTTTTACCCTTAAAAAATTGTAGTTTAATAAAAAATAATATATTTTGCAACGATGAGTTTAAAAAATTATGAAGGAATTCTACTGAGAAAATTTCGTTACAATACCCACTTAAAAACTGTATTAGAATGTTTTTTTTAATGTAAACGCAACAGTTTCTTAGAAATATTTTCGCAGTGGCAGCACAATTGACAGACTGGTTCTATATTTTTGGAGATAAGACATTTTGTGAAAGAATATATTGTATACAATTCTAATAAATAAATTACATGTAAAACCAAAATATCAATCAAAATTTATCGTTTATTTAAAAAAATAAAAGTTAATGATAATAAAGTTTCCAATTTTTGAAGTACTTGTATTAACTCATAAACATTTCATATATTTTATTAGTCAACCGTTGATATTTTCACATACGTACAAAAGTGTATGCAATTATTGGTAATTAAATTTTCCAATAATACTAAAATGACATTGTATTCATAAAAATAGCAAAATATTTCAAATTAGAATAGGTAGTTTATTATTATTTAATATATTTGAGTAATGGATACTCAATTTAATAAATATTTTGTGTAAAGTATTAATTGTAATAGGTCAACATTAATTAGTATTCAAAAATGTTTTTATTCTTTGTGTGTAGTAAAACTCACAATTCGTTAACTATTCAACTATTTTAATACCAAAAATTACATATTGGACAAATTTTATTTGAAATCATGACCAATTTTGTTAGGATAGTTTATTTTCAATACACGCAAAAGCCAAATTTGATTTGCTAAACGCAATGCATGTAAATACATTTATATCAACTGTGGAAAAGAAAAACAGCTTTTTTTCAGTAATCACAATGTATCCAAGTTTATACACGTTATATTAAAAGGATGTAAGCTGAAAATGCCAAACTAGTATCTAAATTTAGCTTTCAAATTTGAAAAAAGATTGTCTTATTTAAACAAAGAAGAAAGACTGAAAAACAAGTTTTTCCTAGACAATTTCTTAAATTAATATTAAATTATGTCAATTAAACACCAGTTAAGAAGTCTTCATACACTTCAAGGTTGTGTTTATTTCATAATTTGCATATGGCCGAAAATCATCAAAACACATCGTAAAATTTTCTATGTGTGGGTTACGTTCTTTTTTCTTTCCAGCGTCGATATTTTAATAATGTAATCATTTTTTGTGGAATATATTTTTTTACGGTCACTAGATTGGCCAAGTAAACTACAATAATTCTGTACAAACATTGAATCAAAATTAAAAATAACTAAAACAGGTTTATTATTATAAAGATAAAAAAAAATTTTATGCTTGATCATTTAAGAGGATAAAAACATAATGTATAAATACTTAATATTGGTCCATAAGTGGAAAACGCATTTGAAAATTTTCTCTTTATGGTACCGATTCGAGAGAGCTTTAAAACGGTATTTTTAATCATTTTAGTAAAAGTCTTGTTCCATTATTATTTTTACCCACTGTCATATTGCTGAAAGAAGTTCAAGATATTTGTATTCAAAGTTGAGCGCAGCTTTTTTAAAAAACGCTTCTTCTAAAACGACTTGCCGTTGGTTGTTTGTCGATTGTAGACACATCTACGCCAAACGTAGAAGCGTGCAAAAGCTTTTTTCTTCGTGTCGAGAATTCTTCATATAGCCGCTAACTCCGTAGTCAGCTAACTACTCTAGGCCACTTCTTCTGCTCAAACGTGTCGCTGGGATGTCATCGAAACTAGAAATTGTAGAGCTTTCGAATGCGATGCACCAAAGCCGGACGAATATCAAAGCTAGAATTTTTTCAAAAAATAAAACGTACGGTTATAAATTATAATGAAAGCAGAAATAAAAGTACTTTATTAGAATTCTTTCACAATTTTTTACATTAAACGTTAATTATTCGTGAATTCACTATTTTTTACTCTATTGATAATAAACAAGTAATTATAATTTAAGATTTAGACTGAAGGTGCTTAGTGGAATTTCAATACTAAATTTGAATCGTTAAACTTATGTACATTCACACAGATTTTGTCACTAACGACCGACAAACAAAAATAAATATGATTCTTAAAACTACTCACCATTCAAATCTGCGGGCATTCTAACGGGTTAATCTTTTTCGCCAGCAATGGCTTAAAACTCAATGATACATTTATTTCTTATATAAAAACGAAACACTCATTTACTAAGCGACAGTTCAAGTTCATCCGTGCACTTGAACGCCTGAAGATCCCGAAAAGTGGAACCCAAGTCGTTAGTGATAAAATCTGTGTGATTGTAGATAATTTTAACGATTCAAATTTAACAAGTAGTTACTTGAAATATTAAGCAAAACCAAAATTAGTATTTTGAAAATAATAACATCTACGACCAAAGTATTTATAGTAGGTTCCATATCGAGATAAAAAAAAAATATCCGCTTTTATCGGCCTGTATCTAAAGTATTTCATTGATGCCTTTCAAACTTTTTAAGAGATAGCAGAATTTGAACAATTATACATTTCCTATTGAATCTAAGCTGAGCACAATCTCAAATATATTCACTTACATAGATTACATATTAATTCCAATGTATGTATATTTAGTTAAAAGAACAAAAATGTTTGATAGAATGGTTTTAAAACCCGGCAAAACGATGTCATCATTTTAAAATGCAGCAAAACCTCATCATTATACTTAGAACACAAAAGCATTGTAATAATGTTTGTTGGTGAGACTTCATATATATTATTTTATACCACTACAGTACAGCCTGTATCGATGTTCATTGCTGACTTATATGGCACCTATAACAATTATACAATTATAGCATACTTGATGGCTGGTCGTTAGCTTTCATGTTTATTGTTTCGTTTAACGACTTTTCCCTGTTTCCGTCACTCAGTCACTTCGACGTTGCCGCCACGAAACGTGCTGTTTGTATTGCACGGAGTGAGCCTGTTTTCGGTAAGATTCTATTTTACAGAGGGCGCCGTCAATTTCCGTAACTAGATTTTGAAATTATTTCTGTCTGACGTGTACATTAATTTACAGAAAACTTAAAATAAAATAGAAACAACCATACTTGTACATAAGAGAATATTTTTTTAATTATTTCTAACACAAAAAGTTACTGAATGGCATCTAAGCTTAAAACTTTTTTGAATCCTTATCTTGTTTTAACAATATAAAATAATTAGTGAGTAGGGATTCCAACTCGGATATCCGGCCCTTTTTAATTATTCCATATCGGGATGTTTGGAGAAATATCTGGATAGTATTCGTTATAATTTTTAATGAAATATTTTACAAAATCGATGAAAGATGATATGAATACTGGGGTATTTACTACCTCGGAGAAACCATTAATTAGAAGTAGTATTTTTCTATTACCTTCCCCAAACTACTATGAATATTTTATCTTGTTATCTTAATACTTGAAAGTTCGACGAATCGGCTCGGACTCGAGGCAAAAAAAATCTTTAATGCCTAAATTTCATCCATTGAAGCAATGCCGAAGATTTTAAATACTTAGATCAATTAAAAAAAAGGACGGAAAAGTTGGACGTGTTGCTTAAAACACTTAGCAACGGAACGAGTATTTTCAACAGCAGGACAAATTAAAACTACATTAAGATCAAATTTAAAATATGATACATTTAATGCTCTCTTATTTTTAAAATATGAATTGTTAAAATCTGAATAAATGACTTATATTTCAAATGAACTCGTTTTTAATGTATTATTTTAGTACATAAATTTATATATGTAGTAATGTTTTGTTATTTTCATACTTACTGAAACTATCTTGATATCCGGATATATCCGGATAGTTTCAGTATTACTATTCGATATCCGGATAGTTGAAAATGACGAATAGTTGGAATCTTTATTAGTGAGTATTCTAACAAGTTAATATTTAAAAATACTGTTGTCAGTCATGTAAGTATAGATGAATGTGTCTTGAAGAAACTGGTAGTTAACTAATCACCCTCTCTAGCAGTGGCGGGCTACCAATACCTTAACAAGTGGCTCGGTAAGTCTCATCAAATAATTCCTTCAAACCATACAATAAAGATTAATCATATACCGTAGCTCGCAAGCCACATGCGGTCAGCTGGAGTCTCTTTTATTATGCAGCCGAAGTCAATGTATTTCTGAAAAAAAAATGACAGTCTTTTTTCAAAGAAAGCAACCAAGTCTTGTTTCATAATAATATTTAACTATCTACAGAAATTTCAGTTAGTTGCTGATTTTGTCTGATACGAATGACTTTCTTATCTTAACAAGGGCTCGCGCGAGCTCCCTCGAGCTCCTTACAGCTCATTCCTGCTCTCTAGCTATAGGGGTATTTCAACAGAAAATGATTGTTTATTTAATTACTCAATTATTTTTTCGGAGAGAGTAATGAGAAAAGGATGCTCAAAAAATAAAACACTCATTCATACTATTTCCACTTTTATTATATATGATCATGACAGCTTTCATTCATGACTAATCTAATAAGAGTAGAATAAGTACAAAATTTTTGAACCTTCCCATTAAGTATTGACAGTGAACACTTTAAAAGTGAAAAGAATGTTGCTGGGAAAGTACTGTAAGCAGTGATGTGGTGCTATGGGTTCACACCAGCTCTACCGAGTCGGACGCTAAAATAATTTTGCTTCGGAGAGCCGGTTCTTAGACGAATAAGACCCGAAAATTTCAAAAGAATCGAAAATCGAAAAAAACTCCCGCTCTACATACATGTAATAACTGCGTCAATTTTAATATTTTTATAGTTCAGCTCTATCGGGTTCGTGGTGTAATGGTAAAATTCGCTGGTTTTCTGTCATGGTGTGAATGTCAGTACGAGCAGTTTTTTTTAAATAGAAAAATGGATTTAAGTTCCAAGGTATGGATTTTGGTGGTGTCGAAAGTTACCTCTCACCCATTCAATTTATAAATAAAAGGCAATGCGAGAGCGATTTGTAAATCACTAATCCAATCTTATACCAATCTTTCCCTCCCCTACTTTTATCAGAAAACAAAAGTTGAGCAAGTGAGTATCAAGTAGTTATTGTAAAAAAACGTGTCTTAAGGTAAGCTTCAATTAAGTCATATGATTCACATTAGGAGCGGACATAGTTGACAAAAAATATTTTTTTCGGAAGCTAGTACATTTGAGAATAGCTCCGTATAAACATTACAACCAAATATGACCACCCAAAAGTGTTAAAACATAAGTATAAATTGGTGTTTTTGGTTGGATCGTTATATTTCAATTTATATAAATCTAGCTAAAAGCTTTAAATCCATACCAAAAGTTTGATATTATTCAGTTTTGTATATGATCATTGTGGCATTTATGAAAATAGTCCGTCTACAAAGCGTCCCATGAAATTTTTAAATAATTTGACAATGAACGACCTCAAGAACTTGTTGAGTGAGACACGAACTTTTATCTGAACGAAAAGAAGTGTTATCATATTTGAAAAAGATTCTCAGCAAAAAGAAATAATCAAAGAAAATTTTAAATTTATGGAAATCAAAGGATTTAAATCGAAAAGTGTTGTGATCAAAAGATAGCAGAACTGTGAATTTATTGCCTATTCAAGTCATAGTTGGAATTGAAATCGATTCAGCAGTTTTAGTGATTTTTATCATAATTGTCTAAGCCTGGTTGCTTAAAAAATATGCAAAATTGCAAATTGAATAAAAGTTAAGTCACATTTCAAAATCGTTTTTTTATTAAATTATTTAAGCTCTGTTATAAGGATTGTTAGAGTTATTACTTACTAGATAGACGATATTAGTTAATAGATATTTCGGCGTGCACCATCGTCAGAATGGTTTAAACTTACATTTTCTCAGCTGTATATACTGGCTCAGAAGAGATACCCAATACAATTTGTTATTCACTCTAACATCCTAATTCATATTAAAATTATAGTATTACATTTATTAAATTTGACTTTAGTTTTTAGAAGAACGATAAGCAATATGAGGTTTTTCAAGATACATTAGGATAAATTAAACTGATATTTATTATTAGTTACATTAGGAGTTTTAGCAACGGTGATGGATTGATAATTGTTTGTTCATTTAATATGTCTTGTTAATGCCTATTAATTTCAAGTTGTTTAAGTAGATTTAGTTTTGGACCTTTATTACATTGATGTAAAACGATTGGCGTTGAATTCAAATTTATGTCATGATATTCTGGAATAAATTGGTTCAAATCAAATTTAACATTGAAATTCCACCAAGCACCTTCAGTCGAAACCTTAAATTGTACTAAGTTGTCTGGATTTTCTAACATTTCAAAATTTCCGGATGTAGTTAATCACATTATCGTTGATTGGATTTATATTTTGGTTGACTGTAGCAACATTTAGGTGCCGTATTCTGCACTTTGACCAATTATACTGAACATTATCAATGATTGAACATGTTTTTTATTGTGATTAATAGCGGTAGAAGCGGTATTTTTAAAAAACAGCGAATAATTTTTCCAAAGTTTAATGCAATTTTATTGTCAATAAAAACCATAAGAAAATGATCATAAAATATAAACATACCTTCGCTCTTCATAAGCGCTTCAATACATTTGACATCATATTGATAAAAACACAATATTCCTTTGTACTTTATTCCACTTTATTTAAAAGGTCAGGACCGGTTTTGCTCATTGTCAACTGGCAATCAGTTGACAATGCTAAAAATGAGCGAAACCGGTCCTGATTTTTGAAATAAAGTGGAATAAAGTACAAAGAATATTGTGTCTTTATCAATATGATGCTTTCCACCAAGGAATTGGCAGTGACACCCTTAAAGTGACGTTTGACATCGTTGAAATCTGATGTAAATTCAAGATTTACACGTCGAAGAGTATTTGAAATGTCTTCAGAAGTGCAGTTTTAGTAACTCTCTCTAAAAATTTAGGGTATGACGTCATAATAGCAAAGCTTTACAACGAGGCGCACTTATGCGCGATTAGGTGAAGTGTATTCCTTATGCTCGGTGGGCACGCGCTAATGACGGACCCTGCTAATGATTTCGAAGATGAGTTCTGATTTCTAATCTCCCTTGATTGTCATTTCCTAATAATTGCTTAAGCGTGAGTAATCTAATAGTAAACATTATTTTGTTGTTCTATTAACATACATTTATCTAAATCGAAAAAAATGAGTATTAAACGTCACACACTATTAGCAAACATTCATTTGTTCTTCTATTAATCTATTTAAAAAATGAACATTTAAAAACGGACCAATCAAGAGACGCTTACGACTAATCATAAATCAATTACATAAAACGCTCTTTGTTTTCTATATGTATAAGATTTGAAACTATAATCATTCGTCATGTATTACGTGCATGAATTAACACGATAAACCTTAGTATCTATCTACGTTCTCTCTAAGCTGCGCGCGCGCGTGACCTCGTAGCATTTGGTAAGCCCCAGCGCACTCATTCCGGGTTGGCGCGCACTACAAGACAGTTATTCAATGACTATTTGATCGGTCCGCGCAGCCTTTGAAATTTCAGCGTAGCTAACTTCTTGTTTTAGTGGGAGCATTGGTGTCTATCTACCTTGGTGAAGTTTTCGATACTTCACGCTGGGCTCATTTTTTGTCGTTGCTCTTCTCAGTAAAGCACTAAAGTAAATGTTGTTTAAGCAGCAAAAAAGCAGCTCACTATTTCTAATGTCAGAAAAAATTCAGATTTGATCCATTTGAATTGATTTTTGTAATATTGAATTAAACACTTGGTGACGATCTTCTTTTCATTTAAACGAATGCTGATCGCACACACCGCGTTATTTATCAGTACTCGTTTAAACGTATTTCAAAGTAACAGAAATTGAGCGGTTATATCAGGGTTTTCCATACTTTCGTCCGCGGAACGTGAATACGTGTTCCACAAAAATTAAAATGGGTTTTATATACTGCTATGGCTGCAATAAACTTTACTGTTTTTGACTTCATATTGATATTCCCAATGTGGAGCATATGGACTCCTAATGGAGTTTATATCAACAGAATTGTATCTACGAGGACTGCTTGTTACTCAGTTGCTCAACCTCTCTTTTAACAAAGAAAGTATGAATAGAAGGATAGGGCTAGGACAGGACTAGTGGTAAGCTAATTGCTCTCAATACACCCCGTCCATAGGATAGAATAGGTGGGAGGGGGAAAATCAACACATAACATACATCCATGCCTTCGGACAGAAATTTATAAATCGATTGAAAAATCAATTAATAAAACTGTCCGTACTGGGATTCAAACCCGTGACCTCCATAGCTGAAGCCAACGATTTTGACCACTCGACCACACAGGCGGAAAACTTATATTATTTACATTAAAATAAATAGAAATGGTGTTTTATTACAATTTATGAAGTCCGTGTGCTTCACCGTACGAAAAGTTCGGGAAACTCTGAGTTACATCATACAATTAACAACAAAACTATCTTATGATGTAGAGTAAAAAATATTTACGCATATTTTAAACAACGAAGCTCACAACATAGAGATGTTAAAAATACTGCTTCTTTGTTAAATGTTGTGTTAATTCAATCTTCATACAGATTTTTTATAAAATTAAAAAAATGACCGTGTCCAACACGAATTAGTGCATTAATGTTCTATGTGTTGATTTCTTTCAGCCATTTAAGAACGTTTGAGAGCACCGAAGATCTATCTGCAGCTTTTTATATTCTAAATATATTTATAAATTTACGGCATTGAAATAAAATTAATATGTACAATACACATTTGATTCTGATTACATTTAAACGTCTAAATAATTTACTTTTAATCTAAAATATAGTTTCTACAAAAAGTAATACCTTCTAAAATCTTAAATTGCTTCTCTTGTACAGTTTTAGTTTTTTTAAATGGAACCTTGCTTACTCAAGGCGACAACTAAAGCAGGATATGCTGATCATCTTAAAGGTGTTTTGTATCTGGCCATTTGCTACATAGGAGAACCACATTCAATAACATCCCGCTAAATGGGATTATTAGAAATATGGAAATCTTGAGGAAGGGGGCAATTAGCAACCGGGGGACCACGATACCATCTTCTCATCAATTAAATTAAAGTACTGAATATTTTTATTGCTATTACAGTGTTCACTGCCAATACTTTAAAAAAATACCTTTTTGCACTAATTCCACATTTATTGAATATTAACAAAACTGTGATGAGTGAAACCAGAGTACTCGATTTAAATAACTTGTACAATTTGAATCGTTCAAACTATGTACATTCTCACAGATTTTGTCACTAACGACCCGGGTTTCGCCTTTCGGCGTCTTCAGGCGTTCAAGTGCACGGATGAACTTGAACTGACGCTTAGTAAATAAATTGAAATTCCACCAAGTCGGCCAACCTTCAGTCGAAATCTTAAATTAAAAAAAAAGCTTGTACGATGTTAATTAGGTAAAAATAGCAATTTATTTAGTTCTACATTTTTTTAACGATATTAGTTAATAGATATTTCGGCGTGCACCATCGTCAGAATGGTTTAAACTTACATTTTCTCAGCTATATATACTGACTCAGAAGAGATACCCAATACAATTTGTTATTCACTCTAACATCCTAATTCATATCAGTATTACATTTATTAAATTTAACTTTAGTGTTTAGAAGAACGATAAGCAATATGGGATTTTTCAAGATACATTAGGATAAATTAAACTGCTATTTATTATTAGTTACATTAGGAGTTTTAGCAACGGTGATGGATTGATAATTGTTTGTTCATTTAATATGTCTTGTTAATGCCTATTAAGTTGTTTAAGTAGATTTAGTTTTGGACAGTTATTACATTGATGTAAAACTGCCGCCTGAGTAGTCGAGTGGTCAACGTTGTTGGCTTCGGCTACGGAGGGCCCGGGTTCAAATCCCGGTACGGACAGTTTTATAAATTGATTTTTCAGTCGATTTATGAATTTCTGTTCAAAGGCATGGATGTATGTGATGTCTTGAATTCCCCTCTCTCACCCATCCCCTATCCTATGAACAGGGCTTATCGAGAGCGATTAGCTTACCACCAATCTTGTCCTAGCCCTATCCTTCTATCCCTACTCTCTTTGGAAAAAGAGAGGTTGAGCAACTGAGTAACAAGCAGTTCTCGTAGAAACACTTCTGTTGAGATAAACTCCATTAGGAGTCCATATGCTCCACGTTGGGAGCGGAAATGGTTAAAAAAAAAAGTTGATATTTTAATGATTAATAAACAAAAGATCGGTAATTGACGTTGTCCAAAATTGAATTTGCAATTGTCTGGTCGCTAATCGTATCGATAAAAAAAATACACAGAGAGATTAACATATTTTGCCTTGGTTTTAGTAGCTATGTATTTTTTAATCGTACACCACTGCTATGAATGTAATTTAAAGATAAAAAATTAATAGTATTTTGCTAATCATTAATTTAACTTCATCCGTGTTTTGAAAATGTATAAACGAATGAATACCGACTGTGAACATGAAATGTCATGTACGTAATTTATTTGTTGTTATAATAAACACTAATGACTTTCATTTTTATGAAACATGAAAAATACATAGTTTAAATCGGCAGTAAAAAAACAAAGCATTGTAATTTAATTTATTGTTCTATGCAACGAAATAAAAACAGTTATTTTTGTTAAAAGAATATTTTACAACATTGTTGATTACTTTTGGCTATAAATTGTACTATCAAATCATATGTATGTCATTAGATAAAAAAATATTTTATATTCAAATTTGCAAACTGGTTTGCATGCGTTGCTTGTATATTTTGTAATGTGCATCGATGAAACTGCTTTTTTTTAAATAAAATTGACTGTACATTCTTGCATAATGTTAATATTTACATGTATTCACATCGAATACGTAGTCGAGTGGTCAACATCGTAGACTTCAGTCTCGGTGCTAACGGGTTCCAATCCCAGTACGGGCATCTACATTTCTCAATATGTCAATTGACTTCTGTTTAAGGCCATCGATTTTTGTTATGTCTCAAACTCCTTTCCGGGGCTTGAGACTAATTCTATTTTTATGATCAGTGAATTTGTCAGTATCAATTGATAATTTTCGTCATGATCGAAACCGGTCCCGATCACATTAAATAAAAGCAGAGTTAGTACAAATGAGTATTTTAGTTTCTCAGTATAATTCCTTTCCACCAAGTATTGACATAGACACCTTAAAAGTGATAACAAGTTTAAAGAAGTATTGCTGTTGCACCACCATTCTTTTTTGATATGGGATTTCAAAGATCTAGTAAATATCTGATTTCTAGAGATTGGGTAGTAAGTGATATACTAGGTATGACAAGATCACAGACATGCATAAAGTTGGATACAAATCTACGAACCGATTAAAAAAGCAATGTAACGAAGTGTTTTTTTTTGTTTGTAATTGACTACGAGACCCTTGACTACTAGTCACGTAGATATCAGCAGAAAATCGTTAACTAATCGGTTATGGATACTTTAGTATACTCCCTACATTTGGTTATTACAGTGATTTGTAAATAAATTAACACACACTATGGAAAGCAGTGGTTTTCAACCTTTATATTACTACGCCTCCCTTTAAAGAAAATAATATCTACGCGCCTCCCCATCCTTTATTTCATATAGTAATAAGGACACTTTTAAAAGGTAATTACATATTTTGGACTGTTGCCTCTCTTTGCTATAGTCCACGCATCCCAGGTTGGAAATCGCTGATGTAAACGTAAAGCATTGTAATCAGGGTAGGGAGTCGGAGTCGTAAAAACGAGCGACTTGGAATTAAAGGAAGATATATATTTAATGATGTGTATTCGAACCAAAATAGTCGATAGTATTGACATTGTATGCTTGGCTGACTAAAGATTATCTGATGGAATACATATCTACTGTGGAAAGGGAAAAAGACGTAACCCACACATAGAAAATTTTACAGGATACACAAAAACGTCTTTTAATGATTTTAGGCTAAAAGAAAATTGTGAAATATACACAACCCCGAAGTTCACGGTGATTGATAAACTGGTTTTTTTATTGACTTAGCCTAGTATTAGTTTGATAAAAACTTTTTTTTTGTTCCTCTTTCCTGGTTGCAATTTTCAAAAGCTTTTCTTTTTTCAAACTTAAAAGCAAAATTAGGATACTAATTCGGCATTTTCAGCTTCCGTCCTTTTGATAGAACGTGTATCGAGTTGTATACATTGTGATTATAGAAAAAAGCTGTTTTTGAAAAACTGAGGGTAACGTCCTTTTTCTTTTCACAGTCGACATATTATATATAAGTTAAAATGAAATGATTGAAAATTTTCTTCGTAGTCAGAATCGTTTTATTTTACATTTCACAGCGCTGATTGTAACTTCAAAATTGCTATTTTACAGAAGACAGGATTAAAAAAACAAAAATTTAATAAAAACACAATATTCCTATGTACTTCATTCCACTTTATTCAATAGATCAAGACCGGTTTCGCTCATTGAAAGCATTGTCACCTGATAAGAAATATAAAATTAACAATGCTATTTATACAAAAATTAAAAGTTGTAAACAACGATTAGCATTGAAAAGAAATTACCAATTACATTATAAGTGATTCTAAAATAACACAAAATTAAAATGTTTAACACATCTAACATATAATTAAAAAGTCATCCAAGATTAATAAATTTAGAGTGGTGACTGAAAGTAATTACAAACAGTGAAATTATTGACAGTGAGCAAAAAACCTAAAAGTGAAACAAAAACTTGGTGTGAGATGAACTTTTTATATTTTTGTAGCAAAGTCATGATGCTTATTCTTAACTATCCATACATAGAATTTGATGCACAGTTTTCAACAGCTCGAATTCTCAAAAGCATTATTCTCTTTAAACCACTTTCCTGTAATATGCTGATTTTAAAGTTACTCTACTTTACGTAGGACATGTCGAAATGTCATACAGTAGACTCTAGTGAGTAGTGTAATGTTATCATACCATGAATATTTATTAAGTGGTGGTTAGTGGTAATAATTCCCATGGGTGTGTTTTCGCGGCGGTCGATTCGGCCCGTCATCGACGCCATTGTGTGAAACAATATCTTTTTTTCGCGGTGAGTCAATATCTCTCAACATTTTTTGCCATATCACAAGTCGAATTATTATTCTACCACTATACAGATCGTTGTATAAAAGCCTTTTTATTTGATATATTGATTGAATTTACAAAATAACAACGTGCGTAGTGTGGCCCAAGGCTTGTCAAATTGTTTTTAAAATCATGCCACGGAGTTGATTTTTTTTTTGTACGGATTTTAATTTTCGTGCACCTAAGATTACTTGCAAACACGACTTATTCCAAAGTTGTGAAAAAATGAAACTTGAATTTCATTTTGAAAAACAAAGTACATTTTAAAAGGGGTTAAAAATAATTGCACTTGTCGCCTGCTGTGGCCCAGTTGATTAGAGCTTGCTCTACCAATCACGCAGGTCTGGGTTCGATTCCCGGTCAGATCACAGTGAATTTGAGAATTATTCAATTCAAAGTTGTGATCGAAGACTAGGTGTTTGTGATGTCAATTTACATTATTTCCTCTCTTCCCATCCATCTTCAATAACTGGGTGTAGCAATATCGATTAGCCAACCATTAGTCCAGTTCTAGCCTTATCCTTCTTTCCCTACTACTCACTTTGAAAAAAAGTGAGGTTGAGCGGCTGAGTAACAAACAGTTCTCGTAGAAAAACTTCTGTTAAAATACCTCCATTAGGAAGCCATTTGCTCCACGTTGGAGCGGACATGGATTAAATATATATATATAGCAAATTAATTAAAAAATAAAATATTTTAGCCAAACAGAGTTCTATGGGGAGCTACGCTATAAATGCAAAGCATCTAACCAAAAGTTCATGAGTTCAAAGTGAAATCTTAAATTATATGAATATGTTTTTTTAAACTATATTATTGCCGCCTGTGTGATCGAGTGGTCAACGGCTACCGCTACGGAGGGCACGGGTTTGAATCCCAGTACGGGCAGTTTTATAAATTGATTTTTCAATCGATATATGAATTTCTGTTCAAAGGCTTGGATGTATGTGATGTCTTGAATTCCCTCCTTCCACTCATCTTATTCTATAAACGGGGCGTATCGAGAGCGATTAGCCGACCACTAGTTTTGTCCTAAGCCCCTTCTTTCTATTCCTACTCTCTTTCGAAAAAGAGAGGTTGAGCAACTGAGTAACAAACAGTTCTCGTAGAAACACTTCTGTTGAGATTAACTCTATTAGGAGTCCATATGCTCCATATTGGAAGCGGACATAAAAATAAAAATAAAAAATAAAATTTTATTAAATTGTTGATATAATTAACTACAATAATTCATATCATAAATTCTCGCTATCAATTAGGTTAACAATACGTATAGAGCGAATATAATGTTTGTATAAAGACAATACAAACTTTCCGCTGCCTGTCAGTTCGAGTGGATTCGCGCACTGATTAATACCGGAAGATGCCGAGAGGCGAAACCCGGGTACAAAATGAAAATAATTCTAAATTATTAAATTGTATAAATAAGCTTAAATAAAATATCCAACACTTTGTGGTTGAATACTTTATATGCCAGCAATAGAATTTACAATTGCTTAAAATAATAAAAATAATTTATGCAAAGCAATATATTTAACAACTGAGAACAAGTTCGGTAACCACTGATATATAAACCACTTATGCGAGGCCAGCCAATAGGCGAGCTAGAGGCTGAGTTGAAAATAAAACCATTGCGGACAACGAACCCAAACCAGTCGAGCGACGATAAGCAACCACTGGGCTCCCCGTTTGCCGTCCATGCACTCATTTACCTGATTCGCCAGCGAGCGGATACATTATTGCATTTAAGGGCGATGGCAGAAGCCCATAGTGGTAATTGATATTTACGTAAATGCCGGGGTAATTGTTGAATTCTAGAATCACATTGAGGGTGTGCACTGTCAATACTTGGTGGAGAGGCATTATATATTTTTTAATCTATGTCCGCTCCCAATGTGGAGCTTGTGGCCACCTAATGGAGGTATCTGTTTGTTACTCAGTCGCTCAACCTCACTTTTTTCAAAGTGAATACTAGGGAAAGAAGGATAAGGCTAGAACAGGACTAGTGGTTAGCTTATCGTTATTGCTACACCTAGATAAAAGAGGATCAGAAGGATGGGAGGAGAGGAAATGATATGAATTGACATCACAAACACCCAGTCTTCGATCACAACTTTGAATTGAATAATTCTTAAATTCACTGTGATCTGACCGGGAATCGAACCCAGACCTGCGTGATTGAAAGAGCAAGCTCTAACCAACTGGGCCACAGCAGACGACATATTAATAAAACAAAATATTTCTTTGTACTTTATTCCACTTTATTTAAAAGCTCAGGACCGGTTTCGGTCATTGCGAGCATCATTTTTTCGTCATCAAACAATGTTAGCAATGACCAAAACCGGTCCTGACCTTTTAAATAAAGTGGAATAAAATACAATGGAATATTGTGTTTTTATTGATGAATTCTAGCATGCTAGAATAATGGTTGTACAGCCGATGATTGTCATTTTTTTTAAAGCATTTTGTAATGGATGGGTACGGGCCTTCAATCCTGTAATCCCGGGATTGAAAAAAATTAAGCGAGGTGTAAAAAAAATAAGGATACTTTTGGGAAATCCGTTAATTATTTGGATTTGGCATATGAAGTTCTTAGAAGAGCTAAAGAAAAGCTCTTTAATTCTTGGGTTTTTCAAACCTGTATGAAAGATTTTCAAAATTGCCACAATCACAAAAAAGGTCCGGGATTGGTTGCCCTAATAGGTACCAGCTTTGAAACACTTAGATATATTTTTTAGATAGTCCAGCTTGTAAATGAGGCAACATGGTTTTGGTTGATGATTATATATCGACCGATAATCGGCAAAAGTACTTAAGCGACAGAAATCAGTAAATTGTGTTTTAAAATCTATCGCCCAAGGTGTAAGTGACAAAAAATTTATAGCGTTATTTTGTCGTAAAATTGTAAATAAAAAATGAAAAAGAATGTGTGGATCCTTTGCATAGTTAATATTATTATATCGACCGTGGAAAGGAAAAAGGACGTAACCCACGCATAGAAAATTTTACAGGAGGCACAAAAAACGTGTTTAGATGATTTTGGGTCATATGCAAATTATGAAATATACACAACGTTGAAGTGCACGACGACTTCTAAACTGGTGTTTAATTCACGTATTATAATATTTATTAAATAAATGGTCTAAGAAAAACCTTTTTTTCAGTCCTTTTCTTGGTTTCAATTTTCACAAGCTTATCTTTTTTCAAACTTAAAAGCTAAATTTAGATACTAATTCGGCATTTGCAGCTTGCATCTTTTTGATTGAACGTGTATCAAGTTTGATATATTGTGATTATCGATAAAAAGTTGTTTTGAAACAACTGTGGGTTACGTTCTTTTTCCATTCCACAGTCGATATTATTTAACAAAAAAAACACAAAACTGCACATTTTTCTTGCTATAAAATAAATGCATTTTTTACCCGACATATACATAAAAAAAATAGATAAAGAATGGAGATGCAAAGTAGGCACTGATAATCCAAACACTATCTTAAGGGTTCAGAACACCGGAAAGGACTGAGGGTAAGCGAGCTAAAGAAAGAAAAATTGAGGGATAAAGAATACACTTTATGAATATGCCAACTCCATTTTAGCCTTTATTTGAGAGTTTATAAAAAAATTCAATTCACCCACTGGAAAAAAACGACCTTTACATACTTACGTGCTGTGTAATGTCGTCGCCATACTGCTCAATGTATCTAACTGGAAAAAATTGATAAAAGAAGGCTTTTGGTTCGGAAACTACTTATTCCACTCAATTGGAAATGAGCACAGAGAAACCGTCCATTTTATGTTATGTTAAAATTAACGTTTAAAGCACTGCATATGCATGGTTTTCTACTTTTGGATAAAAAATATATTTTCATACACAATAAGAAGGTGTGATTGCAGGAAAAACAATTTAAAAAATCGATAGTTTTTTTAAATATATTTTTATCTAAAAACACCTTAATAAAATCACAATATTCCTTTTTACTTTATTCCACTTTATTTAATAGGTCAGAACCGTTTTCGCTCATTGCGAGCATTGTCAACTGTCAATACTTGGCAGAAAGGCATTTTATTAAAAAAAAATAAAAAATCCTTTGTAATTTATTCCACTTTATTTAATAGGTCAGGACCGTTTTCATTCCCTAAAAGTGATAAAAACACTTTGACCAGTGTAATGTTTGAATGTGACCAGTTCAATTCCATTCTTCGCAGCAGCAATAAAGAAATATAATTTAACAATGCTATTTATACAAAAATAAATTTGAATGAAAAGGTGTAAACAACAATTGGTATTGAAAAAAAATAGGATGTTTACTGTCAATACGTTGTGGAAAGGCATTATATTATATTAATAAAAAATAAAAAAAATCTTTTGTACTTTTTTTTTTAGTCCATATCCGCTCCCTTTCCGGAGAATATGGTCACTCCATTCCACCAAGTGTTTTTATAACTTTTAGGGAATGAAACCGGTCCTGACCTATTTATTATATAAAGTGGAATAAAGTAAAAAGGATTTTTTTTTTTTTTAATATAATGCCTTTCCGCCAAGTATTGAGAGTAAACACCCTAAAAGTGATAAAAACACTTAGACCAGTGTAATGTTTGAATGTGACCAGTTCAATTCCATTCTTCGCAACAACATAAATAAATAAATCTCAAACACGAAATACAATTTTTCGGAAATGTTTTACAAAAAATCCGCCATTGTAATCCCATTCTGCTTTGATTATATCAGATCGCACGTATAAAGCAAGTGTAGACTTAGCGTATGCTCACAGTAAATTTGGCGGAAATAGAAGGAATAAAACTGTTCCATATTCGAAATAAAATGCGCGATATTTTTGTTCCGCCAGAATATTTATTCACTGGATGCAACAAAGTAGAGTAACACATACGATTCTTGGCCACATATTATAAATTATTGCTTCAACGATACAAAAATGTTTATTATGTATTACACGGGCTCGTATATTAACGACATTAACGCATCCCCTGCGATACTAAAAAATACTTTCGATATGTTACCGGAATAAACATTTCTTAACACTTGATGGACGGTAAAAACCCAGGACGTATATTCTACGTATATTACGTAGTGTTAATAAGTACTTATATATACAAATATATTTTTGGATAATGAACGTTACTGAACTAGTACTCAGTATAAATATTTTGTTTCAGGAGAAAAATTATATGATTAATTAACCCTCCAGAGACGAGAGCTTTTTTCCGATAAAAAAATATTTTCTAAGCCATATTGAAGTCACGGATAACTTTTATTCCTATCCAAAATTAAAAAAAAAAAAAAACGCTAAGTCGTTGTATAGAAACTCCGCATGACTATATGGTCATGCTCATCCTTTTATTACCGTGTAATATTGAGTACGGACAGTAGTAAGGACAAAAGTGAACGTATGGGCTTGCAAACATTCGGGGTTGAAATATAGCTAAACGTGATTTTTTTTAAAATATTTACAATTTGACCTCTTTAGATCAACATAATTTCAAAACAAATATATTAGCAAAATAACCGTAAATAATTTTATGTTTTTATAAAAAAATATCTAACAGTTTCAAAAAGTAAATTAAAAAAAACGGAAATTCAAAAAATCACATGTTCTTTTAGAGACGGTTCCTGTTCCCACGGCTGATGACTAACTGTAGTCCGTACCCTTCTTAACCAAATATGAGCGAAAGCAACGATATTCAGGTAGAAAAAGTATGAATAGTGGGATCAATAGACAACGGTGTTTTGTGTGACCATATGGTGACGCTCGTCCTTGGAGGGTTAATATGATATAACTCTCTCATACCGACTGTGGAAAGGAAAAAGGACGTTACCCACAGTTTTTCAAAACAGCTTTTTTTCGATGGTCACAATGTATCAAACTTGATACATGTTCTATCAAAAGAATGTAAGCCTCAAATGCCGAATTAGCATCTAAATTTAGCTTTTAAGTTTGCAAAAAGATGAGGTTGTGGAAATTGAAACCAAGAAAAAAGACTGAAAAAAGGCTTTTACTAGACAATTTCTTAAATTTATATTAGATTATGTCAATTTAACACCAGCTTAGAAGTCTCTGTGCACTTCAAGGTTGTGCATATTTCATAATTTGCATCAACACGCTTTTATGCCTTCTGTAAAATTTTCTTTGTGTGTGTTACGTCCTTTTTCCTTTCCACAGTCGATATATTTTTTTCTTATACAGTAATTTATAAATCTGAATAAAATAATTAAAGCATTATATGTACATCTGATTTTACTTTGAATGGATTTGCCGCTCGTAGTTTTATTCCTATTTTTTTTAAAATTGTACTGCTTAGTGTGACACATACATAAGCCAACCATTTACTTAATTCTTTACCTATTTTCATCAGTTACTGCTTTACACTTTACTTAGAAAGTGTATTCCAATGAAAGAACTTCGTTTGTGTTCCAAATTAAAAAAAAACCATATGATCATTGATAAAGTTTTTCTAACAACCTTCTCCAAACGATGACATCACATAAAATTTAATGTTACAAGCAGAAGTTAGAATTTCAGGTTGATCTTGCTAATGATTTATTATTATATTAAGATGCATATCTCTTAGCGTCGAATTTAATTGCTATATTTGTATATTGACACTCTCAACAGCTATTTAATACAAATGCAATATGACCGAGTAAAGCTTTATTATTTTGAAAATGTCTGTTAATAGGTTTATAAGATTTGTTTTTTCTTTTATTTAGAAATAATATGAAAATTTGAAATCAATATTGGTGAAATAAAAAAAATATTTAACAAACCATATCACCGCAGGCATTTTTGTATTATTTGATGTGCTCACTTTCAAGTATCAAATAAAAGATCATTCACTGCAAAATTGTTAAATATATATTATTGTCCGTCTACATAAAAATATTTTGATGGCTGACTTTAGCTTCAAGTATTATTTTCTATTAAAAAATGAGCACATATATCTAATAAAATCGTCGAAAAAAAAATTCAAAACATAAGTGACCAGTTGTAGTCATTGTTACCCTTTTCGTGTTTTATGGCAAGCTAGCCTTACCAATAATGTTTTTATGAATATTTCCCGATACTCCGTAGTTTTTCTCGCTCTTTTCCTGAGTTATCGCTATGTAAAAGAGTGCGGGGGCTTCATTTTTGTTTTGTTTTTTTTTCGCTTGCTATACTCTTCACACATGATGAGAATATTATGAACGGGCGACAGCTGTCGTTGGGTCTAAGAAACAATACTCTTGGGCGATTTAAGGGAACCACACACGCGACAAATTGAAAGATATTTGTGCAGGATTTATTTGTTTTGGCGAAAATTCCAATCTCACTCTAATATCGATTTGTAAAGATATGGTAACACTGATGGAAGATATATCTGAGGCTTACTGTTATCTATTTGAAAGACAATAATATATATATATATATATGCCTATGTGGTCGAGTGGTCAACGTTGTTGGCTTTGGCTACAGAGGGCCCGGGTTCAAATCCCGGTACGGACAGTTTTATAAATTGATGTTTCAATCGATTTATGATTTCTGTTCAAAGGCATGGATGTATGTGATGTCTTGAATTCCCCCTCTCACCCATCCTATCCTATGAACGGGGCGTATCGAGAGCGATTAGCTTAATACTAATCCTGTCCTAGCCCTGTCCTTCTATCCCTACTCTCTTTGCAAAAAGAGAGGTTGAGCAACTGAGTAACAAGCAGTTCTCGTAGAAACACTTCTGTTGAGATAAACTTCATTAAAAGTCTATATGCTCCACATTGGGAGCGGACATGGTTAAAAAAATATATATTTTAATCCATGTTCGCTCCTAATGTGGAGCATATGGCCTCCTAATGGAGAACTATTTGTTACTTAGTCGCTCAACCTCACTTTTTTCAAAGTGAATAGTAAGGACAGAAGGATAAGGCTAGAACAGGACTAGTGGTTGGCTAATCGCTATTGCTACACCCAGTTATTAAAGGATCAGAAGGATGGGAGGAGAGGAAATGATTTGAATCGACATCACAAACACCCAGTCTTCGATCACAAGTTTGAATTTAATAATTCTCAAATTTGATTTGTTTTGTGTGATTTGACCGGGAATCGAACCCAGGCCTGCGTGATCGGTAGAGCAAGCTTTTACCAACTGGGCCACAGCAGGCGAAAGTTAATGCTTGCTCTACTGAATATACTATAATATGTTTAAAATCTTGTTTCCATGATAATGTTGGTTATATCTACATATGGAGTTATATTATCAGAAGCACAAAGGAAAATAAACTGTTATATCCTTAGTGAACATAAAAATATGTTTTTTTTAATGTCCCCTAGTGATCTTTACTCTTCGAATTTTGTCTAGTAAATTGCAATATTTGATGAGTCATATAATATATTTCTTTTGATTAGTGGCGAGACCACCATAAAACGAGTCCAATGATACGCATAAAGACTTTTGGGCTCAGGGCGTCTAAAATTTGTATGTAAATTTAAATTTTCAAAGAAAAATAGAAAATTAATAATATCTCCATGTAAAACTAGTAAAAGGTGAGGGTCTTTTTTGCATGTACCTTTGCGGAGTAAAATAAATTATTTTTTCCAGCTAACAATTCTTGGAAAAGGACTTACTGTCCCTGATTGGTCAACAGCGCTGGGAACTCGAAGTCATTCTTTTTTTTGCATAAATTTTAATTTTGTAACAAGAAATTAGGGGCCCAGATTTTCTAGTTACGCTACTGCTTTCGATCGAAGATAAACAGTAAACAAAAAACACGCTATGATAAAATGACAACGTAGCACAGAATTCGCAAAAAATACTTTCTCCAATCGATATAATTCTTTAGTTATAAAACATAGAATAAAGCTGTTACTAATTAATTTGAACTTTATTAACGCGGGCAATAAAAACTTCTTATTACATATGCGTTAATTAAAAACAAATCTTTGCTACTAGCATTTAACGAGTGAACATAAAAGTATTTTTTCTGCATATTAAACTCTTTGATTGACCACCCATTCAGGTCGTTTTAAAACGACCATCAATTACATACCGACTGTGGAAAGAAAAAAGGACATAACCCAAACATATCAAATTTTACAGGAGGCGCAAAAACGTGTTTTGATTATTTTGTGCCATATGCAAATTCTGAATAATACACAACCTTGAAGTGCACAGAGACTTCTAAACTGGTGTTTATTTGACATTATCTAATATTAATTAAATAAAATGTCTAGGAAAAACCTTTATTTTAGTGTTTTTTCTTGGTTTTAATTTTTTACAAGCTCATCTTTTTCAAACCTAAAAGCTAAATTTCGATACTTCGGCATTTGCAGCTTGCATCATTTTGATAAAACTTGTATCAAGTGTGATACATTATGATTATATAAAAAAAAACCTGTTTGAAAAATCTGTGGTTCTTTTTCCTTTCCACAGTCAATATTGAAGCAGATTTTTTTTGCAAATTTAAATATTGCATTCGATTTCTAAATTTGAAAAAAAAACCGAGCCAATGTAGCAATACACCATGTTCGAATAATGACGTAACTAATATCGTGTTGCAACGGTATTCCTATAAAGCAGTATGTACACAGCGTTTCAAATAGCTATTATGTATAATCCATCACAGCAGTCGTATTAATTACATCATTATTCTACGTACTGCTTTATAATCGGAATACAATCGGTCTTCATATATTTATGTCGGCTCTGTAACTAAACAGCGACGGATCAGTGATTGTTTAAATGATTAAAACAATTGTATTTTGATTCATTGTCTTTATTATTGATTTAAAAAATATAGTTTATGCCAATGCGTCAAATATTTTGAATGTAGAAAAGTATACGATAAACCTGAAGACAATTTTTTTAAGTCGCTCGAATCAAATCACTTTTAATGTGTTTAGTGTTTACTTCCAATACAATGAAGGTCCAATAAAGAAATTGCACACGATATTATTTATTTTATTTAAGAAAAAATAGTATTATTCATCGCTACTTAATCATATACTGAGACTTTTATGAGGAAGTAAACATAAATTATTTTCATCGCTAAAATTTTCTAACACGTCTAATGTGTTTGAATTCAATGAAGTGTTTTGTTTGTTATTACTGTCTTGAGTTGTTGTATTTCTTGTTATTAGAAAATCGTGTAAAAAAGAGCTAAATGTATCTATTTAAAAACTAAACCACTCTTTTGTACTAATCCCATATATTTACATTGATAAGAAGTGGTTTCACTCATCGCGACCATTTTCGACAGATAATAATATGTATACAGTTATATTTAAACTAAATCAAATAAAACAAATCATCTTTACACTCTTAACACCATTAAAAATGAATAAATCTTACACTACGCAAAAGATAAACGTTGGACTAAGATATGTTTTTCAACTTCGTAACCGGTTGTGCCGAATTTTCCATAAACGAGTCTATGGACAAAGGGACAAAGGGACAGAAAATTTGGATCTTTTATTTGATGGCTTAAAGACTATATGCCCCACATCATTGGACGCTTTGTGTCTTGTGGATAAAACCGGCTTTCGAAGATTTTTGACATTCGACAACCGGTTTTTTCAAAAGTCGGTTTTTGTATAAACCTTACTGTTCACTGTCAATACTTGGTGGAAAGGCATAGTTCTTCATATTTATCATATTGGAATAGTTGTTGCAAATTTAATTAATCAATATGATAAGTAGATTTTTCTACTCTGACTCCACCACCGGAAAAACTTTGATTTCCGACTCCGACTCCACCGCCCTGGTTTTTACTAACAAGAATTAATTTTAATTTGATTGCAGAAAACTTTACAGCAATAAATTGCAAACATTCATCATTTTATTTCAAAGACCGTCAATTGGCTGTCCCTCACAGGAAATAATTAATACAGTAAACCTAAGACGTGTTCCTAGTTTATGGTTTATATTTTTATATCTACCGGTTTGTGGCTGAATTAAATAAACATTTTTAATTCAAGTATTCAAAATACGCTAAGCTACTTATGGTCGGAGTGAAACTGTAATATTTTCAATATGATTAATTGTGACAAAGTAATTTAGAAAGGGAAAAAATTAAATGGTCAGAGTTCAAATCAATTTTTGGTCAGAATAAAAATATTATACGGTCAGATTTTCATAAACATTTTGGTTAGGTTAGGTTTTTTGTTCAATTTCATTTAAATTGTGACTATTTTATACCAATTCTGACCATTATTTATGTATTCTACCCGACTCTTTCGACGACTCCGACTTTTTTTGTTCCATATTTATTTTTTAAATTACCATCAGATAATTCTAATCACTAGAATAGTTCAATTTAAGGGTGTTCACTGTCAATGCTTGGTGGAAAGGCATAGTTTTTCATATTTATCATATTAGAATAGTTCTTGCAAATTTAATTAATCAATATTACACTACCTTACCCTTTGTATACTGACCGATATATTATGACAATTTTATATAAATTCTGACCAATGTGATAAAAATTGTGACCGAATCTGTATTAAAATTTAGACCGGAAAAATACGAGCCATTTAGATATCACAATAAAATTCATTTCATTTAAATTTACTTTTGACTCCTTTGAATAATATAAACTTAAAAAAAAAGTTTCTGTAATTACGCTGAGCACAATAATCCACGCTATCTTCTCGCCTTCTGTACAAGAAAAGCTTTGCAAATCTTCTGCCCATAAACGTTAATAGCGCTTTTGAAAGCTTTATTTCTCCACGTGTTATGGCCAAGTTTTAAAGCATTAAAAAAAGATCAAATGTCAGCGATAATTTTAATGCGACATTTCAGTAACGTTATTTGTGTTGTAATGTTAAAGCATCGACGTAATAATCGTATCTCCAGGCTATCCTGAAATTTGCGAACGCAAAGCGATTATGTAGGTCGAAATTACACTCGACTTCCAGAAAGTGAATGTTTGTCGTTTTCATTGAAGATATATTACGAACTTCAGTCTTTATTCTTTTCCAATCAAAGTTTATCGGTAAATTGCCAAAAAACGATAAGTCAAATTTTTTTCACTTAGAATACAGATCGATAGATTTAAATAACACACTCTATCTCAATAAAAACACAATAATCCTTTGTACTTCATTCCACTTTATTTAATATGTCAGGACCGGTTTGACTGATAAGAAATATAATTTAACAATGCTATTTATACAAAATTGAAAAGTTATACACAACAATTGGCATTGAAAAGAAATTGCCAATTACATTAAAGTGATTCTAAAATAACACAAAATTAAAATGTTCAACACATCTAACATATAATTAAAAAGTCATCCCAGATTAATAAATTCAGAATGGCGATTGAAAGTAATCACAAACATAATTAAAATTTGGGAAATTTTTGACAAAGTGATAAATAAAGTGGAATGAAGTACAAAAGATTATTGTGTTTTTATTAATATAATGCCTTTCCACCAAGTATTATTAGTGAACACCCTAAAAGTGAACACTCTATCTTCCTTAAACTTTAGCTCATCCATTTTAGTTAATTTTTTTCCAATCAAAGTTTGTCGGTAAATTGCCAAAAAACGATAAGCCAAAAATTAAGCGTCTTGAATGCAGATCGATAGATTTAAATAACACGCTTTATCTTCTTAAAAAACTAGCTCACTAAAATTAGTTTATTTTTTTCCAATCAAAGTTCGTCAGTAAATTGCCAGAAAACGATAAGTCAAAAATTTTGCATTTTGAATGCACATCGATAGATTTAAATAACACGCTCTTTCTTCTTAAAAAAACTAGCTCAGCCATATTATATTTATTTATTTCGATATTTAAAGAGGTGATACAAACTAATTCAATTTTATTTAGAATTTCGACTGAATGTGCTCGATGGAATTTCAATATCAAATTTGAGTTGTCTGAATCCTGTACTCTTCCATGGGTTTCGCATTTCGGCATCTTCGGGATTTTCTAGTGCACGGATGTACGTGAACTGACGAGTATTAGCTGTCATGCTATGCTTCGTGTTTATCAGCTGGTTTTTCATATATAAAAAACGAATATAACAATCAGGAACAAGGGATAAAAATGTTACACCCAAATACGGACAGTCATAAGCTCTTTTTCCAAGAAATGTTAGAAATCAACAAAGCACAGCTGCAAAATCTTCCGATTTTAAACGAAATATCAAATTTTCCCACATCTCCTCTTCTATACCCTATATAACCATAAAATCATATAATCATAAAACCTTTGCCGACAAACAAATTATATAATTCTTGAAACTGATCACTAGTCAAATCTGTTGGCATTCCCATGGGCTTATCCTTTTTGCCAGCAGTGGCTTTGGACTCAGTGATGCATTTATATCTTATATAAACACGAAACTTTCATTTACTAAGCGTCAGTTCAAGTTCATCCGTGCACTTGAATGCCTGAAGATGCCGAAAGGCGAAACCCGGGTCGTTAATGACAAAATTTGTGAGAATGTACATAGTTTGAACGATTCAAATTGAATATAACTCAGCCAATTTTTATAATATTTATATTTCAGTCATCTCTATTGGTATTGCATATGAAATATAAATTATAGTTAGCAAGCAAAAATAATGCTGATAATATTGCAATTTATAAAATAAATAAAAACGCCATAATTTTTCAAATTTATAGTGATGAGATTACGCTCATCTTTCGCGGTAGGAAGTTTAAGAAAGATTGCGCCTAAAGGTAAATTGATAAGGAAATATGAACCTCAGCTGCTTTCCGCATTTCGGCATTAAGCCGAGAAATCAATATTTAGGGAAATTAATTTCATGGTGATATCATGTTTACTTAATACAACTAAAACGGCTAGAATGTGGGCTATTTTTCGCATCCAATAGTTAATGCTACGAACATACGTTCATGTGAGTTGTAATGATTGTTAGAGGAAATAGCAACCTTGAGGTGTCTTTGCCAGTTGAAAGATATGTTCATACTTATTTTATTTCTTCGCTATTTTCTTTTTTTCTTTTATTTAAGATATGCTTCTGTGTGTCCGATTGTAGTTGATTGTGTCCGCACCCTAAATATGTCAATCGGCCTTTCTTTCCTTGTCCGAAACGGTCATTTTGGACATCGTGTCCCATTAAAATGTTCATCGAAAAAAAAAAACTCCAAAATATATGTATTTAAACATAGACAATAAAGCTTTCTTCACGACTAGATACGTTTTTTAAAATGAAATTACGTAGCAGTTTTATTAACTTCGCTTCCCATAAACTTTCAGCAGACGTTCGAAAATTTGACAGCGTAGAGGGAAAAATCCACCGGGAGAACGAGCGATGTTCGATAAGCCTTCCATAAAGAAAGATAAAACTTTGCCATAAACACCATTAATATACGTCTCAGATGATCACAGAAGAGTGCTACCGATCAGGATTGGCGTGTATTATAATCCAATAATAATTGACGTCACAGCGTATTGAGTTTGCAACGTTTGTACTGCCAAATTCACATCACGTCATACGAGATGACGGAACAGACACGTTCCTTGCAATTTGTTTCCCCTTTCCAGCTGTATCACTAGAGCTCTAGAGCCAACGAGCAAAATGACATCTCAATTTGATGTTGTCTATCTCTCACTTTGTCTGTATATTACAGTACATATTTTGTAAAGATTGGCACTGTTTATTGAACGTTAGTTTATATATAATAAATAACAAGATGTTGAGCTTCGAGACATGTTATTTTATCAGACAGAAAATGTCGACAAATTTACATTAGTGTCATCTACATTCCATCATTCTTGAGAATGTGAATCTAAATGTTCCCGATTATTTTTTGAGAAATCGTGGACATGAATTGTTTGTTTTCCCAAGGTGTAGAACCAGTCTGCCAATGGGGATGTCACTGTGGAGAGCTTTAATGGTGTTCAACAACATTGCTTCGAATGTTGATATATTCTACGTAGACGTGGGTGAGTTCCGACGAATACTATTTTTTTTGTATTAAAGTAAAATTCGTCGGAGCTTTCTCAGTTGACTTCCTTGCCATTTTTTTTCTACTACATTTAATATTAAACTGTACTATTTTTTTTCTTCATTGTAAAAGTTGTAAATTTATCAACCTTGTGAAATGTTGATTAAATACATAAATAAATCTTTAAAATCATCGAAGGCAACTAACAACACACTTATCTGCTAAAACGTTTAAAATAATTCACTCAAGAAATTGATGACAGCAAAACTATACGATCGTAATATCTTTTATTGATTTTAAATAAAGACACATTAAATTATTTTAAATGTATAATATTTTTTTTTTTACATATAACATTAAATTGTATTTCAGAGGTTTCCAGTCGATAGGGTATTTGCTACATACCATATTGAATGCACCTTTTAATGTTGAATTAGACTATCTTGGAGAAAAAAAACAATATTCTGAACAATGAATTATACATAGAATAAATTAAAGTTTTTATTTCTAAAAAAATGTTCAATTCAATCAAACTGGTTCCAAACATAAACAGTTAACAAGTTTTTTGGTATTTGATTTAGTTTTTTTTTTAATATTATGCAACATAAGTTACTGCAAATTAATATAAAAACCAAAGCTGTAGAGTCGGGTAAAAATAAAACTACTATGACTCCGACACCGAATTAATTTTTTAACCATTTATGTTTACCTTTCATATCTATGTAGAAATGAAATCATTTCATTAATCAGTATGATGAATATGTTATGTACACACAAAATTATAGCATAGAGTGCTATGTTAAATTGTTTATGACAACTTGTAACAATAAACCTTTCAACTAAACCGATATCCTTCTCCTTTCTCGCCAGTTACAATCAAGAGTTCAAAACGAAAGGTCGACAGCCAAGTAGAAACTCCTCGATACTCACATCGATATCATTTTGACTAATAAGATTAAGTGATTTATTTATAAAGTGTAAATTATATATATGGAATAAAATTGAAACAAAATTGAATTTAAATTAAGTGTTTTAGTAATAATATATCCATAACAAATATAGTAAAATTTTTCCAATATCTTGATTTTTCCGACTTCGACTTCGCACCCAAAAAAAACACTCGACTCTACGACTCCAGAATTTGACTGCAACTCCGACTCCACAGCCCTGTAAAAAAAAATCTAATAGTTATATTGGCGGAAAAGAACTTGAAGTCGACCCATTTCTTACTCTATATGGAAAATAATCATACTGTGAGAAGTGAATGTTGTATTGTGAAAATCTTGAGCAGATCAATTTTCCAAGACGATGTGACAATTTAGTGAGTACCGAAAGAATGACACTTGTAGTAACACTCTCGTAAGTGACGAAAGATTGCATTTGTCAATATTGATTTTTTTTACACCGTCTCTCTTCAGTTTATTATTTATCTACTTATTTACCCTCCTCTAGCCATCACCGCTTCCCCACCCGTAAATTATACCCGGCGGTATTTAGTGGCGTAACAAACGTTAAACGTATCAAATTTTTTTCATGACTGGGAGTGTCTTAGGAGCAACTGAATAAGACTAAGTGGCGTGCACTTAAGTGTGCAGAAAGTAAACAAAAAGCTTCTTTAAGTTGACGCCTACTCGTTCTATTTATGACGCTTCGAATTTCGTAAATGTCTAATAATTTGCCCTTTAAATCAGTGCTTCTCAACCTGGGGCCAACAGGTTTTTCGGAAATTTTCATTCTTTCAACATTATCTGTGATAAAATATAAACATGTGAAATAGAAAAAAAATCGGGGGTCCGAAGATTATTGTTTTCAAATTTAAGGGTCCGTGGCATAAAAAATGTTGAGAAGCACTGCTTTAATGTAAGGTTGCATCAACTTGCGCAGCTCTTCCTTACACTCATGCATTAAACGACTTGCAACTAGCTCGATTAACCGACATTAAAGACAAGCGTCTATTTCTTCATAATAAAACAAAATTACGTACTTGTAAAGTTATATCATTTTCTAGATTTTATTATCATAATATTACTTCCGTAGAAGTTTATCATTATCCCACTCTCAAGTGAGTAAACATTATATTGCTTTGAACGCACAATTTGGCGGAGATATATACTTGTTTAAGAAGACTATTAATTTTATTACTTTGCGATTAAATTGCAGGGCCTCATATAAATACTATGCAATATTCTCGACCCCTTCAACCTTCTCACCGCGAATTACATATATGCATGTTCTAGCGAACATGCCCTCAGCGCGCGTGACTCGTATAGATGTCATGGAAATTTCAAACCCTATATAAGAGCTATCTATTGTGTTAAAATTGTATAATTTGGTTGAAAATATTACTAAATGTATATTTTACCAAATTCAATAGATGGCATTAGTCAAAAAAGATTCAATATAGGCTAAAATGATTTATTTCTGGAACACGCCGTGAACATACGTCACCAATGCAAGATTTTGGATAGTGTAAATAAGCTATCGAGTGCGGGTGAAATTGAAATTGTTCCGATAATTAAATATTATAAGCATGGTATGGTGGTGGCGCAGTGTTCTTGGTCGCGCGTGGCGGTAATTTGCAATACGGCGTCGTCACGCCGCAATTGTATGAAGAATGATTATTGTTGAAATAAACCGAAAATACAAGAAATATATTGTATTTTATTATGGAAAAGGTTACTTTGGGTGGCAATTAACATATTTGATTAGTTAAAAAAATATTACAACCTATATTTACAGTCGAAAACGCGATAACAAAATCCGTAAAAAAGCAGCCGCGTACAGGGCATGCTCACTTAATTTGGTGACGCGGGAAAAGGGTTAAGACAGTGTGTTGTTATTTATTACTTGCCTTGCATTCCCAAGAACGGAAATATTATTTTTAAAAGAGTTTGATATTATGCTGTTATGTATACATCACTGTATAATATAGATTACCCCTGAAATGCTTTAATTATAGTTTATCTTATTTACTTGCACTCGAATGTTGTGTACAGTTTCAATACACATATAATCAAAATTAACTATAACCATAAATATACATCCACCAAAAGATTTATAATTTAAATCTTAACCATAAACAATGATAAGCTTTCGATCGATAAAAACGATCATTATTTCGAAAAAAGCAGGGCTGTGGAGTCGGAGTCGTAAAAAATGAACGGCTTGAATTTTTTTTGAAAAATATTTTTAATGCTATGTATTCAAACAAAATAGGCCAAAGTGTTGACATTTCATGCTTAGCTGACTAAAGATGATCTGAGGGAAAACATGTATAAGTTAAAATGATTTTTTTTGGAAAATTTCCTCGGAGTCGGAGTCGTCTTTTTTTTACACGACTCCACAGCCCTGGAAACAAGTCAGTACTAATCAAAGGGTTCAATAGCTCAGTTTAATTCACAAAGACTTCTCTGTATTCTGATTTTTGATCAAGTGAATTATTTATTATAATACTAAAAATAATAAAACATTTTTAGTACTTTTTCCACATAAAATTTATTAGATCAGGACCGGTTTCGCTCATCACGAGCATTATCAACTGATAAGAAAAATACATAAACAGTGATATTTATACAAAATTAAATTGAAATAAAAAGGTGTAAGCAACTATTAACAATTTAAAGGATTAGCAAATTACATTATAATTACACAAAATTAAAATGCTTAACACCCATAACAATTAAAATGATGCGATGAGCGAAACCGGTCCTGATCTAATAAATTTTATGTGGGAAAAGTACTAAAAATGTTTTATTATTTTTATTATAATGCCATTCCACCAAGAATTGACAGTGAACACCTTAAAAGTGATATTATAATACTGTTTGTATAAACATATGTTATGCCAATAAAGTGAAATATCTATAAAAATAAAGTGTTTTAATTAAATCCATAACAATGCAAAGGAAATATACTTCGTGATACTAAATAGTTAGAGTTGACATTGCGATGAATATTGAAAAATTAAATTAAAATTGATCACTGTGTTGATCGCAATTTTTGCATCACAATGGTTTAAGTTTCGCCTTTATTGATAAATATTTTCAAATAAAATATACAGCGAACAAATAAATATATATGTTATATTATAAGTGAGGTGATGATTTGAATGTTTTCAGTGGTGGACTAGCTTATAAGCGAATGAGATGCACGCTTATGGGCCTCAAAAATGGCTTATATTACATAACCCATATAATAGTTGTCATGATTTTTATGTACTTTTATCATTTGACATGAAACTTTTTACCGTTTTAATGTTATCAAAAAAACAGAGCCTGCAAATTTGATTGCGCCTAGGGTTTCATATGCGCTAAATTTGCCACTGAATTTCTTGTATATTCGACTACGTACAAGACATCTAAAGATTAGGTTATAATTTGAAGTCTTTGTCACATTGTATAATAAATTTTCCCTGGAAATCAGATCTGAATATAATTAAACGCAGATAAATTTGCCTCCTGTCACATGTCTATAATATCTATATTTAATAACGTGTAACTCAAATAAGTACTATTTTTAAGTATTGATTTTTTTTTATAATTTTAAGGAAAAATGTACTGTCGTAAAGGGGCTGATAGTTTCAATAAGATTAGGAAACACTGATCATAACCGTGATTTTTGGAAAATATGTAATCAAGTTTGCAATGAAAGTTACTAAATAGCTTTTGAGTCATTTTTTTAAATATTTGGCATTACCATTCTTTCGATATGAGGAGAATAATTGTCATAATTGCAAACAGCCACGTATTAAGTCTCAGATTTAAATTTTGCATTGATCTTACCGGGAATCAATCCCAGACTAACCTGATTGGCAAAGCAACCTTTAACCAACTATACCACAGCGGAAGAATATTAAAGTTTCAGCATGATCCCTAAGTCGATAGCCTAACCCAAAAAACTTATGAAAAAATATTATTATAAACAGTACAAGTTGGTGTTCCCACCACCACCTATTATGCATCATTATACACGCGTTTTTATAATCAATATCGGAGCAAACTCAACATATATATTCGTTTTATTATTTGATCAGTATAATGGCTTTAGGCTACTGCACTGAAAAAACTGGTTGGCCGAATAAATACAAATAAAATAAAATATTTTGTTTTTATATGTCACTATCAAATACCTTTAAAAGATCAGTGACCTGAACATTTTTGTCCTGCCACATGATTAGGACTATTGACCAAGGCACAGCTTTTGTCGTTTTGTGATGTATTTAAATATTAAAATAAAACAAATTAAAATTTACGAGAAAACGATTTGCTCGTAAAGTTTAGTGTTAAAAGTTTCAAAACAAAATATATTTTCTCGACAATGAAATCAGTAAAAATTTTGAAACAGGGATTATTAAAAAAAAATGCTGAATTGTGATTAATGACTTAAAATTAATTACAAAGCATTAAAATTATCTTTATCGATTGTGGAAAGGAAAAAGGACGTAACAGCTTTTTTCGATAATCACAATGTTGATACACGTACTGTTAAAAGTATGTAAGATGATTAGTATCTAAACTAAAATTTTAAGTTTAAACAAAGAAGAAAAACTTGTGGAAATTGCTATTAGGTAAAAAAGCTTTTTTTTTAAATATTAAATTGAAATCAGACAGTCAATTAAAAACCTATTTACCCGTCTAGGTGCACATTTAGGTAGAGTATATTCCATAATTTGCCTTTTGCCCACAATTATCAAAAAACGTTTTTTATGTCTCTTGTTATTTTTTATGTGTGAGTTACGTCCGTTTTCCTTTCCACAGTCCATATAATAAACGCTGATTCAAGAAAATTTGTACGTTATGTTTATATTCAATTGAGAACAATATTTATTAAGAATAAAAGATTCGAGTAACGTTTTTATATTCAAAGTTTTCGGGATAAACATGTTTAAAAAAGTTAGCTTTAAAGCGAATAAATTTCAAAGAAAGGTTAATTGACGTTTTTAAATATGTATCAAAATAAACGGTGATTATAAAGAAAAAAAATGATTGTATTACCACTTTCAAACACTTAAGCTTAGAAACTTTTGTACCTTATTAGTATATAAATGCTGAAGGCAATGAAATATTAAACGAGATGGAACAGGTCATCTCCGGTGACGTTTTGAGGTTTTCTTTTGATTTTATTCAGTTAGCTTAATCAAAGCACTTTTGTTTGACAAGGTATTTTAGTCTCCCCAATCTAAGGAATGGTGAAATTTAATATCTTCAATTTAATTAATTTAAATAGGCTTCGATAAAAGTCATTCAAACATAATTAACGAAAAATTGCTACACTTCGGTAGAGTGCCTTTAAGATATTATTACATGAATCAAATTGAGTGAGGATAAATCTTTTTGATGTGAATGACAAACAAATAATGGAATTATTCGATATCAATATCTGCTTCGATCAAAACTATTAGAGACACTTAGCAGCACTTAATAGTCAACGATTTTAAATGATTTTCTTGACAAGTAACAAATTGATTTTTACAGTCCGTCATTTAACAATTTCGCTGGCAAATAATATCACTAATTAACCGTTTATTATTTGAAAAATTACTATCTTAAAATGACACTTAAAATATTTAATCAATTAATAAACGGTAGTATGTTCGATAGATTTGGCGGTAAATTCGTAAAAGTTTATTTTTAATATATTTTTTTATAGGCTTAATTACTTTTAGAGTGTTCACTGTCAATAATTGGTGGAAAGGCACTATATTAATAAAAACACAATGTTCCTTTGTACTTCATTCCACTTTATTTAATAGGTCAGGACCGGTTTCACTCATTGCGAGCATTGTCAACTGATAAGAAATATAATTTGACAATGCTGTTTATGCAAAAATGAAAAAGTGTAGACAACAATTGGTATTGAAAAGAAATCACCAATTACATTATAAGTGATTCTTAAATAACACAAAATTAAAATGTATAACACATCTAACATATAATTAAAAAGTCATCAAAGATTAATAAATTTAGATGAACGAAACCGGTCCTGACTTATTAAATAAAGTGGAATGAAGTACAAAGGAATATTGTGTTTTATTAAATTAATTACTTTGTTTAGAATTTTCAGTTTATTTGTAAACATCGCGATGGTCTGATGATGCTTCTCAAATAAATGAAACACGTGTCACATTCTTTAACACAACAAGTGTAATAACAAAGTTATAAATTTTAATTTTATATTAATAAAAAATAGTTTTAAAATAACAATGACGACAACTTTTCCTTCATAAGAATCATGGCTTTAAACATTTGAAACTGATTTTATTCTACTATATATTGATGTTGGGTACACAGTGGTAAACATCGTTGATTTCTATGGCGGACTTCACAGGCTTATGTCCCAGTGCGAACAGTTTCTTTTTTAAAATTTAACGATTACTTTTCGAAAGCATGGATGTTTGTGATTTATAAAAATACCCCCGCACCATTCTAATCGTAACATAACCTACTAGTCCTGTCCTAGCCCTATTATGTTTATCACCGCTAGGCTTTCCAATCCCGGATCCTGTCCAATTTTGTAATCCCGAAATCTCGTCCAATTTTGTGATCCCGAAATCCCGTGATTGGTATGGTCGCGATCCCGAACGAGAAAACGTGTCACGCTGGTATTTTGGGCAAATCAGCAAATTCTTGGGTTTTTGAAATTGGAAATGAAATAATGAAAAATTCTGACACCAAAACTTTTCTCAAATTGAGAGTGCCCAGTCCCGGGATTGAAAATAAGTCAATACCGGGATCTCAAAAAGGCTCCGGGATTGGACACCCTAATCACCACTATCTTCGAGCAACTGAGTAACAAACAGTTCATGTATAACAACATCTGTTGAAATACATCGATTAGGAGGCATACATTGGAAGTGAACATGGATTAAAAAATAAAATTCTTCTGCTATTTCGGAATGAATACCATTTGTTTTATTTTTCACCGATTGTTGCAGAAAAAAAATCTCTTAGAGCAGTGCTTCCCAACCTGGGGTTCACGAAAATTTTCATTCTTTCAACATTCTTTGTGATAAAGTGTGTTTTTTTTCGCTGGTCCGCAGATTATTGTTTTCATATTCGGGGTTTCGTGGCATGAAGAAGGTTGGAAAGCACTGTCTTAGAGTATGCAATAAAAAAATTACGATTGCCACCAATTTGAAGAATTATTTTTCGAAATTCAACAAGAATCAAGTGGGCTAAGTTTAATGTTTATGAATGCGACGAAATTTGACCCTGTAAAGAGGTCATTGAACTTTCTCTTCAAGGATCTTGGTCACTTGGTAGTATGCATTTACATATGTATGTGAGTAGAGTTACATACATACATAAATAAACCGTTAAGAAATCCTTTCAGGCGAGACTTTTTTAACCTTTTTTATAAAGTTGGTTTCGCGATAGAAGAACAATCAATAATGTTGTAACAGTGAATACAATATAAGGCATATATTCGCATACCCAACTCGTTCTAAAATGGTTGCAAAACGAAGCATGAATTTTATGTTGGAAAACAGTGATTTTCAACCTTTGAGGCGTCGACTACTACAAAGGGAGACGCAAAAGTCCAAAATATTTATTTACTCTTTAAAACGTGTCTTTATTGCTGTATGAAAGAAAGGGTGGGGAGGCGCGAAGATATTTTTTTCTTCAGTGGGAGGCGCAGCAACGTAAAGGTTGGAAACCACTGTTGTAAAACAATATATGTACAGTTTAAAAATATTTTTAGTTTTACATTAATTTGAAAATTCAGCGGTGGGCTGCCAATACATTAACAAGGGGCTCGCTTAATCTCCAAGTAATTATTGGTGTTCCGGGGAAGAAATGATTTTTTAAAAACTCTTAAGCAATTATATGCAATATTTAAATAAGAAATCATTTGTTACTTAATACACTTATAATATGTAACAATATGAAATTTACCGTAAGTTAATCAATGTAAATTACTACAAATGTACTACTGGGTATGCTGAAGTCGTAGTAGATAATATATATCTCAGAAACTGCAGTTATGTACTAATTCGATCTGAGAATATTGTTTTCTCTAAAATTAACAAGGGGCTCGCTGGCCTTAGTAAAAGTTAACAAAGGGATCGCGCGAACCCCTCCGAGTCCTCTTCAGCCCACCCCTGTTTTATTGATATTTTGTATGTTATCCAGGTTTGAGATTGTTTTCTAAAAATACTCAAAAAAATATTTTTATTTACTAAATTACATTCATGGTCCATTGACCATCATCCGCCAAATTTTGGAACGAGCCGAGTTTGCAAATAATAGCTTTATATGTAAGTTACTTCGGTTTTATTTTGGAAGTGCATTCTGATACCAAAGTTGATGTTTTAATTGGTTTTTACTTGATATAACTACATTATAGCTTTATCATCTTAACACACTCATCCGAACTATTAAAAAGCTACGACGAGAGCGGAAATTCTAAATTGTTTTCAAATTATTAAACAAAATTTACAACACTTATTTTTGCACAATTTTGTATAAAATCGGAAAAACCTCTACTGTGACGGTAAACCTTATATGTTGTTCATACATGTAAAAGTGGTGCATTGTAAAGACGATTGATTATTGGAAGTTTTCACTTAGTGTCCTGTTACACTGGATGTGAATTTTATCCCTTAAATAGTCATCCATTTGCTAAAAAAAGATCTATGTTGTATTTACACCAAAGCCATATTGCAAAGAAAATGCATACAAAATGATTATAAAATATGACATCAGATAACTAAAACTGTACAGTATTAAAGTTGAGTGTAGAGATCAACAGTGACACGTATTATTAAAACAATTAAATAAACATAGATTTTAGCTTAATACTATTTTAAAAACATCCCAGATGAGTCAAACATTCTTTATTATTATGTTCCAATAAAGTTGAATTCCTTCAATTCTCCTCCACATATTTTCGGACATCCATTTTGGTTGCCCCTCCCTCCGGAATCCTGGTTGCCTCAATCCTGCCTGCCTCTTCTTTCGACCGGTGGGATTCCGGCGTCCTGGACGTCCGTCGGGTACTATCCATAGGATGTACTCGGCGGAACTGAGGGATGCTGGCATGTCATGGGAGGAAGCAAAGCTATTGGCGGGAGACAGGGAAACATGGAGGTGCCGCGTGGCGGCCATATGCTCCACATAGGGAGCGAACATGGCCAAAGAAGAAGAAGAAAGTTGAATTCCAATTCGTTTTGGTTGAGATGCGATATTGAATGAAAAAAATACACTGCTTAAGCACGCAACTAGCTCTTTGTCGATTCATCCCAAAGTAACTCGACTAACAAAACCCATGTTTAATGAGGTTTCTAAAAATATATCAATTATTTTTTTATTAGGATCTTTTATTCTTATTTAAAACATTTTAATTTTGTTTTTTTTAATTACAGATTTTCATTTAAATATCTTGGAACTAACGATTATTAATTGTTGTCTTTCTATTAAAATCAACAGTTGAAACTATTCGTTAACAAAGAATTTTAAGCAAGTGTTGAATTATTTTCATTTCTCACCTTTCAAAGAGTGTTTCGATTGTCATTAAAATACTCGAGTTTATTTTTCATTAGTAATCTCATAAATATTTCAGCAAACTTATCATCGATGTGATCGTATTCAGAGAGACAAGTTTAATTTATCACGGAGTCGATAACAATATAATTTGCATACTTTTTTAAGCAAACAACTCTTGACCGGCTTGTTAATGCATAGCTCGTTTTATTATTGACAAGACGTTATTAATTGTTTAAAGTCTAATTTCAAAATTAATTATAACGCCAGACAAATTTTATGCATCGTTTCGAAAACAAAATAGCGTTATTTTATGACAGATGACTAATTTTATATTCTGAAAGGATCTTCTGATGTGATACTGCAGAATAAGTAAAAAAATAATTGAAGTAATTATATATTAATATATATACAAATATATATTTAATAATTAAATTAGTAAGCAAGAATATAAACATTTTGCGAAAATATTAACCCGGATGTCTCCACAAAAGTGCATTGATTATAGATGGTGCGCGTCATATGTTAATACAAGTCATTCATTGTGGTCTTATAATAACATTCTTTGCCTTGGCAATCAGGTTGATCTGGGTTCATGTCCAAGTTTAATACAACCACTATAAAATATAGATATTTTCCTAATTGATTTGGCATTTACTTGGTAGAACTCCATTCTAAACAAAATATGAGCAAATAGCTGATTACTATAATTTAAGATTTCGACTGAAGGTGCTTGGTGGAATTTCAATATTAAATTTGAATCGTTCAAACTATGTACATTCTCACAGATTTTGTCACTAACGACCCGGGTTTCACCTTCCGGCATCTTCAGGCATTCAAGCGCACGGATGAACTTGAACTGACGCTTAGCAAATGAAAGTTTCGCGCTTATATAAGAAATAAATGCATCACTGAGTCCAAAGAAAGCCATTGCTGGCGAAAAGGATGAGCTCATGGGAATGCCAACAGATTTGAGTAGTAAGTAGTTTCAAGAATTATATTATTTGTTTGTCGGCAAAGGTTTTATGATTATATGATTATATAGGGCATAGAAGTGGAGATGCGGGAAAGTTTAATATTTCATTTAAAAAATTGAAACTACTAGTTCTACAGTTTTGAACTGCAGAACTAAAATACTTCTTCTTCTAAAATATAGAACTAAAATACTTCATCTTCTCTTCGAGTTAATATTGAGTGAGTTATAAATCGAAAAGTGGAAAGGAAAAAGGACGTAACCCACAAATAACACATAATTTTACAGGACACCCAAAAAACGTTTTTTGATGATTTTATGCCAAAAGCAAATCGTGCCAATATACACAAACTTTTAGTTCATGGATACTGATAAACTGGTTTTGATTTGACTCTACCTGATAAAATTTATATATTTTTTTAAAAATAGCCAACTCCTTCTCCAGCTCTTCTTTTTTAAACTTAAAAGCTAAAATTATATACTAATTTGGCATTTTCAGCTTACATCCTTTTGATAGAATGTGTATTAAATTGTATAGATTGTGATGATTGTATACTGTGAGAAAAAAGCTGTTTTGAAAAATATGTGAGTTACGTTCTTTTTCTTTTCCAAATTGCTATAAAGCCATAAAAGGCGAAGTGAGCCAAGTGGTGATTTAGGAAAGAAACGGTTAGATGCGTTTTAATATTGTACGTCTTAAAGTATCGTAAAGGTTAGGTGAGATTAGTAAATACACACTGCAATAGTGTTATCTTTTTAAAATAAAAATATGCAATCCAGCAAAACACTAAATAAAGACGTTATTGTACTTAAAAGTCCAAGAAAAAGTTTCATTTCATATTCATCAGAAATTTAATTTCCATTGACCAATTATAAGCGATTTTCATGACATTAGCCAAGTAGTGGACATCGTTGTTTTAAATAAGGGTGTTTCATAAATTGTTTTTCAGTTGATGTATACAATTGTATACTTAGAAATGGATGTCTGTGATGTTTAAAATTCTAAACAAAATATGAGCAAATAGCTGATTACTATAATTTAAGATTTCGACTGAAGGTGCTTGGTGGAATTTCAATATTAAATTTGAATCGTTCAAACTATGTACATTCTCACAGATTTTGTCACTAACGACCCGGGTTTCGCCTTTCGGCATCTTCAGGCATTCAAGCGCACAGATTAACTTGAACTGACGCTTAGCAAATGAAAGTTTCGCGCTTATATAAGAAATAAATGCATCACTGAGTCCAAAGCCATTGCTGGCTAAAAGGATGAGCTCATGGGAATGCCAACAGATTTGAGTAGTAAGTAGTTTCAATTTTTTAAATGAAATATTAAACTTTCCCGCATCTCCACTTCTATACCCTATATAATCATATAATCATAAAACCTTTGCCGACAAACAAATAATATAATTCTTGAAACTACTTACTACTCAAATCTGTTGGCATTCCCATGAGCTCATCCTTTTCGCCAGCAATGGCTTTCTCTGGACTCAGTGATGCATTTATTTCTTATATAAGCGCGAAACTTTCATTTGCTAAGCGTCAGTTCAAGTTCATCCGTGCGCTTGAATGCCTGCAGATGCCGGAAGGTGAAACCCGGGTCGTTAGTGACAAAATCTGTGAGAATGTACATAGTTTGAATGATTCAAATTTAAGCTGATTACTAGTCCTGGGATAGCCCATTCCTTCTATTCTTATTCTTTTAGTAGTCCATATGCTCAAGTTTTGAAAGCGGACATACTTTTAAAAGTTATCAGAAGTTAATTCAATTTTGTATTTAAATAAACATAGTGTTAGTACAAAGAATATTTAGCCTATAGTTATAGTATAGCATAAGTCACTGCTACAAAATATATCATTATATAAAATTGTACTGTAAAATATATCGCTTGTTGTTGATATTCGCTAAATTTGTGCTTTGAAAGGAAACCAGAATAAATCTGGGCAGTTGAAATCGGAAAACGTTTATTTCGAATAGTTTTCTATTTTCAAACAATAGACTGGTTTAAATGGAAGGCATTATATATACCCATTTAAAGCGCGTTCTGTATTGAATGGATTCCTGAATTTAAAGCTAGATTTTTAAAAAGCACACTTCATTATTACACAATAGTCGCAAAGTTATATGAATGCACTATTTTGGTTTGAAAAAAATAGCAATTAATTTCTGTTGAATAGTATGAAAAATAATAAAATTCGAACAGTAGATTTATATATATTTTTTAGTAAAAATGTAATTCAATGTGATTACATATATCAATTAATTTTAATTAAAAATGAAAGTGTTGAAATAATACAACAAAAATTGCTTTAGACCAGGCACATCCAACTCTTAGCCTTTAGCCTACCTAATTGAAGGTTTTTTGGGATCCTTTAGAGGTTTCCAGCATTTATTCCATTTTGCATTTTATTATTGATAAATAAATAATTGAAAATTAATTTTAATTACAAAATTGACGGTGACGAATTATTACCTTGGTAATCGCATGCCAAGGTCAAAAAATCGTTTTTAGTAATGTAAGTGTTATGCGGGACAGCGTTAGCCGATTGAACAAGACAGAGCGAATGTGGTGTAGTCTTATTGTATGGCTATGGCACGTGCAGGTTGTTATCTCGCTGTTATGGGAAAAATAGAGTGAGAGGGCTATACTTTTATCAAAATACACAAATTAAAAAATCTGTAGAAATTCGTTCAATATGTGCATTAATACGTACACGTGCATATAGAAAAAATGTATAGTTTACTCCGGTTAGTTCAGTTGACAACTCGGTTACAAAAGTGTGGTCCATCCAAGAGTTGGAATATGTTTTATGGCCAGCCAAATGACTTTTGTTGGACACCTCTGCTTTACTTCAATGATTGTACATAATTATATACATCTTGTTTCTTTATGTATTTATTCATTTTTGTTTTGACATAGGTTTTTTAAAGAGATTTTATTTCAGTGATTGCGTGTGTTATGGCCCTACAGTAGAACTTGAATGAAGAATAATGAAGTTATAAATAAATCTCAATTATACAAAAATAATTTAAATATAATATTTTTTTTTCGACAGAAATGAAACGATATCACTTTTGTCCACAGTAAAAAGCTTAAACTACAAGTTAAGTTCATCAAATTGATTTTTTGCGTCTTGGTTATTGTAAGTTAAATTATCGCTCTGAAATTAGTTAGATTAGATATTGATATTTTGATGTGAGCTTTTATGTGCGATCACAATTTTGAGTCTACTGAATCATTGTAAAGTGTCTTCAAATAAAAGATCGTTCAAGAGCTGAATGTTATTTAATTTATCAACTTCTTTTTCTTATCCAAAATCAAGGTGTTAATCTCAAATATCAAGGTATTTAAATTTGAATCGTTCAAACTATGTACATTCTCACAGATTTTGTCACTAACGACCCGGGTTTCGCCTTTCGGCATCATCTACTTTTGCTAATCACTTAATATCGGAAGGACACGTGTTCAATCAGGAACAAGGGATAAAAATGTTACACCCAAATACGGACAGTCATAAGCTCTTTTTCCAAGAAATTTTAGAAATCAACAAAGCACAGTTGCAAAATCTTCCGATTTTAAACGAAATATCAAATTTCCCCACATCTCCGCTTCTATACCCTATATAACCATAAAATCATATAATCATAAAACCTTTGCCGACAAACAAATTATATAATTCTTGAAACTGCTCACTAGTCAAATCTGTTGGTATTCCCATGGGCTTATCCTTTTTGCCAGCAGTGGCTTTGGACTCAGTGATACATTTATATCTTATATAAACACGAAACTTTCATTTACTAAGCGTCAGTTCAAGTTCATCCGTGCACTTGAATGCCTGAAGATGCCGAAAGGCGAAACCCGGGTCGTTAGTGACAAAATCTGTGAGAATGTACATAGTTTGAACGATTCAAATTTAATATTGAAATTCCACCAAGCACCTTCAGTCGAAATCTTAAATTATATCAATATTGCTAGTACAGCAAGATTGACTGAACTCTATAGTAAATTAGTGTTAAAGTTTCGTGTTGTTAATCAAAATTTGTGGTTTAATAACAGTTGTTTTAAAAATAAAGTGATCCCGAAATTCATTTCGAGAAATGTTAAAATTATCAACGATTCGAAGCCTGCAGTTAAGGCTTTGCAAAAAGCTAAAGCAGCGTGGCTGAAAGCAGAAACAGGTCAATGGTATGTAACTCGTGATAATATCAGTCAATACCTTAAAGTAATTCATTGTTTGCTCGCACAGAAACTTCACCCCATTGAATTTGATACATTGGACCGAGACGTTAGATATAAAGTGTCAGAAATTATACAACTTAAATTTGAAAAACAGGCTTATAAACTAAAGAAACTTATTGAAGAGAAAAATAAAACATTACTTGAGAAATCACAGTTGATAATAAACAAGGAAACACCAATCATATTTTTCGATAGAGTGGTTAACCTTACTAACGTAACTTTAGAAAAAGACGAGCAAAATCTCTTATCAAAAGGTCTTAAATACTGTCCACCTTTACTGAATAGAAAATCTGACTATGAAAACCTTGCGATAGACTTAGAAATTGCACTACATAAAAATCTAACTAGTAAGCATATATGTTCTCGCATTCTTAAAAAGGATTATTTGTTGAGTGTTAAAAATAGAAGTAAATTTAACGATGAGTTAGTCACTCTTAAGAATATTAAAGATAAAATTAAAGAAAATAACATCATTGTCACAAAAGCAGATAAAGGAAGTACCACAGTTCTGCTAACGAGTAATGATTACGTTGATAAAATTAATAACTTTCTCGAAAGTAACAATATAGTCCAACTAAAAAAAGACCCTACAGTAAAATTTAACAAAGATGTCAAAGATGTCATTAACAGTTGTAATATTACGATCAACCCTAAAGATATATATTTTTTGTCTACACGGAATCCGTTAGCTCCCAAATTTTACGGATTACCGAAACTTCATAAACCTTCAATCCCAATTCGCCCTGTAGTGTCATATATTAATGCCCCAGCCTATAAATTATCGAAAAAAGCTAACTCCCTCATTCGTAACCACAGTGGATTCAACCCGACATATAGCGTAAAAAATTCATTAGAATTAGTTGAAAAACTTAAAAATAAAATCATTCCTTGCAATTCAAAATTAATTTCATTTGACGTGGTCAGTTTATTTACGAATGTACCAGTCAACAAATGCAAAAGGATTATCGAAGATACCTTAAATGCACGTAGAGTAAACCCAATAGTAACAAAAGAGTTATTAAATATATTAGACGTTTGCGTTGACCAGAACTATTTCCAATTTAACAATACAATTTATAAACAAACAGAAGGCCTTGCAATGGGAAACTGCCTATCACCGTTGTTAGCTGAGTTTTATATGAACTATTTAGAAGATACAATTTTTAGAAACAAAACAGAAGCCAAACCTATAGTCTATTGGTTCCGATATGTAGACGATATTCTTTGCCTGTTTAATGGAACAGATAGACAAATAACTAACTTTCATAACTTTATAAATTCATTAGATAAAAATATTAAATTTACTCTAGAATTCGGAGGCAAAAATATTAACTTTCTTGACTTAAATATTAACATTGAAAATCATTCTCACGAGTTTAAAATATTTCGGAAGCCAACCTTCTCTGACACTGTAATCCATAAAAATTCAATGCACCCATTTTCTTATAAACTAGCCGCTTTTCATTCAGAAATACATAGACTTGTGAGTGTTCCTTTAAACGAAATAAACTTTAATATCGAATTGAAAATCATCAAACAAATCGCCATAAACAATGGATACGATATGTCTCTTATAGACAATCTTTTATCAAAAAAACAAACTAAACTTGCAGAAAAAATGTTATTTAAAGGTATAGTGTCAAAGGACATAGATCATACTAGGTATTGGCGTAGAATCATTTTTTTAGGAAATACAAGTCTTAAAATTAAAAAACAGCTAGCTGATAGTGTAAGACCTGCTTTTTACTGTAAAAACTCTTTAGGCAAATTATTAGTTAATAATAAAGATAAAATACATTACTTAAATAAATCCGGGATTTATAGATTGCAATGCTCTTGTTGTACAAAGTTTTATATCGGCAAAACAGAAAGAACACTGAACATCCGGGTTTTAGAACATATGGCAGCCTTTAGATTGAAAAAAGACACGTCTACTTTTGCTAATCACTTAATATCGGAAGGACACGTGTTCAATCAGGAACAAGGGATAAAAATGTTACACCCAAATACGGACAGTCATAAGCTCTTTTTCCAAGAAATTTTAGAAATCAACAAAGCACAGTTGCAAAATCTTCCGATTTTAAACGAAATATCAAATTTCCCCACATCTCCGCTTCTATACCCTATATAACCATAAAATCATATAATCATAAAACCTTTGCCGACAAACAAATTATATAATTCTTGAAACTGCTCACTAGTCAAATCTGTTGGTATTCCCATGGGCTTATCCTTTTTGCCAGCAGTGGCTTTGGACTCAGTGATACATTTATATCTTATATAAACACGAAACTTTCATTTACTAAGCGTCAGTTCAAGTTCATCCGTGCACTTGAATGCCTGAAGATGCCGAAAGGCGAAACCCGGGTCGTTAGTGACAAAATCTGTGAGAATGTACATAGTTTGAACGATTCAAATTTAATATTGAAATTCCACCAAGCACCTTCAGTCGAAATCTTAAATTATATCAAGGTATTTATTATAGATATATTTTGATTGAACGATTGAAAAACAAATTTATGAAAGACAACGTTAATAACAAAACTGATAATAGGCTCGAATTTACTTATTATTATAATAAATAGGCAATGCAACATATTTGTTTACTACAATGGAATGGAACTGAAATTGATATTGATTAATTTGATATTCCACTGACTGCGTAACTTATTTTCTTAACACGCTTCAAAATTAGTAACTCAACCAGTGGAATAAAAACATTTACAAATATGTATTATCAATCAATTTTTAAAAAGTAACCGCTGTATTAGGATATCCAATCCCGAAGCCTTTTTCAAATCCCGGGATTAGGATTTTCTCACCAAGGAATTTGAAATCCTCAATTCGCTATACTTTTTCCCCGGATTATCTCCAAACCTCGTTTTTTTTTAGCTGACCGAGGAATATGAAATTTTCTATTTTCCAATTTCGTGTAAATTTTCGGGATTCTCTCAAAAATTCTCAATCCCGAAATCCCGGGAGCGCAGCCGTATCAATCCCAAAATTTCGGGATCAGAAAATTAAACGGGATCCCGGGATTGGATGCCCTACGCTGAATCAATCAAAAATAAGAAAGTTGTGTTAGGTCAAAAAAACAATATAATATGTTTTTCTTAAAAAATACGACAATACTTATGATCCGATTTTATATTATAATTTAAACCATGTCCGCTCCCAATGTGGAGCATATGGACTCCCAATGTAGTTTATCTCAACATAAGGGTTTATACGAGAACTGCTTGTTACTCAGTTGCTCAACCTCTCTTTTTCCAAAGAGAGTAGGGATAGAAAGATAGGGCTAGGACAGGATTAGTGGTAAGCTGATCGCTCTCGATACGCCCCGTTCATAGGATAGGATGGGTGAGGGGGGAATTCAAGACATCACATACATCCATGCCTTTGAACAGAAATTTATAAATCGATTGAAAAATCAATTTATAAAACTGTCCGTACCGGGATTTGAACCCGGGCCCTCCGTAGCCGAAGCCAACGAAGTTGACCACTTGACCACACATGCAAGCAATTAGAGAGCTTACCACTAATCCTGTCCTAGCCCTATCCTTCTATCTCTACTCTCTTTAAATTAACACATTCTATTCTCAAATTATTATTTTTGAACAAAACAATTTACTAATTTATGCATTTATTTATTAAGAACCGGACTGGTTTCTTCTATGACGAACATTATCAACTGATTTGATCGATCTGACAACTTAACTGATCAATCAGTTATTACTAATGAGTATTTTATTTTTTGAATGTAATGCTTTCCTTCCAAGTATTGACAGTGAACATCCTAAAAGTTATTATTGAATAATTGTTGAAAATACACTAATAAAATTCTGAGTGATTGACAAAGTAATGAATGTAATAGTGATAGCATGTCAATAACACATTGTGTAATATGCAGCCACTTACAATGTTATTTAATCAAGAATTAATATAGTACTATCAAAATTCTTTGATAGTATTATAATGATGTGATAAGTTCACTTATCAGATTCTCACTACCAGTTAAAGACGCTCGGTGACATATGACTGCAGCATGCACTGGCGTGGCGCGAGAGAAAGACCGGGTTCGCATCCCGCGAGGCAGCCACAACCAGCCCACACTCGTCGAGGTCGACCAGCAAAAGAGGTCCATTCGCATTTCGCCAGTCAGTCTTTTTGCGGTCGCATTGCAGACGGCACCTCCGCATAACAATAACGAGCTATAAACAAACCGGCGGGCCGTCGAAACTTCGAAAAGTTTGCCAACTTAGTATTGAATACGCAGAGTCCTCGACCTGTTGAACGTAGCGTGTTGTTTTTACAGATTATTTTCAACCATCCATGTTAAATTGTCTGTGTTTGAAATTATGTGAAAGTCTATCGCGAAACTTGTGAAGTGTGTGTTTTAGTTCTTCGTTAGCTAGTTAGTATTATATATTGCAATACTATGTACTGCAAGTGTGTTTTTTTTAATTCGCCGCGGGATATTTTGTTATAACCTTCGACGAACGGCAATATGTCGTAAGTCACACAAAGTGTTATAGTAATATGCAGGCATATTTTTTTGTTTTAAATAATTATTTGTTATTGCTGTTAAAACATTAATTATATGAAAAAAAACGTTGAAGAAAATACGAAACTATGTCACTTCGTCATTTTCTTAAATGATAGTAACTATTTTTTGTAGGTTACCTTGCCTATCCTATTAATTTCATATTTCGCAAAGGTGTTTGTTATTTAACTTAAATTAACCAAATTCTACAAAAAAAAAACAAAATTGCACAGTACTTATATTAAATCAGCTGTTACGGATATAATTATTACAAAAATACTATTTAAATGTTTGTTCAACTTTTATTCGAATCATAATTTTTACACTTTAATAAATCACTTAATCAAAATAATAACGACGTGATTATCAAGAAGTCTCTACTGAGTCGACGACCTTTCGATTTAAACTCTTGATTTGAACTGAAGTGGAAGGAATCAATATATATATTTGTCCGTTGAAAAGTTATTGTTGCATTGAAATTATATACAATATAGAGTGCAATCAAGTAGGGCAAATTTTAATTATGTTATGTCAGGGGCAATCAACATTTCACAGTGGTTGATTTAGCGTATACATAACACAGCGACCGCTAACATTTCCGAACTTCACAGAATATTAATTTTATTATTGAAAATTTCACGGACCACTAAAATATATTTTTTTGAAACGCGTTCACAATGTATTATAGCACTTCTTCGGGGGTTTGAACCCTTTATCCAGAAAAAGAGCAACAGTTTAGGCTTTGCCATCTGACAACAGTGTCTTAAGTAGGTATTTTGATACCAATTTTAAAAAACGAGACATTTGTGTAATTTGAGAATAATTTGTTGTAATATATTTTCAATTATAAAATTCCACTTGTTTTACGAAACTTTCAACAATTTTAAAATTATATTTAGTTTTTATTAAACACAGATATGATAAAAATAAATGTGTTTTAACCCTGTAGGGCTATTTGATTCATTTGAAAAATATGTTTATTAGTTTTTTGAGATATTAATTCGAAATATTTTAAAAATGTATTTTGTACTAATATCAGACACCACCCACATCTGCCATAAATGATGTCCTTTTTTTAATATTGACTGTTCGATCAACTCAAAATTATAATTTCTTTCAATGTATTTATTCACAGTCAATACTTACTTGGTGGAAAAGCATTATATTAAAAACGAATAAACCACTCTTTTGTACTTCATTTTTAAAAATCGTGACTGGTTACGTTTATCATTTGACAACGGTTGTAATAAGAGAAACCGGTTCTGATCTCAAAAAATAGTCTCGGAATAAATTTTATGCGAAGGAGTTTTTTTTATCTTTTATTTATATTATAATAATATTGTCATGAGCGTTTATGGATACAAAACAGTCGTAAGAGATAGGTAAATTTGTTTGCGTCTACTCAGTTGCGAGTTCAAAGGTTTTAATCTCGGAAATAAAACTTTTTTTTTTCTAACCGATTTATGAGTTTGAATCTAAAATAGATGAACGCTCTCGGTGTTTACATCTTTTTCCACCCACTTCCCATCCAATAACTATTGGTATTCTTTTCATAACGCCATTATTTTACCCTTAACATATACCAGTGATAAATAACCACGCAGAAGTAAAAGTGTATCTCGAATGAATTCTTAAATACTAAATTATTTTATTATTTTGCACTCACTAAAAATTCAAAATACATTTTTAATCATAGTTTTATAGCAGTGATCCACAATCCGCTGCCCGTTTTGCCCGTTGATCAAGAAATAAATCGGTTCATAGAATTAGGCTTACTAATGAATGTTTAGATTCAATTGAACGGCTTAAAATATATATATTAAATATTTTATAAAAAATATATTAACATTACTCGTAATTTATTTTAGAGCGAGTTTCATTTATTGTTAGAAATTTCTACTATTGTTCACGATGTTAAACCGATGTTCACCGAATTTATTACATACAATATTTAACAAACAAAATTTTGAATTATTACAATACACAATAACTATTATACAACCTAGCTTGCTCACACGATTTTATAAATGTAAAAAAAAAACTTGACGTTAAACTCTGGGCAGAGAAAAAAATGAAATTAAATTTTCGTTGAAATGGAAAAATATTATTTCTTTCATCTCGGAGAAAAAAAACAAAACCACAAAAGAAAAAGAACTGCAAGTGAATTAACAACTAAAGGTCTCTGGAATCAAGTCCAGAGGCCGGGACGTATCCCACACGTATGTTTGTATCCAAAAAAGCAAGAAAGAAAAAAACAAAAATCACATCGGTATCGAAAAACAATGTTGCCATTTAAGGCTATTAACAATAAACAATTGATATTACGGGTTACCTGATAACAAAATTCAAACACAATTAATTTAGTTACACCTTTTTTTTTAATCTTGCCAGTTTTCCTTACAAAAGTGCTAGTGTAGTGGAAGCGGGTGCCAATAACCCCTACCGTGACAATATCTTAACATTAACAAGGAAAAAGATCGTATTATTTTTTGAATTACATATACATAAAACATCTATACCTAATTATTTAATTTCATTTTTTTCTTGCGGCCCTAACAAATGATTATTTATAACAGATTAAAATAACAAAGTATTTTAGCTCTACAGTTTTTAATAATTTTATTCGTTGATAGCTATTTCGGCTTGCGCCATCGTCAGAACTATGTTTAAACTAATCAGATTAGTTTAAACATAGTTCTGACGATGGCGCAAGCCGAAATAGCTATCAACGAATAAAATTATTAAAAACTGTAGAGCTAAAATACTTTGTTATTTTAATCTGTTATAAATGGAGTTCCACCAAGTAAATGCCAAATAAATTAATAAATGATTATTTGTTTTTACGCGGCCCACTAGAAAAAAAGGTTTTGTATTTCTGTGTTAAAGCAACGATTTTTGGTAATATTATAAAAACATAATACCCAAAAGACTGTGTATACATTGCTAACAGTGACATTTGTTTTTCGTTCATGAGAATTTTGACCAGAGATGTTAATATTAAAATTCACACTTGCTCAAAGCAAAATAAATTATGTAATATATGAGTCGCAGGTTGTACACCACTGTCTTCTAAGGAGAGAGTGGCTCAGACAGTTTTACATCAAATTTAATTAAAATGTTTCATTGAAGTCCACATGCTTCACATTCTATTGGATATGTTAAAAAAAAATAATGAATTTATTCAGACGAATTAATAATGATTTATTGATATAATATAAAAACATTTGTAAGTAGATTATTGAATAACGTATTAATATGTAATTCATTTATACTCTCAATTGTTTTACACTGTTACGAAAGAACACGGTCCATTAATAATTACGAATTATTTGTTTTAGCATGATTCCCAGAAATAAAAAAACGGATAACGGATTTTCTAATAACAAAAACCAGCAACACAAGCGAACAATAACAAACAAAAGGAATTCATCAGATACTAACATACTGGACGGTTCAGACGTTTCTAGCGATGAAAGAGATTTATGTCTAGTCCCTCACAAAAGTCCCCGTGTATAATCAAAAAGCGATGAATGGTATTATTTTTGCTAAATAAAAAACACATATGCATATTTTTTTTTAATTTTCTTTTTTGAGTTTTAACTATAGCCTTTTTTACATGATTCCATATCGACTGTAGAAAGGAAAAAAGACCCACCGTTTTTTTCCAATAATCACAATGTATCAAACATGATACACGTTTTATCAAAAAGATGTAAGCTGTAAATGCCAAACTAGTATCTAAATTTAGCTTTTAAGTTTGAAAAAAGAGTTTGTGAAAATTGAAACCAAGAAAAAAGAATGAAAAAAAGGTTTTTATAGACAATTTCTTTAATTAATATTAGATTATGTCAATTAAACACCAGCTTAGAAATCTTCTTTCACTTCAAGTTTGCTTTTATTTCATAATTTGTGTATGGCCAAAAATCATCAAAACACGTTTTCGTGCCTCCTGTAAAATTTGCTATGTGTAGGTTACGTCCTTTTTCCTTTCCACAGTCGATATGTTCCTCAAAGTTGTTTTTTTTAAGTATCACGGTTATTTTAATTAGGTGATCCGATTTTCTATTTTTCTACTATTTACTTTTTTACACGGTTTTTTTTGTAGAACCGTGTAAAAAAAGTTTAGTATTTTTATATGTCAGCCAAATTTCTTAATTAGTTTATTGATTACTCGATTGAACTGTCTATGATTATTTATCTTGGTGCCAGTGTAAATATTTTTTTTTCGTGTAACTAGCTTATAAAATTAGCATTCAAAAGTCGTATAGTCATGATGTAGTTGTAAAATGACTAGCTGTGATTATATCGGTATATTTTGAGATTTTTTAATTGGATGTTATATTAATGAAAACATCAAAAAACATGCGTGGGCTATTTTGTCTAGTAATGTTAAGTATTTATTTATTCATTCATTTTTATTGACCATTTCTTTTAAAATTGTGTCGCATAAAAATCTCAAATTACAGAAACCCTTAAGCATTATATTTATCTCAGTTACTTAATGATTACCATATCGACTGACGAGAGACAAGAGGGCGCGACCTACACATAACAAAATTTACAGGAGCGTTTTTTTTGAAAAGTTTTGGCCAAAATCAAAATAATTAATACATTAAAACCCCCATTTACACTGTAATTCGGGGGAGTGTAATTGGGGGAATGAGTCTCATACAAAATTAGGGATTTAGTTTATTCCGCAAAAAATGCAAAACATAGATTTACAAAAAAATACATGGACGAAATATTTAGTTACTAAATGATAAAACCAACACCTAGACAGTCGCCCAGCTATACGTGTATAGCCTGTCACATGTTGAATAAACAAACGCTAGCCAACATTTGACTTTATGCGCCGCATAGACGACCGTCTCGTACCAACGACAATGGATTGCGACAGTGCAATTGGGGGATTTGCGGCGAATATTTCAAGCTAGCGCGTAATTCGAGGTAGTGTAATTGGGGGTTCCACTGTATGCACAACCTTGAAACTGATGGTTTTATTGGCTCAATCTAATATTAATTTAATACATTCTTAAAAAAACCTCTTCGTTTGTAAATGAATTATTGATTTGTACGTTGTTCAGCAACCTACGTACAATTGTTTTTATAACATATACCTAAATAAATAATTATTCAATCATCGGAATATATTGATTGTATAAACATTTGCTTATTTTTAGCTTGTATGATAATATAAAGCATGCTTCAATGAAATATTTCAATATAATTTTATGTAAAACTGAAAATTTTTAGAAAACAGTGGTGTAAAACCTGCGGCCCATATTTTCATATTTTATTAATTTTTTTGTCAGTAGTAATTTCAATATTAAAACAAATGTTTACTCTGATAAAAATTCTCCTGATTGAAAAACAAATATCACTGTCTACACTGTATGCATGTGTAGTCTTTTTTGGATTATTGCCTTTTTTTCAGACATAAAAAAACTAAATTTATTATGATACTTATTCGAAATTTTTAGCTTACATCTTTTCGATAAAACGTGTATAAAGTTGTGAAAAAATGTAATTATAGAAAAAATCTGTTTTTAAAAAAATCTAAATGTTACGTTTTTTTGCCTTTTTACATTCAAATTATTAAATTAATTGGAAAATGATTGAAAGAACCCTAAATTAATCAATGTGATTGTAAATTCGGAGAAATAAATAGTGAAAAATAATAAGCAAGATTAGAAGTGAAGCCGCCTGTGTGGTCGAGTGGTCAACGTTGTTGGCTTTGGCTACGGAGGGCCCGGGTTCAAATCCCGGTACGGACAGTTTTATAAATTGATTTTTCAATCGATTTATGAATTTCTGTTCAAAGGCATGGATGTATGTGATGCCTTGAATTCCCCCCTCTCACCCATCCTATCATATGAACGGGGCGTATCGAGAGCGATTAGCTTACCACTAATCCTGCCCTAACCCTATTTTTCTATTCCTACTCTCTTTGGAAAAAGAGAGGTAAAGCAACTGAGTAACAAGAAGTTCTCGTAGAAACACTTCTGTTGAGATAAACTCCATTATGAGTCCATATGCTTCACATTGGGAGCGGACATGGTTTAAAAGAAGTGAATACGTTCAAAAATGTATGTTATTAATTCATTTAATAGTAGTTATTATATCAAAATCAACCACATTAATATTCCATTTTATGACTAACTTATTGAGACACAGTTAGTTAAATGAAAACAAATTTCTTTAAAAATTATTATCCAACCGTTAAAAATTCTTTATGCGTATTATAAACACTTTGTACCACATATAAAAAAGTCGTATTTTACTCCAATAAAAACAATATTCTACATTCTACATTTTACATTAAACGATAGCTACTTCGGAGTCACGATTATTATATATAATATAAATTAATTTGGTCCCAAATCTCATTTTAAATAGAATCATCTTTCATGGTACAAGACTACTGAAAGAAGTTTTCCAAATAAAGGCAAAATTTATTTGACATTATTGGTTCGAGACTGGTATATTATGTAAATTTAAACAAACGATTTTTTTTTAGTAAAAAAAGTATTTGTATTCCATGAAAGTGGTTGAATTGCTCAAATAAAGATATCAAAAATCCAATACATGAACCTTATGAATTGAAACGTAAATATTAAATGACAATTTCAATAACTGTGATTAACTTCAAACAATTGAATGTTTGGTTTCAACGATTTTTCTCGTTTATTGACATGGCGCGCTACTCTAAAACTCGATCAGTCACAAAAGTTTTAATAATGTCGTTCAGAAATAAAGTAAATATTTGCTCGCAATTCTGCTAAAGAAACTGTTTGCAAAGATGAGTCACCTTCGTCTAATCGTGTCTTTGATTTTGTATCACTGATAATTTATCATAAAACGATTTCACGAGCAGAAAATATTTTCGAAAAGCCACATACAGTAAAACCCCCAATTACACTTAAGTCGGGACAGTGTAATTAGGGGAGTGAATCTCATACAAAATTAGGGATTTGGTTTTTTCCAAATTCCCTTAGTTTTGCAAAATAAAAATATGGACGAAATGTTTAGTTACTAAGTGATAAAATACAAAGCGCGCCAAAATCCAGCACATAGACAGCCACCCGGCTATATGTGTATAACCTGGCACGTGTTGAATACACAGACACTAGCCAACATTTGACTGTATGCCCCGCACAGATGACCGTCTCGAGCAACGACAATATAATGCGACAGTGCAATTGTAGGATTTGCGGCGAATATTTCAAGCCAGCACGTAATTCGGGGTAGTGTAATTGGGGGTTCCACTGTACTTCATTCATTTTTGTTTCTTTGAGAAGTATCTACATGTTTTTCTCAAACGATTTTCGTATAACTAAAGTTTGTGTTTGTTCTGTATCAAAAATAATATAACTCAGATTCAAAAATACTACTGGGATGTTGGATGCAATTTATTCTCTATTGCATTTAACAGATTGTCTTTGTTCAGCGTGATAATCTAAAAGTTGTCCACGGGTGAATGTTTGGAAGCTTTGCCTCAGGCAGAGTGTGTGCATCTCAAACAACTTGGAAATAAATTATATTAATTAAAGGTCGAACATTAATTTAAATTTATCAAACGTATGATTAAATTCAACATTTATATTATCAATGATTTATTATGTAGACGATTCGAGTTTTAATTTAATATATTTATTCATTTTATGTAAATATATAGGGTGTCACGAAAAATTTATTTATTATAAAATATATATTTTTATAAAATACCATGTGTAAAAGACGATATTTAAAACAGTATGCATACGTAAAATATATTTTTTACCTTGAATAAACTCCACATAATATAATAATAATAAGCAACGAAAAATATCAAATTACTATTGTCTTTTTTATGGTGTTCACTGTCAAATACTTGGTGGAAAAGCATTATATTAATAAAAACACAATGTTCCTTTGTACTTCATTCCACTTTATTAAACCGGTCCTGACCTATTTAATAAAGTGGAATGAAGTACAAAGGAATATTGTAGTTTTATTAATACTATTGTCTTATTACAAAAATACTTCTTTAAGCAGTGAAATGTCATTTGCAAATATAGACCGCCTTACAATCGGTTGTATTTTTTTCTGTAGTTAAAATTCTCTATCATGAGTCCATATGCTGATGATTGGTTGTGAACATGATTGAGAAGATTAGAAAATTATTGGTGTGATATTTTTTAATAATAAAAACTATCAAAGTGTTTGATAATGAGCAATTTTTATATTAGAAGTATTATAAGAAATTAAATCAAATTAATTTAAAAATCGGTATTGCAACTTATAGTCACCGAGGTGTTAGATATTTTTATATCACACAAGATCAACTAAGTGACAGTTCTCTTAAAACAACTTAAAAGATCTACTCGAGGAGAAAAGAAGGCACATGTTCGAGATATCAAATATTAAATAAAAAAAGCATTAATTTATAATTAAATTTCCGAAACATGAACCCAGACCTATCCGAATGATAGCTTCAGCTTTCACCACTTAGACCACAGATAATGACCATAAAATAAATAATTCTGTAAAAACCATGGTATGATGCGGAACCATTAAAATTGTATTAAAATTAGTTGAAGCTTGGAATTATTTTAAGACATAAAGTGTTCTTTTGTTTATTATTATTTAGCTCAAAGCCATAACTAAATATGTATAAAAGTCTTTATGGTCGAAATTGATACATAAATTGTTATATTTAAATGAAATTGTTACGCAAATTTTGTTTAAAACGCGTTAAATATATAATACGACCAAGGTTTGTAAAAATATTATGGTCGTAAAAATTCTTTCAGAAACCATATAAAACGGGTTAAAATTCATAGCAGTAACTTTTGAGGATGTGACATTTTTATGTGCGCGTAAGAAAAATCGCTTTAACAAAAAGGTTCTTAAAGTTGAAGCTTAAGCGCCCCCGGGGGCGAATTGTCTGCGAGAGAACTCCTCGTATCCCCCGCCCGGTGATTTGTTTGTTTTGCAATACGTGTTTCATGAAGAAGTAGTGGCACGAAGTTTACTTTATCACATACGCGGTCCAGTTGCTGAAACCGAAGTGCAAATTCTAGAATCAGTTTTTAATTTGCCATCCATCATTTGCAAATATTCTTTATTAATGTGCATATTTCGGCAAAAAATGCTTTTGAAGAAATAACGAATAAGAAATTTGATGGAGCACTCAGTTTTTATATTTTATTTACATTTAGACATCTTTCTTTCATGCTTTTAAAGCCATCCATCATTTTTCGATATTATTAAAAACATTTTGATACATATAAATGCTTGGTTCTTTAAAGATGCAAACATTTTTTTATCAAACAATACTTTATTTCCTTTGAGACTTTTGATCCATTTTTTGTTTTTCCATGTTCCATTAAAATTAAATTAAAGGATCGTTTATCGATCTAAAATTTTTCAAAGTAACCTCTACTCGGCTCTTGATTGAAATAAATAAGAATTTAAAACCATCAAACCTATTAAATATATATATTCTATTTAAGAACAGTCTAAGTGAAAGTGGAACGATTCTCTGTTGACTTCAATAGAAAAAATAAACGTTGCTTAAAATAATTACTCATTTTATTTCATACACTGTTTTAATTCAATCACTCAAAATGTAGAGAATATGGCTTCTAAATTTAGTTATCTCAACAGAAGTTTTTCTACGAGAACTGTTTGTTACTCAATCGCTCAACCTCTATTTTTTGTTAGAGTGTAGTAGAGATAGAAGCATAAGACTAGAACAGGACTAGTGAAGGATCGAAGGATCGGAAGGCTGGGAAGGAATTTTTAGACATCATAAACACTCATGCCTTTGATCAGAAATCGACAAATCGATCGAAAAAAAAACTGTTCGTACTGAGACTCGAACCCGTGAGATCCATCATGGAAGCCAACAACGCTAACCGTTTCGCCAAAAACCCGAAATACATTAGCTGTCTTATAAAAAAAAATATATTCGTCATCTACCTCTTATAAATAATTTATCAATTTTAAATCACAGTTATAAATAAAATTCAAATAATCAATAAAAAAATTATCCGAATTTTTAAAAATTCAATAATTTTTGTAGAGTTTTTTTATACAATAAAAAAATTCGTTCGACCAATGAAATCGTAATATTTTTTTTTAGCCTCAAAAAGCGAGTTCAAGATGAAACTAAAGTTATACATATTTTTCATTCAGAGCTCGATAGCAAAGGTATTTTTATCAGTATGTTGTATCGCTAAAATTCACCAAACAAAGTATGATTTTTGTATTTTTCACTATAGGTTCCAATTATTTGATTTCAATGTATTGTTTTTTCCGTGGTTTTGTATTTGTTCTTTAATATTTGGCTATCATAACAATGTTTAAGATTCTTTCAAGCTTTTTTTATCAAGCTAGTATTAAATAATGAAAAAACAATATCGATTGCCTATATGATATTTATGATATAGAATTAACTTGTCAAGACTCGACAAAAATTAATTAATACAATTTAATTTGATTCCATACGCCCACGATATTCGCCCACAGCAGTAGTCAACTATATATTATGTTGCATGACTAATAAAATAACATAAAAATATTTTGAACGAGTATACATAAATTGTTATCATCACAAAATCATGTTTTAAACTAATCTAGCACAATAAAGCCGTAATTATGAGCGGTGATAATAACTGTTTGTACATAAAACATTTCAACTTGGAATATTCAAATGTGATATTAAAAAGCGATCTGCTTATCATAGGCGCCATAAAAGTGGCTGTAAATCGCAATGTGTATGTGATGCAAGATTGTCTTATATGTATACGGCTTATTCTATAGATCAGTGTTCTTCAAATGGAGGTCCGCGTAACCCTTGGGTGTCGCACGCTCTGTCCAAGGTTCCGAAAGCTGCCGGTAAAACTTTAAAATCAACTGTGCGTAAATATTATAAAGTATTAACATATGATTCGAAACATATTCAATACAGAATAAATTGCAATTCAAATAATGATATTAAATAATTTCAATGTGTAATTTGTTATAAAATATTCGCAAATGAACCATTAAGGCCTGCAAAATTACTATGATGAATAAGCGTTTAAGCTGTTAACGAGTCAAGAAAGAAATGTCAAAACATTAATCAAACCGAAACAAATATTGAAAATTTAGCGTGTACATATTTCTCAAACATCCATATTGCAGTGGCTAATAATGTTTTCAAGAGTGTATACAAAATAAACCCTAAAATAAAAGATGTGTGAATTAATTGTTTTGAAAATCGTTTGTTAATTACAAATATTTAAAGCATTGACTATAGCAAAACAGGTTAAATTGTTTTCACAGGGGGTTTGAAAAATTTCAAATACTTTGTTGGAGGTCTGTGGTGACAATAAGGTTTTGGAAAATTGCTATAGACACTCGTAAATAAGTATTTAAATAAGTCACTTTACAATTTGTCTAAATTAGAGACGGCTCTGTAGAACGTTGGACTCTCCTTTCAGTGGGATTTGCAAATTTTTATGTAAATTAGAATACATTCTAAGATTATTCTCAACAATTCAACTGAGTTAAATTCAAATTGAAAACACGTCACAAACGCTAATGTCCGAGAATTTGAAAATTTAAGATTTGGTGTTGAGTTGAACACCAGACTTAAGACAGTTCCGTAACTGTTAATTATAGTTCAAACCTCCAAGCTAAAGAGCTGTTCAAATAGTTTGCTTCTGTTTTGTCATCGACAGAATTAGTTTTGTATGGCTTTAGTGCTCGACAAAATAAAAACAGGGCTTTGTGGTATATTCATGATGGTGAAGTCTTAGTACGCAAAAAATGTCGTAACCACTCTACAACGGAGCATATGCGATGCATAAAAACCCTTGAGTTCAAGTGGCTAAAATGTATATCCAAATTTAAAAAAATAAAAAAGTTTTCAATATTTGAAATCGAATCTGCCAAGCAAAAATGGTGTAGGCCTTTTCCGCCTTAACGTGCAAAATAAAATTATCTGTTTTTTTTTTATTATCGCCACCTAAAACATCTTGGTAAAATACGTGTTTTGTTCCTAATCCGTTGATAGGTAGGAATTTAAAACTTAAAAACGCATAAATTATTTGTGTAACAAAAAAAATAAGGGCATTTTGATAACTTTTGCACATAGGCCCAAATTTTCAAGTTACGCTACATTATTCACATATGTGTATTTGAATTCATATTCATTAAATGGTAGTCTCTTAATGTAAACATGATGATTTATACTACATTATGTGTCAACACAACCAGTTAATATAATACAGTTAATTGTGAAAGTGAATCGTATTATTTCCAACAGCACGTGTGGTCAGTGATGCGTCGCGGAATCGTCGAGATGCTTTGTGATTAAATTGTGTCAATCGGCTGCAAAAAAACGCCGCATTGTTTGAGTGCAAGTGGAGCCTTAAAAAGTGTCGTACGCGAGTGAACTTCACAATATCGCCGGCCGAGCTTTGGGTCGTTTGGCGGGCCGACCGATAGATGGCAGTCATGCGAGAGCTTTCAGCGAAGACGCCGCGTTGCCATGACAGCGGTGCGACCAGCTCGGGTTTGTTTCTCCGCTAGTTAATTAATTGTCCCCGCAGCCGGGGGAGCGTTTGTTAACGAGTAGGTTGTAGAGTTAGAACAGCCAGATTATTATGATTGATGGAGAATGTTAAATTTGAATCAAGATTGTTCGTAAATTAATTTTGTACTTACGTTATGAATAGAATAACCTTTGCGAGCCTTTTAGGCGAAATAAGTTTACTCATGGAAAACGGATGGTGAATGGTAATGTATCGCAAATGGGATGAAAGACTTAACACACGACACATATTATAAAATTATTAGTACACACGAAGAACAGCTGGAAATGTCATCAAGATTCATTATTTTTGACATGGCGCGCTATGCGAGATTCCGCCGTTATTACTTTACCAAATAAATATTGCATTTATGATTATACCAATGCACAAAAAACCAAGACTGGTAAAATATAAATTGAACGCATTTGAGATGTACAAATTTCTGTCCATTTTAAGCTTTTAAAACCAAAAAAAAACAGTCCAGAAAAAGCCGAAATAGCTATCAACTAGGGTATCCAATCCCGGGATTTCGGGATTGAATTATTTTGAATCCCGGGATTGAGATTTTCTCACCGAGGAATTTGAAATCCTCAATTTTTTTTTTTTTTTTAGCTCACCGAGGAATTTGAAATCTCCGATTTGGTATACTTTTTCCCAGAATCTCACAGAAACTCGTTTTTTTTTTTTTTAGCTCACCGAGGAATTTGAAATCCCCGATTTGGTATACTTTTTCCCAGAATCTCACAGAAACTCGTTTTTTTTTTTTAGCTCACCGAAGAATTTGAAATCCCCGATTTGCCAATTTCGTGTAAATTTCGAGAATTTGCTAGAAATTTCTCAATCCCGAAATACCGGGATCGCGGCCATCTCAATCCCGGAATTTCGGGATCAGAAAATTGAACGGGATCCCGGGATTGGATGCCCTACTATCAACTAATAATATAAAAACTGTAGTACTTAAAAAGTTGCTATTTTTACCCTATTATAATGGAGTTATATCAAGTAAATACCAATTCAATCAATAATTTTTGAGCTTAATATTTATAACGTTTGTCATTTGTTTATTTTATACTAACATTTACTGAGCTCTCAAGATTCGACACCAAGAAAATAACGTCTCCTAGTTATATGTACACATCTTTAATTGACGCCATTAGCTACGAGAATCTACAAAGGTTTAATTTCAAGCAACTATACAAGTTTAGATAAAAACCCAGCATAAAAAATACTATTGTATGTTAGGGTAAAAATAACAACGTATTTAGTTCTACAGTTTTTATATTTATTAGTTGATAGCCATTTCGGCTTTCGTCATCGTCAGAACTATGTCTTATTAGTTCTGACGATGGCGAAAGCCGAAATAGCAATCAACTAATAAATTTAAAAATGTATAACTAAATACGTTGCTATTTTAACCGTATTATAATGGAGTTCTTCCAAGTAAATGCCAATTCAATCAATAAAATTTGGGCTAAATATTTGTTACGATTGTCATTTGTTGATTTTATACTAACATTTACTGAGCTCCTAAGATTCATCTAAATGATTTTAATGATACTTATTGCAGATTGTGGTAGTGGTCCAGATCACCTAATACATTAGTATTATATATATTATACCATTAAGATTTTTAAATTTATAAGATACTGCAAGATGCAGCCACTCGCTTAGTGTAAATTTTCTTTCACATATGTAATATTTTACAAACAATAGCAAAACAAAGAAGATTTCGTCATCACCCATATCTTTTTTGTGCATTGATAATATTGTTTTTTTAAATAAACGCATTCTTATTATTAAAGATGCTTGGTAAAATTGAGAGCTAATCAATAAAATAAGCCGTCAATTTTAGTTTTATTCAACCACACCATTCAAACCACAAGTTTTTAGAAGATAAAGTTGATGTCAGAATGTCTCTGGTTATCTTAAATTGAGACACAAAACTATACTAAAGGTTCCCGGCTTATTCTAGTACAAAAGATCAAACATTGCATAATAAAAGATTTTCATTATTCTAATATAAAACACGGCTATAAACTAATAACTAAACATTTTCAATTAAAGTGCTTTTTTGCTATTTATTAATGGAATTCTTTTTAATAATAATGTGTCCGTTAATATTTTGGTGAAGATTTGTTGTTTTCATTATTTTTATATCTAAAAGTATCACAGGAATATAATTTGATAACATTCCCACATTTCTGAGAACCTTTAAATTGATTTAAATAGAACAGTGAAATTCTTGGTATTTTGCAAGGGATTCATTTAACTGAAACTAAATCATAATAATTATGTACACATCAAATGTTTTCTTTCGTAGAAAGAATAATAAAATAATGAAATGTCCTTTTCGTAAACCCACTGAATTTTGATTTTCAAAATTATTTTCGAATTTCATCGACTCAAATAATATACCTAAATAGACTGCGCAAATTAAAAGTTCGTCACACACAAAAAATTGTTAATTGTATCAAATACCTTACTAATAAAGATAAAAATCACTTTTAAGGTGTTCACTGTCAATACTTGGCGGAATGGCATTATAATAAAAATTATAAAACATTTTTAGTACTTTTTCCACATAAAATTTATCAGATCAGGACCGGTTTCGCTCATGATGAGCATTGTCAAATTGCAAAATTGAGTTTGGAAAAACATTAAGATTTATTTATTATATACACTAATTGTTGGTTTTTACTTTGTTAATGATAATTCATACCTAATTGGTTTTTGCTGTAATAGTTTTCATTGCTAAGTGGTCTTCAACTTTTTATTTATAGTTTATTTTCCTTGTATTTTGCTTCAATTCTTTTGCTAGGTTGTAATGCCAATTGTTTGTCATACCTTGTTTTTATCACTTAACTTTTGTATAAATATCACTGTTTTATTGTTTTTCTTATCAGTTGACAATGCTCATCATGAGCGAAACCGGTCCTGATCTAATAAATTTTATGTGGAAAAAGTACTAAATTTTTTTTAAAGATAAAAATGCAAAGTAGGATTTGAAAAAATCTTATATTAGACAGCATTTAGTTCTACAAGAGTAACAAAATATGCCAGGAAGTTATTTCGGTATAACTCCTTCGTGAGAACTATGAAATACGTGAAAATAATTACTTTCAAAGATCGGGTTTCAGTAGAAATAATCGTAGCAAACTTCATATTTAATATTATATATGTTTTTCTCCGTTTTCTATTTTAACATATAAATACGTATTTACAGCATACATAAAATTAAATTGTACGTTAAGCACACTTAATAAACATCACAAAAATATTGAATAACGAATTATTAGTTATTTTATTGCTATTTCTTTAGTGTATCATTAGCGTGGCTTTTTTAAAAAGGAATTTATTTTTTAACCTGAATGTAACAACAACGTTACAGTACTAATAGGAAATTTTAAAGTTATCTAGTTTATAAAAACGAATGTTTGTTTGTACTTTATGTGTTTGAAACACCGCACATCCTATTGCAATAAAACTTTGACAAACTTTTTGCTTGCACTTCTGGGAAGGTTATAGGCATAGTAAAATAAACTTGCAGTAAGTCTTATATATAAACATCAATTTTTGTATGTCTGCCATACATTTGGCAACGTATGCTTGCACTTGCGCGAAGGTTAAAGTACAAAAAACTTACAGTAGGTGGCGCGTGAGTCGCAACATGGAAAATCGGCAGCAAACGTCAAACAGGCAGAAAAAGAAAACATGCACTTCAATAAGCACAATTAAAACACAGACACTTTCTTTGTTTGAGTGGCATTGCAATAATTACCAGGAATCAGCTCATATATTATATATTTTATTTTTCTCGCTACTTTTAGTTGCTTAGTAGTTTAAGTATTTTTTTTATAAAATTATGAGTAAACAATGATTTATATTGGTTATATATCGACTGTGGAAAGGAAAAAGAGCGTAACCCACACATTTTACAGGAGGCGCTAAAAACGTGTTTTGATGATTTTGTGACATATGCAAATTATGAATTATACACAACCTTGAAGTGCATGGATATTTCTAAACTGGTGTTTAATTGACATAATCTAATATTAATTAAAGAAATTGTCTCGGAAAAACTTTTATTTCAGTGTTTTTTCTTGGTTTTAATTTTATATAAGGTCATCTTTTTCAAACTTAAAAGCTAAATTTAGATACTAATTCGGCATTTTCAGCTTCCATCCTTTTGATAGAACGTGTGTCAAGTTGTATACATTGTGATTATCGAAAAAAAGCTGTTTTGGAAAATTGAGGGTTACGTCCTATTTCTTTTCCACAGTCGATATATTTTAGATAAAGATAACAGAACGAAGATTGGAAAACCGGAGTGTGATAAACAAGGTTTTAAAGTCGGATTCGGAATTGCAAAAAACGGGCGTTTAGACTTCTTCTTCGAAATTAAATTAAGCCAAACATAGTTAAGTAATAGATTTTGTAAAAAACGTATTAATATATTATTTGGATCTTTTTTTAAATCGGATCTGGATGCTAATGCTGAATCAAACTATTTGTAAATGTAGTCGGTGTCGCGATTTTTTTTTCACGACTCACATCCCTGGTTGTAAACATATTTAATAACACCTTTATGAAGAGCCTTCAACGAATAAATCCGTACATTGTATCTTCGTATGCATAAAGCATCGATTTTCCGTGCACAAAGTTGTATATTTCTTGAAGCAAAGATTTCATATGGATCTAGGTATAAGTATTTTTTTATCACTTCTATATGGTGACGTATTTTTATGAATTTACATTCCGCTGAATACGTATCATGTAACATGCTGAATTTCAAACATAATCTCGTCGGCTGAAAATCAATATATTAATATTATTTTGTAATATGATACAAAAAAGATTTTTTTCCAAGAAAAAATAAGCTAGAACGTCAGCTGCTTCGAAGCTGGTAAATTAAAGTTTTATTTTTAACATAAACATCGTAAGGGTAAAAATATTTTTTTATATTATACAAACTGATACAGGCGTGATTTCTTTCCAAGAATTTTTGACAAAAGTTTATTTATATAATTTTCTTGTTTCTTTGATTTAATTTATATAAATTAAATCAAAGGATGAAATAAAAATAAGAATATATTATAAAACTTTAAAATTATAAAAAGGATGTCAGGATTATAAAACGTAGATATTAGGGATTCTGTGTCAAGACGTTTTGGGACAAAAGTTTTATTACTTGTCAGATTTTTTGGTGTCTTAAGTCCCGGTACTTAGTTGTAAAATGTCCCGGGAATCGTGAATGATTAAAAATATGTAATAAATTGTACTTTTTTATTTTGAAAAAACAATTCTTGTGGTTAAGAAACCCCTTAAAAGGACTGATGTCTATTGAATGAAAGCAGGTATAAGATTTATTATATTAGATTTTTTTAAATACGTGTACCTTTATCATCCCTTAGTAAAAGTAAGCCATATTTTCTTTTCATGTCCGCTCCCAATGTGGAACCTATGGACTCCTAATGGAGTTTATCTCAACAGAAGTGTTTCTACGAGAACTGCTTGTTACTCAGTTGCTCAACCTCTGTTTTTCCAAAGAGAGAAGGGAATAGAAGGAAAAGGCTAGGAAAAACTAGTGGTAGCTAATTACTCTCAATATGCCCGTTCATAGGATAGGATGGGTGGAAGGGGGGAATTCAAGATCTCACATACATCCATGCCTTTGAACAGAAATTCATAAATCGATTGAAAAATCAATTTGTCAAACTGCCCGTACTGGGATTTGAACCCGTGACCTCCGTAGCGGTAGCCAACGACGTCGACCACTCGACCCCACAGGCGGCAAAATAAGCTATAAGCAAATAAAAATAATAAAACATTTTTAGTACTTTTTCCACATGAAAATTTATTAGATCAGGACCGGTTTCGCTCATCGCGAGCATTATCAACTGATAAGAAAAATACATAAACAGTGATATTTATACAAAATTAAATTGAAATAAAAAGGTGTAAGCAACTATTAACAATTTAAAGGATTAGCAAATTACATTATAATTACACAAAATTAAAATGCTTAACACCCATAACAATTAAAAAATCATCAGCAAAGAATAATAAATCTAAGTGCAAACGATATCAATTATAAACACAATTAAAATTTGGGAAATTTTTACACAAAGTGAAACACTACATTACTAAAGTAAATATCCTAATGATGCTTTGGTGTTTTTCCGTTTTCAAGCAATGATGTACTTCAACAAAATCAGCAGTAATGAAGATTCTGAAAAAGACATTTTTAAAAACCATATCAATTCTTACAAAAGGAATAAATTTTGAAAAACATATAAATAATATAGAAGAGCAGTTAACATAGGCTAGAATTATGTTAATGAAACGGATATAACAAGGGTGATGATGCAAATACAAGCTGTTCATTTAATATATTAGAGTCCGGCAAGAATTTATGTCTATTTATTTCTAAGATCTCTTGTTTATCAAGTTTTAAAGATTTATTGTTTACATGCAGGATTTTAAAGTTTTTAGAGATATCAAATGTATGCTTATTTAGGAACAAATGGTTCCCAAATGAAGATAATTCATTCCCTTTACGTGAGCAGGCTAGATGTTCTTTAAATCTGATATTAAAAGCTCTTCCCGTTTGACCAATATACCTGGCTCCACAAGAATCACAATCAATTAAATATATGCCACTTTGGTTAAGAATGTTGAGTTTATCTTTAGATTTACTAAAATGCGTTGTAAGTTAAAAGAATTATAAAAAGTGACATTAAAAAGGTTTTTGTTGAATTTCCTTGAAAACTTTTCTGAAACCCAAGTAGCTCAATTTCACCCATTGTTTTTCAACAGCTGGTGCATTAATCACCAAACTAGAGCTTACATTTAGCAAAGCTAGTTTTTTTATTTAAAAAACACAAAAAACTAGCTTTGCTAAATGTAAGCTCTAGTTTGGTGATTAATGCACCAGCTGTTGAGAAACAATGGGTGAAATTGAGCTACTTGGGTAGTGTTTCAGAAAAGATTTCAAGGAAATTCAACAAAAACCTTTGCTCATTGCTTGAAAACGGGAAAAACACCAAATCATCATTAGGATATTTACTTTAGTAATGTAGTGTTTCACTTTGTGTAAAAATTTCCCAAATTTTAATTGTGTTTATAATTGATATCGTTTGCCACTTAGATTTATTATTCTTTGCTGATGATTTTTTAATTGTTATGGGTGTTAAGCATTTTAATTTTGTGTAATTATAATGTAATTTGCTAATCCTTTAAATTGTTAATAGTTGCTTACACCTTTTTATTTCAATTTAATTTTGTATAAATATCACTGTTTATGTATTTTTCTTATCAGTTGATAATGCTCGCGATGAGCGAACCGGTCCTGATCTAATAAATTTTATGTGGAAAAAGTACTAAAAATGTTTTATTATTTTTATTAAAATGCCATTCCACCAAGTATTGACAGTGAACACCTTAAAAGTAAGCTATAAGCATTGCATATATCCATTACATAAGAAAAATAAGAATTATTAAACATTATATTAAAAAAACGCGATTTTTACTAGTGCGTACTTTCAAAGGGCGCCGAGTGTATGTAATACATACATTCAAATATTTAATTTTAATAAAATTATAATTTTATTGAAGGGGAAATAAAAGTCTCGAGTCCCAGGCATTTGAATTCGAATAAAAATAATATAATATTAAAGGTCAAAATATAGCCAACAAAATAATAAGTTTATTAAAATTTTTGAGTAGTTAACATTAAATGCACTCAATTTTTAAAGAACTATGCTGCATATTTTTTCCGCGTTCTATGATTTATATAATATATTTCTGTAATAACTCAAAAACTAAACACAAAAAGGAAACAAATGCTCGTTTCAATTATAATCAAAAGTTTTTAGCCAAGAAATAAATGAACAAATAACAGATGGTAATGATTAAAAGCTTATAAAAAACAAATCGAAAATATTCCGAAAATAGATTCATTGACTGTAATCTTGATCGAACCCCTTTATTCAGATGTAAAAATGTACTTTGAAACCAGGACATAACAATATTGACATATTTATGGAGCAATAAATGTAGTGGAATCAGAAAAGGCAAATCATGCGCCCAAATAAACAAATCAAATATTAATCGAAATTTTTATCGTTCGATAACATTAAGATATAAAATTGCCCATAAAATGAGTTTTTTTCCTTTCTATGACGATTGATATGAATATAAAGGTTTAATAATTCCAGGCTAAAATCAAATTGATTTTATTTTATATAACTGTTTTGTTTTGCTGTAACCAATCTTATTAATGCTTTACGAAATAGTTACATGTTGAATATATTATATTTTATTATTATTAACTAAGCCCGATATTCGGCAAATGTGCAGCATAATTTAATTTGATAAAAAAAATGAAAAGTTTTTTTGTTTTGCTTTCCATAATTCAAATTATTATCATTTTATAAAAAAAATCTCATATGTGCAAACGCCGCCTGTGTGGCCGAATAGTCAGCGTTGTTGGCTTCGGCTTCGGAGGGCACGGGTTCAAATCCCGGTACGGACAGTTTTATAAATTGATTTATCAATCGATTTATGAATTTCTGTTCAAAGGCATGGATGTATGTGATGTCTTGAATTCCCCCATCTCACCCATCCTATTCTACGAATAGGGCGTATCGAAAGCGATTAGCTAACCACTATTCCTGCCCTAGCCTTATTCTTCTATCCCTACTCTCTTTGGAAAAGGAGAGGTTGAGCAAATGAGTAACAAGCAGTTCTCGTAGAAACACTTCTGTTGAGATAAACTCCATTAGAAGTCCATATTCTCCACTTTGGGAGCGGACATGGATATGGTGCATTAATTAATTAATAAATAGCAGAATTTCTTTTAGTAAATTTATATTTATTTTTTACACAAGTTAAGAAAAAATAACGTAATGAAACAAGCAATCTAATAAAATTTTAAACATGTTTTTGAAAATTATTAAAATTCACATCATTTTTGCTAAGTACTAGCTTTGATTAGGAATTCCAAAAGAATATTTCAATCCAATCGCCTCTTTTGTGATATCCGAATATTTTAATAGGTACAAAGCTTAAAAATTGTTCGTCAATATTTTCAAACATTAATTTTATAATAAAAAATAATATTTGTATAACTGGTGATAAGTCTATACTAAGAGACCGTCTCGTTCGAACTATTAGGGATGTGCGATAAAAGAGTAAATCGTTTTTAAAGTGTTCACTGTCAATAAGGCTGGTTTCGCGCATCACAAGCATTTGCAACTGATAAGTATATATTATAATATAATAAATATCATGATAATCTTATTTAATAAAAGTGGAAATAGTACAAATGAGTATTTTATTTCTCGCATTTATTAGAATGTGTCAAACAATTCCAAATCTTATGTCAGAGATAGATATGACGCTATTAGCATTCGACTGTGGACAGGAAAAAGTTCGTAACACAAATTTTACAGGGGACACAAAAAAACATTTTTCGATGATTTTGGGTCAAAAGCAAATTATGAAATATACTCAACCTTAAAGTGCATAGAGACTGATACACTGGTTTTTAATTGAATTTATCTGATATTAATTTTATAAGTATTTTTTCCTGATCGCAATTGTTTAATGCCGGTCTTTTTTCAAACCTAAAAGTTAAACTTAGATACTAATTCGGCATTTTCAGCGAACACACTTTTGATAGAACGTGTATCAGGTTGTATAAATTGTGATTATCAAAAAAAAAATGTGGGTTACTTCCTTTTTCCTTTCCACAGTCGATATCTTAAAAAAAGTTCGTTTCACTTTTTTTTAATTTTCTCTTCTTTTTTAACGTCTGTTTCATATTGTTCGAGTATTTAAAATTTGATGTCATGAATATTAAGGGCAGTATATCTAGTTATTACCAAGTATAACAGTAATTTGTTATAATTGAATTTAATATCATATATTAAATGAAAAAGATTGTTTTTACAAATATAGTGTTTGAAGTAGTGCTTTCTGTAACACAGTCCAGTCCTTTGATACATAATTGACTAAGGCTTCAGAAATTAAAGGAGACTGTATTATAAAAGCTTTTGCATAATACCATTATGAACGGGTTTATGATAATTTTAATGAAAATCTTACATCGTTATTAATATTAAAATTATTTTTACCCCATAATTGCGTGGGCTAATTTAGAAGTTAAGAGAGTAATTAAATTTAAATTTATTAAAACTTTTCGTGTGATAGCAATTAAATTATCAAGCACACTCATTCTTCCGAAAATAAAGGTTCATTTTCATTAAACACTCGGTATTATATTAGGGAAAATTTTCAAAATAATGTCACCGTAAATTGCGAAGCGCTGCGAGATCACGGGTCGGTTATTTTTGCTATTTAATCCGTTAGAAAACAATATTAAACCTCTAAAACAGTGGTTTTGAATTGTTGAAATATAGTTATTTCATATAACATTAAAAATAAATGTTGCACAATACGACTGTTATTTTAAAAAGATGCTGCATAAATGAAACTATCACAAACATGGTTGCTGGTTTTAAAACCTTGGAAATTATCATCAATCTTTATTTGTAGAATTAACTTAATATAATGAACGAACTTGTCACTAGCTTTGTGGAAGATTATTTTTAATATAAATGTATACTAAATTTGAATCGTTCAAACTATGTACATTCTCACAAATTTTGTCATTAAGGACCCGGGTTTCGCCTTTCGGCATCTTCAGGCATTCAAGTGCACGGATGAACTTGAACTGACGCTTAGCAAATAAAAGTTTCGTGCTTATATAAGATACAAATGCATCACTGAGTCCAAAGCCATTGCTGGCGAAAAGGATGAGCTCATGGGAATGCTAACAGATTTGTGTAGTGAGCAGTTTCAAGAATTATATAATCTGTTTGTCGGCAAAGGTTTTATGATTATATGATTTTATGGTTATATAGGGTATAGAAGAGGAGATGTGGGAAAATTTGTTATTTCGTTTAAAATCGGAAGACTTTGCAACTGTGCTTTATTGATTTCTAAAATTTCTTGAAAAAAGAGCTTATGACTGTCCGTATTTGGGTGTAACATTTTTATCCCTTGTTCCTGATTGAACACGTGTCCTTCCGAAATTAAGTGATTAGCAAAAGTAGACGTGTCTTTTTTCAATCTAAAGGCTGCCATATGTTCTAAAACTCGGATGTTCAATGTTCTTTCTGTTTTGCCGATATAAAACTTTGTACAACAAGAGCATTGCAATCTATAAATCCCGGATTTATTTAAGTAATGTATTTTATCTTTATTATTAATTAATAATTTGCCTAAAGAGTTTTTACAGTAAAAGGCAGGTCTAACACTATCAGCTAGCTGTTTTTTAATTTTGAGACTTGTATTTCCTAAAAAAATGATTCTACGCCAATACCTAGTATGATCTATGTCCTTTGACACTATACCTTTAAATAACATTTTTTCTGCAAGTTTAGCTTGTTTTTTTGATAAAAGATTGTCTATAAGAGACATATCGTATCCATTGTTTATGGCGATTTGTTTGATGATTTTCAATTCAATATTAAAGTTCATTTCGTTTAAAGGAACACTCACAAGTCTATGTATTTCTGAATGAAAAGCGGCTAGTTTATAAGAAAATGGGTGCATTGAATTTTTATGGATTACAGTGTCAGAAAAGGTTGGCTTCCGAAATATTTTAAACTCGTGAGAATGATTTTCAATGTTAATATTTAAGTCAAGAAAGTCAATATTTTTGCCTCCGACTTCTAGAGTAAATTTAATATTTTTATCTAATGAATTTATAAAGTTATGAAAGTGAGTTATTTGTCTATCTGTTCCATTAAACAGGCAAAGAATATCGTCTACATATCGGAACCAATAGATTATAGGTTTGGCTTCTGTTTTGTTTCTAAAAATTGTATCTTCTAAATAGTTCATATAAAACTCAGCTAACAACGGTGATAGGCAGTTTCCCATTGCAAGGCCTTCTGTTTGTTTATAAATTGTATTGTTAAATTGGAAATAGTTCTGGTCAACGCAAACGTCTAATATATGTTTAATCGTTTAAACGTCTAATATAAACGTCTAACTCCCTCATTCGTAACCATAGTGGATTCAACCCGACATATAGCGTAAAAAATTCATAAGAATTAGTTGAAAAACTTAAAAATAAAATCATTCCTTGCAATTCAAAATTAATTTCATTTGACGTGGTCAGTTTATTTACTAATGTACCAGTCAACAAATGCAAAAGGATTATCGAAGATACCTTAAATGCACGTAGAGTAAACCCAATAGTAACAAAAGAGTTATTAAATATATTAGACGTTTGCGTTGACCAGAAATATTTCCAATTTAACAATACAATTTATAAACAAACAGAAGGCCTTGCAATGGGAAACTGCCTATCACCGTTGTTAGCTGAGTTTTATATGAACTATTTAGAAGATACAATTTTTAGAAACAAAACAGAAGCCAAACCTATAATCTATTGGTTCCGATATGTAGACGATATTCTTTGCCTGTTTAATGGAACAGATAGACAAATAACTCACTTTCATAACTTTATAAATTCATTAGATAAAAATATTAAATTTACTCTAGAAGTCGGAGGCAAAAATATTAACTTTCTTGACTTAAATATTAACCACTTTTAAGGTGTTCACTGTCAATACTTGGTGGAATGGCATTATAATAAAAATAATAAAACATTTTTAGTACTTTTTCCACATAAAATTTATTAGATCAGGACCGGTTTCGCTCATCGCGAGCATTATCAACTGATAAGAAAAATACATAAACAGTGATATTTATACAAATTTAAATTGAAATAAAAAGGTGTAAGCAACTATTAACAATTTAAAGGATTAGCAAATTACATTATAATTACACAAAATTAAAATGCTTAACACCCATAACAATTAAAAAATCATCATCAAAGAATAATAAATCTAAGTGGCAAACGATATCAATTATAAACACAATTAAAATTTGGGAAATTTTTACACACAGTGAAACACTACATTACTAAAGTAAATATCCTAATGATGATTTGGTGTTTTTCCCGTTTTCAAGCAATGATGTACTTCAACAAAATCAGCAGTAATGAAGATTCTGAAAAAGACATTTTTAAAAACCATATCAATTCTTACAAAAGGAATAAATTTTGAAAAACATATAAATAATATAGAAGAGCAGTTAACATAGGCTAGAATTATGTTAATGAAACGGATATAACAAGGGTGATGATGCAAATACAAGCTGTTCATTTAATAAATTAGAGTCCGACAAGAATTTATGTCTATTTATTTCTAAGATCTAACTAAAGATTCTAACTAAACTTTTTTAACTAACTAAATTTAACTAACTAAATTTATTAACTAAATTTAACTAACTAAATTTATGTCTATTTATTTCTAAGATCTAACTAAAGATCTAACTAAACTTTCTAAGATAAAACTAGCTTTGCTAAATGTAAGCTCTAGTTTGGTGATTAATGCACCAGCTGTTGAGAAACAATGGGTGAAATTGAGCTACTTGGGTAGTGTTTCAGAAAAGATTTCAAGGAAATTCAACAAAAACCTTTTTAATGTCACTTTTTATAATTCTTTTAACTTACAACATATTTTAGTAAATTCTAAAGATAAACTCAACATTCTTAACCAAAGTGGCATATATTTAATTGATTGTGATTCTTGTGGAGCCAGGTATATTGGTCAAACGGGAAGAGCTTTTAATATCAGATTTAAAGAACATCTAGCCTGCTCACGTAAAGGGAATGAATTATCTTCATTTGGGAACCATTTGTTCCTAAATAAGCATACATTTGATATCTCTAAAAACTTTAAAATCCTGCATGTAAACAATAAATCTTTAAAACTTGATAAGCAAGAGATCTTAGAAATAAATAGACATAAATTCTTGTCGGACTCTAATTTATTAAATGAACAGCTTGTATTTGCATCATCACCCTTGTTATATCCGTTTCATTAACATAATTCTAGCCTATGTTAACTGCTCTTCTATATTATTTATATGTTTTTCAAAATTTATTCCTTTTGTAAGAATTGATATGGTTTTTAAAAATGTCTTTTTCAGAATCTTCATTACTGCTGATTTTGTTGAAGTACATCATTGCTTGAAAACGGGAAAAACACCAAATCATCATTAGGATATTTACTTTAGTAATGTAGTGTTTCACTGTGTGTAAAAATTTCCCAAATTTTAATTGTGTTTATAATTGATATCATTTGCCACTTAGATTTATTATTCTTTGATGATGATTTTTTAATTGTTATGGGTGTTAAGCATTTTAATTTTGTGTAATTATAATGTAATTTGCTAATCCTTTAAATTGTTAATAGTTGCTTACACCTTTTTATTTCAATTTAAATTTGTATAAATATCACTGTTTATGTATTTTTCTTATCAGTTGATAATGCTCGCGATGAGCGAAACCGGTCCTGATCTAATAAATTTTATGTGGAAAAAGTACTAAAAATGTTTTATTATTTTTATTAAATATTAACATTGAAAATCATTCTCACGAGTTTAAAATATTTCGGAAGCCAACCTTCTCTGACACTGTAATCCATAAAAATTCAATGCACCCATTTTCTTATAAACTAGCCGCTTTTCATTCAGAAATACATAGACTTGTGAGTGTTCCTTTAAACGAAATGAACTTTAATATTGAATTGAAAATCATCAAACAAATCGCCATAAACAATGGATACGATATGTCTCTTATAGACAATCTTTTATCAAAAAAACAAGCTAAACTTGCAGAAAAAAATGTTATTTAAAGGTATAGTGTCAAAGGACATAGATCATACTAGGTATTGGCGTAGAATCATTTTTTTAGGAAATACAAGTCTCAAAATTAAAAAACAGCTAGCTGATAGTGTTAGACCTGCCTTTTACTGTAAAAACTCTTTAGGCAAATTATTAATTAATAATAAAGATAAAATACATTACTTAAATAAATCCGGGATTTATAGATTGCAATGCTCTTGTTGTACAAAGTTTTATATCGGCAAAACAGAAAGAACATTGAACATCCGAGTTTTAGAACATATGGCAGCCTTTAGATTGAAAAAAGACACGTCTACTTTTGCTAATCACTTAATTTCGGAAGGACACGTGTTCAATCAGGAACAAGGGATAAAAATGTTACACCCAAATACGGACAGTCATAAGCTCTTTTTCCAAGAAATTTTAGAAATCAATAAAGCACAGTTGCAAAGTCTTCCGATTTTAAACGAAATAACAAATTTTCCCACATCTCCTCTTCTATACCCTATATAACCATAAAATCATATAATCATAAAACCTTTGCCGACAAACAGATTATATACTTCTTGAAACTGCTCACTACACAAATCTGTTAGCATTCCCATGAGCTCATCCTTTTCGCCAGCAATGGCTTTGGACTCAGTGATGCATTTGTATCTTATATAAGCACGAAACTTTTATTTGCTAAGCGTCAGTTCAAGTTCATCCGTGCACTTGAATGCCTGAAGATGCCGAAAGGCGAAACCCGGGTCGTTAATGACAAAATTTGTGAGAATGTACATAGTTTGAACGATTCAAATTTAATATTGAAATTCCACCAAGCACCTTCAGTCGAAATCTTAAATTATATAAATGTATACAACTTTTAACACTGTGATTCTTCCGATTGGGTTAAAAATTTCAATATAGGTTTCATACCGGTCTGAAGGCGCTTTTTAAAGAGAGAAACACGTGTCTTACCTCATATCATAACTGAGTTTATTTTAATGAAATATTTACGTTATGAACGCTTCACAGCAACTTAATGAAAACATACTAATTAAAAATTACAAAATGAATATAATTTGATGAATAAAGCTTTATCACAATAAATAATGAAAATTTAAGGAAATATAAAACATAACAAATCGATACTTCAATACTTAATTAAGAAAACATCTCAGTTATATCACAATAAATCTATGTCAGATTGTAAAAATGTGATGCGTAATTTGTTTTATTTTTTCTAAAAAAAGGTTAATTTATAATGGGTATTGGTGGCGTTTTACATTGAATAATTTAAGACTATTACGTAAAAGTTGCCTAATATTACTATTTCTATATCTGCTATTTTTTTACATGTCCATCATTGGTAAACGCCGTAGATAAAGGACTTTCAATAATAATCAGTCAGTTTTTTTGTGGCAACGTTTGTCTTAAGTGCATGAAAGCCAAATCATTTGACAGTATCCCTTGAAAAAGGCTAAGTTTTTCTTTGTTTTTAGATATCACGAAGATTATATCTTTATTTTGTTAATTTATTTACTAATTATATCTATCGACTGTGAAAAGGAAAAAAGACGTAACCCACAGTCTTTTCAGTAACAGCTTTTTTTCGATAATCACAATGTATCCAACATGATACACATTCTATCAAAAGGAAGAAAGCTGCAAATACTTAATTTGTATCTAAATTTCGCTTTTGAGTTTGAAAAAAGATGGGCTTGTAAAAATTGAAACTAAGAAAAAAGACTGAAATAAAAGTTTTTCTTAGACAATTTCTTAAATTAATATTAGATTATGTTAATTAAACACCAGTTTAGAAGTCTCCGTGCACTTCAAGGTTATGTATATTTCATAATTTCCTTTTTGCCTAAAATAATCAAAACACGTTTTTGTGCCTCTTATAAAATTTGATATGTGTAGGTTACGTCCTTTTTCTTTTCCACAGTCGATAAGTACTTCACAAAAAATATAAATTATACATATACTGCTTTTGATACATGAAAAGAAGTTTAAACATGTAAAATATAATATAAATAAATCTATAGAATGGAAACAAGCAATGAGTATCAAATAATACCTTATATTCAAATAATTATTAATTACATGGCAGTTCTCTTGAGAAACTCTACTAGCTCCTCCAGCTATAAAGTATATTCCTAATATGCCACTTTTAATACTCTCATTTGACATCCAGAAATATATATTGGCAGAGAAAACTTAACTAAGTCAGTATAGCAACTAAGTAACTCGTCGTGATTCCTCATGAGAAGTCAAAAGGCATTACAATTTATTAGAATGTATAATTTCTGTAGCACGCTTATGTATGTTCATAGTTAGCAAGTATTCTATGACACTTTTTGAGACACTCGCAGCAATAACTTCAATGCGTTTTACGTTGTTGTCTTACAGAATAGTTCAGTTAGAGCTGTAAGATTGTAGTGGTATTTAAAATATTGATAGCTTTGAAAATATGTTAATTTGGTTTCTTTCATCAAGATTTAGACACTCATGCAGTGCTATTCCCGTGTGCATAACACTTATTTCGATCGATCTAAAATACCCAACACAATCGTGATTTGAGTATACACACAGCCCAACTCAATCACGAGTTGGGTATTTCCGACCGTCCATAATATGTGCTATGCACGCGGGAATAGCACTCAATACTAGTCAACATTTAAAAACGTTTATTGGTGTTTTGTTATGCTATACGCCCTGTTTTTTTAAAACCGTGTCCACTTCAAATGAGGAGCATATGAGCTTTTCATTAAATTTATTTCAAGAGTAGAGTTTTACGCGAGTTGTTTGCTACTCAGTTGCTCAATCTGTTGTTTTCTCAATGATAGTCAAGATATAATAATAGTGCTAGGACAGAACTAATGTTAAGCTAATTGCTCTCACTTTGCTCCATTCTTTACGATATGATGGGTAGAAGATAGGATTCAATACTATCATAGATACATGTCTTCGAACAGAAATCCATAAATCCAGGATTCGAACACTTCCGTGTTCTAAGCCAACGACGTAAATCACCCGACCACGCAATCGGTATTATACGCCTTGAAAGGGTTATTTAATCTCTGGTGGCGAGCAAAATGTAGACCAATAAGAAGATACAAATTAAGTAACACACGTCTGAATTGTAACAATTTTCTGTTACGGTACTTTTAACTGTTTTTCCATTTTAAAATTATTTTGAGGGCCACAACTTAAACAGCACTGGCCTGCAAGATTAATCCTGTGCAGAAGTCCCCTCGACTTTTAATCCATTTGCGGCAAAGTTTAAAAAGGTCGGCACAGTATTATTGCCCAAGTATGTTTCCACCCCGGCGACCCCACCCATCGACTTTTCAGATTACAGGTGTGAAAGAGTTTATTTAGAGATCGGGGCAGGATAATAAGCCTTCCTGTGGTGAATTGTAAGTGTTGAATTCGCGTTTCGCTCTTATTTACGACTCGCTTTGACGGGAGAGTTGTTTAATCTTAGTTAAGAGTCGTAGTTGCGTTTCTAAATCGCCTTAAAAATGTAAATTTTGAAAGTTTTTTTACTAGGATTAAAGCTTGCAGTTGACTGGGCTATTAATGAAATAAACTGACGGTTATATAGTTCAGCGCGACGAGCTGACCAGGATATATTTTTAAATATAAAATAATCAATACAATATATATCACTTTTAGGGTGTTCACTGTAAATACTGTAAATTTTATAGCTAACATCTTAGTCTAATGTATTCAGTGGGATGTAGTTTCTGTGCGAGGAAACATTGAATTACTTTAAGAATACCACTGACCTGTTTCTGCCTTCAGCCAGTCTGCTTTAGCTTTTTGCAACGCTTTAACTGCAGGCCTCAAATCATTGATAATTTTAATATTTCTCGAAGTGAATTTAGGAATCACTTTATTCTTAAAACAACTGTTATTAAAACACAAATTGTGACTAGCAACACGAAACTTTAATCACTTGTAGAGTGTTCACTGTCAATACTTGGTGAAAAGGCATTATATTAATAAAAACACAATATTCCTTTGTACTTTATTCCATTTTATTTAAAAGGTCAGGACCGGTTTGGCAAATTGTAACGCGTACTTTGCGGATATAATAATTTATGTAGCAACTAATAAAATACAATAGAAGTATGCTATGACTAGTTATTTTAGTTTGTAATTATTATTTATTGTTGCCTTTAAAATTGTACCTAATGTATCTTAACTCTGTAATGTATCTTAACTGCATCATTGAGGAGATATCATCTTCGGTGTGATGCAGAAAAGAATAGAAAAAGTTTATCGAATAAAAAAAAAAAAAAAGTTTGTGAGTTTTTGGTAAACCGAGAATATGTGTTTTTTACGCACCACCAAATAAGCTGGTGCCGATGATTCTTCTTTGAATGACTATGTATTATATTGTGCCTATCAAAAGACGATAAATTCAGCAAAAAAAACACAACATAAAATAAATTTATTTTTACTTCATAATATGTAATATTATAATAAAAAGCAATTTGTATTAAATAACATAATTTCGATTGCCACTTAATTCTGCGTCCAGTTTATTTTATTATTAATTATTCAAACAATATATATTTAATATTTAAATACCACCTAGCTTCGAGCAAAACGATCGTAGCTCTGTGTAGTATAGTTTTACAGGAATGCGTAAAAACGTAATTACTTGAATTGTATAATTTTGCTTTGCAAGCATCCAATAATCCACATTAATGTTTTTTTTTTCTGTTATGATTGAATCACGTTACATGTGGTCGACTGGGATTGAGTCCTACTTGAGTAATTATCTTAGCCAAAAACAACAAAGTCTAAAATTGTATTCATTGAGAGAAAATTATAATTTATTTCTTTAAAAATATCCGTCAGGAGAGCTTAAAAAGACAATTTAAGACAAAAAGTCGTAAAAAGTTCTCATAACACCGCATTAAGATTATTTTTCCGTCAGTGACAATGAAGATAGGTGTTTTTTTCGCAAAGAAATATACAGCCTTCGTAAATTATGCTTACTAAAATATTAGTTGGGAAAACTTCGCAGAAGTATTAAACGAAAAAAATACTAGCCAAGAAAAATCCTAATGAAAGCTTTGACAAGTCTGACTCAAAGAACGCAATCATCATAAATATAATGGCTCGGTATAGCAGTAAAGAATCCAGCGATTAATTATCCCTTTACAAATCGAGTCCAGGCTATTTTGTTTGTAATCTCTTTGTAAATTACTGGTCTGCTGACTTAGTAAAAGTCTTCTGAAAACATTTTTTTACTGCAATTTTAATGCTATCACAAAAGCACTTGCGAAAATGATATTTGTTTCGTCGTTTAATCGTGTCTGTGCTAAATAGTCACCTAAAATAGGCTCGTCTCCAATCTTTTCTACCTTCAGCTAATCTATGTTCTGTTTTTATTTAGAAGTCCTCTGTCCATCAACCCATTACCCTGCATAAATAAATGACCGAGCGAATTATACCTCTAAAAATTTCCAAGAGTATTCTTTATTACTTTTAATGTGTTTTCTGTTCATCTTGATGAAAAACTGCGTTAAAGAAACATACAATGTAATGTAAAAATGTTCTTGATTTTTAAGTACCTAGTAGTTTTTTATTTGTCATTTTTGACGTTAAAGAAATATTTAATTTAAAAGTATTTAGTAAGAATTCATTGCTTAAAGCAGTGCTTCCCAACTTCGGACCCTTGAGTGGTAAAAATATACGGAATTGAAAACATGCAACCACACCCTTCTCATTAAATTGCGTTTGTCAGCTTCATATTATGTGTTGTTTTTTTTTTAATTTTGTTTGTAAATAATTTTCTATTAATTGTGGGGTCCGTGCTATGAAAAAGTTTGGGAAGCACTGGTTTACAGGTGAAACGTGAATTTTATTAATATTTACGCTCGATATTGGTTCAAAACATAACTACTGTTCTGACGATGGCGAGAGGCGGAAATTGTTGAAAAAAAATGCATGCCGCACATATTATAATAAAATGTGTTTTTAGAGGTTATTAATTTCGAATAAGCTTTTTACAGAGACAGCTAATTTGACAGCTGATTTTTACTCAGTTTGGTTTGCCATTTCACCATAAAAAGACCTACGCCAGAACAGCCCTTTTAAATTGTACATATTTATTTCTCCGAAAATGATGCCGGTCAGAGAGTTACAGTCAATAAATAACGATATAGATCCATTAATTACTAACATCTTCGTTCCTCAATTGATTGGCATTTATGTGCAAAACTGTGGTTTCAACAAGACGACGAAACATGCCACACAGCTTGTGGCACATTCAATTTATTGAAGGTAACATTCGATGAGCGCATTACATAATGTTATATCTCTAAAAAAACATAGTAGTTACTTACCGCTCCTTAACTCTCGCGGCTCGGAGACTAGAAAAATACGTCTCTACCGATGGGGTTATTTTTTAACCCCAGTGGTTTCCTCATTATTGGCCTTATTATTATGAATTTCAAAAAAAAAATAGTCTAAGGGCTTTAAAATATTTCTCTGCATCATTATGCCTCATACATTTTTTTATAAAAATCCGTGGTTTTTTAATAAATAATCATATTTTAAGTTGCGCGTAAAAAAGACGTCATCCCAGCACACATATGAATTGACAACTGACGAGTGTTCTCAGCTATCTTACGAACGATCGTTATCGCGGGTGCTTATCGCCTGATAGCGTAATCGCGTTATCGCATACTTATATAAACTACAAAAGGTCCAAAAAACTATGATATAAGAATACCTTAATTATAAACATTGTATCACCCATATTAAAATAGATATTTAAGAAAATGTTGGTATTGGGGTCGCATTTCTTGAGCTTAGAACCGGAAAAGTTAAGTGAAGTTAACATAGTAATAAAACACACATTATGATATTTTCTCACGGTATATAAAAGAAAATTCTTTTAATACTGACACTACATTGTAGGGTTTGCAATTTACCGTCAATTTTAAATTACCGGTTAACGGTAAATAATTGTTCCCAATACCGGTATACCGGTTATTTACCGGTAAATGGAAAAAATAGACGTATGTAGATTAGATGATTAAAGTATAACTGTATGTGGCTACTTTTACTTAAAAACGGTAACCTAGGTTGAAACCTAAACAATTTCAAATACATTTCAGGTGAATAATGTCATATGAATCCATTCATATATTTTATATGATGTCCTTTTTGTTTTTACTGAGATGTGGTAATGAGAGATCAGATAATCGCTTATGCTTATGCCACATTAAGCTTGGTTAATTTGAATTACGGCTTCATAGTATTTCGTTTATAGTATGAGTTAATACTATTAACTTATTAGTTTATCCATTAACTTATTGATGTATGTACTAGGGCATCCAATCCCGGGATCCCGTTCAATTTTCTGATCCCGAAATTTCGGGATTGAGATGGCCGCGATCCCAGGATTTTGGGATTGAGAAATTTTGAGGAAAACCCGATAATTTACTCGAAATTGGTAAATCGGTGAGCTAAAAAAAAAAAAACGAGGTTTTGCGAGATTCTGGGGAAAAGTATACCAAATCGGAGATTTCAAATTCCTCGGTGAGCTAAAAAAAAAAAAAAACGAGGTTCTGTGAGAATCTGGGAAAAAGTATAAAGAATTGAGGATTTTAAATTTCTCGGTAAGAAAATCACAATCCCTGAAACCCCATAACAATGGTGATGCAAGCCCTACTACATTGTGAACGTATCATCAACGCTTTGTCAAATTCTTTTCCAACTAAAACAGCAATGAATGAAAACTAAAACAAATTATTTGAACCTTTTGTTACAGTATGTTCAGCGAATAGCTGTAAATTTGAATTTCTATAAAGAGCGATCTGGTTAAGCACTTTAGCCTTGTAAGGGAATGTTGATTAACATTTTTGTTTCGTACGGTTGCGCAATAGTTACCTCAAACGGTTGCAAAAGGAATAATTGAAAGGTTTAATTTTCAATTATTTGGCTCTTTGTATCTACACTGCGCTTTGGTTTCGTGAGAAAGGGGTTATCAAACATTTCGGCAGAAAGCTTGATAAACATTTATTTGTTTTTTCATATCCATATCCGTTTTTAATATGGAGATCAATCTGTTGTTCAATTTGTCGGCAATTAGAGGTACAATGTAAGAGTGGTAGAGACTTGACTATTATTATTTGGATTATTAACAGATATTATATTATGTGAATTTAAGATGTAAGTTACATTCTTTTAACAATTTTTTTATTGATTTGGAATTTACTTGGTAGAACTCTATTATAATAGGGTAAAAGTATCAACGTATTTTAGTTCTAACGACGTTCTGACGACGATGGTGTAAGCTGAAATAGCTATCAACTAATAAATATAAAAAAAACTGTAGAACTAAAATACGTTGATATTTTTACCATATTCTATTAACAAATTTGTTGTTGTCTACCAAAGTAAGTGGCTTTAGTAAACCAAGTGCTTACATTAAAAAATAACACGTTTTTGTATACATTCTACAATATTTAATATTGATAAGGATCTGAAGATCAATTGACTATGATCGCAATGAGTAAAACTGTTCTATCTCTATAATAAATAATGTTGAATTAGTACAAACAAGTGCTTTTTTTCAAATGCCTTTCCGCCGAGTATTGAACACCTTTAAAGTGACAAGTGATCAACAATAAAAACGTTCCACGTACAAGTCTGTAAAATTTAACATTAAATAATGTCACGGGGCGTACGAGCTTTTAGAATCAAATTCCCAAATCGATAAACACATCATTCTTTTTCAGTTGTAATAAATCCAAAGTTGGGTATTGAGAGTGTGACTTTGTATGGGAATCCCATATTGCTTAATATGTTTCGAAACACTAAATTCATAATAAAAATAATTAAACATTTTTAGTACTTTTTCCACATACAATTTATTAGATCAGGACCGGTTTCGATCATGATGAGCATTGTCAACTGATAAGAAAAACAATAAAACAGTGATATTTATACAAAAGTTAAGTGATAAAAACAAGGTACGACAAACAATTGGTATTACAACCTAGCAAAATAATTGAAGCAAAATACAAGGAAAATAAACTATAAATAAAAAGTTGAAGACCACTTAGCAATGAAAACGATTACAACAAAAACCAATTAGGTATGAATTATCATTAACAAAGTAAAAACCAACAATTAGTGTATATAATAAATAAATCTTAATGTCTGTCAACCAAAATTTTATGTGAAAAAAGTACTAAAAATGTTTTATTATTTTTATTATAATGCCATTCCGCCAAGTATTGACAGTGAACACCTTAAAAGTGACTAAAGTCATAGTAAATAAACGATAATGTTAACGATAATCGTTCAAATTATGTACATTCAGACAAGTTTTGTCACTAACGACCCGGGTTTCGCCTTTCGGCATCTTCAGGCGTTCAAGTGCACGGACGAACTTGCACTGACGCTTATTAAATGAATGTTTCGTGTTTATATAAGAAATAAATATATCATTAAGTTTAAAGTCATTGCTGGCGAAAAAGATTAGCCCATGAGAATGCCCACAAATTTGAATGGTGAGTTGTTTTAAGAATTATATTTTTTTTTGTTTGTCGGAAAAGGCTTTATGGTTATATTTATATAGGGTATAAAAGTGGAGAGCCAGGCATGTGTAGCTGATCATTTAAAATCGGAAGACTGTTGAATTGCGCCCTGTTTATTTCTTAAGTTACTGTAATGTAATTATTAATTAATATCAGTTTAATTTATCCTAATTTACATTAAACACCCTAGACTGCTTATCGTTCTTCGAAACACTATAGTCATATTTATTAAGTGTAATATTGTAATTGTAATTTGAATGAGGATGTTATAGTGAATAACACGATGCATTTATTTCATTTCGTGTAACATGGTTAAAAAAAATAATATACAATTCATCAATCTACATTTAAAAAACCCACCATATGTTCTCAATATCATTTAATTTAGAAATATTACAAGCTTTTGCCGCCTGTGTGGTTGAGTGGTCAACCTCATTGGCTTCGGCTACGGAGGTCACGGGTTCGAATTCCCAGAACGGACTTGAACGGTTTATGAATTTCTGTTCGAAAGCATGGATTTATGTGATGTCTTGAATTCCCCTCTCCTACCCATCCTATCCTATGAACGGGGCGTGTCGAGAGCGATTAGTTCACCACTAGTCCTGTCCTAGCCCCATACTACTATTCCTACTCTCTTTGGAAAATGACAGGTTGAGCAACTGAGTAATAAGCAGTTCTCGTAGAAACACTTATGTTGAGATAAACTCAATTAGGAGTCCATATGCTCTACATTGGGAGCGGACATGGTAAAAAAACACATCAAATAATCATAAAGGAATAAAAATTGTTGTTTATTTATTAAAATTACGGTGCACTTCAATTATTTAAAACTTCTGTCTGTTCAGAATGTAGTGTCGACGGCAGAGCGAAAAGCAAACATAAAGAGAGAAGGAGATCGCATGCTTTGAGTTGTATCCAGCCAATTTCCGGTTCAGCTCCACTGGATGCCTTGTCGCTGTTATTTATAAACGAGAATTAAGGCTTCGATTGGTGGCTCAGTGGCGTATCGTGGCTTGACAGGAAAAGTCCTCAAAGCCTTTATAAAAAGTGATCGCGCAAAAAAATGACACAATTCAGACAGTCAGAATATTTTTAAATCAAAAACGTAAGGTTAGTTTATATCCTTTTCTACTACTTGTAGAAAACAACTATTTATTCTAAAATTGCATATGTGTAAACATTGATAATAATTGTCTCAGCAAGCTTTTTATGAATATTTATAAATATGTATGAATATGGTGTCTAAAACTCCCTTCAAAGAATACAATCCTAAAAACCACGTCATAGCAAGAGCAATTATTTAACTACCTCCAACTAAAAAAAACTCTCTGTACTAAAAGCATTAAGTCACTTAAAACGTAAAGAGATGTTTAGCGGCCGAATAAAGACAACTTTTCGTTGATTATCTTATGTTGAGACACCTTCATTAGAAGGCAATATCTTCCACATTGAAAGCTGACATTTACATTCAAACTATATTATTTTTTAGTAAACATTCTATATTATGGATAGAGTTCTTTTTATAAGCTTGATACATAATATGAGCCCTCGAGAGGTGTTGTGAGCCAACTACTTTTACTATATGTATAATAATGACAACGCATCAAACATATTTTATTCTAAAATACCACTTGGCTCACATCACCTCTAATGGGCCCATAATTGCATTAACAGTGTAAAATTTATTGTTTGTATCCGAGTATTAAAAATAATTTAATTTCACGCGCAGTGTTTTTTAAATGTTTTTCATATATCTAATCAATAACTTCAAAGCAGTGATGCACAAACCACGGCCCACGTGAATTTTGAATTTTGTGGCGGCCCATCAATCTTTTTCTCTACATATTTTTTACACGTAAAACATCTATTTAATAAACGTAAGCAAACTTTTTCTTCAATAAAGGAGAATAAATCAGTTCATAGAATCAGGCCCTGAAATATTATGCCAGATTAAAAGAAAATAGTTAAAAATTAACAAAGACCAAGATCGCATTAACTTTTGAATTAAATATAAATATTTCACAATGAAACAATTTTTAATGATAATGTACTAGTAAAACTTTTTTTGCATGGCTTATTTATTTCCACGTTTCCGAAATAACACGGCCAAAATAATTTAAAAGAACCTATCAATCATTAATTTGAATTCACTTAATCTTTTTTTACACGGTGTTTTTGTAAAGCTGTTTTACATGGAACGTACATATGCTTCGTGTAAAAAAGGACTGAGCGTACTTTAAATCTTTTTTTTCTTTGCGGCCCGAACCCACGAAAACTCGTTTTATGCGGCCCGCCAGAAGGTAAAGGTTGTGCATCACTGCTTTAAAGTAAGCCAGCATATTTATTAATAATACAGATTCTTCAAAAAGTTTGATCATTTATAATCATTGAATAATTCATCTGAACATAAAGGTAATTTTTTTTTAAGACATTTTTAGTTATTTTTCAAGATATGTTTACAAAAACAGTTATAAATAGTACATACTAAGCAAGTTGTTTATTTTTTACTGAACTTGTATCAAGAAAGCGCATTGAATTGTTTTGTTAAAGTTATAAACTGGAATAGAATTTCAATTCAAAATTGAACCTTTGATATTTCAATATTGTAGGAAAATATTTTATATGTAGTAATATTATGTAAAAAAATATTAACTTTTTTATTCCATTGATTGATTGTTGACGGTAACAAAGTCATCAAATCAAATTGTTTAGTAAAAATTCAACGCTGAATCCATCAAATAAGTTTACAGATTTTATTCAATCCATCCCCTATGCGTGTTATTTGCAAACTCGTTGTATTTTTATTCATGATGCAAACCAATGCAGTTTTCACAGAAAATAAAGCTCGGAAAATGGTTTGCGTCCAGGAAAAATAAAATTTCCACAGTTTTTCCAAAGATGGCTGGAGATTTAAAATGATTTTATTCACATTTGTACGTTTCATAAATTTGCTCATTAAAGAAGAATATCATCTACCTTACCAAGATGTATAAGAATGTTGCCTAACTTAAATATTCAACTAACGTTTTATATTTAAAATTAATATTACAAAGATTGTATATAACACTATGTAAATTCTTCACTAAGATGTTTAATATTTATTTGGTTATTTAATAAGCATGTAATTACGCTGAATCGGTCAAATCCCAATAATTTGTTACGTGAGATTTTTTTTTCTTAAACACTGTTTTCAATACATAATATTCATTTTTTTATTAGATTTGTTTACATTATCTGAGTTTAAAAACTTTCCAATTGTTTAAAATCACCCTATGTTTACGAATTGTAATTATATGCTGTTGATAAAACAAGTTAATTGAACTCATAATATTATTTTATTTTAAGTTTAACTATGGTTGGATTGCTGAAATATTCAACGAAAAATTGGTAAAGAAAAATAGTTTGCGCTCGAAAGAAAAGGTTTGCTTAAGTCATAAATTTTAATGCACATTGTGACTAAAAATATTATATTGTGATTTGTGAGTAAAAGTAAAACAGCGAACATTTTTTTCAGTAAGTTTTTTATTCACTTCTGATTTAAGTAAACCAATATTTTCAGTTTTAATTTCGTGTAGTAAATTAATGCTTTTACGTAATGAAATTTTTAATATAAATGGCTATTTTTCTCTGATCTTTTGTTATTTATCAGCATGGTGTTATTGCAATAAAACATTTTGATATTTTAATGTCGCGTCACATTGTCTTGTAAATATTTTATTACAGTCATAATTTGGCTTTGTGTTTACTGAAATAAATTAACAATTTAATTCGTTGTATAGTTCTATTATTTTCTACGTAGTAGTTACTGACTATGAAAAATGTATTTATTTAAATAAATAAAGAATAATAATGAAATAGTGTTATACTCTAGAATCCAGATTTTTCATAAAAAAAGTACGTGCTAAAAAATAAATTCAGTTAAATTTTATTTTTTATTAGTTTTTCAATTTCCCAAGACCAAAAAGGCAGTGTTTCATGAAAGCTCAGTGTAGACTTTTGTACAGTGCGTTGAGTATTTTTAATCAAGTTTTATGGTGAGTGTTCAGAAAGCCTTGGGGTAAGCAGAGCGCGGAGTACCTACCACTACAACTGTAGACTGCACACTGTTGTTTGATATGTTTTTGCTGTCTGACTTTCGTCTGTATTTGCTTTCCGAGCTTAATATATAAGGCAAAATACCAGATATGAGCTATTGGTATCTTTAAAGCTAAAGAAAATGTTGAAATTTACAATTGCCTTGAAGTTTTATAAAAAAATAATATTATTAGCCATGAGCTTCACATATGTATCAGAGATCAGTCACACTCACCACCCTACAGCAACAGAAAATAAAAGTTTCAAGATAATTAAGCTTAAAGGTTTCTATTGTACTTTTATTAGCCAATAATGGTTTTATTTAGTTTATTACGGCTAATTATAAAATATAATAGTAGGTTTATTAGGTTAGATCAAGGGCTACAAACCTTTTTGGACCCTAGAACGCATTGTAAAATATTGTAAGGGTGGCGGGCACCACATTTTTTCAAGGTTATTTATAGCCTAGGTAATTGTAAATGTAAGATTTTTCTTTCACTAAAAAGTTTTAGCTTTCAGCTATTTTGATAGTTGATTTTTTTCACTTAATCTCACTGTTGCTATATGGAAGCAGTGTCATCTAGATTCTAGAAAAATGATTTTTAATCTTTTAGACAGACGTTGTTAGACAAAAATGCTTACTTAAAGTTTGTATTTACTCAAAACTCTGCTTTTGAGCTTTTTCGGATGTATAGCCCCTCATATAAAAGTACGAGATTTTTGTGTGAGTTATAATGCTTGCCTACTTTGCTGTTAAGCTTTTGAGAGATTTCACGAATTAGTGCTATATTAATATGCTTTAAATTAAGACGTAGAATGAGTTTTGAAGAAATAAGTGCATTTTGATTTGTATGATAGCTTCGATTGCTTTTGTCGTAAGAAAGCTATTGTGGATTTGTGAATTATTGTTAATTTTCAAAAAGATTGTGCTCATTTTTGGTGAACCGTCCAATAAACGCCGCAACGTTTGTTTTGTAAAGGGACTCCTTTTGAACTGTTTAAAATTACAATACAGTGTATTTTCTGTTTTGTTCTGTACACTACGCGAAAGAGGACCCAGGCGTTGTGTTTTGGAAAATTGTATTTTCAGTTGTGAGTTTCTTTGAATTGAATAAATAAATGCTCGCATCAAACGACGTTAATCAAATTATTGAAATGTACTCAATGTTCATGGTTGACTGACCGCAAATGAAAGAATATTTTTTTTCCTTAAGTAAAGGAAAATTTTATTTTTTTGTCAAACTGCGCAGTTTTTCAATTTGGATGTACTGGATTTTTTAGGTGAAAAGATTAGTGTTGGGTAGATCGAGACTCTTCAGACAATTTTAATTTAGAATCACAAAGAAATAAAGCTTTTATTATTATTATTTTTTGTATCGAATTTAAATACACTTTGAATGTTGAACTTTTTTTAAAAATGTTGGTTGTTTTTTTGTTTTGTTTTCTATATATTGTTTTCGTTCTCTATATATGTAAATTGAAAAACAATTTTTATGACTCAAATGTGGGAAAAATGCAATACTTTTGTGCATTTTTAAAAATTCTCGTATAAACATTATTTAAGTATAAACTTTTATTTGCAAAATTGTTTTTTTTTATAAAAAGTTAAGGAGAAAACTTAAATTATATTTTTATACATACATTTTTATTACATTAAATATTGCCAACACTTTTGAGGCAAAAAAGTTAAAATACTTGATCGTGTTTCGTTATTAATCTGGAGGAATAAAATTGTATAAAAAAATATATTTATTTTGATTTGATACATCAATGTATCAAATATATTTTTTCCTGTTTTTATATATATGTATATATATTTAATCCATGTCCGCTCCCAATGTGGAGCATATGGCCTCCTAATGGAGGTATCTTAACAGAAGTTTTTTTAGGAGAACTGTTTGTTACTCAGTCGCTCAACCTCACTTTTTTTCAAAGTGAGTAGTAGGGAATGAAGGATAAGGCTAAAACAGTACTAGTGGTTAACTAATCGCTATTGCTACACCCAGTTATTAAAGGATCAGAAGAACGGGAGGAGAGGAAATGATGTGAATTGACATCAAAAACACCCAGTCGTCGATCACAACTTTGAATTGAATAATTCTCAAATTCACTGTGATCTGACCGGGAATCGAACCCAGACCTGCGTGATCGGTAGAGCAAGCTCTAACCAACTGGCCAACAGCAGGCGACATTATTAATTATAAATATTTTTTCACAATATAATTTGAAAGATTATGTATAATTTATAAAAAAAAAATAGTAAAAAAAAGAATGTTATTTTAATTAATTCCTGGTGTTTTGATAGTTACGTATAGAACTTGCGTAAGTCATGTGATTACTTTTAACAGCTATCCGACTTCTTATATATATTTCACTATTAATTTCAAACAATACAAAACACTCTATAGTTAATACAAAAGATAGTGAGCACCATTTCTAAGTCGCATAGTCTACATTTGTAAATATTTCCGGTTCTGCGTCGTAACGTAGCCTCCCGTATTGTTTCGTATACAAATTCGTTTCGGCAACAACTTGCCCTCATCGAAATCAGCTGGGAAACTTTTCCCTGGCCCCGGGCAATGAAATCATGGAGCCAGAACTATAATTAGTTCCACAGTTGGTACTTTTACGACATTGTTGCTGTTTTGATTGCCTCTATGGGCGAATGTCAATACTCTGCTGTGATTAAATTGTTCTAGTTGGGGTATATTGACTCAACTTTGTATTTCATTATGCTCAAGTATTATAATATAACTTGGTGACTAAACCTGCTAGTTGTGCTGGTGTCGTGGTCCTAAAATAACTATCAACGGAATTTAGCAGTCACTGTGAAACAATTCAGTCGATAAATTATAAATGAATCTTTTATTAAATTTAAATCGTTCAAATTATGAACATTCACACAATTTTTGTCACTTGACACCATTCAAATCTGTAGGCATTTCCATAGGTCAATCTTTTTTGCCAGCGATGGCTTTAAGTCTAGTGATAAATTTATTTTTTATTTAAACACGATACACTCATTTACTGATTGTCAATTCAAGTTCATCCGTGCACTCGAGCGCTTGAAGATGCTGTAAGGCGAAGCCCGGGTCGTTAGTGAATGTTAGTGTTTGATTAGGTGTTATACATATTGAACTATTAGAGGTGATTTGAGCCAAGATTTTAGAAAAATAAAAGTAAGATGAGTTGTAATATTCTACTTATTTTAAAGTGTCATAAAAGTGAAGTAACCTCAATGAATTCACATTGTAATAGTGCTATCTCCGTATGATAAAAATATACAATCCACCAAAATACTAAATAAAAACGTGATTGTAGTTCAAGAAAAAAGGTTTACCATTTTACTAGTTGGCTACACCGTTTGTAATAATATAATATATTTTGATTTTAAATTAAGCAACGTTATCTTCAAAGACTTGAAGAGAGAGTTAAGAAAATCAAATAAAATCTGAGTTTTCTTTCCGCCAGGAATTCCGTTTTACTTTCGTCTGTTTATCAGGTATTGGATAGACGTCTTGATAATGTTTGTCTTTCTTTCGAAACCATTAACGGCACTTTATTGAAGTGAAGTGAGTTTCAAATGTCACCGGATCGGAGAAAGGGAAACGTTTGACAGAAAGTGTCCGCAGCACAGGAAATTAAATTCCTGTCCGTCATTTACTTCTACAGACCCTGAGTAAGCATTTCGTGTTATAAAATAATTCGATGAAACTATATGTTATGTCACCATTATATAGTTTCTATAAAAAAAAATACAAGATAAACACGATATTGGCAGTAAAATAATTTGAAACTTTGTGGAAATTCATCAGTAACACACAAAGTGAAGTAACAAAGATATCAAATTTAATTGTACACTAACTTAATTTGTTTATGACATATTTAATTTTTCGTAAATAACTATTATAATATATTAGAAATGCGCTTTCTGCAATTTTAACAAAAGTCAACGTTATTGGCTTTCGTAATGAGTATCACAGGTTTGAGTCTTTGTACAAACAGCATTTTTTCAATCGATTTCTATTCAAAAACATGGGTGTTTGTGATGTCTCAAAATTCTCTTATACCTTTCCAATTAGTGACGGATTAAGCACATGGAAGGCCTCAGGCACAATAAAATTTGGAGGCCCTATTTTACGGATAACACAAAAACATCAGAAAATTCCAAGTAAAATAGTAAAAAGACATAAAAATCTGAACAAAAAGTATATGGGTTATATTATGTAAGTTATTTTGAGGCTTCTTATATTTGAAAGCCCCAAGCGCGCGCCTCATTTGCTTATAGGGTAATCTGCGAATGTTTCCAATCCTTCAATAACATAGGGTAGAGAGAGTGATTAGTTAATCACTAGTCATGTCCTAACTCTATCCTACTATCCCTACTATACTCTCTTCGAAAAAGAATAGTAGAGAAACTGAGTAACAAAGAGTTCTCGAATAAATATATTTAAAAAAAAATGAACTTTACTTTATTAAAAATCGCTTAATTGATATGATTGAAATATATACATTTATTCAAGTGTCAATACAATAATTGATTAAGCTTGTAGCTGAGTGATCAATAGTCTTCGCTTGCATTGCCACGTGAACGATTCACAGTTATATACTGGATTTTTTTTGATAAATAAATATATTGAATAATGGTGTTCAGACAGGACTAATTGTTAGCTTATCACTCTAGATGCGGCGCTTCCTTTTTTTAATATCAAATGAGTGTGAGGTTTTTTTCGTTGTTACACGATTCAAAACATTAATTTATCAATTTGTCCGCAACGGTATTAAAGCCAGAGAACACCACGGCCAAAGTCAACAACGTCTATCAATCGACAGCTAGACATCACATTAATGTGACGATGTTTTATTCGGGTAATTCAATGAAAAATATTGGTTCATATAAGATAGTATAAAGGTAAAAATCATAATTTCAATCGTGAAACTTTTAATCGTTCCAGTTTTCAAAGATGTTTGTAAAATGAATTCATAACGAAAGTAAATGTGTTGCTTTATACCGAAATAGAATTAAGTTTAAAACTTTCAACGTACAGTTTTCGAACAGGCAGCGTAAATTAAATAAGTGTTCGTTACTTTTGTGAAATATTGTTCCTTCGAATTATTTCTTCACTGAACAATGTTAGATATTGCGAGAAAATGTACATTGAATGGAAATCCGAACACCAAAGAAAGCGTGATTTATTTTGAAATTGTTTTTACTATTTTTTATAATAAGAATATCATGTACATATTATAATTGATTGAAAAATACTGTTTAATTTAAAAGTTAAAAAAAACATGTCAAATAAAACAGTATTCATCAAAAATTTTATAATAATGTCTAGGTCCAACTTTTTTTTCATTGAATCAATGTTTTTTAATTTGTTATTAAACAATTAGCATAAAATATTATATTTAAACTGAAAAGTTGTTGATGTTAATCTGAAATAATTTTGAATATTCAGGATATACTGGAGCAAAAAATTGGGTAAGTGACAAAACGCATAGAAATGTACATTTTTTGAACGATTCGAAAATTCACACTGTAATGCATTGTTTTTTTTTCCTTTTTTTATTTTTTTACATTTTTCAATAACAAGACATTTTTACCAATTTTACACATAAAGATATTACTTACAAATATTTTGATTAATATTGTGAATTGTTTCAAAATAACAGTACATAGCATTACAGCTGACGCCAACTTTTCATGCAGTATATAATACAATAAAAGGTTTTTAATATACAAAATAAAATTTAACAAACAGTTCACAAATATTGTTGCTGAAAATGTCCACTTCTCTAGGCAATGCATTGATCAACCGAACAGCTCTTGAAACTGATGAATCATATTACCATCGCGAACAACAAGTTTTAGGGAAAAAAAATATGATATGGGTATTAATTTTGCTTCTGAAGAAAGAAAAATACACTTTTCTTCTATGTAATAACGATTTTTGAAAAATCATTAAAATTGACAGTTACTTAGCTAGACAACACCAAATGCAATGATCGAAGAATAAAGCAAATAATACAAATTAAATAATATACACATAATGAGCCTCTGAGAGGTGAAGTGAGCCAAGTAGTGTTTTAGGAAAAAAATACTAAGATTCATTATAATATTCTACACGTCTTAAAGTATCGTTAAAGTGAAATAATCTTAGTTGCAATAGTGCTTTCTGCCTAAAATAAAAATAAAATGTGCAATCCATCAAAACACTAAGTAAAGACGTCATTGTACTTTGAAGTCCAATATTAATGTTTAACCATTATACTGCTTGACTCACTTAACCTCTTGCGAGCTCATATGTAATTTAAACATATTCTATTCTTTCTCGCTTAATTTACTCTGATATTCACCATAATGACGTCTTTGAATGATCTATACATTTTTTTTCCAATCTGAATTTAGCCATACTTTCGATGGTTTCAGCGGTAACTTTGTGGAAGTTCATTTTAATAGAAAATTTAAATTAACTTTGATTATTCCACGTATTGTGTTACTAACTGTGACACGTGTTTCGCCTCTTTCAGAGGCATCTTCAGACTTACTATGCTCTGTTTCGATTTTATAATCCCCTCTTTGCCTCCCTTAAAAAGAAACAATCCCAATCTGATTGACTGCAACTCATTAGTATCATTATTTTTTTGCTTTATTTCGATTCTACACCCCCCTTTTTGATCCTCTTAAAAGGGAAAAAACCCAAAACACCATTTTGTAATTTCATAATTTTAAAATGTTAAAATCAATCTTGCTTCATTACTTAAGCAAACTTTGCGATAGTAAGTCTGAAGATGCCTCTGAAAGAGGTGAAACACGTGTCACAGTTAGTAACACAATACGTGAAATAATCAAAGTTAATTTAAATTTTCTATTGAATTTAGCCAATTTATTAAATCAATTAAAATTTAAACGTATAAAAATAGCAACATCTCTACCAGAATAAAAGTAATTAGTTTGCTACAATTCCGTGAGAGCTTCCATCAATTAAGTATGATTATATAATTTAATAAAAATATACAATATAATACCTATTCACATAAAATAAAGATACAACTACAATATTAGGAAGTATGTATGTATACCCAAAGAACCGTTCTCCGGCCAGACATGTTGCATGCAAACTTACATAACGAGTAACCCGGTAGGCTTTGCTTCGGATTGTTGAATAAAAAAAAACATTCGCTTGTTATGGGTACGAGTTCGAATCCCGTCCGATATACGATACCTTCTGTAATGTGAATCAACTTCGTCCACCGAGCACATGTGGTCGCAGTGTGCGCCGATAAAAATCAGGAAATTATGCACAATATATATTGTTTACAATGTCCTTTATTCATTTTAATAAAAATAATAAAACATTTTTAGTACTTTTTCCACATAAAATTTATTAGATCAGGACCGGTTTCGCTCATGATGAGCATTGTCAACTGATAAGAAAAACAATAAAACAGTGATATTTATACAAAAGTTAAGTGATAAAAACAAGGTATGACGAACAATTGGTATTACAACCTAGCGAAAGAATTGAAGTAAAATACAAGGAAAATAAACTATAAATAAAAAGTTGAAGACCACTTAGCAATGAAACTATTATGACAAAAACCAATTAGGTATGAATTATCATTACCAAAGTAAAAACCAACAATTAGTGTATATAGTAAATAAATCTTAATGTCTGTCAACCAAATTGAGTTTGGAAAATCCAGTAGAGTTTAATCCAGCAAAATTGATTCCTGCGAAAAGAATAAAGGCAATATCAATTCTTACAAAATAAAAGTAAACTGAGAAAATTAAAATTCTAAAGAAATAAAACAGTACAAAAAAGGAAATATAATAGGCTAGAATTATGTTAATGAAACGGATATAACAAGGGTGATGATGCAAATACAAGCTGTTCATTTAATAAATTAGAGTCCGGCAAGAATTTATGCTTTATTCATTTGTTTACAGATAAATTGGTTACAATTGGGTTTAATAAACATTGGAATGCTGTTTGTAAATAAAATAAAAATTAATATGTGGACAATTTGGTGGTTAATTTTACGTAAATATAATACTTACGATATGATGTAAATAATTATGAAAAACGTGCTTCTTTTGGTGAAAAAAAAACAGCTAATATTAACAAAGCACATAGTCCAAATGAGAGCCATGTATAATTACTTATAGGCCTTTCCATATGAGATAATAAAAGAATAATTAAAGAAAGAATACTTGTGCTAAGAGTTATTCGTTATTTTTTTAATTTTTAGACTTTTTTATGGTCTATCACAAAGGTAGGAAAGGTTTTAATTTATAAAGGCCACATTCATTTATTTGATTCAAAATAAGGCCGCAGTAAAGAAAACGTTGACACATTTTGACATTTTTTTTTTAGTTTGCATTATAAAATTGTTTATTTATAAAAAAAAAATATCCAGATTTATGAACATTTTAAAAAAAATGGCACAAGTTAAAAGGCCTCATCAGAGTAGCCAAGAGGAAGCATGCGGCCTTAAGGATAAAGGTTCCCCACCACTGGTCTTTCACATGCCACCCACAAATCATGAATTTAAAAAACATATCGAAATCCCAACGCACAAAGTGGTAACTTACTTTTGGTCAATTTGCAGAAGAGCGAAAAGTTAATACAATTGTATTATTAATGCTGGGGTTTTATCTAAGCTTGTATGGGTGCTTAACATAAGACCTGTGTAGGCTTACGTCACTAATAGTGCTATATTTTTAATTCATTATATGTATATAGAATACGTTATTTTTTGATGTTAAGACAAAAATTCAATCTAGATTTAATTCAAGTAATCGTATACTTAATACTTTCGATGGTTTCGGCGGTAACTTTGTGGAAGTTCATTTTAATAGAAAATTTCAATTAACTTTGATTATTCCACGTATTGTGTTACTAACTGTGACACGTGTTTCGATGAACATATAAGATGTCTAAAAAGTAACAATTTTTCTGAGTTTGCCAATCATTTAATAGAAAATAATCAAATTTTAATCAGATTTGTAATTTAGAAATACTCCACCGAGTAAATAAAAAGGGCTTAAAGATGAATAGTTTAGAATTTTTAGAAATTAATAAAACTCTAAACAAAAAAGAAATATTATTAAATAATATTCTTAATAGCACAAGTGGTTCCCCGTTATTCAAATTGTTTCCAATTAATAGAGTAATCACAAACCTAGCTGATTGATTGCAGCTCATTAGTTTAATAGTTTGTAATGTTTAACGTCATTAGTAGTATGATTAAATTTGTTTGCACTGCTTCGATTTTATAATCCCCTCTTTGCTTCCCTTAAAAAGGAAAAATCCCAATCTGATTGATTACAACTCATTAGTATCATTAGTATCATTATCTGTTTGTTTTATTTCGATTCTACACCCCTTAAATTCTACCCTCCTTGCTCCTCTTAAAAGGAAAAATACCTAAACCTCCATTTTGTAATTTCATAATTTTAAAATGTTAGAATCAATCTTGCTTCATTACTTAAGCAAACTTAATCAAAGTTAATTTAAATTTTCTATTAATTGTATACTTACTACTCATTTTTTGTGTGATACCAGAACGGGCTTTGCTAACATTTCGTGTATTTTTTTTTATTCTAAAATTATTGTAATTACTTCAACGCACATCGCAGCATACTAAATTAAAAGATGTTCTATAGCTACAAACGTTAGCTTTCAAGAATAGTTTTTCGTCGTATTGTTCAACGCTCGTAGCTCGTCGGCAGCAAAGTTTGTCCTCATGCAAAAGTAGCCTAGAAATTCCTTTCAGGGTATCTCAATTCTGATGCGAGCCAGTATTCACATTGTTCTTCTTCTGGTCACTATTGTATCAACCGTAGACTGTCTGGTCTAGGAATGCCTATAGACAATACACAGATTCAAGCCTGCTATCATCAGACAGATCCGTGGTACCCCAACGACACTATTCGGGTTTTTTTTTTATACTGGTTTTTGCATTGGCTTTTTCCGTACGAGAATTTTAACCAATTTAAAAAGCAAAACACGTGTCACTATAAGTAACACGATGCGTGGAGTAATCAAAGTTATTTTTAATTTATATTTAAAAATGATCTTCCAAAAATTTACCGCCAAATCCATCAAAAATAATGTCTGCTTAATTTTGTATAAAAACTCTTAATGGTGTGCAGAGGACAATTAACTAATCACACAAAAATTTCATAAACCACTTGTAAATGTACTACGATTTTCTCTCACTAATATCTTCTATTTTTCTCATGTAATGATCTTATTCCAAAGTTTTTTTACTTACGTTTAGGACATTTGCGCAAGCATCAATTTGCTTGTTGATTTTGTAGTCGTCCACCAACATGAAATGTAGTTGTGTAAATGTTTACCCTGTCAACGTTTAAAGTTACATTTAATATACGGATATTTTTACTATAATTTACACATGTGACAAAAATGCACGCCTGCGAAAATAAAATAGTATTATTACCAACGACTTTGAAATGAAAAGGAGCATAATATATATTCACTTTTATTGATTTATTTATGACACTCCGAGTTAATATCATTTTTATGACGTTATAAATCATAGAAACTTTTTCCGTAGGGGTGTCTAAGAAGAGAGAGGAGAAATGAATGAAAGAAAAACGCACGTTTTTCTTCCTTCCTTGTTCAGAATCTTTGCGAAGGAAAACTTTGAAAGATTTGTATCGCACGTTTTTGGGTACGTACGCGCAAAGTGATACACTGGGATTCAAAATTCAAACTATTTTAAAAAGAGCTTTCGCGCAATAATAATGTTACATATTGCATTTCTTATTTAAGTAAACTGTCGTATGAATTTTTACTTAAAATTTCAAAGAATCTTTTCGTTTTTATTTTCAACAGAATGTTATTGTAATGATATATTGAAAACATTTAAATTAAAGACATTACCGATATTGGCATATTAATTAGGAGTTTATTTGAATAAATAGTGCACGATTTAGTTAACTACTTATTTGAGAACGAATTTAAATATAACGTTAAACGAACGATGCACAACCCGTGGCCCATTTCAATATTTTGTGACTCTTAAATGTTTTAAATTAAAATAAAGTACATCATTTAATTTAACCACATGAATCGGAATAAATAGATTTATAAGATATAAGATTAGAGATAAAAATTAAAATTTGATTTTACAACTTAATATGCACTTCAAATATTAATTCAGATTATGAAAAATTATTCTGAAGAAGAAATAGACCGTATTTAGTTTTTAATTGAAATGCAACATGTTATATACCTAAAAATGTCACAATAAACTTTTTTAAAAACTTAACGCCATTCATCCTTTGTCTACAAATATCGACTGTGGAAAGGCAAAAGAATGTAGCCCACAGTTTTTTCGATAATCACAATATGTAAACGTTCTACCAAAAGAATGTAAGTTTAAAATGCCAAATTATTATCTAAATTTAGCTTATAAAATTAAAAAAAGTCAAGTCTGTGAAAATTGCGTCTAGCAATAAGAACTTTCTTCAAAAAATTATTGAATTAATAAAAGATTAAGTCAATTAAACACCAGTGTATCAGTCTTTATGTACATAAAGAATGGGTACATTTTATAATTTGTCTTTGGCCCAAAATTATCAAAATACGTTTTATTATTCTCTACAATCAGTTTCTTTAATTTTAAACTCTTTTTTTTCATATTTAAGTTGTATAATTTTTGGCACTTTATAGCTAACATCTCAGTCTAATGTATTCAGTGGGATGTAGTTTCTGTGCGAGGAAACATTGAATTACTTTAAGAATACCACTGACCTGTTTCCGCCTTCAGCCACGCTGCTTTAGCTTTTTGCAACGATTTAACTGCAGGCCTCAAATCATTGATAATTTTGATATTTCTCAAAGTGAATTTAGGAATCACTTTATTCTTAAAACAACTGTTATTAAACCACAAATTGTGACTAGCAACACGAAACTTTAATCACTTGTAGAGTGTTCACTGTCAATACTTGGTGAACAGGCATTATATTAATAAAAACACAATATTCTTTTGTACTTCATTCAACTTTATTTAATAGGTCCTCAGTTTACAATGCTCTCAATGAGCGAAACGATATTGTGTTTTTGTTAACGAAACTTTAACACTACTACTCTTTTACACGGTTTTTTTGGAACTTATCTAGTATCTAGTGTAAAAAAATAGTTTGTACTTGAAAATGAAAGAAAGAAAAACATAAAATAGCCTTAATTCTTGTGGCGAAATAACATAAACTCTCTTTATGTTTACCCTTATGAATGACGCAGTCACATTGTAAAATAATTATTCGTCAAGATGGCAGTGTTGTGAGCTTAACAAGCCGTCGTTCGAGCCATATAACTTTATCGGCGTTACGGAAAGACGTATGCAGGTAAGTACTAGGAAATGAAACCACGCAGAAAGACGCAAAAGTAGATAAAGTTTGTTTGTCTCGCAGAAGTAAAGGTAGGCACTCCTTCCTGAAAGTAAACCAGGTGAACGAACGTTCTCCGTGACATTTCATCTAAACTCTCAATTACATGATGTCTTCGTTAATGTCATGCTCTTAGGTAAACTTGCGAAGTTATTTTAATGACAGAAGAATGATTGCAGCAATATCAGAACTGTTTCGTAATAATATGTTCTTGACAGTTCAGTTGGTTTGAAAATTGAAATTCTCTCATTGTATTGCAACGATTCTTGCTTATTCTATATATTCATCCACACATAACAAATATTACAAGAAAAAACGTATTTTGATAAATTTGAATCGTTCAAATTATGTACATTCACACAACTTTTGTCACTAACGACCCGGGTTTTGCCTTTTGGCATCTTCGGGCGTTCAAGTGCACGGATTAACCGACAAGTTCAAGCGTCAAGAAAGACGAAAGGTCGTTAGTGACAAAACTTGTGTGAATGTACATAATTTGAACGATCCAAATTTTATATTGAAATTCTACCACTTAAATAATAAAACATAATAGTTATAAACTCAAACTTCTTGATAGCATTGCATTTAATAAAAAAATATTTAAACACGTATTTGTTCATTCATTATAAATAATTGTGTTTTTATTATTCTCTTTGCAGTACATGGGATCCTTTCCTGTAAATGGGACAGACCAGACATCTAGAGCTGAATTAGTGACAACACAACTCCAACACATGAAGGTAATTAAATTATTGTGACTATTATGTAGCCCTCTTATAATAATAAAAAAAATATCAAAGATGTATAAATAAAAAGATCTCATCAGTTACATATATAGTACCAAAGTTATTTTCATTTAAATGCATTTAGCAATGGTGAATAAGGAAGATTAATTTGTTAGTTTAAAATTGATAAAAAAGCTGTGCCCTATTTGTTTCTAAGATTTATTGGTAGAACAGTTTGTCTTGAAATTCTACATCAAAAATTCTACATCATTTTTGATGTAGAAATCTTTTGTCCGCATTGAATGAGTGTTTTTTTTTTTTTACTTTAAATGCCAATCTGGTATTTTTCACGTAGTATTACGCCCAGTCACTTCGTTGCGATCTTCCATAAATAGTAGATTTATTTGTAAAATGTATTTTATCTTTTTTTTTTTTTTTTAAACCATGTCCGCTCCCAATGTGGAGCATATGGACTCCTAATGGAGTTTATCTCAACAGAAGTGTTTCTACGAGAACTGCTTGTTACTCAGTTGCTCAACCTCTCTTTTTCCAAAGAGAGTAGGGATAGAAGAACAGGACTAGGACAGGATTAGTGGTAAGCTAATCGCTCTCGATACGCCCCGTTCATAGGATAGGATGGGTGAGAGGGGGAATTCAATACATCACATACATCCATGCCTTTGAACAGAAATCATAAATCGATTGAAAAATCAATTTATAGAACTGTCCGTACCGGGATTTGAACCCAGGCCCTCTGTAGCCGAAGCCAACAACGTTGACCACTCGACCACAAAGGCGACTTATTTTTTTAGTTGAATTTAAATTTTCCTAATGAGCTTTTGCAGTAGAAAGCTTATCAAACACTATCGGCAAGTTCTAGAATGGATACTTTTTTATTAAAGAAGACGACGGGCTTTTTTATACTTTTGTAAATGAAAAAATATCTGAGTCTAAAAACGATGACGATCAAACTACAGACGTCTGTCTATTTAAACTCTTTAATAAAACTAGGAACAGACATTGCGCGACCCGAGTACTACAAGGTTCTATTTGACAAAACAGAAGAAACAATGTGGCAGTCTTCCAAGTACCATTATTGGTATACATTGCTATTTTCGTTTCGTCAATTTTTTTCACATAGAACCTTGTAGTACTTGGGTCACGATTGGTCAAAAGAAAATTCAAAATTTTGAGTAATTTATTTCGTTAATTGTCAAAAACGTTGGTCCTGTCAGTGGCTAAGCGAATTATGAACATGATATACCATGTATATACAATATTCATGAAAAAAATACATTGTATTTTTGTGAGCCACCTGTCAACGTCAGCATGGTATATCTACTTACAACCGAAAAAAATCCTCAGCAATTTCATGTCATTCGTTTCACTTGCTGAACACATTTATCCTTTTATTAAATTCTCAACGGGACCGTTTCGTTTGGCAGCTCGCTAAGCTTTGGGGTTAAAATATGCACCCTCTGGAGAGGGAGTGTTTTTGACGAGCGTGGTTGAAAGCCAAGCACCCCTGTATTGAAAATGGCCACGGATTAGAGATGGCTCATTTGAAATTTGGCCGCTGCTTTAGAAGTGTAGTAAGAATTTCAGCACACTTTCGAAATCTACAGTGCATTATAATATAGTAAAGACAAATACAATGTATATTTAATTTCTGCATTTTTTAATGTATATTTTTATAGCCACATCAGAGCTATGTTTGAACTTACAGTTCCAGGAAAAACATTAAGTTAATTGATTACTGTATATTTTTTTAACACTGTATAGACCAGTGTTTCTTAACCGTATTAAAAGAATCGCACTCTTTAGCAGAAATAAATTATCCAAAATTATCTAACGCCCCCCAAAAAAAAGAAATTATAAAATTACACAATTTTCTATATATGTACTATTATTTCATGCAATAAATTTCCTACTACAAATAAAAAATGCTAAAAAATACAAATAAACACATGATATTATTATAATAATATAGTTTTACAATATCTCAGTTCCCTCCCCCTGGCTAAGTGCATTGGCCACTCGCTTTACCCCCTCGCATTCCTGCAGCGCTCCCCAAATTCTGAAAAATTTAAAACGCCCCCCAAGACTTCTAAATGCTCATCAAGGGGGGCGGTACCACCACCGTTAAGAACCACTGGTTTAGACGAAAGCTTATCGTCGAAATAGCAATCAACTATATGTATATACATATAAAAAATGCTTATTGTTGTACTAAAACACATCTTTTCACCTTATTACAACACTCTTGTGGCTACAATTTGACACTGCAATGTCGTTTATATTAAGCAATTATTTTTGGAGCTTATTTTTCAAGATAAAAAAATAAATTTCAAGTACCAAAATAATGAGATTTTGAAAATATGTATGGTCTTAAAAATTGGCCTGCATGTGCACAGTCTGTCAAGGGGATGTGGTTTACTATACGGCACGTAGTCTAACTTCTATTGGTAAAAACAACAATCGCATAGCTTTTAAAAGTGAGTTTAGCCAATTATTATTGACCAGCATGTTCATATTTAACGTTATCAACTGACATACATAGGAATTTTGTTTGGAATTGAAATTGTTAAATGCAATCGTTTTTTTAATATAATATAGATTAAAACAGGAGTTTATCTAATGTGTGCCTGTATGCCATGGAAAAACTACAAGAATGAAAAAACATCAATTCACATTTTAAATATACCCAGTAGATTTAATTGAATCATTTAATTCATAATTTATTAGTGGCTTTAGTGAAATAAAAAAAAATACATTGAATGAAACCTTTTGCACACTTGGTTGCAAAGTAATACATTTCAAATTAAGGAACTGGTATGTATACGCACATCTCTATTCGAGAAGTTGTCAATATTAATAAAAACAAACGGCATTATATACAATGTAATATTTCAAATCACATTTTTGGTGCACTGTGCATTACAATTCTAAAAACTGTTGTGTAAACATGCAGTTGAAATAAAAAAAAATATTACTCAATAATTATATATTACTTATAAAAGAATGTTTTATTAGTTTACTAGAAAACAAAGCAAATGTAATATAAAATACCTTATGCAGAATCAACGGTATATCTTTTAAAAAAATGTACTGTCTTTTCTTAAAATTAAGCGTGTGAAATTGACTTTTATTCAGCTGATTAATTTAAATTTCTGTAGAATGATTAGACACAAACAAAAAGTGTTTGAGTCTAGCACCCCCGGTTTTAAATAGAAAGAAAAATTGCACTCTGCATTTTATCATTTATAAGTTAAATCATAAAATCAATATTTATGCTTGTAAGTCTAAACATGGATACAAAAAAAGCAATTATTCACAATTTATTATTAAAATAATCAGGAAAAACACCAAGATATTCTCTTAAAATAGTTCAACTATTAGACTAACGAATACTATAAAAAATGTTTTAGTTATTATTTAACTCATTTGTATTTAAGGTGGAGCATATGGTCTCCTAATGGAGGTATCTAGACAAAAGTTTTTCTACAAAAACTGTTTGTTACTCAGTCGCTCAACCTCCCTTTTTTTTCAAAGAGAGTAAGTAAGGTCTGAGAGTATAAACCTTTGAAAAACGTCAGGTAAACTTTTGTATTTTATACCTAAGATTGTTATTATTGAAGCTCAGTATAAACTCAGTATAAATAATCAGATTTTTAATTTATCTTTATTAGCTTAAAAAATATTCTGTTCTATAAATTAAAAGAGGTATTTCAAAGATTAGTTCCAGTTATAATGTGCAATCGTTAAATGAAAGCAACAAAACTTTGATTTGAATGCTGCATAACAGGAAAAACGGCGATGGCAGTGTCAATAAATTATATTATGTTCGCGATTATTTACTCAGGAAATAATATATTACGTAGGGATTTATGTTTGCAAATATATTACTTACACACAAATATAGTTTGCAACGAGTACTACAAGCTGTTTGTAATAGTTGAATGACACTGAGCTTAAGGCAGTAACCGAATCTGAATTAATATTATATGAGTCCCCGAGAAGTGAAGTGAGCTAAACGGTATTATTTATATTCTACATGTCTTGAAGTATGTATCGTAAAAGTGAAATGGACTCAATAAATACAAATTTCAATAGTGTTATCTTTCTAAAATAAAAATGTGTAATCCTCTAAAACAGTGATCCCCAACCGGTGGTCCGCGGCCCAGTGCTGGGCCGCACAGACTTTCAGCCGGGCCACAAACAGTATGCCAAATTTCAAGAAATTCGCCATTCAAAAATATTGAACGTAGGATTTTATATCGCCTGCACGTTTTCCTGTATTTTTAGTTATTGTTAAATAAGAAGACATCAATAATGCGGCTCCGTATTTTGTTTCTTAGCCATTTTTGTGCAGTTACATATTACTCACACTTCTAAAATCCGGCTTCAAATTTGTAAAGTTTAGTTAATTGCGGATACCTACCTATTCTGTTGTATTATTTTTTTGTTTGCGACACGATGGTCGCTGGTTTTTTTCAGAATCGACAGTCATAAATATTTGCTATTCGATAGTGAATCCAGATGCAAAACCCTACCTAAATATACCAATAATTTCATTTTTCACTTTTAGGGTGCTCACTGTGAATACTCGGTGAAAAGGCATTATAGTAAAAAAAACACAATATTCCTTTGTACTTTATTTAAAAAGTCAGGACCGGTTTCGCTCATTACGAGCATAGTTATGTCTATTTGTAACAATATAAGATTTTAAAAATATTACATAAAATCCATTTTTATTTCATTACTAGTGGTTCGCGATTTTTTTTCCTTTTTTTACCGGTCCACATGTGTAAAAAGGTTGGGAAACACTGCTCTAAAACACCAAGTAAATACGTGATTGTACTAAAATCTAATTGAAAAGTTTGACCATTTTACTATTTGGCTCACCTTACTTCTCGAGGGTTCATATTACGCATGATATCTATAAAATTAGGAATCTTGGTTAAATAAAAAAAGGTGATAGTTTTGTCAAATTCTTTTTAAATATGTTTAAAAGAGTTATATATGAGTTGTTAAGAAGTGAATTAAGTCAATAAGTGTAATTGACAGAATTTTAAGCACAATCACGTATTTACTTAGTGTTTTTTAGATTGCATTTTTCTTATTTTAGGAAGAAAATATTATTGCCGGGTATATTCATTTTAATGATACTTTCAGGCATTCAAAACAATATAAGTTACCTAATTCAGTTTTTCCTAAGACACCATTTGGCTCACTTTACTTTTCAGGGCTCATATGATAAAATTTGAAGCCCTTACAAAAACGTTAGTGCCCTTTAATACAGTAAGTTGAATATTACTATTATAAGAATAGGTATAAAAAAAGGTATTTTGTTTTCATTGTGTAGAAATAGCCATGATGGTCCAATCGGACATCCAGATCTAGTTTCGTATCCAGAAAATTTCTGTCACTTCAAAAAAATTTGCTACTTCTTTTGGAGGAAAAGTTTATCTTCCATGCCTTTTACTATTTAATCCCTGATCATATCAGTTTCAAATCAAGTTGTTTAAATACTTACGTAATTGATTGCTTATTATTAACAAATTACTTTATTTAATTCACCATTAATAATATATATGTATATATTATACACACCTTTATAAATTATTAATTATTGTAGTTAATTAAAATGTAACTTAACTTAATCATTGAGGAGATTTCATCTTCGGTGTGATACAAAAAAACACTTTTATAAGAAATACACGAATCTTTTAAGGCAAAAAACCGCAAAATGTAAAAGCTTCATAAGAATTTTTAGTTAAAAAATTTGCCGACGCCTGGTAAGGAAAGTTAAATATCTGTAAATGTAGGACAGAATCAAAGTGAAAACGTGTGCATCTGTGATGTCACATGGTGTTGTTAAACTTGAATTACGCGTCGGGTTGCTAACTTCAATATAAAACAAGGGTATCATTAACTTTCCGTGATGTTCAGGGGGATTAATCTGCCCTCATAACACATATTTCACCATGAAATTTTAAAGTACATTTTTCGACCATTGTTTTGTCGTGTGAGATTTATGTGTTTTATTTTTACTGCTGAATGGAAAATAGGCCAGCTTTATTTTTGGCAAAGCTGAGAATTTATTACTTCAAGATAACAGTCTGGCATGATAACGGATAATGAAATCATACAATCCCTTTTCAGGATTTTTTTTATTCAGGTTAGTCGAATGGGGCATCGGCCAAATGGTGGTCGGCTTAAAATATTCACTTAATAATTAAGACATTCAAATTTGTTTGAATGAACAATGAAACTCCGATTTTATGATTAGAAGAAACTAAGAAAAATAGTTTAATAGAAACAAAAGATTGACGATAAAAATCATTAAAATTGGTTTCGTACAAGTGTTTGATCTCTAACCTTTACCAGTGAAAAAACACATAAGTCTCTTAATAATTACTATATTTTTCATTTCAGTCTTTTACCATTTTTCTTGTGTTCTCTTCAAAAACTTGGTGAATGACATTTTATTAAAAAAAAAAAACAATTCATGGTACTAATTATACATATAGTTACTAATTATGAAGACTGGTTTTGCTCGTGTCGAACATTTTAGTAAGTTGAAAATGCTCGTCATGAAAAACAATCTTGATAATATAAAAGGAGAATGAGTAGAAAATAGTGTGGTTGTTTTTTACTCTCTTTAAAGTTTTCTGTTTGAAGTTGATCTTTGATTGTCTCTTCGGAAAATAGCTGTTTATCATCAACATAATCATGCATTTAATCAATTAATTAGTTATTTTTTAAAAAAAATTCAGAAGTTAACTGAGAGTGTTTAAATTTAAAAGTGGGACTGCAAGAATTTAAAATATTTATCGAGAAAAAATGTGAATTCAGGGTAACTATGTTTAATCGAAATTACTTTGTATTTTACTCAATAACTTATATGTATACTTATAGATATGGATACGATTTTTTATTTTTTTATACATTAAAATAAAAATCGACACATTCTGATATTCTTGATAATTATTATTCTAATGTTTACAAACAACCGTCGACACTACAGTTTAAATGTAAATGATGTACATTCTAAATTTTATCTGCATACCCAGCCTGTTGAGTCGATTAATCAACCCAATGGAACAGTTCAATGTATCAACATCATCCCTCTAGCGTTTAATTAAAAGACAAATCTACGTACATTTATTAAGGGTAAAGGGTGTGCTAAAGAGAGGTCAAATTACTCTTTAAAATTCGTTGTGAATGAAAATTAGTTGTTGAAATAATAAATTACTATTTATATTACATTATTTTTTATAAATTGTTAGTTAAATAAAAACACAATATTCCTTTGTACTTTATTCTACTTTATTTAATAGGTCAGGACCGATATGGTTCATTGCAAACATTGACAACTGATAAGAAATACTATTTAACAATGCTATTTATACAAAAATAAATTTATATGAAAAGGTGTAAACAACAATTGACACTGAAAAGAATTGTTGAAATTAAACATCTCTAGTTCATATTAAACGCAGAAAATGATCATATTATTTGCCAAATATTTATAGTATTAAGTGAAATAAAGCATGAAATATTTACGTGTGTATTTAAATTACGAATTCACTAAATCAAAAAACTCCAAACGAAGAAGAAAATTAACGAAGATATAGGTATTTATTAATAATTAATTTAGTGATTGGAAAACAATATTAAATTTGAATCGTTCAAATTATATACATTCACACAAGTTTTGTCACCAACGACCCGCGTTTTGCCTTTCGGCATCTTCAGGCGTTCAAGTGCACGGATAAACTTGAACTGACGCTTAGTAAATGAATGTATCGTATTTAATTTTTTTTTTTTATACTAATTTACATTTTAATAGCCCTTTAGTTTAGTGATATACTTATATTTTTGTATATAAACGATACAAACTGCTTACTACGCGTCAGTTCAAGTACATCCGTGCACTTGGAATGCCTGAAGATGCCGAAAGGCGAAACCCGGGTCGTTAGCGACAAAACTCATGGAAAAGTACAAAATTCAAACAATTCAAATTTGATATTGAAATTCCATCAAGCACCCTCAGTCGAAATACTTAATTGTATCGTATTTGCATAAGAAATAAATGTATCATTCAGTTCAAAGCCATTGCTGGCGAAAAGGATTAACCCACGGGAAGGCTTACAAATTTAACTCGATATATTAAATTTTCACCTTTCACTTACAGCTAATTCATTACGTGATCACAATTTAACAAAGTTCTTTGAACAATGATTTTACATTCACCAAGTGAATAGTTATATTATATTTTATGGATTTGCACTTTCACAGTTCACAAAACTTTTGCAACTTCTGATTAACTATTTTCATGGATCGAAACAACTTGGGCGCTTTCCCACGTAACTCCCCGTACGTTGACCGTAAGCTTTTGAGCATAGCATGTCCAATAGTGCCACCCCACGCTTTACCATTAGACCACCGGGCCACGCTAGTATTCGTGCGATGTCTCCACAGATAGCAGCCAGAGTAATAGATAGTGTCTTCCATACAACATGGAACTGCCGTCTACGTGAATCTATCTAGCTATCTAGTCATCTATCTATTCGGCCATCTCTCCCCACAGGCCGAGTTTTACACAGCCCCTCGTGAGCACATTGTGAATGTACGCTATTCAAATAAAAGGGTTCGATGCATTTTTTGGAAGGAAATCGTTTCTGTGAAATATTTCAGTGATTTGCAAAAATAAACCACTCGCGTGGGCATTTTTTTATTGAAATAATCTGTTTTACATACATATGTCTTTAGCCAGAAACATCACACTTTTTCAATTACGAATTATTCAAACAATCATGTCTTTCTTGTCGTCCATTCTTTTTTATATATTACTCTTAAGGAAGTTGACCTAACAATAATAAAACACGTCATGTATGAACTCATAATATGTGAAATAAGCAAAGTGATAGAAAATTTAAATTAACTTTGATTATTCCACGTATTGTGTTACTAACTGCGACACGTGTTTCGCCTCTTTCAGATTATTCTCATTATCTGTTTGCTTTATTTCGATTCTACACCCCCCTCCTTGCTTCTCTTAAAAGGAAAAAAACCCAAACCACCATTTTGTAATTTTATAATTTTAAAATGTTAGAATCAATCTTGCTTCATTACTTAAGCAAACTTTGCGATAGTAAGTCTGAAGATGCCTCTGAAAAAGGCGAAACACGTGTCACAGTTAGTAACACAGTACGTGGAATAATCAAAGTTAATTTAAATTTTCTATTAAAATGAACTTTCACAAAGTTACCGCCCAAACCATCGAAAGTAAGCCAAGTGATATTTGAGCAAACATTAAGTTCAAAACGTAATAATATTCTACAGGTCTTATAGAATCGTAAAAGTGAAGATAGTTTAGTTTATACACACTGCATTAAACAGTGTTTTTTTCTCAAATAAAAATAAGCAATCCACGAAAGCACTGATTGACTTACTTCATTTCTCAGGGTCTCATATTATATATAATAACTAAAAATGTTTCACATGGTAGAAATTTGAACCTTGTCACTATTTTTTGCATGCAAACATTTAAAATGAACAAAATAAATATATGTAAGCTATAACTAGAACAAAGAATCCAATTTTGAGGGTATTAAGATATTTTACACTGAATAATCATTATGAGATAAAATAAATGTATAGAACTGTCATATTAATGTTTTAATCATTTCATTTGAAAGTATTACAATTTTTACATACATATTTAAATTTAAAGAGAAAACAATATATACGTTTTTATATGCTTAATTTCACTTAAAAATATCGGATAATTGTTTTTCTTTTTCATATTTAAACATACATAATTAAATATGGGAATGAATAAAAAAAAAGATAAATACAACTGATATAACGATCAATTTGTTACCTTACTCTTGTATATTGTATTACTTCTTAATGATTAACTGTAACATATATTTTTTCTAACAATCCATATGAGCTGGAAACTCCACTAAACGTTTGGGTGTATTATTATCAATAATCCTATCTAAGAATTTGTTAGTCATTCTTATATTATACGAAAGTATTTCATATCGTTCAATGTATTTTAACCCTTTTTAGGTTCCGGAATGATCAAGTTTTGAGTATGGGGAGGCTATATGCAGCTTCTTGCTTACCGCATATCTAGATGCTTGAATCGGATTGTAAAGCTAATCGATGTTTCGGTCACGTACCCATTTCTAAGAGCTTTGAATGATAAAGGACATTCAATATGTTGCATTAAATAGAGTACCTATACTCTACGGAGTATTCCATCACTTTCTGCATGAATAATTCACTCAAGAAGTTATTTTAGATACCAGAAAATGAAAGATCAGTTTATCTATTTGATTAGATTGAAGCAAACATAGGCAGATTTAAATCGTTCAAATGATGTACATTCACACAAATTTTGTCACTAACGACCCGGGTTTTACCTTTCGGCATCTTCAGGCGTTCAAGCGTACGGATTAACTTGAACTGACCCTTAGCAAATGAATATTTCGTGTTTATATAAGAAATAAATGCATCACTGAGTTTAAAGCTATTGCTGGTGAAAGGATACGCCCATGGGAATACCCACAGACTTGAATAGTGAGTAGTTTTAAGAATTATATTTATTTCATTTGTCGGAAAAGGTTTATGACTATATTTATTTAGGGTATAACAGTGGCGATCCAGGCATGTTTAATATTTCATTTATAATCGGAAGACTGTTCAATTGCGCTCTGTTTATTTCTAGAATTTCCTGGAAAAAGAGCTTATGGGTATCCGTATTTGGATGTAACATTTTGTACTTGAATGCCTGAAGATGCCAAACGGCGAAACCCGGGTCGTTAGTGACAAAATCTGTGTGAATGTACATAATTTGAACGATTCAAATTAAATATTGAAATTCCACCAAGCACCTTCAGTCGAAATCTTAAATTATAAAAATAGTTAGAATCAAGTAAAAATAGACATAAATAATTACAGCTTTCTTGATTACTTAAAACCTGTTTTACTTAACCGAAAAGCTTAACAGAATGAATAAATATATTTATAATAAGTTTGATTCGTTCAAATTTTGTAACTTTATCACTAACGACTCTGACTTCACTTCCGGCATTCTAAGGTATTCAAAAACTGATAGTTTAAGTTCATTGATGCACATGAATGCCTGAAGACGTCGATAAGCGAAACTTGGGTCATTAGCGACGATACGTATGGAAATGTACAACTTAAAACGGCTGAAAAATTGATATTTAAACTCCATCATCATTCTATCATTCTGTCGAAATCCTCAATTATATTTAAAAAATATCACATAGTAATCTAACCTACAACACACACCTCATTGAATGTTTCTCCCACAAAAATTACTTTAACTGACATAAGAAATTTGATAAAGTAACATAGGTAAATGTCCCTTTCGAAAATTTAATAACAAATATAAAGCATTTAAAAAATTATTTTAACAAATTATTTTTGAATTGAAACTTTAAAAGTCGTTTTATTCAAAATGTAAATTATTTTTAATATAATAATGTTTGCTTGTAGTCTTCAAATGTTTCACCAGTTTGAGAAACATTACCGCAAAAACCATTCTTTATTTATGAGTTATTTTTTTTTATTAACATTAAAAAAATAATTAAATTAAAGATTCGTATCGGCTTGAAATATTATGAAGATTTTATATGTCAAAACTACTGATTTCTGTAACTACTTTGATTTTTGCGGTCGTTGGTAAAAATTTATAGTTAAATCTTTAGTAAAAAGTTTTAAAAAATTTACTTGATGGTCAATACCATCTGGGAAAAGATATACACAATAGAGTTACCACTATGATGATTTTTTAATTATATGTTAGAGGTGTTAAGCATTTTAATTTTGTGTAATTAAATAATCAATTATACTGTAATTTGTAAATTCTTTTCAATGTCAATTGTTGTTTACATCTTTTCATTTCAATTTATTTTTGTATAAATAGCATCAGTTGACAATGCTTGCAATGAGCGAAACCGGTCCTGACCTTTTAAATAAAGTGGAATAAAGTACAAATGATACAACATAAGTCATGTATATCATTTTATAACTGTATAGGTACTTGCTGTTCAATACTTTAAAAGCAATTATTCAAAAGCTTTCAAAATTGAACTTCGTCAGACTTTGATGTATAGCTCAATGAAATTGTATGCTGGCTTTTAAGTTCAACAGAAGCTCTCCGTTATCTACCCAAACTGAATGTGCAATCTAATCAAAATTCCTCTTCGTCGATATATCTAACGTAGTAATATACTAGGGCAGCATCTGGTCGAGGATGTATACAGTTCGTGCTGATAATCAATCTCGAGCGTTCTCGCTATCGCAGAGGATATCCATTGCATGTTCCGGTCGTTGCATCGACGTTCTCATAGCGCGCGGATTCCGCATGCCAATCTGGACGCCGGTATGTGCGCCTGATATCCTCAGATGGCATCGAGATATTAAAATCGAAACGTCGGGCCCTCCTTTAGGGACAGGCGGGTCGCGAATCGGAAACAGTTGGTTATCGAAAGATTAATTTTATTTAATTTAAGATTTCGACTGAAGGTGCTTGGTGGAATTTCAATATTAAATTTGAATCGTTCAAACTATGTACATTCTCACAGATTTTGTCACTAACGAGCCGGGTTTTGCCTTTCGGCATCTTCAGGCATTCAAGTGCACGGATAAACTTTAACTGACGTTTAGTAAATGAAAGTTTCGTGTTTATATAAGAAATAAATGCATCACTGAGTCCAAAGCCATTGCTGGCGAAAAGGATAAGCTCGTGGGAATGCCAACAGATTTGAGTAGTAAGTAGTTTCAAGAATTATATTATTTTTTTGTCGGCAAAGGTTTTATGATTATATGATTTTATGATTATATAGGGTATAGAAGTGGAGATGCCGGAAAGTTGAGTATTCCATTTAAAATCGGAAGACTTTGCAGCTGTGCTCTATTTATTTCCAAAATTTCCTGGAAAAAGAGCTTATGACTGTCCGTATTTGGGTGTAACATTATTTATTTATTTAGTTTGAACGATTCAAAAAAAAAAAAATTATTGCTGTATTTTTAATTTTTATACTATTGTGGTCAAGAACGCTTTCGCATATCGCAACATTAAAATAAATTCACATTAAAATTATGGAAAATCTACATAGCCATAATTGTTGATATAAAATTTAAAATAACTTAGATCAGCGTTTCCCAAATGATGGGTCGCAGAAAGCAAATTGCCGGGTCGCCAATTTCCTAAAATAGTGTCTTTTGTCACAACCTATAAGTGTGAAGCAGGCTTTTCGACATTGGTTTTTTTTTTAAATAAATATAGAAACCGATTAGAAGTCAAACCGGATCTAAAAATAAAGCTTTCAAGAAACAGCAGCACACCTTCATTAATAAATTATTGGTACATTTGATTTTATCAGAGTAAATTATTTTGTATTATAACATATAAAGACTGTATGGACATAAATAAACTGTTTTATTCTACCTAAAGGCCGGTAGTACAGGCCATAACAATTTTAGTGGGTCATAAAGGAGAAATATTAAAATAACTGGGTCGCGGGGGAAAATGTTTGGGAAACGCTGACTTAGATTATTCTACGTATTGTGCTACTAACTGTGACACGTGTTTAGCTTCTTTCAGAGGCATCCTCAGACAATCTTAATTCTACATTCGTAATTAAACAAGCTTTGTGATTATTATGTTAACATAATATATATTAAATGTCAAAGGTTTGGCGCCTCTGAGAACATAATACCACGTTACAAAGAATGTCGCCGGGTCAAAAGATATTTAGACAATATTAAAAAACAGTCGACAGAGTGAAAATAGCATGTCGAACGTATTGATTTTAAAATGGCGAGAAACAATTCCAAATATTTTGAAATTTAAATTTTCGTTGGACAGTGATGAAATATTTTTAAATATTTATAACATGAATGCGTTCAAAAAATAAAATAATAAAACTTAAGTCATATTAATTTTTAGCTAATAAAAGTTATGATATTTTGTTTTGCAGCAATGAGTGTTGGCTACATCAATGTTCCTTTATCTTAATCATACAGTTTTACTTGTGTATTAACAAGTAGGATAATTTGATTAAGTGTTTCAATGAGAACCGATTGTAGCTCACTTGCTTAATCTCTTTACAAAAAAAAAACATTCTTTTTTACTAATTCTATATTTTACTAGTTTCGTTCATGATGAGCATTTTCAATTGATCTGTGAGCGAAAGTGTTTTAGGTTTTTTTTAATGCAAGTATTGACAGTAAACACATTAAAAGCAATCTTTTTTTAAATGAAAGAATAATGCTGTTTGAAAAGGACTAATTGTTGGTAAAGTAATTTAAGGGTGTTTTATACGAAAAGAGGCTAGAAATATCGATTTCGTAAAAAAAAAAACAAATAGAAAAAATACTATTGTAAATAGTGAATTTTGAATTATGATTTTCGGTTATGTCATGATTTTTCATGAGCGTATATGTATAAATACTATTAACTGTATCGGCGTTTACTTGGTAGAACTCCATTGTAATAAGTTTTAAAAAATGTGAACATATTTTAGTTCTACAAATATAATTTTATCTACGGTCGATAGCTATTTCGGCTTACGTCCTCAGTGTATACTTATGTATATTAACTAAACTATGTACCTATACTGGCTTAGAAGTGATACACAATACATCATCTGTTTTAACATTATAATTTATATACTAGCCGGTTCCCGGCAAGAGTTGCAATGCCAATCAAAGAAAGAAAGTTTATTTGTGTTTATTGAAGTGGATGCTTTATTTTTCTGTCTGTTTCACGTTTGCTACCGATTGTATATAGTACGACACACGCGCCACCTACTGTAAGTAAGTGCAAGCATACGTTGTAAAAATGAAATGTATGGCAGACATACAAACATTGATTTGTATATATAAGACCATATTGTAGGCTGTTTTAATATGCCTATAACCTTCCCAGAAGTGCAAGCATAAAGTTTGTCAAAGTTTTATTGCAATCAGATTAGCGGTGTGTCTATTCTATTCACTATTCTATAAACTATTCAAGACTACTATTCGAATTTTTAGAAATTAATAAAACTCTTAACAAAAAAGAAATATTATTAAATAATATTCTTAATAGCACAAGTGGTTCCCCATTACTAAAATTGTTTCCAATTAATAGAGTAATCACCAACCTAGCTGATTGATTGCAGCTCATTAGTTTAATAGTTTGTAATGTTTAACGTCATTAGTAGTATGATTAAATTTGTTTGCTCTGTTTCGATTTTATAATCCCCTCTTTGCTTTCCTTAACAAGGAAAATCCCAATCTGATTGATTGCAACTCATTAGTATCATTATTTGTTTGCTTTATTTCAATTCTACACCCCCCTCCTTGCTCCTCTTAAAAGGAAAAAAACCCAAAACTCCATTTTGTAATTTCATAATTTTTAAATGTTAGAATCAATCGTGCTTCATTACTTAAGCAAACTTTGCGATAATAAGTCTGAAGATGCCTCCGAAAGAGGCGAAACACGTGTCCGAGTTAGTAACACAATACGTGGAATAATCAAAGTTAATTTAAATTTTCTATTATTCAAAACATGTTAGTTTAGTTTAGTGATTTTTTATAATTCACTATATCGGCGTCTTGTAAGAGTTTGAGCAACGGTTAGTATGTATAAATACTGATTACAGTGATACCGTACTTCAAAATGTACATGTCTTTTTGTTCTGCGGTATAAGTTTCCCAAAAAGGGGTACAGAGGAAGTCGCTATTCATTTGCAGTAACTGTGCAACGTTGCCCCCCCCCTTTTTGATTCGTTTCTTGTTAGATGATCCATCAAGCGTAAAGCACACACTGTTCAAAGCCAACTTGTAGTGGTAAATGCACCTACCCCTGTTTCGTAGGGATGAAAAAACGGCGTAGCTTGTCAACCACAGTTAATGTGCGCGTAAGAAGATGGGGAGATTTTTCTAGATGACCAAAAATTATCGAAACTGTGGAACAAATAAATAGAATCGATTTAAAAAAATATATTAAACTACTTAACGCGTTGGCAAAATGTATTGTATAGCAGCGTATATTACTGTCCCTGTTCAAGATTTGTCAAATACATTGTACATTTTTTTTTTTTTTTTTACCATGTCCGCTCCCAATGTGGAGCATATGGATTCCTAATGGAGTTAATCTCAACAGAAGTGTTTCTACGAGAACTGCTTGTTACTCAGTTGCTCAACCTCTCTTTTTCCAAAGAGAGTAGGAATAGAAGGAAAGGGCTAGGATAGGACTAGTGTTTGCTAATCGCTCTCGATACGCCCCTTACATAGGATAGGATGGGTGGGAGTGGAGAATTCAAGACATCACATACATCCATGCCTTTGAACAGAAATTCATAAATCGATTGAAAAATCAATTTATAAAACTGCCCGTACTGGGATTCGAACCCGTGACCTCCGTAGCGGTAGCCAACGACGTTGACCACTCGACCACACAGGCGGCAATATAGACCTAATAAGTTGATTGTTAAAACTATTTTTATGTAAGTATCTAAGTTTGTCAATACAGCAACCGAGTAAAAAAAAATGCCCAAGCGCGTTTACTAATCGGCTACGAGACCTAATTTTTTTTAAAAAATAATAGAGTTTTACAGATATCTGCTGTCATCACAATTTTAATAAAAGTAATATAATTTGTTTTAAATTCAATTACAGTTAAAATATAATCAATGTTTATAGTCAGTATAAAATACTATAAAGATGCATCGATTGCACAGCTACACATTTTTTTGTTTTTTATTCTAATATATTTTTTCGATTCTTCTCCGGTCCTAATATAGAACACATGGCTTCCAAATGAAGATATTTCAACATGTCTTTATTTTTAACAAGAACTGTTCACTTTTAAGGTGTTCACTGTCAATACTTGGTGGAATGGCATTATAATAAAACATTTTTAGTACTTTTTCCACATAAAATTTATTAGATCAGGACCGGTTTCGCTCATGATGAGCATTGTCAACTGATAAGAAAAACAATAAAACAGTGATATTTATACAAAAGTTAAGTGATAAAAACAAAGTATGACAAACAATTGGTATTACAACCTAGCAAAAGAATTGAAGTAAAATACAAGGAAAATAAACTATAAATAAAAAGTTGAAGACCACTTAGCAATGAAACTATTGTAATACCAATTGTTTGTCATACCTTGTTTTTATCACTTAACTTTTGTATAAATATCACTGTTTTATTGTTTTTCTTATCAGTTGACAATGCTCATCATGAGCGAAACCGGTCCTGATCTAATAAATTTTATGTGGAAAAAGTACTAAAAATGTTTTATTATTTTTATTACAAGAACTGTTATTTACTCAGATCCTTAAGCTTTGTTTTTCGAAGAGAGTAATAAGGATAGAAAAATAGACTAAATACAAGATTAGCGGTCAACTAATCCCACTTTTTATACCCGTTATTTGAGGATTGAAAGAGAGGGCGATGATAATCCTTTGACAACACAAACACCAATCCCAACATACAGATATCGATTGGAAAAATACTATTCGTGCTAGGACTCGAGCCGATAAGATCTATCACGGAAGCCGTTATCGACTGACGTCAACCACTGCGCCATGGGTCTAACTAAAATTAAATAATTGTATTAAGTCTCATCTTTACATAACTTTGCTAAAAAAATGTATTAAAGTAAAATTTTTATCTTTTACATCATCAAAACATGTTATACTTATTATATGGAATAATCTTAACAGCAAAAACTATATTTATAACACTTAGCCCATTTTGAAGTGTGGTTTCGTATGATTATGAAAGATTTCTTATGAAAATAAACTTAATTTTAATAATAAAACTGATAACATCGTTATTTAATAAATAGTGCCCAAAGGTGTGAAATATGTGTCGCTACTTCAAAAATCATCTTTAAATTTACGCTATCGTTAAATTAGTCTTAACTAATAAGGTAAAAAAAGCAACGTATTTATTTATTATTTATTAGTTGATAGTTATTTTGGCTTTCGCCATCGTCAGAACTATGATTAAACTTACAAGATTTACTCCGAAGAGATACACAATGCATCATTTTAAGTAAAAATAAATAAAAATTGTCTCAACTCTTATCCAATATTATTGATGAAAATAAAATATTCTTTCCCAATTCAGATTTTTGAATTGAAGTATGTACAAAACATATATAATTTTGATGATTATCACAGAATTCAAGTAAAAAAAGTTTGATTTAAAATTTTCTTTAATTCAAAATATTATATTAAAATTATGGTGGACCCAATATAGCATTGCTCGTATATTTGCCAAGATCGGAATGCTCATGCGATTTGGTTTCCAGCCACTTGATTCGTGAGTTTTATGGGTTCGTGTGCGACCCCCGGATCCATTCCGACCGACTCCGGTGGGTTTCGTCAGCCGGAATGAGCACGAAACCAGGCGAAGAGGCTGCGAGCCGGATTGCGAATAATAATAAGCTTTCTCTCCGAACGCACTTTTGTGAAATGCATCGAGTGTGCGTGAGCTGTGAGCACTGCGTCTAAAATTAAAATAAAAAAAACACACCAGGTCCGAATTATGTACATAAAAAAAGAAAATCTCATAAAAAGCTATACATTAGCAATCTGATGGGACTGAGCTAAAATTTCAGCAAGCTCAATATAAGAATATAAAATTCTTTTTTTTTTGTTGTGTATTTCAAAAATAAATTTACAGAAAAAAAGATCCAGAGATTTTCATTTCTCTCTGTTTAATTGAAAATCTTGAAATTGGAATAAAGGGAACAGTTGAAATTCTAAAACTGCTTTAAATTAATAAAAAAATATTTGTTTTTTTGGGTTTGTTTTTTCAGCGACCGCCAACTGATGGCGCGCGCTGTGTGACGTGTTGTGTCATCTTAATAAAACAAGAACTCTTCCACATTAAAAATATTCGATTGGTGAGCAAAAAATAACAGTTTTATTGATTTATAACGCTTTTCATTGACTAACGTTACTAATAAGTAAATCAAACTTCTAAAAAAACATCCTATATTATTATATTATTTTTATATTTTATTTAATAAACACTAAAAACAATATATCTCATGAATACAATAAAAAAATACAATGGTTTTAAGCACGTACATTTTTAATACTTTAGATTTAGATAAAAATGTATAAAATTTTCAAAGAATCAAAACATTTTCAAAAATCTTTGGCAAAAGCCCGTTTGCACATTAATAATTAATACAACAGCTATTTTGGCATCACATCATAATTACAATACACTTGCATATTGATTGAAAAAAAAAAATTATACGTTAAAAATATATCGTGAAATTTGATCTCACACCTAAATGAAAATAAATAACTCACATCTATAGCAAGTTATTTGCCGTTATATCCTGGATATTTTTCTGCTCATTTTTCACTTGGCTGATAAAAGTTCAGGCTCTTGTTCAAGTTTATAGAGACTCCAAAGCGAAAATGACACACGTAACTGATATTTTGTACTGGTAAGAAAAATGATACACGTGTATTTTGCGACAGGCGTATTATACGCCGTGTAAAACGTGATTGTACTTATGTTGAGTTGGTATAAGGAACAATCAGGAATGGAATGGAGCACAATGAAAGAAATTCAATACGCTTCAAAAAATATATGAATACATATCGACTGTGGAAAGGAAAAAGAACGTAGCCCACAAATTTTACAGGAGGCACAAAAAACGTGTTTTGATGATTTTGGGCTATATGCAAATTATGAAATATAAACAAAATAAAAGTGCACGGAGACTTTTAAACTGGTATTTAATTCACATAATCTAATATTAATTAAAGAAATTGCCCAGAAAAAACTTTTTTTTCAGTCTTGTTTCATGGTTTCAATTTTCACAAGCTCAAGCTTTTTTCAAACTTAAAAGCTAAATTTAGAGTGTGTCAAGTTGTATACTGTTGATTATTGAAAAAAAGTCGTTCTTTAAAAACTGAGGGTAACGTCCTTTTTCCTTTCCACAGTCGATATCCGCTCTCTATGTGAAGCATATGGCCTCTTAATGGTGGTATCTCAACGGAAGCTTTTTTTCTACGAAAATTGCTGATTTATCAGTTTGCCAATCTCAAAAATGATCAGAGAAGGATGAGCTCTGGAAACGACTTGTCTAATCGATTGTATACATATATGTTAATGATTAAGTATAGAGTCGATGGAAATAAAAAAATACCCCATAAATCAATAATAAATTTAGTTTATGAAATATTACATTGATTAGTTCGAAGCTTTGATCGCGTATCCAAGTAAAACTAAAAAGCTGTCTCTCGTGGAACATACTAAAAATTGATGTTAATTAAAAGAATGAAGTGGATTATTTTTATTTTTATTTTTGTTTTTTAAGTACAAAGGGAAATGGGAAAGAAGTTCAAGATAAAGGTAGTTGAGAGAAATAAAATAATGACCACACTTGGTAGAGAATATTTTTCAGCGTAGAAAGAAAGTGTATGATAATATTTATGTTTTTTATGATGAGCGATGCTTGAACTGAAACAAAATTTAAAATAAAAACATTGTCGGACATTGCGACGTCTATGTAATGGGTAGTCAACCTTTGGTGAAGTTAATATAACTAAAATATGACAATTAAAAACTAGCTTAAATATAGAAAACTAGCCACTGGGTATGAATATGATCCAAGACAAGTAACGAATGTTAAATTTCTGCTTCCAATGTGTACTACTTGGCCTCTTAATGGAGGTATCATAATAAATTGTTTTATTCGAGAACTGTTTGTTAGTTTGAACAATTAGTTAATGTTCAAGCTAAGCCTGAGTCTTCAGTGGTAAAAGTATGATATTCTAAACAATCAAACTTAATTTGGAAATCAAATCAAGCACTTTCAGTCGGAATCTTAAAATAAAAAATTTTTTTACGATATTTATGATAAGTTTTATAAAAATACGAATGAATAGAAAGAATAATGTGGATTTACGTGAAATTCTTAAAATGGTTAATATGTATAATCTGCTTTGATGGTGTGCAACCAAAATAGTCATCAATTAAATAAAATATTTTTATTGTTCTGATACAATCAAATAATTTGATACTTTATTTGAGATTCAGTGGTTACTTTGTGGAAGTTTGTTTTGAATACAATATTAAATTTGATAACATTGTTACTTGAGTTGTTGTCTTACAAATGAAGACACGTGTTTCGACTGTTTCTTGAAAGTTCACTGATAAATATTTTATTCGTAAACCTTGCGATGTTCTGTTTGATGATGTTTCTTAACGAGCCGAAACTTATGTCACAATTGTGGGGTTATAATGCAAAACATATTATTTTCAAAACTCTAACTTTTTAGTAGTGTCAAATACTATAACGAATAACACAAACAAAATAACATTTGCATACAAATATGATTTCCAATTTGAAAACGACAGTCTTTTAGACATTTTATATTAAAGCTAATAGAGCCAGTCGATTCCTGATGCTAAGATTACCCTATTTGCATACATAACTTAATATCGCTCATTTTGGAAATAGTACATTTTGCATTATTACCCCACAATTTGTAAAATAGCAAATGAAGCAAAGCCATCAAATTACATGTATTTATTTGATTTTTCTATCTCATAAGTACTAAAAGCTCAGCATAAAAAACGCCTAATATGCCCAACTCTTTTGCGTTGTTCTTCTATGTTTTATTTTGGTGACATGACGTTTGTTATCACTGACCCCGAGTCTAGACATTGAACAATGCTCTGCAAGGTATCTCGAGTATGCCTTTGATAAATTCAACGTTTCGTAATACCTACACCAAACAGTCATTAGCTTCTGGTATTTACTTTTGACTGGAAGCTGATGATAGTAGACGTTCGATTGTTCTCCCCAACGAATGACTACTGCTACTGCAAAAAAACAAACAAACTTCTCCACTTGTATTTTAAATCTGTGTGGCAAACATTTTTCGCTCGCTTCTTTCTCCCGGCAGATAACTGTTTTATCTTTTTTAATGCGAGACGTTTCAACAAGATTTCTTTAAATCCTTCAAAGTAAGAAGTAGTTTTTAAAAGTACTGAAAGTTAGTACTTGAACTGAAGTTATACTTAAATAGAATTACGACGCAAAGTTTCTCACGTGTAGAATAGTTAATCAAGTAAAAACTAGGTGAAAACTCTTTTAGGTTTAGCAACTTTTAAAATATATACTTGTGAATACATACATACTAATAATAAAATTAATAAGTATGAAAGCTAAAGTGAAGGACACAGTAGCATTGCATAAACGCATTAATTGATATTTTCCCCATGAATATTATCAATTTAGGCTACAATATGTACTCGTTATTAAGGTATCCAATCCTGGACTCTTTTAGTGTAAATTTTTCCATTCACCATAAAATTGTGTAGAAATTCGAGATTGAGAATTTTTTACTCGATTTAAAAACCCTAAAGTTGACCGCATTTTCAAAATGAAAAGACGCGAAACATTTTTCTTCCAAAAATTTCCAAATCGAAAAACTAAGGATTTTTAAAAAAAAGCCAAGACATTTTTTTTAGCTGTCACGCGAATTTTTAAAATTTCCTCTGGTTGCCTATTTTAAATGACATGTTGAGAATTTTACAGTTTATGTCCTCAATCCCGAAATCGTGGAATAAGTACTATCACTATTTCGGGATTTCAGGATCACAAAATTGAACGAGATCCTGGGATTAGAGGCCCTAAGTATTCATAATAAAGTATTTTTGAAAGGTCGAGTAATTTGTGTAATGGAAAATGACTTTAAGCACGTCACTTATCTATTGTTTTACTAGACCTAATACTTATTTACTTTATCCTCTATGGAAATTTTGGGTTGAAAAGTGATAACTATCATAGTTACTTTCAAGCAAGTACTATTAAAGGTCTATTAAAGTACTATAAAAAGGGAACAAATTAAATGGTCAGAATTAAATAAATCAATATTAGGTCAGAATATTTTATTTTTTTCAACCATGTCCGCTCCCAATGTGAAGCATATGTAGTCCTAATGGAGTTTATCTCAACAGAAGTGTTTCTATGAGAACTGCTTGTTACTCAGTTGCTCAACCTCTCTTTTTCTAAAGAGAGTAGGGATAGAAGTATAGGGCTAGGACAGAATTAGTGGTAAGCTAATCGCTCTCGATACGCCCCGTTCATAGGATAGGATGGGTGAGAGGAGGGAATTCAAGACATCACATACATCCATGCCATTGAACAGAAATTCATAAATCGATTGAAAAATTTATAAAACTGTCCGTACTGGGATTTCAACCCGGGCCCTCTGTAGCCAAAGCCAACGACGTTGACCTCTAAACCAAACAGGCGGCAAATATTATACGGTCAGAATATTTTATACCTCTTTGGCTAGGTTAGGTTAGGTTTTCTTTAATTTCATTTAAATTATGACGATTTTTTCTGACCGATATATTATGAACATTTAATATAAATTATGACCGAAAAAATGCCCCTTATATAAGCCCAAACATCCAAATAAAGTGTAAAGAGTTTTGGAATCGTATAATAGTTATATTAGGTTTTTCATGTTGATAATTTTAATTTTCAAGACAATTTTTAAATCCGTGTCGGGATAGTAAATTTAACAAAACATTGTTGCCAGTCACGTATAAACATATTTTACCTAGAGCTTTCATTTTTCGTGAGCTTTCATTGCTCCGACAGTACTGGGGCGAGTTATTTAGTATTCAGTATTAACTTCCTTAGCCGCGGGTGAAAATGTGACGCAACGCGAAAACATTGTCGCAGAAAATCCCCCGTTACGTACATTTCTATACAAAACGTCTCCTAAAGCTTGCAAAGAGTGTAGATATGGAACTTTGGTAGTCTTTTTAAGCGTATTTTTTACACAGAACTTGCGTACTATAAAGCGATTGTATTTTTGAGGAAAATTTATGGTCACGCTAACCAAACGGAGAGTACAATAAACGCGTAAGGAAACGCTGCGTAGCTGCTGGTCTTAAAAAATCAATGTTTGATTTATTGAATTATACCATATACGCGGTGTGGCTTACAACAATACACTTATTTATTAAAACCACTATTGTCCGCTCCCAATGTGGAGAATATGGTCTCCTAATGGAGGTATCTCAGTAGAAGTTTTTCTACGAGAACTGTTTGTTACTCAGTCGCTCAACCTCACTTTTTTCAAAGTGAGTAGTAGGGAAAGAAGAATAAGGCGAAAACAGTACTAGTGGTTGACTAATTGCTATTGCTACACCCAGTTGTTGAAGGACCAGATGGATGGAAGGAGAGGAAATGATGTAAATTGACATCATAAACACCTAGTTTTCGATCACAACTTTGAATTGAATAATTATCAAATTCACTGTGATCTAACCGAGAATCGAACCCAGACCTGCGTGATCGTTAGAGCAAGCTCTAACTAACTGGGCCACAGCAGGTAACAAAACCTCATAATGTAGTTACCGATGTTTTACCGATGTACCATAAAAAACAACAGTCAAAATGCTGATAAATCTAGTTATATTTTTCACCGTCCACTGTTCACCATTTTGTTTGTTTTAAACTGCTTTTATGAAAAGAGAGATATGTACATAGACAAAATGTATAATGCTATAACGAAATAAAATACATGTCTTGTATTATATTGTACAAGACATTATTAAAAAAAGAATTTTCGTTTAGAAAGAAAAGTGGTAAGCAAACATTTAAACAAAGTACTACATAACATTATTTTATTTATCAATTTTAGGGTGTTCGCTGTCATACTTGAAGGCATTATATTAACGAAATTAAGTAAGCAAAACTGGTCTTGATAATAATAAATAAATTTGAAATTCGTACAAGAGAGTTTTTTATATTATTTAAAATTTCATTATAGACAAACATACATTCAAAATAAACATCGTTTACGAAATGTGAATTTCAACAATTACAACTTTTTTTTATTTTCTGGCACTTTGGTCCGGAATAAACCTTGGCCGACTCAATTAATCTCCTCTTTCGTCGTCAGCCACTTTAACTTTCCGTCCAGATACCATAACTAGGGTATCCAATTCCGGGATCCCGTCCAGTTCTGTGATCCCGAAATCCCAATCCCAGTATTTCCCAGTACCAATCCCGGGATTTCGGGATTGAGAAAATTCAACGCGGAAAAGCTAAAAAATACTTTTGGATTTCAAAATTTTTGTAAAACCTAAAAAAAACGTCCCACGCTGGTAATTCGCAAATTTCTGGGTTTTTTCAATTGAGATGGAATTGTTTAAGAAATACCATGATTTCAAAATCTCCGACCAAATTTTTTTTAATCCCGAATCCCATTTTTTACACCTGTGCTCAATCCAGGGATTCCAGGATTGAAACATTTGTCCATCCTGGAATACCAGGATCATAAAAAGGGTACGGGATTGGATACCCTAATCGTAACGTAGCACAATATTTTTTGACATTTAAAACTCATTTTTTTTATTATAATAAAAAGAAGGCATACTTGGAAAATTCTCGGTTGACAGTATAAACGGCCTAGTTTTGTCAAACGTTTGCCGAATGAGGACAAACCGCTCGAGGAGATTTCGCAAAAAGGTAGGCGGCACGCAGTCGTTATAAAGTTTTCAATCAGCAACTAGACGGGCGGGTTGGGTCGGGTATGGGCGGACGCGATGGGGCTCGCAATATGCGCCGCCCCCGGCATCGGTCGGGTCTTAATGGTTCTCAGGGTAGATCCCATTCTGGGGCCCTTCCGAATTGCGATAACTACGCGAAAAGTGATAGGTGATGAATGGGCATTGTGTGTGCTCCCTGATTGTGTATGGATTTTTTCACGCTTTTACGAACTGGATCTATTTTATATTGAAAAATTATGTATCGAAAACAACCGTATCATAATATTAAATTTAAAATAACTTAGAGTATTTCACTTATTGTGCTACTAACTGTGACACATGTTTTGTCTCTTTCGGAGGCATCCTCAATCCTCCATCGAGTAAATAAAAAATATTTAAAAATGAATACCTTCTGGAATGATTTTTTAGAAATAAATGAAAGTATTAACAATAAAGAATTATTATTAAATAATATCTTAAATAGGACAAGTTGCTCGTCACTGCTAAATTGATTTCCAATGGTTTATTTAACCCATCCAAATTGATGCATCTTATTAGTTAATCATTTTGTAAAGTAACTGTCATTTGTAGAATCATTATTGTTTGTTTGTATTTTTATCCTCCCTCCCTTGCTTCACGTTTTTATTTGTATAATATACTAGAATAGTGAAATTAAAAACATTTGTAATTAGAGGATGCCTCTGAAAGAGGCGAAAATGTGTCACAGCTAGTAGCACAATACGTGGAATAATCTAAGTTATTTTTATATTTAAATGAACTTCCACAAAGTTACCGCCGAATCCATCGAAAGTACAACCGTATCATGTTTAATTGTTTCTTTATGACTGATCTTTTTTTACTCAAGTTACTAAAAAACGAGTTTTCATCAAATTTGTAAGCATATGAAAATACACAAACAATATGGTTTAGCTACCCAGAACAAACTATACTATATGAATGATTATTGATTGCAATTACTATGAGATCAGAAAACTATGTCGACTGTAGAAAGGAAAAAAGACGTAACCCACACGTATCAAATTTTGCAGGAGACACAAAAAACGTTTTTTGATGATTTTAAGCTAAAAGCAAATTATGAAATATACACAAACCTGCTCGGTGACTGATAAACTGTTTTTTTTATTGACTTAGCCTAATATTAATTCAGTAAAAAGCCATTTTTATGTCCTTTTTCCTGGTTGCAATTTTAACCAGCCTTTTTTTCCAACCTTAAAGCTAAGTTTAGGTACTGATTCGGCGTTTTCAGCTTCAATCTTTTTTATAGAACGTGTGTCAAGTTGTATCTATTGGGATTATCAAAAAAAAAGCTGTTTGGAAAAACTGTGGGATACGTCTTTTTTCATTTCCACAGTCGATATGTATATTTAAAAAAAAATGTTTTCACGATGACTTTGGGAAAATTGATAATTTTATATTGTAATATATTTGATTATTGAAAACGGTTGCTTTCTGTTGGCTTAATCAAATAAATACACCTGCGTGTAAAAAATATATTCCATATTCGTGAATTTCCTGCTTTGGTCTAATAGTAAAAACCTCATTTTAGCTATCAGATGGCTCCAGGTTTCAAGTCCCTGCAAACTCAATATGATATTTATATTTATACGCTTAAAACCTGATATTTTTGGCGTGGATTTTCTTAATGTATTTTCTCCTCGAGCTTATTTCATCCAATTAAAGCATATTTGCTGCATTCATATATAATTTACTCACAATGTGAAATAATTGTTATATATTAATAAATTTTGTATGTTTATTCATTCAGATAATATTAGATTCAGATAAGATTAATCATCGTTAAATGTTTTTTTAGCGTAACATATCTGGTGCGTGTATCTTTTTGTTTCCATACAACACCCGCGTTTGGCTTATGAAAATTCTTTAAAGATAATAATTATCCCTTGGCTCAGCTAAAGTGAACCTGCTTGAATAATTGTATCATATAACATAATTAAATGTACATATATGCAAAGCATCAGTTGTCATAGAAAATATAATGATGATTGTATAGCAACAGATTCTTTTTTTTTATTGGAAAAAAAAGAACGTTGAATAAAAGAAATATTAATAAAAAAAAAATTGAATTATTTTGATTTTGTACTCTTCCATAAGTTTTGTCGATAACGACCCGGGTTTCGTCTTTCGGCATCTTCAGGTTTTTTCAAGTGCAAGAAATTACTTGAACAGACGAGCAGCAAACAGTTTGTATTGTTTATATACAAACATAAAAGTGAATCACTCATTATAATAATTGTAAACCTAATTGATATGACTTTTCGAGAATTTTCGACAAAAATAAGTTGAATGAATTATGTATTTAGATTATAAGTTGGCGTATCTATGAATAAATTATGGAAGAGTGCAGAATCAAAATAATTCAAATTTGATATTGAAGTTCCATCAAGTACCTTCAGTCAAAGTTCTTAATTAAAAAATAAGTATTAGCGTTGTTCGTTTTGAAGACTAAAAAGATTTTTAGAACACCTTTGGTACCAAAAAAAAGAGGCAATATGCCCACACACCCTCAAACCAATTACGGGAGGCCCAATCGTTAATTGAAAACGCGATTCGCTAAATCGTTTACCCAGTCGATAAATAAGACGACCCAATGCGCCCTAGGTGCAATTAAGATACCCGGTCTTCGTTGATGGCATGCCAGCCAGCGCACGAGAGATGAGCTGACGGCATCCCCCCGCAGAGCCGAAGGTTTGCAATTATTGGTTGTCGCTGCTAATGGCAAGGTGGAGATTGTTTATCGAACGAACTCTAAATATTTAAATTTTAATCGTTTGAATAAATAATTTAATTGGTGCGACTGTAAAATAAAACATTATTTTTTTTGTTGTTTTATTTTGTATGAGATGAAAGTTAATTTAGCAGTTGAAACTTTATCAAATTATCTCAATTCCATTATTGTCCGTGAAAAAATAAAATAAAAATAAAAACAGTTTTGTATTAACTGTTTGAATTAGGGTATCCAATCCCGGAGCCTTTTTCCAATCCCGGGATTTTGTGATTGATTAATTTTGAATCCCGGGATTGAGATTTTCTCACCGAGAAATTTGAAATTCTCAATTCGCAATACTTTTTCCCCGATTGTCACAGAACTTCGTTTTTTTTTTTAGCTCACCGAGGAATTTGAAATCCCCGATTAGGTATACTTTTTCCCAGATTCTCACAAAAACTCGTTTTTTTTTTAGCTCACCGAGGAATTTGAAATCCCTGATTTGGTATACTTTTTCCCAGATTCTCACAGCAATAGTTCTGAAAAAAAAGTTGGGCAACTAATTAACAAGCAGTTTTCGTACAAAAAATTCTGTTTAAAATCCATCAGGTGGCCAAATGCTCTATATTTAATTTACCAGCAATTTACCGGCTCCCCAATTTTTTAGATGTTCTCATGCAACGATTTTTTTCTAGTTTAAGTGACAATATAGACCTACATAATCCTAAATTAAGATAAACAAAAGTTCTCAATATTAGGATGGCGTGTCTTTAACCGGGCTAAAAAGTTTTTATAAAATACTCACCTGAATGGTGATAAAAGTTTAACAGGATTTGACCGTTAAAAACTTTGTTCGACGAAATAATAATTGCCAAAGTTCGTTCCATTTTAAAAAGTGTACAATGCTTTTTAAATCATTGGCAGGCAAAGCAAGCTAAACTTTGCCAACCGTGTAAACATTTTTGAACTCGATAACAAGTTTTATTTTTAGATTTCCGTCAAAATTACTTCCTTTTCGACTGAGCTTATTTTATATCACTCAAATAAAATTAACAAACTAATTTATAAAAAAAACGTTTCCTTTGATCCTTTCGATGGTTTCGGCGGTAACTTTGTGGAAGTTCATTTTAATAGAAAATTTAAATTAACTTTGATTATTCCACGTATTGTGTAACTAACTGTGACACGTGTTTCGCCTCTTTCAGAGGCATCTTCATAGTAAGTCTGAAGATAGTAAGTCTGAAGATGCCTCTGAAAGAGGCGAAACACGTGTCACAGTTAGTTACACAATACGTGGAATAATCAAAGTTAATTTAAATTTTCTATTTCCTTTGATCGTTTATTGATATTATTTTTTTCAACCATATACGTTACCAATAAAGAATCTTACGCAGAATTGTTCAACGAAAACTGGTTGTTATTCAGTCTCTCAACTTTTTGTTGTGAATAAGTAAATTCAAATGGAAACATTAAAGGAATGGTATGGTAGCTTACTAATCGCTTTTGCTATAATTCGTTTAAGGCTCAGGAGGTGGAAGGGAATAAAATCAATACAAACATCCATGTCTATAAATACAAATCGATTATTAAATCAATTAATCAAAGTTTTGTTACTCAAAACGTTGACAATATAAAATGTAAAAGTTTAGTTATTTATTTATTGTTTAAAAAAAACGAAATTGACATTATACCTGACACCAGTTCACCATGCACTTGAGACAAATATAATGAGACAAAATATAAAATAAAACTACATTATACATCAAAATCAACATGCAAAATCAAGAAATAAAAAAGCAAAACTTAAAAAACAGTTCACGAATACTGTACACTAAAAATGTCCACTTCACTATGCAATGAGTTGATCAGTTGAACGGCTCTTGAAACTGACGACTCATACGTCCTACGCGAGGAAGAAGTTTTTAGAAACAAAAGTTTTTGGTCATAGCAGTTAATAGTCATGATAATTTCAGTATTATTAACTCGGCCTCGAAGAAAAAGATAAAAATGCATTAAGCTTGAAAACAATCTTCGAACTTCAAGAAAGTGAAATGATAACATTCCTAAGAGAAATTTGGTTGTGTGGTATTAGTTTAAGGAATTGTCAAAGGAAATAAATTTACATATTATAATTTATTACATATATTTTATCTATCTGTTGAAATTGGCAAATTTTATTTTTAATATTCGATTTAAAAACTTATTCGACATCCTTCGAAATAAATTATTCACGTAAATCGAAGACTTACTATATTTTATACTATATAATCTTTAAGCATTCTAATTGTTCGCTGTTAGCTCAGTTTCTTCGCAGTCATGTGGTTTTCGGCAGATGATATCTTGTTTCAAATGGTACGTAAGTTGTTCTAAACTAGTATGCTGAGTAAGCAAGGATAGTGACTTTCCGTTTAATACTCGTGGCGTAGAGATGCTTGCAACCATCTGCAGGTTTGCCATAAAACTATAATAGCATACTCGATTCACGCGTTAACTCTGTGTGCACCATTTTAGTTTTTTTCCAACCGTATTAAAGGATGGTAAACGTACAAAAAATACGTTTTAGAAAAATTTGCGCAAAAGTGACTCATAGCCATATTAGGAAAATATTTAAAGTTTCATTTTTATTATTTTCTATGTATTCGGTCTTTACTTTGTGGAAGTACATTTTTAAAAGGAAATTTACTTTTCTACTCTAATTTTAGTGTTACAAAATGTGACACTTTTACTTTAAGAAGCATCGCCAGACAGAATATCGCACAGTTTACGAATAAACACAAAAAAACATTCTAGTTTTCCAAGTTATAAATTAGTATAAAAATATACATAAAACACAGCATGGGAATCAGTAATAATCAAAATTGAATCACGTATTTTTTTTCTATGGATCGCCTGCAATCAATTTTTCATAAACCATTGTCAAGAACGTTGATTAACTCTTGTAATTTATGAAGCATTGAATGTATTGGCATAATTTATTTATTATTCTAGAGATTTACGTTAAATATTTTATTTCGTGTTATAATTATAGTATGCTTTTGCAATATATCATAATTTATTGATATACACCGGAAGTTTTTCAATTATTACTATTTTATAGTGAACTAGTTGATATTTAATTTTTTAGCCTCTTCGCAACGATGGTAAGTGAGTATTTGGCTTAGAAATCGATTTGTTTTTTAGACATCTCGATTTAACAGTTAGCGTGGTGTCAATCGCTAGAAGCATTATAAACCTAAATACCAGTAGATACAATTAAAATATTCATTTAAAAATCATTCATGAAAACAGCGACATTTTGTGCGTAAATAAGGAAATGAAACTGTCGACGAAAACGTTTTGTTCGGGTTACAACGGTTTCTTCATATATATTTCCAGGATTATCTTACAACTAATCCCAGAATTTCCGGATTCATTATAACACATAAAAACCCTTAATAAAATTGAACCCACTGGCAGACGTAACTATTTCGCACAATGGTGCTAAAAACAAAAAAGTTATCTGAATTTTGAATAATTCTGAATCTGTCAATTCGTCACTTCAAGTTGAGAAAAAAATGGAATCTCTTCATTACAAACTTTTTCCGACAATGATCTTTGTGGCATGGTATTATGGTAAATGATCAATCCTTAAATCCCGAGATTGAAAGATGATGAATCCCAAAATTCCGGGATCACAAAAAGGGTATGGAATTGGATGCCTTATATGGCACATAAGTAAAGTGATTCAGTCCAATTTTGGATAATGATGTTTTGTGTATTCAGAGACTGAAGTAAGTAAATAAATTATTCTCTATTTGTGAGCACTAATTTAAATTTAGCTATCCCATTTATAACTTCAAGATAAACAAATGGTTAATATTCTAGCCTAAAGCACTTATACTGCACAATACTAAACTAAATTTGAATTTGTTCTAATTTTGGACAAATCGAGAACATAAATTATTTAATTACAATGAGCTGTTTTCGCACTATCAGATGGAACAGAGCACAACTGCATTTTGTTACGAACAAACAAGTTCTTGCAGCGCTGTTTGAGTGCATTTTGTGTGCAACTCCATGCTATAGTTTCTCAGTGCCTCGCTAATCGGGAGTTATGTACTTTTCCAACGTTTCCAGGCTCGATCTTGGAAATATACAGTCCTGATGAACATTTTAAGCAAATAAATCGATTATTTATAATCAACGTTTACTTTTCAGAAACTATTTTTACTAAACTAAACATACTACTTAATAAACGAGACATTTATAAATGAATTTTTTTTTTTTTAAAATACTCATTTGTATTAATTTCACTTTTATTTAATATAATTAGAACCGGTTTTGATTATGACGAGCATTTATCGACTTATGATAGAATACAATATAACAGTGTTATTTATACAAAACAAAATAAAGTTATTGGGTGAAACAAACAATTGGTATTGAAAGGAATTTACAAATAATAGTACAAAATATGAATAAATCAAATATATGACAATAAATCGACTATAGTGCAAATTTTCAATACATCTTAATCATAATTTAAAAACTCATCTAAGTATAATTAAGTTAAAGAGGAGACTAACGATAAATTCAAAAGTAATTATAATGTAGGATTTTTTATATAATAATTTATAATGTTACATTAATAAAAAATTCTCAGATTTTTTAAATAAATGTACTGCCTTAAATATCGACAGAAAACCTTTTAATTGGAGTATTTAAAGGTTTAAAAATAAATAATTGTTATAAAGCCAAATATTTTCTGAGAAGTAGATATTTTTTTCATTTTATAGTTTAATATATCATGATCATAAATATTTTTCAAATACAAATGTGGAATAGGATGTTTTCCGTTTGGATGGGAAATAATAATATTAATAATACATTAGACAAATTTAAATATTAATATATCAAATAATCAATTAACAATATTTTGTCTCAATTGAGACTTATGTCTGCTTCCGGTTGATCGCAAAACGAAGTTATAACATTAAGTCTACAGAAAGCTACATCCATGCATATTAGAGGTCTGCACGGGCCGAAATTTTACAAAATTACCCGGTCCGAACCCAAAAGACTCAAGCCCAACCCGGCCCGAGCCCGAGTTTATACTCAACAGAAAAACCCGTTTTTTACAAATTTACAACAATTGAGGAGCAAACATTCAAAAAGTGTTTTGTCACACAAATACAAAGCTTGGAAAATGATGATTTAAGTGTTGCAAAAGTGACGGTTTGTATGAAGGTGTCAACTTTATGATTTAATTTTAATATGAAAAAAAACCGTTTTGAACACTAATTTTGATTTCCATTCATAGGTTTTATTACGGGCTAGCATAATTGATATAAAACGCCATTTTTAAAATTTGTGACAAAACACTTTTTGAATGTTTGCTCCTCAATTTATGATTCTCTACTGGTAATAATTAACATCATCATGGCTAACTTATGATACGAACATAGTCTGAAATATGTTTTCTGAACCAGGTAAGGGCCCGAGGGCCAGGCACGGGCCCTTGCAGACCTCTAATGCATATGTATACAAAATACATCGAAAGAAAAATCAATTTACTAAAAACATTCACTTTGTGATTCAAACCCAGGCCGTGCAACCAAAAAGGATAACATTTTTAAAGCGTATACAATTTTGAATACATTTGATGTTTAATCTTCTATTATAAAGAGTTATTTATACTATATAATAATATTGCCACAACTTTTTTTATGTACCGCTATTTCTTGTATATTTATTTAATGTAAAATGTTCCAAGGAAGCGAGTTAGCAATCAAAGTATGCAGTCATTTTAAAAATAAATATCCTCGATCCCTGCGTATGACAGCTTGCAGAAAATGGGTCAGTAGGCAGTCGAAGGCTTTTAAAAATGCATCAACCCTCCTTGACTTCCTTCCCGCAAGCTACTTCCGCTCGTGTTCGGATTATGACATTTGTCACCGTTGTGTTGGCAGCACTATTTTGCAAGCAGGACGGTATTATTCTGAACTAAGCTACTGTCCGTGTGTGGTAGAATGAGTAATGACTTCACGAAATGAAGTGAAATACGTTTCATTATTTTATATTATTTCAACAAAGTTCGTGAATTAGAGACGGAAAAACAAATGTCACTGTATACGATGTGTTATAATATAAATACACTAAATCCTTTTTTTTACGCGATACGTTGATTCCAGAAACTGACGCGATAAAAAAACCTAATTTTCATATAATTTAATAAGTTGATTCCAAAAATGAAAACTTTGCGTAAAAAAGTAAACATTTTCCTTTGAAAGTTTTTTTTTTACATTTTAATCATTAATTTCTTTTAAAAATAAAAAAAAAACTTAGATTTTTCCACGTATTATGCTACAAACTGTGACACGTGTTTTGCCCCTTCCAGAGGCATCCTCACAGACGACCGTCTCGTAGTAACAACAATGAAATGCGACCGTTCAATTAAGGAATTTGCGGCGAATGTTTCAAGCCAGCACGTAATTCGGTGTAGTGTAATTGGGGGTTCCACTGCAAAAGTCCTGATTTGTCATTGCGGCAGTCGTTTTCATTATAATAATAATATAAACATACGTATTGTAACATTTGTAACCATGAGAATAATAGCGATTCCGCAGCGGAACACTAGACGGTGATTACAAACAATATTCTCATTTTCAGTCTTTCATATTTGCTGTCATGATGAAAAAAAATCAATACATTTCCATACCTGTTGTTTGTTTCCTCAATCGCCCTGCTTGCGAGTGAATGAATAGATGGCACAAAAGGAAAATCGCTTTGCGAGCTGGTGATTGTCCTCCAAACAGTGTGCTTATTGAAGCGACAGGCAGGCTTCGAAGGAATCGAAAGCCTGAGAGAATCGTTATTTCGAACTGCTGCAACTATTGTTGGCGTTGTGCGAGGATTCCCATTTTAGAGAAGGCATTTTTATAGCGTAATAAAAATATTATTAGAAAATTCTCAATTTTTTATATGCATGTCCATGTATTCTAAAAGTTATTGCTTATCATATGAATACAGCACGTTTTATACATAGCCATGACGTATATTATCATTGAAAAAGGATAAATATAAAAGTATCATTGAAGACAGAAGTGAATGAAAGATTTATTTTTCAAAACCAATGTTTGGAACATATCAACGACAATTTTTGTGATCAAACAAATTTAAACTAAAAACAATATATATTAAATACTTCAAATACGTAATAATAATAATCGATTATAGTCTATGCAAACATATCTATTTACCAAAGTAAAATGGAATTAACTAGCCAAACCGTTTAGTTATTTATATATTTTAAATGAGTACCGTAATATGTTTTCAATAATTGTATTATATAAGCGATACCAGTGTTAATTATTCAGATAAATATAATCATACGTAACGACATCAAAGTAAACTTTAAAGAATCATCATAATAATAGCCATTTAGGATACCAGAATTTATCATTCTGCTGTGACAGCGATATGTTCACTGCAAGGATTTAATTGTATTATTCTATTCGTCTTATATTCTCAAAAAAAAAGACGGCGAGTCATCATTGACTTACAGTCTTAAACGAATTTTTGAAAAACATTTATTCCATCGCGATTCCGTGTTCACTTTATTGCCAGCTGACATGGACAAAAAAGTAATCTATCAAACTTAATTTGTATTCTGTGATAAGCTATCATATATCGTCAACTAATTTTTCAAAGAAAAATATCTAAATAAAATTTGGCATTATGTAAAAATAGTGGCAACACATTTAACATAAGTATCTAAGATTATTTTCAGAATAATTGTGGTGAAATCCTGGATATTTAATTTTGCCTTTTATGTAAATATACGAAATGACGCACCGCCATAACTTTGTAAAGAAGAGTATTACGTCACAAAATAAAAACTCAAACTTAAGCTTTTATCATAAAGCTTTTAAGTGGTCAGTCCAGCGACATACGTTATATAATTTTTGATGCTCGCACATAAAAATGAATAGTTTCCTGCCATGCCACCACCGTAAAGGAAAATTTCTTTTCTTTACTCTTTCATTTTATGTATGAAAACAATAAATCTTAAAAGTTATGTTACCATTAAATTATTTAACATTCTTCATGTATGGTTGCGTTTCAGAATAAAGAAAAAGTTTGTAAAATTATTGCTTTATATGATACAAAAATTGCTTTCTTATTGTGCGAGTCAATTGGAGGAAAATTCCTTCACAGCTTAATGATATTGTGTTTGTGCTTAAGAAAATAAAAATGATACATATTATTACAGCAATAAATTAATTAAATACTTAATTGAACAGTGTAACAGTCAATACTTGATGAGAAAACAAAACATAGTAAAGTAACTAATGCCACAGTATTGTTCCGAAAATTTTGTGATACCGAAACGTCTTTCAACGATAGACATATTATGTATTGAATTACACACAATGAAAAATAGAGTCTTTGTAGAAATAGCGTCTGTTAATATTAGGAGACTATATCATCGCTAATGTTCTAAAAACATGTATCTCAATTTTAAAACGATAGTTTTAATATTTTTGTTATAATGAACTCAGAATTTATTTAAATACAAAAAATGCATTCGATTGGTTTGCGCCCAACATGTATTTTACTCCATGTTTTATTGTATCTCAATACAAAACATTGGAAAATAATATGCTTACGTGCTATGTTTGACATGGATAGAAACGTCTTCCTGCCTTATTAACTTCTTCACAGATATTGAGGACCACACCGTTCGATTGGTGCTTAATAGCGATGAATTTGCATGTCGTAAACTAGTAGAATAATGAACATTAATGTGTCTTCTGAAAACATATACTTTTTGAGATAAAAGTTTGTGTAAAATTCGCAACCGTATGCTTCACATTGGGAGTGGATGTTAAAAAAAAGGACTATTATTAATGTTTCATTACTTGATCATCACTCTTGACTCAAAAACTATTAATGTAATATGTTCCGTGTTTTAATAAATATTTATTTAAATATGTACAAGTTTGTATTTATTATGTTGCTTGCTGTGGCCCAGTTGGTAAGAGCTTGCTCTACCGATCACGCAGGGCTGGGTTTGATTCCCGGTAAGATTACATTGAATTTGATCATTCAAAGTTGTGATCGAAGACTGGGTGTTTGTAATATCAATTCACATTATTTCCTCTCCTCCTATCCTTCTGATCCTTTGATAACTGGGTGTAGCAATAGCAATTAGTTAACCACTAGTCCTGTTCTAGCCTTATCCTTCTTTCGCTACTACTCACTTTGAAAAAAAGTGAGGCTGAGTAACAAACAGTTCTCGTAGAAAAAAATGTTTTTCTGCTGAGATACCTCCATTAGGAGGCTATATGCTCCAAATTGGGAGCGGACATGGATAAAAAAATAATATTCTCTATTAGTATTATTCTATTTCTCTTAAGTTTGAGCAACAGCGATTTTAATATAAAACGAGTCACACTGTCACACGATATGAAAATTGTAGAAGTGTTTGAATAGGTTATATCGAGTGAATGTAGAAATCTGAAAACGTACCGAGCATTCTTGTAATGCAACGGCGATGCATTCTGTATTGAAATGCACTTTAGTGCATTGAGTGTGTACTCGCGCTTTCATTCGTTTTCTACTAATAAAACATTAGCTTCATGTAAATAATTTATTTTACAAGAGCTTAGATATATTGGCACACTTAATAATAAACTGAAATAAGCCCTTATTTAATACTGGCAACTTTCAATTTATGATTAATCTAAGTGTAGATTTATTATATCAAATAAATTAAGTGTCTTCGTGCCATTTACGTATAATTTTGTGCCACTAACTTTATTCATAAATTCAATGTCTTTTCGTAAATAAAATATCGCATTTTTGCACTAATTTCACAAATTTAACTAATGATTAGGAAAAGTTTTGCTCTTAGCGTGGATGTTCAGCTGATGGAAAATATATTCGAACAGGAATATATAGTTGATACAACTTAATACTATTGAATTTGAATTGTTCAAACTATATACATTCTCACAGATTTTGTCACTAACGACCCAGGTTTCGCCTTTCGGCATCTTCAGGCGTTCAAGTGCACGGATGAACTTGAACTGACGTTTAGTAAATGAATGTTTCGTGTTTATATAAGAAATAAATGTATCGTTGAGTTCAAAGCCATTGCTTGCGAAAAGAATAAGCTCATGGGAATGCCCACAGATTTGAGAAGTAAGTAGTTTCAAGAACTATATTTTATTTGTTTGTCGGCAAAGGTTTTATGATTATATTTATATAGGGTACAAAAGTGGAAACCCAGGTAGGTTGAGTATTTCATTTAAAATCGGAAGACTATGCAATTGTGCTCTATTAATTTCCAAAATTTCCTGGAAAAAGAGTTTATGACTCCGTATTCGGGTGTAACATTTTTATCCCTTGTTCCTGATTGAACACGTGTCCTTCTGAAATTAAGTGATTAGCAAATGTGGACGTGTCTTTTTTCAATCTAAAGACTGCCATATGCTCTAAAACCCTGATGTTCAGTGTCCTTTCTGTTTTGCCGATATAAAATTTTGTACAACAAGAGCATTGCAATCTATAAATCCCGGATTTATTTAAGTAATTTATTTTATCTTTATTGTTAACTAATAATTTGCCTAAAGAGTTTTTACAGTAAAAAGCAGGTCTAACACTATCAGCTAGCTGTTTTTTAATTTTAAAACTTGTATTTTCTAAATAAACGATTCTACGCCAATACGTACTATGATCTATGTCCTTTGACTCTATACCTTTAAAAAACATTTTTTCTGCAAGTTTAGTTTGTTTTTTTGATAAAAGATTGTCTATAAGAGACATATCGTATCCATTGTTAATGGCGATTTGTTTGATGATTTTCAATTCGATATAAAAGTTTATTTCGTTTAAAGGAACACTCACAAGTCTATGAATTTCTAAATGAAAAGCGGATAGTTTATAAGCAAATGGGTGCATTGAATTTTTATAAATTATAGCGTCAGAAAATGTTGGCTTCCGAAATATTTTAAACTCGTCAGAATGATTTTCAATGTTAATATTTAGGTCAAGAAAGTTAATATTTTTGCCTCCGACTTCTAAAGTAAATTTAATATTTTTATCTAATGAATTTATAAAGTTATGAAAGTTAGTTATTTGTCTATCCGTTCCATTAAACAGGCAAAGAATATCGTCGACATATCGGAACCAATAGACCATAGGTTTGGCTTCTGTTTTGTTTCGAAAAATTGTATCTTCTAAATAGTTCATGTAAAACTCAGCTAACAACGGTGACAAGCAGTTTCCCATCGCAAGGCCTTCTGTTTGTTTATAAATTGTATACCTATAGTCTATTGGTTCCGATATGTCGACAATATTATATCATTTGATCAATTGAACCTTTTGTTTTCTTCATTTTGTTCTATGTGTATCGTATATAAGTTTCAAGGATAAAACTAGAGAAAATATTATAGATTGAATACTACCATCGCATAATTGTCGAAGACTTGACTTTAGGGTCTTTGAAACAGGGAATTATTTTTTTGGTTTACATCACGACGACGACATCAAAGCAAGATTGCAAAAAAAAAAACTAGCCAGAGACACTAATCTTCTAATGAAAGCTTTCATCTGACAACTACGGATTCAATTTTGAAAAATATTTAAATACGTGGAAGGTAAAACACTGAAACTCATCAAGTGAGCTAAATAAAATTATTTTTTAACCCAATTTCTCTCCAGGCAAATAACTAATAGTTCTAATTTTGATGCAGCCTCTGAGTTTTGCCCAAAACAGCTTCTTCTTGCAAATTTACACACACAGCATCGGGAGTGATCTCGATTTTATTATTTACATGCGGTTTTGTTAGTCAGTGGTTGATATTATGTAAATACAACACTTATTGTAAAATAAGAGAGTTAAAAATAATACTATAAAAATAAGAATATTATTAAATTAAACAGTTTCTTTTTAAACAAACTAAAATTCTTGTGTCGTTTATGTTTTATTTTATTTTAACTGAACCACGTTCTTTCTAATATCTATTAGACCTTTTACATCGTTTCCGAAATTCGTATTGCTTTTCCGTTGTGTTGTTTTTTCGTAATTGTTCCTTGCCTATTATTATCCTGAGTGGGTATTGTATAATATTGGGCTTTACCAAACTGACTGAGAACGTGATACACATTTTAAAAGCTTAATATTACAACAATCATCGTAGCTGTGTTATATATTTTCTAAATTAAAATCCGTGTATTTTTAATGAAATACTTCACATAAGCAGAATTTAAAAAATATATATTTTGAGTTTTTATTTAGTTAGATTAAAGTTATCCAAACTATTGGGATCAAATATAAAATAAATTATCAAAATATAATAATTGTTTCAGTCTAGAATGTTTTTTTTTGTTACGACTGAAATAACTCTTTAAAAAACTGGATACTACAATGAAGATTTTAAAGTTTGATATTCTGTAAAAATATGTGTTATCCTTTTTAAGTTTTTTTAACGGCTGATAAAAAAACAACTTAATCTATTGTAATTAGAATAGTTTCGTATTATAAGATAATATAATAATTACTTAAAACTTATGACACACCAACAAAATAGTAATGGTTTTTTTTTATTTCAAGGTTATAATTATTTTTTATGCTTCCTTGTAAATTTAAGGTTTGAGCAGTTACGAGATTTTCATTTTATTCCAAAAACATTCAACGGCAAGTACAGACTAGTCTATGAAAATTTTCAAAAGCTTTCATTGCAATAAAAAATATAAGGTGACATTTTTGAAAGTTCATACAAGCTGCAATTGGAGAGAGTCCATAAGAAATTTCTAAGATATTATTATTTCAAAAAATTTAAATTCTTCCCCTTTGATAATTACTTAAAGGAATACTACCCCAACAAATTTCTTTTAGGAATGTTATCATTTCACTCTCTTGAAGCTCGAAGATCGTTTTCAAGCTTAAAGAATTTTTCTCTTCTCCTTCGGGGCCGAGTTAATTATCCTGAAATTCTCATGACTATTAATTTACATACTCCCAATTTATTCTTATGTGGGCGAAACTATGAGCAAAAACTTTTATTTTTAAAAACGTATACCTCGCTTAGGAGGTATGAGTCACCAGTTTTTAGGGCCGTTAAATTAATCAACGCATTGCCTAGAGAAGTGGACATTTTTAGTGATAGTATTTGTGAATTGTTTGTTAAATTTTACTATTTTATTTCTTGATTTTTTATGTTGATTTTGGTGTATTAGGTAGTTTTATTTTATATTTTGTCTTATTATATTTTTCAAGTACATGGCGAATTGGCGTCAGCTGTTATGTCATGTACTGTAATTTTAATTTTTAACAATAAATATTTTTTTAAGCTATATTTGCTCCCATTGTGAAGCATATGTACTTCTAATAAAGCTTGTCTCAACAAACGTTATCTACGAGAACTGATTATTACCCAGTTATTCAGCCTCTCGTTTTTGGTACATAACTAGTAATACTAGTGTTTTTTTTACAGAACTAGTAATATTTAATTTATTTTGTAAAAAAACTTTCCGTTCTGGAATTTGAATACTTGATTACCGTAACCGTAGATAATAACGTCGACCACTGGACCATAGACCAGACAGTTTTTTTTTATGATTTATTTTAATTTTCTTAGGATATGATTTTCTAAGTAAAATTAATATACTGTAATATATAATACTTGAAATGAATCTATAAAGTATTGAAAAGTCATACCAATGTTCTTTCTTCTTCTTCTTTGGCCACGTTCGCTCCCTATTTGGAGCATATGGCCGCCACGCGGCATCTCCATGTTTCCCTGTCTCCCGCCAATTGCTTTGCTTCCTCCCATGACATGCCAGCATCCCTCAGTTCCGCCGAGTACATCCTATGGATAGTATCCGACGGACGTCCGGGACGCCAGAATTCCACCGGTCGAAAGAAAAGGCAGGCAGGATTGAGGCTTTCCGGAGGCATCCGCAGCACGTGACCCAGCCAGTTCCAACGTCTCTCCATAACCACTGACGTGACGGTACACTGTCTTGTACGCTCCCTTATCTCCGAATTCCTCACAAAATCAAACCACCTCACCCCCATTATCCGACGCAAGCATCTGTTCTCGAAGCTCAGTGTACGGTTTTTCCGAGTCTTCGTCAGGTGTCATGATTCGCAACTGTAAAGCATTACCGTCAGAATGCAAGCGTTGAACAAGTGGCATTTGGTTTTAATCGAGTACAGCTGTGTGTCCCAGACAGTCCGCATTGAGTTGAATGTGGCTCCAGCCATTCCTAAACGAATGGTGAGCTCCTTTTTTACACTACCGTCTTCGGTGATATGTACGCCGAGGTATCTGAAGCTGTCAACCCTCTCGATGATCTGTCCCGCGCTGGTAAGGGTCCTATCAGAGTCATGACAGGTTTGGTTACACATCACATTGGTCTTACTAGTATAGATTTTTAGACCAATGCGATCTGAGTTAGTTTCTAACCCATCAATAGTCTCCTGCATGCCCTTAATGGATTTATCGAATATTCACTAAGTAGATAATAGAAAAAAAACATATTTTGTATCTAACCATAAATTAATTTAGAGAATCTGTGATAACAAAGCAGAGGTTTGATCGTAAAGATACTAATTCTAAAAACCAAGACACTGCAACTCCACATAAAGATGTCAATTTACCAATTTACCAATAGATGAACAAATAAAAGCCCTTCATAGAAACATCACGACTCGTTTTTAGCAGTGTATTTATTAAAATATACACACATTTTTTTTCCAATATCATGAAAATATTTGATTATTAAGTCAATTGAAATTTTCTACCCACTTATATAAAAATAATTGTCATAAACGAAGCTAGATAACTTTTTATGTATTTATTTAAAAAATCAATTATGTTAAAATTAAATTATTCCATCTTAGGCCAACGCTATTTTTTAACATATAAAAGTGCTTAATCAAGTGCGTATAGAGAAGTACATATAAGTAAAAATAAAAATGCCTTTATCAAAAATGAATTTGTAATACTCCGTATTATTTTAATTTAAAAAAACAAATCAATCTTTATAGAATTTAATTAAAGCAGCCACGGGGTACTTTGCCCTATTCTAATAACTCATTATTATTCAAGAATATTCAAAACATAATAAATAGCATCATAATTAAGAAGTTTATTATTAATGAAGCAATCTTCTATGATATCAAAATACTCGGTTAATTGAGTGTATTTTAATATGAAATTATTTGTGTTTCATAGTGATATTAATATCCAAATATTAATTCTAAGACATTCGGGTTTTTTTGTTTATTTTTGAAGCTTAATTTTCTTGGAATTATGTTTTGTTAAATAATATTGTAGCCAAAAAATCTATTTAATAAATTACGTAGTACAATTTTTTAAAATTGAATAGGTAAAATTGTTTGTGATATATGAATTTCCTCTGGTCTCATCGTTCAAACAGGGCGTTTTGAAAGCGATTACTTTACAACAAGTCCTGTCCTAGTTTATTCTTATACCTTTAATCACTTCGAAAAGAAAAATTTTAGCAACTGAGTAACAATTTCTGTAAAGATAAACTCCATTACTTCTCTAAATGATTTATATTATGAGCAGAAATGTTAACAAAAATATGTTTACAGAAGAAACTATAATTTCTTTCAGCACAAATACAATTTACGAACGAAATTGTTAACAGGTATTGAATTTCAGTTGACAGTTGTCTGAATAGCTGATATGAAATTCTTCGAACTGTTCTTTGACATTTTAATCTCAGTTCATTCAATGACAGCTGACGTCATATTAGTTGATAAGGTCCCCGCGATTGCAAAGGGTAAATACAATATGCCTGGTCTAGACGTCTCCTTTTCTCGGAAGCACGGAGGATGGGGTGCGTTGGAAACGGCTGCATGACAAGGAGGAAGGGGGAGGGAAGCGTTTCCATGGCAACGGCGTCTGGTGGCACTCGGAACAACGTGATCGCAGCGGCACAACAAAGCGAGGCGCCGGCTCGCATACATATTGTGCATATTATTTTCGTAACACTTAAATGAGCAATGTTACGTTTTATATTAAACTAATACTAGCTGTAAGCACGTTGCCCAGCAACGTGAGATTTTTGTTGCATAGTATTTAATTTAATTTAATTTAATTTTATTTTATGTTATTTTATTTTATTTTATTATATTTTTTTTTTTTTTTTTTATTTTTTTTTATTTTATTTTATTTTATTTTATTTTATTTTATTTTAATTTATTTTATTTTTATAGTTAGCAGAAATTTCGTAAATTATTGATTTTTTGGAATAAAGTTTAAGTTTGCTAACAACCATTTTTCGTAGTAGCAGAAATTTCGTAAATTATTGAATTTTTGGAATAATGTTCAAGTTTGCTGACAACCATTTTTCGTAGGAGCAGAAATTTCGTAAATTATGTAATATTTGGAATAATGTTCAAGTTTGCTAACAACCATTTTTCGTAGTAGCATAAATTTCGTAAAATATTTAATTTTTGGAATAATTTTCAAGTTTGCTAACAACCATTTTTCGTAGGAGCAGAAATTTCGTGAATTTTTGAATTTTTGGAATAAAAAAAAAGTTTGCTAACAATCATTTTTCGTAGTAGCATAAATTTCGTAAAATATTTAATTTTTGGAATAATTTTTAAGTTTGCTAACAACCATTTTTCGTAGTAGCATAAATTTCGTAAAATATTCAATTTTTGGAATAAAGTTTAACAACCATTTTTCGTAGTAGCAGAAATTTCGTAAATTATTGAATTTTTGGAATAATGTCCAAGTTTGCTAACAACCATTTTTCGTAGTAGCATAAATTTCGTAAATTATTGAATTTTTGGAATAAAGTTTAAGTTTGCTAACAACCATTTTTCGTAGTAGCAGGAATTTCGTAAATTATTGAATTTTTGGAATAATGTTCAAGTTTGCTAACAACCATTTTTCGTAGGAGCAGAAATTTCGTAAAATATTTAATTTTTGGAATAATTTTTAAGTTTGCTAACAACCATTTTTCGTAGTAGCATAAATTTCGTAAAATATTCAATTTTTGGTATAAAGTTTAAGTTTGCTAACAACCATTTTTCGTAGTAGCCGAAATTTCGTAAATTATTGATTTTTTGGAATAAAGTTTAAGTTTGCTAACAACCATTTTTCGTAGGAGCAGAAATTTCGTAAATTATTTAATATTTGGAATAATGTTGAAGTTTGCTAACAACCATTTTTCGTAGTAGCAGAAATTTCGTAAATTATTGAATTTTTGGAATAATGCCCAAGTTTGCTAACAACCATTTTTCGTAGTAGCAGAAATTTCGTAAATTATTTAATATTTGGAATAATGTTCAAGTTTGCTAACAACCATTTTTCGTAGTAGCATAAATTTCGTAAAATATTCAATTTTTGGAATAAAGTTTAAGTTTGCTAACAACCATTTTTCGTAGTAGCAGAAATTTCGTAAATTATTGAATTTTTGGAATAATGTTCAAGTTTGCTAACAACCATTTTTCGTAGGAGCAGAAATTTCGTAAATTATTGAATTTTTGGAATAATGCCCAAGTTTGCTAACAACCATTTTTCGTAGTAGCAGAAATTTCGTAAATTATTTAATTTTTGGAATAATGTTGAAGTTTGCTAACAACCATTTTTCGTAGTAGCAGAAATTTCGTAAATTATTGAATTTTTGGAATAATGTTCAAGTTTGCTAACAACCATTTTTCGTTGGAGCAGAAATTTCGTAAATTATTTAATATTTGGAATAATGTCCAAGTTTGCTAAGAACCATTTTTCGTAGGAGCAGAAATTTCGTAAATTATTTAATATTTGGAATAATGTTCAAGTTTGCTAACAACCATTTTTCGTAGTAGCAGAAATTTAGTAAAATATTTAATTTTTAGAATAATGTTTAAGTTTGCTAACAACCATTTTTCGTAGTAGCATAAATTTCGTAAAATATTCAATTTTTGGAATAAAGTTTAACAACCATTTTTCGTAGTAGCAGAAATTTCGTAAATTATTTAATTTTTGGAATAATGTTGAAGTTTGCTAACAACCATTTTTCGTAGTAGCAGAAATTTCGTAAATTATTGAATTTTTGGAATAATGTTCAAGTTTGCTAACAACCATTTTTCGTTGGAGCAGAAATTTCGTAAATTATTTAATATTTGGAATAATGTCCAAGTTTGCTAACAACCATTTTTCGTAGGAGCAGAAATTTCGTAAATTATTTAATTTTGCGCATATATCGACAGCCCTGCAGTTTTTTAATTGTAAATTATTTAATATTTGGAATAATGTTCAAGTTTGCTAACAACCATTTTTCGTAGTAGCAGAAATTTCGTAAATTATTTAATTTTTGGAATAATGTTGAAGTTTGCTAACAACCATTTTTCGTAGTAGCAGAAATTTCGTAAATTATTAAATCTTTGGAATAATGTTCAAGTTTGCTAATTTTTCATAGTACCATAAATCGACCTCGGCGCATATATCGACAGCCCTGCAGTTTTTAAATTGCAAATTATTGAATTTTTGGAATAATGTTCACGTTTGCTAACAATCATTTTTCGTAGTATATATATTTTATTCAAATAATTTTCAAATACGCTAACAAATAAATTTCGAAAAAGACCCGATGAGATCAGTACGCACACATTTGTGAAAAGTGAAAAGTAAAAAGTGATTATTATAGATTTTATTTTATTTAAAAAAGTGGAGACTGGAAGGTCGAGGACACCTTACACTCAGACGGACATTATCGGCTATTAATATATAGATAAGCAATTTTTTTAAACGGTTTTCGGATCTTAATACGATTCTTGAAAACTGTTAAACAAGAACCAACTAAATTGTATTTTTTAACCATGTTCGCTCCCAATGTGAAAAATATGGACTCCTAATGGAGTTTATCTTGAAAACAAAGGAAACTGTTTATTACTCAGTTGATCAACCTCTCTTTTCCAAAGAGAGTAGGAATATAAGGATTGGGCTAGGACAGGACTAGTGATTAGCTAGTCACTCTCACTAAGACTCCTTCGTTGGATAGGTTGGTTGGGAGGAGGAATTTTAAAATCAAAAATAAATCAATTGAAAAATCAATTCATTTAACTGTCCGTACAGATATTCCAACCCGTGACTTCCGTAACCAAAGACAACGATGTCAACCACTCGACCATGCATGCGACAATAAATTGTACAGCTACGCTATAAAGTATACAATGCTTAATCCAATGGGCATATATTTAAAAACTTTACATAACAAATAAAAAGTAAAATAGTTTAACTATGTACATTTTAATCAATTTACTTTAACCAAGGTCTCAATCCTTAAAACATTTCCCTGAAATTTGTTTTTATTCGATTAAAATAAAAAATATTGAAAATATCCAACACACGTTTTGAGTAACGTTTTTGTATGAGAAATAAGCGAGAGCTCGCGACCATAGAAAGACTGTCTTAATTGTAATTTTACACCATTTGTGATTTATCATTCAAAAGATTATATTTTTCAACTGAAATAACACTTGCGAGCAACTGATAATAAAACCTAAATAAAATTCATTTGGAAAATTGAGTATTATGAAATAGTAGTCGTTGGGGTGTTAACTAGAAGTTTACGATTGTAGGCACTTTTTTGTGCGTGTCTAAACACACAGAAGGTTTTCGTGCATTGTGCCCCAAACGAATTTTTCAGCGTTTATGGGAATTCATCTACATGGAAATGTATCCAACCTTTTAAAACTCTTTCATCAGACAAACGCTGGGCTTAATAAATAATAAGAGCGCTGCGAAAAAGGGATAAAAATGAACATTAGCCGTATTACGCTCCACCAGAGTTCATAAACATTGCATCGGTGTAATATTTTGCATTATTAAAAATGTTACGAGAATACTGCTGGGTCGCTATAGCATAGTAGAAACTGCTAGTTTACAGTTTAAGATGTGAAATCTACTCATCAAAAATCAATTGCATTATTTTTTACAATTAATAAATAACATCAAATTTAAATTTGAATCGTTCAAACTATGTACATTCTCACAGATTTTGTCACTAACGACCCGGGTTTCTATACCCTATATAAATATAATCATAAAACCTTTGCTGACAAACAAATAAATACAATTCTTGAAACTACTAACTACTCAAATCTGTGGGCATTCCCATGAGCTTATCCTTTTCGCCAGCAATGGCTTTAGGCTCAATGATACATTTATTTCTTATATAAACACGAAACATTCATTTACTAAGCGTCAGTTCAAGTTCATCCGTGCATTTGAACGCCTGAAGGTGCTTAAAGGCGTGCCGTTAGTGACAGAATCTGTAAGAATGTACATAGTTTGAACGATTCAAATTTAATATTGAAATTCCTCCAAGCACCTTCAGTTGAAATCTTTAATAACATCAAATTTAGTAAAAATATTTTAGGCAAACTCCGTATTATATTCGTTCCTCTTTGAAAAACTATAATGAAACCATAAATTCAGAACAAAGCTAAATTTTAGTTAATATTGTAAAAAAGAAAGATTATTGAAAGTGTAGAAAGTTGATACGTGCTTTTTTAACCAAATCTGCTTAAATGTGAATCATATAAACTTTTATTGGATATTATCTGAGCAGAAGCTTTTTCTACAAGATTAGGGATATAAGGATTGGGATAAAAGAGGACTAGCACTTAGGTAATCACTCTTTTTACGCCTCGTTTGTAGGATAGACTGAATAGGAGAAAACTTGACACATACATGCTTTCGAACAGAATTATTAAAAATCAATTGATGAAACGCAATTAAAAACAACGACGTTTACCACTCGGCCACGGACCCGGACAGAATACTAATGATTTTATTAAGAAAAACACAATATTCCTTTGTAATTAATTTCATTTTTTATTTATCAATATCAGGACCGACTTCGTTCATGCCAAGCATTTTCAACTGATCTTGATAAATACAAAGTGGAAATAAGTACAAAGCAATATTGTGATTTTCGTAATAAACCTTTCCACTGAGTATTAACAGTGAACACAGTAAAAGTGACAAGTGATTTTCTTTCTATTTCTAAGCCGTCAAATAAAAGTTCCAAATTTTCTGTACTTTTGTTTATAGACTTGTTTATGGAAAATTCGGCACAACCGGTTAAGATGTCGAAAAACCGGTTTTATAATGTCACAAATTTAGCCAAAAAAAAGGTTTTTGAAAACCGACAAGCCCTAATGACAATGTGACTGAAAATAGTCTTTCGAAAACGTTGTGTTTCGTTGATGCGTATTAAAATTATTTTTCAAACTAAACTTTTAACTAAATATCGCAATGTAGAATTAATTATAAATTTTAAATTAAGCTTAAATCACTGGTTTATTGTCGATATTGTATACTTTAATCTTAAAAAGAAAGTTATAATTTTCTAAATGCCTAGGTGGCTGAAAAATCATTTTTTTTAAAGGTTTGAGATAAAACACAGGTTTAACTTCAATATTTGTGCGTCCATAATGTAAATAGAAAAATCTATTGTATGAAGGTATAGTGAGACGAAAACTTCTGTAAAATTATGCTGCTGCACGTTTAGCTATTTTTTATGGAGACATTTTAACATAAAACGTTGAAATGGCGCCATTTTCCCTTATGGTTTTTTGTAGTGCTAATCCCAAATCGATACTTCGTGTTGACAGATGTGTACTTAGGCGTGCGTTTGTAGATTATATCAAAAGTTTTTTATTGCAAGCCCCAAGGAATAAAAGTACATTCACGATTAGGGAGCTCACGCTTTGCCAAAGTCTGCTGACAATATTCCACACACATAATGGTGGTGAGGATTATGTTTATACCACAGTTGGAAAATACTTTCACTGCGGTGTTTGGAGAAAAGAAAATGTTCTAGAACTATATAATAACATACTATATTAGTTGTTTTAATAATGTAACTGTTGTTATTAAATATTAACTAGGAATAATCATATATATTTACAATATTTTAAATCATTATTTTTGATTCTTTTTTAAAAAAATACTTGACATTACAGCTTTCGCCAATGCGTCAAATCTTTGAAAGTTTTTAAGTTGAAAGATCATACAAGATTTAATCGATGAGAATTTTTTGTAAGTCACATGAGATTAACTCAAGGAGAATTGACGTCACCAACACCCATGTCTTAGATATCAATTGAAAAATTGAAAAAATCCAATTTGACTTTGACCTTACCGGGAATCGAACCCAGACCCACCTGATTGGTAGAGCAAGCTCTTACCAACTTGGCCACAGCGGGCGACAAATCATGTTTCTTTATTTCAAAAGGAAGTGAAAATGGCTGAACAGTAAAACACCCATTTACATTAAAGTCGGGTCAGTGTAATTCGGGGTAGTGTAATTGGTGGAGTGAATCTCAAACAAAATTGATTTGGTTTTTTCCGTAAAAAATGCAAAACTAAGATTTCTCTCCATTTCGCAAAAAAAAAAATATGGATGAAATATTTAGTTACTAAGTGATAAAATGCAAAGCGTGCCAAAATCTAACACATAGACAGTCGCTCGGCTACGTGTATAGCCTGGCATTTGAATTTTGAACTGTATGCGCTGCACAGACGACCGTCTCGTAGCAACGGCAATGAAATGCGACAGTGCAATTGGGGGATTTGCGGCAAATATTTCAAGCCAGCGCGTAATTCGGGGTAGTGTAATTGAGGGTTCCACTGTATATTTGTTGTTTTAATGACATAACTGTTATTATTAAATTGTGTTTCCTTATTCTAAAAGGATGTGAAATCGACTATACTTGGGAAATCGAAAGACATTTATTATCATTTGATTACAACAGCATTTAGAAGGAAACGTTCAATTTATAATATTAAAAAACTACAAATATCTATTTTACACTTGAATTAAACTTAAATCAATGAATGGCAATTTAAAAATTCTGTTAATCAAATACTTAGTAAAATTTGAATCGTTCAAATTATGTACATTCACACAGATTTTGTCACTAACGACCCGGGCTTCTCCTTTAGCCATCTTCAGGCGATCGAGTGCACGGATGAAATTTAACTGACGCTTAGTAAATGAATGTTTCGTGTTTATATAATAAATACATGTATCACTACTCACTACTCAAATCTGTGGGAATTCCCATGAGCTTATCCTTTTTGCCAGCAATGGCTTTAAACTCAATGATACATTTATTTCTTATATAAACACGAAATATTCATTTACTAAGCGTCAGTTCAAGTTCATCTGTGCACTTGAACGACTGAAGATGCCGAAAGGCGTATCCCGGATCGTTAGTGACAACATCTGTGTGAATGTACATAATTTGAACGATTCAAATTTAATATTGAAATTCCACCAAGCACCTTCAGTCGAAATCTTAAAAACCTCACTTTCAAAAAAGAGAGGTTGAGCGACCGAGTAACAAACAGGTGTCGTAGAAAACTTCTGCTTTGTGTAAGTTACTCCAATAATAAGTTTAAGCAAAAGATGATTATTAAGCGTCTAGTAATCCAATCATTTTCACTACATTTTTTTTGAGATCTGATAGGGTAGATTCTAACTCAAAAATATGCATAACATCCGGTTTTTTCAAAAGTCGATTTTTGTATAAGCCCTAGTGTACATGTTGAAACATATACACGGGTAAAATAATTATTGTGACAATTTTGGCTGGCGAATAGAGAAATAAAATACAGTCGGTAAAATATTCAATCGAATTCTGTTCGAAAGCATGGATAAAAAATTATGTGTGATAGATTCCTAATTTCATATTGTTCACACCGTATATCTATTATATGAGCAAACAAAATATTTGTGCATTATTTTGCTACTTTACGAAAACTTTCATAAGACCGGATTTCCCAGCTTTTCCAGTCGTAGCTGACATTGTTTACGCGACAAAGAGCGTCATACACGTTCATGTTTGCATATATTTGTGTATGTGCGTGCAGAGGAGCACATAATAAATGGTCATTTTAGCCGCGCGGTTGAGCCGCGGTCATAAATCGTTGGCACCGGCCCCTCCTGAGACCGAGTACGCCCCTGGACCATGCACCGAATACTAAACACCGTGTCGCGTCTACTTCTATAATAAATTTAATGTATACCAAATATACCGAAATTATAAACATTATGAGCAACTAGAAAGTAAGCTTTTGTCACAAATAAAATAAATACTCTTGTCAGCAGATATTTCCTATGATTCTAGTTAGAAAAAATCGTAGACTTATTGTTCTGATTCTGTATAAATTTTCGGCGAATATAAAAGCAAAACAAACATTAAAGAGAAATATTATTGTATCACAAAAAACAGCCTTATTTTCTGTAGGAATAAGATATTTATTTCTGGATACCCAGTATTGTGTTTTATCGCTGTTAACTCTCGCGGCTCGGAGACTAGAAAAATACTTCTCTGCCGATGGGGTCGTTTAGGGAACCCAGTGGTTTCCTCATTATTGGCCTTATTCTTATGCATTTCAAAAAAAAAAATAGTCTAAGGTCTTTAAAATATCTCTCTCCATCATGCCTTATACATTTTTTTATAAAAATCCATGTTTATTTTAATAAATAATCATATTTTAAGTTGCGCGTAAAAAAGACGTCATCCCAGCACACATATGAAATTACAACTGACATATTTAGCCCAGCTATCTTACGGACGATCGTTATCGCGTTATCGCGTATTTATATAAACTACAAAAGGTCCAAAAAACTATGATATAAGAATACCTTAATTATAAACATTATATCACCTATATTAAAATAGATATTGAAGAAAATGTGGGTATTGGGGTCGCATTTCTTGAGCTTAGAACCGGAAAAGTAAATAATGTATAAAAATCATTTTCACCATTCAATCCTGGCAAGAACTAGAGCACCAGTCCTGTTTTAGTCATGAGCATGCAACATACAACTAGCCATATGAAAAACACGGATTTTCTAGATTCAATTCGCATACTTCAAGTGATTGACCTTGCGCCTTGTTGATGGTCATTGAGAATGCAAGTTGAATGGGGAACTGCAGTTGTTTGCAATCGAATGGCATTCCGGTGGAAATGATGGGAATGCGTGGAATTAGCACATCTTCTCCTTTTGACTTTCCACTAAGAATGGTTGCCTCGATGATATTCAGCATCAGTTTCTTTACAGCGATTCTTGTTCTATTACATTTTTTTTATCCCTTCTCTCTTAAAAAATAGAGCAGTTGAGAAAACGAGTAATAAGCAGTATATTCTGTGGAATTGTCCGATTATGTCAGTAGAATGAAGCATATTGTTTTTGTCATGTAGAAATAATCGTGATGGTCCTATCGGGCATCCAGATCTAGTTTCGTCTTCAGAAAATTTCTGTCACTTCAAGAAATTTGCTACTTCTTTTTGAGAAAAAGTTTACCTTCCCTGTCCGTCACCATTCAATCCTTAATCACATCTGTCTCAAAATTAAAAGTTGTTATTAGTCCCATTAACTATCATACTTGCTTATTATTATTTAATTGTTTTTACTTGTAATTATACCAATTCTTTGCATTTAATTAACCTTTATTAATATCTATATATTTGTAATTATTATTTATTGTTGCCTTTCAAATTGTACCTAAATAAAATGTATCTTAACTGTATCATTGATGAAATATCATCTTCGGTGTGATGCAGAAAAGAAAAGAAAAAAGTTTGCAGTCATCAAAGAAAAAATTCTGTTAAAATACATATTTCAACATACTGTATGCGCAACATTGAGAGCAGACATGGGTAAAAATAAAATATATATTTCGATTAAAATACTGTTGACCTTTTTAGATGTTATGTTGATATCAGCGAGCAGAAATCCAATTTACATTATTATTGTTTATTGTTTAAAAAATCAAAATTACAGTACACGACATTACAGCTGACGCCAATTCACCATCTACTTGACAGAATGTTAATGAAACAAAACAAATATAACGAGACAAAAAACATATTACAATGGTGAGGTGTCAAAATATCTATCGATTATATTTATCATCTCTTTAAAAAAATTAATACATTCATATTATTTGAAACCATTTTTACTTTATTAACTTGGCTATTTTTTTATATTTTAAATTACAGTTTTGTATTTACAGTATACCTCAAAACATTGTCCCATTATAATGGTGAATAGTTTTCCAAAACGCCCAGCTAATCGCGTTTCGGCTAATAATCAAAAGTCACGAGATACGTGTGAAGTTGACTCCAGGTTGGCAAAAAAAAAAAACAAGATGGCGGCCGGGGGCGATTATTATTTATGACGTGGGTGTGTAGGATTTATGGCCTTAATGTCTTGTCGCGTTATAGACAAAAAGCCATTAGGTTTTATGGTTTATGATAATGCTATGATATGCTTTTTGGGACCAATTTGTAAATTGATTAAGCTACGACTTGTATTAGTCTTTTTAATCGAAAGATTATACCGTGTGATTAGGGTTCTCAATACCGGATTAATATACCGAAACCGGTATTTTATATAACAACCGGTATTGCAGATATCAATACCGATATTACATAATAATTCAAACAAAGCAAACATATCGGATGACTGGGAGTTAAAATATTATATTGTAAATCCTCCAGACAATATTTAAAAATATGCATTTATTTTTTTTCCTCAGAATTTTTTTTAACCATGTCCATTTGCACATTATAACTGGAACTAATCTTTGAAATACCTCTTTTAATTTATAGAACAGAAGATTTTTTAAGCTAATAAAGATAAATTGAATAATCTGATTATTTATACTGAGTTTATACTGAGCTTCAATAATAACAATCTTAGGTATAAAATACAAAAGTTTACCTGACGTTTTTCAAAGGCTTATACTCTCAGACCTTACTTACTCTCTTTGAAAAAAAAGGGAGGTTGAGCGACTGAGTAACAAACAGTTTTTGTAGAAAAACTTTTGTCTAGATACCTCCATTAGGAGACCATATGCTCCACCTTGAATACAAATGAGTTAAATAATAACTAAAACATTTTTTACAGTTTTTTTTTTTAACCATGTCCACTCCAAATGTGGAGCATATGGACTCCTAATGGAGTTTATCTCAAAAGATGTGTTTCTACGATAACTGCTTGCTACTCAGTTGCTCAACCTCTCGTTTTCCAAAGAGAGTAGGAATAGAAGGATAAGGCTAGGACAGGATTAGTGGTTAGCTAATCGCTCTCGATACGCCCCGTTTATAAAATAGGATGGGTGGGAGGAGGGTATTCAAGACATCACATACATCCATGCCTTCGGACAGAAATTCGTAAATCGATTGAAAAATCAATTTATAAAACTGTCCGTACCGGGATTCGAAGCCGAGACCTCCGTAATCGAAGCCAACGACGTTGACCACTCGACCACACATGCAGCAATATTTATACTAAATGAATATTTTCATTCCATTTTAGAATGTTCATTTATTTTACACTATAACATACAGTGAAACAGAAAAAAAAATTGTTTATTAAATATGAAAGTTAAATAAATCAACCATAATGTGAAACTAAACACTCATTTTATATCACAGAATCTAATTTCAAACATTTAATTTTAGTTTCTCTGTATTATGATTTAAGGAAATACAATGTTTTACCTCTATTTAAGCCTGAATCGTTCAAACTATGTACATTCTCACAGATTTTGTCACTAACGACCCGGGTTTCGCCTTTCGGCATCTTCAGGCGTTCAAGTGCGCGGATGAACTTAAACTGACGCTTAGTAAATGAATGTTTCGTGTTTATATAAGAAATAAATGTATCATTGAGTTTAAAGCCATTGCTGTCGAAAAGGATAAGCTCATGGGAATGCCCACAGATTTGAGTAGTAAGTAGTTTTAAGAATTATATTTATTTGTTTGTCGGCAAAAGTTTTATGATTATATTTATATAGGATATAGAAGTGGAGATTAAATATTTAAATTTCACCAAGCACCTTCAGTGGAAATCTTAAATTATATCTATTTAAGCCATCAATATATGACTTATTGGGACCGAGAAGTCATTAAAATGTATTTTTTTTTTAAATTATATAAGCTTGTTAGAGATGTTTTTCCGGTATGTGCATAAAAAAACTACATAATAATTTTAAAGGTATGTCATTGAACAATATTAGTTCATGTTAAGACACTAAATGACTTTAAGAGTTTATGCAAAATGAGAAAAAATGATTGCTGCTAAAACTCAGTTTGTCTACGGTGACTTCTTGTATTGATTAGTGACTCCTGCTAGATGCCAACTAGGGTATCCAATCCCGAAGCCTTTTTCCAATCCCGGGATCCCGGGATTGAGATTTTCTCACCGAGGAATTTGAGATCCTCAATTTGGTATACTTTTTTCCAGAATCTCACAGAAACTTGTTTTTTTTTTTTTTAGCTCACCGAGGAATTTGAAATCCCCGATTTGCCAATTTCGTGTAAATTTCGAGAATTTGCTAGAAATTTCTCAATCCCGAAATCCCGGGATCGCGGCCATCTCAATCCCGGAATTTCGGGATCAGAAAATTGAACGGGATCCCGGGATTACGGGATCCCGGATCCCGGGATTGGATGCCCTAATGCCAACGCGTATCCAGCATCAGTGGCGTAGCTAGAAATTTGTGGCTCTAGAATACACTCAACTCTTTTTTTTTTCACAAAAAACCGTATAAAAAGAGTTAAAATTCATAGAATAAAAAAATTAAAAAAAAAAACATTTTGCTCGACAAAAGAACAATATTAAAGAATAGAAAATCGTTTTAAAAAAGTTAATACTGAAGATTTAATAAGTAAATTAGACAATATATTATTATTTTAAAGAACAAATAATACTGTGCATCGCTACTTGATTATATACGAGGGCTTTTATAAGGGACTGGACACAAATTCTTTTCATCGCTACAAATGTTTTGACACGTCTAGCTCTAATGTGTAAGGATCCAATGAAACATTTTGTTTGTTATAATTGTCTTGTGTTATTAAATTTGTTGTTGTTAGGAAATCGGCTTGTTACAGCTAATAATACTTGTAAATATATGGTATTAGTTATTTTGAGTGTACCGTGCTATTTAAAAACTGTGTAAAACAGAGTTAAATGTTTGTAAAACTTTGGGCACCCTTTTTGCTGGACCTTCATGTATTGCATTACTCTGCTATGAGTAGTAAACAAATTAGATGATATCAAGAAATAGTGCAACTCTTAATACACTTTAATTCAACGAACGAAAATCATTTTCGAATAGTTAATTAAACTTCGAATATGTGAATATCAAAAAGAGCTAACCGTTTTCGAATATTCGATTGGAATCTTCAATGGAAAGGAATTGCATTGTGAACGTAGTGAAATTGATTCGAATGTCAATGACAGTTCATCGAATTCAGTTCAAGAGCATTTTATTTACATTGACACTTTGGCGTAATGAATATTTGAATCAGTCTTATTTTCAAAGTAATTGCGAAATTCAAAAAAAAATAATTCAATAAAGTAGTCGCTATTTTTTTTTACCATGTCCGCTCCCAATATGTAGCATATAGATTGCTAATGGAGTTTATCTCAACAAAAGTGTTTTTACGAAAACTGCTTGTTACTCAGTTGCTCAACCTCTCTTTTACCAAAGAGAGTAGGAATAGAAAAATAGGGCTAGGACAGGACTAGTGGTGAGCTAATCGCTCTCGATACGCCCCGTTCATACATCCACGCCTTCGAACAGAAATTCATAAATCTATTGGAAAATCAATTTATAAAAATGTCCATTCTGGGATTCGAACCCGTGACTTCCGTAACTGAAGCCATCGACGTTGAACACTCGACCACACCGGCGGCATCGTTATTGTAAGAAAAAATATTAACTTGCTTATTTTGACAAGAACAGGACCAGCTCTGAAAATACTATGATGCTGAAACTGTTATCAAATACAATGAGCATTTTTTATAGTAAAAATAATTCTATAATTATAACGAGGTGAAAAGAAATCAAAGTATTTTCTTCTACAAATATTTATTTTTATAATACATGATTGATTTTGCTATTCAAGCTTATGACTTCATCCAAACTTTGCTTAACTTATAAGTACTTAGCTATACAAAGTATATATATACTGGCTTGGAAGAGATATACAATACATTTTCTCATCCACTCTAACAATTCATAAATTAAAATAAATACTTAAAAAATTAAAATACTTTTTTCACTTTCTTAGAATTTAGTTCTACCGAGTAAATGCCAATTCAATTAACACAATTTCAACAAAGAATATGGTATTATATAAATATATATATATATATATCGAATTTGAAAAGGAAAAAGGACGTAACCAACAGATTTTACAAAACAGTTTTTTTTTATAATCACAATGTTTACAACTTGATAGACGTTCTATTAAAATGATTTAAGCTGAAAATGCCAGATTAGTATTTAAAGTTACCGTTTAGGTGTAAAAAACGTAGAGCCTGTGAAAATTTTGAGCAGGAAAAAAGAAATTTAAGAAAGTTTTTTTTGAAAAATGTATATAATTAATATTATTCTAACTCAATAAAAAAACAGTTTATCAGTCACCGTGCACTTTCAAAGTTGTCTATATTTCTTAATTAGCCATTGACAAAAAAAACATCAAAGAACGGTTTGCGTCTCCTGTAAAATTTGTTACGTCCTTTTTGCTTTCGATAAAACCTTATTGATTAATTCAACAAAGCATTAGTATTTTTTTAAATAGATTAAGTCAATAATTGACGATTTTTTTAGTCCTATTTATTATATTTCGTTAACTCAATTGTTGGGCAACATTAATTCTTAAAATATATTGAAACTTTTTGTTTAGCCTAAAGAGATATAAATTTTAATTTTATATATTCCTTTCCTTAAACACTTATTGGTATTTCCTTAGAACAACGGAATACAAAACAGCATAATGGTGTAAGCACGTAACACTTAGAACGTAATGAGCACAGATATCTACAAAAAATGAATTATTTATTTATAGCCTGTAACCAATACAAAGTCATTAATCTCACTTAAGTGAGTGCGTATGGAGGCCTTTATTTACCCTCCTATAAATCCTCGTTCATCTCTGGCACAGATAAGGCGTATATATTAAGTTGAGAGTCGAGCCCTTAATTGGCATTTAGTACCTCAGATTTATGGCGCAAAGGATTTCGGCGAAAATCCAACAGCAAATATAAACGCGTCTAGCGGTTTTTATGAATTCTGCATGGAACACCACGAGAGTTATTCTGATTTATAGCTGGTATTTATTAATTTACACTTTATCATAATATTCATTTCATGTTCATATTAAACTAAAAATAACTTACATACTTAAATAAGCTACAAACTGTGACACATGCTTCGCCTCTTTCAGAGGCATCCTCAAACAATATTACTTTCACAACAATTGTTTAAGTATAAATAATTTTATTTTTACTATTCTGACATGTTATAAAAATAAAAACGGAAAGTAAGGAGGGGAAGATAGAAAAAAAAACAAACAATAATGATAGTACAAATGACATTTACGTTAGAAAATGATTAACTAACGAGTTGCATCAATTAGGATGGGTTAAACCAGGCGTGGAGAACCTGTGGTCTTTTGGCTACTCTGGTGAGGCCGAATTCTGTAATTCTGTAAATTACTGACATATTCTGACCGTGAATTCCTGTTTCCGGCCAAAGATTCCCTAGTCAATGTTTACTGCGGCCTTATGTCGAATTAGAAAAACGAATGCGGTCTTTAGAGAAGAAAAGTTTCCCCACCCATTGGTTAAAAGTTAAACCATTGGAAATAAACTTAGCAGTGGTGAGCAGCCTGTTATATTTAAGATAATATTTAATAATAAATCGAAAATATTCATAATTGCATGTATTCGATTACTTTTGAATTAGTTAAGGTTTTATAATTTTATTGTGTTTTGAAACTTTATTTATTAATATTTGGTAAAAGATAAACGTTCTCATTATGATGAAAGCTCTTTGACTTTCTTACTCGTCAGCTGCGCAATGAAAAGTTTTAATCTTTGATTAATATTAATACATTGGTTTTTAATAGATTAGTATTCAAAGGGCATGCCTGTGATGTCCCTAAGTATCTACAGCTATATTCTATCTGATTCCACAAAGCGGAGCGTAGAGTTCCAAGATTTTCTTACATGATTAGGATCGGTTAAGTTCTACGAGAAAACTTTTTCAACGATTTCAGCATTAAGTGGAATATTAATTCGAGTTGATGTACGATTGAAACAATGTACGAACATACTTAACGTGTTGTGATAACAGATAAATTAAGAAATAAATCATTGTATTTGAAAGTCAGTGAGTTATGCCACATTGAATAGAAAAGTATATTCTCAAGATTGCGATGAAAATATGTCTTAAATTTACTATAAAAGATCAGTTTGAAAACCTTCTCAAACACAAAACTTGTCACAAAAAAATATATTGAAACTGAATTCTTACAATATGTTATAATTAAGTATAGTTACAGTTACATCCGAATTTATTAAAGATTGAACGTTCAAATTTTGTGAATTTTCATATTTATTTTCCACTTGTTACACGGATTCCACTTTTCGTCATATTCAGATATTCAAGTGCACGGATTAACTTGAACTGTTGGTTAGTTAATAGTTTTTTTTAACATATATTATAAATGAGCCCTCGAGAGGTGAAGTGAGTTACCACTATTACAATAAGTATTATCTGAGGTTACTTCCTTTTTATGATACATTTAGTTGTATAGAATATTACAATGCATCTAACTTATTTATTTTTTCTGAAATTAAACTTTGCACACATCATCTCTAATGGGCCCAATTATATAAATATAATTGAGTTATTGATGGTGACCTAAATTAATTTCAACAGTTGGGATTAGGGATTCTGAAGTCTCGGGGTTTTTAAAGTCTCGGGACTCGAGGCGTGATAAAGTAAAGGTCCGGGACATCCCGGGACTCGCGGCTTTTATTTCCCTTTCAATAAAATTATAATTTTATTCAAATTAAATATTTGCATGTATGTATGTATTTATGTATTACATACATGCCTTCCACGCCTTTTGAAAGAACGCACTATTAAAAATCGCGTTTTTTCATACAATGTTTAATAATTATTATTTTTCTTATGTAATAGATATTTGCAATGCTTACAGTTAGTTTTTACTAAGAAAGGATGATAACGGTACATGTAATGAAAAATATCAAAGAATTCGGCGGCCGTCAGTAGTAAATTTATGACCGTAACTTCACAATACTTTTTGTCCAATTGAGACATTGGTACTTTTGTATAATAGTGAATAAACATTTGTACATAAAACAACATGAGGTATAAACGTTTAATTTTAATATTTTGGAATTTGCTTTTGCTACAGTTATATAACAATATATAAACACATGGTATTTGAAACTTCTGCGAAATTATGAATCCCAAACATCTGTCTTTTTATCAGATCCCTTTTATATATGCATATATATTTTTGTTTAAAACCCCGGGTTTTAATCTTTAAGCCTGAATATAATGCATTTAAAAACTGATCCCAAGAATAGACACCAATGTCCCGGGACATTTTCCAAAAAAATCCCGGGACTTGAGACAGCAAAAAACCTGACAAGTCCCGGGACGCTTCGACACAGAATCCCTAGTTGGGATACTAAAAAATATTTAAACCTTGATTGCACTATATTTAATAATAACACATTGTTATGCAATCAATAATAGGATATTTCATATCACTATTGAAAGTTCAATTTATAGAATGGAAACGTATCTGGCTAACCTTGACAAAAAAAAATATGGTAATTTTATCCATATACTTAAAAGCATGTCGATTTTCTTGAAATATTTAGCATATGTGTAAATGGTCAGCAACTATCAATTGATTGGGAAACACTAATCTACAATTTAAAAGAAATGAGGAGCAAACATTCAAAAAGTGTTTTGTCACAAATTTTGAAAAATTGCGTTTTATATCAATTCTGATAGCCCATAATAAAACCTATGAATGGAAATTAACATTAGTGTTCAAAAAGGTTTTTTTTCATATTAAAATGAAATCATAAAGTTGACACATTCATACAAACCGTCACTTTTGCAACACTTAAATCATTATTTTCCAAGCTTTGTATTTGTGTGACAAAACACTTTTTGAATGTTTGCTCCTCAAATATTGTTATGTGTGACACCTTTTCTTACAAGCTGTCTTTTTACTCATGTAGACAGTACATCCGTCACTTTATGTAACGTAGATTTCGTTGATTATGTATCTACGAGATATGCAAGCGAGATTTAGTATGTACGTAAGATGTCGTAAACTCGCTTCACCGTAAATTATAATACCTCTGTGACACAGATTCACACGAAGGTTTCACCTAGAAGGCTGTGATTAGAGAGCTACGAATATACTCTCCTGATTAGACTTCATTCAGAACAGACGAGCACTGATTGGAAAAGCATTCGAACAGTAGACTATTATGAAGGGTTATTGCATGGAACTCGTGTCGTGCTTTACAGAAATAATTAGCAGGATTTAAAGAAATATGGATCAAACGTTGCATACTTTTGAAAATCTATAAAAGAATAAACTTGTCTGTGGTATTATTTACTTTTATCTAAGCTGGTTTTTTTTATCGAATCAAAAATTTAGTCGAAAAGTTGATTTCAACAATATACACTTGAGGAGCAAACATTCAAAAAGTGTTTTGTCACACAAATACAAAGCTTGGAAAATGATGATTTAAGTGTTGCAAAAGTGACGGTTTGTATGAATGTGTCAACTTTATGATTTTATTTTAATATGAAAAAAAACCTTTTTGAACACTAATTTTGATTTCCATTCATAGGTTTTATTATGGGCTATCAGAATTGATATAAAACGCCATTTTTCAAAATTTGTGACAAAACACTTTTTGAATGTTTGCTCCTCTTTATATTATTTAATCATAAATTATTTTGTTGAACACTTGTCGAAAAAATGTTGTATATACCATTAGTGGAGAACTTTTTCTTGTCTAAAAACCGCATTCATTTTTCTGATTCAACATAAGGCCGCAGTAAACCTGCTGGAAACAATTCAACATCAATTTGTAATGCTCACAAATTTGCGGATTTCCCAAAAGTACCTGCGTGCGTACCTTTTTTTAATGTCTTTTTGAATCCAAAATCTCAGGAATTTACGAATTTACAAAAAAATTCAGAATTGGCCGCTCAGGTCAAAAGGCCGCAACAGTGTAGCCAAAAGGCCACAGGTTCCTCCCGCCTGGTATAAACTGTGTTCACTACCAGGATGTAACACTTGGTCTTTTAAATAAGTAATTCAACAGTTGATATTTATGGAGTCATAAATACTACACATACTATAATGTATCAAAACAGTTATCAAATAAATAATTATAATAAGGTTTCTTTATTCACCATTAGTGATTGTGGAAAATATAAGCAATACTACAGACTTTTTTTTTACTTCTTTCTCGTGTAATTGTTATATTGCTAAATAACATTATATTTTAAGATTTCGACTGAAGGTGCTTGGTGGAATTTCAATATTAAATTTAAATTGTTCAAACTATGTACATTCTCACAGATTTTGTCACTAACTTTTGTACCCTATATAAATATAATCATAAAACCTTTGCCGACAAACAAATAAAATATAGTTCTTGAAACTACTTACTTCTCAAATCTGTGGGCATTCCCATGAGCTTATCCTTTTCGCCAGCAATGGCTTTGAGCTCAATGATACATTTATTTCTTATATAAACACGAAACATTCATTTACTAAACGTCAGTTCAAGTTCATCCGTGCACTTGAACGCCTGAAGATGCCGAAAGGCGAAACCCGCGTCGTTAGTGACAAAATCTGTGAGAATGTACATAGTTTGAACAATTCAAATTTAACATTATATTTATTTGATACTATTTCGATTTTTTTTTTAATTATTTAAGAAATACATTCCTTTGCGTGAGTGATATTTTAAGTTTAAAATGGTTGGAAAAACTGTGAAGGGCCTTGAAAATATAATAACATTAAAGATCTTTCATTTCCTCAAATTAAAATATAAATGAAACACTTTCATGTAATATATAAATTTGTTTATCATATCTTTATATATTTTTTTTCAGTGTAAATATTCGCATGACAATAGTAATAAAAGAACTAGTGTGGTTAAGATCTAGACTTTTTGAAGATTACCCATTGGCTGTGATATGGTGATATCCTTTTAGCAAGCCGGCCGCCCCTTGAAGGACGTGTTCTAATTACGACTATCTCGTGTCCATTTCCATCGAAGTTTATGAAGCCTTCCATATCTTGAACGTGTATCTTTCGGGATAAACCATACAGATAAACACGACAGGGGTTTTAACTTGTGTAATTGTTGCTTTAGCTTACGAAATCTTGAATTGAAAAATTTATTATAAATTGTTTTGGATGCGTTTTAACTTTTTAATATATTGTATCTATTTTTTTTTATGTACAGAAAACAATTAAATTAACAGTTATATTGAGAATGCGTAATGGTTTAATTGGATGAAAGAATTTATTTTTTAATTTAAAAACAGTGTATTAATGAAACTGAAACAAATCAGTAGTTAGTGTAAAATTATCTCGTAGTGCTAAAAGGGCTGAGTTTTTTCAGTTAGGAAATATTAAAAAACTTAAATATTTGAATGAAGCTCACTTAAAAACAAATCTATGTGTGAAATGGTGTAACTTAAAACAATTCAATGATGCTTGAAATATATGAGTTATCAATAGCAGTTTTTTTTTAAATATAAGATTTCGACTGAAATTGCTTCAATATAAAATTTGAATCGTTCAATTTTTGTTTATTTCCACACTTTTTGTCTTTTGCGACCTGGTTTTCGCCTTTCATCATCTTCAGGCATTCAAGTGTTCTTTCTACATGTCATTTAAAACTAAGTTACATACTAATAAATTTTCATGTGTGAAATAAATCAATAAAATAAAACTACATAATTGACGCGTTGGTTCGATCAAAAAAATACAAAAAAACAAAAACGTTCATAAAGATCCAACATTGTATTCCTGAAAGACAAAAAAGTATAAATATAAGAAATGAATCCTCGTTATACTGACAGAAGGCGATAAGTCAAAAAATCTTGTTTCGAGATAATCGTCATTTCCGATAGTCATGAAATTTTAACAATTCTATTTATCGATTCAAGCACTTAATACAATTCAAAAATGATTAATAAATTCGAAGCACATATTTAAACACGTTAATTTATTTGACGAAATTTACTGTATGTACCGATACACCTATACTGTTTAAAATTTAAATCTGGTATTTGTGAGGCATGCGAGAATTAAAAGTACGATTTTTCTGTATTTTGAATATAACGCGATTCAACAATTCTTTAAAATTGTGTTGTAAAAAGAATTATTTATATTATGGGTTAAAGAAAAAAAGCACCAAATATCAACTGATAATACTTGGAATAAACTCCGATCAATTAAATTAATTTAAAATTGGAAATTACTACAAAAGTGTTTAATTTTTCAATATAAAACCCATTAACGTAGAACTGACAGTGAACCTCTTAAAAGTGGTATATAATTTAATCATTTTTGTACTACATTCATGATGATTTTCTCCACAATTGTTCTATTTATTATATACAATGTTAGTGTCTTACACTTGGTTGTAGGGCCTTATGGATTACTCCAATTGCCCTTTCGTCTGATGTTGGGGTTTTCCCTCTTTTTAGTGTTGGTTCCTATCTCTTTTTATTTTTTATATATATTTTTTTTAATATGAGTGAGACAGGATAGTCATGTGTATTGTATTGTATTTTTTTTTGTTTTTATTAGTTTTTTTGGGATACAGGTGATACAGTTTACAAAAATAATGAAGAAGAGGATAGTACAATGAGCAAAAGTAGTAAAAAAAAAGAGAAAATCTATGGCTCACAGTTATCTTGCTGTCTTCATTTTGAGTTATCGTTTTTCTACACTCTTTTCACAATACAAATATTTTTCATTTACCTTTTTTCTAATATTATAACCCTGTTCCAATTATAAATATCGTGTTATTTTTGAGCTAATACGGTCGTTGTAAAACAAAACAATCGGCTTAACGTAACGTTGTTTTATTCTAAACCATATAAAAGGATGATTGTCCTAAAAATAATTACACATGTGTTAGCTTTTTATTAGTATATAAAAAGCCCTGTTTGAAAGCTCACCTGGCCATGTAATGCAGTATGTCGTCTGACTGATGGAATTGTGTTGTGGGGAGACGTGTGCGTCCTAAGAGTCATTACTTCTGATTAAGGATCTTGCCTTTGTCCTCGTACCTCAAGTGGCAAACTTAAACAAAGCCTTAAAAGCAACATTCAACGAGCGAACTTTGTTTTAAGAAAATTAAATTCACATGTTAGTTGATGAAAGTATTCCGATTAATGTAGCTTAGTCTTTTAAATGGGTAAAGTTCTCGAAGCATTAAGAAGGTAAACGATATAACTAGATAGAGAATTGATATTAAAAAAATGTAATTGATGCTACATAGCTATACTTCGTGTAGAACTAAAAAAATATCTTTTTTAACCCTACTGTAATTTAATACTTTCAATGGATTCGGTGGTAACTTTGTGAAAGTTCATATTAATATTAAATAAAATGACTTAGATTAAAAATGTGTTACAAACTGTGACACGTGTTTCGCTTCTTTCAGAGGCATCCTCAGACAACTACTTTCACAAATACTTGCTTAAGTACGAATGATTTTAATTTTACTATTCTGATGTATTATAATAAAAATCAAATAAAAATGGGAGGCAAGGAGAAGATGATAGAAAACAAACAAACAATAATGGTAATACAAATGACATTTACATTAAGGTAATGCAATTTTATTATACCGATATATTATAAAAAATAATGTTTGATTGTTTGTCCTGTATGCGTTCCTATACTGCTTATCCGATTGCGATAAAACTTTGGCGAATTGTTGCGCAAACGCTCGTGAAGGTTGATGAATTAAGCGAGCCAGCAGTGGGCTGCCAATACGTTAACAATGGGGCTCGCTTTATATCAAACCAATTTTGGTGTTTTTTTATCACTCCTATGAGATTATATGATATACTATATTGTGTTTCAAAAAGCACTTCAATGAACACAGTTAAAACAAGAACACTTTCTTTCTTTGATTGGCATTGCAACGCATGCCGGGTAGTTCAAAATAAAAATGAGAAAAATATTTTTTTCTACTGAAATCTTTGATATTAAATGAAAAACGATTATTAACGACATACTAATTGTCATTTGTCATTGTGGTACAATGTAACCGGTAATGCTTTATGTATTTTTGCAAATTCATTTCATGTAATAAAAACAAACACAAAACAATAGAATCAGGTTTTTTCACTCTTTATAATGTGTGGAAAGAATCGCAAACATTAAATTTATTACACATTAATATGATAAAATGAAAGAAGCGTAGAGCCACGAGAGTGTTCTGCAATTATAAATAACGGCCTCATTAAATTGCGCATAAACTTTTTAGGTCACATACAGAGTTCGCTGCTTTGCAAACTAAAATAAATAAAAATATTTGACAATTTAGTTTTTAAAAAAAGCTAAATTTTCATTAAAAAATCAGGCAATTTAATAATATTTTCTTTCAATCTAACGAAACTGTGTATTATTAAGAATGCAAAAATGGCTCTGAGAGTCAAATCTCATTGCTAAAATAGTAAAAAACGCAGTTTTATATCCTTATCATTTATATCATATCGACTGTAAAAAGGAAAAAGGACGTAACCCTCAATTTTTTCAATAATGTACACACGTTCTATCACAAGGATGTAGGCTGAAAATTCCGAAGTAGTATCTAAATTTAGCTTTTAAGTTTGAAAAAAGATGAGCTTGTAAAAATTAAAACCAATAATAAATACTGAAAAAATGTTTTTTATATACAATTTTTTTAATTAATATTAGATAATGTCAATTAAACACCAGTTTAGAAGTCTCCGTGCACTTACAAGTTGTGTATATTTCATAATTTTAATATGGCTCAAAATCGTCAAAACACGTTTTTTGTGCCTCCTGTAAAATTTGCCATGTGTGGGTTACGTCCTTTTTCCTTTCCACAGTCGATATAATATTTTGTTGCTATTACAATTTGACATGTAAAAAAATATTTGATCAATATATCTTTAAAAAATTTCTTCTTTTGGTGATCGGAGTGTTTTAGATAAATTACATTAAAATTAAATAATTATTTTTGATACGCGGTATTTCAAATTTTCATTTATATTACTTGATTTCAGAAGACTAAAACATAATTGATCATTTTAGTATTTAGTTTTCTATGGAATTTTGTTTTCAAGAGCTCTTTAATTTGTATGCTTTACACACGATTATTAAATTAAAACAGTGTGCAAAAATTGTTTAATGTATCAAAAATTGGCTTTCATGTGTAAGTCAAAGCTTTAAAAAAAATAATGATAAACACATTAAGTTTTAAGAGTTTAAAAGATAAGTTTGTTCAAATCTGAGCCATTTGATTCAATGATAGAACATATCTCTCAAGTAATATAATAAATTTGGTTTGAAATATTACCGCTATAAATATCTGGTGTAATTCAATTAAAAAAATATTCTCAAAAGCTCGCATGAAAACACTGCCAGGAAAGACATTCAGCCAACACGGCGCAAGGTAAACTATTAATGAATAAAGTTTTGAAAGAAGCGAGGAACCAGAGGACGTATAACGAAGACCGACTTTGCCCGAAACTTATTTCACCAACTTCAGAGCCTAAGAAAGCACATAACAAGCTTTCACGCCATCTACCAAAAGCTCATAGATTTAAAAATATCTTTTCATATCGCTTCATTACTTTGAGTATTACGTGATTAAATTTACGCTGAAAACTATTTATACTGTACTGTAACATAAATTACTTAAACATAATATGTATAATAAAAATAATAAAACATTTTTAGTACTTTTTCCACATAATATTTATTAGATCAGGACCGGTTTTACTCATGATGAGCATTGTCAACTGATAAGAAAAACAATAAAACAGTGATATTTATACAAAAGTTAAGTGATAAAAACAAGGTATGACAAACAATTGGTATTAAAACCTAGCAAAAGAATTGAAACAAAATACAAGAAAAATAAACTATAAATAAAAAGTTGAAGACCACTTAGCAATGAAAACTATTACAACAAAAACCAATTAGGTATGAATTATCATTAACAAAGTAAAAACCAACAATTAGTTTATATAATAAATAAATCTTAATGTCTGTCAACCAAATTGAGTTTGGAAAATCCAGTAGAGTTCAATCCAACAAAATTGATTCATGCGAAAAGAATAAAGGCAATATCAATTCTTACAAAATAAAAGCAAACTGAGTAAATTAAAATTCTAAAGAAATAAAACAGTACAAAAAAGGAAATATAATAGGCTAGAATTATGTTAATGAAACGGATATAACAAAGGTGATGATGCAAATACAAGCTGTTCGTTTTCTTATCAGTTGAAAATGCTAATCATGATCGTAGCCGGTCCTGATCTAATAAATTTTATGTGGAAAAAGTACTAAAAATGTTTTATTATTTTTATTATAATGCCATTCCACCAAGTATTGACAGTGAACACCTTAAAAGTGATCATTATATGTATTTTTAAGGTAGAAGAAATTTGGGATGACGTTTTATTATTTATTTAAATTTATCATTTGGGTAGTTACTATTGGTACGAGAAATATATTATTATAAAAACAAAATAATTAAATTAGTTTCTGAATGTTGTATTTTATAAACGGAAATTCGTGGAAAAGCGTGTAATTTTACTGTGTGACACTATCTATGTATCCCTATATGTTTTTGTTTTTTGATTTTCCAAAACTATCTGCAGCGTGATATGATTTTTTTTCATACGTAATTGTTTAGCTGATTAATAAAAAAGCTTAAGATATTATGATTGGTTGAAAATATTCTATTTCTACAGCCTTTTTTAGAATTTCGTATACGGTATGACGTATATATTATCACTTTTAGGGTGTTCACTGTCAATACTTGGTGGAAAGGCATTATATTAATAAAAACAATAATCCTTTGTACTTAATGTAATGTAATTGGCAATTTCTTTTCAATGCCAACTGTTGTGTATAACTTTTCAATTTTGTATAAATAGCATTGTTAAATTATATTTCTTATCAGTTGACAATGCTCGCAATGAGCGAAACCGGTCCTGACATATTAAATAAAGTGGAATGAAGTACAAAGGATTATTGTTTTTATTAGTATATATTATCATTCATGCGTATACCAACTAATAAATCAATTGAAAAATAAAACATTTATTACTAAAACCAAATTTTCGATGGCTTCGGCGGTAACTTTGTGGAAGTTCATTTTAATAGTCACGTCATAATAATTTGTCACGTGTCACAGTTAGTAGCACAATACGTGGAATAATCAAAGTTATTTTAAATTTTCTATTAAAACCAAATTTATTTGGTAAAATGATTCAATTGGTTTTTCAATATCGCCAGCATTGTAAAAACGACACTCTTTAAGGCTCAAAATTTATTTTCCACAAAGTTTTTATTCGATTTATCGAAAACAGTTTAGTTTACTTTAGTTATTTATTTGAGCAACCCAAAATCGTTAAATAATTGGGCCTATTAGAGGTAAAGTGAATCAAGTGGTATTTTGGAAAAAAAATAAGTCAAAAGCGTTGTAATAGACGTTTTACTGTATCTCTCTGTATCTACTTAATATATATCCTCACATCTTAATGTATCGTAAAAGTGAAGTAACCTCAGATAATACATATCTCAATTAAATAAAAATATGTCATTCACCAAAACAGCAATTGTAAAGACGTGATTGTACTTAAATAAAAAAGTCTATCTAGACCATTTCACAAGATGGCTCACTTCACCTTTCGAGGGTTTATATTTTAATATTCTACATGCAGAAGTTAAGACTTTAAGGCCCAAGACAAAAGTTTTACCATTTTACTAGTTGCATCAATTCACCTCTTGAAGACTCAGTTGTTCTTAAATTACGGTGCTACCGTAATGTTTCAACATTACTTTTATTAAAAAATAATCTTTGTTTGCGGTAAGTATATTTGCTAATCACCATAAAACAATATCAAACGTCGCTTCGGAAGGCGGCGTCGTATTTTAAAAACTCGATTGCGCTCAGGTAACTCCATCATTTTATTATTCAGTGGAATTGAATTTTCAGATAAACTACCTTCAAATGGTATTCCTGGCGTGGGGTCCTTCAATGGAGCGGCAAAGCAATGAAAGTTTGCGACGGTCCGGCTGGAATGGGTAAACGGAAAGCGTTATGGTCCTCCGTAAGTGCGTAATACTCAGCCGAAGCTTGCGTTCAGTTTTTTCACTCCCTCTTGCGTATGCAAACCACGTACTATACCGATACGCAATGAAACTAAAATGTTAAGATCCATCAAACTACCGTAGAGTCTTTCCTCAGGGAAAAAGTTTCAGATTAATGTGAGACCTTACGCTTTCTAAAGCTCACTCCTGAAAAGTTGCGGTGGGTTTTTTCAGTATGGATTTTCATGCTGGATTTTACGAGCGAACTTTATCGCTATTAGAAGGATTTAAGGTGGTATTTTTTCATTACTTAATTCAATAAATACCTACCACTTAATGTTATTAGATTTATAATTAAAAGAGGTGTATTAAAATGCAAATTTTGTTTTTAATTTTTAAAAGTGTTTTCTATTCCCTTAACTTCTACCCCTTAAAACAGGGAGTAGTTTACGTTTGTGTTTGTGTCATACGAAATATTACAGTACTTGAACAATTAACTTTATATTACACACTCAACACTTTTTTACACGTTAGATACGTTCACAAAAAAACGTGTACAAAAAAGACGTGTAAAAAATATATAGAATACATAAAAAATAAAAATTGCTTGAATTAAAAAAAGTGTGTTGCTTAAAAAACTAATAACATTTTGGAAAAGAAAGTCGTACAAAATAAGGTAAAATAATTAAGACCCAATAAGTTAATTACAAAAATATGTTTATATGTTAAGAAAAAACAATTTTATTCATCGCTACTTGATAATTTATAAAGACACTGGACATGAATCGCTAGACACTTTTAACGTGCTAGACTTGTGTTGTTGTTTTTTTTTATTTCTTCTGTAATTTTTGAACTTCTATACTTTTTAAATTTCTATACTGCGGATTTTTTTTGACACCTGAATCCGCACATTCCTTATCTTATTTTAAGCCAAATTAATATCTTTTTTCTTGATGATTATGCTAAAAATACGTTTTCACAAAAATAACCAATTAATATCTTATGGTTTTAATATCTTGTACACACCAAGCAAGGTACATTTTACTATGCGAGAGTGATATTTTGTCTTTGTAGTAAAAAGGGCTTTCATACATAACGAATACGTAGTCTGCAAGTGTACAAGCATTCACATTCAAATTTCTTCATCTTTTCCCTAATGGTATTATCATTATGTAGTTTTTCCTTTCACTGTATTAAAATCTGCTTTTAGACTGGCTCGCTCAAGGGCGCGGTAATACCTTTCGCATATAATATTTTGAGAAAATTTTCATAGAAGTGTTATCTGAAAAGTGTTCATAAGTAAATTCAGCGGGATCGCTCTGAGCGGTATAACCACCCCTATTCAAAGTCTGATCACATAGTGAGAGGTGAAACCGTGGGGTATGCCGTTTTATGATATTTGGGCAAACTTACGAATCAGGCATGCTCAATTTATTCAGAGACTTTTGAAATGACTGGTAAGGTAAGTTTATATTTTTAATAATATATTCTTATCTTCCACTTCCACTTTCAGTATTGTAACAGTGCATACAGAAGTTGGAAGGTAATAAATTAACTTAGTAAATACTAGATCAAAATTTGAGTTTTTGGGCCTCAAAATACGCTTGTATAAATATCTAAGTTAATTTAAGTTTAAACATAATTCTGTCGAAAGAGTACAGCCGAAATAACTATCCACTATATAAAGAATCAAAAAAACATTGATATTTTCTAACCTGATAATTAAAATTAATTTCAGTCGTTAACGAATTATGCTATCTATATAAACGATACAAACTGTTTGCCGCGCGTTATTTCAAATACATTCGCACACTTGAAAAGCCTAAAGATGCCGAAAGGCGATTAGTGACAAAACTCATGAAAAAGTACAAAATTCAAACATTTTTGATTTGATATTGAAATTCCATCAAACACCTTCAGCCGAAATTCTAAATTATCGTTACGAACATTATTCACTTTACAAAAAAAAATGTTCTAGTGACAATCTTAATAAAAAGAGATTTTTAAAATTGTTAGAAAATCGCTAATTATTTATTATAAGAATGTTAAACATTTTTTATTACTGTTTCCTAAAAAAATGTGTAAAACAAGCTACACAGAAGAATACAAGTGAAACATAATGTTGTATTTAAGGGATCCAATCCCGGGATCCCGTTCGATTTTCTGATCCCGAAATTCCGAGATTGAGATGGCCGCGATCCCGGGATTTCGGGATTGAGAAATTTTGAGCAAATCCCGAAAATTTACACGAAATTGGCAAATTCAAGATTTCAAATTCCTCGGCGTGCTAAAAAAAAACGAGGTTCTGTGAGAATCCAAGGAAAGTGAGAAGGTGAGAAAATCTCAATCCCGGGATTCAAAATTAATCAATCCCGAAATCTCGGGATTGGAAAAAGGCTCCGGGATTGGATACCCTAGTTGTATTAATTAAAACGTTGTTTTATATCATTATCTTTTAGCGTTATTATTAAAAAAATAATAAATTGCATAATTTAAAGTTTTACAACACCTGTCTCAAAAGAGAGTGAAATGGAGCGCCCAAAGCTCTAAGTTTGGGCTATTACGGTTTATAGATTCTATAAGCGGTCAAATGTAGGCTTTGGAGCTTTTACAGAGTAAGTGTTACATTTGACCGAAGCATTCTCAAGTACATTTATAAATATTTGATGAACGCCTTGAACAAATACAAATAGGAAGAAAATAAATTACGATACGAGTTTCAAAACTTCCCGTCATAAAATACTGATTTATATCATAGAATCTAATATTATACATCAAGCGCTTTAGATTTTAATTATTTTTATTTTGTTTTAACTAAGAAAAATCATTGACTGTAAAAAATATCTTTAAGGTAACAATTATCATCGATTGTTTAACATGAGCTTTTGCATTAGTGTCGTCAATGTAATTATTATATGTATTTGACAAAAAAATACTGATTGGAGAAATCGAATTATCATCTTAGATTATTCATCATATTTGAAATGAATCTTTCATAAACGTTTTTCCAAACAAGCACGATGTCAAGTTAAAACACAGAGCAAGATAAAAAGCATTTTTTTTCAGTGTTGAAAATTCAACTTGAAAACTTTTGTTTAGTGAATACCCTCGATCAATATTGTTAGTAAGTTTTTCTTAATTACTATTCCTTTCGGTCCTTACAAAATCATTATGATTACAGTGTTTGGCTTGAATAAATGCAAGAAAGGTTGATTAAGACTTAAATTATAACAACCCTTAAATAAATAGTCAAGTTACTGAAAACGCGCTATGATTTAGTTTAATAAATAAAATATAAGTAGAAAATGCATTGTTTGGTAACCTTTTAATCACCAAATATACGGAATTTTTGTAAAAGAATTCTTTTCTATCAAGAGTTGTGTTAATGAAACCATTCATTAATTGATTTGGCATTTACTTGGTAGAACTCCATTATAACAGATTAAAAATATCAAAGTATTTTTGTTCTACAGTGTTTAATAATTGTATGCGTTGAAAGCTATTTCAGCTTGCGCCATCGTCAGAACTATGTTCAAACTAATATTTTGCTCAGCTATATATACTGGCTCTGAAGAGATACACAATGCATCAAGTTATTCACTCTAACATCCTAATTATAATTACAATATTACACTTATCAAATGTGATTCTAGTGTTTCAAAGAACGATTAACAATCTGGGTTTATTCATTCATCAAATATCTAACGATTTTTTTTTATTTTTGATTCACACATCCAACCGGAAATATTGTTACTTAATTTGTATAAAAAATGGTATGGATAAACTAAAAAAATAAATAATTATAAGCCGTATTTTTTTACTGTTATAAGGATTGTCCACAAAATATTTTTAATACAATTATCATCTATCGGAAGGACTATCAGTGAAGGATTTTTTCGTTTATATAATAAAGGCACTTAAAATATATAAACGTATTCAATGATAATCCACTCATTATTTATAACCTGTATTATCACCGTGCTGGTATAATGGAAAAATTTTTCTATTGCGACAATAGTTTATTGTGAAATGTGAAGAACAAAATGGATGCATCATTTGAGAACGTATCCCGTTAATGATGCTCCACAAAAGAAAACCATCAGGCGTTATTATCTGCATCGCAATTGTTTTATTCTCACGTATTGTTTCTAAATATAGAACCAATGCTCCAGAAAAAAAACACCTTTGCGCCATAAATCTTCAATTTTGATTCAATATATTTTTTAAATCTATTTTCGCTCGAAATGTGAAGCATATCGACTGTGGAAAGCAAAAATAACGTAACCCACGCATAGAAAATTTTACAGGAGGCACACAAAAACGTGTTTTGGTGATTTTGGGTCATATGAAAATTATTAAATATATACACAACCTTGAAGTGCACGGAAATTGTCTAGGACAAACTTTTTTTTCAGTTTTTTTTATCTTGGTTTCAATTTTCACAAGTTCATTTTTTTCAAACTTAAAAGCTAAATTCGATACTAAGTTGGTATTTGCAGCTGACATCCTTTTGATATAACGTGTATCAAGCTTGATACATTGTAATTATCGAATAAGAGTTGTTTTGAAAAACTCTGGGTTACGCCTTTTTTCCTTTCCACTGTCAATATGTCTTTATAATGCAAGTATCTCAAAGTTCTTTTTATTAGGACTGCATATTGCTCAGTTACTCCACCTCTCGTTTTTTTCTCTAAGATAGTAGGAATATAAAAGATAGGGTTACGTCCCGATATTTTAAGATTCAAAGGGTAAAAAAGAATTTTCAGACAGCACGCACACCTGTGTCGTCGAATAGAGATCGATAAATCGATTTAAAAAATTCTGTTCGTACTGAGACTCGAACCCTTGAGATTCGTCACGGAAGCCAACAGCGTTGACCAATACGCTTCTGGCCCGACAAATGTACTTAACTTTATTATAATTGGTTGATTTTTAAGACAATGTTTTCAAATTCTTATCAAAAAAAATCTGATGCACAGTGAAGCATCGTACAACGTCCTGACAATGATTTTTTTTACCACAAATCTACACTTTCCAATAAAGCACCTTAAATTAAGTTAATGGAGCTGAATCTCATAGTGTTGGACAACACTATTTGTGTTTTAATTTTTTTCCACGGATTTCCGAGGAGAATTTCTCAAGACTTGGTTACATACTCTTTAGTGTAAGTAAAAAAATGATACGCTAGTGAAAATTTAAAAAATAGCAGACTTCGAGAAACTATAAGAGCCTTTTGCCAAGATAACCATGTTTCCAGTTCCATAATATTCAGAAGATTTTGAAAAGAAAGAATTAAACATTGTCTACACCGTTAGAGTTTTGGAGTGGCACCCAAACAGAACTGAAGTGAACAGAGTGTGAAACCTCTTCTACGGCGTAGCACTTCACTACTTTATGAGTCTTCTTAAAGAACGAGTGAAAATCAATTAACAATAAAAGAAGTTGAAGTACCGAGACTTTCTTAGCGGAAAATGTATAAACCTACAACCATGCATAAAATTAATATTTCTTGGTCTAGGCTCCGATACAAATAAAGTTTATTTACCATGTGATACTATAAAAAATCGCGTTTCGTCTAAGTACGTTTGCATACCGCCAACAGAGCCGTGAAATAAAAGACAATTCCTTGGTATTATGACTCACTTGTAATATTTTTTTAATCATTTTCTTATTTTTCAATTTTGGTATGCTAATGCATTCAAGGTGCTGGATTTATTATTTTATTAATTTCTTAAAAGCTGTCATGTAAAAATAATAAAATAAATCAGGGAAATTATTTGATTCAAACTGTGGTGACATAAATCAACGGAATTTAAATCAATGCTTAATCTAATAATATTTCCCAACCATAATTGAAGCTTTTTCAAAAGTTTTATGTAGTAAACATGTTTTGTAGGTATATTTGGTAGTAATTATATTGAACTTAAGACGTTCCTGCAATAAAATATTTTAATCAAGATCAAAAATCACTAAATATAGTAAATGTTCTTCGATAAATTCGGTGGTAACTTTGCGGGTGTTCATTTTGAATTTAAAGTTAAATATGGTATTTCATTTGTTGTGTTACAAAATGTGACACGTGTTTTGCCTCTTTGAAAAACATCATCAGACGTAGCATCGCATTGCATGATTCATATGTTGTATAGTACGTGGAAAGTGGAAAAAAAGTTATCAAATTTAATTTTATATTAAAATAAAAAGTTATTCAAATAAACTCAATTGCGCAGACTTGATCGACGTATATGATATGAGTTTTGAGTAGATATAACCATTTTTACAAATTTTTCCATTTTAAAATAATATATGAAGTTAAGGGTTTTACGTATTTTTTAAAAGCTTGCCACCAATCATAGACTTACTAGTAGTTACTTATAGTAATGGCTATTATAATAATTTAAAATTACTTCTTATTATTAATGACTGATCAAAATGGGTTAAAACTACTTAGTGACAACACATTACCTGGCCGTCAGTAACGTGTAATGATAGACAAAAAGGGTATACTATCTTCCAAACAATTTAAACGTCATAAATAAATAAAAAGTGTTCTAATATAATAAATATTTACTTTCTATTGTAAAAATGTAAGTATTAGAAAGTCTTAAATAAATATATATATTTTTTTAACTATTTCCACATTATATGTAAGTTCAGCACTGAAGCATTTATATTTAATTTTGTACTATAACTTAGTTATGAATTTTAAGAATCTAAAGCAGGGGCTTTTCTCCCGAGGGTACACATGCGTGTGGGATACAATTTTCATACGCCTTTACAAAGCATGTAGTAACAAAAAACAAAAATATTATTGTTTACAATTCATATGATCATCTTACACTCTCAGCATTAAAAAATGAATAAGCGAATTGCAATTTCAATGATCGCACTAATTGTGCTTTGTTATTTTTAACATATTTTTTGTATGTTTTTACTTTTTATTTTTTAAACGCCCTCATTGGCATATACATGTTTTATGTGTCGACCAATAAAAATTGAATGTTAATAAAGTAAATAATATATTAGAAAACATCGTGACAAACATGTGACGTGTGAAGTCACAAATGTGTCCGTTGCCACAATAAGGTTAAAAACCTCTGCTCTAGTGTGACGAAATGCTTTAAACGTAGTTTTTGATTAACGTTCGCACAGTGAAAATATGTGTATTCTTTTCAATCACATTTTTTTTTGTAAATGAAAAACAGTATTTTTATCAAACTGGTGCTACAATAATATTTTTTATTGACTTTCGCAACAGAAAAATGAAAAGGAAATTAAAATAACAGTCAGCTGTCTCGCTGAAATGATAGTGTCTCACATGTGGACGAGATCATGTAAATCTTCTACGTTATTTTAATATTTTTTTTTTTTGGATGTACTGAACAGAGTACTTTATGGAACGTACTCCCTTGGCAGGTGTGACCATATATTACATCATATTTTCAGCGCCACAACACAAAGAAATGACGCCTTTTGTGCAAAATATGGGTCACTGGCTTTTGCATTAGAGCACCAGCAGCTGTTTGGCGGGAAAAAAAAGTTTCCACCTAAAATTAGACCGCGCCATCTCATGTGACGCTTTTTAAACTTTACCGCCCTGCCGTAAAAACGTTTTTCATTTTTTAAACTCGACTGCAATAAATAGCGTATAAAGACAAGCATTTGAAGAAGTTTCGGAAAAATAAAAGTTTGAGAATTTTTTCTATTTTTTTTTTCTAAAGTTTCTAGAATCTAGTTTTATCTCTTGTATAAAATATTACTATCAAGATAGTTTTTTATTTATTTTATGTTTGTTTTTATCTTTTTCCAAACATTTAATTTGTACACTTTGTCTACCCCATTATTATAAAAACTTTTAATTTTCATTTGATCCATTAGATGTCTGGAAATCTTTAAATTTATTATTTCTAGCGACCGAAAAATATAAAAAATAAAAGTGCTAGGTGATATTGAGTAAAAAACAATTTAAATGTTAAATTTGAATCGTTCAAACTATGTACATTCTCACAAATTTTGTCATTAACGACCCGGGTTTCGCCTTTCGGCATCTTCAGGCATTCAAGTGCACGGATGAACTTGAACTGACTCAGTGGTGCATTTATATCTTATATATAACACGAAACTTTCATTTGCTAAGCGTCAGTTCAAGTTCATCCGTGCACTTGAATGCCTGAAGATGCCGAAAGGCGAAACCCGGGTCGTTAATGACAAAATTTGTGAGAATGTACATAGTTTGAACGATTCAAATTTAATATTGAAATTCCACCAAGCACCTTCAGTCGAAATCTTAAATTATAATTGTTTTTTAATGTAAAAAAATAAATAAATTTGTCATTTTTTTAAATAATCGATTCAAAATAAAAGTACATAATTCGGCCCATCAGAGGTAAAGTGAGCCATGTTCTATGCATCTTAAAATATCGTGAAGTAACCTCATTTAATACACATTGCAATAGTGTTATCTCCTGAAAATAAAAATTTAAATCCACCAAAACACCAAATAAAGAGTTAGAGAGATTGTACTTTTGAAGTCCGAGAAAAAAGTTTTACTATATTTCTTGGCTCACTTCACCTATATATAATATTATATTATTTTAATTAACCACTCAAAAACACATTTTATTTGCACTGATGACACAAATGTATAATATATTTATAAAGAATAGTGATTTGTGACATTATGAGCATTTATAGTAGATGATATAAAACAAATACGTTCTCGTTTGTTTTTTTTAGACATTCAAAATTTTCGTGATGAGACAAATGCTAATTATAAAAGGCTCGCACTTTTCCGGTCAGAATTTATATTAAATGGTAATAATATATCGGTCAATGTAAATAGTCATAATTTAAATGGAATTAAAAGAAAACCTAACCAAACCAAAATGGTAAATATATTCTGACTGTATAATATTTTTATTCTGACCGTTCATATGTTTATTCTGACGAAAAATTGAACATTGACAATTTTTCATAAAATAAACATAATAAAAGATTACTAATAAACTAGTAAAGTAATAAACTGATCAGTTGATAATGCTCGCGATGAGCGAAACCGGTCCTGATTTGATAAATTTTATGTGGGAAAGTACTAAAAATCTTTTATTATTTTTATTATAATGCCTTTTCACCAAGTATTGACAGTAAACACCTTATAAGTGATTTAATTTTTCCATTATAAAACATTATAGAGCTAATACAACAATATCTAATCTTTGAATTATTTTGATTCCGTACTCTTCCATAAGTTTTGTCGATAACGACCCGGGTTTCGCCTTTTGGCATCTTCAGGTTCTATCAAGTCCACAAATGTCCTTAAACTGACGTGCAGCAAACGATGAGTACAATCAAAATAATTAAAATTTGATATTGAAGTTCCATCCATCATCTTCAGTTAAAGTTCTAAATTATAACAACAATATGTGTTATGCTAATGTTTATTTATGGCAAAGAAGAATTTTTTAAACTTTATTAAATCTTTTTGAAATTTATAAATAATTGATAATCACCTCCATAAAATTTCAAATATTTTTACTTCGCCCAGATAAATCACGTCATAGAATATTTTCCATCAATTCAAATTTTCTCTCGACGCGAAACGGTTTTCGAATCACCAACAAAAGCTATATTTCATAGAATGCACATATTTTAAAGTATGCCTACAAGCCGCACGATTCATTTTCTATTCGAATTCAGTCTTCCATTGTCATCGCGGTGGAATTTTTCTTCGAATCCGAATCGAGAATGAGAAATGCCTTCCAGCTCTAAAAAGAAGCAAACGTACGCGCCAAAATGCTCCTCTACCAGAAAGCATTATGCTGTAGACACTTTAAGGGTAGGCTTTTCTCGGAAAACTGAACTTTACACAGACACCGGTGGGTGTTTATAAATAACTGAAATAACATCTTTATACTGGAAGTACTACTCAACTCAATTAAAAGCTAATTGGGTAGGTAATAATTGTGGGGTTACAATGCAAAACGCACTATTTCTAAATGTCGAACTTTTCAGTAGAGTAAAATACTATATCAAATAACACAAACAAAATAAAAATTATAATTTTAAATTTGAAGACGACAGTGTTTTATACATTTTATTTTAAAACTAATAAGACCAGTCGATTCCTTAAGCTTGAATTACCCTAACTAAGTATCGCTCATTTTGGAAATTGTACGCCCCACAATTGTAAATATAGATTATTTTTCTTGGGTACCATCCATAGGATGTACTCAGTAGATCTGAGGGATGTTGGCATGCCCTGGGAGAAAGCACAGCAATTGGTGGTTGACAGGGAAACATGGAGGTGCCGCGTGGCGGCCATATTCTCCACAAAGGGAGCGAATATGATCAAAGATGAAGAAGAAAATAAAAAAATATCTTTCAGTGTCGTAGTGAAAAGGCAGTGTATAGGTTGTTTTCTTAGAGGTTTGTTTTTCGAGTAAGCGACACCTTTTTCAGTAACAGCCGATTTGTGGCGCGCGCTGTTTGACATGGTGAGCCGTCTTGTTGAAACCACAGCTTTTCCACATTATGGTCATTCAATTGTAGATCGAAAATGTAAGAAATGATGGATCTTTAGCTCTCTCCATTGATTGTAACGATCTGGCCGGCATGTAACACGCGTTGTGTTGGCTTCAGATTGTAAAAAATGGCTAAACAAAAGAGAGAACAAATTAGCTGTAAAAATAGCTGCCACTATTGCTGATTTGATAAACCAACTTCTAAAACACCCCCATTATTTACTAAAATAAAACAAACATAAACTAGGACAGCTGAAAATGTTCGTGATCGGTGAAATCGATACATATTATCGAGTGGTAAATATAAAAATATATTTATTCATTTAAATTAATATTTTTTTTGTTTCAAAATATTTTTATTGTATTTTCGAATACTTGTGAATTGTTGAAATTTGGTAGGTTAACAACGAAAATATAATTTTGCTTTTTTAACACATATTGTTTTTACCCATGCCCGTTCCTAATGTTGATCATATGGTATCTTACTGATTGTTACTCAGTTGCTAAACCCCTCTTTTTTTCGAAGAGCGTAAAGATAAGGTAAGGATAGATAGGTATATGACAGTATCGGTGGTTCACTAGTCACTATCGCTAGGCCCGTTTATTTTTTAGGATTAGAAAGTGAGTGGAAATTTTTATACATCATAAACACAAATGCCTACAAACCCGTGAGATCAGACACGGAAATCAATGATGTTGACTGCTGCGCCACAGTCCGGACATATTATAAAGTTAACAGTAACGACAAATAATTAATTATTATTTTTCTCTGGCAGGAAGAAAAGTCATAAACTGTATCCAATGCAAGATTTTTCATCCAATGGAACTGGCATTTGGACATGTCGTATTCTAAACTGAGTGCACTTTCAAATCAAGTGCGATGTACTTATCCAAGATTCAAACCAGTGGAAAAGATGAAGTGTCTGAAACGATCCCCGAGCGATCGTAGCGCTTTATTGACACCCCGCGGAGACTTTTCAAACCTTCGCTCAAGCTTGGCTACATCTTTGATACACATTTTTCTCTCAGCGTCTTTTCAAATTTACTCAAATTGTCATAGCGTGTGCTTGCAACAAAAATCAATTGCAGATATAGCCGGTTTCGATTTGGAAAAGTGTCTATACGATGTACGATGTACGATGCACCATGTACGACGTAAGTTTGTACGATGACAATACTGTAGGATAGATAAATCAATATTTTTTCATTTAATTTAAATACAAGTACAGTGGAGCCCCCAATTATACTACCCTGAATGACACGCTGGCTTGAAATATTCGCCGCAAATCCCCCAATTACACGGTTGCATTCCACTGTCGTTGCTACGAGACGATCGTCTGTGTCGCGAATACAGTCAAATGTTGGCTAGCGTCTGTGTATTCAACACGTGCCAGGCTATACGCGTATAGCCGGGCGACTGTCTATGTGTTGGATTTACTAAGGGAAATCTTAGTTTTGCATTTTTTGCGGAAAAAACCAAATCCCTAATTTTGTATGAGATTCACTCCCCCAATTACACTACCCCGAATTACACTGTCTCAACATTAGTGTAAATGGGGTTTTACTGTATTTTATTTTTTTATAATTGCTAGTGCGCTGAATATTTAAAAAAAAAACTAATAACATTAAATTGATGCGTCTCTTGATAACAACTTAAGGACAGTTGGCACATATTTTTATATATTATACTTTCGAAGTTTCATATACAGGGTAATTCAATTAAAACAGCAACTTTTTCCCTTAAGCTTTGTTTATTAGAAACAATGTTACAAAAAGATATTAAAATTCACATTTTTTTTTTATTCAGCGAAAGGGTTATAACTAGGGCATCCAATCTCAGGATCCCATCCAATTTCCTGATCCAGAAATCCCAGGACTGCCATGGTCGCGATCCCGGGATATCGGAATTGAGAAATCTTGAGCAAATCCAGAAAATTGATAGGATTTTTGAAAAAAAATCGACTTTCGGAGATAAGTTGGGAGAAAAGTATAGCAAATCGAGAACTTTAAATTCCCCGGTGAGCTAAAAAGAAAACGACTTCCGGAGATAATCGGGAGAAAAGTATACCAAATCAAGGATTTCAAATTCCTCGGTGAGCTAATCCCAATCGCGGGAAAATTAATCTATCACGAAATCCCGGGATTGTAAAAAGGCTCTGGGATTGGATACCCTAGTTATAACCAGTTTAGAAGTCTCCGTGCACGTCAAGGTTGTGTATAATTCATAATTTGCATATGGGCCAAAATCATCAAAATACGTTTTTCGTGTCTCCTGTAAAATTTGATATGTGTGGGTTACGTCCATTTTCCTTTTCACAGTCGATATAAATATTCAACGTTAGAGAAATTATCGCAGTTCATTTTGACTATTTCTTCTTTGAAGTTTTACTAAGAAAACATAGTAATGAATATACTTATCATTATTTCGAGCTTAAATGTCTTTAGATCTGTAAGCTTCTTATTGTGTTCGAGCCTGTCGCTTTGTGAAACTAAGCCTCTTTGGCGTTATTAAAATTTTGTTTCGACAAATATTGCTCTTTTCAATCTGACAGTGGTATACATATTTAATATTTTCTAAAATTCAGACGGAAATAAAAAAAAATCTCCATTCATTATAATCAGATCTCTCACGTTTGATCTGTTTCGTGATTGAAACGTAATTTGTACTAGGCCGAGTCCACAGCAAGCAAAATGCACTGTCAATAGAGTTTAAAAAAAATGTGTATGAAAAAAAAATAGCCCACAGCAGTGCCACCTGGTAATATTCGCTCGATGCGTTTTATGCTGCACTGTGCATATGTTTGACAAAGAAAACCAACATCAAGCACAGATAAACTAAGAAAAAATGTATTTCTTTATAATGAAACGTGAGAAGTGAACTCTTGGTAAAATAGTAAAATATTTTTTAGCAATACCCTGCAAATATTAATTTGTAATTATAATAAAATAATTAATTTATACATTTTGAAAATAAAACTGTTCTTGAATATAACATAATATTGTTGAATTAGTACAAAAAGTGTTTTTTTTTCAATAAAGTTATGCTTCAAGCAAATTATAGGGTTTTCAAAAAATTCACCGCATCTTTTGTAAAAAGAGTCGAATTAAATAGATAAAAGCTAATATTTTCAACTGCACTTAATTATTTATTTACTTTTACTTTCTGCACACTGTAGTGCATGCAACCAAGTCTTGAGGAATTTCTTCTCGGGACATTTCTGGCAAAATTTTGAACACGACTAACGTTGATACGTTACGGAATACACCCTATAAGAAGAGTGTGAAGCCGTAGCGGGTAGTGATGGGTACAACGTTGAGTACTATAGAAAATTTAAAAAATAATAATTATGCTTTCAAAGCGATTATTTAATAATATATATAATCGAGTCTGAATTTTTTCAGTTTTTAGTGAGCTTATTTTAATGGAAACACTTTGTGAAACATATTTAAAGTGAAAAGTGTACAATTTTCTACCGATATACATGTACGATTTATTTCAATAATTAGATGAACTTTCAAGTTGTATTCTTAAAGATGCCGAAAAGTGAAACCCGTATTTTTAGTGACAAAACTATGGAAATGTTTAAAATTTGTACAATTCAAGGTTGATATTAAAGTTCCATCAAGCACTTTCAGTCGTTAACAAAACATTAATCAATGTTTTATGAAATTGAATTTTGATTGAATGTTTTTATAGATGTTTATATACCACATACAAGTTTCTCAATCAGAACACAGTATGGCAGTGTAGTATTAAGTAACACGTACCATTTCCAACCAAGCATCTTAGACGTGTAAATGCTCGATAATATTTTCTGAAGATAAATAATGCCTCCCTTATAGCGTGGGGGAGGATAAAAGAAAACATTGAATTTTCTTATCTTGAATATTTTGCATCTTGCTCTCTCATTAATTTTCATTCGTCAAAACACTGCCGGCACCTGCGACTAAGCATACTCTCTCTCTCTTTCGCCCTTTCTATTTTTCATCTCAAATTTGATAAAAACAGTTGAAAAGGAACACGAGAAAAACAAAAGAAACGCATTTATGTTAATTACGTAAAAAAGCGTCTCGCCCTATTTGACAATCTTATTAACGTTAGTGATGTAATTTGGACATTTTACGATTGCGCAAGCAGTTGAGTACTCTAATGTCTCATCTACAGTACAAGCCAAGTAAAGAATTATTTTAACCAATTGATTCACAACTTTTATGAGAAATATTTTTTTCATTTTAAAAGTGAGTTGAAAAATGAGAATACACTTAACTATTTTTTTTACGGTGTTGTCCACAAAAACCTTATGAAAAAGTGTTAGAATGAATAGAAAAATTGTAAAATGTTTTAGTAAATTTAAAAAAAATGTCATAGAAATTTGTGTAAAAAGGGTAATAATAGAGATCCAATATGAAAATATTACACAAAAAAATGTTTATACTAACATTTTTACTAAGAAAAAATAATACTTTTCAATGCTACGCGATTTTATATGGGTACTTTTATAAGAGACTAGACCAAAAAACTCTCCCACCTCGATATTTAAGGATTGGAAAGATTTTTTTAGACATCACAAACAGAACCTTTGAACAGATATTAACATATCGATTGAAAAAATCCTGTTTCTTATTGGTACACAAGCCCGTCACAAGAGTCAACGGCCACTACACCACAGACCTTACATATTTTTTGAAAATTACTTTCTTTTTTTCGCATCTTTTTTTATTAATAAAAAAGCCTATTTTTTAAAACTGACCTGTACCAAGATGTTTGGACTGAAAACATATTTAAGTCTTTCGATGGATTCGGCGTAAAATCATTTATTTATGAGACACTTCATTAAAGATAGCTAAATTGTTGCCAGAAAACATAAAACCCGCATTTTATACCGTTAATAATTTAGGTAAAATTTTATTAAACAGTAAAGATCGCGTAGAATCATTGAGAGTGGTAACTATCGCCTCTCTTGCCAAGCTGCCACAGATTGTAGCACAATACGTGCAATAATCTTATAATTATTTTATATTACCTATTTAAGTAATCAAATATTCGATCTCGAAATATGATGTATACCCGAATACCTGTGCCGTCTTGACTCTTGACATCTCCATTCAATGAGTCTTTCTTCAAACGATTACGCAAAAGATTCAAAATTTAAAATGATTGTCGGATTATTCACCGTCATACAACATGAGCAAAACAGGTTTATTTACAAGCGAATTCGCTGAAATGTAATATAATATCTCGCATAATTGATGTGATGTTTCATATATTTATATTGCAGCATCGTATACGACAAAGTGATATGTGCACGTTTATCATTTTTATGTCGGAGAATAAACCTTTTTTTATTAGATTATGCTATATGGCTGACTTGCAAAAAGGTAACGCAAGAATAAAAACCCCAGATAAGATATGCTCAAGATGAACTCAAGGAGTAAAGTTTATCGTAATAAAATTTTAAAACTACATCTGAGAGTAAATATTTAAAATTTAATTACATTGCGTAAAAGATCGCGAAGGTATTTTCGTCAGTAATTTGTTAGAAAAACTAAAACTGTTGTTTTTTTATTCAAATTAGAGTAATTTATCTTAACATTCTAACTGATCATTTTTTAAACTATAAATTTTATAAATACAAAATGTTTTCTGGAAATACTAACGACTGTATAACTGGAAAACATAGAAACCCTAAAAACAGCGATTTTGATAAAAGTAAACAATTTCGATAATTAGAAAGGTAATAAAAAATAAAATAAAGCATAGTCATGAATAATTTAAGATTTCGAGTCAAGGTGCTCGGTGGAATTTCAATATTAAATTTGAATCGTTCAAATTATGAACATTCACACAAGTTTTGTCACTAACTACCCGAGTTACGCCTTTCGTCAAGCTCATCCGTTCAAGTGCACGGATGAGCTTGAATTGATCTTAATGATGAACATTATGTGAACTTCATGATCATGAAATATGAACAGAATTTTTTCATGCGATTTATCGATTTTTGTTCGAAGGCATGGGTGTTTGTGATGTCTAAAATGTCCTCCTCTCAAACCCTTCCAATCTTTTAATAACTGGACGTAGCGAGAGCGATTTGTTAATCACTAATCCTGTACTAGCTTTATCTTTTTTTCCCTACTACTCACTTTGAAAAAAGAGAGGTTGAGCGATTGAGTAACAAACAGTTCTCGTAGAAAACTTCTGTTGAGACACCTCCATTAGGAGGCCATAAGCTTCACATTGAAAGCGGATATGGATAAAAAAAAAAGTAGAATAACAAAGTTATCAAATATTATTTTAAATTAATAAAAAATAAATCGAGAATACTACAGCAATTTACCTTCGAAAATTACTAAGTATATCGGGTAAATTAAAATGAAGATAAAAAAATAATTCTGCATCACCATTAGAGTGGTATATGGTCACAGCTTTATGGTAATGTAATTTGTAATCCATTAACTAAAGAGTTAAATAATTTATTGAATTAACTTTCACATATATATTTATCTAGAGACAGTTTCCCAGTCACATTAATTTAAAATTTAGATGGTCAGTGGATAAACTTATGCGTCATTTATTTTTCTACGTCTCAATTATTTGTTGACGCTTAATGCGAAAATTAAACTTACTCCCAAAAACAAGCTGCTTCTCTATACAGCTATTACTCGACCAATTATGGTGTACGTTAAAGCTTATACAAAAACCGACTTTAAAAATACTGGTTTTTGATCTACAATAGTTTATAAAATCGGGCTTCACCCGGTTTTTGGTGTTTCACAAAAAATAGATAGTCAATGATTAGTGCAAAAGAAAAGGTTTATTTAAAAAAAACTTTGATCATTATTTTAACACTTCCACCGATCTATAACTTAGTAACCTAATTTTGCTAGCAAAATTTCATGAAATAGAAAATACTCTTTCGCTGGGTAACAAAGTTAATTTAATTGATTTTAACCTGATATGTGCCGTGCGGTATTAATATGGCCGTGCACGGAGGGCCATGATTTTCTTTCAAAAAATAAAACCTAATAAATATGTAATTTTTGGACATATAATAATAGTACATCACAAACACTTACCATATAAATACACGATGGGTCGTTTCCGCCATCATTTATCTTTCCAAGTTTCAAAAACGGAAATTACCGCCACGTTAGCTTAGCCCCGCTAGCATTGATGTATTATAGATTACAAAACAATATCTTTAAAATTAAAGTATCACACTATGATTTCAAGAAATTTCACTGTATACATGGTATTTTAAAATTATTAAATACGTTTCTTGTGGCCTTTAAACCACGTCTCAAGTACTGCGTGTAAGCACGCACATTTTGTATGGCCGGCCATACGAGCACAACATTGTGTGGCGTGTTAACACGTCGGTGGCAGAGAACCGATTAAGGCGCTAATAAGAGATTTAAGGTGTTGCTCTTTTTTTTTTGATTCGTTAATGTTTTATTAGACCCGTGAGTTTTTTTGAGTTATATGTAATCCTTAACTGTACCCGAGGTAAAATAGACAGTAAAAATATTACCAAAATAAACTCAAATTTAACATTCTTACCGCATTCATTAATGTACATACTCATGTAATTGTATTCTGAATTATGACAGTTTCAAAATATCAACATTTTTAATAAATAAATTGGGTTTTCAAGTTGAAAAAACCGGCTATCTACTATCGCAAATTTTACTTAAAAGCTGGTTTTTGAAAACCAACAACCCCTATGAGCTGTGTACGCTAATCCAATATGGGGTGGGGTTATGCTTACCACAAGCATATTAAATCTGTTTATATTGTACAAAATAAATCACTGAGACATGTATGTACATATGAAACGACCCGAATCTTGCTGTTTCAGAAAAATTTGAAAAAAATACCTACCATATGCGTGTTCATTCGGGAAATCTCTCAAAAGTTTCACAGCTAGGTAAGAAAACATTAGAACACAACGATATTTTACCTTCATAATTATGACAAGACAGTATAAAAGAATTATCTTAATTTTGGGAACATTTTTGCTTGAAGATCCTACATTGATTTGATTTTTTTTCGAAAATATACAACTTATAAACTAATAACAGATTAAAATAACAAAGTATTTTAGCTCTACAGTTTTTAATAATTTTATTCGTTGATAGCTATTTCGGCTTACGCCATCGTCAGAACTAGGCGAACTAGAACGATGGCGTAAGCCGAAATAGCTATCAACGAATAAAATTATTAAAAACTGTAGAGCTAAAATACTTTGTTATTTTAATCTGTTATAAATGGAGTTCTACCAAGCAAATGCCAAATCAATTGATAACTTATAAACTCTTAGCATCATGAACATGACAATTTAATTATTTATGTATAGTATGTGTTTGTACAGGAAGGAATATATAATATAATTTGCATATAAATTAATATCGAATGACGAAATGAAAAAGGACATAACCCACATTTTTTTTCAAAATATCTTTTTTTCGATAGTCACCATTTATACAACTTAATAAACATTCTTTCAAAAGGATGTAAGCTGAAAATGCCAAATTAGTGTCTGAATTTATTATTTCAGTTTAAAAAAAGAAGGGCATGTGGAAATTGCGTTCAAGAAAAAAGACAGAAAATATTATTTTTTTTGAAAATAAAAACTTATATCAGATAAAGTCAATTCAAAACCAGTTTATCAGTCTCCATGCACTAAAATTTTGTGTAAATAGCATAATTTTCCTTTGGCCCAAAATCATCAAAAAAAGTTTTTTGTGTCTCCTATAAAAATTGTTATGTGTGGGTTGCGTCCTTTTTCCTTTCCACAGTCGGTATATTCACGTTAACTGGTTTCACTGTAGATTACTCGCCTTGTTGTTTGTACTAAAAACTTACATTAAACGTGCTCTAAAAAAGTTTGGATATATCAAACAGTAAAAGCCAGATTTTTATAAATTGAATATATTTTCAACTAATGGAATTATATTTAAATGCATGGATTCATTATTTCCTACACACCTCTTGTTCGATTCTGAAATCAAGTTGTAGTTTTTGACTTATCACATATTGCTTTCAGCAAGTCGCAAACGAGTGTGGATGCAAAACTTAGTTCTTATAAAATAAAATATGAATCTTAATAAAAACAATAATCCTTTGTACTTCATTCCACTTTATTTAATATGTCAGGACCGGTTTCGCTCATTGCGAGCATTGTCAACTGATAAGAAACATAATTTAACAATGCTATTTATACAAAATTGAAAAGTTATACACAACAGTTGGCATTGAAAAGAAATTGCCAATTACATTAAAGTGATTCTAAAATAACACAAAATTAAAATATTCAACACATCTAACATATAATTAAAAAGTCATCCCAGATTCATAAATTCAGAATGCGATTGAAAGTAATTACAAACATAATTAAAATTTGGGAAATTTTTGACAAAGTGATAAAATGCCACATTAATAAAGTGAATATGCTTAATGATATGAATATGCTTAATGATAGTTTTATGTTTTCCCCGCTTCCAAGTAGTTGGTGTGTTCATTCATCACTTAAACAAAATCGACAGCCAGGAAGATTCTGAAAAACAAATTTTTCAAAGACCATATCAATTCTAACAAAAGAAATCTATATTTATTTATTTTTTTAATTTATATAAAAGAATGTATAAAAGAATTTATATAAATAAAGTGGAATGAAGTACAAAGGATTATTGTTTTTATTAATATAATGCCTTTCCACCAAGTATTGACAGTGAACACCCTAAAAGTGAAAAATATGAATCGTTCAAATTATGTACATTCACACAAATTTTGTCACGGGTTTCGCCTTTCGACATATTCAAGCGTTCAAGTGCACGGATTAACTTTATATATATTTATATAGGGTATTAAAGTGGAGAGCCTGGTATATGTAACTGCTTATTTAAAATCGGAAGACTGTTCAATTGTGATATATTTATTTTTTAAATTTATTGGAAAAGAGTTTATGAGCGTCTGTATTTGGGTGCAACATTTGTATCTCTTGTTTGAACACGTGTCTTTCTAAATTTGTGTCTTTTTTCAATCTAAATCCTATAGTAGCGACTTGGTTATTATACACCTATAACTTCTGTCTTTCTAAAATTAGTTGATATTATCAGTTCAATATGAAAATTAATTATAAATTCGTTTAACACAACTGAATATGTAATGTATAGTAAAAGTTTTAATTAATCAAAAGTTGTTATGTACATCAGTTGCTAGAGAAACGACTAGGGAATATAGCCATTGAATCGTCAAATTAATTCAAAGTACGAATAATTAAACGTGTACACTAATTAATCATAACTAAATTCAACCAACGACGTATTCTGTAACTTACACTTCTAGTCAAATTCAGAAATTTTGTTGAACCGATAATAATACTTAAAATTATTGATAAACTTAATTAATAGTGTGCCCACAGTAAGTTATTAACCTTAAGGTTATTGGAAAATATTAATGGGCTTCGCTTTACTATTATTATTTAGAATATTAATAGAATGAGGTACATAACATCGTACGTTATGAATCTTGGTACGCCAAAATGCTGACAGGTAAACTATTGAGACTTTACAAAGAGGTTTATAAATCAGATAAAAATTATATTAGGTATATTAAAGATTCAGAGATCTACAATATTTTACTTTTCAAATATTTATTATGATTAGAGGAATTAGAGGAATACAAAGCATTTAGGAAAAGCGCCTTTTTGGCTATTTTAACCTATAAACGCCCATGGACTTTTTGCGAAATATTTACACGACCCGTAGCTTTTATAAAAATAATTACTAAAAATCTTTTATTATTTATATTTAAAAATAATTACATCTCTAAAACAAGTCAGCCTATGTGGGTAAAGTAAAAAGCATTAGCAAAATAAAAGATTTTTTATAATTAACAAAAGCTTTATTGACAATTTTTTTACATTTTATATTATCATACATTAAAGTTAAAGAATTACAACGATACAAATTAGGACAAAACTTTAAAAATTTAAACAATAAAATTACAAAAAATAGACAATTTTCTAGGTATTGAAAGAAATCTGTATCTCCATTGGAATATGGATTATGGTGTGGATAAAGCTGATTTATTACGGTCCGCCTAACACAACACATATTCCTAGAGTCGACCTTGTAACTAGGGCATCCAATCCCGGGATCCCGTTCAATTTTCTGATCCCGAAATTCCGGGATTGAGATGGCCGCGATCCCGGGATTTCGGGATTGAGAAATTTCTAGCAAATTCTCGAAATTTGCACGAAATTGGCAAATCGGGGATTTCAAATTCCTCGGTGAGCTAAAAAAAAAAAAAACGAGTTTCTGTGAGATTCTGGGGAAAAGTATACCAAATCGGAGATTTCAAATTCCTCGGTGAGCTAAAAAAAAAAAACGAGTTTCTGTGAGAGTCTGGAAAAAAGTATACCAAATTGAGGATTTCAAATTCCTCGGAGAGAAAATCTCAATCCCGGGATCCCGGGATCCCTGAATTCAAAATAATTCAATCCCGAAATCCCGGGATTGGAAAAAGGCTTCGGGATTGGATACCCTACTTGTAACGCAAATGTTTATATTAATCAATATGAAAAAATATTGAAAATATGTATCGAAACTGAAAATAAAATTATGGATCGCTATCTCAAAATCATCATTTATGTAAGCTTATATTCATATGTTGAATAGTATTATTGTAAATCAGTGTAATCCGATAGCAAAATGTACCATAATCACTGGTCCCGTACGGGACCGCTGAGTGTTTAAAGGTTAAAATACACATAACTTTTTTTGTTGCTCGTAGTCATCTGAACACTGTTGGATAAGTTTTTATTTGGATTTTTCACCAAAAAGCGCACTAATTGCCCACTGTAAATAATAACATATTTGCTGGTTCTGTATTAGCGAGTTCAACTACTATTTCTTGGTCTTGGGAATTTGTCTTTTATGAGAGTGGTGTTAACAAGTTCGAATCGGTGATCAGATGATTACATATATACGATGATTTTTCAATCAATTTGCGAAATTTTGTGGAAAGACATATTATAGTTCTCTGTGATATTTACTGTGTCTTTCACTCGTTTGATCATGGGCTTGAAGCATACAGATACTTATCGGGAAACTATAAATCCTTACACCTTTTTACTATTGCATGACTGAATAACAATTTTTTTTAACCATGTTCGCTCCCAATTTGGAGCATTTGGACTCCTAATGGAGTTTATCTCAACATATGTATTTCTACGAGAACTGCTTGTTAATCAGTTGCTCAACCTATATTTTTCCAAAGAGAGTAGGAACAGAAGGATAGGGCTAAGACATGACTAGTGGTTTGATAATCGCTCTCGATACGCCCCGTTCATAGAATAGGATGGGTGGGAGGGGGGAATTCAAGACATTACATACATACATGCCTTCGAACAGAAATTCATAAATCAATTGAAAATCAATTTATAAAAATGTCCGTACTGGGATTTGATCCCGGGACCCCTGTAATCGAAGCCAACGACCTTGAACACTCGACCACTAGCTATATCTAATAATAAAACTTATTTCCAGGTTAGAAGTCGATTAAGCTCCATGTTAAGGGTGAATGGGTTTGACAAAGTTGTATTTTACTTCCCTTGGAAAATTTGCTGTATTCTAAAAAGTTTAAGTGGACATTTTTTCAGCCAAATACTAGATAACAAACTTTTGCCAAAATATGCCTCACACTATCGGATTATTATAATCTTTAAATGTTTTTTGACACATTCTATAATAGTCTACAAAATCTTTTCAAAGTTGTTTAAAATTAAGTGTATTTTCTTTTTAATTTCAATTATACAAAAACATTCCCCTGTGTCTAATGATGAAAGTTAAAACTATCAAATTAATTACAAACACTAAAACTAAACTTAGTAATTGTGACGACTTTTTATAATTTGTTTACTATTTTATAGGTTGTGGTCGTAACAAAATTTAAAATGAGTCATTATTTATGTTTTATAAACAAACTTCGAAATTTACATTACTTAAAGTTATAATGAGTATTGTTTTAAATATACAATATGGAGAGTATTTCTCTAACCTCGTTTAGTAAGATTTTGAAAAATCAGATTTCGTTTTTATTAATTACTATATTTTTTTTCACGATACATAAGCGTTGCTTATTTCATCTGGTGCCATTAGGACAAATAAAAAGCTTCAAATTTTTAATGTTCTAGCTAAAGCATTTATGCAATTCATAAAAACTAGCTGGAATTTTGAGAACGTGTTAGTTGATAACTATTTTTTTAACCATGTCCGCTCCTAATGTGGAGCATATGGACTCCTAATTGAGTTTATCCCAACAGAAGTGTTTCTACGAGAACTGCTTGTTACTCAGTTGCTCAACCTCTCTTTTTCCAAAGAGAGTAGGGATAGAAGGATATGACTAGGACAGGATTAGTGGTAAGCTAATCGCTCTCGATACACCCCGTTCATTGGATAGGATGGGTGAGAAGGGGGAATTCAAGACATCACATACATCCATGTTTTTGAACAGAAATTCATCAATCGATTGAAAAATCAATTGATAACTATAAGCCAAAGCTAATATTTGGTCGTTTTTCTAGTAGTGTAAATAAAAAAAAATATTCAAAATTAAAGAAAACGTCTTGGTAGATTTTTATTCAATCCATGCCCACTCCCAATGTGGAGCATATGGACTCCTAATGGAGTTTATCCCAACATAAGTGTTTCTACGAGAACTGCTTGTTACTCAGTTGCTCAACCTCTCTTTTTCCAAAGAGAGTAGGGATAGAAGGGTAGGGCTAGGACAGAACTAGTGGTTACTCGGTCGCTCTCCATACATAGGATAGGATGGGAAGGGGGAGTTCAAGACATCACATTCATCCATGCCTTCGAACAGAAATTTATAAATCGATTGGAAAATCAATGAATAAAACTGTCCGTACTGGGATTCGAACCAGTGACCTCCGTAGTAGAAGCCAACGACGTTGACCACTCGACCACACAGGCGGCTGATAACATTGTTTTTATCGTTACAGATTTTTTGTTTTTAACTCAATTGCAATCAAAGACAGTAGGTATAGAATGATAGGGCAAGGACAAAACTGGTGGTTAACTAACTGTTTTTACTATGTCCTGTTATTTTAGAATTGGAAGGGTGGTAGAGATTTTTAGACAAAACACACACCTATGCTTTCGAACAAGAATCGATTGAAAAATGCTTCAAAATTTATTTCTTACTGGGAATTGAACCCGTGAGCTCAACGAAGTTTACCGCTGCGCCACGGAGCTGACCTGAAATGATTAAAAGGAATAAATAACCATGTTTTAATGAAACATTTGGTGACTTTTCCAATAAAATTTGTAAATTATGAATAACGCTTTAATATTTATTTTTTATCCATGTCCGCTCTCAATGTGACGCATATGGTTTCCTAATTGAAGTATCTCAACATGTTTCTACGAGAACTGTTTGTTACTCAGTCGCTCAACCTCTCTTCTTCCAAATACAGTAGTAGGAATATAAGGATAAGACTAAGACAGGACTAGTGGTTAACCAATCTCTCTCGCTACGTCCAGTAATTGAGGAATAGGAAGGTTGGGAGAGAAATTAAGACATCACGAACACCCAAGCTTTCGAACAGAATTCGATAAATCAATCGAAAAAATTCTGTTCGTACTGGGAGACCACGAGATCCGGCACGGAAGTCAATTCGGAAGTTGCGCCATAAGACCCTACAAAACGTAGATAAATACTTACTTTTTATTTAAAAAATTAAGAAAAACTATTATTATTATTATATATGTTTTTTTTAAATAATATAATATGCTGTAGTTTATTTGTGTATTCCTTGAGATTTTTTATAGTCTCGTATAAAATTTGACGGAAGAGAAAAATAAATAACATTTTAAAAATGAATATAACATAACATTTTTTATGAAATAGGTATTCTGTCACGAACATAAAAAAGTGAGGCAAAATCATGGGTGGAAAGTACCCACGTTTCATTTTTTCACGATGTGAGTATGTTTGCGTTTTGGGCATACATATAAATAAATAAAGATGTATTCTTGACAGTTGCTCCCAGCGAAATTCCGAAAAGGGCTTTTTTCTAAGCGGAAAATCGTACGCAATAATATATGACCACATTACATGGAAGGTTCCCGATAGCCGATCAATAGGCAGATTTCTGATAAGTAAGTTAACCTGATTCAGCAGGTTTATAATTCATACATATTACCAAATTAATAGAATATATTTTTTAGAATAAATCTCAATTTGAACGTCGTAGTCATCGTCAGGTATTCAAATCTCCGTAAAAATAATTTTATAGATTGATTTTACTATCAATATATTCAAACGATCATCATGTTCAAAGGTATAATGAAAGTTTAGCGTAGCAAAAACGATAAACTTAACTATAAACCTATCCAAGTGTCATTTTTCTATTATAATTCCTTCCGAAAAATAACTTCTGTGTGATACAACATGTAGTTTTCGTTGAAAAAAAATTGGTTGATATAGGCTCAATATCGAGTCTAATAAGTAAATGTCAGAATTATTTAGAATGATTTTGTTTACCGCTAACATTTTCTCCTGGCAATAAATTATGTAAAACCAAGTTACTTATTTTTTATTATGAAAGTATACAAAACAATATTTGGTGTATGACAATAAATATAAAGGATTTAAGCATTTTTATACAAATTAAATAATTATGTCATTTTCAAAATATACATAGTTTCTTAGAATTATTATATTATCTTCCAGTTTCAAATTCAACTTCATAATATAATATATCAGACTTGAAATCTTCATAAAAAGAAAAAAAGAGCTTTTTCGTTTTTCCTAAACTTCTTAGTATCGAATATCGAATTTCACTCAGACACTTGTGCTTTATAGAAGTCAAATTCCTAGTACTGAAACTATCAAGCGAGTTGGACACATCTACTTTGCAAAACGAACAAATTTCGACACATGCATGCAAGATGTAACGCTATATCTTCCATTCTGCAGAACTGCGTACCTGGAAATTTGTATAACTTGAGTTTTTAACTTTTACAACGATATTTTAGAAACCGAAGGGATATATATTCTCTCTATTTTGACTTTTAATTACATGAATCGGGTAGTTTCGTGTTAGTATGCAGTGCAACGGACATAGAGAGACGTTATGGTACCATCCGGGACCCGTCTAGAAACGTATTCGAAATTTATTCAATAAACTTTCATATTTACGCCATGAAATGCGATGAACCAAAGCGATTGATGATTGATCAGAAATCCCAAAGTCATATGATCCATTTAGGTTCGGATAATACATTTTCAAATAATAATAACGCAGAATATTTAATGACTCGAGAATCAGAGGCGATATTTTTGATACGTTTTTTATATAGATAAAACGTGTAAAAAAGTAATGTCAAATATTGTATGCGGAATTTTCAGCTCTATATGGTGACAGATCTGACTCATTTCAAGAACCTTCACCAAAATGTGGTCTTTGACTTACGACCAAAAATATTTTTTAAAATTACATATTGCATCAAGGAGAATCATTGCCAACGGCTGATGTATACAGAAAAGAAGATTGCGCTTAAAAAAAACCAACATACATACATTTATGTGGAAGCATAGTGTTAGCAGGGTTAAAGTCATTTAAGGATCATTTATACTTTTTTTTATTTTTATCTATGTCCGCTCTCAAAATGAGTAGTATGGAAAGAAGGTTAAGGCTAGAACAGGACTAGTGGTTGACTAATCGCTTTTGCTACACCCAGTTATTAAAGGATCAGAAGGATGAGAGGAAAGGAAATGATGTAAATTGACATCGCAAACACCCAGTCTTCGATCACAATTTTGAATTGAATAATTCTCACTGTGATCTTACCGGGAATCGAACCCAGACCTGCGTGATCAGTATAGCAAGCTCTAACCAACTTAGCCACAGCAGGTGACAAAGGTTCTGGTATAAATTTTAGCCATTGATGATCCATCACTCAAAACAACTTAAAGCCACTTGCAAAGGAATCAGTGTGAAAATGTGACCACTAAATTACCGCTCAAACAAGGATAGATGGAAAATAAAAAATATATTATATTCAATTTGCGATGTTTTGATTTTCTACCGACACGTCTATTTTCTAGAATATATTCGTAGCGAGAAAACGTGAGCAGTAAAACGTGTTGTTCTTTTTAAAAAAGCACCCAGAGCTTTTCTCGGAGCTTCTCGATGAGGGAAGCTCACTGATTGAATTTTTACGGTATCAATTCTGCGCACCAAGTCGGCAGTTTGGCGCGCGATTTTTCGCGCCTTTCCGGATTTAGTTCCCGCCATCGCCGGTGTTTTATGAGGGACGTACGCTCGTCAAATTAGCCGACTACTGTCACAGAATGCGTCATTCTCTTGGTTCATATTAAATTTTTTACCTCCATAAATTTTGGGAATTCCAGTGATGCGCAATTTGTTTTTTTTATATAATATGCATTTTTTAAGTACACATTAAATTTTCGTTGTTTTATTTTACTTGTAAATAAACTGAAGGCCTTAGAAAATTGTATTGATTTTTTTTATTGTGTTTATAATTCGTAGCTTCAATCCATCCAAGTTTATATCAACAGGCATATTTTTCTTTGAGAACCATTTTCTCAGTTGTTCGACCTCTTTTTTGAATGTAGTAGATATTTATTTATTTATTGTTAAAATTAAAAGTACAGTACATGACATAACAGCTGACGCCAATTCGCCATGTACTTGACAAATGTAATGAGACATAACATAAAATAAAACTAAATAATACATCAAAATCAACATACAAATCAAGAAATAAAAAAGTAAAATTTAACAAACAGTTCACTAATACTGTCACTAAAAATGTCCACTTCTCTAGGCAATGACTTGATCAATAAGAATAAGAGATAGAAGATAGATATATAAAGATAAAGGCTATGACCAACGCTCTCTCTAAGCTGCACGCGCGGTCGCGCAGCAGTTCATTCTGGCGCATTCATTCTGGGTTGACGCGCACTCCATGACAACTATTCAATTAATATTTGATTGCCCCGCGCAGCTTTTGACATTTCCGCACAGCAAATCTCTTGTCTTAGAGGTAGCATTGCTTTTTTAAATCTCTTAAGCGGATATTCATATCGCTGAACAGAAAACTATTGATTAATTGAAAAATGTAACGGTCCCAACTAAGATTCAAATCGAAAAGCAGCTGGACCGAAGTCAACAACGTTGATCACTCGACCATTGACCTGGCATAAACCTTAATTATAATTAAGTTCTTATGCGCAAACCGAAGTATTCAATTGTTAACAAAACTTTCATTTTAGCAAGCGAAAATCGCAAGGAAACATTCTGTTTTTTTCTTTCATGAAATATGACGCCTAAGTTATCATAAAAAGTTTACTTTAAGAAGTGATTTTAATCGAGCATAAAATAGAAATTAAATTATTTTTACAAAAATCTTTTGATATATTAAAGTAAACTAGCTGTAAACCCGTTGCCCAGCAACGTGAGATTTTTGTTGCATTGTGTTTAATTTAATTTAATTTAATTTTATTTTATTTTATTTTATTTTATTTTATTTTATTTTATTTTATTTTATTTTATTTTATTTTATTTTATTTTATTTTATTTTATTTTATTTTACTTTATTTTATTTTATTTTATTTTATTTTATTTTATTTTATTTTATTTTATTTTATTTTATATTATTTTATATTATTTTATTTTATTTTATTTAAAAAAGTGGAGACTGGAAGGTCGAGGACACCTTACACTCAACTGTACACTCATACGGACCTTATCGGCTATTATTAAAATAAATGCTTTTTCTTCTTGAGGTAATTTCAAATATTTTCACTAAGTGCATTTAAAATTTACTATTATTCAAAAATATTCTTTTATATTTTTTATAGAGATTGCAATGTCTAATCACTCTGTTTATCTCAACTAAGTTATTATATTATTTATTTTTTTTAAACCATGTCCGCTCCCAATGTGGAGCATATGGACTCCTAATGGAGTTTATCTCAACAGAAGTGTTTCTACGAGAACTGCTTGTTACTCAGTTGCTCAACCTCTCTTTTTCCAAAGAGAGTAAGGATAGAAGGATAGGGCTAAGACAAGATTAGTGGTAAGCTAATCGCTCTCAATACGCCCCGTTCATACGATATGGGTAGGTGAGAGGGGGGAATTCAAGACATCACATACACCCATGCCTTTGAACAGAAATTCATAAATCGATTGAAAAATCAATTTATAAAACTGTCCGTACCGGGATTTGAACCCGGGCCCTCTGTAGCCGAAGCCAACACCGTTGACCACTCGACCACACAGGCGGCTGTATTATATTTGCAAAGTTATATTGAATTCATTTTCGCCCGAATCTGCCCGTAATTGATGCAAATAAAAAATCACTGCTCACTTCGACAGGTTTAAACCTGAAGAAATACTACACAAAACGATCCCCACGCTTGCTAGCTGTAGACTGTTTGAGACTGATGCAATCTTAACTTTTATTGCGTCATGCATAATGGAGTGGAAGTAAAAATACTAAATGTTTCAATTTTGGAACACTGGGCAAAAATGAGTCAAGACGTCAACCAGTGAACAAATTTTTAACATACACCAAAATATTAATGTAAAAATAAAAGTACGAAATAATTTAACAGATAAAATTGAGTTTTTTTGATATTTATAAATAATTTTAAGTGAATAAAAAAATTGGTTAATGACTAAAATACCAAATTTTATTTAAGTATCAAAATGTTTACACCCACTGAGAAAGGATTCATATCTTTGAAAACAGGTAAACTTTATTCCACCATGAATAGGCATACTTCCATCACTGAAGAAAATTTGATTGGAAAAATTGACATTTCGATTTACAAGGAATGTTTAAAAAATACCATTCGATACATTATTAAATTTTTATTGGATTTTTATGACTATTTTTAACAGAAATAGTTGATGGGTGTTATATAGAAAGAAGAGAAAAAAAAAGATCAATAAACAATTTTTTTTTAAAAAAATGAACTTTTAGGAGTTATTGATTCTTGTTTCATCGGTCACGGTTTTATTTATGGTTTTTTATTTTTTCTCAATTATATTTTTTCCTTTTTAATTTTCGAAAACGTAAAATACCAAACCAATGTAAAGTTCAAAAAATAAAACAACACATATTTTTTACTTATTCTACAATCAATTATTATGATCATGGCTGTTTTCGCTCACCACGATCATTTTCTTCTGAAATGTGATTTTTGTTTCTTTTTTTTAAAAAATATTTAAATTTCATAATATTTTGAAACCTCCATTAAAATATAAAAATGATTTTTTTTTGTTCGTACTGTATGCGTTGCCACACTGCTTATCCGATTATTGCAATAAAACTTTGACATACTTTTTCCTTGCATTTCCAGAAAGGTTATAGGCATAGTGAAAGTAACTTACAGTAGGTCTAGTTCTAGATAAAAATCAATGTTTGTATGTCTGCCATACAGTTCACTTTGACAACGTATGCTTGGACTTGCCCGAAGATTATAGTACAATTAACTGACAGTAGGTAGCGACTGTGTCGTACAGTAAAAAATCGGCAGCAAACGTCAAACAGACAGAAAAAGAAAACATGCACTTCAATAAACACAAATTCTTTATTTGAGCGCCATTGCAACGCTTGCCGGGAACCAGCTAGCATGAGATTAAAATTACTGGTGAAATGTGTGCGTGCCTTTTGGAAAATCACTTTTTTAAATTCTCGAAGAGGTTTATTTCAATTCTTATTAATTATTGGTGTTTTCATCATGCAAATTTATCAATCAATTGAAAAGAAACTGTTAGTCATGTAGATTAAAACCTATCTTTAATTGACTTTATGATAAAGTTATAATACTTTCGATGGTTTCGGCGGTAACTTTGTGGAAGTTCATTTTAATAGAAAATTTAAAATAACTTTGATTATTCCACGTATTGTGTTACTAACTGTGACACGTGTTTCTCCTCTTCCAGAGGCATCCTCAGACTTACTATCGGAAAGTTTGCTTAAGTAACGAAGCAAGATTGTTTCTAACATTTTTAAATTATGGAATTACAAAATGTAGTTTGGGTTTTTTTTCCTTTTAAGAGAAGCAAAGAGGGGGTGATAGAATCGAAATAAAGCAAACAAATAATGATACTAATGAGTTGCAATCAATCAGATTGGGATTTTTACAAATTTATAATCTAAATACCCCATGCATGCATTGACAGAAATAGATATATAATACTTTTAATAAAATTAAGTACCTACTGAATGAAAGTTTAGGTTTTAAATGTCAATCAAATTCTCAATATATTTGAGCTTTTGTAGCTGACAGATTTCTATTATTTTGAAGAAAGACATTGACATATCTCTACATTGAAAGTATCTTCCGAGAGTAAAACAATGTTAAAGTGTTTCAAAGAAACCCAGTAGTAAAACTGATAAAAGATTATTACAGGTGATAGTAGAAGAAGCGGAACTAATCTTGGACATTATCTTCGCAGTCACCCTTGCGAAAAACAGTTGCTATCGTAAATTATTATTGTCGATAAACCGCGAAAAGGAAATCCTTTTGTGTTCCATTTTCAAATCAGTTGCCCTTGAACCGAACGTTTGAAAAAAAAAAACATGCGCAGTGGAACCAGCCGGAAGATTTGAATCAGAGGCGACACATTTGAAAATTTGATCAGTGTTGTCGCGTTCGCCGCGCGGGAAGGACGTCGCGACGGGGTGCGTACTCCTGAGGGATAGTTGCGCAGTAGTTTTCGCAGTTTTCCGCACGTCCGAAGTGCCTAAGGGCGCACGCTGGTCCGCCGTTATTGGAAAAGTTGGACTTAGTTGTTTAGTGGTAGCGGTCGAGATTAATGGTCGCACGGTGTGATTACAAATGATACTAAATCTCTCTAGGGGGGTGCATCTTTGAGACAATAAATTTTGTTCTTCGGGAAAAGTTTTTTCCGTGATTCTGCCAGAGTTTTTTTTTATTATGATTTATTATGAAATAGTTACACGTACATTGGGAAGATAAGCACACACTTTTCAGGTAAGGATACCTTATACACATTGTTGCAAAAAAAGCAATTAATCTTGGTTTATATAAATTTTTGTAAATTTTTTATATGTATCTGATTTATTGAATTTAACATAAAATATTTTTTTAATGTTTAAAAGCGTATTTTAATTGGCTCAAACGTGGTATTATAAAAAATAAAATAATATTTATAAAACGAAAAATAATATTTTTCGCAAATAAAAATAGCCTATTTTACTCATAGCGTATGTATATATTTTATAAATATAACATTCGTTCCCAATATATTGTCATTTCTTTTTTTATTTAATTTTTATAAACATTTAAAATTTAATCACTTTTAGGGTGTTCACTGTCAAAAGTCGGTGGAAAGGTATTAAAGTATTTAATTTATAAGCACTGCTAAATTTTATTTCTTATCAGTTGACAATGCTCGCCATGATCGAAACCGGTCCTGACCTTTTTAAATAAAGTGGAAATAAAGTACAAAGGAATATTGTGTTTTTATTAATTTAAAATTTGAATGAACAAGCTTTGTTTGTTTTGCCAAACTTTTATTTTTTATTTAAACGAATATGAGATTATTTGTTCAATTTATGAATACTGGAACAAATTAGCTGATGTTTGTGCAAATGAAAAATGCTTTCAAACTATTTAAACAAACTTAATTATTCATTTTCAAAATATGACATTTGTGTCACACATTTTTCAGTATGCTTCGATATTTATTTATAATAAATATTGTATTAGCAACCATTTGTAAAAAAATATTTAAACTGGTTCTTGATAACCCTATGTGAAAAGACTTTATAATATAATATGGAAACACAAAGTGTTGTATGTATTTACACATTTCAGGATCACTTTCCCATAGCTGGTTATGCTATTAATTGTTTATGTCTGCTCCTAATGTGAAGCATATGGCTTCCTAATGGAGGTATCTCAGCAGATTGTTTTCTACAAAATCTATTGAGATACTTAGTCGCTAAACTTTTCTTATTCAAAAAGAGTAGTATTGATAGAAGGATAAGACAAGGACAGGACTAGAGGTAAACTAATCGCTCTGGCTACACCCAATTATTAAAGGATACAAAAGGGTGGGAGAGAATTTTTAGACGTCTCAAACACCCATGCCTTTGAACAAAAATCTAAAAAATGCTGTTCGTACCCGTGAGATTTGGCACGGTAGCCTACAACGCTAACCACTGCACCATAAGACCTGACAAATTAAAAACTTATATTTTATTGCATCCTCTATAGACTGAAAATTTGCTGAAAAGTCTGTTTTGGTTCTACTATTTTTTAAATTAACCAAAATAAAATGTCATACAAAACTACATGGCTTTTAAATGAAAAGAATTTAAGTTCACAAAAATATTTTCTATTGAAAAGATTTTGAAGTCCTGATAAATTTGTGCTTGAAACAGCATTGTATTGAATAACATTTACGGGAAAATATTATTTTGGAAATTTATTATTCACATGTCACGATTTGACGAAAATAGATTTGGTACAGCCGCCACAATATCGAATAATACTTTGAACTCTAAGCGAAGTCGGCAATTCAATTTATATGAATTTCATAAGAATGTTTGGTAAATTGTTTGAACGATTTATGGATGTGTACACAATAAATTTCAAACATTATTTTCACCATTGTATAAAATATCTATCTTCTTTTGATTATAAAAATATATTTTTGTGGATAGGCATAACAAAAGAGGCGTAAGTTTCTGGTAAATAAAGCAGGTGAAAAATTGCGAGCAATAATTTATGTTTCGTATAAAGAAGAAACAAAATAGATTCTGATTAACATTCATGAAAAATTGTTGGTTGTAGACATGGAAAAGATTTTAATGGTATCATTCCCATAATCTATGGTTTTTTATTTGTACTATCTTTCAATAATTTATGTTTGTTATTAAAGTACTTTATAATAATTTTGTTTTTGATTTGTAGTTTTCACTTTACGAAATAATTCAGACACTTTACACTACAATATGTACCATAATTCATTTATTAATTATGCTTAAATTTAGATTCCGCTACAAATTAAAAACAAGGATTTAAGATTGTCATTTTAATTGCATTATATTATTTTGAACAGCAAAGTTCTCCTTGGATTACTGTGCATTAAAGCTTCTAGGACAATTTTTAACGAATAACGTCTTTTGCTTACACGATTTGAGTTAATAACATTTTTAATGAAAGCCTTACTATACTGATAAAAAACGACTAAGGCATCCAATCTCGGACCCGTTTTTGTGATCCTAGAATTTTGGGATTCACACGATCTTGCAATCACGTAATCTCGGAATCCCGGATTGATCATTTACGATAATTTCATTTTTTTACATACCAAAAAATATCTGTAAAGCTAACGGCCAAGATGACAAATTTTTTTCTCAGGTCACAGTTGCTTGGAATCAAATCGAGCAAAAGATATCACAAATACCCGTATCCAAGATCTCAAATTAAAATTGTTTTTTTTATACTTCTCAAAAAAAGAAATGATTGCAACTAAACTTTGTTTAAAGTTATAAAAAAAACTATCAGTTCCTGTTTATGACTTTTAATTATATATTGGTATTATACAAAAATATTTATATTAAAAAAATGAGGTACACGGTCGCAAATTGTTTCATTATTAAAATTTATAGTAGTAAATCGGAAAGAGTTTAGATTTAATTTAAACATGTTTTAGTGAACCCCAAAATCTTAGGAGAGGTACTTAAATGATTTCGGGATTGCTTGATTGCTAAATTGGTCGGGATTTAAAGATCCCGGATCTCGAGATTGGATGCCCCAACAGCAACCGTGTCCACTTATAATTTTACCAATTCCCAGTGAGCCTTTTCGTATAACTGTGTGCAATAAAAAGCTTTTAAATTGATTTGTACGCACCACGCACCCTTGAAAATATTATTATACATCTCCCCTTTTCTAATATCTTCTCTATAAAATTAAATATTTGGTTCGAAGCGTCTAGACGTATTTCTAAGAATCAATCTGGAGAGATCCTAAAAATATCGATAGAATATCTTATAATCTTGACATTTATGAAGAATTCTTCTCTTGTCTGGCCTTCTTGGTTCTTTTAACAAAGTTTGACGACATTAGCATCGAATCTTATAGTTGTATTGAATAAAAATTTAAAAAATCAATTTTTGAACAGTCTCCTTTCTCTGCCTTCTACCATTCATCTATCTAATTTTGACTCAAGTCAACATTATGGTTTTTTGGTTAAAATATAATACAAAAGATATTATATCGACTGTGGAAAGTAAAAAGGACGAAACCCACAGTTTCTTCAAAACAGCTTTTTTCGATAATCACAATGTATAAATTTTGATACACGTTTTATCAAAAGGATGTAAGCTGCAAATGCCGAGTGAGTATCTAAATTTATTTTTTAAGTTTGAAAAAAGATGATCTTGTGAATATTGAAACAAAGAAAAAATACTGAAAAAAAAGTTTATCTTAGACAATTTATTTAATTAATATTATAATAAGTCAATTAAACACCAGCTTTGAAGTCTCCGTGCACTTGAAGGTTGTGTATATGTCATAATTTTGATATGGCCCAAAATTATAAAAACACGTTTTTTGTGCCTCCTGTAAAATTTACTATGTGTGGGCTACGTCCTTTTTCCTTTCCAAAGTCGATATTTTTATTAGGTTATATTCTTAATACTTTCGATGGTTTCGGCGGTAACTTTGTGGAAGTTCATTTTAATAGAAAATTTAAATTAACTTTGATTATTCCACGTATTGTGTAACTAACTGTGACACGTGTTTCGCCTCTTTCAGAGGCATCTTCAGACTTACTATCGCAAAGTTTGCTTAAGTAATTACTTAGTTAGTTACACAATACGTGGAATAATCAAAGTTAATTTAAATTTTCTATTAGGTTATATTCTTATTGTTCTACTTGTCATCGGTAGTTTTCTTCAACCTCGTACCTCAAAAATTACAGGAGACACTTAAATGTACTTTATTTTTACTGTAAAAATATTTTTCAAAAAAAAAATACTGTCCAAATTATTAATTATTATAGCAAAACAAATAAAGTTCAAAAATCAAACGAATACTACCTATTTATTTATTTTTTGCTAATGAACCGTTTAGTTAAAGAATTTGTTTCGTTTTCAAAGCGGATAAACCAAAACACTTCACAAATTAATCGCATATTGTATCGTTTCTGTGCTATAAAAATAGGCGGCAAAATAATGTGAAGTTTTGAGTATTTTTTTTTTCATCTTGCAATCTTTACGAGCAATTAAATAGAATTAAAAACCGTATCACGAAGGTAAGCTTTGTTTTATTTCTTGGAGGGCAAATGAAAAAAAAAATATTTCGTGCGAAAATCAAATTAATTTAATCTGCCTCTGAACCTTTTTCTGTTGACAAAGTAACAAAGCGATCGCTGCTGCTAAATATTATAATTATTTGGCTGTCAGATTCCACTTGTAATATAAACCTGCTTTTGATTTTTTAATGTAAGCCAAAAACAATGTTATTATTACTGTAGTACTTAAATAGTATTATATTGTTAATGGACAGCTATTGAATATTTAAATATAATATTATGAATACTTGAAATATGAAAAATCTTTATTTAATTTTTTCGTATAATAAATATTAATCAACGTGAAAAATAAACAAATATACCCATCAAGTGTTCACTTATTTGTGTATGGCTTGTATTTTTCCGGTCTGAATTTTAATACAGTTTCGTTCATAAATATTATTACATTGGTCAGAATTTCTATTAAATTGTCATAATATATCGGTCAGTGTACAGAGGGCAGAATAAATAATTAATGGTCAGAATTTATATAAAATAGTCATAATTTAAATGAAATTTTAAAAAGACCTAACCTCACCGAACTAAAACGGTTATAAAAATCTGACCGTATAATATTTTAATTTTGACCAAAAATTGATTTAATCTCTGACGATTTATTGACTTTGCCATTTATTCCCTATATTTATTAACTGTAAGTTCTTGGTAAAAAGGTATAATATAATATTGCATATGTATTATTTATAAAAATAATCCACATTTTTTCAACTAATTTATCAATATTATCATATGCTCATTTTTATCATTTTTGATTGCGCTTAAAAAGTGTTTTTGATGAGTTCGCCCATTCCTAATCATTAAAATATGACAGTTATCTTACACACAATTCAATTTGACTCTTTTACTGACATTACAATAGTGTTTATTCATCGGCAGCTAGCAGCTTTTATTAAATACTTGTTATGTAGAATGATTAGCACACACAAATTTAAAATCGACAACAATATTGTAATATATTACGTGTAATATATTATAACATACAGCCTATTATTACATGGTGTTACGTGCTACGAAAACTTTCGCTTTTTGATACCCCAAAAGCTGCGTTAGCTACAAACATGGAATAGGTAAAAGCTTAACGCCTGAAAAGAAAATAAACTAGCCAATTGATTGTGCGTAATTTTCTTTCCAACAATGCGGCAGTCGACCAATGCGGAAAAGATTTCCTTTGGGAATGGTGCAGCTTAGTTTATAATTCTATTACTACTCCAGAATCTTTAGTTTATTACTTAATTTAAAAATTTTCCTCTATATGGTCACCAAAGAAAATTAAACGTTTAGTAGTGTTTAAAGTACTCATTCTAAAATTTTCTTATTCTAAAGATATCGACTATGGAAAGGGAAAAGGACGTAACCCACACAAATCAAATTATACAGGAGGCGCTAAAAACGTGTTTTGACGATTTTGGGACGTATGCGAATTATGCACTATATACAACCTTAAAGTGCACGGAGACTTCTAAACTGGTGTTTAATTGAAATAATCTAATATTAGTTAAAGAAGTTGTCTAGGAAAAACCTTTATTTCAGTCTTTTTTCTTTGTTTAATTTATTTACAAGGTCATCTTTTTCAAACATAAAAGCTAAATTTAGATACTAATTCAGCATTTGCAGCTTGCATCCTTTTGATAGAACGTGTACCAAATATGATACATTGTGGTTATCGAAAAAAACCTGTTTTAAAAAACCTGTGGGTTCCGTCCTTTTTCTTTTTCACAGTCGATATGTCCAAGATAAAACAAGTCATCACAATTTATTTAAAAACACCTATGACAAAGATATAAATTGATAATAATTAAAAAGTAAGATATATATATATAATGATAACTTTTTCAGACGTTTTGCCTTTAATTTTTTTTTTAATTAATTTGTCAACATATAACGTTGTGTGAACTTGTAAGACATGATCCTAAACAATCCGCTTATCATTGATAAAATATTAAACCAACCAATATTGAGTATTAAAATTAAAATAAATCAATGGACAGATCTGTCATTATGAAAATGTTATAATATATTTTCTTCGTTACTAAAATCTTATAGAACTTGTGAAAATTATAAAAACTCGAAATAGTTCTTATAACTTTCTGTTCTTGAAACGAAAGTCTTTGAACATCGAGTAAACTGTAGGGTTAAACGGTTTCCCGTTAGGAATTAAATTCGAATTTGATAGCAGTAGGGTTGTGTAAAAATGCGAAAGCTTTTAAGCACTGAATAAAATTAAATTTTTACTTTCTATATATTTTTACTACGATTAAGCTATTTAAGTATTCTTTTCAACTTTTTAAAATCGTTTCAATGGTGTAAGCCGACAGCATCAAAATATGTAAAACTTATTTTTCACTTTATTTTTTTCATCAAAATTCTTTGAAAGTGAATATTAAAAAAAATTGTCTAGACAATTTTTACCGTATATATTTGTTTGTGATAAGTAAAAAGTATACAAATACTGTCAAGGTGCATCCTTTAGCTTTACTGTGTTCACTGTCAATACTTGGTGGAATGGCGTCATATTAAGAAATTAAAACACTTTTTGTACTGTCTTTGATGGCAAAACACGAGTTACAATTCGTTACGCAAAAAATAGAACTCAATAATAGAACTAAAATCTATTTCTTTTTTTAACAAAAAAGAAATATTATTAAATAATATTCTTAATAGCACAGGTGGTTCCCCGTTACTCAAATTGTTTCCAATTAATAGAGTAATCACAAACCTAGCTGATTGATTGCAGCTCATTAGTTTAATAATTGCAATGTTTAACGTCATTAGTAGTATGATTAAATTTGTTTGCACTGTTTCGATTTTATAATCCCCTCTTTGCTTCCCTTAAAAAGGAAAAATCCCAATCTAATTGATTACAACTCATTAGTATCATTATCTGTTTTTTTATTTCGATTCTACACCCCCCTCCATGCTCCTCTTAAAAAGAAAAAAAACCCAAACCTCCATTTTGTAATTTTATAATTTTAAAATGTTAGAATCAATCTTGCGTCATTACTAAAGCAAACTTTGCGATAGTAAGTCTGAAGATGTCTCTGAAAGAGGCGAAACACGTGTCACAGTTAGTAACACAATACGTGGAATAATCAAAGTTAATTTAAATTTTCTATTAGAATAACATAGTTATCAAATTTAATTTTATAGATTTTACAGATTACTAATTTACATTCATTCACCAGGATAAGGAACGGTTTTGCTCATTATGAGTATTTTTAATTGATAATAATGTAGAAGAGAATAATAAATGTAGAGAGCTATAAATAATAAACCATGTACAATTTATATGGGTGTAACAAACTATTTATAATAAAACTATGAAAATAATTTGTAGATAATGATACAGATATGAATAAGTGACACTAAGTCGATTATAATTTAAATGTTTAGACATCTCACAAATAACAGCTACTTATTAGCAATTGTATTAAAAAATAATTTAGTCAGACAGGTTGCTAACAGTTAATTTAAATGTATATCGAAAGCTAAGATTTTTTGCAATATAATTATTAATGTCCAAAAAGATCGTTACGCCGATCTCAAGTAAGACGAGGAAGCGATACAGTCCTGATCCTAATAAATAAATGTTCAATTAGTATAAAAGAACGTTTTTATTTATCCTTTTTTGTTTTGGTAATAAAAAATTTAAATATTCAAATCTAGTCATATAAAAATTTTGAGTAATTCTCTTCGCTAAATTACTGTAATTTATTAATAAAAACACTCTGTGAGCATTCCCATGGGCTAATCCTATTCGCCAGCAATGGCTTTAAGCTCAATGATACATTTATTTCTTATATAAACACGAAACATTCATTTACTAAGCACCAATTCAACGTTTGTCCGTGCACTTGAACGCCTGAAGATGCCAAAAGGCGAAACCTGGGTCGTTAGTGACAAAATTTGTGTGAATTCGCATAATTTGAACGATCCAAATTTAATAAAAACACAATCTTCTTTTGTACTTATATCCTTTTCGAGCATTTTCAACTGATCATCAGTTGAAAATGCTCGCCATGAACAAAACCGGTCTTGATTATTAAAAATAAAAATGGATATAAGTACAAAGGAAGATTGTGTTTTATTAATATAATGCCTTTCCACCAAATATTGACAGTGAACACAGTAATGTTTGTTTATTTGATATAATGTATAACTTATAATATTCACTTTTAAGGTGTTCACTGTCAATACTTGGTGGAATGGCATTATAATAAAAATAATAAAACATTTTTAGTACTTTTTCCACATAAAATTTATTAGACCAGGACCGGTTTCGCTCATGATGAGCATTGTCAACTGATAAGAAAAACAATAAAACAGTGATATTTATACAAAAGTTAAGTGATAAAAACAAGGTATGACAAACAATTCATTGCTAAGTGGTCTTTAACTTTTTATTTATAGTTTATTTTCCTTGTATTTTACTTCAATTCTTTTGCTAGGTTGTAATACCAATTGTTTGTCATACCTTGTTTTTATCACTTAACTTTTGTATAAATATCACTGTTTTATTGTTTTTCTTATCAGTTGACAATGCTCATCATGAGCGAAACCGGTCCTGATCTAATAAATTTTATGTGGAAAAAGTACTAAAAATGTTTTATTATTTTTACTTATAATATTGTAAAAAACATTGTTTGCTTTTGAGTCGATAATTTATGCATTAACCCACTTTTTTGTCAAATACGTGATTTTAAATTCAGAACTCGCCTCACATTCGGGATAAAATTATTAAGGTTAATTTTGAATCAGTCAACACGTACATAAAATTTTACCATGTTGTAAATTTTGATAGCTTTTTTCGTGATGTTAAATATAATAGTTATGTGACAGCCTTGCTATGTTCAGAGCGCTTTCGTGAGGAAACACATTGGCCTATATTTGAATACTGGAAAAATGACGACAGGTACGTTTCAACCCCTGGCCATATTTCAGTTTTATTGAATAGTTAGTGGCGCCCGCGTAAAATTTACGAGCGGGGAATTTGCAAAAAAGCTCTTTCTTAGAGCGATATACGCCGAACGCTGTAGCGATAATATTGGTTACGGGTTGTATTTCTCATGACGTGTCAATATTTTTAGAAATATGCCAAATTATTGATTAAAAAAAAATATAAAATAATCTTATTGTTAATTTTGTACTCAATAAATATTTAAAACTTCGACTGAAGGTACTTGATGTAACTTCAATATCAAATTTGAATTATTTTGATTCTGTACTTGATTTAGGCTTGCTGCACCTGAATATATTCAAATAAGCTTAGTGACAAAAATAAGGTATGAATCGCTGAATTAAATGTTTCAAATAATTTATAATAATATGTTCTATCAACTTTTATTAAATATAATAAGCTTAAATAGCTTTTAGATAATAATATTCAAAGCTTTTTTAGATTGCAATTATTTCTGAAATAGATTTAATTAATGACTATTTCAATAATACGCGTTTCCAATCATCTCTATTCAATGAAAGGCATTTGGTCTGATAAGGTTAATAAGATGATGTAAACTAACCTCTATCCGAATTGCTTCACCTGTATGAGACCTTTGATATAAACCCTACAAAGGAAAGGTAGAGGGTTAAGACCACAGTAGGTCTTTGTCATATATATCCTTACGCTACACCTACCCTATTGACTTAATTCAATCAATTAGTTATTTGCGTATTAAGAACGAGTCGATAACATACTCAGAGAGGTAGTTTAAATACATCTATTGAAACTAAAGAAGCTTTTTTAAGCTTTTTCACTTATTTTTATTGTGAAATTATCGTCACATCAATTTTCATTATAAAAACAATTAAAAAGATAATTCTCCAACGATATATCATAAATTTTGTCGTCAATGACCCAGGTTTCACCTTCCGGCATATTCTTGTTTTATCTAGTACACGAATACACTTGAACTGACAAGTGCATTCGTGCACTAAATAAAACCAGAATATGCCGAAAGGCAAACCCCGGGTCGTTATCGACAAAATAAAAATAATTCAAATTTGACATTAAATCTCCATGAAGCACCTTCAGTCGAAATTCTAAATCAAATGATATATCATAAATTATTTACTTACTATTTGAGTTTTTTTTTAAATCTCTGATAAAAACGGATTTTTTTTCTTTCGATTTTACAGTTTTTATTTAAATGTAATAATAGTGTCGGGTCCTACGGCGCAGCGGTTAGAGATGTGGGCTTCCGTGCCGGACTTCAATGGTTTGAGACCCAGAATGAACTGCATTTTTTCGATCGATTTATCGATTTCTGTTCGAATGCATGGCTGTTTGAACTTCCCTCCCAGCCTTTCTTATAATTTATTAACTGGATGTAGCGAAAACGATTAGCTTACCAATATTCCTACCCTAGCCCTTATCTTTCTATCCCTACTACCCTCTTTGAAAATAAGATGTTGAGCGATTGAGTAACAAACAGTTCTCGTAGAAAAAAATCGGTTGAAATACCTCCATTAAGAGACCATATGCTCCACATTGGGAGCGAAAAAAAATAAAAAAAACGAAGACACTATCTGATTATTAGATATCACCTTTTTAAATTGGAATATAGCAAACATTCTCCAATTCTAGACTACTTATTCACATCATTAAAATTACGATTATCGACATACGCCACTAGTTTACTGTAGGTGCAAAATGTATGAAGCAACGATGTTTAATCATTCTTACAAAATACTGGAGACTTTAATTTACACCAAAGCATTAAAACAAAGATGGTTTGCGTATAGTTTTACGCATAATTAATTAAGAAAACGTCTGTTGAAAAATAATCTAATTATAATAATTGCAACCAAAACTGCCGCATTTTCGTGAAATATGAATACTTATTTTTTTTTTAAAAAAAAAAGCTAGGCTTTGCGATCCTTTTACAAATGATTTGTTGTGTCATTAATTTTCCACAATTTTATCTCACAGCTGCTTGAAAGACATTGTATTTTTCGTCCTGTAATTATATAACACTTGCCAGCCCTCCTTCGTCATCTCTCTTTCCTCTTTGCTTTCCGCTGGGGTTAAATATTTCAACCCTTACCGGTTATTACAGTTTTTAAGTGTAGTGACCAAGTATTCAAGAGATTATTTTGTTTTATTTGAGTGAACTAATCAAAAAAAAATCTTCACGAATTACCACACTTTAAATTTTTTATCACTACTTTTTACTCAAATTCTTTCACTTAAATTATTTTTAAACGTCAAAGTATTGCCTCCTATTCAACGCATGTATCTTGACAGTGCTGCTTTACGGTTGCGAATCATGGCACCTTACGAAAGCGCAGAGTAACCGTATACTGTGCTTCGAAAACAGATGCCTGCGACGAATGCTAGGGGTGAAATGGTCTGACTTTGTCAGGAATACGGAGATAAGAGAGCGGACTAACCAGCCTCTTATCACGTCCAAAATAAAGAAACGGCGGTGGACCTGGCTTGGACACGTGTTGAGGATGCCTGAAGAGAGCCTGAACCCTGCCTGTCTCTTCTTCCGGCCGGATGGATCCCGGCGTCGTGGAAGGCCACTGATGACTATCCACAGGATGTACTCGGCGGAGTTACGGGACGCTGGGATGACCTGGGAGGAGGCGAGGAGACTGGTTGGAGATAGAGAATTGTGGAGGAGCTTCGTGGTGACCATATGCTCCGTATAGGGAGCGGACATGGATTAAAAAAAAAGTATTGATTTTAAAATTAGCAAACTCTACTAAGCTAAGCTAATAGCCCTGCAAATAACTATTTGTATTAATATCATAGTTACATAATTAAACCTATTAGAGGTGAAGTGAGCCAAGTTTTGCCTTAAGATAAATTAAGGAGGATTCGTGATAACGTTCTAATAAATCGGTAATGTGAAGTGAATTCAGTAAATTCACACTGCAATAGTGTGTTTTTTTTACCATGTCAAATCCCATGTGGAGCATATGGACTCCTAATAGAGTTTATCTTAACAGAAATGTTTCTACGAGAACTACTTGATACTCAGTAGCTCAACATTTCTTTTTACAAAGAGAATAGGAATAGAAGGATAGGGCTAGGACAGGACTAGTGGTTAGCTAGTCGCTCTCCATACGCCCCGTTCATAGGGTAGGATGGGAGGGGGAATTTAAGACATCACATACATTCATGCCTTCGAACAGAAATTCATAAATCTATTGAAAAATCAATTGTTAAAACTGACCGTACTGGGATTCGAACCCATGACCTCCGTAACCGAAGCCAACGACGTTGACCACTCGACCACACAGGCGGCAAATAGTGCTATCTATCTAAAATAAATACTATGCAAACCACCAAAAAATAAACATGTAATTCTACTTAGGAGACCAATAAAAAGTGGTTACCATTTTACTATTTGGCTCACTTCACTTTTTGAAAGTTCAAACATATTATTATAATTAAACATAAATATTTTTTTCTGTCATTCACGATATATTTTATTTTTGATATTAAATACTAAGAATTAAAATTCAATTATAACACTTAAGTAATAAGTTTAAGTTATTTTTAGTTACCGAACATAATTAATTTCATTTAATATTTCTTATAACTATAAATTCAAGGCATTCAAAATTGCTATATATTATTATTCACTCCAATACACTTAGTGAGGTCGATCAAGTATACAAAAGAAAACTGCTCCAATTTCCTTTTCCAATATGGCAAGAATCCTGTTCCTACATTTTTTTCTCAATATATTTTTTCTCCTTCTTCTAAATTTAATAGTTATGGATACCTTACAGGCGGCAGGTTAGCGTCTTGGGCGCTCATTAAGTTGATAATGACTCATAACCCCAGCGAAAACCGAGCATGCTCGACCGCCTTATTAAATACGGTAAATCATAGATAACGATGCCGTATACAACTTAGGTGTATGAACTTATATTTAATTACATTTATTTCGTTTATTAAATATTAAGAAAATTTTCTTGTTTTTGCGAGTGAATTTTGTGAGACAATTACGTGAGAAAATTTAATTGCTTTATGAAAACAGACACTAAAAACAAAACTTTTTTTACAGTATCTATTGCTCAGTTTAATCTTTAATAGTTACTAGCTGTAAGCCCGTTGACCTCAACGGGGGGATTTTTGATGCATTTTTAAGTAGTCTGAAAATTTACTGGCGTGAAAAAAAAAATACAAACCTATTTATTGAATAAGCCAGAAATTCTAAAAGTAAAATAAATATATCTCGGGGCATATATCGACAGCTCTGCCCTGCAGTATTTAAATTGTATATAATATAATTTTGAGAATAATTGAAATGTTTGCTAACAAATATATTTCGTAGAAGAAGAAATATACCTCGGGACATATATCGACAGCCCTGCAGTATTTAAATTGTAAATTATTTAATTTTTGGAATAATTTTTAAGTTTGCCAGCAATCATTTTTCGTAGTAGCAGAAATCGACCTCGGGGCATATATCGACAGTCCTGCAGTATTGCCTGACCCTGATTATTTCAGCAAAATTATTGGGCAAGGATAAATGACAAAAAATTTAAAAAATATACGAAATTATTTTAAAGCAAGTTAAAAGTGGCAAAATATGTTTTATTATTAAAAATAAAAAATCACTTTTTGTCCGAGGTAATATATTTATTTATTTGCCATGGACAACAAAAAATTGCTCACGCCTGATGAGAACCGAATGAATTAAACAACAACTAGCTGTAAGCCCGTTGACCTCAACGGGGGGATTTTTGTTGCATTTTAAATAGTCAGAAAATTTACTGGCGTGAAGAATAAATTACAAACCTATTTATTGAATAAGCCAGAAATTCTTAAAGTAAAAGAAACATATCTCGGGGCATATATCGATAGTCCTGCAGTATTTAAATTGTAAATTATTTAATTTTTGGAATAATGTTTCAGTTTTCTAACAATCATTCATAAATAGACCTCTATTCTATAAAATATATTCCGTCTTTCTTGACGTCATCGAAAAGGACCGACAAACCGACAGACTGTCAGTTAGACAGACAGACAGCCGTACGTACAAACCTTATCGACTATTAATGTATAGATTTGACTTTTTTAATCGTCAAATATTACATTCTTAACCGTATTTTTCGTCGGTAAAAATTAATTATTTTTTAATCACTTAGGTATTTTAATATCTACTGTACTTTACAAAACTAAGATATGTTAAAATATTTATACTATTAACCAGGGCTGTGGAGTAGTTAAAAAATAAGACGTACCTGAATCCAGCCTTAACTTAAACACGCCTTTAATTATTTTTATTATACTTAAAAGCATTTTTTTTAATCCATATCCGCCCCCAATTTGGAGCGTATGGTCTCCTAATGGAGGTTTCTCAACAGAAGTTTTTCTACGAGAACTGTTTGTTACTCGATCGCTCAACCTCACTTTTTTCAGAGTGAGTAGTAAGGACAGAAGGATAAGGCTAAAACAGGACCAGTGGTTGGCTAATCGCTATTGCTACACCCAGTTATTAAAGGATCAGAAGGATGGGAGGAGAGGAAATGATGTGAATTGACATCACATACACCCAGTCTTTGATCACAATTTGAATTGAATAATTCTCAAATTCACTGTGATCTGACCGGGAATCAAACCCAGAGCTGCGTGAGTGGTAGGGCAAGCTCTAACCAACTGGGCCACAACAGGCGGCATAGCGTAGTAGCATTCAGTGGCCAACTTTCAACCGTTGTGATTTGAATACGCACTTTTTTTAAAAAGACTCAATTTTTTAGTTTTTTTCAAGTCCGACTCCAGTTAAAACAATCCAAGTATACATTCTTGTGATTCACAAAAACACTATGTTTTTTTATGTACAAAATAATCATAAAACTATAAAAACTTCATTGCAGGCTTTTTCTTTAAACATTTGTAAATATTGAACACTCTGATGCTAGAATGAAAACACTAATAGATATAAAACACTGTATACCATTTTCCTTTGCTGCTTCTATTGGCAGTCGCAAATCATCTCTAATCTATGCAGTAAAATCAAATACGTTTATTCATATTGACCCATCTCCGCTCTTAAAGTTCAAATATTTTTTAATGGAGTAATGCAGTATAGATTTCAAGTCAGAACTGGTTTGAGCTTTGTCATTCAATATATCATTTCAACGATGTTTGTATAATTAGTGTCTCAATAAGCCGTATGATATTTGACAGATTAATTGAAATTAAAATGCAAAGATGAAAGCATAATATAATTTTCATGTCAACATTTTGACAATAATGGTGCTGTATTATAAGAACTATAAACTCATGGTGTATAGTCAAGCCAATAAAATTTAAACATTGAAAAAATATTCTTAGAAAAACATTGATTACTTTCAATACTTTTAAATATATACATTAATAAGGATACCAAGAAAGATAAAAATAACTATCGTCTATATCTTCTAAGTCAGTATATAAAGATAACTTTAAACATAGTTATGACGAGAGCATAAAGCTGAAATAATTATTAACTTAATAAAAATGTTGTATAATATAAATAGAATGTTATTTTGACCTTATTATAATGAAGTTCTACAAAGTTAGTGTCAACACAATCAATTCAATTCATGTGTAAATGTTTTTTTTTGTAAAACCCGATTCACATAGCAATATGAACAATTTTATTATTTCATATGTGTTCACACAAACTGTAATAGAATTCATTCAATTTTCTCAGTCATACCAAAAATGAAAGTTGTTGTTGCTTTGTTGTTTTTAAAATATTCAAATCGTTTCGTTTTTTCAACCCATTTTAAATTCTTATCGGACACATATTTATGTTATCTTGCGTCTTAAGAAAGGAGAAACGTTCGGAACATTCCGAAGGAAATCTTATCTCGAACATAAAGAGCATTGTCTATTCCTGCAAAAATCCTCTTGTACACGCCATCGCTGGGATTTCTGTTGTTCTTGAGGCAACGAATTGTCGGAATTATTTAGCAAACTGCGAAAAAGGCGGATGAGTATAAAGTAAGTAATGATTCTGCTTCTTTTGTGGGGTCTTTGGTGGATGAAAGTTGCGCCACTTTAGAACCTACAATGGTAATTTATAGTACAAAGTTTTGTTTCGTAGATAAGTCTGTTAACCAAAAGAGGAATTTACGTACACCCTCGGTTTCTCGTCCGACACAATAGAAGTTTGTTTTGAATATTCACTTTCAATTTGAATAATTTATGCAAAAGGAATTGTAACAATGACTTAAGTAAATGGCTCCCTGAGATATATAATTCTTAGAATTTCTGTTCACTGCTTGAACCGTTATAAGTGGATATAAGAAAAATATTACAGACTTACGCTCTCCTAAACATATCAACGTGAAAAGACACTAGTAAATGAAAAAAATGATGATTGCATATAGCGATGGAATAATATTAAACAAATTATAAAACCATACAAATCTAATACATAAAAATGAATGTTTATTTGTTCGTACTTTATGCGTTGACACACCGCTAATCCGATTGCAATAAAACTTTGATAAACTTTTTGCTTGTAATTTCGGAAAGGTTACACACATAGTAAAATTAGCTTACAGTATGTAGATCTTATATATAAAAATCAATGTTTTTAATAAATCAATACAATTAATTTTGACGAAGTATGCTTGCACTTGCGCAAAGGTTAGAGTACAATTAACTTACAATAGGTGGCACGTGTGTCGTATTATAAACAATCGGCAGCAAACGTCAAACAGGCAAAAAAAGAAGACATGCACTTCAAACACAATTAACACTTTCTTTTAGCATTGCAACGCTTGCGGAGAAACATTTATCAAAATCAGCCGTTTATGATATTGAATTTTTAATAACGGTATTTCATATAAAATATTGAAATACTCATTACAATTTACTTACTACTAATGCGATCCCAATTGGGTGATTTTTTTTTATTGTTGCTTTATTTAACTTTTTTTGTAATATCCATTATTGATACATTTGTCCTTTTTGCAACCACAGATGAGAGTCACTCAATGGTAAAATTCCATATTTGTTGGATGTGCGTGTATGTATGTGGAAAAGAATAAGTAAAACAATACACACATCAAAAGCCATAAAATGTCTGGAATACAATACATTACGTACGTGTTAAAATAAATATGTCATAAAATGCAGGATAATAAAAACCAATATAAACATGTTCCCGGATGGAGTTATTTCGTTGGTAGCATCTGTGTTGTTACCTTCCATTACCTATATTAAATCTGTCTCACTCTTTCGGCTGGCAATATTAAATATTAAAGAGTGTTGCAAGACTTTGCAGATACGAGCTTCGCTAATATTTCACATTGAGTTAAAGTTCCGTGGCGTTGCATCTGAATTTTCAATCTCCCGAAAAACACCACTTACCAACCAGTAGCGGTGCAAACGGTGTTTTTCGGAACTACATAAATAAGCTCGATCTACGATTCGTTGTATGTATGTATTTGAAACCATTAGCGAAACCTTCACTAAAAACCTCTGAAAGCAAGAATGTGCTTTTGACTGTGTATCAATTTAAATTGACACACTTTAATTTATTTCGTTTATGAAATACAAACGAAATTGAAATAATACTTTTGATGGATTCGGTGGTAACTATGTGGAAGTTCATTTTAATATAAAATATAAAAATAGCTTAAATTATTCCACGTATTGTGCTACAAAATGTGAAACGTGTTTCGCCTCTTTCAGATGCATCCTCTTGCTCGTACTTAAACAAGCATTTGTGAAAATAAGATTGTCTGAGGATGTCTCTGAATGAGGCGAAAAAGTTTGTAGCACAATACGTGGAATAATTTATTAAGATACTTTTATATTTTATATTGAAATTGAAATACTTCAATATAAAGTTTAAATAGTTGAAAATCTTCTTAATATTTTTTAGAATTATTTTCATTTTGATTTTGTACACTTCTATAAAATTCTTGGTCGAACACGACCCGGGTTTCGCCTCTCGGCATCTTCCGGTGCTGATCAGTGCGCGAATGCACATGAGGGGCGAAACCCGGGTCGTGTTCGACCAAGAATTTTATGGAAGTGTACAAAATCAAAATGAAAATAATTCTATATTATTATTAAATTTCCATCAAGCACCTTCAGTCGAAATTTCAAATTACTTCTTCATATTAATTGAATTGAAATTTACTTGGTAGAACTCCATTGTAATAAAGTAAAACAATATTAATGTAGTTTTATTTCCGCAAATATTATTTTATATGTGGTTGATAGCAATGTCGGCTTATGTCTTCATCAAAACTATATTTCATCTTACATTCACAAAACTATATTTCAGCTTTATTTAATGGATTAGAAGAGATACACATATGTTCTTATTTATATAGCAAAACTTAAAGTGATATTTCATAAATTGACTTTAGTGTTTCTCGGAACGATAATAATTTAAGGATTATTTATAATTTAAATATGGGATTAACATAATTAATATTCACTTTTAGGGTGTTCACTGTCAATGCTTGGTGCTAAGGCTTTATATTAGTAAAAATAAAATATTTCTTTTTACTTTATTCCACTTTATTTAAAAGATCAAGACCGGTTTCACTCATTGCGAGCATTTTCAACTGATAAGAAATATATATTTTTTTAGCACTGTTTATATATAATATATATTTCTTATCAGTTGACAATGCATTTATGTTCCATATTCAACGAAAAATTTAAGTTCTAAAACTTATGATTTGAAATAAAATAACTTTTCATTGGAATACAGGACGCCTCTGCCGAACTGAATACAGAAGTGCCCTCCAAACTTTTTGAGTGATAGACGAGATAATTCGAGCCGGGTAAACTGTCTGACGTTTGCGGGGCCACATTTTGGGGGGCCGTGTACCCCAGGCGGAACGTGCCCTAAAATGAGAAGATACATAGTCAAACTTTTGGATGTTTTGAATTTTTTATCGCGTGTCGCAAACTTTCTGCGTGTGTCGCAAATGTACAATCTATAATCGAGCAAACGTTGAGGGTGATAAATTGCGTCTTATGACGAACTAAATATTAGATTATAACTATTAAAGTACACCTGGTTTTCAGTCATTTCAACATTCGAAAACCGGTTTTTGTCAACTCCGTAACCGGTTGTACCTACAAATCTTTAAAAACCATGAATAAATTTATAAATATATTTCTTGAGGAACCACAACAAAAAAACTTCCAATTATATAGCACTAAAAGCCGAATTTTCCATTTACGAGTCTACAAACAAAAGGACAAAAAAATTGGATCTTTTATTTGATGACTCAAAGAATATATGCTCCACATCATTACCCAGCGAAAGGGTATTTTCGATATCAGGAAATTTTGTTACAACAATTAGATCATAGGTTCCCAACCTTTTTCGGGTGGTGACCCTTTTTTATAAAAGCCATGTGACTAGGTAACCCCCCCCCCCGAGGAGTTTTATATCCTCGATTTGCTATACTTTTTCGTTATTTTGTTGTTCAAATCCAAAATCGAAAAAAGTTGGCGACCCCCCAGAAAACCCTTCCCGACCCCCAGGTTGGGAACCCGTGAATTAGATCATCACTTAATGATCGAACAGTGGACGCTTTGTGTTTTTTAAAACATATTTTCTGAAGATTAACACCAAATGATTTCTTGTTGTTTATTATTATGTATATGAATAAACAAAATAAAAAAGAATTTTAAACCTTTTTTTCGCTGTTTTAATTGAATTACCCTTTTTTGTAAAACTTCGAAAACCGGATAAAAACGGTTTCTGCACAATATTGAAATTCGAAAACCGGTTTTTTCAAAAGTCGGTTTTTGTATAAGCCCTAGTAAATACGCTTTCAACTTGTACCTTGTTTGTCAGTACAGACCGTAATATAAAATAAATTTGCATTAATTGATCAAACATAGAAAACAACTTCATTCGATAAGACCATTAATATTTCGCTATATCCATCGATAATCCTCCTAAATTAACAAAAGCGACCAATCGGGGGAAAACTCTTAAATAATTTGCAAAGAGAAATGAGATAAATTCCTAACTATAATAAAATTACTAAAGCGGTCTGCTATCGTGAAATTTATGCAAAAACTTTACTACTAAATTGACTAGCCGAGCTTTTCTACTTTGTAATAAGTAAGTAAGTCGATTTAACCGTTAAGCATTGTTTCCTCCCTGCAAAGCGACAGATTATATTTAACTACAAAACGCAGAACTTAACTCACAAACAGGCTGTGCTAAGTGAACCATGAAAGCTCGTTTAACTTTCTTGCATGAGACATTTACTCCGTCTCGATTGGAGGATCCTTATGAGCTTTTCTGTTTCAAAGCCATTATGGAATATTTAAGATAATTATAAATGGAGTTGCTTGCTTCTCAATAAACGAGGGTTTCAACTATCATTGAGTATTTTTTTTCATTTTTAACTAGTCGTGCACTTTCTATTTTAGACATTATATAGTAAATATTTTCTATGTATCAATAATTTATTTTGAAAGCAAACACTGAAACTAGAATTGTTGTCGAAATCTAAACGCAATTTAAAAAATAATCATCGGGTATCATTTTAGAGATCTATTTTCGACTCTTAAATGTCTCCCTATGTAACCATAGACAATAATAAGTTATATAAGAATTATCTATGGTATAATCATAAGCTGTCATCGTGGATAATAAAGTAATTGTATTTTAATTGTAGAAAGCTTATAAACATTAGTAATTAAATTTACTCGCATCGTTTGCATCCAATAAAATCAAACAACGTTCGTTCAAACGCAACTCTGACCAACATAACCTCAAAATTTGACGTTTCTGTGACCCCTCGTTTGTTTAAGAAGATGTTTTGGAACATAGTTCCTGAGACATTACGTAGATGTTCAGGATCAAGTACTGGGACTTTTGTTCCTCAATGTATGGACCCTATAATCTTCAGACTAACTGTCATAATATAATTTTATTTTGCAATAAATTATGACCACTCGACCGCACAGGCTGTCGTTGGCTTCGGTTACGGAGGTCCCGGGTTCGAATCCCGGTACGAACTGTTTTTATAAATTGATTTTTCAATCGATTTATGAATTTCTGTTCGAAGACATGGATGTATGTGATGTATTGAATTCCTTCTTCCCACCCATCCTATCCTATGAACGGAGCGTATCGAGAGCGATTAGCTAACCACTACTCCTGTCCTAACCCTATCCTTCTATTCCTACTCTCTTTGGAAAAAGAGAGGTTGAGCAACTGAGTAATAAGCAGTTCTCGTAGAAACACATCTGTTGAGATAAACTCCATTATGAGTCCATATTTTCCACATTGCGAGCGGACATGGTTAAAAAAAAAGAATGTACACTATTTTTCATTCATATCTTATAATATTCAAACTACAAGTGGTTTTTTTTTCTGTCTGCATAAAGTTCTGGTATGCTGACAAGCGGGTTTACCGGAAAGAAATGCAAAACTTATTCAAAAAGTATCCTAAAGCTAATTATGCTATCAAAGTGTTTTTTCGCGATTGCATCCAATTATTTATCGCAATGTCATAATGACATCTTCAAAGTTAAATGCCTTTTATTCCGCACTTAGCGTTCATCTCTGACAGTGTTTTGTAGTGCCGCTTTGATTTATTCTCCCTTTGAAGAGAGTTGTGAAGTGCTGTTCGCAGAGTTCCCTGTTTTCATAAGCGGAAGCTACGTGACGTATTTATTGTATGCAAGCGGAATCATTGCTTCCTTTCGAGCTCGTTGTGTTACTTGCTTGGTTTATGATTAACGCGCCGCCTCTGAGAAAAAAACGCATTTGAATATAATAGAATAAAAGCAGTATAGAGAAAACTTGAACAACGACACTTAAAAAGGAATAATAAACTTGGAAAGCAAAAAGAAATTTACTACGCCGTAAATAGTCAGTTTTACACTCGATTGTAGTTAGCGTGCTTATTTTTACGTACGTATTCATCGCCGCATGTGTGGTCGAGTGGTCAACGTTGTTGGCTTTGGTTACGCGAAGGGCACGGGTTAAAATCCCGGTACGGACAGTTTTATAAATTTATTTTTCAATCGATTTATGAATTTTTGTTCAAATTCATGGATGTATGTGATGTCTAGAATTCTCCCCTCTCACCCATCCTATCCTATGAACGGGACGTATCGAGAGCGATTAGCTTACCACTAGTCCTGTCGTAGCCTTATCCTTATATCCCTACTCTCTTTGGAAAAAGAGAGGTTGAGCAACTGAGTAACAAGCAGTTCTCGTATAAACACTTGTGTTGAGATAAGCTCCATTAGGAGTCCATTAGCTCCACATTGGGAGCGGACATGGTTTTAAAAAAAAATCATCTTTAGGAACTGTGCTCCACGCGATTTTACTTTTTAAATACATAGTATATTATCATTTTTGATAATTTGATTATTATAAAAACTAAGTAGCAATACTTTCGATGGATTCGGCGGTAACTTTGTGGAAGTTCATTTTAATACAAATTAACTTAGATTATTCCACGTATTGTGCTACAAACTGTGACACGTGTTTCGCCTCTTTCAGAGGCGTGCTCAAACAATTCTTACTTTCACAAATGCTGGCTTAAGTACGAATGATTTTAATTTTACTATTTTGATTGTATTATAAAAATTAAATGTGCTCGTGAGTAAATCTAAAAACAACTGATATTCCACAGAATTATGTGTATGATATGAAAAGCTGTAAACCCACATTTTTCCGATAGTCACAATGGATCAAACTTGATGCACGTTCTATCAAAAGGATGTTAGCTCCCAATGCCGAATTAGTATCTAAATTTAGCTTTAAGTTTGAAAAAATACGAGCTTGTGAAAATTGAAAACAAGAAAAAAAGTATATTCCCATACAATTTTTTTAATTACTATTAGGTTATGTCAGTAAAAACACCAGTTTAGAAGTCTTCGTTCACGTTGTGTATATTTCATAATTTGCATATGGCTCACAATCATCAAAAGACGTTTTTGTGCCTCCTGTCAAATTTGATATGTGTGGGTTACGTCCCTTTTCCTTTTTACAGTCGATATCATTTAAAGGAACGACACTGACCTCTCTTTAAAAAAATAAAATATCCATAAAAAATCCTATCAACACTTTTGATTAAAACGGATACCCGCAATAGTCGTCAATGTACAATACATTGTGATACAAATATATGTACACTTTTAGGGTGTTCACTGTCAATACTTGGTGGAAAGGCATTATATTAATAAAAACAATAATCCTTTGTACTTCATTCCACTTTATTTAATTTAATGTCAGGACCGAAGCATATTCACTTTATTAATGTAGCATTTTATCACTTTGTCAAAAATTTCCCAAATTTTAATTATGTTTGTAATTACTTTCAATCGCATTCTGAATTTATGAATCTGGGATGACTTTTTAATTATATGTTAGATGTGTTGAAAATTTTAATTTTGTGTTATTTTAGAATCACTTTAATCTAATTGGCAATTTCTTTTCAATGCCAACTGTTGTGTATAACTTTTCAATTTTGTATAAATAGCATTGTTAAATTATATTTCTTATCAGTTGACAATGCTCGCAATGAGCGAAACTGGTCCTGACATATTAAATAAAGTGGAATGAAGTACAAATGGATTATTGTTTTTATTAAATATATGTACAATACTGAGATAACAAAATGAATGAATTTAAGGTATCTTTATGCTTCAGAACAACACGAAGAAGAAGGAATTTAGTATTCAAAACACGAGAACAACTTACTGGAACAAGAAGTTGGAGCCCTGTAATAATTGAAGAGTTTGACGGATTAAATTTATTCCAAATAAACTAGATCAATAACTTTTCGTTTTTTTTTTTGTATTTGAACTTCTCAGTTGAACCAACTTTTAAGAAAATTACACGGAATCAATTTCACGCTCTAGATAAGGCGGGTAAAACAAAAACGATTGAGAAAGATTACACGGCGGTGCGGTGGTCTGTGGTTGTTTTATCTTCTACGCCACTGGATTTGTCGATCTAAATTTTATAGTACGTTACACGAAATTCATAAATTGGTGCGGTATTTTTTCGATTTTTTTACGCACTTCTAAAAACTTTGAAATGATTAAGTTGGACTCTACGAAGCGGAAAAACAATTGAGCTTAATTACAAAATATACTTTGCGTGTTATTAATAAATTTGTTTTTTTAACGAACGCATAATTTATCAAGATAAATAATTTCTTCGTTACATTATTTTTACTTTCTTACTTTTATAAATAAATATGTGTGAAGGGGCTAGAGGTGAAGTGAGCCAACTAATAAAATGGTAAAACTTTTTTCTTTCACTTTTATGTATCATACAATCTCGTCGTTATTTGGTGTTTTGAATATTTTTATTTTACGGATGTAGCACTATTGCAATGTGTATTAACTGAGATTTCTTCACTTTTACGATAATTTAAGACAGCTTTTCTCAACCGGGAGCCCTGTGGCCCCCCAGGGGGGCCACGGAGAATTTTTTTCAGGCTTGGGGAACCACAGTACAGCTGAGGGGGGACACGGGTAAATTTGCCGAAATCTGAAAATTTCTGCAATCACGCAAATTTCCAGGATTCGGAATCCTCGGAAGATCTAAAATAAAAGCTCCCACGGTGGTTTTCTGGGCAAATCCGCAAAATTATAAATTCACATAAAGAAGACAAAACAATGGTAAGGGGGGCCACAGACAAATAAAGACACTCAAAAAGGGCCACGGGTCCAAAAAAAGTTAAAAAAAGATTGCTTTAAGACGTGTAGAATATTACAGCGCATCTAACTTTTTTTTTTATAAAACACCACTTGGCTCACTTCACCTCTAATGGGCCTATATGTAAAAATATTTATTTATAATACAGTAACGATATTATGATAAAATATGTAAATAAAGTGGATATTCTTTATTGTATTCAACCATAATAAATAGATTTGATAAGAGAAAATACATTTTTAAGCAAACACTTTACTTCATTCAATAGAGGTAGTTTTCTAACATTTTTCTTTTTTTAAGGAACAATTATCATGTTGCCGATATGTACTATGGCCGAGTGGTAGCACTCTTGATACACGTCTTTTTGGTTGCTGTAACTGCTGTTTCTTATCACTGAGCGAGTAGTAATATAAATAATTTATTCAATCGATTCTGTTCAAATACGTTGAAGTTTATGATTTTTACATTTCCTCCCACACATCAGATCATTGGCCAACTATAAGTTCTTTCCAATCCTCATCTTTACATCGTGATATTCTTCGAATTGAAGACGTTGAGTAACTGAATAAAATTCAGTTCTTTGGGAGATTCATATAGTATAATACTCCATGTTAGGAGTGGAAATTTTCAAAAAATATAAATGAAATATTTTTTATTGAAATGCGTATCATTTATTTATTTCAAAGCTGTTTCTTATATAAGAGCTTTCAGAAACTACTAGGTATGCCTATTAGTAAGCTCAATTTCAACTATCGGTTCCAATAAAACGAGCTTTTATTCCAACGCTCAGAATCCTTACGGGATAATTATCGAAGCAAAACTCATTAGAACCGAATGGAAGATGAGTTAAATAAGCACACACTGACGGAAGTATTGTGTTTCTCCAGTTTTTGAAAAAATCGACGCTTAACAGCTAATTTTTTCGTTGCTAGTTTTAAAGTAAACATAGTGCTAAAAAGACCCATAATTTATTTTGAATTTAGATACCTCCATTAAGTGACCATATGCTTCACAAAAAATAGCGGAAATTTATTTAAAATAAAATGTTCTCTCTCTCTTTTTATTAGGGCTAAATAGTTGTAAAAAATAAGACGACTCCGACTCCAACAATACGTAGTTTAAAACACGACTTTAATTATTTTTTTATGCTTATTAGCATACAGTCACTTATTTTTTTTCCCTAGCAATTTGAATACGCATTTTTTTAGAAGGATTTGAAGTTATTAGTTTTTTCGATCACAACTCCAGTTAAAGCAGTCCAACTCCATCTCCATTGCCCTGTTTTTTTCAACCATTTTATAGTATTTTATATAGCTTATACCTCACTGAAAAACTTCAGTATTACGATATATTTTTAGATTCAATATAAAAAAATCAATCGAGCATAAAAAACTTCAAAGTTTACAAAAAAATCTTTTCATGTATGAATTTAACCCTTTGCTTACCAAGTACCCATAATTCGCTTCTTTATTATATTGCTGGGCAAAATTTTACAGCTGTATTTATTTTATTTGCACATTTTATTTAATGTCCTATTATTTCTTAAGCTTAAGCCATTACATTTGTGTCCACATTATTCTGTACATCTATGTTCTGTATATCTATGTTCGGTTCTCCAAAGCGGATGTTATTTTGCACTATTATTTTCTGCACAATCTCATCGCAAACCTATGACCCGAGTCAATTAAACTGTTATATAACAGATTAACAGGGTGCTTCCAATGTAAATTGAAATTTATCAAAGAAATTAAATGTTGTATTTAAAAAAAAAAAAAAATAGTCATTTAGCATTGCGGCTATTGGCATTGAATATTTAAAAGATAAAAGATCACACGAGAAAAACTCTTTGGAAAATTTTCGTAAGTCATTCGAGAATAACTCGAACGAAATTGACATTACAAACACCCACGACTTAGGTTTTAATATTAAATTTAATATTCACTTTACCGGGAATTGAACCCAGATCCTCCTGATTGGTATAACAATCTCTAACCAACTAGACCAGTGGTCGGCAAACTGCGGCTCGCGAGCCACATGCAGCTCTTTGGACCCTTGAGTGTGGCTCTATCACGATATACCACATAGAGTGCGATTACAACTTCGTATCCCACCCGCTAATTTTGGTCTTGAAACTTGAGGTTGAAAGGGGAGATCTCAGCGAACGTATCTCAATCAGATTGAGGATCTTTTAAGCAAAAGCCGGCTTAAAGAAACTTCAAAGAGCCGCAGTTTGCCAACCACCGGTCTATGGCATCAGTTACAAAAATTTTAGAACGTTATCTCATTAGTCTGATATTTTAGGGCCTATGCATTTAATCGTTTTGATTTTTTATCGTTTGTTCCGCGTGAACCCCGGTTGAGAAACGCTGATCTAAAGAACTTAAAGTAGTCAGTAAAATATTACAATAGGCATTGACAATATATTAGAATTTACTAACCGCGTTTAAGGAATTCCTTTTTCGAACTAAGTACAAGAGTAATTAAAAAATGACTTTCTTCTGTAAAATTTATAAATTATTGTCAGTTACGATTTTTTACCTATTACTGGTCGATCTCCTACACAAGATAATACAGAATATTTTAAATAAGCGTAAACCAGTAAGGTAATATTCAAACTTTTTAGTTGCCATAGATAATTAATAGTAGTTAATTACCTAGCATGCCGGCTATAATTTACAACTATCAATTTAATTAGTTATTGACGTGATAACTCGTCTTTGGCCTGTTGAGCACGAAAAAAAATACTAGATATCTCGTCTGTGGCAGCGATCGAGTTAAGGGAACAAAATAAATGGTCAGAATTTAAATCAGTTTTTGGTCAGAACTCAAATAAACTTTCAGTCTGAATAAAATTCAATTTTTGATCAGAATAAAAATTATATACCGTCAGATTTTATGATCATTTTGGTTAGGTTGGGTTAGGTTAAGTTTTTTTTTTATTTCATTTAAATTATGACTATTTCATATAAATTCAGACCATTAATTATTTATTCTGCCCTCTGTACATTGACCGATATATTATGACCATTTAATATAAATTCTGAGCAATGTTATTCAGACCGGTTAAAAACAAGTCATATTTTAATTAGAAATTCAGTATCATTTCATAAATAATTCTCGCAAAACGTGACCATTACTGAATCAATTAAATCGTGGAATTTACACTATAAAATGTATTCGGTTAGACTTTAATATAAATGTATATAGTAGCGGGTTTTTGCTTATACCTAATAAAATCTTGCTTTAGTAAAAGGGTTTATGTTGCGGGAAGGGGGTCTGGCCTGCGTATAACGACAACACCTGCTCTCTCTCGAATCGGTTGGACGGTGGCCAAATTGCCTCATCGAATCGTGCCGATTGGGTTGTTTAATAAATATAATGTGAATTATCGATACCTATTAATTTTGAAAGCTGATTGAGAATACCCAGCATGTTTCTGAAAGAAAGTTATCTAAATGAAGTCTGTAATGTAACATGCTTCATACTTTTCCGTCAGTCAAATATTGAATGTAATCATTTTAAACGGATACTCAGTTTTCTTTTCGCGCATCTCTCCTTAAAATTTGCAAACCGGTGCGTATGAAACAAGAAAATAACTGTACTACAATGAAGCCCCGATTAAACGTACCCGTTATTAACGTTTTTTTATTACTCGAATGCAATTTCTACAGTCTGGCTCAATTAAAGAACAAAATATTTGCTCTTACGTTTTTAATTCCCATAATTTGCGTCTGAAATAATTATCTACATTTTATACGAAATTGAAGTTCTTTGAAGATATTCTTCTTATTTTTATGACAAATTTATTAAATGGAAATGGTTATATAGGAACACAGAAATAATAACTGCGTCTAGTTTGCGTGATTTTATTTATAAAGGGTCTTTCAATAGAGACGCTCGAGTTGTTAGGTTATAGCAGCTATGTTGTAAAAGTGATATCAGTCAAATTTGTTGTCAATTGTTAAGTAGAGTACGGCAAATCACCATGGTAGGTTATAGCGTTGAACAATGTGTGCAAATTATCAAGTTTTATTATCAAAGTCACTGCTCCGTTCGAGAAACGTTCCGCGCCAACCGAGATTTAACGCCATTAGACTTCTTCCTTTGGGGCTATCTTAAATCGCAAGTCTTTGCAAATGAACCGCAAACAATTGGACGCCCTCAAAGTCAACATAACAAAGGCTATCCAACAAATTCAGCCAGATTTATACGACAGTCATTAAAAATTGGACCTCCCAAATACGTGCCACCAAGCAAAGCCGCGGTGGAAAATTGAAAGACTTATATTCCACACTAAACCCTTTGCCAGCGTCACCAAATTTAGCGAACATGCCCTGTACGCGGCTGCTTTTTTGCGGATTTTGTTATCGCGTTTTCGACTGTAAATATAGGTTGTAATATTTTTTCAACTAATCAAATATGTTAATTGCCACCTAAAGTAACTTTTTCAATAATAAAATACAATATTTTTCTTGTATTTTCGGTTTAATTCAACAATAATCATTCTTCATACAATTGCGGCGTGACGTCGCCATATTGCAAAATACCGTCACGGGCGACCGAGAACACTGCGCCACCTCCATACCATGCTTATAATGTGAAATTTTTGAAACAATTTCAATTTCACCCGCACTCGATCGTTTATTTACATTATCCCAAATAATATAATGATATATGCATATTTTGTAAATACGTGGCGCACAGTTCTTACGAGAAACGCCACGAATCAACAGCGGCCATCTTGCATTGGTGACGAAGATTCACGGCGTGTTCCATAAATAAGTTATTTTAGCCTATATTGAATCTTTTTTGACTAATGTCATCTATTGAATTTGGTAAAATATACATTTAGTAATATTTTCAACCAAGTTATACAATTTTAATGCAATAGATAGCTCTTATATAGGGTTTGAAATTTCCATGACATCTATACGTGTCACGCGCGCTGAGGGCATGTTCGCTAGGACATGCATAGCGGTCATACGCGGTGGAAAGGTTAATGCAAAAAAATATACTTACAAATGAAAAAAAAATTGTGGATATCTTACACACAACATGTTTTATTTACCTATTGAAAGACTCTTTATATGCAATAAAATAATATTTTCAAGAAAATCTACAGTTTTTTTATTGAATTTTCTGTTAATTCAATATTTTTTTCTTACAATCTTGAGATTTACAAATAGTCATCAAAGCATGTTTTTTACCCAAAATCTAAAAGTGAATTCTACCCATTAAAGTAAACATTTACACAATATCTATATAAAAAATCTTTTCCTATCTTTATTTCGTATTTAATTCTTGACTACTTTTAAGATTTTTACTGTCAAACTCGGTGGAAAAGAATTATATGAAATAAATAATAAGTAGTGATTCCGCTAATGTTTAACCCGTAACATGCCATCTTAAAAAATCACAGTCCCTACTATGATGGCATCTCAGTTTCACTGTTTATTGACAGGATGTAAACCTAAGTTAGAAGCTAAAAAATAATTTAAATGTATGTATATATGCTTGAAAATATATTCTAGGTCTAATTTTCACCCTCATTTTATTTATAAGTGCTTAAAATGCTTGAATGATTTATTGGCTCAACTAGCTATGAACGCATCATGAGCATGGAGGTGTTAATATGATCAGAACAGGTTTCGCCCATGGCAAACATTAGTTTATTAAGTGGAATCAGTACAAATGAGTATTTTATTTATTTAATATAATCCATGATTATTGATTATAGCTTTTAACCGACCATTTATTAAATTTTTAACCGTTCAAAATATGTACAATCACACAAGTTTTGTCACTAACGACCCGGATTTCACTTTTCGGCATCTTCAGGCTTTCAAGTTCACGGATGACCTTGAACTGACTGAAGTGACAAAACTTGTGTGAATGTACGTAATTTAAACGGTTCAAAGTTAATATTGAAATTCCACCAAGCACATTCAGTAAACATTTTAAATTACAAGTATTTATAATTTATATTAATTTCCATAATGATGCGTTTTAACCAGGGCTGTGGAGTCGGAGTCGTGAAAAATGAGCGGCTCGTTTTTTTTTGAAAAATATAGTTAATGATGTGTATTTAAACAAAATAGTCAAAAGTGTTAACATTTCATGCTTGGCTGACTAAAGATGATCTGATGGTATACATATATCGACTGTGGAAAGGGAAAAGAACGTAACCCACAGTTTTTCCAAAACAGCTTTTTTTCGATAACCACAATGTATCAAATGTGATACACATTCTATCAATAGGATAAAAGCTGCAAATGCCAAATTAGTATCTAAATTAGCTTTTGAGATTGAAAAAGATAAGCTTGTTAAAATTGAAACAATGAAAAAAGACTGATAAAAAAACCTCCTATTCAATTTCTTCAATTAATATTAGGTTATGTCAGTGATGCACAACCTTTACCTTCTAGCGGGCCGCATAAAACGAATTTTCGTGGGCTCGGGCCGCAAAGAAAAAAAATATTTAAAGTACGCTCAGTCCTTTTTTACACGGAGCATATGGACGTTCCATGTAAAACATCTTTAAAAAAAAAATGTAAAAAAGTGAATTTAGATAAATGATTGATAGGTTCCATTACATTATTTTGGCCGTGTTATTTCGAAAACGTGAAAATAAACAAGCCATGCAAAAAAAGTATTATGAGTAAATGCTCATTAAAAATTGTTTCATTGTGAAATATTTATGTTTCATTTATATTTAATTCAAAAGTTAATGCGATCTTGATCTTTGTTAATTTTTAACTATTTTCTTTTAATCTGACATAATATTTGAGGGCCTGTTTCTATGAACCGATTTATTCTACTTCATTGGAGAAAATGTTTGCTTACATTTATTAATTAAATGTTTTATGTGAAAAAATATGTAGATAAAAAGATTGATGGGCCGCCACAAAATTCAAAAAGGGCCGCATGCGGCCCGCGGGCCGTGGTTTGTGCATCACTGGGTTATGTCAATCGAACACCAGTTTAGAAGTTTCCGACCACTTCCAGGCTGTGTATATCTCATAATTTGCATATGGCCCAAAATCATCAATACAAACAGTAAAATTTGCAGAGGGTAAAAATATCAAAGTATTTTAGTTCTACAGTTTTTAATAATTTATATGCGTTGATAGCTATTTCGTCTTTCGCCACCGTCAGAACTACTAGTTCATAATAAAAATTATTACCCTCTGATAATAGAGTTCTACCAAGTAAATGCTAAATCAATTAATAAAGTAAAATTTGCTATGTGTGGGTAACGTCCTTTTCCTTTCCACAGTCGATATATAAGTTAAAATGAAATTGTTGAAAAATTTCCTCGGAGTCGTTAATTATTTTAATGCTGGAGTCGGAGTCGTTTTTTTCACGCGACTCCACAGCCCTGGTTTTAACTAATTTATTTCAGTAAATGTATTGATAATGTTCTTTAAAAAACCATAATTTACCATTTTTGTTTATTTCAGGAGGCGGGACGAGCGATTCCGGTGTTGATAGTGGTGTCTTTAGCGGGCGTCAAAGTATGCCGCCCGAACGATCAGGTGAGAGCTTTTTCATATTAGCTACTCTATTACCATTTACTTTTGAGAGCTTTTGCTTACTACCTGTTTTAAACAGAGCTGTAAATTCTTGTTTACAAATTTAAATTTGAAGCTTTTTCGGTCCCCATGAGATCTCAGTTGTGCATTTGTTAAATAATTCAAATTGTTGGTATACTGTCAGAAAAGGTTATGTCGAAAATTGAGTGTTTTGAGATATAAATCCAAATCAATAAATTTCAACTCGCTCTATCGTACAAAAAACAAGCTCACTCATGTTACATTTCGATGTCCATACGTTGACAACACGTAACCGACATTTTTTCATAAAATGAGTTATGCATATCATTTTCTTTGTTTTTTCAAGTTCTATTCAAATATTATATTCATATACATTAAAATCTAAAGTTGAAAACACGTAACAGAAAAAAAGCTCACCAAACTGCCAGAAGATAGTAAAAGAGCTACATCGTTTTCCTACTATGTGAAAATAGATGAGAAAAAATTCCAAAATGTTTACTGCAACATTTTGTATTGGATAGTGGAGAATCTGTACCTGGATTTAAAAAAATATAACAATTATTTATAATTTTTCTATTATTATATGGATGAAGTTCAACAGGTAGGTGTATTGAATTGATCAAAATACTTCCGAGAATTGTTTCCTTGGTTCATCATAAAAAAAGAAACAAAATTAAAATTGTTAACTCTTATCAAATTCTTAATAAAATCTTAATAAAAAGTTTATTTAATTCATATTGTGTCAACAGATTATTTAAATATACATAATAATTATTTTACTCGAAGTTGATTTCCCAATACTTATTTATTTATACAGTTTTTTGACTCTCCTGTAAAATTGAACAAATTTCGGTTACGTGTTGTTAACGTATGGACATCAATTTATGTATTTCGATATTTATACACCAATTCAATTTTGTTGGCAGTTATTACTGGCAGAAACTTATAAATAACTTAAAAATTCATCTATCTCTAGCGTATACTTATGAATAAAATGAGTTTCAAAAATAGAAAAGTTTTAGATAAACTCAGTGATCGATAAAGAATACTTCCATAGCTCATTATCAATGGTTCAAATCTTTGCTAATTAAATAAAACGTTTTCCTTCTTTCAGAGCGTACAGATGGCGCACGCGCTTCGGCGCATCTCGTACGCGACGTGTGAACCTGCGCGAGCGCTTTTTGGGTTCGTTGCGCGAGAGCCTCGCGGCCCTGCCCATTCGCAGTTTTGCCATTCCTTCACCACTGATACTGCCAAACAGGTAAAAATACAATGACATCTATTGATTGAGATATGTACTATCTTATTGGGTTTATTTCAGTTTCTTCTTTGTTGGGTTGGTTTTTATTTTGTATAAATTATTTATTGAATATATTATTTTTTTACATAAAATGCAAATAAGATACCATCGCCAAGATTCTGAAATTTGATACTTTAATAAATTTCGGTGCTAGGAATTCTGATGATTTTGTTTGTATTTATTATAGAATAAAAAAAATATTTATTTATTGTATAACAATGAAATGGTTATGGTCAGTGGCGGATTACCCTATAAGCGAATGAGGCGCCCTTTTGATTCCTCTTAATATTAGGGGCCTCAAACAAAGCTGATATTATGCAATTTTTTGCCGTTTTTAAGTTATCCGAGAAACGGGGCCTCCAAATTTTATTGCGCCCTGAGCATCCCACGTGATCTACTGGTAATGATATTTCTTATTCAAAATAAATTTACCGATTTCTTTCGAAAAATAATATCAATTATTATAATCTTTAGTTATTATTTGTTCCTTATTGTAAGTCAAAATCAATTCCTCTTCGTTGGTGAGATCAAAACCGAACAAAGATATAGCAGTATGTTGTACAAAAAATATAGGTTTATTGTAATATTTATGAAAACTCTATCATGAATTTATTTTTTTCTTTTTACATAAAATTTTGCTCTTTTTTTAAATAGTCGATAGTATTATTTGAAAAATTCGCAATAACAAAAATATTGATTAGTTAATGGGTATTTCAGATTTATGCCATCGTCAAAACTATGTTTAAACATATTTGGTTGTATTACAATATTTATTCAATCAAGTTAATACAAGAAAAAATTTCTAATCAATGCTAACATCCTAAATTTTATATTAAATGCATTTCACTGTTTTTTTGTATCCAAAAACTAAACAAAACGAAATTAACACATTCAATACGTCTTCATATTTAATTTCCGTATGTTAAATCATATGAGGAGATATATTGTGTATCTATTCTTTGCCATAATATAATGCTTAGCTTAATTTAGTTAAAACATACTTCTGACGATGGCGTGAGCACCTAACCAATATAATCCTTGTGAAATAAAATACTTTATAATTTTACCTATTATAATAAAGTTCTCAGTAGCTTAAATAAAAAATCTAGGCCAATATGCAAAATTTATCAAGGGGTCCCTATTTCTTTTTAAAACAAATTTTTGATCGTGGTATTCATAAAGATGGATAAAGCCTCTTTCCAAGAATTTTTAACTGGCGATTATAACAAAAACAGTTATTTTTATTTCGCACATACACGTTAAAAGGCCGTCACTCTTCGACAAGAAATTTCAATTAACCTATCCATTTTTTTAGTATTATTGTCTTATTTTTGTTTGAAAATTTTACTTTGTGATATCCTGAGCCCAATGGCTTTTATGCATCGCAAAATCTCTTTTTTAAGGTAGGGCGGTTGCGCCAAGTTCTTCCCAGCAACTGTCACTCAGTACCGGCGCGAGGTTATTTGGCGCCCTATGCAACGGTTATTGGCGCGCCTCCTTTTTAATAAACTGTGAAAAATATTTTTTATGTGCATTTGCGCTCTCAATATGGATCATATGGCCTCCTAATGGAAGTATCTCAACAGTTTTTACGAGAACTGTTTGTTACACAGTCGCTCAACCTCTCTTTTTGGAAGTATATATAATACGAAACATAATTATAACGAACAGATACAAGCATAAAAAAGAACTTTTATTTGTTATTAGATTATTTTTTTTTAAATTCCCTAGGGTACTCAACGTTGTACCCACCACCACCCACTACAGCTTCACACTCTTCTTATAGGGTGTATTTCGTAGCGTAACAACGTTAGTCATGTTCAAAATTTTGCCAGAAATGTCCTGAGAAGAAATTCCTCAAGGTTGCATGCACTACAGTTTGCAGAAATTAAAAGTTAATAAATAATTAAGTGCTGTTAAAAATATTAGATTTTATCGATTTAAATCAACTCTTTTTCCAAAAGACGCGGAGAATTCTTTAAATGCCCAATTCTATTATTAGATTATAAAAAAAAATGATTACTCTATTTATGCGCCCCCTAATGATTTGCGCCCTAGGCGATTGCCTATTTCGCCTATATGGTGGCGCCGACCCTGCTGTCACTGCAATCAATTATATTATCTTACTTAAACTAATTGATGAAAGAGGTTCTGAGGTAAGTAAATATGTATATACTGATTTATAAGATTGCTAGTTTAGTTTAAACGGAATTCCTAATTATTTAGTCTAGAAGACATTCAATATTTTTTTTTCAGTATATATTGATTTATATAAACACTCTTTAGTCATTATCGCCCATTGAAGATCCGTGTAATGCAATAGTCATTTGAACGAAAACGTATGTCCGGTTCTAAAAAAATGTTTGCGTTCTTACTTAACCAACCGTGTTAAACAAAATCAATATTTTTTTCTATGGTAAACATTGACAAAGTGTAATGGCAGTTGACCAAAGCCTACAGAGCAAGTATAAAAAAAAATCGATGAACTATGTTTAATGAGGCAATGAAATCTAAGAGTAACGAAGCGTTGAACAAAATCAACGATTCCAAACCTTCCATTGGCCGGCCGACCAGACCGCTGAAATGAAAAACCCCCAATGTCCACTGGAGCATACCAAATCTGCGGCCGGCCGACATTTGGTCTCGTAATTCAATACTGTGTGTGAAATCGGGATGTTCGATGTACAAGATGTGGCGAATGAAATTTCTCATGAAGCTAAATCAAGTAATTTTAAAAAAATAGTATTATTTAAAAAAAAAAATGATCCGCTGCTATTTTTAGTATGACTGTAAAAGTTTAAAAACGAATAACGTTTTTAGGGTGTTCGCTGTCAATAATTGGTGGGAAGGCATTATATTAATAAAAACACAATATTCCTTTGTACTCTATTCCACTTCATTTAAAAGGCCATGACCGGTTTCACTCATTGCTAGCATTGTCAACTGATAAGGAAAATATATAAGCAGTGCTATTTATACAAAAATAAATTGAAATAGTTTGTAATTACCATCAGTCACTTTTTAAATTTTTCGTTACTTAAATAAACGTTATTTAAAATAAGGCTTCTTGCACCGCGGCATACCTGAGACTTCTTGTGGCACAGTGGCGTGACGCGGCACACAGTTTGGCAGACACTGATCTAAATTATTAAAATGTAAAAATTCTTAGCACTAAGCTAATTCATGTTTAAAATAAAATAAATTGTGCACATCTACCAACAAACGCTGCAGCTGTGAAAATAAGACGAAAGACTTTATTTCTATAGTACGCTGTTGCATAATTGTAAAACGCTGGATGCATGTATTCTTGCTTAGAAAATACACCCATACCTCGCTTTACGGCCTAGATACGTTCCACGAAACTTGGCCGCAAAGCGAAAAGCCGTATAAGGAATCAATTATTCTAATACAAATTCATACGAATTCAATGGGATCAGTTCCAAATTTTTAAAATATGCAACATGGTTTATCATTCAAAATGCATTTTATCTTTTGGCGTGTTAATCTCGAGACATTGAAAAGTGCAGCTGATTACAAATATGTTTTTATGTCTTCTTTTTTATCGCTAATAGTTTGAATGGTAGATTTCGCAAGTCCAATTGCCTTGCAAATTTCAACAATTTTCTCTCCAGCTTCTATACGACGTAATATTTCTAGCTTAGTTTCAAGCGTGACTGATTTTCGGCATCTCTTTTTATCAGTCTCCAAAGTCGATGATAAATGAAATTATAAAATAAGTAAAAAAAAAATATTTTGTACATACATACATATCGACTGTGGAAAGGAAAAAGGACGTAACCCTCAATTTTCCAAAACAGCTTTTTTTTCTCGATAATCACAATGTATACAACTTGACACACATTCTATCAAAAGAATGGAGGCTGAAAATACCGAATTAGTATCTAAATTTAGCTTTTAAGTTTGAAAAAGATGACCTTGTAAAAAATTAAAACCAAGAAAAAACACTGAAATAAAAGTTTTTCCGAGACAATTTCTTTAATAAATATTAGATTATGTCAATTAAACACCAGTTTAGAAGTATCCGTGCACTTCAAGGTTGTGTATAATTCATAATTTGCATATGTCACAAAATCATCAAAACACGTTTTTAGCGCCTCCTGTAAAATTTGATATGTGTGGGTTACGTCTTTTTTCCTTTCCACAGTCGATATGTACGTACGTACCAAAAATGTCCCTTATTGTTTCCAATTTTTCCAGTTAATGTGTAACAATCAGTAATAAATATGTATGCAGATAAAACACTCACATCGACATCGAAAAAAATTTTTTTTGCCGTTATAGCGAAACATTTTAGGCCGAAAATCGAAAACGTGTCTTAATTGAAGAAGGCCGTTATAGCGAAATGCCGTATAAAGAGCGGCCGTATAGCGAGGTATGGGTGTACTATTTTTTACTTGTTGAAAGTCTCATACAGCATAATAATAGCTCACAATTCCAACATTGCAAAGCCTCATCTAACGTTTTATTATTCATACTGTTCTTCTATACGAAAATCAAACCCATCTGCGGAAGAAACTTCCAATTCCATCCAAATCGAAAACACTATACAAAATACAATAAAGCCATAATACGCCTGTCTCCGCACGATTGAATATACACGAAAGAGATGCAAATACATAATCAGTTTACTTGGCTTAGGTATTCAGATCGCGTTCGCGAGCTTTTTACACTGTCAACGAGTGCAGTCATTGGAAAATTTTATTCGTCCACATATAGGCATAGATCAATGATGGCGAACCTATAACACGCGTGCCCGATGTGGCACGTTTGAGAATTTGTATGTGCGCGGGAACGATTTCCAAGTTAAAATAAAGTAAGAACGAACAAAAATAATCTATTCCTCTGGCAAATAAAAATAAAAATGTGCAATCAACATTCCTTATGAGATTTATCGGCGGTCATTGAAATATAACTGGTGATAGCTTAGATGCCTCAAAGATAATCGCTAAGCACGGAAAACCATTCAGTGATGGAGAATGTCTGAAAGAAGCATTGCTAAAATGCGCTCGCAATCTCTTTGAAGATTTTGAAAACAAGGAAAAAATTATTCAAAGAATAAAACATATGCCTTTGGCTAGGAACACGGTTAATGATAGAATCGTGGAAATTGCCAAAAATGTAACTCATCAGCTAGCATCAACACTAGATCTGTTCTTTTGCGCACTTCTGACGGTTTTCTGTTAGAACTGTTTTCGAATTAGAATCTTATTCAAAGCTTTTAGTTTCTAATTCGAAAACAGTTTGCGAACCGTCAGCAAATCGTCAGAATTACGCAGGAGAACAGAGCTTTAGATTTTACATCTCATTGATAAATAACTAATGTGTATTTTTATTGATTTTGACTTTATTTTTAAGAAACTTTATTCTATTTTTAAGCTTGTAAATAAAATTCAGAAAAAAAATCTTTTTTTTTATTTTTTGTTAATATTTTTACTGTTTGGACACGCCACACAATCGAGAAATAATATTTGAGGATTTTTGGCACGCGGACCCAAAAAGGTTCGCCATCCCTGGCATGGATGAAAAGAGTGGGCAAAAGGCTCGACATCTGGGGCTACAAATCCGCTGCGTAATTATTTACTCATGGCAAAAAAAAACTATATCATAACAAAGCGGTTTTTTATGCGAAACGAGTTCATTCGTGTTGGCTCGAAAAGATTGTTAGTTTTTGTTCTCGATAATCAAATTGTTTTAGTTGGTCTTCCGGTTTTTACGGAATAGAGTATGGTCAGCTGTAATTAATTTAAAAGCCTCGTTTTAATAGTTTTTTTTTGTTTTTGGATATCAAATTTATGGAGCTTAAGTACCAGGGCGCGTTAGCGTCAAAATTCTTCGAGTCTCCTTCATCTCTAATGTTTTGAAAAAAATTATTCCCTTACCATCGTTGCAGACGGAAGGGCGCGATCGCTACAGAGGTTAAAAATCCTTAGTGAAGCCAGTTCACGGGGACTCCATATGCATAAATTTGCAACTCACTAAAATAGACAGCCGTTATATTGATGGAATGTAATGTTCTAGTTACACAAAAACGTAAGAATTGTAAAAGTTTCTAAAAATATATTTTTTTTTTTTACAATGTCCGCTCCCAATATGGAGCATGTGGACTCCTAATGGAGTTTATCTCAACAGAAGTATTTCTACGAGAACTGATTGTTACTCAGTTGCTCAACCTCTCTTTTTCCAAAGAGAGTAGGAATAGAAGGAAAGGGCTAAGACAGGACTAGTGGTTAGCTAATCGCTCTCGATACGCCTCGTTCATGGGATAGGATGTGTGGGAAGGGGGAATTCAAGACATCACATACATCCATGCCTTTGAACAGAAATTCATAAATCGATTGAAAAATCAATTTATAAAACTGCCCGTACTGGGATTCGAGCCCGTGCCCTCTGTGGCGGTAGCCAACGGATATATTTATGAATAGTTTAAAATATAATATTAAATAATGTGAATGATGGATATTGACTAGCACTTAAAAATTGTCTACTAATCGATTTGGCCGAGTGGTAACGTGCAAGAGATTGCATTCAAGGAATTTTTATATGTAAATATTAATCTTCCTTACTTTTATTACTAATTTACAAATAAACATGTCCAAACCCCTTTTCAATGATCATGATAGTTGGATTACTACGTTAACACGACAGAATTATTTAAGTTTATGTAATTATAATAAATATGTTTCTTTATTTTATAATAAGTAGGAATGTTTTATCAGCTATGTTATGCCAATTACAGAAAAGTATAGAAACATAAATAGTGTACTTTATGCAACATTTTTTCCTAGATTAATAACAAAGAACATATCCGTTTATCGTCCGATCATTTGTTATCCACAGATCACCGGAAACAAGCGTATTAATATAAAATAAAATTTATTGCCCAATTTCCGCTTTAGAATTGAAAACTTAATCATGTCCTGTTAATCAGGATGCATTCTAATTAGTTTTGAAAGAAAGACGCAATATATTGCTGTTCCTTTTACTCACTCGTACAAAAAACCTCTTCTTGAACTCTAGTGACTGGTGACATAGTATTGTTTCATCACTGGTCCAAGCCTGTATTAATCCAAGACAGTTTCTGAATAATATATGAAATACCTTCTGCAAATTATATCATCTCTACTTATCCGCAGTTGTCACTCTTCAATAACTACCAACTTTAAATAACATAAAGCTGTTTTTCTTAATCACATCACTATTTTGTCTGGTTAATAACACAACACATGATTGATTCAAAATCACTAATTTAAGCGTACGGCCCGCGTAGCTCAGCGTTGAAAATTATTTTGCTGTTATTTTAATTATTTTTTTATCTATAGTTTCTAAATAACATACGATAAATGAGTTGAGCAAATTTAAGCAGTTATGAAAATGTTATGAAAATAAAATACACCTTTACAATATCAAAATATATTTAATTACTATCTTATAATTTTAATAAAAACACAATGTTCCTTTGTAATTTATTTCCCACTTTATTTAAAAAGGTCAGGACCGGTTTCGTTTATGGCGAGCATTGTCAAACGATAAGAAGTATAATTGAACAGTGCTATTTATACAAAAACAAAATGAAATGAAAAGATGTAAACAACAATTGACACTGAAAAGAATTTACAAATATCAGTAAAAGTGATTCTATAATTACACTCAATTAAATTAAACTAACATATAATTAAAAAATCATCAAAGATAAATAAATTTAAAGTGGTGATTAAAACTTATCTTAACATTAATAGCCGATAAGGTCTGTCTGTAAGGACGTCCGCAGTAAGGTACAGACCAATGATTTCGATTTATTCTGAACAGCACATTTTTGAAATGTTGTTCTATCCAATGGGAGCGGCTTATTTTAAACTGGGCGTGAATGTTCTAATATCGCCACGTTTGAAAATTTGATATTTCTTGGTGTAGAGCTAAAGTATTGTATCACCATACATCATAATATTCGAATAATCAAAGACTTTAATTCGACTATTGCAAACTATGATTATAGGGCTATCGAAATGAATCGTCTGATCGTGTGAGTCGATGTGAGACTAATATTTTTTGGAGCGGATTTGATCAATTGAATCATAATGATGAATCTTTTCACGTCTGACCTTGAAAATCTGTTAGAATTCTTTAATACATTAAGAATATTCAAATTATGATATGGATATATGATAGAATAATATTTTGCTTTTTTCATACACTTGGACAAAATGTGCAACTGATTTTTTATTGAAAAATTGGATTTGATCTTTTGATTTTTATTGGAAATAATTGTTAAATAATTTAAAATCCGAAAAATAATTGTTGGCAAACTTAATCATTATTCCAACAATTAAATAATTTACGTCATTTCTGCTACTACGAAAAATGTTTGTTAGCAAACATAAACTTTATTCCAAAAATTCAATAATTTACGAAATTTCTGCTACTACGAAAAATGGTTGTTAGCAAACTTAAACATTATTCCAAAAAATCAATAATTTACGAAATTTCTGCTACTACGAAAAATGGTTGTTAGCAAACTTAAACATTATTCTAAAAAATCAATAATTTACGAAATTTCTGCTTCTACGAAAAATGGTTGTTAGCAAACTTAAACATTATTCCAAAAATTCAATAATTTCAATAATTTACGAAATTTCTGCTACTACGAAAAATGGTTGTTAGCAAACTTAAACATTATTCTAAAAAATCAATAATTTACGAAATTTCTGCTTCTACGAAAAATGGTTGTTAGCAAACTTAAACATTATTCCAAAAATTAAGTAATTTAGGAAATTTCTGCTACTACGAAAAATGGTTGTTAGCAAATTTAAACATTATTCCAAAAATTCAATAATTTACGAAATTTCTGCTTCTACGAAAAATGGTTGTTAGCAAACTTAAACATTATTCCAAAAATTAAGTAATTTAGGAAATTTCTGCTACTACGAAAAATGGTTGTTAGCAAATTTAAACATTATTCCAAAAATTCAATAATTTACGAAATTTCTGCTACTACGAAAAATGGTTGTTAGCAAACTTGGACATTATTCCAAATATTAAATAATTTACGAAATTTCTGCTCCAACGAAAAATGGTTGTTAGCAAACTTGAACATTATTCCAAAAATTCAATAATTTACGAAATTTCTGCTACTACGAAAAATGGTTGTTAGCAAACTTAAACTTTATTCCAAAAATTAAATATTTCACGAAATTTATGCTACTGCGAAAAATGGTTGTTAGCAAACTTCAACATTATTCCAAAAATTAAATAATTTACGAAATTTCTGCTCCTACGAAAAATGGTTGTTAGCAAACTTGGACATTATTCCAAATATTAAATAATTTATGAAATTTCTGCTCCTACGAAAAATGGTTGTTAGCAAACTTAAACATTATTCTAAAAATTAAATATTTTACGAAATTTCTGCTACTACGAAAAATGGTTGTTAGCAAACTTAAACATTATTCCAAATATTAAATAATTTACGAAATTTCTGCTACTACGAAAAATGGCTGTTAGCAAACTTGAACATTATTCCAAAAATTCAATAATTTACGAAATTTCTGCTACTACGAAAAATGGTTGTTAGCAAACTTAAACTTTATTCCAAAAATTCAATAATTTACGAAATTTCGGCTACTACGAAAATTGGTTGTTAGCAAACTTTAACTTTATTCCAAAAATTAAATATTTCACGAAATTTATGCTACTGCGAAAAATGGTTGTTAGCAAACTTGAACATTATTCCAAATATTAAATAATTTACGAAATTTCTGCTACTACGAAAAATGGTTGTTAGCAAACTTAAACTTTATTCCGAAAAATCAATATTTTACGAAATTTATGCTACTACGAAAAATGGTTGTTAGCAAACTTGAACATTATTCCAAATATTAAATCATTTACGAAATTTCGGCTACTACGAAAAATGGTTGTTATCAAACTTTTTTTTTCCAAAAATTCAATAATTCACGAAATTTCTGCTACTACGAAAAATAGTTGTCAGCAAACTTGAACATTATTCTAAAAATTAAGTAATTTACGAAGTTTCTGCTAATACGAAAAATTGTTGTTAGCAAACTTAAACATTATTCCAAATATTAAATAATTTACGAAATATCTGCTAACTATAAAAATAAAATATATTAAAATAAAATATAATTAAATTAAATTAAATTCAATAAAATAAAATAAAATAAAATAAAATAAAATAAAATAAAATAAAATAAAATAAAATAAAATAAAATAAAATAAAATAAAATAAAATGAAATAAAATAAAATAAAATACCATAAAATAAAATAACATAAAATTAAATTAAATTAAATACTATGCAACAAAAATCTCACGTTGCTGGGCAACGGGCTTACAGCTAGTCTATATATTAATAGCCGATAAGGTCCGTCTGTAAGGACGTCCGCAGTAAGGTACAGACCAATGATTTCGATTTATTCTGAACAGCACATTTTTGAAATGTTGTTCTATCCAATGGGAGCGGCTTATTTTAAACCGGGCGTGAATGTTCTGATATCGCCACGTTTGAAAATTTGATATTTCTTGGTGTAGAGCTAAAGTATTGTATCACCATACATCATAATATTCGAATAATCAAAGACTTTAATTCGACTATTGCAAACTATGATTATAGGGCTATCGAAATGAATCGTCTGATCGTGTGAGTCGATGTGAGACTAATATTTTTTGGAGCGGATTTGATCAATTGAATCATAATGATGAATCTTTTCACGTCTGACCTTGAAAATCTGTTAGAATTCTTTAATCTATATATTAATAGCCGATAAAATAAGTTTTCACTTTTCACTTTTTACTTTTTACTTTTTACTTTTTACTTTTCACAAATGTGTGCGTACTGATGTCCTCGAGCGTATTTGAAAATTAGTTTGATAAAATATATATACTACAAAAAATGGTTGTTAGCAAAGTTGAACATTATTCCAAATATTAAATAATTTACGAAATTTCTGCTCCTACGAAAAATGGTTGTTAGCAAATTTGAACATTATTCCAAAAATTCAATAATTTACGAAATTTCTGCTACTACGAAAAATGGTTGTTAGCAAACTTAAACATTTCAATTATTCTAAAAAATACATTATTTACAATGAAATAGTGCAGGGGTGTCGATATATGTCCCGTGATCTATTTCTTCTTCTACGAAATATATTTGTTTGCCAACTTAAATATTTCAATTATTCTAAAAAATATATTATTTCCAATTAAATAGTGCAGGGGTGTTGATATATGTCCCGAGATCTATTTCTTCTTCTACGAAATATGTTTGTTAGCAAATTTAAACATTTCAATTATTCTAAAAATTACATTATTTACAATTAAAATACTGCAGGGGTGTCGATATTTGTCCCGTGATCTATTTCTTCTTCTACGAAATATATTTGTTAGCCAACTTAAATATTTCAATTATTCTAAAAAATATATTATTTCCAATTAAATACTGCAGGGGTGTTGATATATGTCCCGAAATCTATTTCTTCTTCTACGAAATATGTTTGTTAGCAAATTTAAACATTTCAATTAGTCTAAAAATAACATTATTTACAATTAAAATACTACAGGGGTGTCGATATATGTCCCGTAATCTATTTCTTCTTCTACGAAATATGTTTGTTAGCAAACTTAAACATTTCGATTATTATAAAAATTATATTATTTCCAATTAAATAGTGCAGGGGTGTTGATTTATGTCCCGAAATCTATTTCTTCTTCTACGAAATATGTTTGTTAGCAAACTTAAACATTTCAATTATTCTAAAAATTATATTATTTCCAATTAAATAGTGCAGGGGTGTTGATATATGTCCCGAGATCTATTTCTTCTTCTACGAAATATATTTGTTAGCAAACTTAAACATTTTAATTATTCTAAAAATTATATTATTTCCAATTAAATACTGCAGGGGTGTTGATATATGTCCCGAAATCTATTTCATCTTCTACGAAATATGTTTGTTAGCAAATTTAAACATTTCAATTAGTCTAAAAATAACATTATTTACAATTAAAATACTACAGGGGTGTCGATATATGTCCCGAAATCTATTTCTTCTTCTACGAAATATGTTTGTTAGCAAACTTAAACATTTCGATTATTATAAAAATTATATTATTTCCAATTAAATAGTGCAGGGGTTTTGATTTATGTCCCGAAATCTATTTCTTCTTCTACGAAATATGTTTGTTAGCAAACTTAAACATTTCAATTATTCTAAAAATTATATTATTTCCAATTAAATAGTGCAGGGCTGTTGATATATGTCCCGAAATCTATTTCTTCTTCTACGAAATATGTTTGTTAGAAAATTTAACATTTCAATTATTCTAAAAATTACATTATTTACAATTAAAATACTACAGGGGTGTCGATATATGTCCCGTAATCTATTTCTTCTTCTACGAAATGTGTTTGTTAGCAAACTTAAACATTTCGATTATTATAAAAATTATATTATTTCTAATTAAATAGTGCAGGGGTGTTGATATATGTCCCGAGATCTATTTCTTCTTCTACGAAATATGTTTGTTAGCAAACTTAAACATTTCGATTATTATAAAAATTATATTATTTCCAATTAAATAGTGCAGGGGTGTTGATATATGTCCCGTAATCTATTTCTTCTTCTACGAAATATGTTTGTTAGCAAACTTAAACATTTCAATTATTCTAAAAATTATATTATTTCCAATTAAATAGTGCAGGGGTGTTGATATATGTTCCGTGATCTATTTCTTCTTCTACGAAATATATTTGTTAGCCAACTTAAATATTTCAATTATTCTAAAAATTATATTATTTCCAATTAAATAATGCAGGGGTGTTGATATATGTCCCGAAATCTATTTCTTCTTCTACGAAATATGTTTGTTAGAAAATTTAACATTTCAATTATTCTAAAAATTACATTATTCACAATTAAAATACTACAGGGGTGTCGATATATGTCCCGTAATCTATTTCTTCTTCTACGAAATATGTTTGTTAGCAAACTTAAACATTTCGATTATTATAAAAATTCTATTATTTCCAATTAAATAGTGCAGGGGTGTTGATATATGTCCCGAGATCTATTTCTTTTTCTACGAAATATGTTTGTTAGCAAACTTAAACATTTCGATTATTATAAAAATTATATTATTTCCAATTAAATAGTGCAGGGGTGTTGATTTATGTCCCGAAATCTATTTCTTCTTCTACGAAATATGTTTGTTAGCAAACTTAAACATTTCAATTATTCTAAAAATTATATTATTTCCAATTAAATAGTGCAGGGGTGTTGATATATGTCCCGAGATCTATTTCTTCTTCTACGAAATATATTTGTTAGCAAACTTAAATATTTCAATTATTCTAAAAATTATATTATTTCCAATTAAATACTGCAGGGGTGTTGATATATGTCCCGAAATCTATTTCTTCTTCTACGAAATATGTTTGTTAGAAAATTTAACATTTCAATTATTCTAAAAATTACATTATTTACAATTAAAATACTACAGGGGTGTCGATATATGTCCCGTAATCTATTTCTTCTTCTACGAAATATGTTTGTTAGCAAACTTAAACATTTCGATTATTATAAAAATTATATTATTTCCAATTAAATAGTGCAGGGGTGTTGATATATGTCCCGAGATCTATTTCTTTTTCTACGAAATATGTTTGTTAGCAAACTTAAACATTTCGATTATTATAAAAATTATATTATTTCCAATTAAATAGTGCAGGGGAGTTGATTTATGTCCCGAAATCTATTTCTTCTTCTACGAAATATGTTTGTTAGCAAACTTAAACATTTCAATTATTCTAAAAATTATATTATTTCCAGTTAAATAGTGCAGGGGTGTTGATATATGTCCCGAGATCTATTTCTTCTTCTACGAAATATATTTGTTAGCAAACTTAAACATTTTAATTATTCTAAAAATTATATTATTTCCAATTAAATACTGCAGGGGTGTTGATATATGTCCCGAAATCTATTTCTTCTTCCACGAAATATGTTTGTTAGAAAATTTAACATTTCAATTATTCTAAAAATTACATTATTTACAATTAAAATACTACAGGGGTGTCGATATATGTCCCGTAATCTATTTCTTCTTCTACGAAATATGTTTGTTAGCAAACTTAAACATTTCGATTATTATAAAAATTATATTATTTCCAATTAAATAGTGCAGGGCTGTCGATATATGCGCCGAGGTCGATTTATGGTACTTTGAAAAATGATTGTTAGCAAACTTGAACATTATTCCAAAAATTAAATAATTTACGAAATTTCGGCTACTACAAAAAATGGTTGTTAGCAAACTTGAACATTATTCCAAATATTAAACAATTTACGAAATTTCTGCTCCTACGAAAAATGGTTGTTAGCAAACTTAAGCATAATTCCAAAAATTAAATAATTTACGAAATTTCGGCTACTACAAAAAATGATTGTTAGCAAACTTGAACATTATTCCAAATATTAAATAATTTACGAAATTTCTGCTCCTACGAAAAATGGTTGTTAGCAAACTTGAACATTATTCCAAATATTAAACAATTTACGACATTTCTGCTCCTACGAAAAATGGTTGTTAGCAAACTTAAGCATAATTCCAAAAATTAAATAATTTACGAAATTTCGGCTACTACAAAAAATGGTTGTTAGCAAACTTGAACATTATTCCAAATATTAAATAATTTACGAAATTTCTGCTCCTACGAAAAATGGTTGTTAACAAACTTGAACATTATTCCAAATATTAAATAATTTACGAAATTTCTGCTAACTATAAAAATAAAATAAATAAAATAAAATAAAATAAAATAAAATAAAATAAAATAAAATAAAATAAAATAAAATAAAATAAAATAAAATAAAATAAAATAAAATAAAATAAAATAAAATAAAATAAAATAAAATAAAATAAAATAAAATAAAATAAAATAAAATAAAATAAAATAAAATAAAATAAAATAAAATAAAATAAAATAAATTAAAATTAAATTAAATTAAATAAAATTAAATTAAATAATATAAAATTAAATTAAATTAAATAAAATTAAATTAAATTAAATAAAATTAAACACAATGCAACAAAAATCTCACGTTGCTGGGCAACGGGCTTACAGCTAGTAGCTTATTAAAAGTGTTTTTATAATTGGTTTGTTTCTCCTTCGTGATAAACAATAGTAATGAACATGTTTTGTATCTTTTTTAATTGTAGTAATACTGAAACAAAGTATTTTTATAAAAAGTGAATTTGACAATAGCTAAATTTTTATTGTTGTATAATATATTATGCTTCTGTATTAAATATTAATAATATCCAGTAACTCTTTCATGTTGAACAATAAATAGTGAACGCATTTCAACTTTTTACTTCTTTGGAAGTAATAAAGAAATATATTTTAATATTAAGAAATATACCCACAATATTTTTCAAGAAGAAGTATCTTTCTTCCAAGATCGGCCTTGCCATCTGTTTTGCATAATATGTGCGAAAATTGAAACGCTGAATAGGCAGAAAGGATTTAAAATGAAACAGAAAAAAGTGAAAACGTTTGAAAAATGGCATATTATGAAAAACATTTCAGCTTGCCGAGCTTAAAAGCTCAGATATCTTTCAGACGAGTTCGTGCATTAAAAAATCCTACGCATTTAAAAAAAATAAAGGCAAGTGTTCGCCGTTACTGTCATGAAAATTCTAGCAAGATAAATTATGTATAAATATATTCCAGGCCCGCCACTTTCGATGCACGCAGGCGATCGTATTGAGAGGGTAGGAAAAACGTCAGAATTTTCATTTTTATTGTTAGTCGGTCTATTAATAATACGAAATCGGGTGAACCCTCTATAAAATATTTTTTTCGTATTGTAAGCTTACCACAAAATTCTTGCAATCTTTTGCTTATTTGAAACACTTATTGCCTTCAACAAATAAATAAAAGAATATTTTGAAAGTAAATATTCAACAAATTTGCGACTATAATATGATTGCATATAGTCACAGTTTTTGCAAGAAGTAATTATGGAATAGACTCTCAACGTTTCTTATGACGATTGAGCCCTCAAAAGGTGAAGTGAGCCAAGTAATATAATCGTAAAACTTTTCTATTGGACTTTTAAGTACAAACTCGTCTTCATTTGGTGTTTTAGTGGATTGCTTACATAACACTATTGCAGTGTCTTATATCTGAGCTCTCATTCACTTTTATGATACTTAAAAACATTTTAAATATTATAACGGATCCAATTAATTGTTTCCTTAAATACCACTTGGATCACTTCACCTCTCATAAGTTAAATTGTAATCAAGGATAGAGTTAGAAAAAATATTAATAGTTAGCTAATCACTCTCTTCTCATTAGAATAAATAATGGAAGGAGTTGGATGGAAGATATGAAATCTGCAGACACAAGAGACTATTGGACCAAAATCAACACAAGATTTGACCACTCGGTTACAAATTCATAAAGTTTTATAAATAAAAATACACAGGATGGATTAAAATGAAATTGAAATAATACCTTTGATAAAAACATCAACTCTTACTAATATAATTTAATATTCAGATTGAAGGTGGGTGCTTGGTGAAGTTTCAATTAATATTAAATTTGAATCGCTTAAATTGATCATCTCTGGGCACTGAAATGTCTGAAGATGTCGCAAAGTAAAACCTAGATTGTAACAGACAAAACAAAGTACAATATGTGAATCATTCAATTCCTACTGATATGTTTTGTTTATTATTCATGACGGAATTGGCCCTTATTCGTATATGTGCATTTGGATTTATTGAATTTGATAATTTTAAGTTATTAAGTAAAACATAAAATCGCAATCAAATATTATGAATAACTTAAAGCCAGTGGCGGATTACCCCATAAGCGCAAGAGGCGCGCGCTTGGGGCCTCCAAATCGTAGGGGCCTCAAAAATAGCATAAATAATATAAATCCTTATGTTTTAATTTCAGTTTTCAATATTCATTATTATTTTTCGAAGAGTATTGCAACACTTTTATTTTATTCGAAAAACAGGGCCTCCAAATTTTTTTGCGCCTGGGGCCTCCAAAGTGCTGAACCCGCCACTGCTTAAAGCTCTTCATCTTATCCTAGCTATATAAATACTTTACTTGAATATTTACTTACGAGAACTTCAAGGTAGTTTTTCTTCTTTGAAAAGAAATTTTAAATAAGTTGCAAGATTTTATATAAAAAAAAATGCTTGAGAGATTATACAATCGATACTTGTATTCACGCAATGTCGATCAAAACACTTATACAAAAATCTTTGTGAATCGCGCAACATTTCTTTTACATGTAGGTATTTTCAGATTTTTATTTTCCTGAATCCAGCTCCTCGAGACGGACCTGCTTTCAATTCCACCTCGTAAACCGCGACTTCTTTCCCTCGGAATATATAATTTGACAAAAAAATAATAAAATATGTTCATACATAATTTATTGGAGTAAATTTTATGCCCCCCTTGAGACACTAGTGGTACAGCTGTCATACTTTATGTTAACATTAATGTTAATTAATTTATTATTCAAAGTATAATAGCATGACATTTTTTGTTGGAAGTGCTGACACGCATAATTCGTGTAAAGTAAGTCATGGTAATTTTTCCATGAAAAATATGAATATTTTAAGCAGCCATTTCCCATTTTTTAGGTTGACGCATGCAATAATTAGTGTTGATATTTTCCATTTAGCATTTCCTAGTTGAGTCGTTGACGGAATATTTGTTTGTTTGACATGATAAATTGTGTAAATACTGTATAAAGTAAGCATTTCGTGAAAGAAATAATATGAAAATTCTTAAAATCTAAACACTTAATTATATAGGTCAGACATTACACGGAATCATTTAAAATTTCACAAAATAACTTCATGTATAATAGCACATAATGAATATATTTGTTTTTTTTCTATTTAACGCCAAGCCCCGAAACTAAATAAGAAATGCACATTTTATTTCAGTATTCGATTTTTCACAAATAATGTAAGCTTAATTTTTGATAAAACAATTGTAGCTACTTTTCATATCAAATTTATAAATCAAACTCTGTAGCGTATTATGTTATCATTCGATTGATATTATTAGTACAGGTGCACCCCAAAACTTTGCCGTGTTTTTTATTATTTTATTTATCTCAGATACACATTTTTTAAAAGTTTCCACTGTTTTTTATCGGTATCCTGAAAAATATTATTTAGATATATTTGGTTACTTAAAAGCTGTATATACTATTATACTATAATATATATTTTTTTCACAATCATAAGTCAATATAAAATATAATTTTATTTATTGCTTACACAATTATATCCGAGCCCAAATTCTTTCAAAATCTTATTGTTTCATAAGTCAGCCACGTGGCCAAGTGATCAACGTTCCTGGAAATTTGTAATATTTGATTGGGGTATCAAAAGGCTCTTATCCAACCGGTGAAAATTTCAAAAACAAATTGATTTATTAATCGATGTAAGGATTTTTCTTGATCGCTTTTAAGTTTATTACTGTCAATATTTGGTGAAAAACATTTTAATAAAATGTAATAAAATACTCTTTTGTATTTATTCTTCAATTATTTAAAATTATCAGAACCGGTTTTCGCTCATTACGAGCATTTTTAACTGATAAAAGAATATATGAGTAGTCTGGTATCAAAAGCAAAATTTTTCCATGCATGATGTGTGTAACAGTTTTGCTTTTTAAACCCGACAACTCATATATTGATTGATAATGAAGTATTTATAAAAAACAAGGAAGACTTATTAGGGCGCTACAAACAATTGGTCTAATTTAAGATTTCGACTGAAGGTGCTTGGTGGAATTTCAATATTAAATTTGAATCGTTCAAACTATGTACATTCTCACAAATTTTGTCACTAACGACCCGGGTTTCGCCTTTCGGCATCTTCAGGCATTCAAGTGCACGGATGAACTTGAACTGACGCTTAGTAAATGAATGTTTCGTGTTTATATAATAAATAAATGTATCATAGAGTTGAAAACCATTGCAGGCAAAAAGGATAACCTCATGGGAATGCCCACAGATTTGAGTAGTGAGTGGTTTTAAGAATTATATATTACTGAGTCCAAAGCCATCTCAAAAATCTTCCGATTTTAAACGAAATATCAAACTTTCCCACATCTCCACTTCTATACCCTATATAACCATAAAATCATATAATCATAAAACCTTTGCCGACAAACAAATTATATAATTCTTGAAACTGCTCACTACTCAAATCTGTTGGAATTTCCCATGGGTTCATCCTTTTTGCCAGCAATGGCTTTGGGCTCAGTGATGCATTTATATCTTATATAAACACGAAACTTTCATTTGCTAAGCGTCAGTTCAAGTTCATCCGTGCACTTGAATGCCTGAAGATGCCGAAAGGCGAAACCCGGGTCGTTAGTGACAAAATTTGTGAGAATGTACATAGTTTGAACGATTCAAATTTAAACAATTGGTCATAGAAAATTAAAGTGGAATTGATGTGTATGATATCTTAATTTTCTTCGCACCCCTCCAATTCTCGAGTGCAGTAAGAGTCAATAAGAAATCCTTTTTGAAAAATTATCAGTTCTCGCAAAGCAACTTCCGTTGGAAAGCTTCATAAGGATTCCATATCTTCGACATTGAGAGCGAACGTGTTTAAGAACCTTTCAATCCACTCACTTCCCTTGTTTATATTTTATTCAACACTTCCAATCTTGAAATAAAAATGTTTACTTTTTGAGTAGCGTTAAACAGCGCATGATTGATTGCACGCCTCTTTCTGAAACAAACTCACGTAGCCACCTACAAAATCAACGAAGAAAGTCATAAACACGCGGTAAACATTATGTTCAAATTTCTCTCACTTTTATGAAAACAAAGGCACAAATAGAATTTCCAAGAAAACGTCTGCTCCAGAATTCATAACGGAAATGGAAAATTTCTACAGCGGCCATTTTTATGGTGAGTTTATAAATAAGTACAGTGTTGAGGAGTAGCGGTCAATCTTGACAGGCCAGCTCAATCTGCTCCAGATTTCATTTAGGTTGATTGTATTTGTCGCATACATACCATGTCACTAGGGTTTATACCAGTGTATTCCAATCTTTATGTTACTACGCTTCGATATGAAAATAATATATCTTAGCGCCTTCTCATCTTTTATTTTGTATAATAAATAAAGACACGTTTTAAAGAGTGTAGAAATATTGCTGATCGCGCCTCCATTTGCAATAGTCCACGCCTCCTGCTCGTAGTTTGTAAATCGCTGGATTACACAAAAAGTAAATTTTGAAATAAACTGGTTGTCGAATTCATATCGACTGTGGAAAGGAAAAAGGACTTAACCCACACATATCAAATTTTACAGGAGGCGCTTAAAACGAGTTTTGATGATTTTGTGACATATACAAATTATGAATTATACACAACCCTGAAGTGCACAGAGACTTCTAAACTGGTGTTTAATTGACATAATCTAATATTAATTAAAGAAATTGTCTAGGAAAAACCTTTATTTCAGTCTTTTTTTTTGGTTTTAGTTTTTTACAAGGTCATTTTTTCAAACTAAAAAGCTAAATTTAGATACTAATTCGGCATTTGCAGCTTGCATCCTTTTGATAGAACGTGTATCAAGTTTGATACATTGTGATTATCGAAAAAAACCTGTTTTGAAGAAACTGTGGGCTAAGTCCTTTTTCCTTTCCACAGTCGATATATTACCTAAAACTCGATTGAACTGGTTTTAAAAGTTTCACAAAAATGATATTTTTTATAAAAAAAAAACTTATTTAGGGGTGGAGTAATTATTACTACCCCGTGTACCCGAGTCAAAATAAACATTTTTTTTTAATAAATCAAAATATAATATTTTTAACGTATTCATTTGTATCATCTAATGACTATAAAACACATATATACTCATTTTAATTATAAGCAAGGCAGTTTCTTGTCAAAATACTAAAGTTCTAAAAAAACGTTTAGAAAAATTACTAATATTTAAATACTTAAAACCAGCTTACCGAGGTATCAAGCTATCGCTAAGCAAACTATGCCGGCTTTCAAATGTCGCGAATTTTACTTGAAACCCTAGTTTTTAAAACCGGATTATTTGAAAACCGACAAACCCTACATGACACAGTTGAATAGTTCAAAAAAATATTTTTGTACTAATCCAACAATTTCACAAAACGATCAAGACCACTTTTGCTTATCAATAACATCTTGATAAAATGGTAAATTTAAGAATTGTGTCTTATTTTGATAAACCTTTCTTTTAGTCTTACTACGAAGAAATAAAACTTAACAAAAGTCGTAAAAGTATTTATTTGAAAAAAATAAACAATGTTTAAGGGCAATGAGACAAAGTCTCTCAGAAAAAAAAAAAAAAGAATTAAAAAAAAAACGCCTACGAATTGGTAAGTACGGAAATAAAATACAGATATATTTAAGAATGTTTACTTTTTTAGCATTTCAATCTCTTCATCAAATATAATATATGTATATAAAAAAAATATATAAATCGACTTCTTCTTCACTGGTAAATACGAGCTATAATGTATAAGATCATGAATTCACAATCGAACAGAAAAAAAGAACTTAAAAAGTCAAGCATCGTCTAAAAATATGTATGTCTTAAGAAATTGCAAAATAATAAATCATTTAATTCAACTAAATAAGATATTTAAGTTAAGATATACACATGAAATTAGAGATTACTGAAAATTCTTTGTGGAAAGACATGGATAAAATGTAATATTATATGTAATAAAACCAGTTTTGATTATATAATATAAATATAACATGTTGTGTATTACATACAACAAAAGTGTTATTTAAAAAAAAAATCCATATTAATAAAGGTGAATTAATAAAACTCAACATAAATCATCTCCAGGAGGAAAGACATGATGTCCATGAACTTTAACCAAATATTAAATTGAAGATATCATCATTCGATAAATATCATCATTAGTTTTTATCCATGCCCGCTTCCAATGTGGATAATATGGTCTCCTAATGGAGGTATCTCAACAGAAAAAAATAGTCTCAACAGAAATAAATAATAAAAAATAGTAACAGTAGTATTATAATAAATAACACAGAAATGAGCCCCCCCCCCTCTTGCTACGCCACTGTACCACCAACGTTATATATTTTTATCAAGGCGTATTAAATAATTTGCCATAATCCAGAAAATAGTTCAATTATTGCAATTTAGTAGAAAGTGAGTGTAGTATTTATTCATAATGAATAAATAATGAGAATGCATCTATCAGGGACAACGCCGTATAATAATGCTAGTAGATAAATAAAACAGCTATTAAACACATTTTATACGCACTTGTACATGAGAAATGAGTTAATTAAAATCGAATTAATGCAATTGGATTAATTAAATTGTAATTATTTAATCGAGGCATGTATTGGAGGCAGAGCGACATCCCACGCTTAATCGTTCGTTAGAACTGAGAGCACAGCTCGAAAGCTGTGTCAAAAAATCACCGTTTTCTATGGGAATTCGCCGCCGTGCTGACCGAGCGGCCGGTCCGAACGGCCGTGAATGCGGGAACATTTTTTATGGTAACGATCTCAGGTATTTTGTAAACTGCACTCAACAAGGCAAAGCAAGAGTGTTACGTAACGTATTCAATGGTGAATAGCACTACATTTGTACGTGTTTTAATGCCGTATTGCGTATTAATAGATTAAAAATTATTTCAACGGTTCCATAGACTAATTTTAATTTTAGTTTTAAGATTTTTCACTTGAGGGTTGGCAATAATTATCCAAATAAATATTTATATTAATGTCAAGAATTTTACCGAAACATATTTTTTCACTCCTGGTTAAAAGTCAAATGAATATTTTTAAATTTACATAAATATGATAATTACATATCTTTAAGACAAAATTACATATTTCATTATCAATGTCAATAGTAAAAATATGATAAATAAAATGTTTTTAATGCAAATCGTTGAAGCCTTAAAATCTGTTATATTTTATTGTAAAATTAAATCGAATTCAGGTCATGGGCTTATATTATTAAATATTCTTGCATTATAAGTTTTATATTTAATAAAATAATTTCATTCTTGATTATTGGCTTAAAAATCACAATAAACTAAGCTGTCAGATCTTATGTTAATTTATGTTTAGTTGTTATTTTAAAAATATATTGAATTTAATTTATTTCTCAATTACATAAAGGTTCAATTATTATTCAATTTAATTAACCCGTAGATTGACAGAACGCATATCATTTTTTTTTATTAAAATATCGAATATTAAGACCTTATATGTATTTAGCATTCCAATGATATATTTCAACATGTCTATTTATTGTTTTTTAATATTTTTACATTACCCCCAATTTATTTTTGAGCGAGTTTCATTTATTGTTGTGTCCGGTCCGTGTCCCAAAAAGCAAGGAAGAAAAAAACGAAAATCGCTTCGGGTAAAGAAAAAACAGTGTTGCCATTTACGGTCATAAACAATAAAAACAATCGATTCTACTGGTTACATTGTATTTTTTTTTTAAACACAATTAGTTAAACCAAAACCTTTAAATGTCTGCCAGTTGTCATCACAAAAGGGGTAGTGGGAGCTTAGGCCTATAAAACTCATCCATATCAATTTCTTATTTAACTTATTTTAAATTTAGCATAAACTAGTAACCAACACGTATTTTGATTTTGTGAGATGGTGTTTAAATAGTTTTTTACCATTTCTGCTTCTAATGTGAAGCATGGGGACTTTTTATGGAGCTTATTTCAAAAGGAGAGTGGCGACGAGAGCTGCTTGTTACTCAGTTTCTAAACCTCGCTTAGAGAGTAGGGATAGAAGAATAAGGTTAGTACATTACTAGTGGCTAGCTTATCGCTCTTGTTACGCCTCGTTTTTAGAAAAGGATAGATCGATTGAAAAATGAATCTTTGAAAACGTGTCTGTATTGTATTTCGAGCTCGTGACCTTCGTTATTTCAGCAAACGATGCTGAAACTCAACCACGTAGCCGGTACAAAATTAAATTAAGACATAATGCGATCTCGATTTTTTTAACCTACCTTATCCTATGAAAGAATAATATTGGAATAATTCATTCGATATCAAATGAAAGCCGAGAATATTCTAATTTCAACCCTTCTGGACGTAGCGAGAGCGTTTAGTTAAATATTCAAGTATCCGATTGAAATGTATAAAAAAAACGTAGTTTCATCAACTGCTGCGACTAAAGACTATATTAAATGTATTTCAGACTTTTGATTCACATACACGATTGATAAATAAAGACGAGGTGTCAGTAAATCATCGGCGAATTCATCTCCACAGCCCTGCCGATTTGAAAAAAGTTCACGAAGTAGTTGGGCAGTGTCCACCCCTGCGCGAACATCCGCACTAGAATTAAATAACACCGGCAATTACGCCGGTCACATTCGCGGTGCGGTTTACGAATTCCGCAGACCTGCCCGCCATCATACGTAGGTACATCCGTGAAATAAAAATAATATCGAGTCGCTCTTTGCGCTGCAAGTGGTAGTAACATCGGCCGTGCGTGTATGGACAGCATCTAGCCTTCCAGGTGTGCCCAATCAACGTACCCACGACTTCGAGAGACATTTACCAATTAGAATCATTTTTTGGCTGTTGGTTAGAGCTTGCTCTACCGATCACGCAGGTCTAGGTTCGATTCCCGGTCAGATCACAGTAAATTTGAGAATTATTCAATTCAAAGTTGTGATCGAAGACTGGGTGTTTGTGATGCCAATTCAAATTATTTTCCTCTCCTTCCATCTTTCTTATCATTTAATACATAGGTTCCCAACCTTTTTCGGGTGGCGACCCCTTTTAATAAAAGCCGGGACTAGGCGACCCCCCGAGGAATTTGAAATCCTCGATGTGCTATACTTTTTACCCGGATTGTCCCCCGAAACTCCTTTTTTATTTTAGCTCACCGGGGAAAGCTGGCGACCCCCCCCCCCCAGAAAATCCTTGGCGACCTCCAGGTTGGGAACCCGTGGTTTAATAACTGGGTATAGCAATAGCGATTAGTTAACCACTAATCATGTTCTAACCTTCCTTATCATTCTTTCCCTACTACTCACTTTGGAAAAAGTGAGGTTGAGCAACTGAGTAACAAGCAGTTCTCGTAGAAAAAACTTATGTTGAGTTACCTCTGTTAGGAGGCCATATGCTCCACGTTGGGAGCGAACATTGATTAAAAAGAAACATAATCGGGTTGCAGTCGGAAAACACTGCAACAAAAACGTTGGCTTCCATCACGGACTTCACGGGCTCGAATCCCAGTGCGAACAGCATTTTTTCAATCGATTCGATTCTGTTCAAAGCCATGGAACATTGATTTGTGATTAAAAATTTCCCTTCTTAATTGCAATTTTAAACTAACGGGGAGTAAGCCTTGAGTGATTAGCCAACCACTAGTCTTCTCCTAGCCCCTATCCTTTCTGTCCATACATGATTCGAAAAAAATATAAATTGAGCAACTGAGTAACAAGCAATTGTAAGTTGTTAAAAAGTGACTCATATTTTTAGTGAATTATTTAGTTATTGATCTCAATTTAATTTACAGACAAAATTATTAAACGATATTTTAAGTTGTATTTATATAGAACTGAGAGATAATTTATATTACTTTATTTCCATTACGCAAACATGCACCACCGAGATAAAACTAGTTTGTTCCTAGTTGTATTTTTGTGGAGCAGAAGAAAGGTATACATAATGGGTAATATAACTCAAAATATTTTAATTGGTGTACACTCAACTCTTTTATACACGGTCCACTAAACGGAATACACACTATTTTACACAAAGTATTTCTTCTGACACGACTCCAAGATACAAAAAAAAACACAGAAGAGTATAACGAACTTTCTAGTAAAATTAAATTCAACAACACAAGACAGTAATAACAAACAAAACGTTGTATTTCTGACGATGAATGAGATTTGAGTCCAGTCTTTTACAAAATTCCCCGTATATATAATTAAGTAGCGATAGTATCTTTTTTCTGAAATAAATATTGTGTACATTACTTATTCGGGGTCTTCATTTTATTTATTTATTTATTGCTTAAAAATTAAAATTTCAGTAAATGACAGTACAGCTGAAACCAATTCGCCATGCACTTGAGAAATATAATGAGAAAAAATAAAAAAAAAACACTACATAATACACCAAAATCAACATACAAAATCAAGAAATAAAAAAATAAAGTTCACAAATACTGTCACTAAAAATGTCCACTTTTCTAGGCAATGAGTTGATCTGATTTTAACTTTTTTACATGATTTTCTATACTGCAATATCACTTTTTTAAAACGGTTTTTTGTGGAACGTATCTACAGTGTAAAAAAAAGTTGACAGTACTTAGTTTTATTCTGACGTATAACATCAAACGTGTAAACAATATAACTTTTGGCACTACAAATAAGAGTACTAATTGTAACAGATTAAAAATAACAAAGTATTTTAGCTCTACAGTTTTTAATAATTTTATGTGTTGATAGCTATTTCGGCTTACGCCATCGTCAGAACTATGTTTAAACTAATATTTTGCTCAGCTGTATATACTGGCTCTGAAGAGATACACAATGCATCATGTTATTCACTCTAACATCCTAATTATAATCACAATATTACACTTATCAAATGTGATTAAAGTTTTTCCAAGAACGTTAATCGTTAGAGCTAAAATACTTTGTTATTTTTAATCTGTTATAAATGGAGTTCTACCAAGTAAATGCCAAATCAATTAATAAGTACTAATTGTACTTCTATATCCATCATACCGTAAGTTACGCAGACTGTTATTACTCTTCAAACCTATTAAATTTAACAACAGCAGTTATCCGCTATCTTTAAAATGGTGTGGTTTAATGGTAGATGAAAACTAATGGAGGAATTTCTTCCGAGAACGAAAAGCAGTGCGGTTGGAAGCTGCTGCAACTGGAGGTTAACCGTCAAACTACGTGGAGGGGGGACGTAACATTCCAGCGGCTCGCTACAGATTGGCGCTAGTGTTTGTGTCTTCGATGTCGCCCGCGAGCGAGTACGCCACTGTCAGAATAAATCCGTCTAGTTTCCGACAAAACTTTGTGATTTATTTATCAACCAATAAAGAGAACTGTGTAAAATAAAACCTTACCTAAAAAACAATATAGCGTTCATAAACATGATTTCAAGTCTACGTTCGAATTTCAAATGTGTATGTGTGTGATATTATTTTGCGTACATCCGTGGTTTTGATTGATGATGACATGTTTGTATTGTGCGGTCGGATGTGTAGGAAATTAACGAAATAATATACAGGTTTCCGTGATACAAAAAAATCATTATTAAAGTACCTATGTCATAATATGACTTCTGCTATAATAAATAAATATATGATGAATAATTTTACGTGCAACAAAAAGAATCAACTGTCAAATTTTGAAGTCTTCCTAATTTGAAAATACAAACTAATGAAGTTGGCCATGGAACTGTGTTAACTTAATATCTTGTTCCGTAATACACATACTGTGAGCTATTTGCAGAGTTTCAATTTAGAAAATTATCCCGTAAATTGATAGTAAAATTTGTTCCGTTTTAAGTGAATAATGAATTTGTTCCTATCCGCTAGGATGTGACGTTTTATTACACAGCGTAATGGCAGTACAATGATGGTAACCAGTCGTTTGCCAACTGTAAGTGTTTATTAAGATTAATTTTATTTTTTGAACCATAAATAAATTACTGTAATCTCGCGGTTTTTTGACGCCATCAACGCATTCCTCGGCGCGATGGCGGGAACATTAGTAGTTTTTTTAAAACGTTTCTTCTGTTGATACTTGAATCAGAACTTGATCGACATCGAAATTAAACTATTTTTGAGATGATTATGTCACTTTTTTATGTGGTAAAGCGTGCATAATGATTATGACTGAATTATGAACGTAAATATTTATAGATTATTTAATGTATAGAATTTGAAAGCATATTATTGTTTATGATGAGAGAATACTTTTTTTAATATAATGCAAGTAAATTTTGTAAAATAACCGTTTTTTTTTTTTGTTTTTAGAATTTCATTTTAATGACACTTGAAATAGCTTTATGTAATTTAAAAAAAAACGAAATTTAGAAATAACATTTATTTATGTATATATTATAAAGACCTGTTTTGCTCAGCGAATTGTCATTTTTAACATTAACAATTAACACCATTTAATATGAAGTGTCTCATGAATGATATAAGTTAATCTTATTGCGAACTTAATAACAATATTCCTCGTTATAACAAAACCTGTTCTAATATTTATAAATCTTAAATGCAAATAAGTTATGCACAGGTGTCGGTTTTTGTTTAAAACCTTATTGTGTCATTCCTCCACGAAGTTAAATTAATAAATATTTTAATAAATTTGTTTTATGTTTCCTTATATCGACTGTGGAAAGGAAAAAGAAGGTAACCCACAGTTTTTCCAACACAGTTTATTCTCAATAATCACAATGTATACAACTCGACACACGTTCAATCAAAAGGGTGGAAGCTGAAAATGCCGAATTAGTATCTAAATTTAGCATTTAAGTTTGAAAAAAGAAAGGCTTGTGAAAACTGTAACCAGGAAAAAGGACATAAAAAAATGTTTTTCTTGAACAATTTATTCAATTAATAATAGGCTGTCAATAAAAAACCAGTTTATCAGTCACCGTGCACTTCAGGGTTGTGTATATTTCATAATTTGCTTTTAGCTTAAAATCATCAAACGACTTTTTTGTGTCTCCTCTACAATTTGATATGTGTGGGTTACGTCCTTTTTCGTTTCCACAGTCGATATGTAAATAATAATTAAATACAAACATATTTATAGAGCAGCTGTATCCATACCATTTCAAATTTAAAGTAATAATTGCTTTATGAAAAGTTTTATCATTGTTCAATTCCATTTAAAACTCAGAATTAATAATAAAGTTATATATTTGTACCGAACCAAGGTTTAAAAACATATGCTCATCCACCAATTTGATATTTTCACGACATACGAACCACAGTAAGTAAGCTTTCGAAATTAGTGGGTACGTAGCTAAAATGTCTTTAAAACTTGTTAATCTTATTTTAATGTATCGTAAAAATTGTCTTGTTTCTCAAAAGCATTAAAAGTGTTACGATATCTGGGTAGGTTTAAATTTTATGATCAAAGCCTGCCGATAGCTTTTTATTTAATGCTTTTGTTACCTATCTAGTTTTAATTATATATATTTTTATTACAAAGCTCAGTGATTTTATTACTGGAATATTTCGATTTTAATATGTGTATAAAAACACATTACATAAATACAGGCTATTTATAATATTAATAATACATGCGATTAATTAGTTATACTTATGCGCAACTAAAGGGTTAAGCTGAATAAAGGTGGTTCAACTGAATATTTTTTATTATACCATATAAAATAATGACAACAAATTAAGTGGTCAGAATTGAAATCATTTTTTGGTCAGAATACAAATATTATACGATCAGAATATTTTATAACCATTTTGGTAAGATTAGGTTAGGTTTTTTTTTAATTTCATTTAAATTATGACTATTTTATTCTGACCGATATATTTATTATGACCATTTAATAAAAATATAAATTCTGACTGGAAATATACGAGCTTGAAATAATAGCGAATCTCAGGTGCAGATTTGTATAAAAGTGCTTCCAGTGGCGTGGACTTCAACGACAAAAGATAGAAAATTTTAACAATGCTGCTGTTTTCGTCCCTCACAAACATTTCGCTCAAAACTTTGATGTAATTTTGTCTAATTACAACTGACATCAGTTTTCTTGTTGGTACAAAAAATATTTTCTTCGTAGAGCATACTAGAGATATCTTCAAGACAAACCCTGGAGTAAACCAACACATAATGATTTTATTTTCTGCGGCCTTATTTTGTATCAGATAAATGAATGTGGCCTTTATGAATGAAAAGATTCCCTACCCCTTGATTACAACAATGGTATCTTCTAAATACACAATGTTACAAAACATTACTCATATTATATGTGAGTATATTCCATGTATAGCATTCACGTTATATGAATTATGCTATATCTATTAAACCAAATTATTTATTATTACTTACCTTTTATCTATTTTTTTGTTTTATTACAACAATGGGTAATAATGGAACCACTAGTCGGCTTCCATTTTCAATAATGATAATGGCTTCTGTAGAACAAAAAAGTGAAATATTGAAATCAAGAGTGAACTCAAGATCGGTGTGCGGTCACTATTGTACCACAAACATTTATTTTATATGAGGGCCTTAGTATCGAAACTCCATGTTTGATGGTTTTTAGATGATTATGTCAAAATAATCTAATTGCATTACTAAATATATCAAAAAATATTTGCAAGCAATTCACTTCAAAATGAATTTATTTTCCCTGATCATTTTTGCCAAGCATAAACTTTTGCTATGTGGAAACTTCAAAGGACTAACCGCATATATCAAAGTCAATATTTTATGTAACGCTGGATTTATTTTGAAATATCCTGTGACAAGGCAATCCTAATAATCAGGATCTGTAAACATTCAATGTGTAATAACACACTCCGTTGTCCCCAGTAACAGCAGTAAATAATTGTACTCCCACATTGGTAAACATTCGTATCCTCGGGCATTATGGCCACAAACATTATGTAAGTACACATCCTAGGAATCCAGTGGCCCTTCGTAGTTTACTTCTTGCGGTTGAAGCGGGTGCATCCTTAGTAGTTACTCAGCCTCAAGGATCCGTCCTTAATGGCGGCTTCACGAAGGGTGACCATTACCGAAGTCCTTCACGTGTCAAGAGACTAGTCTTCATTCAGTGTTCAATTTCAACTGACATCTTCGTATTCAACACATATTCAAACGGCAAGGTTAGAAAGGTTACGTTTTGTTACCGGTGATAAATACTTTAATAATTTTATTTAAAAATAAACTTAAAAGAATTAATACTTTCGATGGATTCGGCCGTAACTTTGTGGAAGTTCATTTCAATATAAAATAACTTAGATTATTCCACGTATTGTGCTACAAACTGTGACACGTGTTACGTCTCTTTCAGAGACATCCTCAGACAGACTTACATTCACAAATGCTTGCTTAAGTACGAATGATTTTTATTTTACTATTCTGATATATTATAATAAAAATCAAATGAAAATGGTAATACAAATGATATTTACATTAAGAAATGATTAACTAATGAGTTGCATCAATTAAAACGGGTTAAACCGTTGGAAAATAAATTTAACAGTGGTGAACCACCTGTTTTATTCAAGATATTATTTAATAATATTTCTTTATTGTTAATAATTTTATTTATTTATAAAAATAAAAAATACTTTTGTACTAAAGCAAGCAATTGTGAATGTTAGTCTGTCTGGGGATGTCTCTGAAAGAAACGTAACACGTGTCAAAGTTTGTAGCACAATACGTGGAATAATCTAAGTTATTTTATATTAAAAGAATTAGTTTTATATTTGTCTATTAAATTATTGTTTTTCTTCTGATAGTGTAACAAGTGTTATGTGTAAATATCTTCAGACGAAATTAATCAAAAAAATGACTGTATGTATAACTATTATCTGTTAATTAATAAACGTGCTAGAATTATTTATTTTGTATAGTCACCAACCGATGAGAAAGGGGAGAACTTGCTGCTTCCGTTGGTAAATAGTAAAGTATGAAGGGGGATTTCCACTATAAATACTTTTTGTAAGCTCAATTTGTTCATTATTAGGTAGGGTAGAATACAAAATACGGAAATTTATACCTTCCAATAAAATGTCAACAATCGATTGGAAAGACTTTATTTTGAAACCGCTAATTTAAATTTAAAAAAACACAATAATCCTTTGTACTTCATTCCACTTTATTTAATATGTCAGGACCGGTTTCGCTCATTGCGAGCATTGTCAACTGATAAGTAACTGATAAGATTTGTTTTTCAGAATCTTCCTGGCTGTCGATTTTGTTTAAGTTATGAACACACCAACTACATGGAAGCGGGGAAAACATAAAACTATCATTAAGCATATTCACTTTATTAATGTAGCATTTTATCACTTTGTCAAAAATTTCTCAAATTTTAATTATGCTTGTAATTACTTTCAATCGACATTCTGAATTTATTAATCTGGGATGACTTTTTAATTATATGTTAGATGTGTTGAACATTTTAATTTTGTGTTATTTTAGAATCACTTTAATGTAATTGGCAATTTCTTTTCAATGCCAATTGTTGTGTATAACTTTTCAATTTTGTATACATAGCATTGTTAAATTATATTTCTTATCAGTTGACAATGCTCGCAATGAGCGAAACCGGTCCTGACATATTAAATAAAGTGGAATGAAGTACAAAGGGTTATTGTGTTTTTATTAATATAATGCCTTTCCATCAAGTATTGACAGTGAACACCCTAAAAGCGCTTATTTAAATATAACTAATAATCTTTTTGAAGTGACACAAATTGAATTGGTAAATATTTAATTAAGTACAACTACGATCTATCGTTCTCAAATTCATCATTTTTCCGTAGTCCTTGAGATGAAGATGTGTCGGAGTAACACTATAATGTCAGTAATATATTGACTCTTAAGAGGACAACAGTTCATGTGAAATTTTTCTCGTATGATTTGAATGAACATAGTTGCTCAATATTCTATAGTTTATTACGCCTTGTGGTGAATATAATCGAACTTTATTCATAGCAGTCCAAACCCTTTATATTATGACCAAACATCTATCGAATCTTTATATTCATTCAAAGACTGTTTTGTTTCTCGTGCAATATTTTTCGCTTCAATTATGTAAATAATATTATCTGTAAAACATTGAATTTCATAACTATTCAGTTTTTAATAAAATATAATAATATGCATTCTTAACAACCGGTTGGCAAAAAACTGACTAAACCAAAGCTTGAACTGTTTTTATCATATCTTTGTTTATGTAAATACTAAAAATATTTAACATAATTTTAATGTCGATCTATCAATAAACTGGCCAAGCTACAAGCGACTATGTCTTTAAATGAATTGAAATACAAAAAAACTTATAACATTGTTATTTCGATGTAAGAAATCAGTCTTTACAAAGTTATTTTTTATCAACTTACTTCAGTAAATCAAAGGAATGACGAACGTTAAATAGCTAAACAACAAAAAAATGTGCTTTGAACTATCGTCTGGTAGAGAATTGTATCTCTTTCATTGCCTCGGGGGGCTTACTAAACTTCCCCTAGCGGAAGAAGTTTGGTTCAATTGATTCTTTGATTTCTTTACTTTTATTACAATTAATTAAAAGCATTCAAAAAAATGAAAATAATGTGTTTCATTTAATTTATTACAACTTTTGAAAAAATAGTATTGACATATTAAATAACTAAAAACTTATAGGTACTGGTACTAAGATATCTACTTTTTTTATTGGTCACAATTACGATATTTAGTTTGAAAGTGACTAGTCATCTTAACCAGAAAGTAAACAAACTGGTTAATTAATAATAAGAAAATTAATCATCAATTAAAAACAATTTAAGTATAACCTCTGGATTATAATTGAGTGACTAAAATCATGAAGTGTTTTCATTGTGGTTATTGTAAAGGCAACATAGAAAGAACACTACTGACTCAAGCTCAAATTTTCAATGGCCCTATAGATAATTATTACAAATCAATGAAGTGCAAATACCCAATTCCGTAAATTAAAGTTAAATTATTGATATTTTATTAAAATTATATGATTTACCCTTCCAATTCACACGAGTTTTAGTTGTACTCGTATATTCATCATAAAAACAATGTATAGCGACAATGATTAGCAAAGTTCTATTTCGTTTTTTACTTGATCTTTGTTAAATCTTAGAACAGAGATTGATCGAGTGTTGTACAACCAGTTTTAAACGATATATTAAAATGTTTGATCAGAGAGCATGACAATTTAAGTTTATATTTAATTCGAATGCCATTTTATACTGGATAATATTTTTTCCAATTAATAACTGCACTGTATCCAAAAAATCAGTTTTGTGCTATATTTTTGACCGACCAATACAAAACTATAATACAGAGTAAAAATAATAAACACTATTCTTCTACTTATTTCAAAATTATTTATTAGGATCAAGACTTTTTAACCTAGTTTTATTCCAGTCATACTCACAAAAACTTAACGGCTTAAATTTGTGCTTGACAAAACCGGATGATTTCAATTACTATTGTCAGCTTGATACGTCCTTTCTTTTATTTAAGCTCTTAGTGAAGAGTTTTTTTATTCGAGAACTGATTTTAATTAAGTTCGTCAACCTATACGTTTTCGGGGAGAATAAGGATAGAAGAATAGGGCTAAGGCATGACCACAATATTATAATTTATGAAAGAGTAGTATAGTGAATGGCATACTACCAATCCTGTTCAAACTCGCTATCAGAGACCACACGCTCCAGATAAGCAGTAAAATTTATTTTTAAAAATCGTTTGCTTTAATACTGTACAACATTCTTTGTTAAATATTTTTAAAGTAATAATCTCATTAAGTATTTTGTTCTTACGTCCCATTAAGGGGATTCTACCCCATTACACGTGCCCGAATTAATGTGGTCTTTTGATCATTATCTATGAATCACAAATTCACATTCTAAGTGGGCAGTCAGACATTCCGTACATCTTTATTAACGACAAAGAGGCTAATACATTCATTTAAGTAATTTAAAAATAATTCCAGAAAAGTCGAGTTCCGATTATGCTGCCTTTAGTCTCGTTTTATTTGGTTCAGTGATACTAAACCGAGTGAACTTCAAACGAATATTTTTTTTTTAAAAAACAAAACATGTCCGTTTTCAACTTGTAGCATACCGTCGATAGTTTTCTACAGACACGTATCTCAACTTTTGCCATATTAGAATTTTTTGATGCAATAAATTCAGAATTTCAATACACACATATTCTTTTAGGGTGTTCACTGTCAATACTTGGTGGAAAGGCATTATATTAATAAAAACAATAATCCTTTGTACTTCATTCCACTTTATTTAATATGTCAGGACCGGTTTCGCTCATTGCGAGCATTGTCAACTGATAAGAAATATAATTTAACAATGCTATTTATACAAAATTGAAAAGTTATACACAACAGTTGGCATTGAAAAGAAATTGCCAATTTCATATCATTAAGCATATTCACTTTATTAATGTAGCATTTTATCACTTTGTCAAAAATTTCCCAAATTTTAATTATGTTTGTAATTACTTTCAATCGCATTCTGAATTTATGAATCTGGGATGACTTTTTAATTATATGTTAGTTGTGTTGAACATTTTAATTTTGTGTTATTTTAGAATCACTTTAATGTAATTGGCAATTTCTTTTCAATGCCAACTGTTGTGTATAACTTTTCAATTTTGTATAAATAGCATTGTTAAATTATATTTCTTATCAGTTGACAATGCTCGCAATGAGCGAAACCGGTCCTGACATATTAAATAAAGTGGAATGAAGTACAAAGGATTATTGTTTTTATTAACACACATATTCCTTTTACTCGTATCACAAAAAAAGTAATATTTGATTCGAAAGCTTTATTTAACTTAATACAAAAACGTTGGCAAATAATATGTTCATCTACTACACTTAGCATGAAAGAGAGGGTGGCATGAATAGAAACGTCTTTGCTTCCTTCCTTATTGACGTCCTCAAAGATATTGAAGACAAAACTATTTCAATGGTGTTTTATATGTATAGGAAGCGATAGAATAAAGGACATTTATGTGTCTCCTGAACACTTTAGTACTTAGTTTTCGAGTACATCATTTAAATATACTGTATTTTATTTGTAATTCAATTGTCAGTTTATTTAGTTTAAACAGCCAATCGTGGACTGTTGTTGACTGAAGTCAAATTCACTGGCCAACACACCCTGGCCAATAACACATTTTTTTTTAATTCTTCGTTATTAATCCAAAAATTACATTTGATGTTCCACTTAGTCTGTCCTGTCGAGAATTCCATATTTTTTACTGGTCAAGTTTTATGAAAAACGGAAGTGCTCCGTAGAACTTCAACTATGTTAAGAGTTTGTTATTTAAATATGTTTTACTTTTAGGTATTTATATATGAATAGCCGTTTGTTTGATTGTTGGCTGAGTGTTAGCATTTCCGCGATTTTGCCTTTTTTTCGATGACGTGAAAAAATGGTCCCGGGGTCTTCTTCTTCTTCTCTGAAATATATTTATTTGCATACTTGAAACATTTGAATTATTCTAAAAAATATAAAAAATGAATAATGCAGGGCTGTCGATATTGGATATCGCAGCTCAGCAGGGCAGCTTAATTGTGATTTTTATGAATATATTTTTTTATATCCGCCATTTGCATATTTTGATTTGCAGTCCCGGTATATTTTAGTTCTTTTAGAGAATTGGGTGTATTCTTAAAAAATCAATTTAGAGAATTAATTACGTTTAGATTTTCTGGCTTATTCAATAAATAGGTTTGCAATTTATTTTTCACGCCAGTAAATTTTCTGACTATTAAATGTTACAAAAAATGCAATAAAAATCGACGGTCGAAGTTGACGGCAAAGGGCTAACAGCTAGTACCTTTTAAATCATTATCCATTCCCAGTATGGATACTATGGAGCATTTTGGTATCTGACATAAGATGGGTGGTTACGAATTAAAAAGTTTCATTTATCTATGTTAATAATAATAAATGTACGAAATTTTTAAGTCTACATTTTTAGATTTGAACTCTTGACCGCGCTTTTATCTGACGTTTTAAAAAAGATAAAATAATATCAATAAATTATAAATACTACCTGAATCACTCTATTGACATTTTTATATTAATATATACTGTAGCGTTCGACGTTAATTTAAATCAAATATTATCTTCTATCCGATCTCGATTTAATTATACGCTTTTATGAATGTTTTGATATTTATCGACTTTTCATTAATACCATTGGCGAGTTGTAAAATGCGGTAGGAGTATTTACTGCTTAATAAATTACCGACTCTCGCGTATGATTATGTTATAATTATAACATATTTTGAAAATCACTATCTAGCTACTGCAGATAAAAAGGTTTTTATTAACTGCCTCAGGATATCAACTGAGTTATGACTTTGGTACTAGTGAGTCGGTGCCGGAGGATATTCGATGGTAAATATAGTAAGCACCATGAATATTTAATTATTTTTATTGAAATAATTAACATTTTATATCATTTAATTTGTGTGCTCCTGCAAAACCTTAATGTAGTGAATGTAAAATAATTGTTAATCACATAATAAAAATAACGCATGGCATAATTTTACATTGAATTTTAATGAAATACTTGGGAATAGGGCTTCCAATTAACCGGACTTTCCAACTAACCGGTTTTCGGTTTTTTCTGGCAATAAAACCGGTTAACCGTTTTAAACCGAAATATAACGTATTTTGATTGGGTAGGTATGCAAAAAATTTTTTTTTGTGGAAAATTTTTAATATGTGTCCTAAATGCTCCAATTGTAATGAAAAATCGATATTTATCTAATAGATGGAACACAGAAGGCATTATACATATATATATATCAAATGTGGAAAAATATTTTATGATAAAATATGTCAAATAAAGAAATAGAAATTGATAATAAAACTCATCAAAAGGAAGATCCTTAAATAAATGCATTTATTTTTTAAGCATATCGAGTAGACAAGACATCCAATGCTTAGACAAAAATATAGTAGAATACAATAATATTAGCTTATATTATGTCTCCACTCCCACTTTGAAGCATATAGACTCAAACAATTATTTGTTAACGAGAACTGCTTGTTGCACATTGTTTCCGCTTCTACGCAGTAAATTCATTGCAAAAGATTTTTCTTTTTGAAAAAAAAATGAAAAATAAGTAAACGAGTATTTTTGATAAAACGCGGTTAACCGAGTGAAATAAACCGGTTTGGAAGCCCTACTTGGGAATAAACAACTATGTAAAAGGAGGCTTAAATAATTCAAAAAGTTCCCTTATGAGTTTGAATCGTTCAAATTATGTACATTCACACTGATTTTGTCAATAACGATCAGGGTTTTGTCTTTTGGCATCTTCAGGTGTTAAAGTGTACAGATGAACTTGAACTGACGCTTAGCAAATGAATTTTTCGTGTTTATATAAGAAATAAATGCATCACTGAGTTTAAAGCTATTGTTGGTGAAAAGGATAAGCCCATGGGAATGCCCACAGATTTTAGTTGTGAGTAATTTTAAGAATTATATTTATTTTGTTTTTCGGAAAAGGTGCCTATTAAGTGTAATTATAAATGCAAGCGGTGATACTTCTCGTCACCACTCGCAGTCATAAGTAAAAACTGCACCCATTCCTCGCATCCTTATAGTAAGGACTTAGAGAGATTTCGTTGGCAAGATAGATTTGTTAATGTCCGTAGTATCTTCGGAACACCAACTAGTGATGACGACGAGAACAAAACAGCCTATGATGGCGACGATAAAGAATTATCTATGGATACACCAAACTCTTTTTTTAGTTTCCCAGTAAATTGCTCGAATGGAAATTGCTCGAATAACAAGATAATCAATTTGTTTCCGTTTGTTTTGTCTTAGCCCTAGTCTTCTATGTTTTCTGGAAATATATAGAAACAGTTTGAGTAACTAATTAATAAGCAGTTCTCGTAGAAACACTTATGTTGAGATAAACTCCATTAAAAGATCACATGTTCCGCATTTGGAGCGAACACGGTTAAAATAAATACTTACGAAAATTATTTTTATATTTCACTCTATAAACAAGTTTCGCACAAGATAAAAATGAAATTCGTAGAAAAAGTCGTGAAAAATCGTTTATAATCAAGCAATTCGAATAATTTGTTATTAGAGCAATTTACCTGCTCCCCTTTTTTATACAATCATAAAATAACACTATATTTTTACACGAATTATTCGTTCTCACACAATTCCCAGACACAAAAAAAAAACACAAAACCAGTTAACGGATTTCTTTATCGAAAACAAAAATTTCTAGCGATGAAAGCGAGTAATGTCCAGTCTCAATAATATTCCTTTTTCCTTATTAAAATACATTTTATAAATAATATTTTTAGTAATTTACTTATTGCGTCTTCATTATTAAGTTTTAACATATTGCACTATTTTCTAATCCACAATACAGTGGAACCCCCAGTTACACTAACTCGAATTACGCGCTGGCATGAAATATTCGCCGCAAATCCCCCAATTGCACTGTCGTATTCCATTGTCTTTGCTACGAGACGGTCGTCTGTGCGGCGCATACAGTGAAATGTTGGCTAGCGTCTGTGTATTCAACACGTGCCAGGCTATGTGCTGAATTTTGGCGCGCTTTGAATTTTATCATTTAGTAACTAAATATTTCGAGCATGTTTTATTTTTATTTTTATTTTTTGCGGAAAAAACCAAATCCCTAATTTTGTATGAGATTCACTCCCCCAATTATACTACCAGAAATTACACTGTCTTGACTTTAGTGTAATTGGTGGTTTTACTGTATTGTTATTTTTTTAAAACAACACGGATTTTTAAATTCAGGGAACCAATCTTAAATTTCTTTATGAATTCAATCACTTTTTTTACACGGTTTTACGTGGAACGAATTAACCGTGTATAAAAATTGTTTTTCAATAATTTTCGTGTAGAGCGTGTAAACATCAAATAAAGTAAGTAATTAATCTATCGCTTTTACGGTAACTGCATGTTATTTATTCTCTCATCGTGTATATTGCTTGTATATTAAAACATATTTAATCTAATAACGCAACTAAACAAAACATACTAGATTATTATATATAATAATAAATCTGCTATGTAAGTGCTTGAGTAACTACTTGGGTTTAGTATAATATACTTACTACTACAATTCTGTTGGTACGTTTAACAGACTCCAAAGTTTTTACTACCTAAGCGTAAATATCAAACTTTGATAAAGGTTTTCCGTCGAATAAAACTAACTTTTGCAAAACTTTTAAATGGGTCAAGAATCTCTTCAGTTTATATTACAGAAGTTTATTTTCTGTCGCTATTTTCGAGTGTCTGCCTGGGCTGGCAGTCCCGTAGGCGAGTGGTCAATGAATGCTATGGGGTTATCGCCCTCTTTTATCACGGGTTCAGAATTTAAAATCCCAGAACGGAAAATTTTAAACATTTTTTTTTCAATTGATTTGATGTTGTACGAAGATAGACATTGAGTAATTGACCAACAACCAAATACAAATTATGTAGTCTATTTCACTTATAAGATGTTCATTGTCAATCATTGGCGTAAAACATTATAATAAAGAAGTAATTCACGTTCTTGTACTTATTCTAAAATATGTAATAAATATTAGGACCTGTTATGCCCATCAAAAGCACTACCAACTGTCAAACATTTAAGGCTTATTCATTGATGGATTCATTGAGATGACCATGATAGCAATGGCCACCCCCTGACAAGAATAAAGACGCAAACAGTTTTTTCTCTATATTTCTCATGTTATTATGTACGATCTATATTTTTAATTCAATGACTACCCTAAGCCATATTTTCCGGTTTCACCAGTGGTCCTAATTAGGGCATCCAATCCCGGGATCCTGTTCAATTTTCTGATCCCGAAATTCCGGGATTGAGATGGCTGCGATCCCGGGATTTCGGGATTGAGAAATTTTGAGCAAATTCTCAAAATTTACATGAAGTTGGCAAATTGAAGATTTCAAATTCCTCGGTGAGCTAAAAAAAAAAAACGAGTTTCCGTGAGATTCCGGGAAAAAGTATACCAAATCGGAGATTTCAAATTCTTCGGTGAGCTAAAAAAAAAAAAAAACGAGTTTCCGTGAGATTCCGGGAAAAAGTATAGCAAATTGAGGATTTCAAATTCCTCGGTGAGAAAATCTCAATCCCGGGATCCCGGGATTCCGGGATTCAAAATAAATCAATCCCGAAATCCCGGGATTGGAAAAAGGCTTCGGGATTGGATACCCTAGTCCTAATACTCCAAATCCAGGGCAAACGTGGTTAGCAAAGTAATAATATACCTAAATTTGTAAACAAAATCATTAATGTGTATTTTTTAAATTTAAATTAAATTTTCATGCCCGCATACATTTAAAACTGGGTTTGATTATTTTTTAAGAATTATACTTCAATGCATAGATGTTTATCATAACGTTTCCAACTATCTTCCATCATCTGATCCTTAATAAGGATTGTAGATATAGTGAGGGAGAGGGAGCATCTTGCTATACTTACTTCTATGTAAAGTTTCAACGAGTGATTTTTATCCAGTTCTCATAAAAACGTACACCCCATTATGTCTACATATCGTCGTCTGACAACTGTATTGAGAGATTTAAAAAAAATAGGTTTTTGCTGTCTTGCCCAGGGCTGTGGAGTCGTGAAGAAAACCGATGAATCCAACTACAAACATAACTCAAAACAAGACTTAAATTAATTTAAGATTTCGACTGAAGGTGCTTGGTGGAATTTCAATATTAAATTTGAATCGTTCAAACTATGTACATTCTCACAGATTTTGTCACTAACGACCCGGGTTTCGCCTTTCGGCATCTTCAGGCATTCAAGTGCACGGATGAACCTGAACTGACGCTTAGCAAATGAAAGTTTCGTGCTTATATAAGATATAAATGCATCACTGAGTCCAAAGCCATTGCTGGCGAAAAGGATGAGCTCATGGGAATGCCAACAGATTTGAGTAGTAAGTACTTTCAAGAATTATATTATTTGTCTGTCGGCAAAGGTTTTATGATTATATGATTTTCTTTATATGTCTGATTATATGTCTTTTTAAAGGCTTCGAAGTTATTAGTTTTTTTCGAGCTCGACTCCAGTTACAACAGTCTGACTCTACAGACCTGGTTTCGTCAGAAGATTCATTTTACTTCGATAATGTAAGTCCTAGTAAGTAAGAAAAAAATCTCTTTTTATTGTATACAAAAATACCAAAACACGCTGACCCAGTACGCTAGACATGCTCTTCATTGAAAGCAGACATGACTTAAAAATATATTCACGCACTTGACAATAAACCTATTTTAAATTTTCACTAAAATTTTTTGTTTATTTTTCTTTGTTTATTCAGCACTAGAGTTAGTATAAGTAAGAGTATTTTCTTCTCTCAGCTAGACACTCATATATCCATGCAGCTCGGATAAAATCTTGCTGACATTCATAATTTAAATGCGCTCGAGGGTGGCGCTCAGTTTATGTGGAAAGATCATTTAAAGATAGATGACAAGTTGAGAAAGCGCTGATCTCAGAAGGAGATAACACCGCCACTTTGAGAACTACTGTCCTGGAGCGGTTTGCGCTTTTTGCGCTCTTGTGTCACATTACAAGGGTGTATGTATGTATAATAAAGTTCGTCCTGAAAATTTTCAACAAAAACTGACACGTGATATTTTCATTGAGTACCGACATTGTTCCTTCGGATGACAAGAAAATTTCAGAAATATTTTTAATGACCGTATATGAATAATGAAAAATATAAATATTTTCACTTTAAATTATTTCCTAAGTCATGCTCTATCACAAAATTATACTAGGAGACAGTTAAAAGAAAACAAATAGTCCCACATTTTTCCAAAATCTAACAAAAATACGTATGTATAAGACACTAAGTCATTTCACATTATATCTAATGATATACTGTAATGAAATGTTAAAGGTGTTAAGCATTTTAGTTTGTGCTAGCTTAGAGTCACTTACTCATAATGTATACTGTATTCTTTTCAGTGCCAATTGCTTAACTACACCTTTTTACTTCAATTTGTTTTTGTATAAATAGCACTGTTAAATTATATTTCTTATCAATTGATAATGCAAACACCATAAGCGAAACCGGTTCTGATCTCGGTAAATAAAAGTAGGTATAAGTACAAAGGAATATTGTGTTGTTCTTAACCACTTAAATACCAAGCGGACACAAGTGTCCGGAACATATGCAAGCGAACACGGATGTCCAAGGCATTTAAAAAAATCAAATACTTGGAATTCTAATAGAATACTTTGATAAATATGTGTAGTGCTATCTATACTGAGTCAATAAAAGTTTTTAAAATATCAAATTAGAGTGTATATTTGGCAAAATTATTTCTCTCAAAAATACGCAGTATCTCTGGGACACATTAATGATTTATTTGCGCGGTATTCAAACGGTTAATACAATGCCTTTCCATCAAGTATTGACAGTGAACTTCCTAAAGTGACAACCTTCAAAAGTTAAGCAATTCTGCATATCACATAAATCACACGCAGAAACCGATAACTTAAATAAAGATATATAATTTTTTTTAAATCATATTAATTGTAATGATCGGCTGACTGGTTATAAAAAATGCGTCCTGTTCTCAATTGGACATACAGAAAAATGGAAAAAATGTTTACTAAGATTTATAAGCTTGCACAGTAGACACTAGGGCTTGTCGGTAAAAACCGGTTTTAAAAACCGTTTTTTGGCAAAATTTGTGACATTCGAAAACCAGTTTTTCAACTTCGTAACCGGTTGTGCCAAATTTTCCATAAACGAGTCTATAAACAAAAGGACATAAAATTTTGATATTTTATTACATGGCTTAAAGACCATATGCCCCACATCATTACCCAGCAAAAGGGTATTTTCGATATCAGGAAATTTTGTTACAAAACAATCAGTGGACGCTTTGTGTTTTTTTTAATTATATTTTCTGAGGAGTAACACAAAATAATTTCTTGTTGTGTATTATTATGTATATAATTAAAAAAACTTTTTCTCTCTATTTTAATTGAATTAACCATATTTTGTAAAACTTCGAAAACAGGTTTTTGGAAAATATTGACATTCGAAAACCGGTTTTTTCAAAAGTCGGTTTTTGTATAAGCCCTAGTGGACTCATCGTTGGTTGATTTCGATTCTTTATATAATTAAGTTTATTAATGTTGGTTATTAAGAGATAATCGGTTTGCTTACAAAGTACTTTTTTGAATATTATACGAGAATTTAAAAAACACAAAATTAGTCCTGGTACAGATACAAGCTGATTTTTATTACGATGTTACATAAAGAACTTAGAATCAATGTAATATTTGAACACAAAATTTATAACTGTCTTAAACGAAGGCGTACATTTGTATTGTAAGCCAGAAATATTTCCACATTTTTATTGTTTCACTGTGAATCGAACACATACATTTCCCGCACACATAACTCAGCCTTATCGTCAACACTAAGCTCAGTTTACCCGTACAAATGGCAAAGCGACAGTCCACTATTAGTAGGCTGTTAAAGCCGCTGGAGCTTTTTTAAAAAGCTTGAAGTATCGCTGTTCCGTTGGCCTTAAAAGCTGTATGTAGGTCGAGTGGAGTATTTCGCGCATATTCGTTTATAGTTGAGACATCAAAAAATATTATCGCTCGTAATGGATTCTTCGTACAGTATGACAAGATGGTGACAAAATTGACGTTGAGAAATGAATCATTTTTAACCGAAATAACTTTTTCAGAAACCATCACTTCGGATATTGGAATATACAAAAAATGATTTTTTGTATATTTGGACAGATTTTTTTTACGTATACAGTCTGCGCAAGAATTTTTTGCGCCCCTTCGAAAATTCTCTTTTATATTTTAAAATGTCGTTTAAGAGCACAGATGGATTGTATCTTCAAAATATCATTACAAATGTGTCTAAGCTAAGCATCTTAAATATAAGTGTTTTTTTAATCTAAGATTTCGACTGAAGGTGCTTGGTGGAATTTCAATATTAAATTTGAATCGTTCAAACTATGCCCCATATAAATATAATCATAAAACCTTTGCCGACAAACAAATAAATATGTTTCTTGAAACTACTTACTACTCAAATATGTGAGCATTCCCGTGAGCTTATGCTTTTCGCCAGCAATGGCTTTAAACTCAATGATACATTTATTTATTATATAAACACGAAACATTCATTTACTAAGTGTCAGTTCAAGTTTATCCGTGCACTTGAACGCCTGAAGATGCCGAAAGGCGAAACCCGGGTCGTTAGTGACAAAATCTGTGAGAATGTACATAGTTTGAACGATTCAAATTTAATAAGTGTTTTTACCGTTTTTAACATTTGGAACAGATAATAATGAGCTTATGATAACCAGGGTAGTAGAATTAACAATTCGTTGTGTTCATTAAATATTTCTTAATTTAAATTTGCGATTATTTTTTTTACCAATTGTTAATTATTGATAACTTTTAATATCCAGGGAATATTAAAATGCATTGAAAAAAATCCATGTTTTCTTTAAAGATTTTTATTTCAATTAATATCTTATTTCCCAATCTTAGCTTTTATGGGGGTAGTTATTCACTGAATGTTAAAAGTCTTCGGTTTATATAAAAAATATTTATTAAATTCGCATTTTATTGGTAAAACAATAATTAGGTCGAAATGACAAAGCATTTATTACTGATCAAAATTTTTGACAGTTTAATATATATATAAAAATATTTTTCAGTATATAGATCAGTTGATAATGCTTGTCATGGGCGAAACTGGTTCTTATCTTGATAAATCAAAAGTGGAAATAAGTACAAAGAAATATTGTGTCTCTCTTAATATAATATCCCACTAAGTATTAACAGTAAACACACTAAAAGTGATACATATTTTCAACCACGTCCGCTTGCAATGTGGAGCATATATCAACATAAGTTACTTTTAACGATAACTGTTTGTCTTCCAGTTGATCAACCTCTGTTCTAGCGATGACTGTAGAGATAGAAGAATATGACTAATATGGGCAATTTTAAACACCACGACTTACTTGCCTTCGAACAGAAATCCATAAATCGATGGAAAAATTGAACCAAGATTGGAACCCGTGAACTTTGTCACTAGAGCCAACGACTTTGAACACACGCAATTATTCAAATTAACAATAATAATTTTCTTTTGAATTACAGCATACTTACGGAAAAATATTTGTAAATACCTTGATAAGATATTGCCTAGATTATCACAAATATATTACTACAATAAAAATTGCCAGTGAAAAGTAATTTTCATTAGTGAGTTTTACGTTGGCAGAAAATTCCAACACTTTCCTCAAAACTCTGCTTTGTAGTTTGAGCTTTTAAACACCATAATCTCTCGTAATTACTTGATTACTTCACATAATCGGGGATAAAGGGATATCTTTCTATATAACTTTCAGTGATTTTCTCACTTTTTGTGATTGTTTATTCGCTTAAAAAATCATGTATCTTTTAATATTTACTCCAATTATCCATATATTTTTTACTTTTCATCCGGGAGTATTTTTACTATATTGCTTAATTTTACTCTCTGCTTATAAATATCAACACGTCATTTTCTTACTTTCGATGGATTCGGCGGTAACTTTGTGGAAGTCCATTTTATTACTCAAACTTTTATTTATTTTTAAAATTTCTTAATAAAAGTATTAACAACAAAGAAATATAATATTATAAAATAATATTTTAAATAAAACAGGGTTTTCGCCACTGCTAAATTTTCCAATGGTTTAATTCTTCCTAATTGATGCTACTCATAATTTTATCATTTTTTAATGTAAATGTCATTTGTATTACAATAATTGTTTTGCTTGTTTTTTTGTAATCCCCCTCCTTGCCTCCCGTTTTTATTTTATTTTTATAATATATCAGAATAGTAAAAAAAAAAATCATTCGTACTTAAGCAAGGATATGTGGAAGTAAAATTGTCTGTTACTCAGTTGCTCGACCTCTCTTTTTCTAAAGAGAGTAGTAATATAAGGAAAGGGCTAGCAAAGGACTAGTGGTTAGCGAATCGCTCTCGATACGCACCGTTCATAGGATAGGATGGGTGGGAGGGGGGAATTCAAGACATCACATACATCCATGCCTTTGAACAGAAATTCATAAATCGATTGAAAAATCAATTTATAAAACTAGTCGACCACACATGCCCCTTTCCTTCTATTCCTACTATCTTTATAAAAAGAGAGGTTGAGCAACTGAGTAACAAGCAGTTCTCGTAGAAACACTTCTGTTGAGATTAACTCCATTAGGAGTACATATGCTCCACATTGGGAGCGGACATGGTAAAAAAAAAACACTATTGCAGTGTGAATTTACTAAATTCACTTTACATTACCGATTTATTAGAACTTTATCACGAATCCTCCTTAATTTTTCTTAAGGCAAAACTTGGCTCAGTTGGAAGTATTTCGCTCAGATTTTTAAATAAAATATGTTATTTTCATGAAATCTCATAAAAAAATATCTCATCTGTTCGGTATCTTTATATTGTTTAAAAATTGTATTATTTTATCTTTTATTTGATATAAACTTAAAGTAACGACTTCAAAGAATACATTTTTGTTAAGGAGAGGAAGATATATGAGAACATTATAATTTAACGTTGCCACAAAACTGTATCCCAGTCTATGGGTCCATAGTAAAGTTGTTGGCCCAACCTCTGACCGTTCAATATCACATACCTAACCTAACCGTGAGACGATCATCTTCCCCAAAAGTATCAGGTGTCTACATTACATAATTTTCTACAGCGATAAATTTAAACAAAGTAGTTTTTGTTCCTTTTGTTTGAGATGTATTTTGATAGATAAGTAAGGGTTGGCACAAATTAGCTAGAGAAATATATTATTGTATTGAGCTATAATGTATCTTTAATTTATTCTGGTACCGTGGTAAACACTGTTTATTTTATTTTCACTCGCTTGTTCCTACAAGCGATTTACAAATTGGAAAGCGTGGACTTTTTCAAACAGCTTAAAGTCACTTTTAGGGTGTTTACTGCCAATACTTGTAAATCATTGAATTAAGAAAAACACAATATTTCTTTGTACTTACTTACACTTTTTAAATCAAGATCAGGACGGATTTTGCTTATGGCGAGTTTTATCAATTGATAAGAAATAGAGTTTAACAGTGTTATGTATACAAAAAAAAATTAAATAAAAAGGTGTAACAAACAATTTGCATTGAAAATAATTAAGCGAGCCCAAATTATGAATAAGTGACTCTAAGCTAACTTAAATATTTTTGTTTTAAAAATATTATTTTCTACTTTTTTGATAACTTTTAAAGCTTATAAATTATTTTGTTTTTTTTTTCACCTTATTACATTGAAGTTCTTCAAGTTAATGCTATTGCAATCAATGACAATTGTGTCCTTTAATTTTTTGAACCAATTGATGGTTTTTTATAATTTAAGATTTCGACTGAAGGTGCTTGGTGGAATTTCAATATATTTTTTTTAAAATTTTGATGGTTTTTTATTCAACAGGTAGAATACCATCATTTCAATCTACATATATCCGTTAACATAACATACCAGTTATCGATAAGCGAATTGAGGTACTCTATAGATTTGCTTATATGCTTCATGTTAAAAAATACAGTGTTTTAAATATGTATAACTATACAGCACATTGAAAATGCTATTGATATATTTTTAAATTTTAATTTCACTTGAAAACAACTTGAAAATACGGACTTAACCGAGGTATCAAAAATTGTGACTTTATACTACACTAGCCCATATATTCAAAAGCACAGTGCTCATTTCTTTCATCAGTAGGCATTTTCAACAACTTATCAAAATCTGTCTAATCGGTTATAGCTAATTAGTCCAAGCCTCATACTACTAAAAAAATATATTATTCGATACAAATTGACATCCCTGTAGATCACTTTTTAGCTCTTTCTATGTGTAAGTCTGTAATCGTACATCTAGGATCCTGTTTCCTTTCAATATAAATAAATTCGAATTGACTCTTTTATTTATTAATTTTATCGATATCCTTTATAAAATTCTTGTTGAATGGTGTAATCATATAAAAAGTAATAATTTATTGTTTCAAATAATACAAAACGAATTAGTATATATTTACTTTGTTCGCGAAATAAACAAGCCAATTATATTTAACGACTCTTGTGAATGCTGATAATTTTCTTATAAAAAAATTCTCCACCTGGAATTGTATTGTTAATTCGTAGTTGTTGCTATTTTTATGTCAATAATTTATCAAAATCAGACAAAAAACTAGCGCAATAAAATGTAAACTACAGCATAAATAATATATTTAATAGTCTAAGATAGCGAATATGAGGCTTTATTGTTTATATTATGAGCAATTTATTCCCATAATATTGTGTTTTTACAAGTATAATAAGTTGTTTTTAAAACATAATGTCGTATAATGCTATAACTATAAATTAGGAGCAAACATTCAAAAGGTGTTTTGTCACACAAATACAAAGCTTGGAAAATGATGATTTAAGTGTTGCAAAAGTGACGGTTCGTTTGAATGTGTCAACTTTATGATTTAATTTTAATATGAAAAAAAAACCTTTTTGAACACTAATTTTGATTTCCATTCATAGGTTTTATTATGGGCTATCAGAATTGATATAAAATGCCATTTTTTTAAAATTTGTGACAAATCACTTTTTGAATGTTTGCTCCTCATAATATGCTTTTGCGTGAATTTTGGGTTGCTTAAATAAAATTATACAAATAGCGTAAAATTGAACATGCCTCCGTTTGGAAACCTAACAGAAACCTTTATTATATATTATATTGATATAATCAAGAAAATTTATTATGAATTATTGATTTTATTATCAATTTTGCTACGGATAACGAATTTTTAAAAAACAAAAAAAAGCTTCATTAGATTCTAACACATTAGACGTGTCAGGTATCTCTAGCGATGGAAGCAATGTATTTTCAGTCTCTTATAAAATCCCCGCATGTAATCAAGTAGTGATTTATAGTATTACTTCTCCCTAATAAAATATCTATTCTGAATAATGAGTTATGTATTTTTTTTTTGTTAATACTTTTTTTACACGATTTACGTACATTAATGTTGTTCTTTATTTCCAATTTTCAATTTTCAATGAATCCTATCACTTTGCTTACACGGTTTTTTTGTGGAACATATCTACAGTGTAAAAAAAGTTGAGCGTATATCACAAAACTAGAATGAAAGCTTCGCGAGTATCTAGTCGTAATAGTATACGGTAATAAATCTTATTCCTTACACACTACGATGTTCAAAAACAAATAAAATTTACATAATCGTATACTTGGGTTCATGGTGTGCATGTAAATCATTGGTAAAGCGATATCTACATATATTATTATATCCACCGAACGTGTTAACGCACCTTTGAAATAATTATAATTCTGTTATGGCAGTCACGACGTACAGTTTTGTCAAAATCATAATCAACGTGGGGTATGAACCTCCCGATTCTTGTCACAAAGGTGTTGTTTATTCAAGGGGATTAATTTCTAAAGCAACTTACTGTGATTATTATTTAAATAGTCTTCCGAGTGTGATTTAAAGCAAAATTTGATGTCACAATATCAGCCGATTCGTAGAACACTATTTAGTAAGTTGTAATCAAATGTCCCATGAACAAACTGATAAACTTCTACGTTTTATTCAATAACATTACAGTACACTTCAAGCCATTCATCATTTCTACTGCTCTATACAATTTTGTAACACTAATATAAATTTGAATCGTCATTTTGAAATCAAAAAGAGATTGAGATTAAAAATTAATCGAAGCAAAAATATAGTGTTGGAGTTATTAAATATTTAAATATTCAAATCTAGTGACTCATTTTCTTGCATTCATAATATAAATAAATTAATCATTGTAATATTAACATACAACAAATGTAACGGTAAATAACTGTCTTGGAAAGTATTTGACATTTGCAAAGTTTATTTAAATAGCTGTGAGTATGACAAATAAATAGTTTAAATGATTATAATCAGATGCAGACAAAAATGATTAAGTATATTTGTAAAGCGTGTAAGGCAGGGAATCGAGAATTTTTTTGTCCTGCGAAAAACTGTGCAATTGTTTCTAATGTTATTCTTAATAACTCTACAGAATCTTTGTTTTGTAATTTCATTTTTCAGTTTATTGAGCTTTCGTTATTGCCGTGATTTTCATTTAAAACCCATTTGGGATAATTAACTGCAGTTCCTTAACCCCTAATGTCCTAAGTGTCCTTAGCTGTATTATTTTAATGAAGACTTGACAAGGGAAAAGAGTCAAAATAAGAAACAAAATTAATTCCAAATTCGGTATGCTTGTCATGACAGGCTTTGATTACTGATTGTTTTCATAACCGATAAAACATTAACCCAGAAATAAGCCCAGATTGTTAATCGTTCTTTGAAACACTAGAATCACATTTGACAAGTGTAATATTGTAATTATAATTAGGATGTTAGAGTGAATAACTTGATGCATTGTGTATATTTTCCGAGCCAGTATATATAGCTGAACATAATATAAGTTTAAACATAGTTCTGACGATGACGAAAGCCGAAATAGCTATCAACGCATAAAATATATTAAAAACTGTAAAACTAAAATACTTTGATATTTTTACTCTCTGATAATGGAGTTCTACCAGGTAAATGCCGAATCAATTATTACAAATTAAGCTTTCAAAACTTTTAAGATGTTTTTCTTCTTCTAAATTGATGTATACATACACAAGTCGAAATGTTAATGACTGAAAGCAAAACCTATAAGATTCGATGTTTTGAATAAATCATTTACTTCGTAGCTCAATTCAGTTTTAATTGATAAGTGAAATTCTCTTTGAGTGAATTGATTTCAGTATTCTTATGGTAAATAAATAAAACAATAATTACTCCCCGCTATTAACACTCAGCTTTTTTTACACATAAAAAATAAAAATTAGTTCCATAAATTTCAAAAACCGTGTTATTTGAAAAAAAAAACAACATTGTGGTATAGGAAATCGTGTAAAAAAGTAATAATGAAGATTCAATAAGTTGAGTTCACAAAAAATATTTTTCATTTTATGTATAATATTTTAATTAGGAAAACATAATACTAATTATCGTAATAAAAATAATAAAACATTTTTAGTACTTTTTCCACATAAAATTTATTAGATCAGGACCGGTTTCGCTCATCGCGAGCATTATCAACTAATCAGTTGATAATGCTCGCGATGAGCGAAACCGGTCCTGATCTAATAAATTTTATGTGGAAAAAGTACTAAAAATGTTTTATTATTTTTATTATAATGCCATTCCACCAAGTATTGACAGTGAACACCTTAAAAGTGACTAATTATCGTTACTTGAATACATATGGGAACTTTTATGAAAGATTGGACTGAAATAGCTTTCATCGCTAGAAATTTCTGACGCGTCTAATGCGCTGGGATCTAATGAAATCTTTTGCTTGTTATTACTATTTTGTGTTGTTAAATGTCTTGTTAGAAATATTTTATTCACTTCGGTGTTGTTTGTTTCTAGGAATTGTGTAAGAACAAATAATTTGTGTATATATATATTTTTAGTGGACTGTGTTATTTCAAAATTCTGTATAAAAAAAGAGTTTAATGTAATATTTTCGATGGTTTCAGTGGTAACTTTGTAGAAGTTCATTTTAACAGAAAATTTAAATTAACTTTGATTATTCCTTGATTCCTAACTTTGTCAAGCGTATGTTGGACAGACAGGTAGAAACTTTAATATTAGAATTAAAGAACATAGAAGATGTCTAAAAAGTAGCAATTTTTCTGAGTTTGCCAATCATTTAATAGAAAATAATCATAATTTTAATCAGATTAGTAATTTAGCAATACTCCACCGAGGAAATAAAAAGGGTTTAAAAATGAATAGTTTAGAATTTTTGGAAATTAATAAAACTCTTAACAAAAAAGAAATATTATTAAATAATATTCTTAAAAGGACAGGTGGTTCGCCATTACTCACATTGTTTCCGATTAATAGAGTAATCACCAACCTATCTGATTGATTGCAGCTCATTAGTTTAATAGTTTGTAATGTTTAACGTCATTAGTAGTATGATTATATTTATTTGCTTTGTTTCGATTTTATAATCCCCTCCTTGCTTCCCTTAAAAAGGAAAAATCCCAATCTGATTGATTGCAACTCATTAGTATCATTATTTGTTTGCTTTATTTTGATTCTACACCCCCCTCCTTGATCCCCTTAAAAGGAAAAAACCCCAAACTCCGTTTTGTAATTTCATAATTTTAAAATCAATCTTGCTTCATTACTTAAGCAAACTTTGCGATAGTAAGTCTGAAGATGCCTCTGAAAGAGGCGAAACACGTGTCACAGTTAGTAGCACAATACGTGGAATAATCAAAGTTAGTTTAAATTTTCTATTAAGAGTTTAATGTGGTATATATATTGGTTCAAAGTGTAATTGTTGTAATATCGATCAGAAATTCTCACGCACGACAAAGCAGGACGTCTCGCGGGTCTGCCACGAAGATTTCTCTCCGTTGAAATAACAAGATACGCGAAATAATCTCTACAAACAATTTCATTTAATGGCGATGGTTGAAATTTTGAGACGAAAATATTGGGTGTATTACCGTCTCGCTGTCTGGATGGTGGCCTTTTTAAACTTACTTCCCATGGAGATCGGCGGGCTATTATCGAGAATCGTGATTTAGTAATAATTTTATTACGATTTGATGTAAAAAGAAAACGACTAATGAAATATGCCGAAATCGTGTTCGCCATCTTGCGGAATGGCGCAGGAATTTTCGTGGCTCTAAGGAAATCGTAATTACGAAAATAAAAATCTTATAATTGAGAAAAAAATATAAATCGATTAAGACTTCGCGTTATTTTATTTCGATTGAGATATTATATCGACTGTGGAAAGGAAAAGGGACGCAACCCACAGTTTTTTCAAAACAGGTTTTTTTCGATAATCACAATGTATCAAAAGGATGCAAGCTGCAAATGCCGAATTAATATGTAAATTTAGCTTTTATGTTTGAAAAAGATGACTAATTTGTACTAAATTTACATATTAATTCGGCATTTGCAGTTTACATCCTTTTGATAGAACGTGTATCAAGTTTGATACATTGTGATTATCGAAAAAAAGCTGGTTCGGTATGCTTGTCATGACAGGCTTTGATTACTGATTGTTTTCATAACCGATAAAACATTAACCCAGAAATAAGCCCAGATTGTTAATCGTTCTTTGAAACACTAGAATCACATTTGATAAGTGTAATATTGTAATTATAATTAGGATGTTAGAGTGAATAGCTTGATGCATTGTGTGTCTCTTCAGAGCCAGTATATATAGCTGAGCAAAATATAAGTTTAAATTACTCCCCGTTATATATATTAACACTCAGCTTTTTTTACACATACAAAATTAAAATTAGTTTCATAAATTTCAAAAACCGTGTTATTTGAAAAAAAAAACAACATTGTGGTATAGGAAATCGAGTAAAAAAGTAATAATGAAGATTCAATAAGTTAAGTTCACATTTTTTTTTTCATTTTATGTATAATATTATATTTTAATTAGGAAAAAATAATACTATTTATCGTTACTACATATGGGAACTTTTATGAAAGATTGGACTGAAATAGTTTTCATCGCTATAAATTTGTAATGCGTCTAATGCGTTGGGATCTAATGAAATCTTTTGCTTGTTATTACTATTTTGTGTTGTTAAATGTCTTGTTAGAAATATTTTATTCACTTCGGTGTTGTTTGTTTCTAGGAATTGTGTAAGAACAAATAATTTGTGTATATATATATTTTTAGTGGACTGTGTTATTTCAAAATTGTGTATAAAAAAAGAGTTTAATGTAATATTTTTGATGGTTTCAGTGGTAACTTTGTGGACATCTTACAGTTTACATCCTTTTGATAGAACGTGTATCAAGTTTGATACATTGTGATTATCGAAAAAAAGCTGTTTTGAAAAAACTGTGTAATAACTATATCGAAATAAAATAACGGAAAATCTTCATCGTTTTACAAATTTTTCTCAATTATTAGATTTTTATTTTAGTAATTACGATTTCCTTCCTTACGATGTGACCAAGTCTATTTTTGTTTCCACAGTCGATATGAAATGTATATTAATTAAATTTTTCAATTATAAAAACAGTCTTTTTCGGTTTTCCAGTAAATTAGGACCATGCAAATTGTAGACATGTAGACAAAATTTAAAAATATAGATTCTATAAAATCTCAGATGATGTTCTACACTATATATATAACAGTATATTATATAACATAATATATATGTGTTTTTTTTTTAATTTTATGTACATATTATGAATGCTCTTGACTATTTGCTCCTTATTTCCTGATCAAAAATATTACGAAAAAGGGGGAAAAAGTAAAATTTTTACGCATATTATTTATTATCCAGAAATAACACGTCTAACTTAACAGATCTTTTTATTGATTGTATCACAACAATACATTTGGAAGGTCTTTTATAATATAATAAAATAGTTTCTCGGGTCTTTGTATCGTAAAGGTCATATTTTAATTAAAGTGTACCAAACAAACACAGCGCCGTGTTTTTCACTCTCTGGGGATGAAATAAATGAGTCTACGACCCAAAGGTTTGGTTCATACATCTCGACAGGTACATTTTTTTTCGACAGGTTTTTATTCATTAAAATAAAATTTACATTTTGAAGAATTCGCTTCGGGGTCTATTGAATAGTTTCAAAAACTTTTTCTTTATATTATTTCTTTTATTTTATTACCAAGGTAAAATAATTCTATAATATTTCATTTATTTTAATCCTTGAATTACAATAGTCGCCAAATATAAAACGTATATTAAATCATTTTATAGGGCAGTCCAACTTAATTATTTAGAATTTTTTTCAATAATTCTTTAACAAGGAAATCTTTCAATCGTATTTATTATTTGTATTAAAACACAATTCAATATTTTTTTTATATATATTTAGTGTTGCCAGCCGTTCTACAATAAACTGAATTTATAAAAAATCAACGTTAATCAATATCAACATCGTAGTCATTCTAGTAAATATCTAGAATAAATTTGACATCCAAAAAAATGGAGTCATATGGAGAGCGAGTAAATTATAACAAGTAGTAGCTCCTCGTTAATAATATATGTATGAGCGCCTTAGATTCAAAACCTACTTAACTCCAAAAACCAAAATTATTAAGAAAGTACAAAAAATGCCGTGGGCTTTTTGGATTTGTGTACGTTTTGAGACTAAACACGTTTTTGTAAATGCGTTTTCTCTGTATTTTGAGAGGTTTTTAAATCGGAAATTCATTGATTGTGTAGATATTGAAATAGAGAACAAGTTGGCATCAAAAATAGTCTTAAGGTAGATTTTAAAATTAAGATCTTCATATCACACAATCTCCTTTTTTTACAATAAAGCATAAGTAAATTTACATAATATATAACAGAAAAAAACAATAAATGCTTGTGAAACCGTACTTGGTTGGAAGTGGTGGGTATAGTTTGAAATACCCTTGATTATAAAGTGATCAAAATCGACCTTTATTTAATAATTACATTTTAATAGGACTACCTAACTATATCATATTTTTTTCTTTGCTAATGCTATTCAACGCTTATTATACTTTAATTGAATAATAAATAGTGAGCAAACCGTAATTTTTCTTAAAATAAAAATATGTGAATATATTATATTCTATATGAGAGTAAATCTATGGTTTTTTTTCTATACTTATAAGATACATCAGCTGCCGAAGAAGGCAGACGAGAGGATGCCCCAGAGAATCACAAAAAAAGTATATCAAAATTTATTTTTACTCGATTGCTTTGTAATTGAAAATCTTTAAAAATTTTAAATAATACTGCACTATTATGTAAAAAATGCAATATTTATTGCGAGAATGAGATATAAAACTAATAATTTATTTTATATTTTTTAAGTCATGTCTACTTCCAATGTGGAGCATATGGCATCCTAATCGAGGTATTTCAACAGATTTTTTCTGCGAGAACTGTTTGTTACTTAGTTACTCAACCTCTCTTTTTCGAAGTAAGTTCACAGTAGTTAGCTAATCGGTCTCGCTGCTCCCGACTTAGCATAGGGTAAGTGGGATGGAATTCAAGACATCACATATATCTATGCCAGCCATACTCAACCTTTTTTTCTTCCTGGTCGCATTCCGATTTTTGCGTAGACGTGGGCCGCAACATGTTTATAGTAAACTGTAAATATAACGCATATATACACTATACTGCACACATATGTATGTATTATGACATCAAAATAAAATTTTATTTATGTAAATATATACATATGTATACATTTATGTATTTTTCATAGTAAAAAAATACAATGAACAACAAATAAGAAATACGTAAAAAGTACACAAAAATACCAATGTATCCAAAATATGAAATGTGAATTTTGATATTGAGTCAAACTTTTAGCTATCTTTTAAAAATATTTGGTGACTAAATTGTTTTGGGCTGCATATAAAAGCTGATGGGCCGCAGGTTGAATATGGCTGATCTATGCTTTCGGAGAGAAATCCATAAATTGATTGAAAAATCAATCTATAAAAACATTCCGTACTGAGATTCGAACCCATGAATAGCAATTGCTCTTTATTTACCTCGTTTGAAAAAATAGTAAAGTTGATGATGGATCAACGAACAAAAGTATTCCAACATCTATCAATTAGCGCATCCAATCCCGAACCATTTCTGTAATCCCGTGTAATCGTGGAGAAAGCCGGGATTCGGGTTTTCAAAAATCTTTGCTAGCCGATTTCAAAACCCAAGAAATTTACGGATTTCATAATTTTTTGTTTTGGTTCTCACGCGGTTTTCAAAAATTTTTTCGAGAATTTTGCACTACTTATCCCCAATCCCAATTAGTACCGTTACAATCCTGGAATTTTAGGATCAGGAAATTGGATGGTATCCCGGTATTGGAGGCCATAGTTCAACAAGAGTCACTCAATCACCTCTCTATAAATTTAATATAAAAGTGATTTGAATCGTTAAATCATATTTTTAACAAACAATTTTCACGAAAGAATCTTTTGACTAGTAAAACTTACTAAGATCATAGTCGAAAAACCATTTAATAAATAAATTAATCAAGTGAAAAAATATCATACATCTTTCCCTTCCAAGTCGAGCGTGTGGATTTCTGATTATCATTTCTATAATACATTTGCGTACTCTTTACAACAAGCTTTAATTTCGATTGATGTGACATTTTTGTTTTAGTTCTTTTGTCTTTCGGGCTAGAATTTACAAATCATACAAAAAAACATTTTTAAAACCTGATACCAGATTACTAAAACTGTTTAACTCGTCCAAAAATGCATTTGTTTTTTTTTTTTAATAAATCATTAAAAAGCCGTCTGTTGAACCTAACGGTTAACGGGGTCTTCGTTTTCTCTTGTTAGTGAGCGAAATGCAAATTTCTCTCAAGTAAGGCTATTAAAAGCAGGAATTCTCTTCTATCTGAGAAACTAAGGAAACACTTACTTCTGCCTCGAGTCCGTCGTTAAAATACACTCACTAATGAGTTAACCACTGTTTATACTAAGTTTTTCGAGTTATTGTATAATACTATTAACATCAGCTGCAAGTAATCTTGAATTTTTTTTTAAGGAAGCTTATTAAATTTCAGAATGGAATGTATAACTCACTCTTTCAATTACGTTATTTTATCAAAATTATTTACATACCAAAGTGTGTTGATATAATTCGACTAGTGTATTAATAAATTAAAAATGTTATATTATTTCAATGATTCAGCTTGAAATTGGTTTAATAAACACATTATTTGTCGGAAATTTTGGCTTGTTTGTAAAGTTTTTGCTGTCTAAAATGATACACACTTAACCTCTAAATTTAATTATATTTATTTGTCATCACGACACATGAAGTTTACGGTTCCATAACTGAAAATTTAAATACATAATTTTAATGTTTTAAATATAATATTTGACGTCGTCACCGTTCTGACAGAAGTAATTAATATAACTGACAAAAATGAAGTATTCAAATAAATCCTCTGATATAAATAATTGTTATATTGCCAATAATATAAAAAAATAATAATTATGGTTATTACAGGCAGGCAATCGTTTTTAGACTTTTATTTATATCAGATCGGCATCAATGCATCTTTATTTTGATAGCATAATTATCTATGCCATATAAATTATCTATGCAAGAAGGTTTAAACTACAAGATGATTTTTTTAATTTACTGTTAACTCAGAACTATCAATCTGTTACAAACTGATTTCTGCATGAACAGCAACGATATAATCTGTTACACGATTCATTTAAAGCTGTACTTTCATTTTTAAATAAATAACAACATTTTGTAAGAATGGTTTATTTAAAATTTAAATTGCAGTCTGTTTCATTATACTGGAAAGATTTTAGACGTTATCTAAAAAATGTATTATTATGTTAATGTTTATCCCATTGCTATTAATTGATCAAGATCACAATCTTCAACATTTTTTTCGACGACGAGAAAAATTCTTAAAAATTCATTGACTTATAAAGTTGAATACACTTTGTGGGCAGAGGGAGGGTCAGTTAACTTGTCGTTAAAGACGAATTAATTTTGCTATAAAACGATTGAAAAAGGACACGAGTCCGCCACGAGAAGCGGGTCGTCACCGTTGCCCGTCACATGGCTTAGATTTACGAGCTTGGAACGAAAACCGTAAGCCCCACTCGGATTAAAAACCCTGTTTAACTTTGTTTCGGATTCATGAGGCTCGAAATTTTAATTCGCTTTAAAAAGGATTCTTCGCGGAGAGGGGAGAGCATTGCGCTCCCTTTTTTCTGTCTCAATCTGGGGCGCAAGGGCCCCGTAATAAATTACGACAGCATTTACGGCGGGAAAACTCCAGTTATAAAAGTTTTTTTTTATGCTCGACATAAATATTTGAAGGGTATTTCTATTACACGATTAAAAAGTGTTGTTATGGTCTGAGCTTGATGTAAATTCGGTGGTATCCAGCGTAATTTTCATTTTTTTAATTTTGTCTGCTGAACAACATTTTCTTTTGTGTTGAGGGTATTTGATAGGCGCATCATTAACTTGAACATCTTATATATAAAAAAAACAAAACAGCATATTTAAACAAAAAGTGGATTCAATATTTAAAAAAAAAACGCAGCTTACTCATTTTTAGTGAATCATGTCATATCATGTCGAACAAATGTTACTTAAACGAACTAAAGCACTTCAAGTCCGCCTTTTATGTCACCAAATTGAGAGCAGTTATTAAAACTCGTCAAACTTGTGTATGTATATGCATTGGAAACTGAACATTAACCTTACAAAGCAAACCGGCCTTAAGTATCTATTGGCCGGTCTTGAATGCCAACAATTTCGCGAGTAGTTATGACGCTGAGCTTTTCGGACTGTACCAAGATTGCTTCAAAGCCCATTCAATTGAGGACAGTAGACTGCTCTGGCTTACTCACTTATACTATTTGAACGAAAAATAACAATGCCTAGTAATACAATATGATAAGTGGAGAGAATTGTTAAGACCTACCAGAATCCGCCCTACGTGGCCGTGCTCTTGACTTTGATGATGAGTAATTGGAATTGTTTGACCTATTGATACCAAAAACAATTGCAAAATATGTATTAAAAAATATTAAGCCTTAGCTTTGCACGCTGTCGTCATTCGGCTGTTGAAAGCACATAAAATTCTTAACGTCTTGCGCTCCATTAGCCAGGATAATACCATCTGGACAACTAATAGCACGGTCCAATCTCCAGGATAATGTCTTTTGTAGTCGGTCTCTTTGAAGCTTTATTTTTGGTATTTCCCGAAATATTTCCGGGGCATAATTTTACAATAGTGCACTTAAGGGATTAAAAAATGCAATAATTTTTTTAAATATGAAAATTACAGTAGAGAGCTGCCTTATATGTTGATTTTAATAATATTTGAAGTCTTTACCTGCTTTGTATAAATAAGTTAGTTGTTTTATCTGGAAAGGCTGTATCCACATCTTGTGGGCGTTAGAGTTGTATGAAGTGTTGTGACCATCATTTTATTAAGTGAAAGAAAAAGCAATTTCAACGAAATATATTTTTGACTACCATGAATCACTTGAACAAATTTTTACAGAATATAGTGATAACGATGCGTTCAGTTGATATAAGTGCACTATATGGTGACATAGTAAATAAAAATGTTGGTCATTTTTAAATTTCTGTTATGATACTTTAGAAAGCTTCCAAAATCACAGTTATAATGATGATTTATTTTTTATTTGATAATTTTGACATCATATATATTTTAATAATAAAAATACATATTTGAGCAAAGTCAGACTATGGGTATATTAATTCGCTTTTTTCACATTTCGCTTCCTTAACGATACATATTTGTATACGTTCTGACCTGATTCATGATTACATCATGAATTGTTTTCAATTTATTTAATAATTTATCTAATCCAACTCCGGGAGCTGAATTCCACTTTGAGAAAAAAGCTTTAATTGAAGACGGGAGAAACTATTTCATGTCTAAAAAATAATCAAATGCTTCTTGCTTGAAATGAAAAACGAATTGTTACCATGTAAACAAATAACGATAATATTGTAAAAAGAGCCGGCTGCGTGGTAAGTAGTCAATGTTCGGGTTTGGTTACGGAGGTCACTGGTTCGAATCCCAGTACTGACAGCTAATAAAATTTATAAGCTGTCAGCACTGGGACAATAATTAATTTTATACAATCGATTTATGGATTTCTGTTTGGAGACATAAACGTATATGATGTTTTGAATTCTTACCTATCACCTATCACATCATACAAAACGGAGTGAGAGCGATTAGCGTGAGTGTGTTCGAATAAAATACAATGAAAAGGGACATTGTATTTTTGTAGAACTTATGGCAACGTTATTTATATGAAAAACTTTCAGAAACACCGAGTATTTCTAAACATCAATATTGTTATCTATTCCAGCCTTTTGGGATGATCTTACATTGTTTCCAACATTGACTTCGAGGAAGTAATCAATATAAAACAAAATTTTAACCAATAATAGCAAACTGTAGGTACTATATTTTTTAAGAAGGACTGCTAGCATAATGCGATTGGGTAGGAATGTCGGTACGTTGTAAAATTAATTACCCCAAAGACGGGCGATGTCTGTTCTTGGACCCTCACACAATACGGTGGTCGTAAAAACGTTCATGCTAAAATATTTCTAAAGTAAATCGATAATAAAACCCCATTTTTTTCAAAATATCGCCTTAAATAATACAAGAATGGTTTATTTTACAATCCGTGATAGCTTAGTGAATATTTTAGCTCAAATTAGTGGAATTTAATTACGTTTTCGAAGAAAATTATACCAAATATGATACGCGTTATTATGGTCACCATTGGAGCTACACAGATTGTCTCAAAAATACGTTTGACTTTTTGTTTAAAACCGTACTCAATTTGCTGGTAATACGAGTAAAATCTGGACCCAGAGTAGACTATTGGTATTGAGTAAATCTAGTGAGAGTGCAAAGTGTTAAATTTTCATTTCTTTGTATCCATATCCGCTCCTAATGTCAAGCATGTGACCTTCTAATGGAGGTATCTCAACCGAAGTTTTTCTACAAGAATTACGTGTTACTCGCTCAACTTCTTTCTTTTTTTCGAAGACAAGACTAGCGGTTGGCTTATCACTCTCGCTACACCACATTATTTTGAGATTTAAATGGTTGGGTGAATTTTCAGACATCAAAAGCATCAATGACTTCGAACAAAAATCGATAAATCGATTGAAAAAATGATCTTCGTACTGGTAATTGAACCCGTTAGGTATGGCATGGGATCACTGTTGAGCCGTAATTTATATGTATTATATGTTCATTAAAAAGTATATATATTTTATTTGATTAAAATAAATACACCGGCAACCCCTTCGTGTCATAGTCACAGAATTATTGATTAACACGTACGAAAGATTATTTTTTAACACGTCATTCAAAATGTATTATCATACTTGTTATCTATCAAATAAAAGATATCATAAATAATAAGCCATCGTTAAAAAAGATTTATTCGATAAATCTCATACAAAAAAATAATCTTTATGAGCATAAGGATTCATTTCATCAGCTCTATGAACTTGTCTGATTATTTGAACAATCCGTGCGACAATCTTAAATATATTTGGATCTCTTAACTCAGGTGCATTCAACTTCTTTTATTTTATATTTACTCGGTAAAAAACACTGAACTGTCTTGTTATATCCCGAAAATTTGGTAAACACTACCTAGACTATTTTATCACTGAGAATAATATTGAATAAAGTCTGAAAATAATTGAAATACAACTTATTTCAACCAAAAAAGTCGTTATTTATTATATACAAAATTAATATTGGTCGTTAATCTTCTGTAATTTATATGATTTGATATTATATGCAACAACAAAACAGATTTCTTTTCGAAGGCATAAATAAGTGTTTGTAATGTATTAAATGTGTATAAAGCAGGTCGGGGCAAACTTTTCGGATGAAGGGCCAAATTCAGGAATTCAAAATGCATTATTTATTATCATGAAAAAAAAACAATCTAATGAGAGGAACTGCTTCACATATTTTAACGTTTTTTTAATTCAATTTTGAAATGTTAATTTTGTAGTTAAGATTCTTAAAACTGCTTGTAAATGTTCATTTGTGATTTTTGATAGTAAAGAGTATTTATTGAGGTTCATGATTGAAAATGTTTGTTCATATATATAGTTTTATCCATAAATAAAGATTATTATATTTATTTTCAATCTTTTTTTAAAAATGCGTTAAAAGATAAAAAACGTGAATCTTTTTCAAAAATATAATATTGCTTGCGGGCCGCAGAAAAATACGCAGTGGGCCACGGTTTGCCTGGTATAAAGCATAGTTAGTATATTCTTCTTCTTCTTTAGCCATGTTTGCTCCCTATGTGAAGCATATAGCCGCCACGCGGCACCTCCATGTTTCCCTGTCTCCCGCCAATTGCCTTGCTTCCTCCCATGACATGCCAGCACCCCTCAGTTCCGCCGAGTACATCCTATGAATAGTACCCGACGGACGTCCGGAGCGCCGGAATCCTACCTATCGAAAGAAGAGGCAGGCAGGATTGAGGCTTTCCGGAGGCATCCGCAGCACGTGAACCAGCCAGTTCCAACGTCTCTCCATAACCACCGACGTGGCAGGACGCTGTCTTGTACGCTCCCTTATCTCTGAATTCCTCACAAAAAACCATATACCACTTCGAAAATGAGAGGAAGAGCAACTAGGTAAAAAACAGTTATTGTAGAAAAAACTTATCTTGAAATACTTATGGGAAGATGCCATTATGGTCCACATTGCGAACGGACCCTGATTAAAAAAAATGGTATGACTTATATTTAAAAAGCTGAGGTCGTAGACGAGTGGTAAATGGTCACAGGCATCAATTCTAATACGAACATTTTCATAAATTATTTTATGAATTTGTGTTCGAAATTATGGTGATGAATGTCTAAATATAAACTAGAAGATCAATTACTCGAATATAAAAATATCTCACAAGTATTAATAATAAATCACAGTATTTTTAGACGAGTTTTAAAACTTGAATATCAAGTATATTTTTAATTAAATATTTTAGGCAATAAACCAATATGCTATTTGTATTATATCAAAAAAAAACAGTAGGAAAAATTCACATTCATTATAATATATAACATTTTATCGCTTGTCAATAAATATAATTACTACATATCGTTTTATAATTATTTTTAATTGAATGTTTCAATAAAAGATTTATTTTCTCTGTATTTATGCGTCGGTAGTAGAGAGCTTAAAAACTTCAAAGAGGCACTTATCACCTTTTACTTGAAGAGTGCATTATACGTTTCAAAATTAGATATCTGACAAGTCGTCATAAAGATCTAAATTGACGTGCCACAAGAAGCTTGACTGATTTAGCCTAATTAGCATACAGATGCTTTTTAATAATTAATAAAAGATTAGAAGTAGTAACATGGAGAATATAATAAGTGGTGATAATCTTGTGCCACTTATAACTGACATTATAATTATTGCTTTTAATATCGACTGTGGAAAGGAAAAAGGAGGTGACCCTCACATATAATCTAATGTTAATTTAAGAAATTGTCTAGAAAAAACTTTTTTTTCAGTCTTATTTCTTGGCTTAAATTTTAACAAGCTCATCTTTTTTCAAACTTAAAATGTAAATTTAGATACTAATTCGGCATTTACAGCTTACATCTTTTTGATAGAACGTGTATCAAGTTGGATACATAGTGATTATCGCAAAAAAGCTCTTTTGAAAAAAACTGTGGGTTACGTCTTTTTTCCTTTCCACAGTCGATATATTTTTATTTCATACCGACTTGTTTATTTTGTTACATTTTTTTAAATTGAAAACTTTATTTGATAGTAGAAGTCGCAACGTAGTTTTAATAAAAAAGATAAATTAGTTATCACGTGACAATGCCGTCTTTCAACATTTCAATAATGCGCAGACATAGAGAGAGAGAAGGTGTGTGTGTGTGTGTGTGTTTTGTGCTGTGAATTGTAAACACACATATTTTAGGTATATAGTGTTATTAAAATTATATTTTATCCCACATTAATCCCATATTTTATGAGTTTTTGTTTCAATCATAAATATGACATATAAATTATCCATGTTCATTTTTTGTAACATGTTTGTTTAGTTTTTTCATCTTATATCTTACCGATTACCCAAAAGCCTTATGAAATAATCATGATTTAAATCTGGAAATACGTACATTCGTAATTATTTTATTTATCTCGTTATTTTAGAGCCGAGAAAACAACCGGGATGTCGGTAAATATTTCAGTTCTGCCTTTTATATTCTGTCGTACCAATTCAAGGTAAATAAGAAAATCGTTATTTTAAATACATATTTTAAAAAATAAATAAAGCATTCATTTTTCTCTGCTTCCACTATTACAGAAATAAACTAGTACAAAAGTAGAACATATAGACTCGAGTTGGATTGTGTGTTATATATGATCTTTCTTTCTCGTTAGTGGTCACATCCATTTCGAAATGTTGTTTTTTATCAAAACAAAAAAAAACACGAATTATTTATTCTAACACGATTCTCAGAAACAAAAGAGGATAGCGAATTTCCTAATAACAAGACATTTAACAACACAATACAGTAATAAACAAACGAAAATATTCATTAGATTCTATCACATTAAGCGTTTCAAGAAATTTCTAGCGATGAATGCGATTTATGTCCAGTCGCTCATAAAAGTCTATGTATATAATCAAAAAGTATTATTTTTTCTAAATCAAAATACATGCTAAAAAGTCTTGCGAAAAAACCGTTTAAAAAAATGAAGTGTTTAAAGATAAGAAATTAAAGATATGTTCCATTAAATTGGACCGTGTAAAAGAAGCCCATGCAAAAAGAAAATTAGGTGTATATATGAGGAGCAAACATTCAAAAAGTGTTTTGTCACACAAATACAAAGCTTGGAAAATGATGATTTAAGTGTTGCAAAAGTGACGGTTTGTATGGATGTGTCAACTTTATGATTTCATTTTAATATGAAAAAAAACCTTTTTGAACACTAATTTTGATTTCCATTCATAGTTTTTATTATGGGCTATCAGAATTGATATATAACGCCATTTTTCAAAATTTGTGACAAAACACTTTTTGAATGTTTGCTCCTCATATTATGAATAATGTTTTCTTTTATAATGACGTATACCTATACTACAAAGTTTTTTTTAACTCAGGAACGAGTCTTCAATTTTGCCATAAATTATATAATTTTTTTACACATTTTTTTGTGGAACGTATCTACCGTGTAAAATGTCTTCGATATTATGATAAATTACATTTGAATAAAACAATAATTTATTACAACCTTCGTATTTGTATTTGTAAAACACAGGTGCGAGATTATAGTATACCTATAAAATCGCCATTCCTCGTTTAGTAATTACAAGTATTAACACCATGAGAAATTATTATTGTGTGTGGCTGATTGCTCAGTTCCTGTTTCCCATAGCTGGGGCTTGTCGCTCGCGGTCGTTCAAAGTTGAATAATAATGAACGTTGTCCGTCCAACGGCGGCGTTGTGCAGTGCATATTTTACACGCTGATTTTTTTCTCCTTGTGACCATTATGAATTTTACACAGGCTTAAATTCAAACAGCTACCATACACTTGGATAATTATTAGTATCTGCAAGCCACGTCCGTTGCCAATGGGTTGAATATATTTGACGTTAAGTTCGTTACGCCGAAAATGATATTCACATGTCACTTAAAAGGTTATTAAATTGTATAATAAATCAATCATATAACTGTTTATCTAAAAATAATGTAATCATTAAAACAGTGATTTATTAAATGCTTTGTGTTAACAGTTAACACATAATTGAGCACTGGAGAGGTGGAGGGACCCAACTAATAACATGCTTAAACCTTTTTCATTTACCTATTAAAAGTACAATCATGTCTTTACTTGGTGTTATAGTGGATTGCATATTTTTATTCTACGCAGGCTTCTTCCCTTTTACTATACTTTAAGTCTAAGACATGTAGAATATTACAACGCATCTTACTTTTTTTCTAAATTACCACTTGGCTCACTTCACCCAATTAAAAGTTTATTTTTGAAAATCGTGTCATCGGTACCCAAATAACGCAAGAAGTTTAATATATTTTAAATTTGAAAAATATCTCATTGATTTTGATAAAACAAAAACAACGGTGTATTAATTTCGTATCATTTAAAAAAAAACATCTTTAATTATTGTGAATCAAAATTAGTAAATTATTAATGAATAGTGTTACAAAATTTATAACGAGCGGTTTCCTTCGATTAAATTTCCTATAGGGCCTGTTTTAATATTCTCATGCATTATAAAATATATCGAGCTGTATTTATTTGTCCTTCGTCAATGTTATGATAAAAGTTGGTAAGTAACAGATTGTTAGTTCTGAGTAAACAGCAAATGAAACATTTCAGGTTTTAGGATAAAGCATTTAGCATCGATGTTTTATCTTACATATTTAATTATAATATCAAAATATAGATGCATTAATGCAGATCTGACACAAAAAAAGAGTTTAAAAGTAATAGACAGGAACAATTGCCTGCCATAAAACCGGCATTAATAATAATTACCTTTACAAATAAATGTTTTTTTCTGCAAACTGATATAACCAATGCTCCGCTTGAGTTATTCTAGACCAGGGGTGGGGTACCCTTTCTTCTCTAAAGGCCGCATTAATTTTTTTCTGATTTGACATAAGGCCGCAGTAAACATTGACTAGGGAATTATTTAGGTCTTCCATTAATTTTGACATCGAAAATCTCAGGAATTTACGAATTTACAAAATTAAAAAATTGGCCAAAAGGCTGCAGGTTCCCCACGCCTGTTCAAGACAAAGAATTGATATAAAAGAATCTCTTTGTATACTTAACTCATTGTTGTTTCTTCTGCCAGAAAGGTGACGAATTGTACTTGGAGATGCATTTTATTATTTTATACCAGAAACTATAAATGGATTTGTAAATGCTTTTTTTATTTATTTATTTTAACGTCGATGTAATAATATTAATCAAAAGTTATACAATAGTTTAATGAAAATGGATAAATATTGAGTACTTGTAATTATTCTTATTTGAAGCTCTACTTTTGGCTGTTGACACGTACGTACTGCGTACCATAATCAAGTTTCGCAAAAAAAAAAAAAAAGCTATCGTCCACTTATTTCAGTCATAACTGCAAACCTGTTAACCCGTCAGGTCAGATTCCGAAGACATCTCAACGTCCACTTCGACAGTGGCAGAGGCTTCTCGTGACAAAATGCAATAACACGCAGTAGCCATTAAATATAATGCACAATAAATAAAGTCCACTTGTGTGTGTATAAATTAACTTCCAACGCCATTTTGTAAATGACGGAGAGGGCCGTGTACATATCTACTGTGGAAAGGAAAAAAGACGTAACCCACAGCTTTTTTCAATAATCACAATGTATACAACTTGACACACATTCTATCAAAAGAATAGAAGCTGAAAATGCCGAATAAGTATCTAAATTTATCTCTTAAGTTTGAAAAAGATGACCTTGTAAAAAATTAAAACCAAGAAAAAACACTGAAGTAAAAGTTTTTCCTAGACAATTTATTTAATTAATATTAGATTATGTACCAGTTTGGAAGTATCCGTGCACTTCAATGTTGTGTATAATTTATAATTTGCATATGTCACAAAATCATCAAAACACGTTTTTAGAGCCTCCTGTAAAATTTGATATGTGTGGGTTACGTCCTTTTTCCTTTCCACAGTCGATATAATATGCATATTATATTGAATAAAAAAAAGTTCTGCAACCATTATCCATCACAAACATGCTGCAGCTTATTAAATAGTTTATTTTTTTACTTGTGATGTATTACATATTGAAACTATGTAGATCTTGCAAAGTGGGCTCTCAGTTTTCTGGGTACAACCTCGAGAGTTCAACCCGTTTCCCATATGTATTTTATATAATTGATGCATTTATAATAATTTAATTTAAGATTTCGACTGAAGTTGCTTGGTGGAATTTCAAATTATGTACATTCGCACATATTTTGGCTTCAGGCTTTCAAGTGCACGGATGAACTTGAACTGACGCTTAGTAAATGAATGTTTCGTGTTTATATAAGAAATAAATGAATCATTAAGTTTAAAGCCATTGCTGGCAAAAAATATTATAGCCCATGAAAATGCCCATAGATTTGAATGGTGAGTAGTTTTAAGAATTAACAATTGACAAGCTGCAATTGAAGAGAGTCCATAAGAAATTTTCTAAGATATTATTATTTCAAAAATTGAAATTCTTCCCCTTTGATAATTCCTTAAAGAAATACTACCCCACCAAATTTCTTTTGGGATGTTATCATTTCACTCTCTTGAAGCTCGAAGATCGTTTTCAAGCTTAAAGCATTTTTCCCTTCTCCTTCGGGGCCGAGTTAATAATCCTCAAATTCTCATGACTATTAATTTACATGCTCCCAATTTATTCTTACGTAGGTAAAACTATGAACAAAAACTTTTATTTCTAAAAACTTATACATACCTCGCTTAGGAGATATGAGTCACCAGTTCCAAGGGCCGTTCGATTGATCAACGCATTGCCTAGAGAAGTGGACATTTTTAGTGATAGTATTTGTGAATTGTTTGTTAAATTTTACTATTTTATTTCTTGATCTTTTATGTTGATTTTGATGTACTGTGTAGTTTTATTTTCATATTTTGTCTTATTATATTTTTCAAGTACATGGCGAATTGGCGTCAGCTGTTATGTCATGTACTGTAATTTTAATTTTTAACAATAAATAAATAATATATAATTCTGTCAACTGAAAACTTAAAATACAAAATTAGAGCATTAATAAAAAAAAACAACCTTACGAATACTGACTGTCGGTGTTCAGTCAACACAATTGCGAAGTTGTTCGATTCTTAACAGGATAATAAAAATCTAGCATTTTCTCATATTATACTTACCCTGTCCTAAAGCTATTTTCTGTATAAGGATAGATCGTAAATAAATATACTCTGTCGGCCACTTTCATTAATATAACAACAGTCAGTCCTAAAAATTGTCGTCATTATTGATATGATAGAGAATTGACAAAATAGTTCACTTTAAACTCGCAATAGGGCCGCGTATGCATATTGCTAAATTATGTAAATAATTACTGTTCTTCGACAAGCTCACATTTTACGATCAATTTCTTGGCTCGGGTAACCGAATGAACACTTTCTTAAGATGATTTATGGTCAAATATTTAGAAAGATCATTTATCGTGTAACACCTTTTATGAATTACTCAATTATAATTTTCTAAAATCTACACAGCGAGAGAAAATAATTCGAGATAAAAATTATTTAAAAAAAATGTTTTTATTAGAGCAACACTTTGATATGTCATAAGTTCCTGATATTTTTTATGAATTATTTTCAGTTTGGTTGATTTTTTTATGTACCAATGAGTCTAATTTGAATAATGTAAGAAACAGGTGGAAGTGACGGCGCTTAGTTAAAAACTAAAGTTTCGAGCAAATTACGATCAAAGTTTTTTTGGTGTATTGTTTTTCCGTCAAAATGAATTGAATGTCACTATGTGTCAGGAGAATTTTGATGTTTATGTGGGATAACAGGGCTTTAAAATCTTTTTCAAAAAAGAAAAGTAGTTTTTTTAAATATAATTAAAATAATAAAATTAAATAGAAACGGATGCAATAATAATTAGAAAACTGTAGCTGTAAATGAAAAGTTAAAAATATGAGACATATGTATATCGACTGTGGAATGGAAAAATAACGGAACCCACAGTTTTTTCAAAACAGCTTTTTCCGATAATGACAAACTTGATACACGTTCTATCAAAAGGACGTAAGCCGCAAATGCCAAATTAGTATCTAAATTTATCTTTTAAGTTTGAAAAAAGATTGGGTTGTGAAAATTGAAACCAATAAAAAAGACTGAAAAAAATGGTTTTTCCTAGACAATTTCTTAAATAAATATTAAATCATGTCAATTAAACACTAGTTTAGAAGTCTCCGTGCACTTCAAGGTTGTTTTTATAACTTATTTTCATAACTTGCATATGGCCGTAAATCATCAAAACACTTTTTTGTGCCTCCTGTAAAATTTGATTGTGTGGGTTATGTCCCTTTTCTTTTCCACAGTCGATATGTTACTTAGGTAAAATATAAATCAATTTACATTTACGGTTTCAACTGCCAATTATTAGTTGAAGGTATTTTAATTAAAAAATTAAAAACACACATTTTTTGTACCTCCACATTTTTTTTTAAATCAGGAACTATTCAGCTCATCGTTGGCTTATTTTCCATTGACGAAATGTACAATTTAGTAAGACAACGTACTTAAAACAATTGGTACTAAAAATATGATACTCTTTATGGAGGGAACCGGTCCTTTACTATATATTTATCGTGGAAGAAGTACAAAAAAGTGGTGTCTTAATTGTATTGAATTAGAAAATAATGGATTGTTGCTCAGTTTCTCAAATCAATAGTTCTAGTTTTATTTAAAATAACATTTTTAGAATATATTTTTTCAAGCATTCAAATGGTAATAATGCTCATGAAACTTACATATTTTTGTCGATATGATTTATTGAAGCAAAATTGTATTATCTCGTATTTCGTACATTTTCTCGGATAATGTGAGTAGCTATACGTTTGATTAAATAAAGATATTTTCCAACATTATTCCTAGAATAAGGGTCTATCGCTCAGGACCAATCGAAAATTATATATACCATCATAATAATGATTTCGTTTGTAATAATATTAGCCTTGGTGCTGTAATAATTTTTCAATTAATTTGAGCGGAGAAGGAATTTTCCATTATTTGTTGATTTTCTTGGAAAAAAAGAATATTTGTATTAACACAAAGGAAACCTAAAATGTTAAAACAGATATCACCCGAATAATAATTAATTTTCTTCTTTTTATATTACAGTATTTTTTAAATTGTTTTTATTCGTCCTGAAACATTATTTAAAAAAAAAAAACATCTTACCTTTATAAAAATACTCACATATGTCACAGATTTCGCGTATTTTTATACTTGTATATTGTGTTTTATAATCCAACACAATTCAATACTTTAAAATTCTTCTTATCAAAGTTTTCATATGAATAACTTTCTTTACTAAACGTTCAGGTAATACGTAAATATATTTATTAGAGAAAAAACTTGAACCAAAATAAAACAGCGTTTAAAGTATTTTTTGAATTTGGAACGATTATTCGAGATGTGTAGTTTGACAGTTTGATCGGACAAAAAATCATATTCATAGACAATATAAGCTGATTGTTCTTTCTTTAAATAAATGAATTTGTGCGTGGTACAAAGAAACGCTGCGACTCTAACAAAATAGCTTATATTAAATTTAACAATACGTGAAATCAAATTTTTAGTTTTGAGTTAAAATTCTCAATTTCACACGACAGCGTGAAAACTGAATCACCTTATGACGAAATTTCATTTACAAATCCAGTTCACACACTTCTTTGTTATGTTGGTATACAATAAAGTTATAAAGTGACATTTAAATCTCAAATTCAACCGTTTGAGAAATTGAGAGTTGTCAGTTTAATAATCTGTAATATTTTTTAATACTGGCATCAAAGAATAATGCTTTTTTAAAAGTCCATGTCCGCTTCCAATGTAGAGCATATAACCTCCTAATGGTGGTATTTCAACAGAACATTATTGTTTTTCTACGATAGCCGATTGTATAGTAGAGATAAAAGATTAGGGCAGGACAGGATTGGAAGAGTAGGAGGTAATTTGTAGGCACCCATGCCTTCGAAAAGAAAAAAATCCTCTACTTTCGAACATTCAACATTTTTCAGTAACCAATTGTGTGCGAAAGTGGAGGTTTGCCTGTAATAATATTTCAATGCACACGAAAGGCAACAAAAAATCATTCAGGGTCCACAAACGATCCTTCAACAAAATGAGCGCTGTTGCATCCGTCCGCTGGAGATCACCTCACGAAACTGAACGGATGTAGACACCATGATAAATTTTGAAAAAAATAGCGGCGTAGTGTGTCATTATAAATTATTCACAGATACAGGTGGTGAATACGTAAACTATTTTTTTAACAGCATTGCATTTTTTTTTATTGTTTAAGTGACTAATTTTTTAAAATATTTCTTAGCACTTTTATCAAGGACATTACTTACAAATTATGTAAACTGAAACTATTTATATGTGATGAGAATTAGCAGTCTGCAGCGAAACCGGCAAACCTATCATGGTAATTGAATGTGGAAACAAGTACAAATGAATATTATGACATTTATAAAAACACAATATTACTTTGTACTTTATTTAAAAAGTCAGGACAGGCTTCGATCATTGCAAGCATTGTCAACTTGTCATTGCGATCATTGCCAGTTGACAATGCTCCCAAATGACAGTACAAAGGAATATTGTGTTTTTATTAATATAATGCCTTTCCACCAAGTATCGACAGTGAACACCCTAAAAGTGATAAATGCTTTTTGTCAAAATGGTGTAATCGATGCACCAACTGACTTATTACATAAAATAAACAATAATATTAAATTAGTGGATTTCAAACTTTATGTTACTGTGCCTCCTTTTGAGGAAAGAATATCTTTGCGCCTCGCCATCTTTTATTTCATATAGTAATAAAGACACGTTTTAAGGGGTAAATAAATATTTTGGACTGTTTGCGCCTCCTTTTGAAAAAATCCACGCCTCCCAGGTTGGCAGGGTTGTTAAGGGTTTCTTTGTCTCTATACTTATCTCATTTTTGTCAGTTTAAGCCAGAAAAGTAACGATTTGAAGTTGGCTGTCAGATTCTAGTTCGACATCGGTCTTGTTTGCTTTGTTTGACCACACCAGTGATGGTTTGACGTGAACGTATTGTTGGATTGACTCAGCGAATGAATATAAACTGCTCTACGTTGATTTCCGTTTCAATTAAGGCGCCGTCCTTTTGTGGCGATAAAAAAATCACGATTTAATTATTTTGCAGCACTATTATTTACACACTCGATTGTTTCATGGGATGCATCGCTGCCTAACAACAGCCAGCCTACTGTTTGCTTAACGGACGTGGCACATTTTTAGACATTGGGTGTTTTTATATTTATAACATTTGGAGCAGCGGTGGGCTACCAATATGTTAATCGGTGTTTTGGGAAAGGAGTGAATTTTTATATCACTCTTATGCAATTATATGCAATACTAAAATAAGCAATCGATTGTTACTTAATACATTTAGAATATGCTATTTACCGTAAAATTATCAATTTAAATGACTAAAAATGTACTACTGTGTATACTAAAGCTGTCGTAGATAATATATAAAACAGAAATTGCACTCAGTATATACTAAGTTTATCTGAGAATATTGTTCTATATGAAATTAACAAGGGGCTCTCTGGCCTTAGTAAAATTTAACAAGGGGCTCGAGCGAGCCCCTCCGAGCACCCTCCAGCCCACCCCTGATTTGGAGGCGTTCACTTCTTTGCATCAGTGTATCTAAGATCTTTTGCATTAAGCTTAGTTAAAATTTCTTTAAAAAAATCATTATCAGTTATAAACAATCGTTAAAACTAGATACTTTGTTTTACTTATTTATTGAAGAATTGAATATTATAAATCTTAAAGTAATGTACTTAAATCAGGTCAAATACTTTCGCTTATTGATTATTTTTTTTGGATATCAAATTTATGGAGATTTTAGTACCAGGACGGGTTAGCGTCAAGGTTCTTCTAGTCTCCTTCATCGCTAATGTTTTTGAAAAATTGTTTTCTCTTACCATTGTTGCAGACGGAAGAGTGTGATCACTACAGAGATAAAAAGTTCACGGGAACTCCATATGCATTATTTTGCAAACAGCACAGGTACCTTTGGTCCGTAAAGCGGGTGTTTTTCTGCGCGGAGGGCTTTGGAGAGGGCCCAGTATTATTGATATTGTGATAGTAATCAATAAATTAGATACTGTGATAAAACTATTTTTTTTACTACAAATTAGAGTAAATTTCAACCTGAACGGTTTTGTTCAGACGGTTTCTAATTGCATCTGTTTTTTTTTATTTTTTAAGTCATTAAAAAATGCTACCTAGTTAAAATAAACCGAAAACGTTTTTCAAAAAATAGCATTTACATAGTTTTTCGTGAAATTTAAACTCTTTTTTTACCGATGAAACAAAAAATAATTAACCTGCTCTTTTCGTATTAACTATGACTATTGAATGAATTGGCATTCTTTTGTAGAATTCCATTATAATAAGGTCAAAAATGTCAATGTATTTAATTTAAATATTTTAAGATGATTACTATTTCAGCTTTACGCCCTCGTCGGTACTATAGTCCTGACGAAGACGTTAAGCTGAAACAGCCCTTTAATTATATATATAAATGTAGAACTAAAATACATTATAAACAGTCAAGCTATTCTATTCTATAACTTGATTTACCGTGGTTATTAACAGCAATGAAATTAAGCTGAAAGCAATGAATTATTTTATTTGAGTATTGTTTCTATACAATCGGATCCTTCTTATCGTCTCATTTTACTGATTTCAAATTGTATATTACAATCTTAACAAAAACGTATTTAAATATTTTCTAAGCTTATTATATAATTGCCTCCTTCCCATGAAAACTTATGCAATGTCTAGTTAAATTAATATCACGGTGATTATTTAAAGTTGAATTCTATAACGGAGTTTTATTCGCATACCACACCACAGCCAGGCGTTAAGTGCGCAAGGCCGCATCGAGGGGACGCTAAATGCAACCAATTATGCAATTGGTATGCATGCAAACGGATAAATGCAATGGAGAATCATCTTTTAATTTAATTACAACTACCTTGTTTCTCTATTCCAGTTTATAAAACGATTATCTCACCGTTCATAAAATAGTTATTTCAAAAAGCATAGTATATTTGAAGAACTCGAGCTGCTTAGTTTTTTTAATACTTTATTCAAAACAAAACTATGTATCTGAAAGCTTATTGATTTGATTCCACTATGTTTAAATAATCGTTTCTTTTATCGTGATGTATAGCAGTGCTTCCTAGCGTTTTTCATGCCATGGACCCCTAAATCTGAAAACAATAATCTGCGGACACACGATTTTTTTTCATTTCACATGTTCATATTTTATCACAAAGAAAGATTGTTGAAAGAATGAAAATTTTCGCCGACCCCCGCGAAAAACCTGCGGTCCCCAGGTCGGGAAACACTGGTGTATAGTAACGGATCATTCAAGTTCCAGTACGGACAGCATTTTTTCAATAGATTTATCGATTTCTGTTCTAAGGCATGGATGCTTAAAATTTTCTTCCCCACTCTTCCAATCTTTAAAAAAACGTGGTGCAGCGAGAGCGATTGTCTTATCCTGGCATATCCTTTATAGCAGTGCTCCGCAACTAGTGTGCGATCCTAAGAGTGCCGCAGCGCATTATTTCAGTGAAGAAAAGATCAAATACTGTGTTCATATCATATCAGAGTTGCCTAGTTATAGTACTGAAGAGGCAATATATATTAAACAATTTAGAACGATGTCTAATGCTATTTTTACATATACCCTTATGTATACATGAATATATGTATATATGCATATTTTAAGTGAGTTGCGGAAATCTGAAGAAAATTTTGGTTTGCCTTGGGAGAGAAAAGGTTGCGGAGCACTGCTTTATATCATATGCTCTCTTGGAAAAAATAAAGGTAGAGCAACTGAGTGATTAGCAGTTCTCATAAAAAACGTTTGTTGAGATATCACTATTGGAGGCCATATGCTGCACATTGGAAACAGACATGGTTAAGTAAACAGTTATCAGTTAAGAATAATTGATTAAACTTCTGTAACCTTCTATCGCCTTTTGACATATTTAGGATTTCAAATCCACGGACGAACTCAATGCATTTGATTGAATTGGCATTTAATTGGAAGAACTCCATTATCATAAGGTAAAAAATAAAACTATCGCTATCAAAAGCAGTTATCAACTATTTAAAAAATATATTTGTAGAACTAAATACTTCGTTATTTTTTAGCTTATTAACACAATTTGACATTAAGTAAACTGTTTTTATCGTTTGTATATATAAAAAAAAGGAAATGAGGTTATACTATTATTGTTACTAGATTGATTTTGATCTGAATTTATTTTAATACCGATTCTATATTAATGACTAATCTTAATTGGGAAAAATATTCATAAATCGCATGCTTAGTAATAGGGTTGTCGGTTTTCAAAAAGTTTCTGGTTTTTTAGCTAAATTTTCGACATTCGAAAACCGGTTTTTTTCAACTTTGTAATCGGTTGTAACTACAACTCTTAAAAAACCACGGAGGAATCAATAAATAGATTTCTTGAGAAACCACACCAAAAAACTTATCATTATACCACATTAAAAACAAAAGGACAAAAAATGGATCTTTTATGTGATATGCCTTAAAGACCATATGCCCCACATCATTACCCAGCGAAAGGGTATTTTCGATATCAGGAAATTTTGTCAGGATCGACCAGTGGACGCTTTGTGTTTTCTTAAATCATATTTTCTGAAGAGTAACACCAAATAGTATCTTGTTGTGTATTATTATGTACATAAATAAACAAAATAAAAAAGAAACTTTTTTCGCTATTTTAATTGCATTATCCATTTTTTGTTAAACTTCGAAAACAGGATAAAACCGGTTTTAGAACAATATTAACATTCAAAAACCAGTTTTTTCAAAAGTCGGTTTTTGTATAAGGCATACGTTGGTAACACACGGACGTATCTAGATTTTTTCAGATTCGAGATACTGCAGTTTTACTAAAATGTAAATCTTTGGGGACAACTATTGTAAAATTAGGATATTTAACCACTCCAAAAATCTAGATACACCAGTATGTTATTAGACATGCGTGTTATATTTATGAATATTATAATTTCGCAATATCCGGTTTGACTTTTTAACCACGTATTAATTTGTGTCGTTACAAGCATTCATGGCGTTGTGCATGTTCAAAGTAATTAGCATCTGATTATAGATCCATTAATTATTAAATTAGAGTTTAACGACGAATACTGAATAATTAAGTAAATCAGGTCATTGTTTTTATAATATAACAGTTTTTTTTTTAAATATTATATTATCTTGGAATGTTTTATTTAAGATTAAAAAAGATACATTTAAAAAAATACTACATTAAAGCTTTAGGTTTCGGGAAACCGAGACGGCAGTTTTCATAATCTTTAAATGTTGGCAAATCAATTGAAACGATTTTTTTCTTTTATAAATAAAACGTCTGAAAGAATTATTTAAAGTGTTCATTGTCAATATTTGGTGAAATGGTAGGTATTGTGTATAAAAAAATAAAGCACTCATTTGTAGTAATCACTGTATTAACGTATTTTCTTATAAGTTGATAATGCTCATCTTAAGCAAAACTGGTCCTGATAGTGTAAATAAAGTACAAATGAGTGCTTGATTTTTTGAATATTGTCTTGCTTTTTTCATATAATTTACATTCGTTTGTAACATAGCTGTTAAAAAAACTTTTATAGCTGCTGTGTTTGCTATAAAAGACAGTGTAAACTGACGCTTTTGTTATGAACTCGATTTTAACTCTTCAAAAGTTGTACATGTTATAACTTCATTTTAATAAAATTAAAAATATTTTTGCCAGCTCTACGCTATGAAATATTTTACTCGTTTTCGACAAAACATAAAGATGTCGGTCATTGTTTCCAGAGCCTCCTTATATTTTTTAAGTTAGTCATCCATTTCTTTTAACAAAAAAATAAGAATTTTAACTAAAATTTAAACTAACATTTAAACTAAAATTATAACAGAAGCCAATTGAGAATTTGAACCGAATCTTCAACAGCAAAAACACGGGTATGACTTAAGCTCACTCGGCTACGACAAATTACTACTTAATCAATATTAGAGCTGGTAACGCATCTCCATTTTTTTTTAACTTTTAACTTGTCATGGTGTATTGATTTTTCGAATTTCTGATAGACACTGTTCTAACAATATCTATCCAAGCGAGATGACTTAACTGTTTTAAGAATAAACCAGTTGGTAAAAACATTTTGTATGTGTAAAGTATCTTACCATAGAAGCCAGAAATAATAATTTCTTATACGATCAATCCCAAAAAAATGAAATTGCCCTAAGGTGGGGCGTACGCCCCACGTTGAGAAACACCGCTTTACACGTCTTTAAAGTATCGGAAAAGTGAAGTAACCTCAATTAATACACATTGCAATAGTGTTATCTCCGTAAAATAAAAACTATTTAATCCACCAAATAAAGACGTGATTGTACTTAATTGTTTTACCATTTTACTAATTATCTAACTCCATCTCTTGAGGCTCATATATTACTGGAGAAACAATATTATATTGAAAAACAAAACCAAAAACAATTTAAAGGAGAAATAGAAATAAAATTCATAAAAAATATATCTCACTCGCTAATCGGAACTGGCGATTGTAATATTTGAAAATTGTTTAGAAAATATTACAATTTTTTATTTATATACTTAATTTTTTTTTGTGTATTCCGATAATTCACCCGTCAATTAATAAATTTACCATAACCGAATTTCTTTCAAATTGTACTGTAAAACCATCTCCTGTTTTATGTATTACCAGGTGTCAGTTCATGTTCATACGTGCATTTGAACACATGAAGATGCCGAAAGGTGGATCCCGGGTAGTTAGTGACAAAACTGTGGTGATGTACAAAATTAAAACAATACAAAGTTAATATTCAAATTCCATTAAGCATCTTCTGTTGAAATTTAAAAATGATCTGAACCACTTTCTGATTTCGTTTTTAGTCAAGATATAAAAGGTTTTCTGTCACTGTTTTTTTTTCCCTAAATACAGTGGCGTGCATTTAGCAGTGTGCTTTCCTAGAGGCATGCGTAGGAATTTAAAAGTTTTTAACGGCAAATCTATGAGATAGTCGCGTGTCGCACGCCATCTCCTTTTTGATACTGTCATGACGTTATCGTAACGGATATGACAGACTTAGTTTTTGCGACATTTTAAATCAACATTTAGTCAGCATTTAAATGATGGTATAATTACTAATTAAACGTAATTTATTGTCATTAGAAATTCTATTTCATTTGTACAAGACTTCTTTTCTGATTAAGATAGCCAAGCAAAAAGAATGTTAGTTACAATACGCAACTTTTTAAGGAATCAAAAATAGAATGCTTTATCGTCTTTTTTTATTTGCTGGGAGATTTTCTTCGATTTTTTTATAACCAAGATTTCATGATGTTGTATCATACCTGTAATAGCGGTTTAATATGTATATAAAATATGATCACATAAATAAAATTGATATCATATGTATCAATATAAATATAAACAATGACGTCAAATTCTGTTTTTTTTTAATAAAGAAAAATAAGTTCTAAACGAGTCCAATATTCAAAAATCTATCACTTCGTAATAAAATAACTTTTACTATTGTTATATTGGAAAGTTTTGGAGAATATATTTTTTATTCGAATCTTAGAAGCTAACATACTAATAGTTTTCATTGCCATGACAATATGTCATAAAACTTTTCTTCATCATTTCCAACATTATCCGCTACCATTGGGCTACACGTATGCTAAGTTGTGGGGATGCAACGCAAGGTAGCACAGAATTAGCAGTTGCAGGCAGAAGTAACACACATGTGCAACCAGCGTGTGCTGTGACAGCTGTGTCACCAAAGTGATATACATAATGACCCACAACAACTCCTTTGTTGTCTTTCAAGGGTAAATATTCAGTTCGCACTAACTCAATAAATTCCTCATACACTTTCGCGGAAAAATCAAAATAGTACATCGTAACCTGCACGCGTCAAGAAAGAATCTATGCCGTCTTCACAACGGGCAAACGCATTTCTACGTACGCGGGTCTGTGCTTCTTCAAGTAATACAAAATCTGTGCTGCTCTACGCTATACTGATCTGCGTTTTCTGCGTCTCAGCACACATATTACCTTATAAAGCGTTTATGCTCTAGAACAGCGTTTCCTAAATTATGGGTCTCAGAAAACAACACGCCGGGCTGCCAATTTTCTAAAATATTTTTTTTATATTTACTAAATAATTTCGTAACACCTCTCTAGTTTAGGACACGCTGCCCTATGTTAACTAAGATTGTCTTGTTAAACAAAATACACACTGTATGTTTTGTGCGTGAGGTAAACACAGAAATGCAAATGAAACATAGAAGTTATATTAATAATCAAATTTCTTTTTATTTCCAATATAAAATTTATTCTGGGAGTTTAAAACCATAATTCATCAAAATTGCTGTATTGCATTGACAGTTATATACTTTAGTTAATTTCAGCTTATGTTGATATTACTGCTAGACACTGTTAAATCTTTATGTTTGAAGGTTATAGATAGTATATCACGTCTACGAATTATGCTTTAGATATATTATTTTATTAAAAGTTATATATATGTTAAATTTAAGAGTTTTGGTAGCAAAATGGCTCATGTTTAAATGATGAAATTCAAAAGTCTCGTGCAATAAGTCTAGTACGAAAAGTTCCGTGCGTCGTAAAATTTTCTATTTTCGTGTGTTGTGTTTCTCGACTATTACCCTTAGCTTAGCCGTGCTTCGTGTTTATTACCCCCCCCCCTACTTTTCGTATCCGTTTTATTATAATGACCTTTAACTAGTCTAGGCTTTGTAAGTTCACAACAAAAAAACAAATATCAAAAGGCTTATTTATTGTTATTGCGTTCTTTGATAGCTTTCAAAAATGCCACCCTCAAACAGCTGGCGCCAAATTTCTGAATACTTTCGTTCAGACGATGCTATTTAGATTAAAACTAATGCTGAATCTACAGCAAGGAATGAAAAAAAAAATGTTTTATATTTCAGCGAGCTACTTTTGTTATCTTAAAAAATAATCAGTCAAAAAAAGTGATTCGTTAATTTTTAATTGAAAAGTGACACCAAAGACATTCAATTTTCTGAATGTAATATTTTTTTGCGTTACTTTGTACACAGTTCTTTGTAGCTCAATATGTTAAGAAGCTTGTAAGCGCAACAGTTGTATCTCATTTTACGTTGTCACGTATGTATGTTTGGTGGAAAAGCATTTTATTTATAATTAAAAACTATTTTTTTCACATAACATATAACAATTTCAAATTATTTCATTTCAACAAATATTATTGTAAATATGGTTGATATATATTTCGGCTTATGCCTTCATTATAACTATAGCTGTCAGAAGGCTTATTCACACAAAAATATTTCTGATGATGGCATGAGTCGAAATATTTATCGAGCATATTATATAAAATAGTATTTGTATAACTGAAATTTTCTCACCTTTTAACAATGGAATTCTACTGAGTGATTGTCAATACAATCAATAAATATGTTTACCGTTGCTACCAAGTAAATTACTACCAATAAATCATTTTACAATTGTAGCCTACAATAAAGACAGGTTCGATCATCGCGATCATTTTCAAGTTGAGCGAAACCGGTTCTTATCATTTGATCAATATGTAGGATACAACGTTTTAGTGAAAGGCGAAAATAATTTTAATATTCAGACGCCCCACAAAATTTTATTTAAGGTGCCTATGTACTAATCTCTGCTAATTGCGTAAATGAAATTAACATAATTATGAAATAGAATTTCAATACTTACTAACTACTAGGGGTTGTCGGTTTTCGAAAACAGGTTTGTCAACTTCGTAACCGGTTGTGCTGAATTTTTCATAAACGAGTCTATAAAAAAGTATAGAAAAATTGAATCTTTTATTTGATGGCTTAAAGACCATATGCCCCACATCCATTATCCAGCGAAAGGGTTTTTTCGATATCAGGAAATTTTGTTACAAAAACATCATCGGACGTTTTGTATTTTCTTAAATCATATTTTCTGAAGAGTAACGCCAAATAATTTCTTATGTAAACAACATTAAAAAAGTTGAACTATTTCTTTTTTTAATTTAATTATTCATTTTTTGTTAAACTTAGAAAACCGAATAAAACCGATTTTCGATCAATATTGACATTCGACAACCGGTTTTTTCAAAATTCGGTTTTTGTATAAGCCCTAATAAATACGTTGCTATTTTTACCCTATTTTGAATATAATGCAAGTTGGGTTGTTAAAAACATTTTACGCAACGGGTGCTGTCCAGTAAAATTGAAAAAGTGTTAATTGTGTATAAAAATCGCTCTGGGAATTTTAAAGTGGTTGGACCAGGTCAACCGGTTTTTTCAAAAGTCGGTTTTTGTATAAGCCCTACTAACTACCAAAAACATTTTTTATGACAAATATAATTATATAGTCAGTTCAAGTTCATCCGTGCACTTGAATGCCTGAAGATGCCGAAAGGCGAAACCCGGGTCGTTAGTGACAAAATTTGTGAGAATGTACATAGTTTGAACGATTCAAATTTAATATTGAAATTCCACCAAGCACCTTCAGTCGAAATCTTAAATTATATAATAATATATGTTGTGTTTTCGTCCTCAGGTCACTCGGCTATTAACAAGGTCACGACTCGAAAAATATTGGGAAACTGTGATACACACGAGTTGTAAAAATATTCTAAAAATACATTCAACTCTTTATATTGCCATAAATTTGAGAGAGAATATTATTTAGGATTTATTACCACGCCCTAGTATATAATAGGAATGCTATCAGTTTCTAAGATCGCACAACGTTTAATTTCAAGTTATGTCGGTTTTATTTTTTAAGATTATTTCTCAGTTAGTACGGTGGGATTCCGAGCCAAGCCTATTTCGAATGACCGAGTGCTTATTCAAATGGAAACAAAGAAAAAGATTGAATAAATTTTAGCAATCAGAATTGAAATACATTTTCACAATTTGATCTTATTTTATTTGACTGGCGTTCTTCTGATTCTTGAAATTCTGTGAGATATTTATTAAATCATATTTTATGTACAAATTTTGAATAAAATGGCAATGTGATGAAAGTATGGAAGCAAAATTATATCAGCAAATTGTTACGCAGCTATTTATTTAATACAATTTGACTAACTGAATTGGCATCGTTATACTTGAGTCAAGTTTATTTGGAATACATAGTTCTTCTTCTATCACTCTAAAGTTATTGGAAGCCATAAAATACCAATAATGTTATAGTACAACTTTTTTATAAATATAATGCGTATTTTTTAACCGGGTAAACTTTTTTTCAATTACAAAAATATACATATCACCAAAACAATGGAGTGGAAGCAAGTTAGCTGTATTTTTCAATGAAATCCAATAGTAAATAAATTAAAATATGCATTCAAAAAATAAAAAACTTATTTGACCGAAACCGACTCCGATTTGCTTTTTTCATATCTGTATACTATCAGACCATCCTAATTACTAGAATAATTCTATTAGATTTCAGCAATCAATATGATTAATAGAATAAAACAACTTCAATATCTTTCAATTATTTTTCTCCGGTTTTTCCGACTCCATCGCCGGAAAAACACCTGACTCCACGACTCCCAACTCCGACTCTACAACCCTGGTAATAATACCAAATGTGTGATGAACTTCATTCAAGACACTGATACAATAGTTTTCCTTGAGTCACTTATGGTTTGTCCAAATAATATTTATTAATCGAGAAAAAACCTTGTTTTTATCAATCTACGATAGTTGAAAACACTCGCTTGCTGAGTGACAATGTTTTATTACAGACTATATAATTAATCGTGAAAATAAGCTGTATTAAGTTTAATTTATCTTTACCGTAAAAATGAAATCAGAGTGGCTTCTATAAACATATATTTTTTAAGAATACATAGATACATAATTTATTCGGATTCCTAAATAAACATATTTGATCATCATCAAAATAATATATAGATTTGTTAGTTAACTAAATGACGTATCATATTTCATAATACACCATAATATGTTTGATATTACAGTAAGTCACTTTTGATGTCTCGACCGTTTACGATTAACACTGCAATTTTAATTAAAATTTTCATACTTTACGACTTTAAGAGTAAGCAGAAAAATAAAACTGATAACGAGAATTAACATTAACTGAACACGACGCCACAGCGTCTATGCGCCTTTGTTTACTTTATTTTGTAATGTTTTTGCACAGCACATAGTTTGTTTATGCAAACTTTTAATGCGGTTAAAAGCTAACTCCATTTCTCCAATTAACTTTGCCATTAGTTAATTTACCGCGGAGTTAGGAATTCTCTCTTGGCGGAATAATATCTTAGTGCGTCTCTTATAACGTCTGCGATATTTTTATTTGCCATAACTAATGGATACATTTCATATCATGGAAATTATGTCACAAAAGTTTGCTTATTTCATCAGAGGAATGAATTTGATTATATTTGCTTTATGCGCTAAATGATTGAATAATACAATAATTCTATTCTGATTTTCTCGAGAACAGTGTTTATCAAAATAGAGCATGCGTATATTCTGTGGTGCGAAAAATAAATTATGGCCACGTCACTGTGTAGCTAACGCTGTTAGAATTTCGTCTTATTCAGTCATCTGTACCATAAAGAAAAAATATTTTTCAATCAATTCATGATTTTTTTTATCTAAATTGTATACGGGTGTATACTCTTTTTTGAGGTCGTTTCCGTGAATTTTAGAAAAACGTGTTATTTTAATAATATAGAAACATTGTGTTATAGAAAATCGTGTAAAAAGGGGCAATAATGGAGACCCAATAAGTGAATTACACAAAATATTATTCATTATATGTATTTTAATGAAAACAAATATATTTCATCGCTATTTGATTATTTACGAAGACTTTTATGAGGGACTAGACAAAAATCGCTTTCATCACTTTTGTATCGTGTTATTTCAAGTTTGTGTAAAAAAAGATTTTTAACCAATCTAAGGTTTTATTATAAAAAATAAATTAATAAAAACACAATATTCCTTTGTACTTCATTCCGATTTATTTAATAGGTCAGGACCGGTTTCGCTCATTGCGAGCGTTGACAATGCTCGCAATGTTCCTGAACTATTAAATAAAGTGGAATGAAGTACATACAAAGGAATATTGTGTTTTTATTAACATAATGCCTTTCCACCAAGTATTGAAAGTGAACACCCTAAAAGTGATATAAAATAAATGTTGGGAAAATTCGAAAATGCATAGTAGTCTAACGATATCTTATATTTCCGTAGTAATAAAACGGTGGTTGTATTACATTTCATAAGCGAAATTAATATTATGTACATTTGGAAAACACTGCTCTACATAATACATAGCATACTGTTTACCTTCTTTATTGAACAGAAAATGAATTAATATATTTACAAAAATTACGTTTATTCTAACTCGCACAGTAATAATTGTTAAAGTATTTTATAGTAAGCCACTGATTATATTTTCCACGGTTTCATGGAGTGTATAATAAAGTCAATTTATGCATTGGATAAAAAATAGTTGTCGAACTTTTTTAGGTTATTTTTTTAATATTCGCGTATCACAAATGTAAACCAAGCTGATGGCTCGGGGCTATGTTTTCCTGATAATCATTTTAAGCGAAAATGGATGCTTACAACGGTAAAGTATATTTTACATAAAAATCTGAAAATCCAAGAAAGAACACAACATAAGCACGTGACAAAAATCATTTTCTTTCACTGAGTGCTTTTTTATTTAATTATTTTGGATACAGACAAACGAAGAAAATTGTTTGGGGTAGCCAGGATCCACTTCGGTCTGTCACACTTTGATGGTAACGATGACTTATGTATACTTAATGTTATAATTAAAATGTTTATATAAATTTTCATTACACAGCGTATTTGTATGACAAAATATCCAATAAAAAGTGTCTTGCATAAACATTAATTCGGTCTGATTGTTTAATTCCAATGATGAAGACATATCTTGTAATAATTTACTTTAATTTTATTATAAAACAAGACAGTGCTGTCTCAGATCTTTAGAACATACCTCGTAAGGGCTGAGAAACTTTTGAAATATATTTTTTAATATGCCTCTCCGATTACACCCATCCGAGGCAAAGTTTTCCGGGTGTAATTTTTTATGACTTGGCGTATCTTCGCTTGAACCTCCCGAGGTTAAAATTTGGGCTCGAGACTACTCAAGATTCGGCATTTTCAACCCTTTGGGCGCCGCTACGACCCTTTGTCGCTGTGACGCAGCCTACCCACGTGGCGACAGAGGTGGAAAACATTGCGAAAATTATGATATAAAAAAACCTTTTTATTTTAAAGTTTAATCTGCAATCGCTGCTGATAGTACTTCAACTCTGTATAATTATAATATTATTATTTTTTATCAGATATTATCTTGAATATAGTTAAGGAAGAGCTATGGAAGTATTAGTAAATTTCTAATGCTACTTTTAATTTAATTGTTTGTGCTGTACCTTCTCTATATTTATAATTTCATTTTAAAAAGACTAACTAATAATTAATAGTTAGGGTCTCCGTGTACAAGTCAATATATTCGATTAAAATTTTACGTTTATAAAAAAATATATTTGAATGGCTCTACAAGATATATTTTATAAATTTTAACGATTTCTGATTATTTTAGTCGTGGTTTGTGAAGCAGCTTAAGAATCTATTCATAGAATTGCTTTACCTGTACAACTTAAAATATATTATGAACAACTGTTTTTCTTTGTATTTTATAACTTAACTGAACCAACCAATGTAACTAAACATATATTTATTTCAATCGCAGATTTAACGAGTAGTCGTGAATAAGCTCAATGAATTTTACAAAACAACAGCAAAAAAACCTTTCAAAACAATGGCTGCTTATGATGTCAATAATAAAGAATTATTTATTGGCTATTTTATTTCATTGACACGTATTTCTTGCGAAATTGACAGAATCATCTTGATATAAAAAAAACCTTATGTTTATACAACCGGAATAAACTTTACAAAAAGATACATGTTGATATAATTGATTCAAACTAATGTTGTTTAAAACCCATTATTATAATAATAAATAAGAAGATTCATTTGATACATGAAAAAGTTTTACATTTAATTGAAAATAACGTTAAAGAAATTTTCCAACTTAATTTATATATAGCCATTAATAAAACACTAAATTACTTTAAAACCTAACAAAAAATTGACAGAAAAAATGTACAAATAAGTAAATTACAGACCTAAAAACGCTTAATCTTACTGCCACTCCAGAGTCACGAATACATTTTTTTAAATGTTTTATAAATAAATTTTCACGCGCAATTTATTTATAAAACACTTTTATTTTGCAATTTATTTTTATTTCAAATTCCTAAATGCTTACCTTCAGTATATTTTATTAAGATATTCTTTTATATTAAAAGATCAAGGTCTCGCAAAAGTTACACAGAAGAATTTACTGCGTATTATATTCTTATTTGATTTACTATAATTCTAAACCTATAAATATTTATTTTTTTATTTTGCCAACAGATTTTGTTTCGTGAGTTGTTTGATTTGACTTTACTATTGAACGTATTGAATTTTTGAGAGCGTTAGTATGCTAATTCTTACATCTAGATTTTTATACTATATTCATTCAACTATGTCGTAATATTTATTCAAATTTTTATTTGCCATACAATTCAATTGCTATTATTTATTTGACGTTAATTATTCAGTTCTTTGAAATATTAGATCATACTCTTATATCATCGTTTCAGATTAACTAGTCATTTTTAATATGAATATAAAACACGTATATATAAAATTCTTTTCAAAGATTAAATAAGTGCTCTATTGTAGTTAATAATATTTTATACAGTAACAGATATGAACGCTATCTAACGGCAAGTAATAAGATTATTTTTACTGTATGTGTTGAATATATATTGGATATTTTTTTATTATTCTTTTCATACCACTTTTAAGGTGTCCACTAGGGCTTGTCGGTTTTAAAAAACCGATTTTTTGGCTAAATTTTTGACATTTGAAAACCGGTTTTTCAACTTCGTAACCACTTGTGCCGAATTTTCCATAAACGAATCTATAAACAAATGGACAGAAAATTAGGATCTTTTATTTGATGGCTTAAAGACCATATGCCCCACAACATTACCAAGCGAAAGGGTATTTTCGATATCAGGAGAGAAGTTTTGTTACAAAACGATCAGTGGACGCTTTGTGTTTTCTTAAATCATATTTTCTGAAGAGTAACACCAAATAATTTCTCGTATTGACTATTGAGCAATTTTATTTTTCAGATTATCAAAATAAAATTCCTCAATAGAAGTAGAAATAGTACAAAGGAATAATGTTGATTTTTTAATGTCATGAATATCATTTGTTGATGAATATCAAGTTTTCGGAGACGTCCATAATCTAACCTTAAAAAAATATAGTTATACAGGCGTAAGCCCATCTCTCATCCAAATATCCTTATCGAAATGACTGAAAAACAAAACTTAACTTGAACCATTTTACTATTATGATTAGGGTTGCCAACTTTTTCTATGAATAGTCCGGGACAAATAACTCAAAGTTGAACATCGTCATCATCATCAGACATTACCAAGTTTTCTAATTTAACTGTTTTCGTGCAATACAATTAAAACCATTTTTTTTTATTTACTTCAACTATTATTGAGACATAATTACACTTACGCACACATACATATATATATATACAAACATATATTTCGTAATAATAATACAAATCGAATCATTTGATAAAAAATTTAACGTTTTATTTTTACGAGTTTTTCCAATAATATTTTATAAGAAAGCAAAATAGTTTTCTCTGAATTTCCGGAAAAATTTAGCATTCATCCGGGATACGGGACAATCCCGGCCAATCCGGGGTGGTTGGCAACCCTAACTGTGATAGAAGACTTGACCGCATGTTAAAAAGCGTTTGTATAAATAAATTAACTATTTTACACAAACCTTATTTTACAGTAACACGAGTTCTCCGACATCTGCTGACAGCGGTTGGTACTAAATATTTATGTAATCACGCCGATTATGTTTTACGGGTCGTATAGTGTAAGAAATAGCGAAATGCTTTCACCAGATGCTTAGCGAAGTATAATGCTATTTTAATTAGAAATTATTTCTACACATTGCCCATTTACTTTTATTTTAAATGGGATCATGTAACAGTTGTTATGGGTACAATCTGTTTATTATATTTTTGAAGTACTCAAAGGATAACACCTGAATTGTATCAGCGTTATGTGAAGAGGTGCGGCATTTTCAGGCCTCATAGGTGTTCATGATAATCCTTTTTGATGGTTAAACACATCTGTTACGTCCTCTAACGTCGCACAGCTCTAAAACACTACATAGCAGTGACGTGTACAATAATTGAAGACACATGAATGAAGGAGTAATTTTAAAAATCAATGATTTCTGTAAGTTAATGTCAAAGTTTGGTTTATGGATTTTTTTTCAGTTGGTGACGAGCGTGAGTGGTAAATCACAATCACACTTAATCAACTTTCCATCGATAAAATTATTAATTAAAAGATACTTATATCTTTTTAGAATAATCGTGGGGTTATAATGCAAAACGTACTATTTCCAAAAATCAAACATTTCAGTAGAGTCAAATACAGTGGAACCCCCAATTACACTACCCTGAACTACGCGCTGGCTTTAAATATTCGCCGCAAATCCCCCAATTGCACGAAAAAACCAAATCCCTAATTTTGTATGAGATTCACTCCCTCAATTACACTACCCCGAATTACACTGTCCCGACTTTAGTGTAAATGTGGGTTTTACTGTACTATAACGAATAACACAAACAAAATAAAATTTGCATAAAAATATGATTTCCAATTTGAAAATGACATTGTATAGACATTTTATATTAAAATTAATAGGGCCAGTCGATTCGTTAGGCTTTAATTACCCTATCTGCATACCTAGCTCAATATCGCTAATTTTGGAAATAGTTGACAAACACTTCTGTTGAGATAAACTCCATTAGGAGTCCATATGCTCCACATTGGGAGCGGACACGGTTAAAAAAATTGTTGATATAAGAAAAATGATAGATAGTCGAAAAAATATTGATGAGTGTAGCACGTTTAAATTTTCATGTAGTTTTTGTATGTGCACCTTTTGCTGTTTAGCACTGGTGCGCCCGTGAGAAGTGTCCAAGAGTCGGTGCCCTATTTCGGCAACTTTCCCCTATCATAACGGGCTAAAGACCCCCGCGGGGCTCACGTCATATCCAAAAGTTTGGTGTGAAATTGTACAAATGTCGGGTAATCGCTCCCAACTCGCCCCGCTCTTCCACCACTTCAGCCACATAGACAGTATTATCTGGGACAAAAGACACATTTTGCACCATAAAGATTTGTCACTTTTCATTTGCACTTTAAAAAAATATTCTACTAAAAACAGGCTTTATATTTATTTAATAATAAATTTCGAGACTCATGAGTACATCACATGTCCTTTAACTTTATAAAATTATATCGACTGTGGAAAAAAAAAGAACGTAACCCTCAGTTTTTCCCAAACAGCTTTTTTCGATAATCACAATGTATACAATTTGACACACGTTCTATCAAAAGGATGGAAGCTGAAAATGCCGAATTAGTATATAAATTTAGCTTTTAAGGTTGAAAAAAGAAAGACTTGTGAAAATTGAAACCAAGAAAAGGACTGAAAAAAAGGTTTTTCAGTCCTCAATTTCTTTATTTAATATTAGATTATGTCAATTCAACACCAGCTTAGAAGTCTCCGTGCACTTCAAGGTTGCGTATATTTCATAATTTGTATATGGCTTAAAATCATTAAAACACGTTTTTTGTGTCTTCTGTAAAATTTTATATGTGTGGGGTACGTCCTTTTTCCTTTCTACAGTCGATATATAATAAAACGGTGTGAACCAGCGAGCAAGTTTTTTTTAATTTAGATTAACAAGAACGCGATTTTCTATCGAGTAAGAAATATTATTATGCTTCAACTATAAATCACTCAAAGAAAAAAAGGAAAACTGTCGTATGAGTGAGAGTGTCTTGTCCTAGTAATCTTATCCTAGTTTTTCTTTTAATCTTTTTTGTAGTATTTAAATTGTGACCATAAAACATTTTAAAAGCAAGCAAAAAAATGTAAATTACATCTTCAATTATTATTGAAACTCAGAAAATCACATATTACATCGGTTTTAATCCAATTAAAAATATAGCAAATAAAAAAACTTCTTTAATCTATTTTGTTTTTGGATGAACCGTTTTCGCTGCGTTTTTAATCAATTAAAGATAAAAAACAATCGTATCTATGAGAAAATTTAAGCCGAACAACAATTTAATTAAAAACGTTACATTTTTTTTACAAAGTATGTCACGTGAATTCGCAATAAAAAAGCGTGTTGTTTCAGTTAGTGGTCTCACGAGATACCCGTGGAAATTTTTCCCATGCTTGATTATTGTATCGGAAAGTTTTAATTTATCAAAGTAATTCCTGTGTTAAACATATTTTTAACAAACCGTAATTATCGCTCTCCAGTGATGGCACGTGAGAGCTCAACTGAAATTAGTTTTATTTCTCTCGGCGGCTGAAATTTCTACATCATAGTATGTGTGATAATTTACATAATTAAGCATATTTTTTTTCCACAATGTTTCTTGAATACATAATTACTTGTAAATACCTATATGTATTATTATTACAACTACATGATGAAGGATTAGTGTCGAGCTAAGTTCTACGCTAATCCTTCAACTTAATAATTTGAGCGCCTTAGTTTCAAAACCTATCTAACTTCAAAAACCAAAATGGTTGGCTAAGTGCAAACATCTGGTTTGGGGTTTGGATGGTTTTTTAAAATGCGTTTTCTCTGTATGTATCCTCTGAGAGGTTTTGAAATAGTAAATTTATTGATTGTGGAGATATAGAAATAGAGATCTTCAATTGTACTGAGTAACGATTCCATCGACAATTATTTGTATTTTAAACTAGTAAAATATTATGCAATTATAAAATGTATTTTTCTGTTGTTGTTTGATGACGTACACAATACATTTAAAATCTGCATGGATATTATTTTAGTTTAGAATTAATTGAACTTCCTATAGATGATTTCCACTTATACTGTAACTTCCTATTGAACTCTGTTTTGCGACAATATTTCATTTTTTTAATAAAAATAAAATATTTTATACACGGATGGATGGTTGTGATAATAAATTTAAAATATACATTAAATATGTATTATATTTTGTTATACTTTCAACAAAATCAAAAACCATCCAATCCATAAGTGCAATTATTTTTAACCCTATTTTTTATATTTAAAACATAGTAATGTTAAAAATTATACAGGTAATTTGTAATAACCTGGTCATGGTTGATTAATCATTGAATTATAAAAAAAATGGGATCGACTAAATGGTTTTTTGCTAATTAAAATAATATGCCATTACAAGTCAAGTAAACTATAATATAATTAATATTTTACACGTAATACACTTGCAAATTGAAAATCACTGCCATTGCTAACAAAATACGTTTAATTTGTACACATGTTCTCAGTTCGTTAGCACAAAATCTTGAAATTGTGTAGTTTTAAAATAAATATCCCTAATGGCTTTGCTTCCCTTCTTAAGTGAGAAGCTTTTAGTCTGTATATAAATAAATAAATCGTTTTCGCGTTAACACGGCTTTTAAATAAACTACTCCATAAATCCTTCACATTTGACGGATGCTCTCAATTAAAGCGAGACTCCACATTGATAAAAACATAGACTTTCATTTCTTGTAAAGTATTATTGTTAAGGCTTTATAAAAGCTCGGTCACACTTCTGTAAAGCTCTATTCTTTTTATATTAACGTCTCTGTCAAATAATCTTATTTTTTTTTATCACCATATCCACTAAAAATACGTAGCTTACTAAAAAAGGATTGCGAGATATAATTAATTTAACTGATCTCCATTAATATACAGTATAAGATAAAATTACGGTAAATCAAAGTGAAATCTCTAAACGCCACATTCTTGAAAACGTTATAAATCAATCGTTTGTTTTTTATTTAACAATCTGAGTCTATTATATTTTTTTTATTTAACAGATTTGTATTGCGTACCGACATATATCATTGCAAACATAGTTTCATAAAATTATCAGATTTATAGTAGATAAAATGAAAGGAGCAAAGTAAATTTGATAATTAATGTAATTTCGAACTTAATTTGTAGTTTTTCATCGGTTGACAATAAAAAAAGCAGAATGCACCTTAATATAAAATTCAGCAAATTCCTGGGTTTTTGAATCGACCAGCGACTATTTTTTTTTTTGAAATTCCCCGCGAGTTTTTTTTATAATTTTCCCGAATTCCCAGGATTACACAATCGCTGAGCAATTATTTTTAATACCGAATTCCGAAATTCCACACGGTTTTATGGTGAATGAATAGATCTAGATTATAGAGAATAGATAGATTTGATTTTGTGAGGAATTCAGAGATAAGGGAGCGTACAAGACAGCGTCCCGTCACGTCAGTGGTTATGGAGAGACGTTGGAACTGACTGGGTCACGTGCTGCAGATGCCTCCGGAAAGCCTCAATCCTGCCTGCCTCTTCTTTCGACCGGTGGGATTCCGGCGTCCCGGACGTCCGTCGGGTACTATCCATAGGATGTACTCGGCGGAACTGAAGGATGCTGGCATGTCATGGGAGAAAGCAAAGCTATTGGCGGGAGACAGGGAAACATGGAGGTGCCGCGTGGCGGCCATATGCTCCACATAGGTAGCGAACATGGCCAAAGAAGAAGAAGAAAAATAGATCCCGGGTTTGGAAAAAATTCCAATCCCGAAATTTCGGAATTACAAAATGGGTCCGGAATGGGATGCCTTAGTACTAATTAGCCTTATCATATCTATAATATCTTCGAAACATTGAGATTGAGCAATTAAGTTACATAACAATGCTCGTAGAAAAACTTGTATTGAAATGAGCTCAATTAGCATTCAATTTGCTTTATATTAGAAGTGGAAATGATCGGGAAAAAAATATTACATATTTATTTATCATACATTTGTTTTTTGTTGATATTTATGTCGCCTTCATGGTTTACTTTCTAAGAACTTTTCTCTAGCTTCATTAATTACAAATATAGATTAAATTTTAATTTAGACTTAAAATTTTAGACTTGGGTTTTTGTAATATTTCTACTTCTCGAGCTAATCTTGAGTGGCTTATAAAATTGTCATAAATTTGTCTAGTATCATTTTATAATTCCAAAATAATAGGCGTATTGGGATTAGCTGTAATGTCAACCTTTTTTTAATTTAACAATTTTATATAAACTCTATCTCAAAATTAAAAATAAACTATGTTTTTACAACGCTATTTGATTGCATATGACTAATAAAATACAATCTGATGAATTACATAGGGCATAGGAAATCAGTGCGCGGTTGTCATTGTTGAATTTCCAAAGAAAACACGTTCTTGTCAATTTGATTGTCGGTCTCCAGATAGTTGCTGCATTCCTCGCCAATCAGCGTCTCTTTTCTCTTGTTGGAATTTATTTTTACTCCAATCACAGCATTTACAGTCAACAAGGGCGAGCGAAACTATGTTTTCTTGTTTTCCTTTGATAGCTGCTAATAGTCGTTCATTTTTTATTTGAATTCTTCTCAATGAATGTGATCTGAAGTAAAGAACAGGGATAATATTAGCATTTTTGTGTAACTTTCTCACAGTTTCTGTCCTAACCCCTGTATAATAAACTCTGGTTAATAAAAAAATTAAACTTTTGCAAAAACAAAAAATCCTAATCATTTTTTAATTGTTCAATCTAAACCATACGAAAATCAGGGAAAACTAGCGTAAAAAAAAAGAAAGCAAAAAACGCCAAATCAATCAAAAGTTTTATTTTACGCTGCCATGAATTTAATCTAAAATTGGTTTTTACCCATGACCAGCGGCGGGCTGCCAATACGCTAACAAGAGTCTCGCTTTATCTCAAAACTATTCGCGGTGCTCTGGAGAAAAGACGGATTCTTTTGTCTCTCGTACATACATTAGCAATATTTTTTCAATAAATAAAATGCTACTTATGTAATATACCGATACGTATCAAACAAATCAATAATTGAAAAATGTGCTTATCTAACTCAGTTTTAAAGAGTAAAGAGTTCCAAGATTGACTCAGGAATATGAAGGTACTATTCTTTTCTCTCCGTTTCCATTTTTTTACGATATACCTAAACCGTCGTAGAAAATATACTTGGCATAAATTTTCAATAAGATTACTTTAAAAAGGAGCTCGCACGAGCCTTTTCGAGCCTACCATCCATCCCACTCCTGCCCATGCTTGATTGTGGATCACAAATTTTGGATCCAATGAAATATGAGTCTGCAATTTGATTATTCCTCCTCACCCTGCCATTATGAAAAAGAATCGAACTTCAATATATTGTCTACTACCAATACGTGAATTCTGAATTTCGCACTTCTAACGTAGTCGAATATATTTTTTACACTAAGCAAGACATAATTAAAAAATAGTCTTAAGTGTCAATTCAATAATTTTATAATTTTATCTGGACATACAATATAGCTAAAGGAGAGACACATTCATCTTAAGAAAAAAAATAATTGTAAAGGGCTATTGTATGATATATATTCATTATAAAACGATCATTTGCTGAGTAAAACTGGTCTACATGATGTTTTTAAATTATAAAAAAGTTATCCTACTGACACGGTAGGGTTATTGGCACCCGCTTCCACCAGCACTTTTGTGAGGAAAACTGACAGGATTTAAAAAAAAAGGTGTAGCTAAATTAATTGTGTTTGAATTTTGTTATCAGGTAACCTGTAATATCAATTGTTTATTGTTAATGACCTTAAATGGCAACATTGTTTTTCGATACCGATGTGATTTTTGTTTTTTTCCTTCTTGCTCTTTGAAACACGAAGCGAAAACATCGTGGGTCCCGGCCTCTGGACGTGGTTCCAGAAACCTTTAGTTGTAAATTCACTTGCAGTTTTTTTTCTTTTGTGGTTTTGTTTTTTTCCCGAGATGAAAGAAATAATATTTTTCCATTTCGACGAAAATTAAATTTCATTTTGTTCTCTGCGCAGAGTTTAACGTCATTTTTTTTATTTTACATTTATAAAATCGTGTGAGCAAGCTAGGTTTATAATAGTTATTATGTATTGTAATAATTCAAAATTTTGTTCGTTCAATATTCTATGTAAAAAAAATCAGTGATTGCAAGTTCTTAAATAAACGTTTTCGTGATAGTAGAGCGATGATTGATTTAATATCTACCTACATGTGGACTCCGAGCTTAGGCCAGCGGTATTTGCCGTAATGACTTTTATTAGTGGGGATTTATTCTTGGGGTTTAACATCGTGAATAATAGTAGAAATTTCTAACAATAAATGAAATAAATTACGAGTAATGTTACAACCACCTTCTGGTATGTGTATGTAGTCGCTGTTTTACCAACGCCTTCTATAACTCAATCAAAAACAACGAATACAAGTGTATTTATATAATATTATTAATAACTACATTTTAATTTGTAATCAACATTCATGTGAAGGTATATATTTTACGCTTAAACGTGGTTTCTGCTGGAGACGACGTTGGGAAGTCTGTGACGTAATTGAGGAATTTGCGTTTCGTGATTCGATCTCGTTTCTACCGTTCTCATTGTAGTACATACTTACCTAAATTCTAACGGATTGGATCAAAGAACGAATCGCTGAGATTCCTATCACGTTCAGAAACGTCGATGGACGCGTAAACCACATTCTGTCCGAGAAATAATGTCTGTATTACTCCTAAGTAGGGACAGCACTTAATCTCTTTAGATAGCCTTTACCCTTGCCTTTTGCTTAAGACCTAAGTATGGTTAGATACGCAAAATGACTTTTATTTATTTCAAACGAATACCTAATAGCAATAAAAAAAATGTTAGTCTGGAAAAGATAAAATATTATTGTAATCATTGTGTAGCACGCGGAAAATCTAAATGGAGCACTTCAACGCGTTTTTCGTGAAAACTGGTTGTCAAGCCTTTATTTACGTGTAGGGTAAGAATATGAGTGTAGGTTTATGAAAACAGATTGGTAGCTTACCACTCTTCCCGTTTTTTGATCAGATATATGTTCGGTAGATAATTATTGAAAAATCACAAACATGCATGCATTAAGATATAAATTTATATAAAAACATATATGACTTTTAGGATGTTCACTGTCCATACATGGTGGAAAAGCATTGTATAAAAAAAAACACAATATTCCTTTGAACTTATTTTCACATTTATTTATTAAAATCAGGACCGATTTCACTCATGGCGAGTTGACAGTTGACAATGCTTTGGTTCTAACCTTGAAAGCTTGTCAAAAACACATGTATAACTATTTCCGAAATCATACAACGAGATCAATATCAAATAGAGCAGGGTTTCCCAAACTATGTTCCGCCGAACACTGGTGTTCCACGAAACCCGAATAGGTGTTCCGCGAAAATTTAGAATGGTCTTATACGCTGCAACACATTTTAAAAAAATCAATTTCGTTTTGGAAGGTGAGTGATTTTTATGACGATTTATATTATATTTTACTGTCAAGTATTTAGGTACACTTATGGTGTTCCACTGCAGAAAAAGTTTGGAAAGCCCTGAAATAGAGAGACCTTAAATATGGCTGTATGTTAGTCATTTCTGCTCGAGTTGATCTAAAGTAACTTTTAATCTTGTGTGATTTTCCAAGTGAGTAAGAAATGGTTTATTGCGGGAGTGGGGAACATTTTAATCTCTAAAGGCAGCATTCATTTTTCTGATTCGACATAAGGCCGCAGTAAACATTGACTAGGGAATCTTTGGCCGGAAACAGGACTTTACGGTCAGAATATGTCAGGAATTTACGAATTTACATAAAATTACATTGGCCAGAAGGCCGCACCAGAGTAGCCAAAAGGCCGCAAGTTCCCCACGCCTGGTTTAATCCATTGTAGAGGTCTGCACGGGTCGAAATTTTACAAATTTACCCGGTCCGAGCCCAAAAGACTCAGGCCTGACCCGGCCCGGGCCCGAGTATAATACCACACTTGTTACCCGTACCCTACCCAAAGCCCGGATTTATACTCTTCAGCCCGAAAAAACCCGTTTTTTTTTCACATTTACAACCATTTACGATTCTCTATAGAGCTGGTTATAATTGAAATCGTCTTGGCTGACTTATGACACGAACATAGTCTAAAATATCTTTATTGATCTATTTACTATACATTTTAAAATCGTAGAAACATTAAGAATTCAAATAGGCTTAATATAAGTCACTTTTAATATTACGTTTTAAAAAAATTGTGACATGTGCCCAAGATACAATTCCGTTTAAAACTAAATATGTCAACGTTGTGGTGTTCACTGTCAATACTTGGTGAAAGGGTTGAACATTATCAACTCAAATCAGTTGATAGTGCTCGTCGTGAGCGTAACTGGTCATAATCTTATTAAGTAAAAAGCGGAATTAGTAAAAATGAGAGTTTAATTTTTTGAACTGAACATGTGTGTGAAATGTGAATTTTGCCTTTCTGACAGGTCACTGGTTAAATCACAAAATCAATCGTCCAGTATGTTCAATTATTATCAATTAATTATAATTAATTTATATTATTTTTTTACGCAAGCAAACCACGTGCCCGTACGATTGGGTACACAACAAATAGAAGTGTTGTTTTAATTTTGACTGTTTAATTGTTATGAATTTCCATAAAGCTTCTACTAAATCCATTAAAAGTAATAAATAATTTCACCAATATGGTTGTTACATATAAATTGACACGACTACTTTGCATAAACGCGCAATTAATTATCGTCCATATTACAAACCCGAACGGGTGATACAAATGTTTCAGCAACTTTCCTATTTGAGATGGCAAAGGAATGGAAATAACAAACATACCAGTTGGTAGTTGGTAGTTTACAAAGTTGCTTACTGTAGGTTGAGTTGTGAAATGTAAACTCCTTTGTTATTTACGTAGTTAAATTTAATTCTCTACTCTAGGAAGACTGAAAGCATAAAATGTTGACGAAATTGGGCTAAATTTTTCTTGACATACGTCTTCAACAAATTTTTGCTGTAGACAATCAAATATTTTTACCAAATATAAATTATATACACACATTTATAATTATTTCTAAAAGCAGCATTCGATATCATATAGGTAAATATTCATAATCAATCAGTTATACTATATGTTCTTGACAATGAAACCATTAACTCGGCTTAAACTGTAACTCGTCGGAATTTAATAAAATCTCAATTTGCATTAAAAATGTTAAGACTTTAGTAAAAACCCGTCTTTACTTGGTGTTTTGGTGGATTGCTTTCTTCTTCTTATTTTAGAAAGATGGTACTGTTACAATGTATATTTACTGAGCTCACTTCACTTTTACGATACTTAGAGAATAATTGATAATTCCAGTAAATGGCGATAATGCTTAATGTGATTTACAGTATGCTGTTAAAAAATTGTAAATTTAAAATTATTTTTTTAGTACATGTCTGCTCCCAATGTGGAGCATATGGCCTCCTAATGAAGGTATCTCAACAGAAGTTTTTCTACGAGAACTGTTTGTTACTCAGTCGCTCAATCTCACTTTTCTAAAAGTGAGTAGTAGGGAAAGAAGGATAAGGCTAGAACAGGACTAGTGGTTGGCTAATCGCTATTACTACACCCAATTATTAAAAGATCAGAAGATTGGGAGGAGGGGAAATGATGTGAATTGACATCACAAACATCCAGTCTTCGATCACAACTTAGAATTGAATAATTCTCAAATTCACTGTGATCTGACCGGGAGTCGAACCCAGACCTCTGTGATCGGTAGGCAACATTAAATTATTTAATTAAACAATGGAAAATAATTATCTTTCGCAAAGGCTATGTTAGTAACTTTATAGATTTCAATGTAAACATATTATCTTCCAAAATTTTATGAAAATATCATTACAGTTTTTGTAGCCATATTAATAATATTGTCAACGATAAACTTTTGCAAATTGCTACACAACTATCTATTTTTCTTCGGTTGTTTGGGGTGGGGGTGGTTGTAGAAAGCTGGAAGTAAAGTTATGGTAACTGGACCCTCGGGACTAGGGATGGATAGTAGTCCGTATGAATGAACGCGATTATGTTCACAGGCTAAGTATTTTCAATGCCGAATTGCACATTTACTATGTATTTACAGTGAAAATTGTACACTAATATAAAATTTGCTATAATATGAAAGGCAGCATTCAAACTTTAAGCGTTGCAGAAAATTTTTATGTATTCATTTTTAAGTTTTCAATATAGCAATCCAATTCAGAAAAGTGTATGTTTTTATCCAGTATAATTGAAGTTACATTTTTGCGCTGGTGGTGTAATGTATTATTTATTAAGTAAACTTATTTTTTACATGGTAATACAAATATAAAAAAATAATTTTTTTCTAATAATTTCACATGTTTTAATAAGCATCAAGATTGGTTTCTCTCACATCACGAGCAGTTTGGCCCCTCGGGGTCAAACTAACACAACGCAATTTATGACGTTTTAGAGTTACATTTTTGTATGCATGTGCGCTCCTAATGTGGACCATAGCCTCCTAATGGAGGTATCTCAACATATTTTTTTATACGAGAACTGTTTGTCTGAAGTCTGGGACAGGAGTAGTGGTTAAATAATCGCTTTCACTAAGCCCAGCTATTTAATGATCGGAAAAGTGGGAAGGAACTTTTAGACATCACAAACACTCATGCCTTCGAACAGAAATCGATTGAAATCGATGCTTCTCGTACTGGGGCTTGAGCCCGTAAGATCTGGCACAGAAGCCAACGCTGCGCCATAGACCGCTACATATGAAACTAGATATAAAATAATGTATTGCATTAAGTGACAAAGAGACATCAATTTGAGCAGTGGATGCAAACATAATTCAATACGCATCTTTTAAAAACAAATTCATGAAACACATTAAACCAGTGGTCTCCAACTTTTATGTTATTGCGCCTCCCTTTGAAGAAAAAAATATCTTCGCGCCTCCCCATCCTTTATTTCATATGGTGATAAAGACACGTTTTAAAGAGTGAATAAATATTTTGGACTGTTCGTGCTTACCTTTGCAATGACCCAGGCACGCCTCCCAGGTTGGAAATCGGTGCATTAAACAGTTTAAAGTAAGCATTTAGAAAATGAACAATTAAATAAAGAATATCACCCATTAGGACAATGAAAAAGTAATTCAAATAATTTGCATCTGTTCAAAAATAAGTAACATATTGCCGGCGAAATTACATGGCACTGCAATATGTGTTGACGTTTTTAGAATCCTAGCAAAACAAAAGTACACATCAACGGAATCCAATACCGTACAAATTCGCTTAATGTTGATATGTATATACATTCGACTGTGGAAAGGATAAAGTACGTAATCCACAGTTTTTTCAATACAGTTTTTTTTCGATAATCACAATGCGTCAAACTTGATACACGTTCTATCAAAAGGATGTGAGCTGCAAATGCCGAATTAGTATCTAAATTTAGCTTTTATGTTTGATTAAAGATGAGCCAGTGAAAATTGAAACCATGAAGAAAGACTGAAAAAAGGTATTTCCTAGACAGTTTCTTTAATTAATATTAGATGATGTCAATTAAACACCAGTTTAGACGTCTCCGTCCACTCCCAGGTTGTGTATATTTCATAATTTGCATATAGTCCAAAATCATTAAAACACGTTTTTTGTGCCTCCTGTAAAATTTGCTATGTGTGGGTACGTACTTTTTCCTTTCCACGGTCGAATAAACTTTAAAAGCAATACCAGTAAACTTTCTTCCACGCGTGACACACGAAAGCATCAATGTAAACAGACACATTTAGATACAGATGTAAACAGAATAGTGTGTTTACTTTGGTTTCCATATTATGGACGTAAAACATTTGCGTGTAAATATTTTTTGTGTGCCGAAGTTAGTCGCTCACGGTGACAAGTTGTGTGCATTCAAAATGTCATCGTCTCTATTCCGCCTGACGTTATTTACGAATTCACGAGTATTTACCGGCGTGCATTATTTTTACACAAATAAAATAAAGCGCTCCAGATATTTCTGTGCAAAGTAAACGACGATAACTTCACGCTTTATTTACCCTCTCTTGAAGATGATATCGGCTCTTGCGGCTTTGTGAAGATGGGGTTTTAAAAAGTTTTCATAAAGGACAAGCCGTTTCCCGGCAAGCGTTGCAAAGTCACTTAAAGAAAAAAAGTGTTTGTGTTTTAATTGTGCTTTAACGTTTGCTGCCGATTTTCTATGGTACGACACACGCGCCACCTACTGTAAGTTAATTGTACTATAACCTTCGTGCAAGTGCAAGCATAAGTTGTCAAAATAAACTGTATGGCAGACATACAAACATTGATTTTTATATATAAGACCTACTGTACGTTAAGTTTACTTACCTTCCCGAAAGTGCAAGCGAAAAGTTTGTCAAAGTTTTATTGCAATCGAATGAGCGGTGTGGCAACGAATACAGTACGAACAAACTAACATTTATTTCTATGTATTAGATTCTGTGAAAGACAGTGTGATTCGTTCGGTCACCACATAAGGAATATGTCTCAAACGTAAGTTAAAATAAGAGTAGTATTTGATATTATTTTTCTACCCTTCCTTAAAATTGATGCATCGTGAATACTTTAACATATTTTGTTGAGATTATTGATCGATATGTTCTACGAGAATAGAACAATTATAGTTCTTATATAACCAAATACTTTAGATAACACTTGTTTTTTAATGGCAAAATATTACAAACGGAGAAATCGACATACTAATGATCGCCGTTGAAAAGTGTTGCATTAGTCTAATATTCATTTTACAATAATCATACACTAGCAACAGATTTATTATTCCTAAGACTGTCTATTACCCCCATTATAGATTGCACTAGGTTTTGTTCCAAGATGTCAGACATGCATGTTTCTTGGCGAAGGTAATTCGAGACATCACCTGCGGTGTGGGAGGAGCGTCACCGACATTTATCAAGCAGACAATTATTGCACCAGAAACGTGTGTCGCCATCTTGCAGCGTTTTACTTCATACAAATCCATACGTGTAAACCAGGGGACGAGAACATTTCCACTTTTCTTCTTATGTATTTAAAATCAACCACTCAAACTCACTTTCCACTGTGATTCAAAAATGTCAAAAAATAGCAGGTTTCAGATTTCACCAACGTTCCCTCTAAGCTGCGCGCGTGCACGCTCGCGCAGCATTTGGGAAGTTCCCGCGCACTCATTTCGGGTTGGCGCGCACTACAAGACTGTTGGTCAATTAAAATTTGATCGGTGTGCGCAGCTTCCGCGCATCCACAAAAAAATCCTTCATATAATTTGATGACCCTCTCGATTAACATATCGACTGTGGAAATGAAAAAGGACGTAACCCATACATATAAAATTTTACAGGAGACACAAAAAACGTCTTTTGATGATTTTAGGCTAAAAGCAAATTATTAAATATACACAACCCTTAGTGTGCGGTGACTGATTATTGACTTAGTCTAATAATAATTTAATAAATTTTTCAAGAAAAAAAAATTTTAAGTCCTTTTTCCTGATTGCAATTTTCACAAGCCTTTCTTTTTTCAACATTAAAAGCTTAATTTATATACTAATTTGGCATTTTCAGCTTCCATCCTTTTGATAGAACGTGTGTCAAGTTGTATACATTGTGATTATCGAAAAACAGCTGTTTTGGAAAAACTGAGGGTTACGTCTTTACGCCATCACATATTTTCATAAAACTATTCGCAATGAATTGAAATATTTTAAAGCTACTAAGAGTTTCAATATTGACAGGTTCCTGAATTTATGAAAATCAATTTTTTGAGAGATTATTTTATATTGCAATTTTCACAAGCCTTTCTTTTTTCAAACTTTAAAGCTTACTTAAAAAAACTAAGGGCTACGCCCTTTTTCCTTTCCACAGTCAATTATTTGTGAATCATTCTTTTTACCGCGCATAGTTCTGTAGCCAATGGTTCCATACCGTAGTAATAACGTCGTACATTTTTATTGCGTCCGTAATTTTATGTGGAATTTAGTGAGTTTTCCGATTAAATTGTCTTTTATTGCTTGCACGGTTTTATTCTCGTCAAGCCGTGAGCGGTTGTCAATCGATAAACTTGCACACGACTTTCTTATCGTAAAAACGTATTTAATAATTCAATCACCCTAATAGGTTTCCCATGTCTTTTACAGAAACATCATATATTTTCTTAACAGCAAGTCATTATTTATAACATACATATACCGAAGAAAGCCGACTTTCAAGTTGTTTAATAACAATAAAATAAACCCTTTTTAGTACATAATAAACCTACATCGAGATCTTCCAAAGGTAATGTCGAAGGTAGAACATTGTTTTAATCACATTTTATATTCGTCAAATTCGGTTGATGTGTTCACGGACTTGAATCCACGTCTAGACAATTGAAATGGGTTCTAAGGCATATATGTCTGTGATGTTTGATTTTTTTCCTATCCATCTGATTCTAAAAACAGAGCGTAGCGATAACGGCTAACTTACAACTAGTAGTGCTTTCCTAACCCATCCTTTATCCTTTCAAAAAAGATATATTAGGCGACAAAATATTAGCCAGTTCGTGTAAAATAAATGATGTTGATATGCTCTTATAGAAGTCGATATTCTACAATGGGATAGAAACGGCTAGGAAAAAAAAACAAACTGCATGACAAGTTCAATCAGGAACAAGGGATAAAAATGTTACAGCCAAATACGGACGGTCATAAGCTCTTTTTCCAAGAATTTTTGTAAATAAACAGAGCACAATTGCATAGCCTTCAGATTATAAATGAAATATTAAACATGCTGGGATCTCCACTTATATACCCTATATAAATATAATCATAAAACCTTTGCCGACAAACAAATAAATATAATTCTTAAAACTGCTTACTACTCAAATCTGTGGGCATTCCCATGAGCTTATCCTTTTCGCCAGCAATGGGTTCAAACTCAATGATACATTTATTTCTTATATAAACACGAAACATTCGTTTACTAAGCGTCAGTTTAAGTTCATCCGTGCACTTGAACGCCTGAAGATGGCGAAAAGCGAAACCCGGGTCGTTAGTGACAAAATTTGTGAGAATGTACATAGTTTGAACGATTCAAATTTTATATTGAAATTCCACCAAGCACCTTCAGTTGAAATCTTAAATTTAATCTTTCAAATGTTATACACTCCCACACGTTTTCTCACCAACGACACGGGTTTCACTTTACGACATCTTCAGGCGCCCAAGTGCACGGTTAATTTTGACCACTGGAAAATTCATAATTATTTTTATATACATATTGGAGGTGAAGTGAGCCAAATGGTATTTGAGAAAAAAAAGTTAAATACGTTGCAATATTCTAAACCTATAAAAAAAACCTCAGTTAATACATATTGCAAGATTGTTATTTCCGTAAAATAAAAATATGCAATCCACCAAAACACCACCAAGTAAAGACGTGATTGTACTTATAAGTCCAAGAAAAAAGTTTTACCGTTTTACTAGTTGGCTCACTTCACCACTCTAGGGTTCATATATTGTAAAGGATATAACAAAGGTGATTTCGGATGATTAACCTGTTAGTACAAAATTGTCATACTTGTAGTTTTCTCGCCACTCTCGTAGTTGTCTAAAACGTAAAAAGGCAACAAAACTCAAAGAACAAAAAGAATTCATATCATAAAAACATTTATCAGTATTTATGATTTGAAATTCTTCTCAAAATAAGTCTGATTATTTAAAAAAAAAAACACATTTTACTAACGTAATTTACGCGATAGAAAGAAATATAAATGCCATGTTAATAGTCGGTAAGCACACCACGTTTGAATAAATTACTAAGACATCCATAATTTAATTCATAAATGATTTAGTGAGTTGATATTCACATAATAGTGGACAGTTTATAGCGCCGATCAAAACATCCGTCATATAATATTCTATGATCCGATATGCTAAAAGAAAATTTCTTAAGAGAAAAAAAATGTATAGGAACCTGCGTGCAACTCAAGTATCGATTTCAAAACAAAGCTACAGTAGCGAGCCTCACTTTTTCTTTATACCTAGCCTGCAGGCCTCGAGTCTTTCCTTTATACGGCACGGGTAAAGAAATGTGTGGTCTTATTTAAAATATACAAAGTGTATTAAATGTATTATTGTACAAAGTGTATTATTTAAAATATACAAAGTGTATTAAAATATACAAAGTGTAAAATACATTTTTATCGTATTCCATAGTAAGATCGATTAAGTTTTTATGATGCTTTTTAAGTTGTCCACAGACATATTTAAACGGAAAGACATCATATTAAAAAATCAGTCACTTTTCTTACATATTCCATATTTTCGATGACTGAAGTACTTTATAAAACTCTTCATGAGTCAAAACCGGTCCTGATCAGCTTGATTGAAAAGCGTGGATTTCGTTTAAAAAATGTAGTATTTAGTTTTTAATTATATTCTTTTATCTTACTGCAAATTGTGATACCATGTATGCAATAAAAAATATGAATTCCTAAGAACTACATATATTACTTTTAGACCGGTTTATTTTGGATAGTGTGCTGTGGAGTCGTGAAGACATAAGACGACTCCAACTCCGACCTTAGCTTAAAACATGACTATATATTTTTTATGTTTAATATCATGCCTCCTCAGCCCCAGTTGTATATTAATAAAATGCTTTTTATTACGTAAAATATCATTGTTCTCGTACTTAATTAAAAGGTATACCGTTTTATTGTGAAAATATTGAGACTCAATAAATGTTTTAAATTCTGTAATCGGATATTCCTTTGTCTATACACTGAAACACAATAAACAACAATCAAAATAAAATGTTTTAATGATAAACGTATTCACAAAAAGGCTTTATCTGTCTGTCCTTTGTATATGGTTTTTTGGTGTATTTTGTTCAATTTCATTACTTCAAAAAAGTGAAATAGATTTTATCAAAGTATTTATAGGCGTAGATTTTTTTTTCTTTTTATTTTATCTCTATCCGTTTTATTCTACTTCTCGAAGAATTTTACAACAATTTATATTCCAAGAAGCGTTAAATTTATTCAACTATCACATTTAGAACGTAATTATATAAAATTATATTTTAACCCCTAACAAGACCGCATTAACCTTAAAATAATAATTTTATTTCAAGTAAAGATTTGTATTTCACAAAGCAAGCTTTTTATACATTGTATAATTTTAGTTTAAAAATATCAGTTGAGAATATTTTTGGTTTTAAAACCACTAATCTAATGAAATAATTTGAAATTCGGATGGGAAGAATATATCCCTCAGCCTGGTTAAGGGTTAAACACTAACCCACACTCCTATTGTTTTGAGAATACTTAATAGTTCTGTTTTATTTAAAATCGTTTTTAAAAGAATTTGTCATCGGACTTCTATCTGATTTTTATTATATCGACTGTGGAAAGGAAAAAGGACGTAACCCACACATATCAAATTTTACAGAAGGCGCTAAAAACGTGTTTTGGTGATTTGTGATATATGCAAATTATCAATTATACACAACTTTGAAGTGCACGGAGACTTCTAAACTGGTGTTTAATTGACATAACTTAATATAAATTAAAGAAATTGTCTCAGAAAAACCTTTATTTCAGTGTTTTTTCTTGGTTTTAATTATTTACAAGGTCATGTTTGTCAAACTTAAAAGCTAAATTTAGATACTTATTCGGCGTTTTCAACTTCCATCCTTTTGATAGAATGTGTGTCAAGTTGTAATTATCGAAAGAAGCTGTTTTAGAAAATTGAGGGTTACGTCCTTTTTCCTTTCCACAGTCGATATTACTTTTACAAAATATATGTAGATACGAAATATCAATATTACAAACGCTATTTTTAGTTTCCAACAACCCTGCCAACAGATGGCGGGGGCATTTAAAAAAATAACCATGGCTTAACATTATTTTCTTATCACAATTAAGCGATTGTTTATATTGAGCTGTTAAATGATTCATTGTAATACGCCAAGCATTGTTCTTGGCAATACAAAAGCTTTAAAAAAACAACAACTGCTTGAAGTTACCACAAAATATATGTTGCATTTTAATTGATGCTTGTATGCTAATAACTATGACTCCTACGTGTATTTTTGCTGGATATCATCTGGTAAATGAACGTGAAATAATTATCGCATGTTAAACAAATTACGAGCAGCCTTTAGGTTGTAGTTTTACTTTTATACGAATTATTTCAAACAAGTTTTATCGTAATTCGTGGGCAGAGTGTTTACATAAATGCTAAGTCATTTTTAACAAGACATTTTAAAGCCAATACTTTCACAGCAGTAACTCTTTATTATTCTTCTCGCTATGATGTATTATGATGTAGTCAAAGATGGCTTTTGAAGCTTTCAACTTGGCAGCCATATACAGTAAAACCTCCATTTACACTAAAGTCAGCACAGTGTAATTTGAGGTAGTGTAATTGGGGGTGAGAATCTCATAAAAAAATTAGGGATTTGATTTTTTCTGCAAAAAAAAAATACAAAACTAAGATTTTCCTTAGTTTCCTTATTTACTTACCAAGTGATAAAATTCAAAGGGCGCCAAAATCCCACACTTAGACAGTCGTCCGCTATACGTGTATAGCCTGGCACGTGTTGAATACACATACGTTAGCCAACATTTGACTGTATGCGCGGCACAGACGACCGTCTCGTAGTAACGACAATATAATGTGACCGTGCAATTGGGTGATTTGCGGCAAATATTTCAAGCCAGTGCGTAATTGGGGGTTCCAATCTACTCTACTTTTCCTGTTATCATAAATTGACAAAAATAAGTACATATTCCTCTTGTGAAAATTTTACCGAAGCACGCAGCGTTTTCTCTGTTGATATTCTTTATCAGCTCGCTTGACTTATCAAATCAGATTTTAAAACATCCTTAATGACTGACTTTAAACACGCTTTCGCGTGTGTTTAGATGTTTAGTATGGTTTTAAATTTAAAAAAATACGTGTAAACGACGTCTATAAGAGTTCCCTCTCGTTTTACAAAGCAAACACTACTCAGTATGCTTTAAAGCGAAGAAAAATTCTCAACACGTTTTGTTTACATACATTTTCTTTCATTTTAAACTATACATACATACATTTTACTAAAACCTAAATGAAAGGACCTATTAGTAACGTGCTCAGCCTAAATATTCTAAATTGAAGGCCGATACAACCTCGAATGTCTTCAGTCTTTTGATTTTTTGATCCTTTAACTTTTAGGCTTCTAATTCTTCCTACGTGAATTACATATTATGATTTAAAAGGAGCTTAGTGCAATGCACAATATTTCATACTTCTGCAGTATTTTTTTTAACAGCACAAATATTAGATATTTTTCAACCTATTTCGCATAAAATAATTATACGTCGAAATAAACGAATTTAACTACCAACTGCCAAGTAAAGTTCATCCATCATTTATTTGTTAAGAGCTGGAATTGTTAAGGTAAAATACGTATGTACTAGGGTATCCAATCCCGGAGCCTTATTCCAATCTCGGGATTTCGGGATTGATTAATTTTGAATCCCGGGAATGAGATTTTCTCACCGAGGGAATTTGAAATCCTCAATTCGCTATACTTTTTCCCCGATTGTCACAGAACCTCGTTTTTTTTTTAGCTCACCGAAGAATTTTAAATCTTGAATTTCCCAATTTCGTGTACATTTTTGTGTTTTGCTCAAAATTTCTCAATCCCGATTTCGGGATCAGAAAATTGAACGGGATTCCGGAATTGGATGCCCTAGTATGTACGAATCGAAAAAAAATACAAATTCAAACGATAATTGAAATTTTAATGACGTACATATTACTAAAACTCTAGCGAGTTTTCAGCCGACTTTATAAATTATTTTTATTTCATGAAGGAAAAATCCAATAGGCTTTGTTGCGGTAGACATTCTATATTCATTTAAAGTATAAAGAAAATTACCCACTGAAGCATTTGTCTTTTTATTTTATTTCTTGGCAAAGTAATGATATCTTTGGCTGGCGGATGGAGGGTCATTGGAGAATAGATCGTAAGTTATAATATACATAAGTGGAAGAAAGTCAAGGGATATGCATACTCTTTATTAATTAATTTAAAAATAATATACCTTTGTATGAATTATACTAACTTCAAAAGCTCATCATCAGTCGATCGATAATCCACACCATGAACGAAACCGGTTTTGCTTAATAATGTTAAGCTAGTACAAAAGTGTTTAATTTCTAATTTAATGCCACTCCATCAAGAATAATTTCTAGTAATGTTTATTTCGTAATTCTTTTTGACAGTAAAAAAACATATAAACATTAAACTTTATATTATTATGCAAACCTTATTTAGTGTCGTTGAGCATCATTCTAATGTTTTTTTACGGGAAGTAGTGAAAGATTAAAATAGTAAAGCATTTATCTTAGACTAATCGCTGTTTCCGCAAACAGTTATCAGGATAATTTATAGTGACTGGAGAATAATGACAATATAACAGATATCGTTGGTTTACTGCCAGAAATCATTAAGTGTCATGTCAGTCAAAACTGACTAAGATGTCACAATCTCAGTATTTTTTAATTAATTTATTCAAAAAATATTTTTGGCATTACAGTTAATGCCAATGCGCCAAATATTTTATAGTTTAAAGATCATACTCGAATTTACTCAAGAACTAACTCGAGGTAAATTGACGTCACAAACATTCACGTGTTAGGTCTCAAATTTTAATTGAAAAATCTAAATTTGACATTGACTCAACTAAGAATCGATCCTAGACCCACCTGGTCGGTAGAGCAAGCTCTAAACAACTAGCCCACAGCGGGCGAGGGGATTTTATCATGCTTTACCCAGTATATAAATCTTTTCAAGTTCACCCAAGTTACTGTAAATTTTCAAACATTTGATTTGCAATTATAAATATAATAGATGCTTTAAACTTTTTAGCAGGTATTCATTTTATATAAGTAATTTTAATTAGGAAATTATTACAAATAACTTTGTGACTTCTGCCATTATACAATATTTAGTTAACGTACAATCATATTTATTTTCATAACCTGATTCCATATTCCTATAAAATAATGGATTGAGAGACATCATTTTCCTGTATTTACCGAGTAAAAAAATATTTAATTTCAAAAAAATCGAAACCATTCATTTATCTACTACATCAATTAATAAAAAGCACATGATAAATAATTCAAAATAAACCTAAAAAAATATTGGCGACATAATTTATTTTTCATGGCACATCCCCGCATTTGTATTTCGTCGACCTCATAAGCTTTCATTAGCCTCGCTCGCTAGGTTAAAAAAAAGCTGCCTACTTGCAAATAAAAGCTACTGGTTGGTTCAATAAGGCTATATGAAATTATTGCACCGTAGTAGTAGTAATCATAGAGGAGTTGATCGTTTGAAATGTCGTTTACATATTTTGCTTATGATAAAAAGTTTCTTGAATAAAAAAATTAAAAAAACTCTTTAGTACTAATTACACTTTTCAATTAAAATCAGGGCCGGTTTTTTTCAGTATTATTATTTGTTGAAAATTTCAATCAAAGAATTTATAAATAATCATACAAGTTAAAGCATAATTATTTACAATTAAAATGTGAATGACATCTTAAAAATAATTACTTCCAATTTTAAATCAAGTACTTAGCCAAATTAAAAAAAAATATGAGAAAAGTATAATGAGCTTAAAAGTAATTTTAAAACAAGTATCATTATTGAAAAATGTAGAAGAAGTGCTAAATTTGAATCGTTCAAATTATGTACATTCACACAAGTTTTGTCACTAACGACCCGCGTTTTGCCTTTTGCATCTTCAAGCATTCAAGTGCACGGTCATCCGTGCACTTGTTTTTAGTTCATACATGACGTGTTTAATTTTTAAAATAGTGCATTTCCACCAAGACACTATCACGTCAAGTTTATTTCGAGTGACGTTTTTTGAAATTTCAGTTTACCGAGAGTGATTTGATATTTTAAAATATCTGGCGCATTGCCAAACACAACTGAAATATGATGGTTTTTTTAAATAAATAAACGGCAAGAAAAATGATAACATTAAACAAGAAAAATATTCTTTATTTTGCTCATAAAATAAGTTCTCATCTGTGTTGAATTCTTAGTGTAATGTATTTATTATTATTTCTCGAGGGCAATCTCGTCGCGTCGCTGAGATTCGAGAGCGCTCTCAACTCGAGCAATGCGCAATAATAATTTGCCATCGTCGTTATTTAATATAAGGGAACAGCGCAATTACTAACCAGTTTTTAAATAATTACATTTCAATTATACTAATTGCACCAATGCGCTTCTGTTAAACTTGTTTCAAAGACAGCGTCAGTCTTTTTGCTTGCTCAATTTTTGACCATCAAATATATATCGACTTTGGAAAGGAAAAAGGACGTAACCCACACATAACAAATTTTACAGGAAACACAAAACACGTTATTTGATGATTATGGTCCATAGGCAAATTATGAAATATACAAAACCTTAAAGTGTATGGAGACTGATAAACTGGTTTTTAATTGACTTAATCTGATATTAATTTAATATATTTAAAAAAAAGTATTTTATTCCTTTTTCACAGGCCCTTGTTTTTGCAAGCTTAAAATCTAAATTTAGAGACTAATTCGGCATTTTCAACTTCCATCCTTTTGATAAAACATGTGTCGAGAGGGAAAAACTGTAGATTTACGTCTTTTTTCTTTCCACAGTATAAATTCTGGAACTTGTCAATATTCAAACAACTCTTAGTTTAGTAGCTTTAAAATATTTCAATTCGTTGCGAATAGTCTAATGAAAATATGCGATGGTTTATATATTTACATTACAAAATCGACTTATGTAAAATTTCAATACCAAAATATCGATATTCTTACATTTTAAATCTTGTATTGAAAAACCATCATGAATACCGGGATCCCGTTTTCGGTGATAACGGTATTCCAATCCCTAATCGTAACGTTTTGTGACTTCATGATATGATTAAATTCTCAAACTTTGCCTCTTGAATTCCGTATTATTTATAGCAAAACTTTTGTTATGACCTCTTCAAATTTTATTCCTTCGCTATTTAAATATTAATTCGGTTTTCTTTCAATATTATTTGTGGGTTGTTATCGATTAAAAAGTAAAGTTCAAACTGCTTTTAAATACAGGTTCCACTTAAGGGATGAATTATGACCAAAATTAAAATACTTCAAAGCCACCGTTGACGCAATTTACTTTAGCTGTGGTGTTAAGTTGTTATCCTAACCGTATACTCTTTTCGAAAAAAAAGAAGGTTTAGCTAATGAGTAACGAACAGTTCTCGTAAAGCTTGGCTGATATAAGTTCTCTCAGTTGTCCTCAAAGCGAACATCTTTAAAAAATATATTTTGAATAAAAAAAAAACATACCATCATCATGCAAATCGACTTTGTGCACAAAAATTTGTCGATCGATCATTGATAGTACTTCCATGGGACATAAATGCCTGCATTTTTTAATCCGTTCTTCCTTCTTATTAGAGTCTAAAAAAAGAGAGATCGGATAGAGTGTTTAGTCTTCTTTAAGCCTCATACAAGTATTGTACTACCCCAGTGGAGGGGATCCTGCGGCCTTTTGGCTACTCTGATGCGGCCTTATGAACCCGTTATATAACCCACTATATGTTTGACAGTCGAAAAAAAGGAGGGACAGTGTCAACGTTTTTTTTACTGCGACCTTATGTTGAATCAGATAAATGAATACGATCTTTTGAAATGAAAAGCTTCCCCACCCCTGTACTATCCCCATCTTTTCATCCTGAGACTTTAAGAAAAAATAGTTTGATCATATTAATTTATTTGTATCTCTAAATATCATTACTCAGTCAGTGACGTCATTCATTGTGCTATATGTTATGTTTGACTAATGCGTTGTCCTTTTATGTTGTTCACAGGCGGAGGAGTTGAACGCACTGGTGGGCAATGCGTTTCGTATGGCGTTTGCCACACAACTTCACCCCGCGGGAGTCCAGCCCAGCGCTCCGGCGCCACCAAGAACTTGGGTAAGATATCCAGTCAAAAGATTTTCCTCTTTCTCGATTCAACTTGCCTATTATAATTATTTTCTCCATACCTCAAGTGTCGGGCCATAGTCCAAGCCAAAGAGTTGAGGATTTCGTTTAAGGAAAATAGATGACAGTAAATATGGTATCCGTTTCTCTTGAAGAAAGATTCGTTGGTATGTTTTTGGCAGTACACCGTAATACAATGCATATCCTTCATCACACCTAAGGATTGCCATACCGGGCGAATAAATCTAGAATGTTTAATTCATTGTTTCTTTGAATTAAAATATAAACATAAAAATACTTCTTCATTACAGCCGAATTTGTCTATTTTGATCGGATATCCGTGCAAAAAGTTCGACTGTATAAAATACCATTTTAGATTCAACATGTGTTGGCCAAACAGTAATTTAATAACTGTACTGTAAGCATACCGAAATATTGTTATTTTTCATAAGAAAGCCTGGTATTTTTGGCCAGGTATTGAAAATAAGTCGAAATTGTGTAATCATGGTGTCATTTATAATACTTGTGTTGCAATCTCTAGTCATATCAAATGACATATATGTACATGAAATATCTGGCGGTTTGCTGTCTGTTTATTTAAACTAAAAATATTAATAAAATACAACTGTTAGTGTAAATTTATAATTAACAAAATTAATCAAACCTTAACCAACCTAACAAATTACATATAACCATTTTGGTTTCGTGTTGAATTCCAATTTAACCAAATAGCATAAAAACAGCCCTAAATTCTATCAGTTAAACAATCAGATAATTTGCCATTTTGTTTCCACCCCAGACTATCACAAATGTTCTGATTAAAACAATAAATGACTCACCGTTAATAGCCAGCAAGGACTGGGGGTGACTGGATATTAGTCGGGGCGGTGCGCACTAACAGCCCTTAGATAAAGTATAGTGAAAAAAAAACGTTCCTTGTCTATTACTTGCGATATTGCTGACTATAAAAAACATTGATTAAATTTAATCAATAGTATTTTCTTCAAGGTTACACTGTTAACCCAACCTTTTTTCAGTTACGTTGCGAATAAATATTTGATCATACTGTGAGATGGTATTTCAATAAATTATTTTTTGAATTATAAGTAAGCTTATTCTAGCACGATTTTGGTTAAATTGGCAACATTTTTTGATACAAGTTTTTTATGTTGAAATTACTGGAAACAAAATATTATGTTGTCTTTTCTTAGCTGTGCCAATTTTTAGTGCGAATAAACAAATGCACGTTTTTCTACGAGAACTGTTTGTAATTACTCTTTTTATACAAGTATAAGGCAGTACGGGACTAGTGATTAACTAATCGCGTTCGATACACCACGTTGTTCGAGAATCGGAAGAATGGGAGAGAATTTTGAGACATCACAAACACTCATGCCTTCGAACTGATATCGATAAATCAGTTTAAAAAATGTTGTTTGTATTGGGACTCGAACCCGTGAGATCTGACACGGAAACCAACGACGCTGACAGCTGCTCCATGGACCCAAGAGATTTACAAAATAAGAACGGTTCAATCATAATACTCATAGATATGCGGTGTACACATCACTCACTACAGATTTAAAATTCTAACTAAGTGTATTCCGTTACACAGCAGTGACTGCTTGGAGTGTCTTTGGAGCAGTTACCCAAGACTAAGCTGCTGGTTGTTATAATTGGAAAGCTTTTTATGAGTTGAGATCCAACAACCTTTAGTAGTAAATTTGAATCTAACTCGGGGCGTTAACTAAAACCCGGGTCGTTAGTGTCAAAATCTGTGTGAATGTACATAATTTGAACGATTCAAATTTAATATTGAAAATCCACCAAGCACCTTCAGTTTAAATCTTAAATTAACCTTTAGTAGATTAAAAAATTGTCGTTTTTAAATTGTTGTATTGATTCAGATGACAAAGCTAGCGATGAGGGAATCCAGTCTTTATTCATTTACAAAATGTAGAAATAGTAATAAAAATATGTATCAATTAGCCGATTTTAAAGTGGTTTTTATTCGTTTCGCGTACAATTTGTTTACTGACCTATTTGTGCGACCGAATAACTCTTTATAGCTTTAAATCGGTGCAATATTATTGCCACTTAATCCGCAGTAAATGTCTCTATAAATTAAAACGTAATACTAAATTAAATTATCAACGAAACATTTTATCAGCTGGGCCCATTTTCCGTACGGCCGCCGAGCCACTGGTCGTATTATTTAGAGTTTAGCGAGACCTTTCCTCGGTGACGTTGCGCCAATCCGAAAACCGTGACAAACAGAGCACGTATTTTATGTAAATATAATATTATTTATTAAGGTTCTGAAAATAATCGCATCATACCGTTAGCCTTTCAGTTAAAGCAAACATTCCCGCATCTAATACAATTCATTTGTCCATATTATCGTTTGATTTAATAACGGAAAAGCCATATTCATATTATCAAAGGCTGGGCCAATGGTAACGTGATTCAACGGCATCCTGAGCTTTATGCTAATAGCTGTAGGCACGCTTGACCTTTTGATGTCCTTCTACTTTAGGGGTGTGATTGACGCAATCGTCGATTTTTTTATTTAAAGTAGGAACGATGCCTTGCGTATTCGAGCTTTTACGGGAAAAACATTACCTAACCAAATCGAATTAATTTGTTTTACTCGTTTTGTTTTTAAACTATTATATATTCCGCCCAAGTACTGTTCTGCGTAATGCCTCCCAACTATCAATTGGCAAAATACGTCTTAAAAGGTGCAACATAAGTATTTTCAGCTTTAATAAAAATCTCATTAAATAAACAAATAACAGATTTCCTAATAACAAGAAATTCTACAACAAAGGACAATAATAAAAAAAAAAGTCTACATTAGACGTGCCAAGACATTTCTAGCTATAAAAGCGCTTTTTTTTCTTCCAATTTACTTCCAGTCCCTCATAAAAGCGCACGTATGTAATAAAGTCGACATGTGTAATAAAGACACCGCCTGTGTGGTCGAGTGGTCAACATTGTTGGCTTCGGCTACGGAGGACCCGGGTTCAAACCCCGGTACGGACAGTTTTATAAATTGATTTTTCAATCGATTTATGAATTTCTGTTCAAAGGCATGGATGTATGTGATGTCTTGAATTCCCCCCTCTTACCCATCCTATCCTATGAACGGGGCGTATCGAGAGCGATTAGCTTGCCACTAATCCTGTCTTAGCCCTATCCTTCTATCCCTACTCTCCTTGGAAAAAGAGAGGTTAAGCAACTGAGTAACAAGCAGTTCTTGTAGAAACACTTCTGTTGAGATAAACTCCATTAGGAGTCCATATGCTCCACATTGGGAGCGGACATGGTTTAAGTAATGTAATAAAGTAGCAATGAAATGTTTTTTTTTTTCTTAAAGAAAATACGTATATGTTTGAATAATAATTGGATTTTTTAAAATTGTTTATTACCTTTTTTACTCGATTTTCTATACTACAATTTTGTTCTTTTTTTGAATAACACAATTTTTTAAAGCTAGAAAACTAATCTTTAATTTTCCATCATCAATTTTTAAATCATTTTTACAAGATTTTTTTATACACTGTGTTTTGAAAAAAAGCGTAACTACCGTGCTAAGCACAGTTCTTGTATAAAATAAATATAACATGTTTTCTCCAAGATTCGACAATTGTTGGAGTTGCCTTGTAGCCAAAATTGCTATTCATTATATTTTTATAATTCTTGTGGAACTTAATACTTCACTAAGTTTACCATACAACAACTTAAAATTCTCAACCACAAATTATATTTCGTCTTTTTACTGATAAAATCATCGAAATTAGTTTTTACACAATATATTTAAAATTCGCCAATTAACTAACCCTTTCGAGGTTGGCTCGGTAACTTTACGGGAGATTTCGGCAGCCCTATACCACCGACGACAAAAATCGCGTGCCACGCTACAGTTTCGGATATTTCCATTCGACGTTGTATATTTTTATGTCTGCAATCGTAAAACGAGTGATAGCAGCCATCTAGTTAAATGGCCTTAAGTTTATTTCGTGAAGCGGCCTTACATTGAAGGCTAATCTTATCTAATGAAGAAACTTCTAAGGGTTATCCGAAGCGCTCGACCAGTGACCTGCTCTGATTAATAAGATTATCATATTCACGAAATACGGAAAATTGTATTAATCACGCGAATGGTCGTTTAGCCATAGCGGTAAAAAAGCTCGACTTCTCTTGTCTTTACTTACATCTTGTAACATAAACATGTTACATAAAAATAAACTCAACATTAAAAAAATAATGCTGACTGTCCGGTCCCTACGGAATAAATTTAAATTATGTACTTGATAATCATAGTCAAACAAAAAACTTTTGTTTTTGAATCTGGATTTGGATGACTGAAAATAAATTAAAATACGAAAAACTGCAATATTCATCATTCGTATTGCTTGTAGATTTTTATTCGAGAGCACATCCCCTAAAGTTATTTATGCGAAATCTGCGATGTCTTCACGACAACGCAAACCATGTCGAAGTTGCACAGCAACCAAAAAAACAGTATTTATTAATAGTTCACAAAAAATAAAATGAAATACAATCAACTCTTTTTTTACACGGTAAATACGATAAAACCGTGTTATTTGAAAAACGAACAATATTCAATATTCTATATATACAAAAAATCCTTTAAAAAAAACAAATAATCAAGGACCAATAAGAAAATTGCACTTAATACTATTTCATAATTTGTATGTTATTTAAGAAAAAAAATATACTTTTCATCGCTACTTGATTATTTACAGGACTTTTATGAGGGATTGGACATAAATCGGTTTCATATCTATAAATGAGGAGCAAACATTCAAAAACTGTTTTGTCACACAAATACAAAGCTTGGAAAATGATGATTTAAGTGTTGCAAAAGTGGCGGTTTGTATGAATGTGTCAACTTTATGATTTCATTTTAATATGAAAAAAAAACCTTTTTGAACTCTAATTTTGATTTCCATTCATAGGTTTTATTATGGGCTATCAGAATTGATATAAAACGCCATTTTTCAAAATTTGTGACAAAACACTTTTTGATTGTTTGCTCCTCAAATGTCTTGACACGTCTAATATGAAAGGATCGAATGAAATAAATTGTTTTGTTATTACTGTCTTGTGTTGTTGAATTTATTTTTATTAGGATATCCGTTATCTGCTTTTGTGTTTTTTTTTGTTTCTGGAATTTTTTTAAAATATAATACACATATGTATGTTCCTTTTAGTAGACCGTGTTATTTCAAAATCCAGAACGTCTAAAATGGGGAGTATTTTAGTTAGTTCCTCCGCATTGAAAGAGTGGTTTTCCGATTTCAAATAATATACAAAAAGTGGTAAGGAAATTTTCTAAAAATTACAATGCACCATTTAAATGGACTATGGACAGCCAGTAACGTATATTTATTTTTATTACTAACTTGATATCAACAGTAAAAATATGACCCACTAAAAACCCGAGTTGAAGAATAAAATTAAGTATTCGAAATTTTTCTCTACACTGCTATATTTTTTCTTTCTGACAAAACAAAACGCAGAGGGATATAAAAGTGTCTGGTGTACTTTTCCCGCGTTTTTGACGGCCGCGATCATAAATAAGGCTGTGGATTTTTCCGTTTTAGTACCTTCTTACGTGTATGCTTACTTCCCTAATATTGCTCTGCTTATAATAATAGACGCTACACGCATTTTGTTGGTTAATTTTATCCCCTTTTGCTACAATAATTCACGGGTTACGTGTAGTGTTGCCAACACTTGCCGATAAAAGCCAGCCAGATCGATGTAAAAAAAAAGTGATGACTGCAAATAAACTAGACTTTTCAAATATAAAATGTTAGTTCTGCAATCTTTTGCTGGCAATAAATAACAATTTAACTAAAAAAACATTTTATTCTTAGCGTATTTTTATTACACACACAATATGCATTGTTCTTTTATTAATTAAGCTATTTTCAGTATTCTTTTGGTAGTGGCAATCGTTTTAATCTGCTCTATAGTGAAATTTTAATTTAAGTTTTTTTTTTTTTCAATAAATACAATGAAAAGTGATATGAAAGAATTCCAATTACCGTTTGTATCGTAATTTGTATCGTATCGTAGTTTGTATGTAATTCCAATATCAGTTTGTATCGATTACCAAATACCGTATCAGTTTGATTTATCCTAATGAACCTTGTAAAATCTCATATTGATTATTATTCTCCGAAACACTAAAGCCATAGTTAATAAATGTAATTGATAATAAATATCAATTTCATTTATCTTAATTTACGTCGAAAAAATCCCAGATTGCTTATCTTTCCTTGAAACACTAGAGTCATGTTTAATAAGTGTAATACTGTGATTGTAATTTAAATGAGTATGTTAGAGTGGCTAACATGATGCATTGTGTATCTCTACGGAGCCAATTCATATAGCTGAGAAAAAAGTTTATAAGTGTTAATCACAGTTTTGGGAATTTTAGTGTTCGGAGAGTGGTAGAGTGTTAGATATCTGTTTGATCATTAAGGATAACATTGTGTGAATGTATTTATTAATTTCTAGTTGTTTTAGTGCATTTAGCTTAGGGTCTTTATTAAAAAATGTAAACGTATGGGTGTTAGATTAAAATTGATGCTTTGCTATTCTTTTATGTTTTTTTTTTGCAAATTGAGTGGATGAGAGAGTGTATTGTGTTTATCTTCTAAATCACTATTTACAGCTTAGTTAATATAAGTTTAAACATTCTTCTGATGAGGACAAAAAACCGAAAAAGCTGTCAACCATATTTAAAATAATATTTGTAGAACAAAAACACTTTGATATTTGTTCACCTAATATCTTATTAAACAATTAGTATTTCCAGCTATTTTTATTACGAGATCAGTTGCTTCGACAGACTGCTTCTTTTACCTTTTAGTCGGTCAAGTTGAAGAATTGAATATTGCTACAGTTGACTAAACGAAAACAGAGGCAAACAGAGGTATAGATCAGGACTATAGATGTGGTTGTGACTTTGTGAAGAGAGGAAGTTTGTGCTATTATCGAAGCAAATCCTAGATTAACGGTACGCGAAGTTGCTCAAAAACTAGATACGCATTTAACAACAGTTAAACAGACATAATAAATAACATTGTATATATATATATATCGATTGTGGAAAGGAAAAACGATGTAACCCACATATATAAAAATTTACAGGAGTGACAAAAAACGTGCTTTGATGATTTTCGGCTATAAGCAAATTATGAAATAAATACAACCTTGAATTGCACGGAGACTTCTAAACTTGTGTTTAATTGACATAATCTAATATTAATTTACGAAATTGTCCAGGAAAAACCTTTTTTCAGTCTTTCTTCATGGTTTCAATTTTCACAAGCTCATATTTTTTCAATCTTAAAAGCCAAATTTAGATAGTAATTCGGCATTTGCAGCTTACATCCTTTTGATAGAACGTGTATCAAGTTGGATACATTGTGATTAAAGAAAAGAAGCTGTTTTGAAAAAAACTGTACGTTACGTCTTTTTTCCTTTCCACAGTCGATATGTATACAGTAGATCTAATAAAAAACAATAGTCGTGGCTTTTATAACAAAAATATATAAATAAACAAAAATATATAAATAAACAAAAATTCGTTCAAAAATAGTTCTGACAATGGCAAAGCCAGCATTACTATCAATGACACCATACAATTTTTGCAGAACTAGATACTTTGTTCAAGCTATTTTGTCGACTGTTGTTATTATACTATAATTTAATGTTTCTAAATTTGTTTCCAATTCTCTAAACGCCATACAGATTAGTGATCTTTTCATTATAATTGAATACACTCTGGTAAAAAATATTTGAGTTAATACTTTTATTTAAATCATATCTTATTTCATACAAAATGTTAGTATTTAATATCATGCGTATTGTATTGTTTCCGAGTACTGGAGAGTATTAGATTAAAATTATTACGTGGAACAGGGGTGTCAAATAATATGTACGTATAACGAATTGTAAAATCCTTTACGAGATGAAAGTACGTGAGTGAAATATAATATTCAAGCTCATTGTGTTCTTTACGAGAATCTCAAATTTAGTTACTTTGATAATATTATCAACGATATTGTATTATGGTTCATATTTCTGCATATTAATACAATCAAATTCTCTCATCATTCAATACGGCGTAATGCTTAATGTGAAATTTTTTCATGTGGTGTATCGCTTTTTTTCTCCAAATCCCAAACAAGAAAGTTAGCTCTCCGACAAGGACGTGGGAAAATCTGGCCGGTTTCGATAATGGGTGGTCATTTTTTACTAACTTCGCCTAGTACACTGTGGCCTCGTACAACATGATTCTTACACAACCCGGTTGATAAATTGTGAAATATGTATGTATGAAATAGTTTTAGAATGAAATAAAAAAGGTAAATATGTCATTTAGCGTTTCATGGATTATTTTAGAGAAAAACTTCACAAACTAAGCTTAAAACAGCTCCATAATTCAAAATTACTTTTTGAAAGCTTGACAATCGTGTTAAAATCACACATTGGTATGAAGACTTCAATTCAGAACAATATAGCATGCATGCAATGAAGCATAAATAGTCAATTAAATGAAAACCATTGACAATAAAATTTTGTGAGTTCTAACGTTTTCAATATATGTTAACAATTTTAATTGATCCAGACATTTTTTTTCGAATAAGTACTGCATATTTGAGTACATTTTATTTATTCCCGAATATATTTGAAATAAAAAAAAATATCTAGAGCGACTTCGCCGCGAATACCAAAATGTTTTTCTTATTTCGCATAATTAATCAATGTTCTTCCTATTAATGTGTGATTTTAACGCGATTATCAACCCTCAAAAATAATTTTAAATCATGGCGTTGTTTTAAGCTTGGTTTGTGAAGTTTTTCGCCGAAATAATCCATGACACGCTAAATGACATATTTACCATAAGAAATGTATAAGGATGATTTGTACAATCTGTCTTAATCCATCATTTTTTTTTAATAATCCTATGATGAAAAAAAGCTTAAAATTCACGAGGGAATTACAAAATAACTGCTTTATTGTATAAAAAATACACTTAAAAGGAAAGATATAGCTTATAACTGAGCTGAAAATACTCTTCCGGTGATGAAAATAATTTTATGATTGATGATGAATGATTGATATCCGTATCTCAATTATTTTATATTAAGTACGTTCAAAAAATAAAACACTCCTCTGTTACTAATTCCACATTGGTTTCATATGGTCAATACCGGTTCCACTCATCACGAGCATTATCATCTGATAAGAACATACATTGATGCAGTGTTATGCATAGTTAATCAAGTAAAACTAACAAGAGTGTAAGAAACAATAAATTGGTAATAGAAAATATAAACGAAATTCAAAGATAGATAAAGATACACTGTCTAACTTGGTTATTACGATCACGGGAATAGCGAGATCTCGGATGTAATGAGAAGACATTCGTTGAAATTTTAGTTTATGGTTTTCACTTTATTTACTTTTATAACGAGCAACTTCTCGGGCATACCGAGCAAAAATATCTTCAAAAATTTTCACCATCTGCAGAACTCATGATATATTGCACAAGCTAGTCGAATTTTATGCACAGTGCACAAGACCGCCGAAGTCTTTTAATGGGCCGAGTCATAGCAGTCTTAAGTTCCAAGCAGTGTTGTAGAAAAAACAGCAAAAAAGACCGGGCCGTTGAATTCCAGCCTCTCCTAACAAATTGTATGGCGGTTATACGTAGATCAACTCTAAATTCCAATTTATGAGCTTATTTTTCGTTGAATATAACATGTGTGTTTGAAAGATTTCTTGTATGGATATTCTGTGATTCTTTGGTGTTATTAATTTACAATTTACGATACATCGGAAGAGTCATATATGCAAATTAAGTAATGATTGTAAGAAATATAGCGAATGGCAAGAAATGCGATGTGTGGTAAAACAAATAAAATTAAACTTTCCTTATTAAATATCACAGTTATATAAAACATTAATTATAAATTACATAAAACAACAGTAACAGGCGGAATTCATATTATATTATATACGATTTTGACGCCTATTGTGATATTATGAAATAAATGCTGCGTCTTATCATGTAATAATGGTAATATACCAAGTAAATGATGATTTAATTAATAATAATATTTCAAAAATATTGAAGTGAAATGTGCTACCCTAGTTTGACTTACTGATTTTTGATTACTGATATGACTTGAGAAATCCTATGGAAAGATTGGTTAACGAACCAGTGTGCACAAATAAATTTTGAGATTAATTATTAATTGATTAAAATCCCAATAATGACGTTGATTTTTTTAATGAACTATCCAACCTCATATTCTGTATTGAAATATTGTAAAAAAATAATTTTAATAAAATGATTTGCCTTCTTTGTTTGCTTTTTTTCTCCGAGATTTTTATTTAAAAACTTTAGAAAATGTGATTTTTTCTTATTTTGAAAAAGATGTAATTAAAAAGATATATAATTACAATATAAATATGTATTTCCTACAATATAACAGAAACAAATGGTTTCATAATGATGTTCAACTTGTTGTTGAATTTCAACTCCATAGCATGGCTTTCACTATAGGGGGCTTTGGTCGAGTACTTTGAGGGGAAATTTAAGAACAATGAGAGTGAAAACAACGAAACAAGCATCAATTTTAAATTTTATAAGAAAGGTGGATTGACAGAAAAATGTAATATGTGTGTAACGGGTGTGTAAATAAATTCTTATTGTGTATTATTGTTTGAATTGAGACTTTTTGTGTTATGTGACCGGTCCAGATACTTCATGTCTTCATGTGATGGGTATGTTTGTAAGCATTTGAAAATACCTATCCTCTGATATAATGAAAAAAAATCAGTCGGTCCCATCTTCCTCGTAATAACCAATTTCGAATGTAATTAATAAATAAATTTTACTTGGGTATAAATATAATTGTCAATTACAACTTTTCACATTGCTTAATTTGAAGACATAATTAATTATTCATAATATTATACAATAGGCCCTCTGGCTATCGATTACAGCAAGTTTCGAAGTATTATTTACTCTTGCAATAATTCAAGAAATTTTTGAAATCGAAACTCGATAATAACTCAAACGAGTGTTCAAACTTAAATCAAATTATTCAATTATAATTTGATCGGAGTGGCCCCAATTTGCATCTGCTCCAATAATTATTTTTTCGAATTGCGTATTTCATATTATTTCGTATGGCAAAACCTTTTTATGTATAATAATAATTATCGTGGAAATTGAGCTTACAGGTTTAGATTTTGAAGCTGATACAATAAAAAAAGAATGGTAAAAAATTGGTCCCATTGATTAAATCTAGATAACTACAATTTTTAAATCTTATCTGTATGTTGAAGCTTATCTTATATCTAGAATAGAAAGAGACAAATAGAACAGGCCAGAGGAGTCGAAAAATATATAAAACATTTACAAAAATAACTATAATACTTACAAATGTGATGAAATATTTTTTTTTTAACTTTCATATTTAATGTTCTGTTTAAGGGTGGGTGAAGTGGTTTATGGCGGCACCTTTTATTTAAGATAAATTACTATTTGCCTTATTTAAAAACATTCGTGTAATGAACAGAATCTAGCTTAATAGCATTTTCAAAAATCACAGTTGACTTGAGCATTCTTTCTTGTTATATTCCAATAACATTAATCTGTAAAAAATGAACATTAAAAACAGTGGCGTGCTTAAACAGTGTCCTTTTATTTTGTCATGTTAAATGTTGAAATAGTAACCGTCAAATGGAGAATTGTTAAAAAATAAAAAGTTAATTTTATTATTAATATATTTAATTTTATCAACGTTTAATAAAAAAATCAAAAATAAATATTTAATTTTGATTGAGGTGCGATTTTTATCGAAAAAAAATTGAGATCACTGCTTAAGCGCGCCACTGGCTCCCTTTTCATTTTTTACAGATGAATTTTATTGGAACAGAAAAATTAAAAAATGCCTAACTCAATCGGGATGTTTTCACTCAACAATTTTTGTTTATTATACAATATATGTATACCATTTCGCTCAACATCAAATTTAGAAAAAAATATTCTATTTTCTTTCATCAATAAATGTCATTTTCTGAAAATCTTATTTCACTTACCCATAGGTACATGTGTATTTTTGGTTTGGTTATGATAGTTTTCCAATGATTCATCATCACGTTTTACCAATGAACTCTAGCTCCATGTAGATATCCTCAATACTTTTACAATTTAAGCCATGGATATTCTCCCACTTCTGGTCAAAAACATGAACCCAAATAAGTGTTCGAATTTATGAACAACAAATTGTCATTTTTTGTAAAGCTCTGTCGTCTGGAAAAAGAATTAAATTTGTTGAATTTTTCTTCAAAAATATTAATATTAAAAAAAATGCAAAAATACATCATTTTGATTAATTCAAAATGGGTTCATTGATCAACAACAGTATCCTGTCGATATTTAAACAATACCTTTTAATGTAATAATAGTTTATAAACAAAAATTATTAACTAATTATTAAGTCACCTTTTTGCCCCTGATTTATCGAATTTTTGCAAGACTACGGTAAGATTCACCTCGAAAAAATGACGAAATGTCTTTATAATTTAGGTGTCACAATCTGTTATTACCCAACATATTATACTTTTCCTCGAGGGTGCCCAACCTTTTTTGCCCTGGGATCGACTTTTCAATCTAAAGTTTTCTCGCGATCGACTTCTAACATGATTCTTATAAGAAACATTATTTAGGGTTTTTTCCCTTCTTCAAACTTAGAAATTTTTATTTTAAATGCGAAATACATATCATCAGAAATGTACTATGTGCTTACAAAATAATTCAATTTTAGTATTTTTTTATATTTTATATTTAAATCATATATTTTTTAAAAAATTCACTGAACCTTTCGGGATTGACCAGTCGATCGCGATCTACCGGTTGGGCATCCCTGCTTTACCCCATGGCTTAAAAACAAAAACAAAAATATATTTACATATTTTATCATAATTTTTATTTTTTTCTCTGATTTTAGAAAGAAGTGAACAAGTGTAGCAGTGACATAGCAAACATGGGGATCCGAGCACCGAATAGTATCCCTGGCCTCAGGCATCATTACCCTCATCACTTTCCAGGCAATCATAGGTAATATGTTCTTCTATAACGTAGATTTTTATAATAAGTTTTTAGCAATACCGAGAAGAAGGATATAGCTGGCAGGATAATGAGTCTAGTGTGATATGAACACACGTCAAAGTATATAGTGCGCTAGGCTTCTGAATATGCTAGTTGCCTATGCATAGTAATACTACATGTATTATTAAATACCTAAGTAAAATTTTGATACATCTACGGCTGACGACCTGTACTCGCTAAAATTATTAATCAATGTAATCCTGTTCGTTACATGCTTATTGAAAAATAAAGTTTCTTTCTTTACAATATTTTCAGCCTGAAAAGTAACTTGAAGGGAGAAGTTAACGAGTCAACCAGCCCGAGTAGTTCAGAGGAGTCGAATTCTCCAACGGAGCTGAACTCCTACAAGCGACTGGCTGACAAACCTCCGCTGATGAAGAGGTTGGCGCTCGGACTGTCCGGAGCTCTGCTTCTTCAGGCTCATACTGATGACAGTATGCCCTTAGTGCCTGATACACCCACAAGGTATATTATGAAAACAGTCGAAATAAATATTTCTAATTATTTACTTCACAAAATATGCACAGATCAATTTCATAATTTTCAACACTATTTAGTTAAAAACTATTAACAAAAAAAAACCTTAATTGATCGGCTTATCCATAAGCAATGATGATCATCTGTCTATTATATGATACCCAATCCGGGCTTTAAGACTATTGGATACCTACAGTCTTCCTCTGATAATGCCGTCTCACATCTTGAGTTCTTTTAAAGCTGAAATATTTTTTTGCATAACCCTGTTTTGCACTAGTGTTACCATATATTATTAATCTTCAAATGAAATAAGTTAAAAAATAATATATCAACACATGAGAGGATATTTTTTTTACTATCCTTCGACACGATCATAATATTTTTATTACTGTTTCTGATGAATAAAAAATTACAAACTTGTTTAAAAAAGTCTTAAATATGACACTACATTATTTAAATATGGTCAAGTTATGACACAGAAAACATCAATGTAGTGTCGTATTTCAGTCTACAGTAAGCAATAACAGCTAACACATTCCATTAAGCAATGATATCTTGAAGCGTCATGTCCTCAAACGTGTCAGTGACGTTCTTGAATAATTTCTTTGTTTTTTGGACTTGTTTTTCTTTTAAATTCTGTGTATCCGATATCATAAACTATTAGTTTTATTCGCAAGTGCTGCTACTTTGAATGTGTTGTTAATTATCTCTTTTGATATTCCAGCCCATTGCATAAGCCTCCCCATTCTGTAAACGGAGGATATGTCAATGAAGCAATATCAGATCCGGATATAAAGTCGGCCATGAAAGACAATTCGAGAAACAATACCATGATGAACGACGACAACAACACAATGCATAAGGGAACCATTCCCGTCAAACATATCCATATAGATAATGTTAATTTAAATAATGCAATATCCTGTGTAGAAAAAACAATGTCATCTAATTTCGAAGTTGACTTGTTGAAGATTAATAATAATAAAAGAAATAGGTGAGTAACAAACACAAAATTTAGTATTCTTTCTTTTATTTTTTCTGTCAGTACATGGACGTTATGACGTAAGTTTTGAAATACTAATAGAACAATTATTACAACCAATGCAAAATGTTTATGTAGAATATTAGATGGTGGTGTAGTCAAGTCGTCAATGATTTTGTGCGTTCATCCTATTAAGTTTCACTGGGTTTGATTACCCGTGTAAACATGGCATCAGAAACGAATTAAGCAATCGGGAGGCCCCAAGCGCAATACAGTTCAGAGATATTTTTTTACAGATAACAGGATTTCATATTAATACAATATAAGCTGTTTTTGAGGCCCCTAATATTAGTGGAATTAGGAGAATATTCAGAGACCCCAAGTGCGCGCCTCCTGCACTTATGGAGTAATCCGCTGCTGCATGGCATAAATGGCCATGATGTTCGCATCCCCTTCCACCTATTTGATTTAATGAAATGTGAAACCAGTGAATACGATTAACTAACTACTACATAGACTTTATATAGTCCTATCTTCTAATCTTTACCCTCTCTAAGAGATGATGATCAACTGAATGACAAACTATTCTCATGGCTCAATTTATTTTGAGAAGAATCCATATGAATTTAACAGGAAATGAAAATAAGCGTAGCTTTTGCACCAGTCTACAATTTTTTAATAAACATCAACAATAATGAATTGGTTTTTGAAAGAATTCTGTAAAATCACATTTGCAAAAATGTGCTTACTTTTGATCTAATGAGAGAACAGACGGTGTCCGAATTCTTTAAAACATTTGCAGCATATGCCTTAATCGATTCTACCTCCTGGTTGTCATTTTGAGAGGTTCCAACCCACACAATCAAAATAGCCCAAAACACAAAAATATTTCATATTCATTCGGCTCAAATAAGGAAATATCACCAGTCATTATTCAAAACTTTAGTTTTTTAAATTTAATTGATATAGTATACTTTCTTTTCTCATTTAAGAATATTGAGGATTCCTAGTTCGAGCAGCTCATCCTGTGGAGGAAATGGTTCTCCGCCTCTTCTACCAGCACGGAGTGATTCTCTTACAAGTAGAGAAGAAGCTGAACTTAGACTTGCACCTTGGTTTCAAGCTGGAATACCGAGAGAGGTAAGTCGATATAAATTATAGCTAGTTTTATACATACACAAATGAGGCATAGTAAGAGTGACTGGCTAACTACTAATCCTTACCATTCTGCTCCTCTTACTTGTTACAACATAATTTGAACGAATGAGTAACCATCAGTTCTTGTGGAACAAAATTTGTTGAAATTAGATCGACTAGAACAGGGGGTCTTAACTCTGTGCCGGCGGAGCCATTTTTGTGCGCCCGGCAAAGTATCAAATACAATTTAAATGTCAAGGATCGTAATAAATGTGCTTTGTTATTTTTATGATTTCTTTGTAAATGTAAATAAATGCATAACGTTCCGATTTATAATAAATAATAAAATAAATGTAGCACATGTAAAGCTGTTAAGGGAACAATAATAAAATTAATACATAAATATATACTACTTTTTAATACTATGTATGTAAATCTTATTTTTTTTAAATCCGGTCTGCGCCTGTCACCGCAATAAGGTTAAGAACCCCTGCACTAGAAGTTAATATGCTATACATTAGCTGGAGCTTGGAGCTGTAATAATCAGTTTTTAACATTTACTTAATTTTAGATATTTACATTAAATTTAATATGGAGATTTTATTTGCAATTTCAGATTGCTCTCGAGGTGCTAGGAGGTCAACCAATCGGCGCATTCATGGTTCGGGAGAGTACAACTAAGTCAGGATGCTTTGCATTGTCATTAAGGGTACCCAGAGACTTTCAACCTAGTGGAATTGCTCACTATCTTATTTTACACACTAACAAAGGCTACAAAATCAAAGTAAGTTCTAAAAAATGTTTTGTGTGGATAATTCAATTAATATTCCAGTTATTTCACAACACTTATTTAAACAAAGTCAATGAGAATTATAGTATTATAAATATAACTTACTTAGTTTTTAAATGATAAAACACAATCAGTGTAGAAAAAGTACTTGCCTGTCAAAATGATTTTCTTTTGTTTTTTTTGTATTTAAAAATAAATAAAGACCTTTTGAAAAATTGTTCTATTACTGCAGTGACATCTATCTAATAACATTAGAAACAATATAGTCAAAGTGACATACATTCAGAATATTAAAAATTAACTTGTTTAATGTTTAAGAGTGATCATAATTGATAATAATAATTATGAATGTGTTCTTCTTATAGGGTTTTACAAAAGAATTCACCTCTCTGACAGCACTCATCACCCACCACAGTGTGATGCCTGAACTGTTGCCTTGCCCGCTGTCTCTCTCGAGATATAATCCAAGTTTCGCTAAAACTGATTCCAGCAGAGATTTCGAAGACATTGACAATGATCCAGATTACAACACGTTAGCAGATTTCCGCAAAATGATGGCTGATTTAAATGTTTGATTTTTTTATTGCACAACAAAGAATCAAATAGATACATATTGATTCACTAGAACTTTTACTTCAAATACGGTATCTGTTGTTTTTAAATAAATCAGAAACATTGAAGTGAAATGGAAATAAATATAGAAAGAAAACCATTAGGATCGTAATATTTTTAACTTTTTTTTAACGCATTCGCTTCTAATGTGAAACATATCGACTTTTAGTGGAGCTAATCTGAAATGAATATTTTCTATAAAAACTGCTTGGTACTCAGTTGCTTAACCTCTTTTTTTCAGAGATAGTTAGCATAGTAAGAAAGAACTAGCAATAGTAATCACTCAAATCAGATAGGTGAGAGGGAATTAATCGCAGACAACTGTTCATGCTGTACACTTAATTAGGGACTGGGAAAACTCTTAAATCATCATGTTTCAATGAAGTTTTGCGTGATCAAAAAACCCAGCTTAAAATTACAAGTTATTTGACAGAAAAAACATGGGTAAGAGTATGGTGAAATGCTATCAACTACCTTCGATGACAGTTCATATCAGTTCACAGCCTTTAGAACCGAGCCTTTACTGTATATAGTTCTAGTGAATCATACAATCTTGCAATATTTACGTATTTATTTTTGCTACACTGCTTGTGTGAGATATAATTAATCAGTTTTACTACACCTTTGAATTAAACGTAATAATAAATTAAATTATGTAAAAGATTTCATGATTTATAAATACAATTGAAATTATTAACATTACATACTAAATTTCAGTTTTAACAGTATACTTTGATTAAGTATGTATATATCCTTAAGAAAATACTTTACGATATTTGTGTATATTATGTTTCAATCATGTAATTTATTGTTTGCAATATTAGGATAAAAATAATCAGTATATTGATTTATTATTAATATTTTTATATTATGAAAGCATTCTTCTCGGCTAATACTAAATTGTTAATTTATGTAGTTTGCCTGTGATAATTATTGATATTTTTCAGAATGCGATGTTTTTCCTTAATATTCTTTGATTCTTTATTATGTAACGGGGAGATATGTTGCTGCAATATATCATCACAACTAGCCTGATATTTTTGTATAAAATAATTAGCTGACCAGAGTTGAATAGTGGTTTTATTATTATTTTCTAAATATGAGAAACAGAGAAAAATTTATAATATTTTTACATCAATAAATAAATTCAAGTATCACATTTGCACAAACAAACTGCATATTGTTGCTCTGCCACCAATTATAACAGTGCTCCGCAACCGCTGACACACTAGTACGAAAAGATGCTAGGTGGCTTATTGCTTATAAGAAAAGAAAAAAATCATATAATCTCTTACTTGTTTGCAATACTCTGCCCATGCATATTATTCTTTTAAAGCATTTATATTGTTTATCAAATGAAACTCAATTTTGTGTCATTTGTGTATATAACTTTTTTTGTTTGTAGTGTGTCATCAAAATCTGAATAAAATTTTGGTGTGCCGTATTAGAAAAAAGGTTGCGGAACACTGCACTATAAATCATAGTTGGAGGATTGTTCAAAAGATCGTGCCATTACTTACCTGTTAATTCTAAAACATTTCTTTTCACCGTTAAATTTTCGTGTTTTGAATTATCATTTGAGTCAGAAAACTTATACAAAAATGTGGAACAATACAACGCGTTGTGAAACATTGTTTCGTGAATTTTAGTGGTGTTATTGCTCTATTTCTTTCATTGTTTTTTTTTTAATATTTATCATTCCATTAAGCAATTTTCATCCTATATTTTTAATTTTATCTTTTCATTTTACCATAAGTTATTTATCAATAACAAGATAATAAAGTCAAAATATGTTAAGAATGAATTTTTAAATTCTTATAATAAATAATTTACTTTCGATCATGTGTGACTGACATAGAGATATTTTCTGCTCGTGTTATAACCAGTGTTTTAGTAGTGCATAAAAGAAGATATACTGCGTATTCTCTGACTCAATCAAAATATTCTACTATCAAACAAAAAATTAAAAACCTTTTCCCAAATAATATTTCAAACACAAAGTAAATGACCTTTTTTTTATTGAAGCACAGGTAGCCAGGGCACAAGTGATGTTGTTTCAGTTGCATCTGGATGGTATAAAAATGGGTGTGAATACAGGGTATCGCACAAAGAGTGAATTACCATATACCCCCCAAAAAGTTTACATCTACAACACTGGTTATAACTCTGTATAATCTGTATTAATGACTAATTCTGTGTTAATTTACATATAACAGTTTTAATAATTTTCCCAAACATGGTCAGCTTAATCAACCTCTTAGGAATATAAAAAAAACTAATATCTAACTCACTGATGTTTACTTTTGACAACTGCGCTGTAAATACAATTCACAAACCAAAATCACATAATCACTAAGCAAGATTATGCGAGATCAATTCTTAAGAGTTGTTGAAGACCTGTAATGCACATCCCTTGGCCTAATATGGCATTTATTGCGACCTACAGAGTAAATACTGAGATTTCCAAGACTAATTGAGAGTCTGCGAAGTGAAGTGAGCAAAGTGGTATTCTAAGAAACAAATTTCTTTGATACCTTTTAATATTCTACATGACTTTAAGTATCGTAAAAATGAAGTAATCTTAGCAAATACACACTGCATTAGTATTTTCTCCTTAAAATAAGAATTGCAATCCACAAAAACACCAAGTTGAGACGTGATTGTACTTGAAAGTCCATTAAAAATGTTTTACTATTTTGCTTCTTCACTTCTAAAGGGCTCGATCATCAGTATAGGCCGGCGAGAAGTTTATTTCTATTTATTTTAATAACATTTTAGGGTTATTTCTCCTCAAAAAGATCGTAAATAAGATGTGCTTTGTGCAGGTCTCTTCAAAACAATTACACCCTGCATAATGCAGAGTAGAGTAAACGCTGCAGTATCTGTTATGTAGGAATTGAAATTGAAAGAATCTACACAGGAGAGGTTATAAAATAATCCACAAATCTTTTATTATCCTAGACGGTTCACAAGCAATTTAAAAATGGATTAATTGGCCCTACGTTTGAATAAGTTGTGTCATATCACTGTTGTAGAGGAACACATTAAAAAAAAATAGCACAATTTGCACTTATTATTGAAGATTAGAGCAGATTTGATATACGGGTTTGTCGGTGAATGGTTTTGTTTCAAAACAACTCAAATCTTTTATAAATAATACTCTGGTAAAATCATCCAAGAAATTTTAAAAGGCATTGATGAAACTTTCAATTTATTCTGTAATAGTTACTTCAAACGAATGTTCATGACACATCTGATATAATTTACTAATAAAAAAGTATTCAAGTATACAGTCATTTAACTTTGAATACATATATGCTTCTCATTCATTTTGATTCAAATGGGGTACTTTTAGAAAATAGGACAGATACGCTCGCATATCAGATTGATTGGGAGAACTCCGTATCTTAAACAACATGTGTGTAGATGCAAAAGCGCTTTTATGTTTTACTTTACTGCAAATATTTTCATTTAATAATTGCTTTATAGATTTTCAAAAAGAACATGCTCAACATATCAAAAAAAAACAATGATGCCTTGCTTTAATTGTGTTGAGCTAGTAAAAATAAATGTGCGCAATGAATCAAAGACTAAAGCTATATAAATATTATTAAATATGATAAATTACTGTAATAAATTTTATATGTATATGCCAATAGGCACTATTTTATTGATTACGAAGGCATTTTATGTTTACATCAAGGTTACAGATAATTGATGGACATCTCTTTTTCTCTGAAACTTATATATATATTTTTAAGAATTACAAGACTAGTTATGATTTTTATACATAACAAGTTTAAAAAAATATACCTTTTAAATATACCTAAAAGCTAAAGTGCAGGAATTATCCATTTACTATTTTTAAAGACAGATATAAATATATATGTATGTATATCAAAGCTTGAAGCCCTAAAAATGTATTGTTCATGCAATTCAATTTTATAAAATATTTTTTATCACAAAAATAATAATCATTTTGTTTTGATTTCAGAGTAAATATTGTGACATCTGTCAATTATCTTTTGAGGCTACATCATTACAAAATCGATTCAGTACTATTTTATAATATGGTTAATAACATTTTATTTATTTATAAGTTTTTGCTATCTATTAACAAAAAAATAAATCATTAGAAACATCTGATGGCATGAAACAGAAATAGCTATCTATCAATTCACATAATTGTTATAGAACTAAATAATGTGATAGTTTTAGTTTGTTAGAAAGCTTCCGACTCGCATTATAGCATAATCAATTTTAAATATAGTAGCCTCAAAACCTGTCAAAAAAGAGTAATTTTCATTATAGAAATCTGCTTTTCAGTTATCATAAAATTTGTGTTTAATTTTTTTTATCATGTTTCCCTAATGTGCAAAAATTAAAGAATTATGTTTGTATTGCCTATTATGTTAATAACATTAAGAAAGTTATGTGATTTCACAGTGTAAAAAGTAAGTCATAAAATAATATTTAACACAAAATTTAATGTTGTAAAGAATAATTATTAATTTAAACAAATGTTTAATTTTATTTTGTTTCGGTACCATGTTATTTAGTGAATGTAATTTATAATATTTATATTGAATATCAAATAAATTACCAAAATTATATCAATCAGTGTTAAATGTTTTATTTTAAAAACCTCTCCAAAAAAAACAAGAAGACAACCGGGACATCAAGCAAGATGAAATATACAACCATTTGAGCTAAAAATTTGTAATGCTAATACATATATTTATAACGGCAAATTTTAAATGTAAAAAAGATATTTATTTATTGTTAAGCCACTATGGATAAGTTGACAAGATGAGAGTTGAGCAAGCGTTTGAATATTTGACACTATACAGATTATGAAAGATTTCCACCCATCAAACACCATCTTAGTTAAGACAACGCGTGTTTGATGAACGTAACTACGTTCATCAAATTTTATGAACTGCAACAAGTTTATACACTTCTCTCTGTCCAAGTCTCAGAATTTATGAATTCATCTATGATCTTTTTTAGTATTACTCTTAGATGTTGCCTGTAGGTGCAGATAGTTTAAACATACTACTGAAAGTTACTGCAACTGTTTTAAGCTGGAATTTTAAAAGTTAAAATCTTGCATAAAATACCAAAAGCTTTTTTCAAAAAAATTATATTCAAGTCTTTGCTTTTTTTGGTAGATGTCACTGACTTCCGAAATGCGCCTTATTTTTTATCCGACAGATGTCTCAATGTAGTCTGCATCAATGTAATGCATCTAATTCGTACATTTAATCTATTTATTTTAAAATGTAACGAAAGTAGTAAAAGATCACTATTCAATATTCATCGATGACTGTTAAAATTGAAAAACGAAGCGTGTAGTATTTCAGTTCGTATTTCGCCGCAGATAAATTTCAAAAATGGTTGCCCAGCTCGTGTAACTTAATAAAGAGAAACACGAATTAATTATTATCAGTCGCGTAACTAGCAGACGTATGCATCATTTATTTTACGGCAGTAATATGTATCTTTATAACTGACTAGCTGTAAGCCCGTTGACCTCAACGGGGGGATTTTTGAAATCGAGGAAAATCATAAATAACAGTGTATTGGAAAAATATGTCTTGAGTATGAATAAAAAAATGGTGACAGCGGGGATGGGGAGGAGGAAGGGGAGGGGCAGGGGGAGGGGAAATCGGGGACATCCTTCATACACTCATACAAACAAACAAACGGATGGACCTTATCGACTATTAATATATAGATAATCAATAAAGTTTCATAAATAATTATGTTTCCACTTGATTTTTTAGATCTGTGTTCAAAAGCATGAATGTCCGTGATGTTTTCAAATAATGTCTACCTACTTGATAATAAAGATAGAGAACAAATTAAATGGTCAGAGTTTAAATCAGTATTTGAGTCATTATATAGATCAGTGTTTTCCAACCTGGGATCCGCAGGTTTTTCGCGGGGGTCCGCGAAAATTTTCATTCTTTCAACATTCTATGTGATAATATATGTAATTTTTTTCGGGAGTCCGCAGATTATTGTTTTGAGATTTAGGGGTCCGTGGCATTAAAAAGGTTGGGAAGCATTGATATAGATCAGTGTTGAGAATCCTTATTTTGTGGAGGGCCAAATCACAAAATTCTATATTACGTACGGGCCGCACCGCCACCAACCCTAAAATAAGTGTGAAAATCTGGATAGGTGGCTATTTACATTTACAATCTGACTTTTTTTCAATATTTATCAATACATATAAGGTTAATCCTTAAAAATGACTCCGATCCCGACTCTGAATTGAGTTTTGAATTTATTTAACAATTTGTCATTCTGTATGTAATATCGCGACCCGAGTACTACAAGGTTCTATGTGAAAAAAAATACGAAATAAAAGTAACAATGAGGCAGTCTTCCAAGTACCATTATCTGTATACATTGCTATTTTTGTTTCGTCATTTTTTTTCACATAGAACCTTGTGCTATCGGGTCGCGATATGTATGTATAGCATCAGATCATCTTTAATCAGCATAGCAGACAGTGGCAACACTTTTTACTCTTGTGGTTTAAAAACACATCATTAAATAATTTTAAAAAGGTAGTTATTGTTGTCCTAAGACAGGGATGGTGAACCTTTTTGGATCCGCGTGCCAACAATCTTCAAATATTATTTCTCGATTGTGTGGCGTGCCCAAGCAGTATTTTTTTTAAACAAAATAGAATAAATAAAAAATGTATTTTTTAAACGATTGTCGTTTATCTTGGGAAACATTTGAAAAAAAATAAAACGGAACAAATTAATAGTAGAGAGATGATTGAATCAATTTTTTTTAAACTTTAAAATAAAAAAAATTGACCTTGGGAATCGCTCGCGTGCCATCCAAATTCTCGAACGTGCCACCTCGGGCACGCGTGCCGTAGGTTCGCCATCCCAATCCTAAGATGTTTTGACTCTACGGTCCTGGTTTGTGTTAATTATATTTAGGGCTTTTGTCCCCATGTAACTCGGTGAAACGGCGTTGCGGCACCTTTTCTCGGCATCTTTAACGTTTCAAATCAAAATGATTTTTTTTTATTGATTTTTTTTTGTTTTTCAAAATTATTGCCATCAGCTGTTTGTTACAATCTATGATTCCTTTTGAATGTTATGTGGTGGGTTCCTTAAAAATCATTAGTTAATATCATAATACGAAAAAATACCACATTCATAAACTTACTCTGAGACCAGAACTAATGGCTTACCGATTGATATATCGTTTTTAAAAGAGAGTTTGAGTAACAAGCAGTTCTTGTTAAAAAAAATGTAGAAAAACTTCCATTAGACAGCCATATGTTCCACATTGCGAACGGACATGGATTAGAAAAAAATCTTTCGTTAAAAGTTTGGCAAGAAGTGAGTTACGGCACCTTTATTTTCCAAATAAAGCACTGTATGTATATTTAAATATAATATGGTTCACAATCTTTATTCGTTTCCTGAAAAAATTGGGTGTTTTAACCAGGGCTTCGAACCGGAACTGAACCGAAAACCGTTATTTTTGCCGGAACGAAAACCGGAACGAAAAAAATAGCGGTTCGAAGCCCTGGTTTTAACAATCACCGTAACATTCATGCGTAAAAGATACCCATTGGAATGCCTGCGAAAATTTCCTTAAAACCTTTTACGAAAACATATCGCACTGCTTGGAACGCTGTGAAAACACACTTCATATTCCGTGAAAACTCAAATAAGCCCAAAATGGCGAAGATTCAGTGGTAGATACAACCTTACGGACGGCAGATGGCGCTAGAGTAGATGTTATTACGAATTATGGCAGGTATTTGAGCGTGCTCAAAGCCCATTATGCTCGCAACTCCAGGAGTATTAAAGTTTGTTATGTGTAAAATATAAAAATAATTTACTATGATCTTTATACACTTAAATAAAGGTGTACATTTATAACATTACTACCGTCCTTTCACACCAAGTATAGCCATTTAAACTTGTAAAAGGCTTGCTAAGCATGAGTTTGCTTACATGTTTTTTTTTGTTTTACATACATATTTAAACATTTTTTTTAATAGGTGGAATCTGACTACTTAATCACTAAATTGGTGACTTTTAAGATATTGTTTCATAACATAAGTCAGTTATTCCATAATACGAACGGGCACTTTGTATATTATAACAATAATTCAGTTTAATTTTTCAAGCAATACCATAAATGTATCCGTTTTAGTTTCATTGTATCAATACTTGGTGGAAAGGAATTATATTAAGAAGAAAAAAAAGTTATAGGTGTTTTAATATTCTACACGTCTTTAAACAGCCATACTCAACATTTTTTTCCTCCGGGCCGCATTCCGATTTTTGCTTCGCTACGTGGGCCGCAACATATTTATAGTAAACTGTAAATATAACACATACTATACTAAATATTTGGGGACTATAATTATTTTGGGCCGCACAGAAGAGCTGATTGGGCCGCAGTTTGAGTACTTTGCAATAGTGTTATATCCAATTAATACAGACATGATTGTGTTCAGTCCAAGAAAAAGTTTTACTATTTTACTAGTGGGCTCACTTTACCTCTAGAAGGCCCAACTAAAAGTTGAGTTTTAGACAACATTAAAGGTAATATTTTTTTGTACTACTTCCATTTTTATTTGAAAAGATCAGGACCATTTTCGCTCATGACAGGCATTATCAACTGATTGTGTTTTTTTAATTACCACTTATTTCACTTTGCCTCTAATATGCCCATTTGTCAATATATTAAAAAAAACAATAGAATTCTAATAAAAGAATTACGGCTTCTCACATATTTAATGTTCCTAAAAATCAGACACTGATTTAGAATTTAATACGACACTGTATTTGAAATGATTCTACTTTATTTATATTTTATTTTAACATTCTATCGGCAAAAATGCAAACAAAACTTGTATTGAAAGCATATTTATGACATTATGTGGCAAAACAAAAACAAGCATTTTGATCGTATATGAAAAATCTTTTTATAGACTAGAAAACTCTCATTCAGATTCAAATGATTGCATCATTGATTTGTTAATATTATTTAATTTTATTTCTGGTAAGCCTAACAGCAAAATGGTACAGTAATAAACAAATAAATATAATAAAACTTCATAACGTTTTAATTTGAAAACGAATTTAATGATTTAATCCAATATTTGTGCATTTTTGATACTCGCATTACTGTGATTTATGATCTATAAAGCTTAATATATTAAGAATTTAAATGTTTTGTTATTCCTTATTTCTTATTTTGATAAAAAAAGGTTGTATGATAAATTTGTGATGTATTCTCTCTTGAAATCATTGTTTTGGTTGATGGTTTCGAGATCCTGAGTTTTATATTAAATTTTGCATAAAACATTCATATCTATATTACTTTTATAAAGTCCATTACATTCCAGATGCAAATAACTGAGTGATACTTAAATCCAGGCTGTACTACTAACAATGGTAAGTGATAACCAGGGATGGGCTCGGAGGGCTCGCGTTAAATTCAACTTAGAATGACGAGCCTCTTGTTAGAATAAGAATAAACAATATTCTGAGACCAATTTTTCTGAATTCAGATATCTGTTTGAAGCATTTCTCGTGGAAAACTTTTAAAAGAAATACTCTATATAGAGCCCATATGATCCACATTGAGATCAGACATGAAATATTGTGTTTTGAAAATAATTCAACAACTTATTATTTGATTGCCATTGATAATTCAGACTATATTTTTCTTCTATTTATACTTTACCATTGATTCAACGGTAATTTTAAGTTTATACATGTCGACTGTGGAAAGTAAAAAGGACGTTATCCTCAGTTTTTATAAAACAGCTTTTTTTCGATAATCTCAAATGTATATAACTCAACACACATTCTATCAAACGGATGGATGCTGAAAATGCCGAATTAGTATCTAAATTTAGCGTTAAAATTTTAAAAATGAAAGTCTTGTGAAAATTGCAACCAGGAAATCGATCTAAAAAAAGGTTTTTCTTGAACAATTTATTAAACAAATATTAGGCTTGATCAGGCATGGGGAACCTGCGTCCTTTTGGCTACCCTGGTGCGGCCTTCTGGCCAATTCTTTAACTGTGTAAATTTTTGTAATTTCGTAAATTCTTGGGATTTTCGTTGTCAAAATCATTAAAAGACTTTAAAAAAAAAAGGTCACATGCTGGTAATTTTGGGAAATCCGCAACCTTCTGGGCATTATAAACTGGCATGAAATTGTTTTCGGACAAAAATTTCCTAGTCAATTCTTACTGCGGCCTTCGTGACGAATCAGAAAAATTAATGCGGCCTTTAGAGAAAGAAAGGTTCCCCACCCCTGGGCTAAATCAATAAAAAATACCAGTTTATCAGTCACCGTGCACTTCAGGGTTGTGTATATTTCATAATTTGCTTTTAGCCTAAAATCATCAAAAGACTTTTTTGTTTCTCTGTAAAATTTGATACGTGTGGGTTACGTCCTTTTTCCTTTCCACAGTCTATATCTATTCATCTGATTAACAGATGTTAAGTTTTTGTATAGTGCATACAAAATGCTTCTGTTACTAAAATATAAAATTGTCCATGTTTAAATAGTTATAACGTTTTGTTAAAAAATCAAACAGAAAAGACTTTTCTTCTGCTATTTTCCAGTGAAAGATCGAGAGGGGAGAGGCGTGTAAGAAGGCGCATGCGTTTTAATGGCCAATCGCGTGAGGCAATGGGAGGGTACCTTTCCCCTCACTCTTCTTACTATAATATTTTCATGAGTGCTGTTAGCGAGATCATAATATTCCAAAGACGCGCGTTTTATTATAAAAAAATAAAATTTGTAAATAAGCAATGAAAATTCAACATCGCACATCAAATAATCGTAAATGCATAGGGTAGGAAAAATTTCTATCAAATATTTTTGTTTGAATTACCACTATGATGATCACTACTTTGTTATCAACAGATTATTGTACAAATATCAATGTTTGTTTGTTTTTCATTATATACAGATAATAAGCAGTCTCACAAATTATTTGCAGCGATGTAAAATGTTTAACTGATCAAAATTAACACTGTTGATGAATTCAATATTTTAATACAATAATTCAGAGGGCTCGGATGTGTGTTGCGGATGCCTCAAGAGAGCCAGAACCCTGCCTGTGTCTTTCACCAACTAGACAAATCTCATTGTCGTGGGAGGGCACTAATGACCATGCATATGATAAACTCGGTGGAACTCCAAAACGCTGGAATAACCAGGCAGAAAAATAATGTCACCCTCTGGAGTCTAGCTACATGATGAAAGCCTCGTCTTAACAACCTGGCTGGTCTGGGTTCTCAGTAAGGTCAATGTAAAATATAGATTTCTTCAATTAAAATTTGAGATCTTATATCTCTGGGTATATTTCTCCTACTCCAGTTTTTCACGAAATCTCATCGAGGCTATCTCGTATCATTTTCTAATATCAAATCAGCTGTAATGCCAACACTATAAATAAAAATACTACCAGAAAATTTACATGAAAACATATTTTTTGCTTCGATTTTTTGTTTTGAATAAATGCACATTGAACATTTTTGTTTGGCAAATAAGTAATATTATACTGTGAAAATATTAGCTTTTAAGCAATAAATAATAAATACCATTGAGCTTTCTTACAAAATACAAATTTTAAAGTTATTCGTATCACAGATTTGTTTTGCTATTCTGTGTATTTCTACTGATATTTATATCTTTAATGAGCATAAGATATTTCTTAAATATTTTAAAATACATTCTTTAAACATAATATATTTTCAGGACTTCAAAGATATATAAAATGGCTTACCCTTCACGCGCCGCCAATTCCTTTCTCGGGTAAACGTGCTTTTACCAGCGTGTGAGTTTGCTCGTCGCGAGCACCTGCCGCCACTGTCATTCTCCCAAACACCCTTTCAACTTAACACCCTTGCACCTCTTTATGCCCTCTTTTACCTTTCACAGGGCTAAATCTGACAACCGCACTAATATCTCTATAATATTTCCAGGATAGATATCTCATCCAAATGTGTCAGCTATACATACAACGACAATAACTATAAAGGCATACATTCATTTCATATTAATTACTGTTATTGTATGGTCGAATAACTTGATATTTAAAAAAAATGTTAATAAACGCATCTTTATGTATTAAACATGAAATAATTGATCATTACTGAAACCAGTTTTCGTCATCAGCTTTACACTACAGATCAACTTTATTATCATCATATATATATAATAATATTGTCGTCATTGTATATAAATATATTACACAATGTAAAGAAAACTCGCTGTTTGATATTTTTCCTAACTTCAATATACACTTAGCTGAGCGAAGCCAGTCCGAATATTTTTTTATACCTTAAATTTATAGTCAGAAAGAACCGTTCAAGAAATTCAGATATAATATTTTTTGTGGTTATGAACAACGTTCTCTCTAAGCCGAAGTTTTAGATGTGCGGAAATTTCAAAGGCTGCGCGGACCGATTAAATATCAATTGTCAACAGCAACTGTCTTGTAGTGCGCGCCAACCCGGAATGAGTGCGCGGGGACTTCTCAAATGCTGCGCGGCCGCGCACGCGCGCAGCTTAGAGGGAACGTTGGTTATGAATATATCCATATCAATAAATTACAATTTAACGTTTAGAGTAAAAACAAATAATTGCGAGTCCGTGGCCAAATGGTCAACGTCGATGGCTTTGGTTACGATACTCACAGGTTCAAATCACGGAACGGACAGTTTTTTTTACTAAAATTAAAAAATCAATTTATTGATTTTTGTTCTAAAGCATGAATGACTGGGATTTCTCAATTTTATTCTATCCACTCAAACCGTAAGCAATGCGTAGCAAGAGCAATTAGTTAACTACTGCTATTGTCATAATCTTGCATTATTAACTTGAGTAACTAGCAGTTCTCTTGGAAAAATGTCTGTTGAAATAAACTTCATTAGGACCCCACAATCGGAGCGGACATGTATTTAAAAAAATGCACTTATCCAAAAATGATCATTCAGGGGTCGAGTATAAGAATCAGCCAAACCATATTTTTGCCGGTGTAATCTTTTGTATTAATATTCAGTAGGGAATTTTCAGTTTCAAAATCCTACTACAGTCATATGAAAATGAACTTTAAATAATGATTTTATTACGAAAAATGACCAAGTCAAGAATATCTTGTTTTCATACCAACCAATTAGATTGTAGGATTTGAATCAGCTGATTGAATGTCATTCATAGAGGAATGTAAACTCTTAAAGTTGCGTACATAACTGTGCGATTTTGGCTGGATACCACTAAAAACGACACATCCAACTTGACAAAATAACGATTTTAATATTTTTCCAGACGAATTTTCGCAAGTATGGAGCAAACTTAACGTTCAAAAAGTTGAGTCTTAGTGTGCGGTATTAATTATTTTGGCTATATTCACAGCTGTAATAGTAAATCTGACAAACGCCAACGATGTCAAATTAGTACTAATAAAATTTCATTGAAAAATAGTCAAACAAACTTTCGACTCCCCTGAAAAATATCGTGAAACTGACTGGTTGTGTTTGATACTGGATAATTCAATTAGTACTGTATTTATAATTTTATATTATACATCATAAACCCATTTTTTCTCAGTGTTCCAATATTGGAACATTTGGTATTTTTATTTCCACTCCATTATGCATGACGCAATAAAAGTTGAGATTGCATCAGTCTCAATCAGTATACAGCTAGCAAGCGTGGGGATCCTTTCGTGTAGTATTTTTTCAGGTTTGAACCTATTGGATTGAGCAGTGTTTTTTTCGGGAAAATTCGGGCGAAAATTAGTTAAAAAGTTTTATCACTTTTAGGGTGTTCACTGTCAATACTTGGTGGAAAGGCATTATATTAATAAAAACACAATAATCCTTTGTACTTCATTCCACTTTATTTAATATGTCATGACCGGTTTCGCTCATTGCGAGCATTGTCAACTGATAAGAAATATAATTTAACAATGCTATTTATACAAAATTGAAAAGTTATACACAACAATTGGCATTGAAAAGAAATTGTTTTTTTTATAATTTATATAAAAGAATAGTTAACAAGGGCTAATGCAATGGATAAAGTAACGGGGAATCACTTTAATATAATTGGCAATTTCTTTTCAATGCCAATTGTTGTGTATAACTTTTCAATTTTGTATAAATAGCATTGTTAAATTATATTTCTTATCAGTTGACAATGCTCGCAATGAGCGAAACCGGTCCTGACATATTAAATAAAGTGGAATGAAGTACAAAGGATTATTGTGTTTTTATTAAAAAGTTTTATATTTGCTTTTCGACATGACTCTTGTCATGTTTGCATTAAAAGGTTTGTAAAAAAACATGCAATCAAATCTCCTCGCTGGGTGTATTTTAATTTAAATTATAACAAATATTTTTCAAAATTTCACTTATATCTGAATAAATATTGATATACCATTGAATGCGCTCCTGCTAATTTTACCACCGTTGAATTATCTTCCCGCCACCTCTTCCCATCTCACTCTATTTACCATTTCGATCATTTAACATTCTCTCACTCTGTCTCCACTTTCTCTTCTTCCTTCTTCCTTACAAGCCACGCTTTCTACCTTTTCATTTACTCTCTTCTTCCATCTTTTTTCTCACCCCTGTCCAATGTTGTACCCCCAAAAACATAACACCGCAACCACCAATGATAAATCATATCGCAGTATTAAATTGAATCGGATTTGTTGAGATTTGGATGACGATGCGTCAGCGATACAAAATGAGTTTACTATTCAAATTATTAATACTATTTGTCATATAGTCGGCAATGTGAAAATACATCCCATGTGTCAAAAATGTAATTGTTCAGGAGCCACTAAAAACATATTTTTTGAAAGTTTGGGGGGAAAATAAAACATGAAACAAAACTGTATTTAAAAATAAAACAATAATAATTAATGTAAAATAAACACCATTCACAAAATCAAAGAACATTCAACTATTCTCTACGCGATTTTGAAGCAACACTGTCCACTAAGCAAAACACATTTGTACTATACTTTTAAACGAATTAATTGTCCTAACATGATTCCCAGACATAAAAACACAGAAGCGGATATCGAATTTCCTCATTCAACAACAGAAGACAGTAATGCAGCAAACAAAATGCTTCAGTAGATCATAGCACATTAAGCGTGGCAGACATCTGTAGCGATGAATGCGATTTATGTCCAGTCCCTCATAAAAGTTTCTGAATATAATCAAGTAGTAATGAATGGTAATATTTTTATTAATTGAATAAAAACATCATTTGAAGAATATTTTGCGTAATTTACCATTACTATAATAATTTTTCATTATTACTTTTTTTACACGATTTTATATACCGCGAATTTTATTTAACAAGATATTTGTTGATTCAGGGAACCAAACTTCAATTTTTCTACTAATTCTCTCAAATTTTTACACGGTTTTTTGTGGAATATATCTACACTGTAAAAAAGGGGCGAGTGATATAAAGCTTGTAAAATTATGTTAATTTGATTCGTGTTGCGAAAAATGTATGGTATTTTTAAGATAATTCTAAATATTGTAACAATCGATTAGTGAAATATTTTTTTACTGTGACTGTTTTATATAATAACTAATTTAAATCAAGTCATGGACATTGTTGTGTACCATTGTTGAAAGAAACCAGATCTATGATATAATACCGAAATCATATTTTTATTTTGTGTAAGTAAACGGATACAAAATCAAACTAATTGAGAATTTAATAAAAAAAAAACTAGCTGTAAGCCCGTTGACCTCAACGGGGGGATTTTTATTGAATTTTTAAGTAGTCAGAAAATTTACTGGCGTGAAAAATAAATTACAAACCTATTTATTGAATAAGCCAGAAATTCTGATAGTAAAAGAAATATATCTCGGGACATATATCGACAGCCCTGCCCTGCAGTATATAGTAATAATGTTTAAGTCTGCCAACAACTATTTTTCGTAGTAGCAGAAATAGACCTAGTAAATTACTTAATTTTTGGAATAATTTTTAAGTTTGCTAACAATCATTTTTCGTAGTAGCAGAAATAGGCCTCGTAAATTATTAAATCTTTGGAATAATGTTCAAGTTTGCTTACAATCATTTTTCATAGTAGCAGAAATCGACCTCGGCGCATATATCGACAGCCCTGCAGTTTTTAAATTGTTAATTATTACATTTTTGGAATTAATGTTCAAGTTTGCTAACAATCATTTTTCGTAGTATGTATATTTTATTCAAATATATTTCGTAGAAGAAGAAAAAGATCCGAGGACATCAGTACGGAGTTATTTGTGATAATTGGTGGTTTGTGGTGATTATTTTATCGACTATTAATATATAGATATTTTATCATAATATTTAAAATGAAAAGTTACCCTTCGTCATCCACTTCTATAAAGACGCACTTAATAAGACTAGAAATGTTTTTAACTCACCGCAAATTGCTGATACCTTGTACAGTGTGATTAAAATAAAGCTGTATCTTCAACCTTCTTATAAACACTAACTATAATAATAAATTTCTATATTGATACAAATTTGAGGTGAACAATGGTTGTCATATCGTAATATACACAACGCAAATAGTGTAGAATCTTAAATTAAATTAAATGCTTTCCATTTCCATTTCAGTCTTCGGTATTTTTTAAATTAAATTTAGTAAAAAATATATTATCGTATTTTTTATTTAACGTTATGTTTATTAATTGCAATTATAATTAAAACAACTGATGATAACATTTCAAAAACGGGATTTTCTTAATCAATTGGTCATCAAATTTACACTTATTTTTTTAGATAAACATTTAATTTGAGGCGTTGATTTTATCAACGGCAAGACAAATTATTTATGATAAAAAATCAGTGATGTGCTATACTCATTTCATCACTGCTCTGGCAGAAGTTGATTCGTAAAATATAGATAGTTCTGACTTAACTGCAAATGAAAAATTTCAGCTTATAAAGCCTGTAGCATTGATATTTTATGTAACATAGATAATTATAGTCTGCCGATCTGGCAGACGTAATAATTTGAAATTAATAAACAGGGAAAATACTTGCTTTTAATCAGCATTAATAATTGTAAAAATAAATGCATTTTTTGGCAAACGTAACGATTGTGTTTTTTAAGACAAAGAATTTATATTAAAGAATCTTTTTGTATACTTAACTCATTTTTGTCAGTTTTTGTTACTTACCAATTTCTAATAGAAAGGTGACGTTTCATTATGATGTAGTTGCATTTTTTTCAGCATTTTAAATAATATATTAAGTTAAAATAAGAATTGAATGGTGTATGAATATTAATCAAAATATAATAATAATACATATCATATCAAAATATCATATACAAAAAATATCATATCGTCGTTAAGTTTCTACAAAATTTTTGATGTAATAAATTCAGAATATCAAAACACAAATTTCCCTTTAACTTGCATCCCAAAAAAATATAGATGCCATGCTTTATTTAAACTAAAAAAAAGTTCGCAAAAAAATAATATGGCCATGTGCTATTTTAACCGCTTGAATACCGCGCAAATAAATCATCAATATGTCTCAGAGATACTGCGTGTTTTTGAGAAAAATAATTTTGCCTAATATACACTCGAATTCGTTATTTTAAAAACCTATATTGACTCAATATAAATAGCACTACACATATCCATCAAATTATTGCTTATATTCTATTAGAATACCTAGTATTTGATTTTCTAAATGTCTTGGACATCCGTTTTCGCTTACATATGTTCCGGGCACTGGTGTCCACTTGGTATTCAAGCGGTTAAGCATGAAAGAAAATATGGCATGTATGGAAACGTTTTTGCTTTCTTCCTTAAAGATATTCAAGACAATAACATTTCAGTGGTGTTTTGTAGCGATAGAATAAAGTACATTTATGTGTTTCCAAAAAACTTGTACTTTTTACGATACGAGGTTGTAGAAAATGAACATTAATACACTTTGAACTCTAATAATGCTCAGCGTCATACCCACCACAACCCGCAACGGCTCCACATAATTCTAGCAGAGTCCTCTTCCGAAATATAACCAATTTCATTATGGATTAAGTTTCAATACGCTATTATTACTTAAAATTATTAATACAACAATAATAATTGTCTTAGAACTATAAAGAGGCATCAGTCAAAGTTTAACTATTTCCCCATGTACAATCAAATATATTTATATTATTAGCAACAAATTAAATTGGGCAATTTCCGCCGCTACGACAATAGGCTTTTCGAAAAGCTCAGGAATGAGTAAGTATCGCTTTTTCAGCGCCCCCGCTCGCCATTCGATCACATTGTGAATCGGGATCGTTATTCTAAATTCTTAACACTCTGAGCGAAATAAATTATTGCCATATTTCTCGGCGAAAACATCCCACGCCCCGATTATATTTTCAATGACACACGATCCGTCACAGCAGTGGTGTTCAAACTTTCATTTAACGTGCACCACTTTCATAATTACAATAAAAATATAACAATTGAAGTAGTTATATTGTTTTTCCGATGCGAAAAACATGGACTTGTTTTAAGTTTAAATCATCTCTATAAATGGTGGTTGACAGTGGTGTATATCCTATAAGCAAATGAGGCGCGTGCTTGGGGCCTCCTAATTTTAGGTTTAGTTTAAATAATATCTCCCATTCACTTCTGGTTCAAATTTTTATATAGTTTTACAATTTAATTGGAATTTTCTGACGTTTTTATGTTATCTGTAAAACAAGGCCTCCAAATTTTAATTGCGCCTGGGGCTCTCCATGTGCTTAATCCGCCACTGGTGGTTGATAAAAAAATAATTAATTTACAGTCGATAAAACACTTTTTCCAAGACAGCAACGTTAGAAGGATATGGCTGGTCGTACACTAATAATAAGCAAATCGCTCTTTCTAGTTCTTTTTTTTTTGGTAGGGGGATGGAGTTAACATATTAAAGTCACCTATGCCTTCGACGAAAAATCAAAATATATCACTTTACATTGAGAAAACATCGTTCATTGATCGATAATTATGAGATAATGCTATTGATCGAAATTTTTGTGATCCTAAAATAATTTTTGCACTGGCATAAGAAAGAAGATTATTTTCTAAATGTATCTTAAATTAATCCTCACAAAAATCATTGCATTAAGCAGAAAGTGCGGAATGCCACACAGTATTTTAAAAATGCCTGTCATATATATTTTTGTTTTTATCTACTGTGAATTTTTATCTATTTTTTTTCAGTCCTCTATTTCATTTTCCAGTTCATTTTTCTTATTTTTTGACTGCCGTAGAAAAAAGGACGTCTTTACCTAGCACGCCAGCTATAATTTGTAATTATTAATTTAATTAGTTATCGATGAGATAACTTTTCTTTGGCGTGATAAGCACGAGAAATTTTACAGATATCTCGTCTGTGGCAGCCATGGAGTTAAAAATCGCATGATAATTATCAAAAATAACAATGTGTATAAGCCGTAAAACTGTGTCGGTAAAAATGCTATACAAGTAAACATTAAATGAATTTTTCTATTTTCCTGATCTCCTGTCATCATCTTAATCATGTTGCTAATCACTTCTAGTTTTGAGTTTTGGATGAACTTACTCAACAAAACCTTCAGTAGGTATTCATTCAAAATGCTGCACGGGTTTTTCAATAACCAATCTTGATGATGATCAAATCAACAATGATTACTTCACTGATCGTTTTCTAGTTGACCATCGAGTATTTTTAATAAATCATTGATTAATAATAGTATAATTTGTTTTTATTCCAACATTTGACCACCACTATATCTGGCGCATTGTCCCAGTTTAAAATAAGAATAAATTAATACACTTTACGGAAAGCGTACAATCTCATCCCCTTGGTTTGCGGCCTCCCTTTGTTCCATTATTTGCGAAAAGGCTGTGGCGTATGCGCACAATGGGGATGTTTTTTGAACGAGGTAATTGAACTTAATCGAGTGGCTAGGGGTGGGTGTAACAAGGTAAAACACTGCTATTTTATTACATCGAATATTCTGCATAGGCGTACACAAAAAATACCTTGGTTCTAGGTTGAAATACAAACTACATATTATTTTATTTTAGTACAAATTTAGGATAGATTATTTTTGAGCCAATCACACAATTAAAATAATTAATTACATGTTCAAATACAAGTATGTTTTTTGGCATATGCTTTTATTATCAATAAATTTGTGCATTTTGTCCGATGATAGAGAATCTTTAAATATGTTATAGTAAAGAATCTTTAAATATGTTATAGACAACTCAGAACGTGACTCTACCTCAGGGGTCACTAAACTTTTTTGAGAAATAGGCGGATAGTTTTTTTTAAATGTCGGGTAGCCGGACGAAAATGATATCCTATAAGAATTTTCAAAAATTTAATATTCCTGATATGTATGTTGAAAATCAGGGACTGGATTGAAATTTTTTGAGGGCTAGATCCGTCACACGGGCCGTAATTTGGTGACTGCTGCTCTACCTGATCAGGAATAAAATATATTATACTTCAATTTAAATGAATTAAATTTACAGTGTATGTTTTGCTTAATCCGGCGTTGAGTTGGTCGCAAAATATTGTTTCACAAACAGTGGCTTAATTTCATTTCTCATTTTTTATAGAGAAATAATAAAACATTTTTTTATGGTTTCTGAACATATGCAAACATCTCTTGCATTTTAATACTAATTGTCAATAAAACAGTAATATGTATAGATAAACCAAACATAAACGTAGTCAATACAATCTGGCCGCAAACCAACGACTTCTTAAAATCAATGTATATTTTTTGGAATGTTATTATGATTGCTAAAATAAATGAACAATTTCTTTAATTATTTTTTTAAAATATTAAATATGTTTATTACTTTTTTTGTGTATATTATTTTTTAAATTCGTATTACGTTTTGTATCACACCAAAGATCAAATCATTTGAATGATAGACTTTTATGATAATAAATATGTAAAGACTAACATAATACAAAAATATGATGGGCAACTTTAAAAATTAAACCCCACGCACGCCGTTGATTACTACTGTAGGCAAACAGAATCTCAGGCCGCAACGTTTGTTAAGTAAATTAAAACAAATAGATTTATAAAATTACACATTGATTCAATATCATTTTTCATGTATGCAAATCAAAAAATAGCTTTTAGCAAATCATATCAAATATATGCTGGCAGATTACAAACATGAAACATAATAATAATGTACTGTTTGTTAATCATATGTGAGAAGACATTATCAGGTATTCAAAATAAGAAAATTCAAAATCTTGTTATAATTTGATTAGTAATAATTGCCGCCTGTGATGTCGAGTGGTCAACGTCGTTGGCTTCGGTTACGGAGGTCATGGGCTCGAATCCCAATACGGACAGTTTTATAAATTGATTTATCAATCGATTTACGAATATATGTTCGAAGGCATGGATGTATGTAATGTCTTGAATTACCCCTTCCCACCCATCCTATCCTATAAACGGGGCGTATCAAGAACAATTAGCTAACCACTAGTCCTGTCCTAGCCCTATCCTTATATTACCACTCTCTTTAGAAAAAGAGAGATTGAGCAACTGAGTAACAAGCAGTTCTCGTAGAAACACTTCTATTGAGATAAACTCCATTAAGAGCCCATATGCTCTACATTGGGAGTGAGCATGGTAAAAATTAATAATAAGTATGTAAATACTAAAAAATAGCAATGTTCTGTAGTCGAATGATCAACATTGTTGGTTTTGTTTTCGGAGCTCACGGGTTTGAGTCCCAGTAAGTGCAGTTTTTTCAATCTATAAATTGATAAAAGGCTATGGAGTGTGAAAAACTCGAGGAGAGAAGACGCTACAAGTCGTTCATTAGTTCTATTGTGCAGTCTTCTATTCGCAAAATAAATATAAATTGAAATAAATCAACAATCATTGGTTAGTTGATATTTATATGAATACAAAGTCTCCTTTTCTGATAGAATACCACTTTAGTTTTATTTATACAGTGTGGACTATGCATAATACAGGTGAAATTTGGACGAATTGGTGGAAAATGTATTAAAAAAATGAATGTACGAAGTAGAGCAATAAAAATAGCATCAAAAAATGTATTTAAAAATATTTATTTTCCATATTTAATTGATAAATAAATGTTTATTAAGATTCAATTTGTCGAACCATCCATGACTTTTTTAAAAGTACATGTTGTAATAGAAACTTCTTTAAACCCTTTTGACCCTTCAATTACATTATCGACCAATCTTAATTTTGAGAGATGTAATGAATAGTGAGTTGTACGAAAGTCGAGGACGGTAAGTTGTTTCCTGCGTGGTCGAGTGGTCAATGTCGTTGACTTCGATTACGGAGGTCACGAGTTCGAGTCCCAGTACGGACAGTTTTATAAATTGATTTATGAATTTCTGTTCGAAGGAATGGATGTATGAGGTTTATTTAATTCCCCGCTTCCATTCATCCTATCTTGAAAACGAGGCGTAACAAGAGCGATTAGCTAACCGCTGATTCTGTCCTAGCCCTACCCTTCTATTCCTAGTCTCTTTGGAAAAAATGAGAGGGTGATCAACTGAGGTACATGCAGCTCTCGTAGAAACACTTATGTTGAGATACAGACCATTATGAGTCCACATGCTTCACATTGGGAGCGGAAATGGTAATAAAAAATACATTTTTACATATTATCCCTATTGTATCTAATATATAAAAATAAATGTTTGTTCGTACTTTATGCGTTGCCATACTGCTCATCCGATTGCAATAAACTTTTGAAAAACTTTTTGCTTGCACTTCATGGGAGGTGATGGGCATAGTAAAATTAACTTACAGAAGGTCTTATATATAAAAATCAATATTTCTATGCTTGTCATACAGTTCATTTTGACAACGTGTGCTTGCACTTGCACGAAGGTTATAATACAATTAACTTACAGTAGGTGGCGCGTGTGTCGTACCATAGATAATCAGCAGCAAATGTTAAACGTCAAACAGACAGAAAAAGAAAACATGGACTTCAATAAAAACAATCTTTCAACATCAATCAACACTTTCTTTCTTTGAGTGACATTGCAACGCTTACCAGGAGCCGGCTAGTAATATATAAAACTAAATATTGCAATTATGTATGTTTAAATTGTGAGATAATAGTTTACTGAGCACCCTATGTCGAAAAAAATAATCACTGTTTATTTAAACTAGTAAACACTATATCTATATACATTAATTTCTTTTCAAATAATAAGCGACTCATGAAATCTATAAAAACTGTTTTTTTAGAGTTTATATCCGAAAATATATTATTTCGGGTATCGCTTTGAAGGAGGTACACAGTAAATCTTCTTGTCTTACCTTGTGAAAAGAATTGGGATTTATTTTACGTCGGGTTTGATATTAAAATTTAGTGTATTTTATTCATGCCGCGTTGTACTTGTCTTGGCTCGCAGTGAAGACAAATATGATAAAATCTATTTACTAAAAAAAAACATGAAAAGTGACACATAATCCAAAGAATCAATTAATTTACTCAACTATTTACCGCAAAAAAAATATACCGTATTCATCATATTAAAAAAGTAGTATCTGATTTTAAAACAAAATAATTAATGTATTCACATATCAGAACAGAGGTCTTCTCTAGGGTATCCAATCCCAGGATCCCGTCCAATTATATGATCCCGAGATCCCAGGTTTGCGACAGTACTAATCCCGGGATTAAGAAAAAGAAGCACGGAAGAGCTTAAAGAAAATATGTGCTGTTATTTTTTTGTAAATCCATAAATTCCTGAGATTTTGGAAGAGCTAAAAAAGTCCTATGCTGATAATTTGGCTAAACCCGATGATTTATAAATCGCCGACAAAAAAAAATCTCAATCCCGAATCAAAATTTATACGAGATTTTATGTTGAGTGTTCAATTCCGAAATCTCGGGATCACAAAAAGGGTCAGGAGTTGGATACCCTATTTCCCACCCTTATTTTTGTGTGATAAAATGGCATTTAAAACTTAATGATGTAATGGTAAAGTTTTACGACGATGGACCTAGCTTGGAAATGTGCTGCGTTGCCCCAAGAGAGTTTAAAATCTACCAGTGTCTTCTACTGGATGGATCCCGACGTCATGGAAGGGCACTGATCCATAAGATGCACTTGAAAGAGCTACGGGATGCTATGACGACCTGGGACGAAGCAAAGCCACTGGCGGGGGATAGAGAAATTCGGAGGAACTGTATGGTTGCTATATGCTCCGAACAAGAAGCGGTTATGGATGAAAATAAAGTTTTTATGTGAAAGCGACGATATTTAACTTTTTGAATTTAATTTATTAATTAGTGTTCTATAATGGGCGCATGCGAAAAATGAAGGATCATGTGCGGACATAGGTCTAGAAAAAATGATAATTTGTTTTATTATAAATCATGTAGGTATAGATGTTTTCAAACTATATTTATAATCTATGATTAAATCTAATTTATACAAATATTAGAAAATTTATCTAGTCTCAAGTATTGGGTTGTTTTATTCAATTATTTCGGGAACTAAGACTGGCAAAAAGTGTCGATTTTATCGGGATTTTATTTTAGAGTTATCCCTACTGATAAATTTAAGTAAATCTTAACCAATGCATAATGTTTTAATGCGTATTGCATACATGGTTTGTTAATTATTGAAGTCATAAACTTACAAAATGTTTTATCCTGTTCATGATACTGAAACAAAACATACTCTTGTATGCCGTGTACTTAAAATTAATTTTGAAAATATTTCGCAAAATATTATTTTATGTGACGTCCTCGTGAAGCTAGTACAAAAAGATTTCCCGAGCATTAGGAGGCTTAACCGCCCGATAATACTTGACACCCAAAACTGAGCGCTAACAAGATCCGTGGTGGGGACTTTTCCGGCCCCGCCTCCTTTGGTATTCTCGCCCCCATAGGGCCTCGAGACGCCGCCACAGCCTTCCGGAAGCACTTTGAGCTACCTGTTTAACGGGCGGCTGTTCATTATACACCGGATATACCGCCAAAAGCGATCGGGAAACACGAAAAAAAAACCAATAACTCGAGACATAAATTTATTTCCAATTCCGATATTGTAATCATATATTCATAAAAAAAAATATTTTGTTTTCCGAATTCATTTTTAAACAAAGTTTTTTCATTTGTATTTTATAAAATAAAAACAGTGAGTGATCAAGAAAAAATGATTTGTTTAATAAATCAAAGTGAAATGTTTGATATATAGTTTTGATTGTTGATTATTTGTTTTAAATAAATAATGGAAGCCAATCCGGGAAGCCAGGCAAGAGAAACCATCTTCCATTCATCAATGATGTCACCAGAAGAGGAATCTGACAGTAGGACATCGGGAGAACTTCAAGAATATGATTCAGAGTATGATGACAACAATAGCATAGATATAATAAACGACAGAGATGAAAGTGTGTTAAGAAATGAAGACATAAATACGTCTTTTATTAAAAAGGCGCATATGTTTTCAGTGATAGACTCGGACAATGTTGTCATAAAGGAAAATGGCGTTGTGACTGAAAGAAACTTCGGGAGCACAAGCAGCGCTATAACGTCGATTCAAAGCAAAAAGTTTTCAATAGATAACATATTGGGTATTGACAACAATCGCACAAGCCCGAGAAATGTGACAATTTATGACAATCGTTCGCCAACCGGTAAATATTTGGATGATAGAGTTTATAGTGGTCAAACATCTGATAAATCAGAAGCAGTTATCGGAGAAGGTTAGTTAGTTTGTCTATATTATATCCATGTGGTAATATTGCAAAAAATGAGTCTTAAACATATCATAGCTTTGCAAACAATCAATAAGAGCATTTTTAATTTGATTGCCACTATGATTATCAGTTTATATTATAGAATAATCAAAAAGAAATTCTGTATAATATTATAAATTCAATAATTATAACGTAAAACATATTACCACTAATTACATCATGCAATTAATTACGCAATATGAAGTTGTTTGACTGTAGTTAACCTCAAAATTTGGCCGAGAAAATAAATTCAATGTACTTCTAATTTTCGTAAACAATCATATATTTTATTAGTAAACCACAATGTATCACACTAAATTGAAATCAACAGCTGTGATTTAGTATTGAACGCCACAAATAATAATGAAGTAAACATGCTACTATTTAAAATTAAATTTAAATCAAGCGAAGCTAGTAAAATATTACTTTTGAATGTTTCTTGTATTATGCAAACGATAAAAAATAAATTGCAGCTAATTCCAAGCTGGCATTTTATACTGGGTTGCAAATAAAATATATATATTGAATATTGATAACATCAAATATAAAAATACACACATAACAAAAGATAAATTTTAAATAACTATTAATTACGAAAAAGATATCGTTCATTACATTTGTAACGGATAAGTTGAAACGATTTCATATTTTAAGATAAAATTTTCAAAATGTCTTTCTCCGACGGGCAAATATCATCTTTTTTTTGAGATAATTGGTTTTTTTAACACGGTAGATTTAGTTTTTCTCGATCGCTTTTTTACGTATATCGGTTGATTTTTTTTTACTCTATACAAATTTGTCTTACTTCTAGGACACTATAGTTTGTGAAACCGGAATCAATTTTCATCATTAAAAAAACTAATAATGGGATAATAATAATAATAAGTTGTCAATTTTTATTGAATAAATATTCAGTAAAATTCTGTACATTATTTAAAAATGTATAGAAAATATGTTGAATATATCTTTCATGTTATATTATAAAAGTGACAATAAGTATAAACTGCATTATCAAACGGTCAATATACTCTTGAATTGTTGTACAAAGAACAGAAAAAACGATTCATAGCTTAAAGAAATAAAAAAAAAAGATATTTGATCAACACAAGAACAATAAATACATTTATTTCCTAAATTACAAGCTCCCTAATGCATCATATTTGAATTTTGTTTCCAGGTTTACCTATTTCCTTAACCACATCAACAACCTACGATACCTCATCATTTATAACCCCACCACCCTCCTTTCCATCATCAGCGACTCCATCGTCGATTCTTGAAATCCTACACTCCAACCGGTTGCACCCTCCATCAGACCTAGACCAGTTCAGCCACTCCAGACCTTTCAACGGAATCTCAAGATTGAACAGTGGGCCCTTCGTACACAATCCGACAGCCAATTCACTGTTCTACGGAAACTGGTTTGGATCTACGGGGAAAGCTCCGACGCAGCTTTTGGGACTCCAAGGTATTTCAGCATTAACCCATCCTTAACCTCTGGAATGATTTAATTACAGCCGTTCATATATTTTATAGATTTGAGACGATAGTTAAAAAGTAATTTATCAAATTAAAATTGATTCCATTTGTATATTACTAAGCAATGTGATTTAAACAAACTCTTTCCTTTCTTCTAGAATGTTTAATGATATGCTTACAAACGTTTTGTAATATTCTTTATCAGAAAGTTTGTAAGATAAAAACTTATATTCGAAAACATTGTTATTATGATTGAATAATCTACATTATTTTTAATCTATGTTGACTCAGATCATAAAGTCTAGTATCGGTGAATTAATAGAAAGAAGTTTTAACGAGAGTCGACTCTTAAGTCACACATTCTGTATTAATAAGATACTATTAGAATACTGGTGAGGACCGATTCCAAAACAATATTTTTTTGTTAGGCTTTCAGCTCCCTTCTTTTTTCTTGTCTAAGTGTGCTTAAAATAAATAATTATAAACATTATTTTTTTTACGCACAAATGACAAATCTTCAATTCCCTAAACCTCGGTTAGATATTGAATTCGTATTTACATAATATAACTTATAAAATAAATAAAGTTAATTATTTAGCTCCTCAAGAATACACAATGTAATTGATAGATATTTCGGCATCAGAACTTGTTGGATTTAGATGTAATACATTGTTGTTTTTACCTCATTAACCAAGATTTTCTTATGTGTACTATATCATATCGACTGTGGAAAGGAAAAAGGACGTAACCACAATAACTATAATCACAATGTATCAAACTTGATACACCATGTATCAAAAGAATGCAAGCTGCAAATGCCGAATTAGTATCTAAATTAAGCTTTTAAGTTTGAAAAAGATGACCTTGTAAAGAATTAAAACCAAGAAAAACGACTGAAATATAAGTTTTTCCTCGACAAATTCTTTAATTTATATTAGATTATGTCAATTGAACACCATTTTAGAAGTCTCCGTGCACTTAAAGGTTGTGTATAATTTGCATATGTCACAAAATCATCAAAACACGTTTTTAGCGCCTCCTGTAGGGCTACGTCCTTTCTCATTTCCACAGTCGATATCAAAACGAATTGAATATAAATAATAATGATATATTTTGTTTGTATTATTAAATATTACTTCTTATTTAATGTACGCATGCTAGTATAGAAAACAAACATTTCGCCAAACTCGGCAAAGTAATCGGTTTTCTATTGTCCAAATCCTGACAGCCATTATTAACAATTTCCCAGCGCATACATACATACACGAACATCACGCCTTTTAATTTGCCCACTAAAGATCTGCGGGAGATTTTAACGACCTCTATGGAGCTTTTATCGCGAAGCTTCCGTGAGCCTTAATACTTGGATTGCGTGACGGAGCTTTGGCGCCCCCATAATGGAGGATGCAATGCAATTATGAAACCCACTTAGCGCAAACACGTGCTATAAAGGAGGCCACAGTTCGAGTCCATAAATAATGCGGTTACAACTAATTTTTCACAATGCTCTGAATACTTTGATTGATTGTTTGCGAATCGCTTGTGGTTTTATGACAAATTAGGGTGGTGACTGGTGAGATAAAGCATTATTTTGTAACTATCTAAACATGGTATACAACCAAATTTACTCTGTCGTACAATTTTACGTCATGTTTAAAAAATGACTGAATAATAACTGTCATTTTCTTAATAAAATTAGGATGTAATTAAAAGAGAAACGTATAATTAGCATCTATTTTTTCCAATTTCAGCATTCAAAATGTTTCATTTTTGTATTTATGTAGCGTCTATACCTAATATTTTTTTATATTAAAAATACAATTCCAAGTCTAAAAATACAATTCTGTAAATTGTTGTAAATTCGTAAATTCTTGAGATTTTCGATGTCAAAATCCTTAGAAGACATAAAAAAATTCCCTCGTCCAGGGGTGGCGAACCTATGGCACGTTTGAGAATTTGGATGGCACGCGAACGATTTCCATGTTCAATTTTTTACATTTTTAAAAATTAAAATTTTGATCAAATAATCCGTGAATTTTCAAATGTTTCCACGATAAACGACAATCGTTTATCTTTATTTTTTTCTATTTTGTTATTTTTTTTACTTCTTGGGCACGCCACACAATCGAGAAAAAATATTTGAAGATTGTTGGCACGCGGACTCAAAAAGGTTCGCCATCCCTGCCCTAGTCGATGTTTTCTGCGGCCTTATGTCAAATCAGAAAAATGAATGCGGCCTTTAGATAATAACAGGTTCCCCACCCCTGGGTTAGACTAAAGAAGTGGTTATAAATGTGTATAAAATGTCTAGGTAAAGTATTGATTGATTAATCCATTTTTTAATGTTTTTAGATAGTACCTACTTATTGTGATCGAAATTTCTGTATACAGTGCATTATTTTACATTACATAATAAATTTATAGAATTCACATTCATGGTCGACAAAGTCGAAGTCACACACTGGAAAGGGAAAAATTTTATAAAGACTGAAGTCTGTACCCACTCTAGTAAGAATATTAGGCATTTTTTTTCTACCCGACGGCCAAATTACTGTTTGGCTGAGAAAGGTACTACGTTGCGCACAACAGAACGATTTTGCAACGCAGGAGTATATTTATCACAATCGTTGTTTAAGTATGTTAGTGATATTGTAAACAAGAAGTGGTTTAAAATGCAGGAATGCACTAAGCAAACTGAACTGATATTAGTCCTACCAACTCGATAGCTAACTTCTCTGGATATGATATTCCAAGAAAAGTAACTAGGTGTGAACTAAGAACGAGGTTGTTTTTTTTACTCAGACTGGTCAAACGTAAACACTGTATTTCATGTTTGTCAAACATGTCCACTTTGAATACTTACCTCTGTTTGAATATTAAGAGATAAACCGTGTTTGACTTATTTCAACGTAGTGCAATTATTTGATCAAATGTGTATTAATTGATTTGATTCAAAATGTTTTGCCAATTAATTATATGTAGTAAATATTTGACACGAACTATGGTATATATAATTTTGTAATATAATTAATATTAGAAATCAGTGCTTTCTTCTTGTGTCTTTCTCAACATTTTCAATGTTTCTCATTGTTGTTAGCAAAATTTTATTTCTATTTTCCTTTGAAAACTTTTGATTTTTTATGCCGAAAAACGTTTGAAAATACTTCTTTAAATCATGATCTCGCAAAAAAGTAAAAAAATAATTATTGAAACTAAGATTAGACTACAATATTGATTTCTGTTTGAAGGTGTTGGTATTTGTGATATCAATCCCTCCCTCTCTTGTAATGCTAAAATTAGCAGAGCATAGCGAGAGTGATTAGTTAACCGCTAGTCTTGTACCACTCTCCTTATTCTCTTTAATAAAGGTAGGTTGAGCAACTGGCTAACAAGTAGTTATCGTAATAAAAAACTACGTTAAGATACCTCCATTATGGAATCATATCGTCCACGGACATAAATTCGAAACCAAACTTGACAATAATTGAGTTTCAGCACCTTTAAAAAAAAGCACTTCTAGAAATTGTTTCACGGTGGCGGTGACGTCTGTCACCGTTTTCTCAATATGCATGATACTAACGATGGCCTAACAGAGAAGAGTTTGTGTGTGCTGCATTACAGATAAATCAAGCCAAGTATAAGTTATTATCATATATCCTATTATGGATTACGAACAGGAAAAATTCTCAAAACAATACGACTATTAGTCGGATCTGTTGGCCCCGACGGTGATTCGCGACGATTCTTTTATTACCGTAGATTCAAATGAGTGATTCGCTATCACTCAATTTGATTTATTAAATTGAGTGATAGCGTTTATTCGCAAACGACATATATGTATGTCGCTGTTATGGATAATTATTACTAAAACACTGTTAAACTGTTTGTTCAATTTTTATTCCACATACATAATTATTTTACACTTTAATATAAATCGTTTATCTTATAATCGAATAATACAACGTGAGTTTCAAGGCGTCTTTACTGGATCGATGACCGGTCAATTTGAACTCTTGAATTGAACTAAATGGAAGGAGAGTAGGATATCGGTTTTGGGTGTTGAAAGGTTATTGTTACAATTATAGCATGGCATAGAGTATTAACATAGTACTCTATGACAAGATGTCGAGTATACATAACATCGCGGTGGTTAGTAGAAGTGAACAAGTTATTTTTAAGCACAGTTTCCACAAAGGCATCTAATCTCGGAAACTTTTTGTGATTTCGAGATTCACAATCTTTCAATCCCGGAATCCCGTGATTGATCATTTACCATAATTTAATGTTTTCATTTTTTTTTACTTATCCCTATTTTTTTAACAACAAAAAAACTGGAATTACAGCTAACACCCAAAGCGACATATTGTATTAATAAACCATAGTTGCTTGAGATCAAATTGGGTAGAAGAAATATCGCTAACACCCGTGTCTAAGATCTCAAATCAAAATTGAAAAAAATCTAATCCCGCTCTAATAAAGGAATTATCAGTCAATCTCTTTTTTTACAATACATTTTTTTGACTGAAAGTTGTATACAACTATGAAAAATACAGTATTTTCCTGTCTACGACTTCTACAAAATATGAGAGGGGAAAATACTTCAATTCATTTATTTATTATGTAGGTACTATGCATATTTTTATATAAACACACTGTTGGGAATTGTTTTATTATTTAAATAAATGGTAGTAAATCAGGAAGAATTTAGATTTTAAATTTTATTTTTTTACATGTCCAAAATTCCGGAATTACGGGATTGCCTGATTAATCGGGATAATACATAGTAACACAATGATTAGATATGTGATTTAAATCCATGATCAGTTGTTATTGTATGCAGGTTTCCGCTAATTATAAGATAGGTAGAATATATGTTTTTTTAAGTTAATTGCAATGTTAAGCACGCACGGATTAAATATACAATATACTGTGACTTTTTTAAGTTGTGATATCACGTAAAACAACAATTCTTTTAAAACTATGAACACTTTAATTGCTAGTTAAACAAACTTTATGACAGCTAATCGTTAGCAGAAGTCAAATATGCACGAGGTTTCACATATAAATTGGAAAACTATATTATTGTCTTACAGCAAATAGTAAATTTCTCAAGGCAATAAAATTATTTTGTGTGCATCTGTTGGCAGAGTATTATTTGAATATAAACGTTTTAAGAAAACTGTTACTGAATCTGATTTATGAACACATTGAAACACTCATAGATTTTTTCGAAAGCACTAAAAATGGGCTTGTGGATTGGATGGTTTTCACTGGTACAAGTGAACTTGATTTTTGATTTTGTTGAAAATATAACAAAATACATATTTATTATATATCTTAAATTTGTTATCACAACCACCTGTGCATATAATATGTTATTCTTATTTAAAAATAAAATATTGTAGCCAAACAGAGTTATATAGGGAGCTACACTAAAAGTGCAAATCTAACCAAAAGTTCATTTAATTCTAAAAAAATGTTATTTCATATATTATAATTTTCGGGATTTGCTCAAAATTTCTCAATCCCGAAATTCCGGGATCGCGTCTATGTCAATCCCGGTATTTCGGGATCAGAAAATTGAACGGGATCCCGGATTGGATGCCCTACGTGCTACGTCTGAGTAATTAATGTAAACATTAACTTAAAGTGATTATTTTTTCTTTCGTGTATACTGTAACTGAATTAATGAAAAATGTATGCATTGGCTATGGGCATATTTGAACTGTAATATACATATCAAATGTGTAAAGGAAAAATAACGTAGCCCTCAGTTTTTCTAAAACAGCTGTTTTTCAATAATCACAATGTATATAACTTGACACACGTTCTATCAAAAGAATGGAAGCTGAAAATGCCTAATTAGTATCTAAATTTAGCTTTTAAGTTTGAAAAAAAGAAAGGCAAAATTGCAATCAGGAAAAAGAGCCTAAAAGGAGGCTTTTCTTGAACAATTTATTAAATTAATATTGGGCTAAGTCAATAAAAAACCAGTTTATTAGTCACCGTGCACTTCAGGGTTGTGCATATTTCACAATTTGCTTTTAGCCTAAAATCATTTAACATAAAACACGTTTTTTTTGTCTCCTGTAAAATTTGATAGTGTGGATTACGTTATTTTTCCTTTTTACAGTCGATATGTATACATCCTCTATCTAGCTTACGGTTATATTATTGTATAATTTGTCGCCCGCTATGTCTACTTGGTAAGAGAATCTACTGACCAGGCGAGTCTGGTTTTAAATCCGGATAAAGCTTATGTCAAAGTAAGACTTTTTCATTTAAATTTTTGATTCAAGTCATGGGTGTTTGTGATGTCAATTATCCGCATGTTGATATCGAGTGACTTATATAAAATTCTCATCGGGCTTATCTCGTATAATCTTTTTGTCAACTACAAAATATATTGCTCCTTAGCATTCATTAACTGTAATGCCAAATATGTTTCTAAAAAATGTGTACCGTAAAATTATGTTCAAAACCTCCCAGTAGCCCACTACATCATCGCATCATACGTTACATATTATGTATATTGTGGTCACCCTGTAGGTAACATATAATGTTTAAATGATTGAAAACACTTATTTGCATATTTTGACGAGTCTTTAATTTATGCGGCATTAATAAGACTCTAATTGTTGGAGACATTTTTTGTGTTTGCCAGTTCGCTCGCGTTCTCGCTATATCAATATCACAGTTGTGAGAACATTCATTCCTTAAATAAAAATGGCGATTACCTTTATTTTGAAATTCTTAAACCATGTATAAATTATTTTTTCCACAAAAAACCAACATTATTTGTTTGCTACCCATGGCCGCTCGCAATGTAGATTATTTCGTTTGTCATCGCGAAAATACCTTCCATGTGATTGATTTTACAAATATAAGTTAAATATGACATTACAGAAGGATTCAACTGTTCTACCGATTGTTAAAATGTCATGCCATGTGACAGGAAATAATGTTATTCAATTGAAAATATTTCTTTACATCTCGTATGTGGTAATAATAAAAACGTTATTATAATTGGTTTAAATATTAAATTTGAGTTAGTTATATTCGGATAATGTCAATTCGAGGAAGATATATGGTTGGAATGGTGAACAAGGAGAAACTAAACAGCGTATTTTTGATGTTTTAAAAGACAATCTCCCAAAAAATAGCTGTTAGTGTCTCCTGACCAATTATATCTTTGACACAATGGAGGTAATTTTGTCGTTAACGACAATAAGACCACTTAATTATGGTATCTCAACTTTTTGTAACTCAGTCGATCAAAAAAATGAGGATGAGGCTAGTACAGGGCTAGTGATAAACTAATCGCTCTTGCTACACCCCGTTATTATGATTGAAAAATCTCATTCGTACAGCAACTCGAACCCCAGTGATTCGTCACGGACCCGACAAGTTACTATTATTGGTGGGTGTGGAAAATCTTATTTCCTCTGTAAAATAGCTAATTGTCGGTCTTTGAAACAATTTAATATATCATAAATAAACTTTTCAATTTATTACGAAGGAGAATAAACAGATATCAAACGATAGACGTCTCGACTTTAATAAAACATTGATTTGGAAAAAAAAAAAATCAAATTGCAGTTATAGCTGATAAACTACCAAAGTATAAAAATATAATACCGAAATTTTCTGGATCACTAGAAGAATATTTCTAACTGTCTTGCTATTTTTTAAATGTTCTTAATTTTTTAGCATCTGTAGATAAAATGTAAAAATATTAACGCAAATTAATAATAATATATTAAATTCATTGTGACCATTTTAATTATTGCTTTTCCCACTATTTAAAATTTGGTTACTTACTAGGAGATGTCCGAATAATGTTATCGAAGATCGATATGTATATATTTAGTTCCTTCTCTGCCTTCTGTTTGGTCTTATAACTACCATAATGGTAAGGTAAGAGTTTGAGTACACATTTTCACATCAATAATAATAATAATACATATGAATTTTTGTATTCCACTATTTATTTCACGCGAACTTGAAATAGTGCCATACTGAGGTATATCATGTTGGTCGTAGATTCTTAACCAGCAGTTACTTAATTCATTTATTCATATAATATTGATGATATGAAAATATCTACTAGCAAAATTTAATTAAGCTTGTGTGAAAGATTAAATCTTATATCGTAGATTGGCAAAAAAAATGTTGTTTTCGCATACACCGCTCCAATTTAATACATGAGTACTACCAACAGAGGGACAATCATAAATAAACATAGGAAACACATTTAAAAAAAATAAAACCGTTTATTAAGCGCAAAAAATGGTATTCGCAATAAATCTTCTAAAACCCATGTAAAGAGCAATAAATTATTTGAAAGGATATATCTGGTTGTTTGACAAACAGATTTCATTCAGACAGATTCTGTGATACAATTAGCATATTTATTTTTTGCGATTCGTGATGACATAAAATACTATTTTACAATAATATTTGCCATTCAAAAGCTGAATATTGGTGACAAGGATTAATTTATATTAATGCAGAATATCATTTGAATTTTGACCAACGTAATACGTTTATGAAAACGATTATGTGAAAAAAATGCTGATCTAGAGGAAATCTCAGAAATGATTACATTTTAAAATATCTAAATATTCTTTCTAAATTTACCAATTTATGGATCCAGTATTCTTTTGTGATTGCAGACAATTTTTGAAAACTTTAAAATGGGTCTCCTACAAAATAATATATATATTTTGTATATAGGCTGCGATTAGAGCATCGAATACCAGACCCTTTTTTTGATCCCGGAATTTCGAGATTCACAATTTTTCGGATCCCAGAATTGATCAATAACCATAAAAGCGTGAAAAATTTTTTTAGAACTTCAGAATACACAATTATTTAGGATGAGGGTTTTCGGGATCCCGGGATTGATCATTGGAAAAAAGTAAAATATTGAGATATTTTTAAATAATCTACAAAGGCAGGTGAACAATTGCGAACGTTTCGTCACGTGGAAACTCTATAGCAGCGGAGACCATTTGATATTTTCGTGCCGCACCGAGTCGCTTTCCATTCGCTTTGATTTCGTCCACTTAAGACATACAGTAAGAATACAGGTCATAAACTTTTGATCATCTCTACAGCGTATAGTGCAAAAAACTGCAACAATGAATATTTAATATGTTAGTTTGTAATAATATTCACCTTTGGTTACTTGACCGATGCTCATGTATTATATTTATTCAATATCGTTTCTCTGTTAATGAATTGTCAACTAACTGCAAAATTACGGTCATTTACGTGCATTTAGTTAGCAGGGTCGTAAAGTGAGAAAATACGTATTCCTTCATTAAACATTATTGGCACATTAGTGCCCCCGTCTCGATAATTTTAAACAGTTTTTTTCAGCTGGAAGAGGTTAAGTTTATACAAACAATTGTCATTGATTTATTTTTATTTCGTACGTAACGAGTATGTTAAAGAATCTCCACCAGTATTGACTGGTGATAATAAACGGTATATAGTTGAGCGATATCCGAGATTCAATTTTTAGATCAGTCTCTTAATATGTATTGAATGTATTTGGTATATGGCAACAATGCGAAAACGGGGAGGTGAATTTTTATTTGTCTATTGTACTATTTTTTTTTTTACTAATAATTTTAAGAATATTATTATTTCATTTATTATTATTATTATTTTATGTCGCCCGCTGTGGTCTAGTTGGTTAGAGCTTGCTTTACCGACCAGATGGGTCTAGGTTCGATTCCCGATAAGGTCAATGTCAAAATTGGATTTTTTTCAATTTTAATTTGAGATCTAAGACATGGGTGTTTGTGAAGTCAATTCTCCCTGAGTTTATCTCATGTGACTTTTAAAAATTCTCATCGAGTATGTCTCGTATGATCTTTCAACTTAAAAGTATTTGACGCATTGGCGTAAGCTGTAATGTCAAATATTTTTTTTAAATAAAAAAAAAAAATAACTTATCCTAATTCTCTTTGTGAGTGGCGTATATGTTTCAGGATTTAAATCACAAAACCAATAAAAAAAGAATATTTTAAACATAGAAACACTAATTACACGAACCATTTCTTTACACAATTTACTTTTTTTGATTAATTTTCAGTAATAATTATAGGGAAACTTTGAATGATGGCATAGCTTTATTTTATGTTTTAAAAAACGTTTTATTTCATTATCTTTAAAATATGGTTGAGGACGTCGTCAAAGTTAAAAAATAGCTGTACATCATTTTTTTAATTGAATTTCGAATATTTCAGATGGAAAATTACGCAAAACAAAAACGTAGCAGCGGGTATTCAATATACTTGTTTTTTGTGTACAAATTTCACTTAAATACCATGCAAATTTAAATTCCGGCCATGTTAAATCAGAGTTTCACTGTTTGAGTGTTCAGCTTTTCACATATTTCTTTATAGCCAAGTACTCATAGTAGATCATCATGTATTATGTAATTAAATATTTTGAAAAAAATACCATTTGAACCCCTGAGAGGTATTCTAAAAAAAAAAGTCTGATGTGTTATAATATTTCACTTGTCTTTAAGTACCGTAAAAGTGAAGTGATCGCAGGAAATGCACACTGCGATAGTGGTATATCTGTGTAATAAAATATTTTTTATCATGTTACTACTTGGCTCACCTATCATATTAAGGACTCATTTGATCCGTCTCAAAACAATACATGAATCTGATTGACATAGGATCAATAAACGTACCGGAAATGTTTTTATTGATCTTCGCAAATCTTTCACTCTTATTCCATTAATTGATGAATATACTATGACGATTCCCACACAAATTTTGATTGACAGTCGAGCTGTAATTGGCAATCTACAACGTTCATTGATTTTCATTTGCGCTGTCAATTTGAAGCAATTACGCAACGTACGAACGCAGGCTGGACGATGGTGACATTTTCAGATTGTTTGCTCGAATTTTGAAGCGGCTTTGTCCATGTTTAACCACCTTGTTAGCCGCTCAAACTCTTGTTGACTCTCCACGACTTCAGGTCCTATCTGTTCGGATCGAATTAACAATGCTGTGTGAGATTATTGTGCATTTCAACACAGGGGTGTTTGAATGTTTGAACATATCAATTCCTAGAATTACTCTGTATAAACATTAAGGGTTTTAAGAATCGCTTCTAAAGAAAGTTGATGTTTAACACTATAAGAATTATTTACATAACGTGTGTAGTGAGTGGTTTAAGGCCAAATTAATATAGTTATATATATTTAATGAATATTAGTTAAATTTATATTAAATTACCTCAATCGCAAAATGTATAAAAAAAATATTAGCAAATACATATCGAGTATCGGCTGTCACAAAAACGGTGAAAAGTTGTGATGAGCACAGATGTCGCAGTCATATTATTGGCAGCAACAAATATGACAAATAAACAAAAGTTTTATAAAATATATCATTATCGTTATTATTTTTATATAACAAAAAAAACACGTTCATAGTCTTTATTGGTCCGTCAGGTCCAAAAAGTTGGCGAAAATTCATTAAATATAGGTACTTTATATGTATAATGAATTTTCCTTTGTAATAAAATGAATTCATAGAAGTGTTATTATCTCAAAATCTCAACGATGGAAATTTCACCACCGAAAATTTACAATTTTATGAATAGTTTAACTTATCTTTATATTTATATTAAATATGTATTACGATAAAAATGAATCTCACTTCCAAAAAATGAGCGACAAAAAAGCGATACTGCAAAATTATTTGCAGAGCTGGAAGTAGATCCTATGGCGCATTATCTTATAAGCGAGTGAATCTCAAGCTTGGGGCCTAAAAAACGGTTCATATTTTATTATCAATATATTCGTTTTGTTCAGATTCTTATTCTTTTACATGGAATTTTTCTATGTTTATATGTTATCCGTAAAACAGGGCCTCCAAATTCAATTGCGCTTGAAGCTTCTCATGTGCTTAATCCGTCACTGGGTAGATTTGTCAGAATTTCCTGCTGGGGATAATATCAATATTTGCCTCTTTATTTCAAGATTTATTTCGTTTTTTATATACCAACCGCCACTGTCTGGCCGAATCATATTATATACAACTCTAAATTTGATGATCAGTCTTAAGACCAGGAATACCAATTTTTAATATATTTCCACGAAGTTACCGTTTGGAGTTTTTGATATTTTTTAAATGAACAGTTTTATAATAATAAAAGATGCATGCGAAAGTTAAATAAACATGTCGCTTACATTGTAAAAATGTTAATATAAAAAATAGTGTGTGTAAGCAACGTCTTTGATTTTTTTCAGTGCATCTTTAGTGTGATTTTAATAAAAAAAAATCCAATCCCTCCTCCTCTTAATTTAAACAAAAAAGTTTTTTTTATTGTTTCAGCACCTAAACCAGCCGGCAGACGATCACGGAAACCTGGATTAGACAGAAAACCAAGGCAAGCATACAGTGCTAAGCAACTAGAACGTCTTGAGACAGAATTTAAAGTCGACAAATACCTCAGCGTATCAAAAAGAATGGAACTATCAAAAGCTTTGAATTTGACAGAAGTTCAAATCAAAACGTGGTTCCAAAACAGAAGAACGAAGTGGAAAAAACAACTGACTTCAAGATTAAAAATGGCACAGCGTCAAGGACTGTTTCCCGCGCATTATTTCAATCCAGGAACACAACCGTATTCGGCGCTTTTTACTCCTTATTATGTTGGCCCTCTCGGATGTATGTTCGGTGGATCACCGCTAGATGGCAACGTCCCCGTAGCAGCTGGGTTGAGCCGAAGTCCGGATTCGAAATAGATTTAGTATGGATGTCTACCATAACTATTTGTGTTGTAAATATTAAGTTATATCATAGATGTAGCTGTACTACTAACATTATAAGAATAGTAAACGAAATTATGGGCGGACAGATTGTGAATCTAATGAATGTTTGTCACAAATGTTAATTGTGTTTTAAAAGCGCATCGTTTTTAAAATAAAATTTAGACATACGACAACATTAGAAAGATAAAACAGTTTTTAATGTAAGAATATTTAATTTAATTGTAAAAAAAAATATTTCGATTAAAAGTATGTGATATACGTTTCGGTGAATGTTTTATAATTATTAGTGAAAGGAAAACACTTAATTTTCGAGAAAAACTGATTTTTATTACTTTGTAAGTAAAGGTAAAATAAATTTGATAATTAATTGTATTCATAAATAAAGCAATCTGAAATTCTCAACACGTGATTGTGTTGAGTATTTCAGACTGTGCTATTCACACGGGAATAGCACTGCTGGCATCATTCAGTGTGCACTGTGAAGTAGAGGAGTTTCGTAATAAAATCATAAAAATAAATTTCATATTTTTTATTACGATCATAAATAACTAAAATACATTTATAAATAAATACATAATAATCGCTTAGATTCATAAATTAATAATTTACAAAAAAAAATCAATGGGGCAACTTATGAATAATTTCTATAATATTTATATTCATGATTATTTACAGTTTTGATGACTATTAGGATCTTGGCACATGCCTCTCTTTGTACAATTTTATTTTACTATATTTAATTATATTACCTACTTATTTTCTAATTATAATAAATAAATCAGTATCACCTAAATGTAGGCAACCAAATAAGATTTTAAAAACATGTTTTGATAAAATGCATCTATTCAGATAACTGTATAATTCCTCGTGAAAGAGTAATACTTCGTAAGCCACGTATAACATAGTCAGATATATGATATATTTGAAATTATATACCTTTATGTTAACAATGTTTATCCAAGTAAATAGATTAGTCCAACACATATAACTTTATTGCGATAATGGTGCAGATACAATAAATATTATCTAGGTACTAAAATTTGATCCAATTATCTTCTATTGGCACCCAAATTCAGTGGAGATTAAAACTGATCGAAATATTATTAATGAGTTTTAAATGATTCCTAGTTTACTACTCTAATTATAAATAATTAAATAGATAAATACAGTTTTCACTTTATTAGTAGTGTTCAGATTCGAATGAATCGTAGGGTAACCACACGTTTGATTTTATAAATATTAATGTATATTTAAAACTGTAGTAATCCTTTTGACTTCTAAAAGACCAGGTGTAGTGTTTTCAAGAAAACATGAGGGATTTTGTTAAATCTACACAGTAGATTTTGAGTTGTTTGCTTAATCCAAGGCATCTCCGCCTGTTTTTGGAAGGAGAATACACAAGAGACCGCTTACTGTAAAAGATAAAAATAACAAAAGTATTATTATTTACACCATAGGAATGGAAATAATAGACAATTTTATAAGAACATACAAAGACACGCAACAATCTAGATTTGTTAAAATATTCAGCCTGGTTATGTGCAGGGGTGAGCTGGAAGGGGTTCTTTATTATTTTTTTACTAAGGCCGGTGAGTCACTTGTTAACGTATTGGCAGGCCACCACTGGTTATGTGCCTACTAAGAAGCTACTAAATAAATGTTTTTTTTACAGTTATTTAAACCTTAAACTATTATTTTTAAATAATTGTTGAATAAAATTAATATACAATATGTTGATTAGTAACATTTTGTAGATTAATAGATCTTAATATAGATAAATATCTCAGATATATGTCAATCTTAATTTATACATATATTTTCAACCCCATTAATGTGGAAAATTATAAAATTATAAAATGGAGGTTTGGGTTTTTTTCCTTTTAAGAGGAGCAAGGAGGGGGGTGTAGAATCGAAATAAAACAAACAGATAATGATACTAATGATACTAATGATACTAATGAGTTGTAATCAATCAGATTGGGATTTTTCCTTTTTAAGGGAAGCAAAGAGGGAATTATAAAATCGAAACAGTGCAAACAAATTTAATCATACTCTTAAAAGGAAAAAAACCCAAACCTCCATTTTGTAATTTTATAATTTTAAAATGTTAGAATCAATCTTGCTTCATTACTTAAGCAAACTATGCGATAGTAAGTCTGAAGATGCCTCTGAAAGAGGCGAAACACGTGTCACAGTTAGTAACACAATACGTGGAATAATCAAAGTTAATTTAAATTTTCTATTAAAATGAACTTCCACAAAGTTACCGCCGAAACCATCGAAAGTATCGGGTCATCATTTTTTTCACATCTGGATTTCGATTTTTAACGGATCTTTATTAGATTTTTTTCTATGAATAAATATTATTGATACTCATACATACATATTAAACAAAACAATGCGAATTTCAAAACTTCATCTGAAGATAACGAATAGTTACTATATTAACATCGGTCAAAAACATTTTATAATCATAAAATGCCAGCAGTCGTCAAAATCTTTCCCGTGTAAAATATCTTGATTGAAATATAAAGGTTGCTTACTGAATAACATGGCAGAGAAAAGTACGATCGGAATGACGCAGTTGAGATCCACTAAATATCCAAATATTAAGTTTCCTATCAGTCCACCTCCTCTTCCAGCTGTGAGAGATAAAGCTGCTGCCATTACCCTAGAATACATATATAAAATAGTATATTAAATAATCAATGAATTACCTTTTAAATTCGACAAATCTATCAGATTTTCAAACTCTTTTGGGAGCGGATTTTAATTTTGTAGTATATTTGTTTACCTGAGATTTGTCGGGAATAGATCCACCATAACACAGTACACGAGACTGATGCCGAGTGACGTCAGAGCTTCAAATATACAGGAAAGAACGAGGTTTTGGTCTGCAGATTGTACAAAGTAGAGCCCAATTGTGACACCTGCTGCCACCACCAAACTTACAACTGAAAAAGAAAAAAAAAATAAAAATATTGTTAAAAACTATCAAGGTTGTGCAGTTTTTTACAGTGTTCTACGTGATGTAGTACATTAAATATCCATAAATATTTCGGCTAGGTATAGGTTATTTTTCTTAGAGGTTTGTTTTTTTAATAAGCTACACTTTTTCCAAGCACAGTCAATTTACAAACTGACAACTGATTTTTACTCAGCTTGGTGTGCCATTTCACCATAAAATTACGCCAGGACAGCACTTGCAAAGTGTGCAAATTTATCTCATCAAAAATGATGCCGGCCAGAACGTTACAATTAATGAAGAGCGATATAAATGTATTAGTACTAACGTTTTCGTTTCTCAATTGAATGGCAACAAGTAAACAAAAGTCGCGGTATTCACAAAATACCCTCAACCATGTTCCTATTAACAGCGTTTTCAATCTGGCCAAATCAAAATATTCTACAATCAGACGAAGAATATATTTTTTCATTAATTTTCAGAAATAATTAAAATAATTTTAATATGGGTCCATTTTTATCGAGTCCATTATCATAAAAATCCAGTATCATAAAAATATTGAAATAAGAACATAATATAGGCGCTAGCGTGATAGTGAAAATTTAGAGCCGGCGCTTCGTGAAAGCGCAGCGGGCGACCGCCTGTAGTGGTAAATCTGTAGAGGCGGCCAAATGTCTAGCACCGGCCCTGAGTGAAATAATATCATTTTTACCGCTTCTAATTATATATTCGTGTAAACAAATGGGTGATACCATCTTTCTGAAGTAATTTGCAATACTTGTAAGCACTATAAAGGAATCCTATTTTTTATATTTGTAGAATCGTGAATAGTATTATTCGTTATACCTACGTAATAATTTATATTACAATACTTAATAAGACGATCTCAAAGGATCAACTACTATAGACAACAAATTGGCCTAGATAAATCACCAGTACCTACAGAGATTCTTGAAATGAGTCACACACGCGAATTTATTGTCTATGACTAATGTCAATAAACGTCATTGATTCAAACAATTGAGAAGGAACCAAATTCTCCTTCTGTTGTGTAATTGTTGACGTTAAAAGTTGAACAACTAACTCAAACTAAGAGTGATAGAGTATTTGGTTAACATTGACACTTTATGAGTGGGTATTTAGCGAATTACTTAGACATTTTCGTGAAACAATTGAGTTAAAATACAATGTAGAATATCGGTTGGTTCGAACAATACAAGGCCGGTAGCGGTCATTTGCGAATGTATAATAAGTAAATCTACCGAGTACTTATTTTAATTTTTGCCAATGTTAATCTTTCATTGAAAAATCATCAGCCTGCTAAGACGTGAAGGTCATCATGCGACTATTTTATGATGTGTTTTGTATTTAAATTGTTTCAATGTGTACTTTAGTGTCAACCTGACGTATTGGAATAAATGACATAATGATATGCTACAGAGGCAGCGATCAGATGTACTTGAAGCAACATTTCATTTTTTTTAAAGTTGATCGAACTTTTCTTATAATAAAATAAAATTTGGTTTCTGCTTTAATATAAGACAACATAACGTGAATAGAAGTAACAAATTAATCATATAATCAATCAAACTTTGAGAAGTGCATTTCTGTCACAATCTCAAACATACTAAAAACTAGAAATAGGCCGTGTAGGTGAAGTGTTTATAATTTGTTTAATGTAACAAATATTTGCTAATGCTTTGAATTTTTCTAAACTGTAAATAAAAACAATATTAATAGTGATTTACAATTGTAAAAAATATGGATTGTAATAGAGAAATATTTTATATTCTACAAAGTATGTTTATTATTTTTTTCATGTCCTGTTGGGTATTTTAACCCATCATTTTATACGAACTATGGAAAACGTTTCATTTAGAAAATGATTTCTTGATAGATATGTAATGATTTTCATAAAAAATTAATTGTTTTCAATAATTCATAATGAAGCTTTCGTAATTATCCAAAATCCATTTACAGCCTACAGTGAATATTCATGGAATTAAAATTTAATTTATTGATTGGATTAGATATTTCTGATGATGGCGTGATGCCGAAATGACATCAGTATATATATATAATAATTTGCTGTTTTTATCATATTAAAAATCAATGAATGTTCAAGAAATATTAAAACAAACGATAGCCCGCTCAATACGAGAAGAACACATCCCTTGGAAACGTATTTAAGTCTGTAAGACTGCATATAATAATATCTACTGTGGAAAGGAAAAAGGATGTAACCCTAATTTTTTTCAAAAAAGTTTTTTTTCGATAATCACAATGTATCAAACTTGATACACGTTCTATCAAAAAGATGCAAGCAGCAAAAGGCGAATTAATATCTAAATTTAGCTTTTAAGTTTGAAAAAGATGACCCCGTAAAAATTAAAACCAAGAAATAGACTGAAATAAAGCTTTTTCCCAGAAAATTTCTTTAATTAATGTTAGATTATGTCAATTAAACACCAGTTTAGAAGTATCCGTGCACTTCAAGGTTGTGTATAATTCATAATTTGCATATGGCCCAAAATCATCAAAACACGTTTTTTGCGCCTCCTGTAAAATTTGATATTTGTAGGTTACGTCCTTTTTCCTTCCCACAGTCGATATGATAATATGTTCTCAGAGCTATATTCAATGAAATAATTCTAATACGCTAATACCAGTTAAATAATATTATTTTTTATTTATGCAAAACGGAAATTTGCATCAAAGATTATTTACTAGCGCTAATGTCAAGTACGGCCATTAAAATAATTACGTGTTGTGAGGAAATTTTAAAAATCCAATTAGGCCAAACAGTTCAAACGCCTTTCATGCAAATTTCGCTAACTGGCCTCTTGATGGATAATGTTTTGACACTCTATTCGAGGCCTTATCGTTTTGTCGGCTTGATTATTGCTTACGGTACGCGGAATAGACATTGGCAATGAAAATTTTAATCTCCTCAAAGGACAACATAAAAAAAAACACTGAATGCATGTTCGATCATATTTATGTAGCCGTAGAAGTGTCGAGAAAGTAAATCACAACGCGTATAAGCATTTCATTAAAAATAGTATTTTTACTTCAAGTAAGTCTTTAAGAAAGAGTTCAACATTGCTGTGTCATTGGATTACAAAGAGTTAAACCTTTAAGCGACGCATTCACTAGGGAACAAATTGTTCCACAACATGACCGGCAACATAGTATGCATTACGCTGCAACGTTGCAGATGAAAGTGACAATTGAATGTATTATTCTTTGAATACAATTCAAGGTGCTGAGATGATAGTAATTTGGGCAAATTATGAGATAAATAAAACAGAACGAAAAAAAACAGTTTACATAGAAATAAGAAAAGATTTTGTAATGGTATTATATTACCTACAATAGCATAAGTTGCTAAAATGTCTTTCATTTTTTACGGTCAATTTTAATTGAAGAAGAAAAACTGCTTTTTATCTGAGAATAAAATTTAAGATAACTTTTGAAATCAGCACACTTATTAAAAGCTTATTAAAATTATGTAAAAACAAAAAAAATATATCTTAAAATATAAAAAATATCTTAAGGGTTCAGAAGTTTAAGTGTGATTTCTGTAAAAAAACTTACTTAAAAAGAACTTAGCGCCCAGTCTGTGTACACAGAGTGGAAGAAGAAGACTTGTTGGGATGCACGCCAAACCGATGATCAGCGTGTGCAGGTAAACTGAATCTTTGATGGGATCTCCACAGAATTCTTCTCCTCCTTCGACGGGAATGGAGCTGACGTCGCAGACTGAAGCAGTTTCTCCGGGAAATGCTGCTTCGTACTCTTCAAATCGGTTGAATAACTCAGGGAACCATACCATGAGTGTGTAATAACTGTAAAACAAAACGTTAAAAAATTAAACGTCAAACGTATCGAGAAGGAAAGCTGTGAAAGTACTTCATATTTTTTAGTAAACAGCACTAAATAAATTTCATGTTAATTACCAACATTCAAGTAAATGAATAGTCACAGCTTTATCGGTATTTTTTATTGCAGATTTCATCAACATTTGAGTATATTGGAGGCAACATTGTATGACGTGGTCATCGTTTTTTTTTTGAAATACTAACAATAAAACAATAATTCGATCTATAAGTATTATGTTCCCATAAGAATGATTATCTCAGTATATAAAAAAGCCCAGTGATTTATGAGTTTTAAATCACATGTTTTGTTGTTCAGGTTTCGTTTGTTTAAATTTTTTTTTTGCGTATATTTACGAACATAAACATAATAGCACAAGTTGGGCGAAAATTTTTAGTTCAGCGGAATTGAGCCCAGCCCTGTTCCGTTTAATTTAAATGAGTAAAATTGACTGGTCAGTCAAATGATGCAGTATCTTAGCTTTCAGAATCAATACTATTGTATGTTTAAAAATCAAAATACATATATGTCGACATTTAAAAATTTGTAACAGCAAATGATAATAAATGTTTGAAATTTGCTGTCAATAAATGAGATGAAGCTTAACAATTTTAATGTGATGGACTTTTATGGATTAGCTTCGTTACCTTGTTGTTAATCCAAACTGTATAAGGCACGTGAGGATCGTATACTTTCTGTGTGGTGGCTTGCAGAGAGCTTTCGTCTGCTCCCAGATCTCAGAGAAGAGCCTTCGAATGTCTTTTGGTTTGCGCATACTCAAGCTGCGAACTGATTTCGCTGACTGAGACACGACTGAAATTGCTCGAACTTTCTCTTGAAGACTTTTTACCTGCGATAAAAGAAATCAAAAAAATGAGAATACAGTGTTGACTATGGCACCCTTAAATCGACCCTTCAATTACACTATCGACCCAATCTAAATTTTGAGATACGAACTGAATAGTGAATTGTACGAAAGTCGACCGAAAGGACCACCTGACGGTAAATTGTTTCCTGCCTGGTCGAGTGGTCAATGTTGTTGGCTTCGATTACGGATGTTACGCGTTCGAGTCCCAGTACGGACAGTTTTATAAATTGATTTATGAATTTATATTCGAAGACATGGATGTATGCGGTTTCTTTAATTCCCTCCTCCCACCCATTCTATCTTTAAAACGGGGTGTCACGAGAGCAATTAGCTAACCGCTGATTCTGTCCTATCAATACCCTTCTATTCCTACTCTATTTGGGAAAAAAATAACAGCTTCTAACATAGATTTGATAACTATCAATAAAAAGTGAACTTGACATCGTGGCAGGGAACGTGATTTTTTAGGACGGCATAACACGGGTTAACAGACTATTTCCTTGCTGACCTAACTTACCACTGACATCCTGCCGTATTCTTTCAAAAGCAATAAAGGTGTGTGTGGACCAAATATATTATACAAATCAAAGAGTTGATTTACGTAATAGTTTTTTCACTTTGTTCAATATAAATAGCACTGTATTAATGTATTTTCTTGTCAATTCATAATGCTTGTCATGTGCGAATTGGTCTTGATCATATAACATAAAATTGGGATTAGTAAAAAAGAATGCTTTGTTTTTTAATACAATGCCTTTCCAGCAAGAATTGAAAATGAACATCTTAAAAGTAATTAATAGTACATATGTATTTTGTGATTTTCAATTTACATTAGCTGATTGTGTTTACGATGTGCTTAACCAATCCGAATCATTATAATAAATGGATAATAAGTACCAAAAAGTTGTGCTTTACTATCATAAATTAAATCTGATTCATTACAAAAAAGATTCAACTAAGTTTGTATTTGAATACTAAATTAGAAAAGAGTAAACTTACGGGATAATTATCGGGTGAATCCCCTGTATTCTGGTGGTAGATATCTTTCAAGACTTGGAGAGCATCGTCATAGTCTCCACACTCCATCATGAACTTGGGGCTCTCAGGAAAAGCAAATAGCCAAATTGCCAAAAGGAGACTGGGTATAGCACAGACTGCCACAAACAAATTCCAGGAATCGAAGACGAAGTAGGCAGATTCATATCTTAATCCCATCAGTGGAATAACTCCCCATGCAATCACTGAAAAAACATTTAAAGTAAATTTGATAGCAAAAACACTTCTAATTTTAAATTGTATGTATATTTTTTTTAAATTATTTACATGGTAGAATGATGATGCCCACAGTCCAGAACATTTCCATCCAACACAGAATCTTTTCTCTGTGTTTTGTCGGTTGGAATTCCCCTAAGTAAGGGAAACATATTCCCATAGCTCCAGCAACCCTATTAAAGAGGAAGAAATTGAAAATTAGTTACACCCTGTCCATTTTTCATTCAGCATTTATTTCAATTATCATTGCGATGGTATGTAACTGCAATAATAATTAATAAATATTTATGGAGTTATTAAAATTTGAAACGTTCGTTTTTAAATGCTTAGAAAGTGATTCTTTTCTAACATTAAATCACTAAAAATGTTCGTCTTTGAGACATTTTCACATTTTATACTAAGAAACTCATTAATAAATTGCAAATTTAAATTAAAGCTCTATACTGTTTCCATTGAAGTGAATGGCATAGTTATATTTAAAGTTTTATCTCTCTAATATGCCATACTATCTTATAATTGCATAAATGTATCTAATACAACACTATATATTAGAAGATTAATCATCTCTCAAATAAATAACGATTCATTGGTAATATCAATATACGCATATTACATTAGTTTTCAGTAATTTTGTCAAATTCTTACGCAAATCCATTGAAAAATCTGAAGCACAGGAAGATGACAAAATATTGTGATATAGATGAAGCAACGCCACACACTGCATCCATAAGTAGAGTGGCGATCAAAACCACTTTCCTACCCTTTGTGTCAGCCAAACATCCCCAGAAATAAGACCCCAACACCATCCCTGGAAAGAAACAATGTTTGATGATTTTGTTTTAATTTGATCATGTAGTAACGTGTTTGGGATAATCAGATTGAGGAATTCTTTTTTCTTAAATGAAAAATGAAAATGAAAATTTTATGAAGTATTGTAGGTATTAAAGATAGTTCTTAGGTTTAGTAATTTACGTGGTATGATTATCAGTTCAGTAAACCATTCAAAAGCATGTTTGATTATAACATAATTTTATATCGTTAACTACTTAATTTTGTAAAAGAACTGCAATTGTAAATTTGGAAAATATTAATATTGTAACATAGAAAAATCATTTAGATTACTACTTTCAATTTTATTAGTATCGAAGGACAATTTACACTATGAAAAACGGCATATCGATGGGCATACGTTGAAAACACGTAACCGTCATTTTTTCATAAAATGAGTTATGCATATCATTTTCATTGTTTTTTCAAGCTCTATTGCATAAGCATATTGACATCTCGTAATTTATAAAAAATATTTTTCATTAAAGTTGAATACACGTAACAGGAAAAAATCCCACCAAACTTCCAGAAGATAGTAGAAGAGCTACATCGTTTTCCTACTATTTGAAAATAGGTGAGAAAAAATTCCAATTATTGGAGAAACTGGATTTAAAAAAATATATAACAATTATGTATATTTTTTCTATTATTATATGAATGAAGTTCAACAGGTCCATTGAATTGATCAAAATACTTGGAATTCTTTCCCGGTATCATCATAAAAGAAGAAACAAAATTAAAATTATTAACTCTTATAAAACATTCTTTTTAATAAAAAGTTTATTTAAATAATATTGTATCCGGAGATTATTTTAAATATAGATAATAATTATTTTTCTCTAAAGTGTCTTTAATTTTCATTGATTTTCCAATACTTATTTATTTATACAGTTTTTTGGCTCTCCTGTAAAATTGAACAAATGTCGGTTACGTGTTGTCAACGTATGGCCATCGATATGTTTGTTTTGTACACAATAAATAGTGAGAAGATTGTTTTGCCTTAAGCGGACCAGCTCGAAATTTATCAAACATTATTGGATTCCGAGCCACACTAATCAGTTATAAATAACTGATGAATGTTTGAAACGATGTTGTTTGTATTATTATAAATCGAGACAGTTAAGCTGATGCAGTCAATGAATAACTCGTTAATATGAATCAATGTCAATGCAGTATTTGTATTTGCCAATATTTTTTTCATTTCATTGTCAGTGTCCGTCAGGAATTAATAAGCAACATAAAACATTTCTTAACAGAAGTTTACTTACAGCATTATATCGAATAAATTACAGCTTCGCGTATTTTATTATTTTTATTTTTTTATTTTTTTTGTAAATATTATATAAAAAAAAACAAGATTTAATTAATAAAAATAACTTTCAACACAAAATTGTCAAAGATAGAACTGGGATATTTTTTTGTTGGTCCCAATAATTTAATATTTTTCTTTTTGTAAACGTACTTCTTTATTCATTATCTTATATATCGATTGTGGAAAGAAAAATAGGCTTTTTATAATTTTCGATAATCACAATGTATAAAAATTGATACACGTTCTAGCCAAATGATATAAGCTGCAAATGCCGAATTAGTATCTTAATTTAACTTTTCAGTTTGAAAAAAGATGGTCTTGTGATAATTTAAGCCAAGAAAAAAGACTGGAAAAAAGGTTATTTATAAACAATTTCTTAAATTAATATTAGATTATGTCAATTAAACACCAGTTTTCAATTGTGTATATTACATAATTAGTCCCAAAATCATCATAACAAGTTTTTTGCGCCTCCTGTAAAATTTGGTATGTGTTGGTTACATACTTTTCCCTTCCCACAGTCGATATAATAACTGCAACAGCTTAAAAAAATATTATAATTCTCTCTCTAAACATCAAAATACGGGTCCAAAAATGGCACTTTTTGATAACGATGTTAGTAACATTCTAATGGTTCATAGCACCAACACGTTTCTTGAGTACAAATTTTCTGTGTATCCCTTTATTAATATTAATGTCAACATGGTACATTTTTGATGGTTTCATTTTGAAATTAAAGTGTATTTACCAAGCATAGGTGTAGCTGTCAAAAGCCCTTTGTCTTCGGATGTCATCTGGAAGTCGCATTGTGCTGATGGCAGGACGAAGGATATGATGGTGATCCCTATGGCGGTGTTTGCATAGATGAGTCCACATACCGTCAGCAGGAGGTAGTGGAACTTTCCAAAACCTGTAAATTTTTAACAATCAAAATTATAACGAACGAGCTGAAGTCAATTGAAAAAAGAAGAGCAATAAAATTGAATATTTAATCTTACTCTGGTTTAATTTAAGATTTCGACTGAAGGTGCTTGGTGGAATTTCAATATTAACTTGAATCGTTCAAATTATGTACATTCACACAGATTTTGTCACTAACGACCCGGGTTTTGCTTTTCGGCATCTTCAGGCGTTCAACGTGAAAAAATAATTTGAGAACAGCAAATGCTAAGCGCTCCGCCATAGTTCCCGACAATATCTCTAACGATGTCTATAGCCATTTCTAATTTGAAGTAACAGTGAATTTTCTACTCCTGATGCTTAAAATCAAATAATATTTTTTCAAATAAGCGACAAATATTTTCAAATAATAATACTATTGTAAATCTAAAAACTAAACTATTATAACAATGAAAACGTTTTAAGGTATTAAAGAAAGATTGGCTTCCGTAAACTGATTTATGACTGTTAACTTTTCTTAGCAATTAAGCTTAACTACAGTGATAAACAGGGTACGTGTTTGCGAGCAGTGTTTGCTGAGTGATAAAAATGATTCTTTCAAAGTATAGACATTGTATTAAAAGCTTTAACTGCCACGTGATTGCATGACGTATTTCTATGGAACATAACAATTGTATTCCACAAGCAAGATAATTTAAAATTTTGGTAAATATTTTCAATATCAACTCAGCTTCCAGGTTTTATAAGTGCTTATAAATAATTGTATGTCATAAATATTGATAAAGAGTAGCTTCTGACCATCTTAATTTGCTTAATAAATTGTTATATCATTCATGGTGGTTGGATTATAGTTCTTTTATAGATTCATCTTGTCAATTTATGTCAGATACCTTAAACTTGATTTTTTTAAATTTAATTCACGTTGGTCTAATACAGTGGTAGGGAACCTGCAGCCTCTTGGCTAGTCTGATAAGGCCTTTTGATGTGTGCCATTTTTTTTCTAAATTAGATAGATAAAGAATTTTTAAATTGCGTTTCGACTAATTTCATTGTGAATTAAAAGTAATTAGTTTATGGAGGGGGTTTCAACATTTTCTTTACTGCTGCCTTATGTTGAATCAAATAAATGAATGTGGTCTTTAGATATGAAATGGTTCCTCACCCCCGGTCTAAGCACATAGATGCAGGCAGGTTGTTATTTGAAAAACAAAACTAGGAAACAGTTTTTTTAGTAACTCACTTTTAAGTAACACCAAACAAATTGTCATCAAACTAATGATTATTGAGCACATTAAAATGTCATTTCTGTAACGTGTGACCATTACATAGCAATACCTTTTTAAATTGTCTATTAAAAAGCAAGAATATTGATCTATTATTAAACGTTAAAGTATTTTGTACGTGTAAAACTAATAAGACACACTAGCAATGATATCTCATTTTTGTTTGTAAAGTTAAGTAATAATGATACAAATTGATCATGTATCTAAGAAGTAATCAAAAATAATAAAAATCACTTCAGATGATCACGTAACTGACACAATATGTATCACGTAGTTTTCATCATTTGCATGATGCAAAAATGATTGTCATCGGATCAGATATCTAATATCAAACCTTGTCAGACATTTGTATATATGCCAATTAATTTAAAAATAGAAAAATATGTTCATTATCACAAATCACGGTATTTGATATTCTTGATTATTGTGCACATCTAATTTTAGTTTAGATTTAGATACAATTATATCATGATCAACACATGGAGTTATATATTGATTTATCAACGAGTAATCTTACTTACAATCACTTGGAGAAAATGTCCTATCGGATTTAACAAAAATGTTTTGTTCAAAGCAAGAACTAGTATGGTTACCATCAAGTCATTGTTGTGTTCTAATTATTGTGTTATATGAGAACTATTTTTATAAAATGCTTAACTTACAGTGTATAAAAAAAATCTATTCTTATTGCATTAGAATTTAAAAATAAATGACCTTTGATAATTTTAAGTGATTTTGAACCCTACAAATGCGTAAAATTAATTTAACCCAAGCGTCTGACATCTAACATCTCGCCTATAATAATTATTCTATAACCAAACAGATTTAAACCAATGTTCGATTCATCCATTATCAATGACACCCTAGAGCAGGGGTTACCAACTCCGTGCCCGCGGGCGCCATGGCGCCCGCCGACTGATTTCGATGCGCCCGCCAACTAATTTATCAAATCGTTAAATTCCTAGAATTTAGAGCTAAAAAAAACGGGTCACGGTGATATTTTGGGCAAATCGGTAAATTCCTGGGTTTTGAGATTTTAAAAACATGTGGTGCTCTCCGCCCTGCCAATATTTTAAATTGCGCTCTAGGGTCAAAAAAGGTTGGTAACCCATTCCCTAGAGTCTAGGGCAGGCACGGGAAAACTGAGGCCCGCCGCGTATTTTTCTGAGGCCCGCGAGCAATATTATATTTTTGAAAAAGATTCACGTTTTTATCTTTTAATGCCTTTTTAAAAAAGATTGAAAATAAATATAAAAATCGTTATTTTTGGATCAACTTATTTAGAAATGTGAACAAACATTTTCAATCATCACTGATGAACATTTACAACAAGTTTTAAGAATCTCAACTACAAAATTAACACCTGAATTAAAAAAAAATATTAATAGACGTAAAACAGTTCCATTAGATTCCTCTCGTTAGATTGTTTTTTTTTTCATGATAAATAGTCTACATATAAAAATGGTATTTTACTTGCGGCCCGCTGCTCATTTTGAATTACTGTATTTGGCCCTCCGTCCGAAAAGTTTGCCTAGACTAGTCTTACAAATAAAAATACGCTAAACTATTTGCGGAAATGGAAGTGGTTATACGCTCTATCACTAGGAAAATTTAATATTTCGACTTATTACAATGTTTTAAATTTTTGAGCCACTTATTGATGATTGTATTCAGCTGTTTTTTTTAATATTTCTTATTAACATTTGTATGTACTAACACAACATTATTTATTTTAAGATCGGAGCCAGTTTCGATCATTGCTTGTCAATTATTAGCGATCGACCAATAATTGACAGTCAACACGTAGAGAGTTAAACCGTCACATTATATCTTGATATATTTTGTTTATTTAAACACCATAACAATACAATATTTTTTATGGATTCGGTGGTAACATTGTTCAAATTTATTTTTAATGTAAAATATTTTTAAAATTAGAAATGATTTTTGTTAAAACATGAAAATGTATACGGTATAATAGAACGAAGCATAATAACATGGCACCGATTACAGTTGAACTAGTCAATAACAATTGACAGTTGTTATTCAATTGGTTGTATTACTAGTTGTGAGAACGTTGTTCGCCTCTTTGAAAAGCTTCTTTAGCTAAGCTAAAGATACTCAAAGAAGCGTCAGAATAGTGACATAACAAAGTTATTAATTTTAATACCATAATATTCACACAATACACAAGCTGGCCAATTGTTTATTTGAATAATTATTACTCAGTCTGGTTCAAAATACAGCAAACACAATAAATATATCATGATGAAGTTAGTCACAATAATAATGTTCGAATATGTACTGTCAAATTTTAATATTCGAATATATGTAGCTACAGTATGGAAGGAAATTTACGAGAATTACAAATGACGAAAAAAAAATCTGTATTGCATTTTGGAAGTCATAATGACTTTCATTATAAACTCCTTTATGACGTATGTAGAGAAAAAAACTATTTTTATCTTTATTATCATAAAATGCGCTTATTTTTTTATGCCCAGTCGTAAATATAATTGTTTTACTGCAAGCGCTTTGCATTTTGACGCGTTTATTTTTGGAAATGTAAAGTCTACTTGTTTGTTTGTTATAATCGTATATTTGACAGTGATGGACGTTAGTGTATAAAAATTTCAAAGATGCTGCATTTATTCCGATTCTCTTATGCAAGAAACAATTAAAGAAAATCCATGGCAGGCATTTACTATTGTGGTTATGTTTCTTTAAAAATGGCAATCTAAATGTTAAATAGATTTATCTTATGATAAGACTGACTCAACGGTTCTAAGTAGTTGCTTCTGTTTTACGTTTACGACCTCAATATCCATAAAGATGTTATTTGTAATGCTCTACTATAAAAGTCTATCGAAATTTAGAATTGGTAAATTTAGAATTTGAAGACCTATCCAAACCAGGAATGTTTACAAGCAAATATTCATATATTTTATTTTAGACTTTTTTATTAGTTTGTTTAGTGTAGTTTTCAGAATAAAGCTCGGCGTATCGTAGAATAATAATGTTTTTTTTTGCTTGTTTCTGATTGTTTATCGGTGATTTTCCGTGGTTTGATTTACGTTCCCTTATTGACAGCTTGGTTCTAATTTGGATCAATACAATTTCTTGGCTTTTGATTGGTTCACATCAAATCACGCTGGCAGTATTTTGTAATAATATCAACTAGCTGTAAGCCCGTTGCCCAGCAACGTGAGATTTTTGTTGCAAAGTATTTAATTTAATTTTATTTTATGGTATTTTATTTTATTTTATTTTATTTTATTTTTTGGAATAATGTCAAGTTTGCTAACAACCATTTTTCGTAGGAGCAGAAATTTCGTAAATTATTTAATATTTGGAATAATGTTCAAGTTTGCTAACAACGATTTTTCGTAGGAGCAGAAATTTCGTAAATTATTTAATATTTAGAATAATGTTCAAGTTTGCTAACAACCATTTTTTGTAGTAGCCGAAATTTCGTTTATATTTAATTTTTGGAATAATGTTCAAGTTTGCTAACAACCATTTTTCGTAGAAGTAGAAATTTCGTAAAATATTTAATATTTGAAATAATGTTTAAGTTTGCTAACAATCATTTTTCGTAGTAGCCGAAATTTCGTAAACTATTTAATTTTTGGAATAATGTTTAAGTTTGCTAACAACCATTTTTCGTAGGAGCAGAAATTTCGTAAATTTTTTAATATTTGGAATAATGTTTAAGTTTGCTAACAACCATTTTTTGTAGGAGCAGAAATTTCGTAAATTTTTTAATATTTGGAATAATGTTCAAGTTTGCTTACAACCATTTTTCGTAGTAGCCGAAATTTCGTTTATATTTAATTTTTGGAATAATGTTCAAGTTTGCTAACAACCATTTTTCGTAGGAGCAGAAATTGCGTAAATTATTTAATATTTGGAATAATGTTCAAGTTTGCTAACAACCATTTTTCGTAGTAGCCGAAATTTCGTAAATTATTTTATTTTTGGAATAATTTTCAAGTTTGCTAACAACCATTTTTCGTAGGAGCAGAAATTTCGTAAATTATTTAATATTTGGAATAATGTTCAAGTTTGCTAACAACCATTTTTCGTAGGAGCAGAAATTTCGTAAATTATTTAATATTTGGAATAATGTTCATGTTTGCTAACAACCATTTTTCGTAGGAGCAGAAGTTTCGTAAATTATTTAATATTTGGAATAATGTTCATGTTTGCTAACAACCATTTATTGTAGTATATATATTTTATAAAAGCGAGTGATTATTTAATAATTCAAATGTTTCAAGTATGGAAACAAATGTATTTTGTAAATTTAAGGTTTCAAGTGTGCAAACAAATATATTTCGAAAAAAATGAAGACTCTGGGACCATATATCGACAGCCCTGCTAATGTTTCAAGTATCCAAACAAATATATTTCGTAGAAAAAGAAAAATATCTCATAAGTATTTGACATATTCTATTTTTCAATTATTCCAACTCGTTTAGTGCAATGTTTCACCGACAGATGTCATTGTAATTTTTGAAATAAATAGACGTTCCACCTCACTAATTTTAATCGCTTTGTGGAACAATGGATATTTGTTCAAACGATTAGAATGAAAAAAGGGACATGAGTTCGATCCTCGGCTTGACAGAATATTTTTGGTCAGTACGAAAATTAATTGTTTTCAGAGAAAAATGAACGGATGGCGATAGCGGGCAAGAGAGGTGGGGGGAAGGGGACCGTCTTCAGGGGGAGGGGGAGGGGAAATCAGTGACAATCATGCAATCCTCCTAGCCCTATAATTATAGCTTCAAAAAATCGAATCAGTACATTTGATTATTTAAAAAACTTCGTAGCCATGCAAACTTTCAAATAAAGTTCTCTCAATATAATTACGATGCTTTAGTTCTAAGCCAGGAAATTTGAATTTTGAATATAAAAAGACGTCCATTCCAATTGGCCGAAAAAGTGTGGTGTTCAAAATAAAGCGCTATCATTGGCCGAAGTGGACATCAGTACGCACACATTTGTGAAAAGTGAAAACTTATTTTATCGGCTATTAATATATAGACTAGCTGTAAGCCCGTTGCCCAGCAACGTGAGATTTTTGTTGCAAAGTATTTAATTTAATTTAATTTTATATTATTTTATGTTATTTTATTTTATTTTATTTAATTTAATTTAATTTTATATTATTTTATGTTATTTTATTTTATTTTATTTTATTTTATTTTATTTTATTTTATTTTATTTTATTTTATTTTATTTTATTTTATTTTATTTTATTTTATTTTATTTTATTTTATTTTATTTTATTTTATTTTATTTTATTTTATTTTATTTTATTTTATTTAATTTTATTTAATTTTATTTAATTTTATTTAATTTAATTTAATTTAATTTTAATTTATTTTATTTTATTGTATTTTATTTTTATTTATTTTATTTTTATTAGAAATTTCGTAAATTATTTAATTTTTGGAATAATGTTTAAGTTTGCTAACAACCATTTTTCGTAGTAGCCGAAATTTCGTTTATATTTAATTTTTGGAATAATGTTCAAGTTTGCTAACAACCATTTTTCGTAAGAGCAGAAATTTCGTAAATGATTTAATATTTGGAATAATGTTCAAGTTTGCTAACAACCATTTTTCGTAGGAGCAGAAATTTCGTAAATTATTTAATTTTTGAAATAATGTTCAAGTTTGCTAACAACCATTTTTCGTAGGAGCAGAAATTTCGTAAATTATTTAATATTTGGAATAATGTCCAAGTTTGCTAACAATCATTTTTCGTAGTAGCAGAAATTTCGTAAATTATTTAATATTTGGAATAATGTTCAAGTTTGCTAACAATCATTTTTCGTAGTAGCAGAAATATCGTAAATTATTTAATATTTGGAATAATGTTCAAGTTTGCTAACAACCATTTTTCGTAGGAGCAGAAATTTCGTAAATGATTTAATATTTGGAATAATGTTCAAGTTTGCTAACAACCATTTTTCGTAGGAGCAGAAATTTCGTAAATTATTTAATTTTTGAAATAATGTTCAAGTTTGCTAACAACCATTTTTCGTAGGAGCAGAAATTTCGTAAATTATTTAATATTTGGAATAATGTCCAAGTTTGCTAACAATCATTTTTCGTAGTAGCAGAAATTTCGTAAATTATTTAATATTTGGAATAATGTTCAAGTTTGCTAACAACCATTTTTCGTAGGAGCAGAAATTTCGTAAATTATTTAATATTTAGAATAATGTTCAAGTTTGCTAACAACCATTTTTCGTAGTAGCAGAAATTTCGTAAATTATTTAATTTTTGAAATAATGTTTAAGTTTGCTAACAACCATTTTTCGTAGTAGCCGAAATGTCTTAAATTATTTAATTTTTGAAATAATGTTCAAGTTTGCTAACAACCATTTTTCGTAGTAGCAGAAATTTCGTAAATTATTTAATTTTTGAAATAATGTTTAAGTTTGCTAACAACCATTTTTCGTAGGAGCAGAAATTTCGTAAATTATTTAATATTTGGAATAATGTTCAAGTTTGCTAACAACCATTTTTCGTAGGAGCAGAAATTTCGTAAATTATTTAATATTTGGAATAATGTTCAAGTTTGCTAACAACCATTTTTCGTAGGAGCAGAAATTTCGTAAATGATTTAATATTTGGAATAATGTTCAAGTTTGCTAACAACCATTTTTCGTAGGAGCAGAAATTTCGTAAATTATTTAATTTTTGAAATAATGTTCAAGTTTGCTAACAACCATTTTTCGTAGGAGCAGAAATTTCGTAAATTATTTAATATTTGGAATAATGTCCAAGTTTGCTAACAATCATTTTTCGTAGTAGCAGAAATTTCGTAAATTATTTAATATTTGGAATAATGTTCAAGTTTGCTAACAATCATTTTTCGTAGTAGCAGAAATATCGTAAATTATTATATTTTGGAATAATGTTTAAGTTTGCTAACAACCATTTTTCGTAGTAGCAGAAATTTCGTAAATTATTAAATCTTTGGAATAATGTTGAAGTTTGCTAACAACCATTTTTCGTGGTAGCAGAAATTTCGTAAATTATTATATCTTGGAATAATGTTTAAGTTTGCTAACAACCATTTTTCGTAAATTATTAAATCTTTGGAATAATGTTCAAGTTTGCTAACAATCATTTTTCGTAGTACCATAAATCGACCTCGGCGCATATATCGACAGCCCTGCAAAGGTTTCAAGTGTGCAAACAAATATATTTCGTAGAAAAAGAAAAATATCTTGGAATCATTTTTTTTGAATTGGCCACACTAAGTATTTGACATATTCTATTTTTGAATTCTCAATACAAACAAACAATCAAAGTCAAGTTTGAAATAGTTCTTTTTTCGAATGCTTAATATATATAATCTAATTTTGTCGCACCTGAAAGTTTGCTCTTTACCTCAGCGGTAAGACGTTCCGTTCATATTGCAAAGTTCCACGTTTCGAATCCGACCCGCGGCAGAAATAAAATGTGAAATAAAGTTTAGCGTTTTTTCACATTTAAAACTATGTGCTTCTTCAGCGTAATGAAAAAATACTTCTAGTATGAATAAAAAAAATGTCGACAGTCGGGCTGGGGATGAGGAGGGGGAGGGGAAATCGGTGACAATCATATAGAAGATGGATGACACTGAACAAAATCTGTCCCAGGAAATTTGAATTTTGAATATAAAAAGACGTCCATTCCAATTGGCCGAAAAATGTGATGTTCAAAATATGTTCAAAATAAATCGCTATCATTGGGCGAAGTGGACATCAGTACGCACACATTTGTGAAAAGTAAAAAGTAAAAAGTGAAAAGTAAAAAGTGAAAAGTGAAAACTTATTTTATCGGCTATTAATATATAGATACTAAGAAATGTTCATTATTCACTATTGATTATTTCAAGCCATTACTTCTATCTTTAAAAAAGGGTAGAAGCAAATTACTAACAAACAGTTATCTTAGAAAAACAAGCTTTCCTCGCAGTAAGATGACAAATAATCAAATGTAATCCAATAATATAAATTTCACAAGTCTTACTGATATGATATTGATATGAAAACCAATGCAGTAGGTGACACTTAATAGTTATCAATCGCAATTTAGGATAAAAACATTTCAGCGCTTGATCTACAACACTCGATATCTTTAATCACACTGTATATCAGAGATAGTATTCAATTTGGTTTTCTATTTTTTAAATGATAAACAATAATAAGAAAGTAGAGTGTTTTTTAAACAATACTAAAAATTCGTCGATAAAAACATAAACTGAGTAATCTTGTGCATAATTATACACGTAACAGATGGGAAATTTAAGATTGCGTAATTATTATAAATAAGGAATAATATTTTTTTATAAATATGTTACTATTATCTATCGATTGGTCGAGTTTTATTAAATATTGTATTAAAATAGTATAAAAAAAACATTCAATTGATTATATTTAATAATTAGTACCTAAGTACTAGATTTTTTTATTTTTACTGAAAATAACCCGTATATTGATAATTATTTCTAGATAAGGTTCTTCCGATCATGATTGCGAAATAAAAGGTCGAATATGTAGTAAGTATATACGAACCCCAGAGGAGTGAAGTGAGCCAAAGGAAATATTGAGTTGGATGCGTTGTAATATTCTACAAGTCTTAAAGTATCGTAAAAGTGTTATTTCCCTAAAATAAAAATATGCAATCTACCAACACACAAAGTAAAAACGTTTTCATACTAAAAAAAAATAGTATAAAGTTTTACCATTTTACTGTTTATCTCACTTCGCCTCTTGAGGGTTTATACAATACGTCTATTTTGTATTTATAATTAATTTATGTTTTTATGTTATTTATATTACGTATTTTTCTGAAAATTATCTTAATACAAGAAGGGTTATAATCGTTTACGAATGAAATATTAATATTTATTTTTTTATGTATGCAATTTGTTTTTAAGCAAATATATAACTCTTCTAATGATTGATTGATCAACATCATAATAATAAAAATCATAACAACTATAATCGTTCAATAGAAATGATATGTAGATTGAATTTGACAGCTTTTCAAATGCAGCTGAATCATTTCAAGTTTTCTGTGATAAGTTGAGGTAATACTGAATTAATTAATACCGAATTTCAAAACCAACCGGAGTAATTTCTATGAAATATAAATTAATTATCATAATACATACCAGTTGATGTAATGGCATTCTCGAACGTCGCCCCATGCTCGACAAAATCAGCCAAACCTGTCAAAATTAAAACAATATTATATTATTACAATTATTACTAAATAAGGCATTGAATCTCTATATTAAATGCATTAAAAGACTTCAGAGTCATACATTACTGTTATCATAGTAATGAGAATAAATATTTTGCACTACTACCCTTAACTATTAAGGTTGTACTTTCCAAATCCATTAAACAAATATTTTATGTTTGCGATAAAGCAAAGATGTAAAAAAAAATATTTGGACAAATCATACAACTAGGTGACAAAAAATATGAATAATCGACAAAAGCAATCAAAACATATTGCCTCGGTTTTTAATTGTTAATTAATTTATTATTTGTTAACTAAATAGTAATATTATATTATTATTTTTGATGGTATGAGGAAATCCACTATGACAAACATATTAGCTTTATCCAAGAGAGCTCAATCAGCTACAAGTTTATTGAGAAGCAAACAAAAAAAATATATTTTCTGAAATTCAACATGAGTGTTTTTTTATGCGTCTTTTAAGGACATTTTGTATTCCTTAATTGTCACATTAAAATTATTATAATATATAACATCATTCGATAAACAGATATTGTCGATAATTTTCTTTAACATCGTATCCGAAAAAGTACAAGTTATCAGAAGACAAATAAATGTACTTTATTCAACTGCTATCGCTATAAAACTTTACTGAATTACTTAGAGGAAGTTAATAAGGAAGGAAAAAAAGACGTTTCCATTCATGTAATTCTCTTCTTCGTGCTCAATATAGCATATGGCCATTGTTTTATTTTTAGGATACGAGTTAAAAGTATTTGTGTATTGAAATTTTTAATGCATTACATCAAAAAACTGACAAAAGTTGAGATACATGTTAGTAAAAATTAAAGACAGTATGTAAATACAATTTTATTTTATGAGTAACAATCTGTGTATTATATATAGAAAGAAAATAATATAAATTACTATTGATGTATTATAATGAAATATTCATTGACCAATTACTATTTGCATTGTAAATGTTTGATAGTGTGTTCCAGATCAAAATGGAATTCAGAGAAAACGAAATTGAGTGTTTTCAATGTCTTGATAAATCATCCACAGTTTTTTGTTATAATATTTTTACAAATTGCATGCTATATTATCTACTCCAAGACCTGTCAAATATTAAGCATTGACGGTCCTTTCAAATTTCAACAGAATCTTCTGTTCATCTGAACTTTATAAATCGTTTTGTGCATACATTTCAAAAGGAAATCAGTACTTGACCAAAACATTAAAATGTTACTTCGTAGAAGCGTATCAATAGCTTTGTGTTTTTATTTGACGACAGATTATATATATTTCATTAAAAAAAAACATACGTGCATAATTACTAAAATCTTTGCACCATCTTATTACATTTGCTGTTTTACAGTTAAAGAATCAATTTGCTACTGGTAGATTAAAAAAATCTAAGAATCAATATGACGAGATCATTTTATGATAACCGCATAATATAGAGTGTAGAAAATAGAGGTTATGACATCATATGTGTTTAATTTTTTTTATATTGTCCTTGAAAAGTCGTTTCGATAATATGTAAATTATATATCTACATTAAAATCATGCTAGGTCATGATTTATAACTAATTTTAATAAACGTATAACTCATTTCAATGTAACATATTTATTTTCTTAATACAGTTGAATTCATTAAATAAAACAAAACATTTTTTTTTTCACTTTGCATTGTAGAAATTTCTTATTTGAATGAATGTCTAATACTACGTTGGAATATATTATCCGCGATATATTTTAATTATTTGCTAAGATAATATGTTTGTTTTCATATTTCTTATGAGAAATTACCGTATTGGTGTAAATGATTATATAAAATCGTCAGGTTTAATTAATTGTTTTTCTATAGTTTGGTTCCATGTTGTTACCCTAACGATATATTTTAAATAAATATTATTTTCTGTTTATTTTAGTTTTGTTAAAAATATATTCATTACTATTTTTAATCGATAAGAAGCAACGCATAACTACTCGAAACATTCCTATTTAGTTCAAATTAAATTTAAATGTTTATAAAAATACTAATTAATATTATAATAATTTTTATTGAAAAAATAGTAATATGTTCGTTAATGTAATGCAGATAATTATTTCTGAATAAGTTGTCACTGCGCTTTTAAAAGAGCTTTTCCGAATAACACTTTATAACATTAATTCAAAGTATTCACGATAATAGTGTAGAATTCATGTTTTTTTTTTAAAGGTAAATAATTTTTATTTTTTTAATTCGATATAAAAAGATTAAAGTTTTTTGCGCTATTCTACATATGAGAAGAATGACAACAATACAATGTATTTTAAAACCACTCAAATGTTCAAATCTTGCTATAATCGGCATTTATTTGTGGTAAATTGTGAAAACAATATTAATCAACTCACAGAACGGATTGCGAGTTGTGACAAAGTATACATTACTATTTAGGAATTATAAGCACGTTCTAACATTATATTTGACTATAAATTATAATACATGTTTAAACGATAATGTATCGAGTATGTGTTTGCTAAATATTACATATTTTTCCAGCATTTTAAAATGATCGTAACTCTGTGCTATGAATAATTTAATGTATCCATTTTTTCGTACACTTATTTTCAACTGTAAAGCAAATATGTTTTTTTTGTTATATTTTTCTTAAATGAATAATAAATATTTATTTATAAATGTTTTAACCATTATTTAGAATATTATTGTATCGATTAATATAATAGTTTTACAATTAACAGTTAGTCTAACAATGCTGAAAAATATTTAATGTAACATATTTTGATACTAAGATTTAAAAATGAGTTTTTAACCACGAATAAAATTAGTACGAACTTACAACAAAAATTCATATACCAATAAGGGTTTCTATATTATTGCCAATTTAAAAATATAGCAATTTAAAGCTTTAAACTATTAATTAAAATTACATTCTAACGACTGTCTTTTCAAGTTCAAACAATTTTAACATACAGAAATTTGATAAGACACATTTCCATTAACATAAGACCAGGATACTTATCTTATTGAAAAATAAGCTTTGTATTCAACGTTGTTGGTGTAATAAAAGCTTTCTCAAAACTCTTGAATGGGCGAAAATTATTACAACGAGCTATACAACATTCAAACACTTTTTATATCAATGGAAGATATTTGAATATTTAAAAAAAAATTAAGCTTTTTACAATTGATATCAAGTAAATATTAAGAATAGATTCCTATAAGTTTTGAAAAAATAATATTTATAACAGATGTAAATAAATAAATTCACATACAAGAACATTGTTTATTATAGAAAACCTTAATGCTAAAACTTTAGGACACTTTAATTTGACATAAAGGACGAAAATATGATTTTAGTCATAAGTGTTTCATATATATTACATAAATTGAAAGATTTGACGACAAATTTATTTCAACCCTTTATGCACTAGGGAACTTTGTCAGTATCATTACCATATTAATATTTAAATTTGAAACGTATACCTCCCTTTTCAATCTTGATATTCGATATGAAATTGAATATTTTATTTAAATATTATTTAAATACTTGTATTGGAATATGTCAAAATGAATTAAATTTTTGTGCAAGGATTTGTTGTTTATGATCTGTTATTTAAAAATAAATATTTAAGTTAGCTTATTATGACTATCTAAATAATATATGTATATATAATGGGAACAAATTAAATGGTCAGAATTTAAATGATTTTTGGTCAGAATAAAAATATGAACGATCAGAATAAAAAAATATACCGTCAGAATATTTTACAACCATTTTGGTTAGGTTAGGTTAGGTTTTTTTTTATCTATTTACACTGACAGATATATTATGACAATTTAATATAAATTCTGACCTGAAAAATACGAGCCTTAAATAATACTTAAAAACAATTAATTATGAAATATAACTCACCCATTTTGGCGTATTTATTTAAATATAATAAATAAAATGAAGATTAAAATTCACGTATTATAAAATAATAAAATATTATTTTCAACGATTCCCTTCAACGGATGAGGGCTCCGAAAGAATCTCTTCTATCTGGCAACATTTTCGATTAACATAAATAATTTTTAAATATTTTTTTCACCACTCACAAAAATTATTTTATTTTTTATTTATTTGAAATTAACCATATTATATTTATTTCGTAATGTAAGAGATTCATAGATAGTGTTATGTTTCGTTCACTCGCGATCCGGTAATGCATCCGTCAGAATGATACTCAGCGAATAATGATACAGAATCATTTGCAACGACTTAAATTGACAATAGCACGTGGCAGAAGTTATCAGGTGGGACAGGTGTATGATTTGAGAGAGGGGCATTCTGAGAATCCGAGGGGAGGAGGCTTCCGCGTCAATTCCGTGATCTTCTTATCAATTGCGGATTAGCAGATAAGAAGTGTGACGGTTGATTTTGATGACTTGTTTTGGATATCTCTTTGAACTGTCATCAGCTATGACCATGGTCATGAAATTAAGATAAATATAATGCGTGCAGTTTCCAAGTACAAATTATGTGTAAATTTTGTTGGCTTAAGTGAATTTGCAATCTCAAACTTCTGACGCAAATTGTATACCGTTTTTTGAGAATTGACTTAGGATGTTAAATATCATAAAATTAGTCTGAATCACAATGTATTAACTACATTACAAACATACCGACTGTGGAAAGGAAAAAGGACGTAACCCACGCATACTAAATTTTACTGGAGGCGCAAAAAACGTGTTTTGATGATTTTCGGCCATATGAATTATACACAACCTTGAAGTGCACGGAGACTTCTAAGCTGGTGTTAAACTGACATAATCTAATATTAATTAAAGAAGTTGTCAGGGAAAAACTTTTATTTCAGTCTTTTTTCTTGTTTTTATTTTTTTACAAGATCATCTTTTTTAAATTTTAAAAGCTAAATTTAGTTACTAATTCGGCATGAAAAGCTTGCATCCTTTTGATATAACGTGTATCAAGTTTGAAACATTGTGGTTATCGAAAAAAACCTGTTTTGAAAAAACTGTGGGTTACATTCTTTTTCCTTTCCACAGTCGATATGTATATAAGTAAAAAGCGGCAGTATTTAGAATAATGATTAAAGCCATAGCAACACCTATGTATAACCATAGATTATAACCAAAACCTCTGATGAGGTAAACTTCATTAAGAGTTATACATATTGTTCACATTAGGAGAGAGAACGGCTTAAAAATGAATATGTAAGTATTTAAATATATCTATACCTAGCTCATATAGCTTTCTTTATTGCGACTCTTCTTAAAAAACCGTATTAAAGCATGTAATTTATAGATCAGTGGAGGAGAACCTGCCGTCTTTTGGCTATTCTGATTTGGCCTTTTGACTTTATCAAAATATTCACTTTGATCAAAAAATGTTACGCAAGCGTATGAAAAAAGAGCGTAATCAACCAATTATATGTTCTACAGTCGAAAAAAAGAAAGGGCGGTATCAACGTTTTCTTTACTGCGGCCTTGTGTTAAATCAGATAAAGGAATGTGGCCTTTAGAAATGAAAGGGTTCCCTACCCCTGGTATAGATGGTATTGTTATTTAATACACGGTTTATTTTTCATTGCATTTATGATATAAAAGATACTTCCCTTTCCTTTTGTGTTTTTTTTTTTTAATTTGAACTTAATAAGCAATATTTAACTACATTTTATTTGTACTGATAAAAAATATACTTTTTCTTACAAAGGTCTGTTAGTTCTATAAAATTTAGCAAAAATCTTTCAAAACAAAACCCTAATTTCAAAATTACCAACACAAATCTTAAGCTTTTCAAATTTTCAACAATTAAAAATTCAACACTTTATTTGAAGGTTTTCTATAGAATATATTTTTGATTGATAACAAAAAATTATAGTTTTTTTTAGTATGTTTAAAAAAGTTATAAAAGGATATTTGTCCATAATATTTAAGAATTGTTTAACCCAATTAACAATTTTAAATCAAACACTCACCACGATAACAAAGAATTTAAATTCTTGCAATTTTTGTGTGTTCATACTCTGACATAACAGCTATTATTATAATAGGTTAAAAGAATCATTGCGTAAACGGTTGAATTTCATGAAAATTTTGAAAAATTAATTATGTTTCATAAATAATACAGACTATGATAAGATTTCGAGTGAGATAACTTATTAGACGAGATTTTTTATCATGAAATATGGCAGCAAATATGCTCCCATTAAAGGTAAACTATTTGCAATGTCAGCGAGATAAAAAGCTCAAGAATAACAATTAAATAAACAGTTTATTTGTAGGATTTATCAGATGTTGCCAAAATTATTCATTACATACAAAAACTCTCCTATATTTTTTTGTTTTTCGTTCATTGAACATTGTCTTCTTATTCTTCTTTGATCATATTCGCTCCCTTTGTGGGGCACCTCCATGTTTCCCTGTCTCCCGCCAATTGATTTGCTTCCTCTCATGACATGCCAGCATCCCTCAGTTCCGCCGAGTACATCCTATGGATAGTATTCGACGGTTAATCGGGGCGCCGGAATCCTACCGGTCGAAAGAAGAGGCAGGCAGGATTGAGCCAGTTCCAACGTCTCTCAATAACCACTGACGTGACGGGGCGCTGTCTTGTACGTTTCCTTATCTCCAAACTCTTCACAACATCAAACCACCTCACCTCCATTATCGGACGCAAGCATCTGTTCTCTTAGCTAAGTATAAGTTGAATAAATGGCATTTGGTTTTCGAGTATAGCTGTGTGTCCCAGACAGACTGTATTGAATTTATCAGCCATTCCTAGACGAATGGCGAACTCCTTTTTTGTACTATTGTATTAGATGAATATTTGCTCTAACAAATAAAAAAGTTTAACCTTTGTGCTACATTAATAATGATTTCTGTCACAACCGACATATAATATTTATGAAAACTTAGACAGCATCGTTAATTTGACAATATGGAGTCTTCACTGGTACATATTAACAAATTATTGGTCTATCCTAGTGAGAGGTTACGTAATACAAAATATTGCAACTCATAAAAAAAAACAGTCTAAAGAAATATTGTAAGACAAGGGCAGATGTGGTGTCTTCACGCCTGGCTACGAATCCTAATAGTGGCTTAACGTTGATGATGTGTGTTATAATAAAAAAACGCAGCTGTGGATAGTTCCAACGAATAATTTATTTACATGTAACTTGTTCTAATAACTTATTATAAGAGTTTACATCATTGATTAACCGGTGAGCAAAATATATTTCAATTTTATTTTGGTTACAGCTTAACACTTCCATTACGGTGCTAAAAAATATTTCCAATATGTTGCTGACCCTTAAAGAATCAAGTGAAAAAACATGTTTGGTGGACGGTGAAAACCCAGGACGTATATTTAAAAAAAAACATGTTTTTAGCTTGGTTCATAAAGGGCCAGCTACATATTGGTGTTAATAAGAAGAGTTTTCAAATATACATATTTATTTGCGATTATAAACATGAAAACCATCGCACGCTGGTAGCTAAAAGAGAAAAAAGTGTTGTATAGTACTAAATATTTGATGGCAGTCAGTGAGGATGAATAAATTATTAAATAGAGATCTTTTTTTATTAAAAACCAGCAAAGACTTAAAAAGAGAATGAAGTTATCTGATTGTGACAAATATTGGAGGTGTTCAGTTTATTAGAAGATTTCGTTGTGGAATATTTGTATTGTAATTAAAAACAGTACAATTTTTCTTTTAACTAACTGGTTTGTCTTCTTAAATATCAGCGAGCCATGCATTAACGTCACCAGACCCACAAGAAATGTTGCAGTGAGTTCTAGAATGATTTACAAGCAGCTTTAAGCGTCGCCAAAGAAATTGATTTGACTTGACTTTTCCGCCGTTACGTTGTATACTTTGGTTGTTTTTCTTTCTGGATCTGTAGTTTCTAGGCTTAGTAAATACGTCTGCAAACACCTCATGGCAAACATCAAACAAAACAAACGAGCGTAATGTGATTGTATTTTGCGAGATAACAGATTTTTATGACAATGCTTTCATATTATATTGTATATCATTTTTCTATAGAATCAAACACACAAAAAACAGCACCACAATTCTTGATAAATGTGTTATTTTGATTCTGGACACAAGACACATCTCATCGTTTTTTGACATTGAATACATCAGAGTTGCATGAGTTAAATCTGTCTACGAACGATAAAAAATACTATTTCTCTGTTATTAATATCGTTCACTTTCATGGTAAATTCGTATAGATTTACAGCGTCGAGACTACATAGATAGACAAAACAATAAATTTTGATGAAACCCCAATGCCAAAATTACTGTAAATAGTAATAAAAAATACTGTCGTAATATCTTCACTAAGGTGATTATAATAAAGTAAATAAAAATTTTCGTCAAGTTGCTAACTGATTGATTATTGCCGCTTTATATCTGAAAGACCCAAAGGACAATCGATTCAACCCACATTTGAGTTATTCAATAACCATTTCATACATATAAAAAAAGCCTAAACCATTTTTCGACTTACATCGTCTGTTAACCCTTTCTTAACTTAGATGTGTAAATATTACACATACCTTCTAATCATTTACATTTCTCTGTATATATAATAAATACTCGGCCTAAAATTCAGGTATTCCTTCCTTATACATTTACGCATAGTAATGCAATAATACAAATATTTTAGTAGTGTTATATAATTGTCAGGATTAACGTTTGCCTGGTGTGTAACGGATACACAGCTCAGGAGCGCATGCTTTTTTTTGCATACTAAGGAAAGGGTTAAACAAGACCATTTGACTTTGGGCCGATTTTCTGTTGTTGTATTAATTACCTTCGTGGCTTTGGTCATTTCTGTATGATCGACAAGCTTGACAATCTTTGGAAACCTTCCAACATAAAAGAGTGAAAACTTAACCTCTTCAATGTCCGTTTGGTTTGTAGAAAAATTATGTTGTTCGTTAGGAGTTGGTCAGTATTGGATCCAGTGGCGGATTACCCCATAAGCGCAAGAGGGGCCTCAACAATAGTATAAATTATATAAATACTTATATTTTAATTTCAGTTTTAAATATTCATAATTATTCTATGAAGAGTTTTGCAACACTTTTATGTAATTCGATTCAGGGCCTCCAAAATTTATTGCGCCTAGGGCCTCAAAAGTGCTTACTCCAACACTGATTGGATCCAGTATCGGTAAAGGAAATTATGAAAATAGTTTTTATTTTATTTGGTAATAAACTTCAAAATATTTTGCGAAGTGAAAATTCAGTTAAAGTGCACGAGATTAGCGAACCGGTGTCATCATTTCATAAAATTGTGTTTTATTTTTATAAATAGAATGTCTTTCCCGCAACGATTTACAGTTAACAAAAAACAAGAAATAATCTGATATTACATAAATTGATTCGTTATGTGTCAGATTGAACCTTCGGAATAATACTCCAACTAGGGCCTTTAATCCCGGGATCAGGGATTCCGATCAATTTTATGATCCCGTAATAGTATTAGTTCTAATCCCTGATTTTGAGATTAACTAAAGCAAAAACAGAGATATTTTCAGAGGAAGGAGCAAAAAGAAGCCGTCACATTTATCAATAATTGAGTAATCTGTAAAATCGTTACTTCAATTTGACAACAATTTTGAAATCTCTTAAGTACTTACTTTATTGCCAATGATCTCAAGTAATTGTAGCATGATATTATGGTTAATGATCAATCCTAGAATCCTAAGATCCTGGGATTGAATAGTTCTGTATTGCGAAATCCCGGTATCACAAAAAGGGTCCGGAATAGGGATTCCAACTCGGATATCCGGATATATTCTGCCTTTTTTAACTATTCGGATATTTCCCCAAATATCCGGATAGTATTTTTTATAATTTTTAATGAAATATTTTACAAAATCGACGAAAGGTGATACTGATGAATACTGGAGTAAATACTACCTGTGAGAAAACATAAGTTAGGAGTAGTGTTTTTTATTACCTTCCCCGAACTCGGGTATTATATCATTATCGATACTCCAATAAATATGAAGCCATTTCTTTACCACAAAGTATTATTAAGATAACTCACTCAAATTTGTTATCTAGTAATGATGAAATCTCTCAGGACTCTGATGTAGAAATAACACCTCTCTCTTTTTCGACTTCCGAATTGGAACATGAAATGTGTAATTCTATTTAATCTCTCGCGGAAACTGACGACAATGCAAATAATCTGAAAAAAGATTTTAAATACTTAAATCAATTTTAAAAAAGGACGGTAAAGTTGGACGTGTTGTTTAAAACACTTCTAACAATAAAACCAACATCAACAGCAACAGAACGAGTATTTTCAACAGGAGGACAAATTAAAACTAAATTAAGATCAAATTTAAAATATGATACATTTAATGCTCTCTTATTTTTAAAATATGAATTGTTAAAATCAGAATAAATGACTTATATTACAAATTAACTCGTTTTTAATGTACTATTTTATTACAAAAAAATATAAATGTAGTGATGTTTTGTTATTTTCATACTTACTGAAACTATCCGGATATCCGGATATATCCGGATAGTTTCAGTTTTACTATTCGATATCCGGATAGATGAAAATGACGAATAGTTGGAATCGGATGCCTTAATCCTAATGAATGGCGAACGAACCGCCTCCCTTTTCTGCTGTTTTCCTGTTCACCTTTCATAAACATATGTTTTACTTTGTTTTTAAGCAAGGGTTTTATGTTTGATTTGACGTCAGTCATTACGCTGTAAAATGTATTTTTCAATAACTGGAGAACGTTGAGCATTTAAAATTATTGACAGATACATTAAGACAATACAACCATTTGTCGCAGGCGCTTCGAAGAAAGTAAGTATCTTTGGATAAGATACAATTTTTAAAATGATCTCCACACGCGTATTTAACTGTAAGTTTTTATTATTGTTATAATGATAAGTGACATTATTACATCAAGTTTTAACAACTCATATCTACTTTTGACCAGTAAGAGCGAGTTTTTTTGTAATTCGTGAGTAAATAAAAATTATGATGCGTTTAAAAAATCTTTTTTACAAATAAGAAAACGTTAACGTTGTTGAAAAAAATTCTTAATCATAGTTATTCATATGCGGTATTCTTAGTTCATTTGCAAAGATGTTCAAAGAACTACCACTAACATTTATTTTTGTTCAAAACAATTTAATTTTAAAATAAAGTACATACGACCACCATTAATACATTTACTGAAACTCCAGGTTTTGCTGCAACCACAAACAAAATGATTTGTATGGTTGAATGTATGAGATTCACTTACGTTGTTACTAAATGTGTTATAATTAATTCGGTAACATATGCTAGTTTAGTTTAGATCACGGCTGTAGAGTCGTGTAAAAAAAGACAACTCCGACTCCGAGGAGATTTTTCAATAATTTCATTTTAACTTATATATATGTATTCCATCAGATCATCTTTAGTCAGCCAAGCATGACATGTCAACACTTTGGCTTATTTTGTTTGAATACACATCATTAAATATAATTTTCAAAAAAAAAACGAGCCGTTTATTTTTCACGAATCCGACTCCGACTACGGCCAAAATACCGCGACTCTGACTCCGGCTTCAACTCCGACTCCAGAGCCCTGGTTTAGATAGCTTAAGTATGAATAACTTTAAATATCACATTACGAGCAATCGTCAATTCAATTTAAATTATGTGTTTTACATAGTTAAAGCTTTTTTTATTTGGTAGCCAGTGCCAATTAAATTGATTCGAAATCAATTAATGACAATATTCAAATGCTTTGTTTCACTATCGAGTAAAAAAGTACCTAGTTAATTATATGTCCAAATATATACAACAGTCGATTCTAGCTTATTTTCTTCGAGACCAAAGTAAACTTTGTAGACTTCGACTTCTTTGCAGACTATTTTTTTAACTTTATTGAGAGAAAAAATGAAGGTAGATATCAGTTGTCTTTTTAATAACGTTCATTATTAATAATTAGCTACTATGGCCTAAATTATATAATATTTTTACTATGAAGAAAATTTTTGTTGTTATATATTTTGGAAAAAAAATCTAAGCAGATAAGATAGTGGAGACTGTTTTATTATCTCATCAGAATGGCAATGAATATCTGACAGTTGAAGATTCTGGCATTGAAGAAAACGTTTCTTCAAAATATAGCAAGGCTTTTTATTGATAAGTTTGTGGAAATTTAGGATGATGACACCGATTTGGTTTTTATCGTAAAAAAAACCAAACAAACCTTCAGGTATACAAAAAAAAATCTAATAAAAACATATAAATGTTAATATTTGTGTTGTCATTTCTGTAATAAAGATTCTTTCACTAACTACATAGTTTTTAACCATATTCGCTTAAACTCTTTCATTACTTTTAGTCTATGGTAATTAGGGCATCCAATCCCGGGATCCCGTTCAATTTTCTGATCCCGAAATTAGGGGATTGAGATGGCCGCGATCTCGAAATCCCGAAAATTTACACAAAATTGGCAAATTAAAGATTTCAAATCCCTCGGTGAGCTAAAAAAAAAACGAGGTTCTGTTAGAATCCAAGGAAAAAGTATAGCGAATTGAGGATTTCAAATTCCTCGGTGAGAAAATCTCACCCGTGAATAATTCCGGGATCCCGGGATTCAAAATTAATCAATCCCGAAATCCCGGGATTGGAAAAAGGCTCCGGGATTGGATACCCTAATGGTAATGTCTTCGATAAAAACTTGTATTTGTTCAAATATGCGGATTTATTTCAGATACCAATAAAAATGCAAATAGCAAATTTTTGATGGAGTGCTGTTTCTTTATATTCTTCTTTTTTCAATAGATTTGACGACACCCCGAGAAAAGTGCCAGAACCAAAAGCGCCAATCATAAATCACCAGGACCAGTGCTCAACAAATGCAGTATGACAAAAGCGCCGATTGAAAATTAAACAAAATGTAATAAGGCCTTTTTCGTTTGATTTTTTTATTGATAAAAACAGAATCACGATAATCAGTGAAATTTGAGATTAAATCCGCTGCAGTTGCTAGAGTAGTATCTTAAAATCAACAAAGTGCTGATGAAATCACGTATAAATTAAAATGTAAAGAATCAGATTAGGTCAAAAAAACAGGTAAGAACCATTTGCGTCAAAGTTTAAAAATACAAAACTAACAAAAGACTGCGAGAGTTAATGCCTTTGTATGGAAGTATTTATAATTTAGAATATTTAAGAAGGCTGGCACACAATATTGAAATTTAATTTTAAATAATTTATATTTTACTTTTTATTTAAAATAAAAAATATATGTACAAAAATGCGTTCCCATTACTAATTTGTTTTAATCGTAGGCGTGTATGTCGCGGCGCTTTTTTCGTGGTACATTTGTCGAGGCACTTTTTTGTTCCGGCGCTTTTATCGGGACACCATATTTGAGTAGTTCTCATTGTCTTATTTGATAAATTCACTGTTACATGAACACTGATAAAATGTTCTGTGTTTATCTAAAAGCGACGCAGAGGATTATTTTGATTTTTATGTAAAAATTATTCATTTCACCAGACAAACAATTAAAAAATACGCGCTTTTTTATGTACTCAATGAATAAATAAATATACTGATCACAACAATGAAAACTTTTACTTTGATTTAAGATTCTCTCATTGAAATGAAATAAAAGTACATATTGTTTTGTTTAAAATGTTCTTAACGTAGAAAATTTAAATTAACTTTGATTATTCCACGTTTTGTGTTACTAACTGTGACACGTGTTTCGCCTCTTTCAGAGGCATCTTCAGACTTAATATCGCAAAGTTTGCTTAAGTAACGAAGCAAGATTGATTCTAACATTTTAAAATTATAAAATTACAAAATGGAGGTTTGGGTTTTTTTCCTATTAGAAGGAGCAAGGAGGGGGGTGTAGAATCGAAATAAAGCAAACAGATAATGATACTAATGAGTTGTAAACAATCAGAATGGGATTTTTCCTTTTTAAGGGAAGCAAAGAGGGGATTATAAAATCGAAACAGTGCAAACAAATTTAATCATACTACTAATGACGTTAAACATTACAAACTATTAAACTAATGAGCTGCAGTCAATCAGCTAGGTTTGTGATTACTCTATTAATTGGAAACAATTTAAGTAACGGGGAACCGCCTGTGCTATTAAGAATATTTCTTTTTTGTTAAGAGTTTTATTAATTTCTAAAAATTCTAAACTATTCATCTTTAAACCCTTTTTATTTACTCGGTGGAGTATTTCTTAATTACAAATCTGATTAAAATCTGATTAAAACGAAACACGTGTCACAGTTAGTAACACAATACGTCGAATAATCAAAGTTAATTTAAATTTTCTATTAAAATGAATTTCCACAAAGTTACCGCCGAAACCATCGAAAGTATTCTTAACGTATTCAGTGTGAATATATAGTATCCTTTTATTATTTGCCAAAAAATAACCTGTGTAAATTAATCATTTCAATGGGTCTATGGGCCATACTACTTTGGTAGATATTAACGTAAAAAACTTATAGAAGCTTTGCGTTTGTGTGACAAAATTTATTTTCTGCAAACTTAAGTGCAAACCAACAAGTCTGTGGCGTTTGCTCTTGAGACACTCCCAATCAAACGAAAAATAAAAAAAAAGACTTACGATTAGAAACTGGGACTAAATGGAAATTATAGTTGGAGAAGGGCATACGAGGTTATATGGGTATTATCACCAACTTTAGATACTTCGAGGTGCAATAACATGGAACACCGGCGCCGCGACTTTAGGACACGGGACGGTGCGTAGCAAAAGCAATTATCTAACCACTAGTCAGTGCTAGCCCTATTATTATATTACTAATCTCTTCGAAAAAATAATATTCAGAAACTTAGAAGCAGGCAAAAACTCAATTGAGATAAACAACATTAGCAGTCTAAGCCGTAGGTCGTTTTCAGGATACACATAATCGTATATTATTCTACCACGATCGCTATGAAACACCACTGGAATGGTCTTGTCTTCAATATATATGAGTAAGTTAATAAAGAAGGGCGCAAAGACGTTTCCATTCATGCCATCTTCTCCTTCATCAGCATGAACCATATTACTTTTTGGTAACGTTTTCGTATTCGGCTAAATGAAGCATGATTTTTTTTTTGGTTCACTTGGGATATTGAAATTCATTACATCAACATACTAAAAACTGACAAAATTTCAAATACGCGCTTGTAGAAAATTAACAACAATATGCTCCACATTGCGAAATGAAATTTATAAATATATATATTCAACATCCATTAAATATATGGTCGAAGATTTCTGAACGTATTTATTTATTCTTTCATCGATTTTAAAAAAAATGTATGTTTTTAATATTATATCGACTGTGGAAAGGAAAAAGGACGAAACACACACATATAAAATTTTACAAGACGCGCTAAAAACGTGTTTTGATGATTTTGTGACATATACAAATTATGAATTATACACAACCTTGAAGTGCACGAATACTTCTAAACTGGTTTTTAATTGACATAACCTAATATTAATTAAAGAAATTTTCTCGGAAAAACCTTTATTTCAGTGTTTTTTCTTGGTTTTAATTTTTTACAAGGTCATCTTTTTCAAACTTAAAAGCTAGATGTAGATACTTATTCGGCATTTTCAGCTTCCATCCTTTTGATAGAATGTGTGTCATGTTGTATAAATTGCGATTATCGAAAAAGAGCTGTTTTGGAAAATTGAGGGTTACGTCCTTTTCCACAGTCGATATGTAAGCTTCGCTCCACTAGATTGCGAGCTTGATTGTTCAAATTTACACTTCCATCCAAAATGCATAATTTATTATATGTCATAAAATCCTTAACACATTCATACAAAACAATGATTTAAATTTAGCATCACAATTATTTACACATCATTAACTTTCACAAGACGCTACATTTATTCAGATAGGAAGCGAGGCAAGGAAATTCGGTATGTATGAGTTCACAACGTTACTTAGGCGAGGTGTTAAATATAGCGAGTTGATCATTGAAGGCCTACGTGTGATGTTATATGATCCCAGTCGATTATCCGGTCGATAACATTCACTATCGAGACAACATAACAAAATCAATCCTTGCATACTCAAATATTGCACAATCTTCTATAAATAACAATTTAAATTGTATACAAATAGTTTTAGTATTATATGAATACGGTGAAAATTATCAAAATAACTCAATATATACATTATAATTATTTTTAAAAATTCAGAAAGACAACGAAATATTATATTTAAATATGATAAATATTTAAATGGGACACAGTTTGTCAAAAAAAAAAGAAAATCTTTGCTTCTTTTTAAAAAACAATTCATTGTCATAATTTAAGATTTCAACTGAAGGTGCTAGGTGGAATTTCAATATTAAATTTGAATCGTTCAAATTATGTACTTTCACACAGATTTTGTCACTAACGACCCGGGTATCGCTTTGCGGCATCTTCAAGCGTTCAAGCGCATGGATGAACCTGAACTGACTGAACTGACTAACTGAAGATTAGGTTCATCCGTGCGCTTGAACACCTGAAGATGCCAAAAGGCGAAATCCGGGTCGTTAGTGGAAAAAATCTGTATGAATGTAAATAATTTTGACGATTAAAATTCATTCTCAATTGTTGTTTACACCTTTTATTTCAATTTAATTTTGTATTAATAGCACTGTTTATATATTTTTTCTTATCAATTGACAATGCTTGCAATGAGCGAAACCGGTCCAGACCTTTTTAATAAGGTAGAATAAAGTACAAAGGAATATTGTGTTTTGATTAATAGAATGTATAATGACTTAAAATACAATTTTTATAATGTGTAGACTGTACAATGCCATGCCAAGCCGTGAATTTATTGATGGTAAAATTGGAGTTTTCTGTATCTGATGCTATTGTGAGGAAAGACAAGTATAGAAACAAAATTGCAATAGCACCCGATCAACTTGACCGCTTGCACTTGAAATCTGACGACCGGATGCCTTCCGGAAGCCGCGGGCGCCGCGACGCTTCGACGCAAATAGCTCGCACAGAAACCTCTCAGGCACAATTATAACACACATATATTTATATAATGATTAAATTATTTGTATTACGTTTGCATTCAATTATTATACATAATACTATGTTCTAAGTATTATAAACACAGTTATTTGAAGTTGTCAAATACAATAATATTAATTCGGTTTACAAAAACTATTTATTTTCGTCAGCATTTGTATTATGAGTTCTTCTCAACTTACCTACTAGCTGGAATATATAATATTATATTTGAATAATTTAATTGTTCAAGACAATTTTAAGCAGACCCTCAAAATAATATTTGTTTCATATGATAGTAATTTATCGTTTATTATTCAGTGTTATCACTTATAAATATTTGGTATATTATATACTTAGATACAAAATGAAAAACAGTATGTTTATGGTGAGCATTTTCACAACTCACAAATCTACTACAAGATAAAATGCCCAAATAGTCAGCGAAAATAATTGTGTATAGAAACAGTAAAATGCGGCATTAATATTAGAATTTTACATATCTCTTTCTTAGATCGATAGTCGATACTACATGCAAAGTGGTGGGCCAATGATCATTAATATCACATAAATTAATAATCATTATTTGAAAATCATATTACATGACAATTTGGTACATGTATGTACATGTAATTTGGTACATGTACAAATCATGACAATTTGGTGGACAATTTTCTATCCGCCATTTAATAACGCAGAGAATTCGTCCATCAAGCAAAAATATACGATCCTCCTCACTTGCCAAGTTCCATTTCATATCGACTATGTAAAGGAATAAAGACGTAACCCACACATATCAAATTTTGACAGGAGGCGCGAAAAACGTGTTTTGATGATTTTGGGCCATATGCAAATGATGAATTATACACAACCTTGAAGTGCACGGAGACTTTTAAGCTGGTGTTTAATTGACATAATCTAACATAATTGAAAGAAATTGTCTAGGAAAAACTTTATTTCAGTCTATTTTCTTGGTTTTAATTTTTAACAAGGTCATCTTTTTCAAACTTAAAAGCTAAATTTAGATACAAATTTGGCATTTGCAGCTTGCATCCTTTTGATAGAACGTGTATCAAGTTTGATAAATTGTGATTATTGAAAAAAAGCTGTTTTGAAATAACTATGGGTTAAGTTCTTTTTTCTTTTACACAGTCGATATATATTTATAATTATTTCAGAATGAAAAGTCAACTCTTTTCCATAAATAACAAAAAAATATTTGATATCCGTATGACTTTATTATTATTATATTTATTTTAAGTATAAATTATTTTACTAGAAATATCTAGATAATACCGCAGCATATGTTTAATCAATTTTTAATTGAAAAAGGGACCTTCGATTTGTTTTCACTATATTCCATAAGTTATTTAACATTAAAAAATATACTGTAAACAGCATTAGAAGTTTACAGTATGCTTGAATTGGTACCAGATATTAATACACCCGAAGACTAAAGTAAAAACTTAGTAGAAAATTTAAATTAACTTTGATTATTCCACGTATTGTGTTACAAGACACGTGTTTCGCCTCTTTCAGAGGCATCTTCAGACTTACTATCGCAAATTTTGCTTAAGTAATGAAGCAAGATTGATTCTAACGTGGAATAATCAAAATTAATTTAATTTTTTTATTAAAATGAACTTCCGCAAGGTTACCGCCGAAACCGCCGAAACCATCGAAAATATTATAAACTTAGTTTTTATCAAATTTGAATCGATCTTATTATGTAGATTCTCAAAAGTTTTAGCCCTGCAGTATTCATATTTTATCATTTTTAGAATAATTCAAATGTTTCAAGTATGCAAACAAATATATTTCGGAGAAGAAGAAGACCCCGGGACATACATCGACAGCCTGACACTTAACAAAATGCTTTCTACTAAAGAAATACACTGCACGAAAAATATGTGCAGTATCAATTATTTGAATTTTTTAGAATTTTTGATCGCTGGAAAATTTATAATTATACTTTGAAGTTTTATTATATTTACTTGCATATAGGATACAACAACTTTTAATCATTTCACGGGAGAGAGAAACAAAATTTAATTTACTTATAGACGACTTCCATTTAATAGAAAATTTAAATTAACTTTGATTATTCCACGTATTGTGTTACTAATTGTGACACGTGTTTCGCCTCTTTCAGAGGCATCTTCAGACTTACTATCGCAAAGTTTGCTTAAGTAATGAAGCAAGATTGATTCTAACATTTTAAAATTATAAAATTACAAAATGGATGGTTTGGGTTTTTTCCTTTTAAGAGGAGCAAGGAGGGGGGTGTAGAATCGAAATAAAACAAACAGATAATGATTATAATGAAACTAATGAGTTGTAATCAGATTGGTATTTTTCCTTTTTAATGGAAGCAAAGAGGGGATTATAAAATCGAAACAGTGCAAACAAATTTAATCATACTACTAATGACGTTAAACATTACACAATACGTGGAATAATCAAAGGTAATTTAAATTTTCTATTAAAATGAACTTCCACAAAGTTACCGCCGAAACCATCGAAAGACTTCCATTTAGACTATTATTATTTTTTATTAATTCTGAGGTATTTAATAAATATAATCATATTACATAATATATATGCATATCAATAATGTTAAATCATATTTGCAATAAAGCAATACTGCTTTCCAATAAACAATAATACCTGCTTTTATTATTCAAATTTAAATCACTGTAATATTTAATAAAATCATAAATTCATGGTGTGTTATTTTTATAGTGCATAAACGATCAATGACCTGTATATATTAATGTTTTTAATAAAACTACTTTATATATTTGAAAACAATTCCACATAAATGTCGTGTTTGAAAAATTATTGAAAATAGAGAAGGTTGTATCAGAGTTGAAGGCTCTCGTGGCACTTCTTTTAAATTTTATGTGCTTGCTTGATGTTTGCGAATAAAAAAAATATACAGTTTCGGTGTAACATTTACAGTCGATGTCGACGACTCCTTGCAAGGATAATCAGATTCTTTTTTCATTGACAAGTTCAAATAAGCCTTATAACATAATACGAGTAAATATTTACAAGTCAGAGTTCGTTAGCAAATGATCGACGAATTGTCACAATGAATTATTCAATGTTTATTTTCAAATTCTCAAGATGTTATGAGATTTAAATTTCATTACTATTCAAATAGTGAACATATTAGACTTTGCATTATTTAGTGTATTTTAAGAGAAGAATAGATTTTTTTAAACATCCAAAATAAAAACAAATTCTTAGTAAATACCAAAACCAATAAAATTGATTTCTTGGTTCATTCTAACAGACATAATATATGTAGTTATTAATTTGAGCAATAAGTCGTTTCCTCTATTTACACACAATCTTAGACACGAATTTATTTTCTGTTGAATTTCAATGGTTTAGAATCTATATCCGTTTTTTTATCAATGTCCACTCCCAGTGTGAACATATGGCCTCCTAATGGAAGTATATCAACAGAAGTTTTTCTACGAGAACTGTTTGTTACTCAGTGACTCAAACTCTCTTTTTCAAAGAGAGTAGTAGGGATAGAAGAATAAGGCATGGACAGGACTAGTGGTTAACTAATCGCTGTCGCTACGCCAGGCATTAAAGGATCGGAATGGTTGGAAGAGAATTTAGACATCACAAACACCTATGCCTTCGAACAGAAAAATTGATGAAGTGCTGTTCGTACTGGGACTCGAACCCGTGATATCTGGCACGGAAGCTCACAACTCTACCCGCTGCGCCATATGTCTCGAGAAATATTCATAATTCATATTTATTTATTTTATATCAGTGGTTATATGACATAGGGTGGGCTGGAGGGGGGGCTCAGAGAGGCACGCTCGAGCCCTTTGTTAAATGTTACTAAGGTCGAAGGGTCCGTTGTTAATTTAAGAGAAAACCAAAATTCTCAGATCAAATAATTACATAACTGCAATTTCTGACGTATATATAGTATCTAAAAGAATACACAGTAGTACATTTACATCGATAAGTTTACGGTAAATTGCATATTCGCAGTCGCCTGTGTGGTCGAGTGGTCAACGTTGTTGGCTTCGGCTACAGAGGGCCCGAGTTCAAATCCCTGTACGGACAGTTTTATAAATTGATTTTTCAATCGATTTATGAATTTCTGTTCAAAGGCATGGATGTATGTGATGTCTTGAATTCCCCCCTCTCACCCATCATATCCTATGAACGGGGCGTATCGAGAGCGATTAGCTTACCACTAATCCTGTCCTAGTCCTATCCTTCTATCCCTACTCTCTTTGGAAAAAGAGAGGTTGAGCAACTGAGTAACAAGCAGTTCTCGTAGAAACACTTCTGTTGTGATAAACTCTATTAGGAGTCCATATGCTCCACATTGGGAGCGGACATGGTTTAAAAAAATGCATATTGTTACATACATATTTTAAGTACTGCAAATAATTCTATTGGAGTGATAAAAAAACTCACTGCTTCCCCAGAAAACCGAGAATCGCTTTGATATAAAGCGAGCCCCTTGTTAACGTATTGGCAGCCCACCGCTGCATATGACCACCACACGGTTCCTCCAAGATTCTCTATGCTACGCCCCGTCAGTCTCTTTACTTCCTCTTAAGTAATTCCAGCGTCACGTAGCTCCGCCGAGCACATCCTATGGATGGTCATCAGTGGTTTTCTACAACGTCGGGATCCATTCAGTTAGTAGACAGGGCTCAGACTATCTTGTGGTATCCGCAGCAAATGTCCAAGCCATGCCAGGACAATATAAATAACCTTGTATTAATATATATGTTTATTAGTTGAAAATGCTCGGGGTAAGCGAAACCGATCCTGATGTACAAAAGAGCGATTCGTATGCAGTAAATTATTTGAAAGTGATTTAAAAGTGTGACACAACTTTGCTAAAAATGTTACAAACTGTTACAAATTTACACATGTATTTAAAAAATAGAGACAAATTATTTTTCTGTTGTGTTTCATTTACCATTATATGCATCATTAAAACTGTAAGATACAACATATGCAACATAGTAAGTAAACAAAAATAAAGGATTAATTTTCATAAACAATAGCATTAGTGGACGGGTGCTTTATTTAAAAATATGATTTATAGCACGTATATTTAAATAACGCTATAATTATATTGTTTAAACGTGACTAAAGTCAGCTACAGATGTTTTTCTTGTATTAAAAAAAGATTGTTGTCACTACCCACTACCTATGTTAAGTGTTGTGGCACATTTTTTAATAATAAGAAAATATTATACTATAATATACATTCCATATATAATGCATTATGTCGACTAAATCTCAAGACCTGCTTTTAGTCAAGCAAAACTATTAGCATGTAGCAAAGATATATTCTTTCCACATATGACATTATTCTGACGTATAGATTACTTACCAAAAGATAATTACTAAAAAAACCATTCTTTCTGTTTCTTTATTTATTTTTGATACTAAATTAATTATTAGTTTGTCTCTTTTTCATTAGAGTTCTGAATCTTGCTGTGCCATTGCCTCTCGGATACACTTATTTTGAACGGCGTGAAATACTCAACACAATCACATTTTGAGCATACAGACTCTCCAACACAATCACGTGTTGAGTATTTCAGACAGTTCAAAATAAGTACGTGAGAAAAGCACCGTTGAATTTCTTAAAAGTATGTATTTCAGCGTCGCACAAGAAACGATCTGTTTTTTAATCTGCTCAAATGGTAATACGATAGTCAGTTGCAAGAACTTTCCAGGACGTGCTTAGCGATGACGTTTGATAATATTTTTCTCGGTTTATCTTCCTATTTTGGATAATTGCCATCAGAAAAAAAAATATTACTATCGCTCAGTTTAATTAGATTTTAGATTTCATTTGACATTCACAGAAAATTAAGCGTCAAAACAAATGGAGCTTTATTTAAATTTAGAGAATAAATCGTGGTGATTTATGTCTAGTCACTCATAAAATTCTGCCTATATAAGTTATTTCGTGATGAATAGGATTATTTTTTCCTTATTGAAATATATATTTAAAGTGTTGTTACCTAATTATTACCTTTTTTACACGATTTTCTACACCACATTGTTGATCTCTTTTTCAAATAACCCGGTTTTTATATATTAAGGAAATCACTCAAGAGTTGAGAACGTGCAACAACGACGCCGTTATAAGCATTCCAGTTATCGGCGTAAAAAAAACTTCTCACAGTTTTCATCGTAATTTTTCTTGAAATCAGTTAGTGTTAGAGAAGTAATTATTATTGCTGTTCTCCGTGCATTAAATGCTTATCACATATTGTTTAGTGATAACACGAAACGTGTCGAAGGTAACAAGAATGCAGAAGGGCATTTTTACGAGCCTTGTTTACCACACCGTTCATGTGACTCCACTGCGCTGTGAATGTTTAATTTTTTTGCGACCGTAATCAACCATTTTTACGAATGTTTGACATTCAAAAAATATCTTCGAAGAAACATGCATTCGTCAGTTTTAATTTATTTAATTATACGTGGAAAATAAACAAAACATGTCGCCTGTCAATGTAAATCATATCGGCGTTAAAAGTAACTGTTTTTAATTAGTAGTTCATAAGACAAGGTTTGGATGAAATAATGGTAATCAAAAAAACACAATATTCCTTTGTACTATGTATGTAGAGTGTGCACGTTACGTAGGAGGAAGTTCTACAGAAATTATCTTGGGAAGTACAGTCTTTCAAAGCAGTGCTTCCCAACCTTTTTCATGCCACGGACCCCTAAATCTGAAAACAATAATCTGCGAACCCCCGATTTTTTTTTATTTCACATGTTCATATATTATCACAAAGAATGTTGAAAGAATGAAAAATTTCGCGGACCCCAGGTTGGGAAGCACTACTTTAAAGTACAGTACTTTTTTATTATTATTATTTTATTTTTTTAAGCACATTAGTGCATGGTTCAAAATCAGTTCCGTGCAGTTCTGCTCGGGCCATGAATGTGAGGGGTAGATTCCTTTATTCCGTCGATAGCGTTGTAAAAGGCGGCCATTAAACGTTGGCTGCATATACACAACGGGTGGTGGTGGGAAACCAACTCGTACTATCTATAATATATACTTCCACTTTTATTTAAAATGAATATGACCGGTTTCGCGCGCGACGCGCATTATCAACTGATAAGCAATACGATTGTACAGTGTCATTCATACAAAACAAAATGAAATAAAAAAAGTTGTGACAATCAATTGGTATTGATAAGAATTAACAAATTACAGTACAAATTATGAATAAGTGTCGCTAATTTCACTAAAATTAAAAATGTTTCATACCTCTGAAATGCAATTACAAAAATCAGAATAATTAAGCTAAACTGGTGAATATCAGTTGGTAAAGCTCGTCATGAACAAAACCGGATCTGATCCTTTAAAATAAACGTTAAAATTGTAGAAAGGAATATTGTGTTTTTTTTTTAAATATAATTTTCCAAAGTTGATTTGATTTACGAAATTATATTGATTTGAAAATATCGCCATTTCTTACAACACAAGGCGAAATAATGCAATGAAATAGTAAAAATGCATTCACTTAAATTTTCACGTTTGACGAAATCACATATTTTTACCATGGGGAATTTTGTATTCGATTAAATGATCAGGTCGCTAAAAGTTGATTCCAGGTTTAATTCCCTTATTTTGATTTAACACTTTTGTTTTAATTTGACATTTGAAATTTAGAGCATTGGTGTTATTTTTCTTTGAGTCTAATTGGCATTGCTTAAATCTTCACTGGCTTAGCGTAATGGCGAATTTTCTATTTCCGTTTATGGTAAATACTTTTTCTTTGTTCTATTAATCTATTGTTTCATAAAACATCAATCGGTAAAAGTCTATGCTTACTCCATTATATTGGCAGTGAATAATAAAACGTTTATTGATTGATTGACAAGTACCAATAGTGAATACCAAACAGTATAATTATTCCTATTTGTTATGTAACTTAATCTACGCATCATAAAGCATGACTAAATAACATGTAAGATAGTATAGTGCAGGCGTTCACAAAGTGTGTTCCGCGTGACTTTTTGATTTTTCCCGCGAGTGTTATGTTAAATCTGTATATTTATTTCATCTAGATTTTAATAGAAATCAAATAAATTTTAATTTTATTTCATGATCCAAACGCTGTTATTGTAAATATGCAGTTTGAATTAATAGCTTTGCAAGAGAACTTGGAAACAAAAACAGCTTATCGTGATAAAGATATCATTGAATTCTACAAAGGACTTTCATTTGAAATATATCCAAATATAGTTAAACATGCTTCATAAAATGGCTTTTTAATTTTTGAAGTATCTATATTTGTGAAAAAAAACATATTTACACTCAGTGGTGTAGTGGGGCCAGGTCAACGACCTGTCATTTGAAAATGAGGAAGTCGCCCTGCCACCTTTTTGACTTGTAACTTAATTTTCAAGTACATACATATATTTAAAACCAATTTTTTATTGATTCAATTGTTAAAACTTGTGTTTTTTTAACTTCTGTAGGATATAAAAAAAAAAGCAAAAAAAGGGAAGAAATCAATGACCGACCTGGCACCTATTTATTCACCACTACACCACTGTTTACACTTGAGATCGAAATTAACAGACTGCCATATTATATCTATTTTACAACATTTCACCCTAGATTACAGGATTTAGTTTCAAACAAACAATTGCATAAACCTAAAAATATAAGTTTAAGCAAAGAAATATTTTTTTCTTATGTTTATTAACAGAAACTATTTATAAAAGAAGTAGTGGCCCGCCAAATATTTAGATTTAAAAATTGTCTCTTTCACAAAAAAATTTGTGAACCTCTGGTATAGTGCATTACAGATTACATGAAAAAAAATGCTTAACACATCTTGACCCAATGAGTAAACTTTCCTCTTTAACATTTATACATACATAAAAACATGTGTGTTTCTAATTTGTATTTTGTTATTAATTGCACAGAAATTCAATTAAAATGGTATGAATGGGATTTTTCCATTTGATGTAAATCGCATTTGAACTATGTCTTGTTTTTTGATCATTTTTCGAGTATTTATATTTAAGTTATCTGATCAATGGTATTTCAATGAGTCCAAATTTAGTAAATTATAATTTATTTTACAGCATATTTTGAGGACATCTGTTTTTTTTTGTTTGTATTCTTTAGGGTGAGTGTTGCAGTCCACGGCGACACCTATAATTAAGACAAACTATTTTGTGACTTATTAACAAACATTCATGTAAGTCAGTGTTTCCCAAAATTTGACAAATGTGTACCACTTCCGTAATTTTCGAAAAAAACGAGTACTCCCCGTCAAAAATTGCGTATACTTTATTAAAAATCAAAATATATTAGATAAGCTGCTTGTTGCACCAGGCGCAGACAAAGCCTGGTGCAGCGCGTACCCCCGCCAAACTCTAAGCGTACCCCAGGGGGTACGCGTACTACACATTAAGTTATAATATACATCCCAGTTGAGCCAAGCATTCATTATTACTCTATTCCAATAGCATGTATATGTAATAAATAAACAAGACGCCAGTGGCTTGCTTAATCAGTAACAATTTTCCACTTGACAGTTCAATATTTAATTTTCTATGAATGTCCAATAAAAAAAAAATCAATTACCCGGATCCGGGATCCCGGGATTGAGATTTTCTCACCGAGGAATTTGAAATTCTCAATTCGCCATACTTTTTCCCAGATTATCCCAGAACCTCGTTTTTTTATTTTTTAGCTCATCGAGGAATTTGAAATCCTCGATTTGGTATACTTTTTCCCAGACTGTCACAGAACATCGTTTTTTTTTAGCTCATCGGGGAATTTGAAATCTTCAATTATATCTAAAATTATAAACGCCAATTGAAAATTGAACGGGATCCCGGGATTGGATGCCCTAGTCGCAGTAGACCGCTACACTCACCCTTAAATCGTTTTTATTAGTTATTTTAGAAATAGTACGTTGGCGGAAATTTATCAAATTGTTCGTTCCAAAAATGGTACTGTATTTTTGCGGTTTCCCCCTCCTATGTAAATCTTTCAAATTATCATTTTATATTCACTCCTCCCCACTTAATGTGTGACGTCACGGGATGATCATACGAATGGTCTCCTAGTAATGTTTATTGTATGAAATATATGTTTCAATGAAGTATTTATTATATATGTCTACTTTTACTAACACACTCGATGTCAATGATGAAATGCTCTGAATGTACCCTTGCGTTAGACGGGGATTTTCTTAATAATAAATTGTTATCCTGCTTGAGCTATAGACAAAGTGATACACCGTAATACGAAAGATTACTTATTTTCACTAAAGTAATTTCTTTTTTTATCAGTACAATTTAGCTGTAATTACATTTTCCGGTTGGTTTTTTTTTGTCGGGTCCGTAGCGTAGTGGTTCCAATTTTGATTTATCGATTTCTGTTCGACGGCATGGTTACGTCTGAAAATTTCCTCTCATCCTTCCAATCCGGAATTAAGAGGGCGCAACGAAATGGATAAGCTTATCACTAATCGTGTTCTAATCAAATCCTTTCTATCCTTACTTTCTTCGAAAAAAAGAGAGCTTTATCAACATTGAGATACCTCCATTATATTGGTAGCGGACATGGATATAAAGAATTAAGTCATACATACCGTCTTTTTCCGAAAATAAGGCATCCTCCGAAAATAAACCCTAGCACGATTTTCAGGATTTTTTGGAATATAAGCCCTCCCCTAAAAAAAGAATGAGCTATTCCATCGATTACAAAAAGGGAATCGTGGAGGACTCCTGGAACGTTAATCTTGTAGCCTTATCTAAAGAAAAGATGTTGGATCTCCGTATGGTTCGAAAATTGCGAGCAGACTACGATAACCTGTGTCAATTGGTGGGCAAGGGAAATGAGAAGAAACGCAAGGTTGGATCAGGTCGGCAACCGTTTTTTTCTGAGCTGGAAGAAAACATCTGGGAATGGATTGCTGATAGGAGAGCAATGGCTGATATCCAAAAATTTGTCCTCGAAATGGCAATAGAATTTGATATATCCACAGAAGAATTTAGAGCGTCATCACACTGGCTGGATAACTTCCTTCGACGACATGAACTGTCCCTAAGAAGATCAACAACAATGTTCAGACTGGAAGACAATGAAGTTGTTAAACGTGCACTTGCATTTAAGCTTTTTGTTGATGGCATCGACTTTTCTAAATACCAACTCTCCAACATGATTGCTATGAATGAAACTGCAGTATTTCTAGGCCAAGGATCTCAAACAACGGTTCACCACAATAGTTCTTCTTCAATATACGTTCCTTCTACTGGTTACGAAAGTGCACGTGTTACCTGTATTTTGGCGATTAGTCTGAATGGCAAGAAAGTCTCACCGTTAATCATCACTGAAGACAAGAAAGACAAGATTGAATGCGTTTCAGGAATTTATGTCATTTAAAGTGAAAAAGCCTGGAGCACCCAAGCAGTTATAAGAAAGTGGGTTGATTGTATGCTGCCATTTCTCGCAGCTCGTTAGCTCGTATTTCGGACCAAAAAAGAAAGTGTCTTATTTTCGGAAAAAGACGGTAATATATTTATTGTAAACAATTAGCTTAGAGTTGATTAACATACTGAAAAATGAGATTTATTAAAATCTATTTGTTCTATTTTTATATACAAACGTTATTCCAATTTATAAAAAAATATGCCACTTATTGTTATCCTTACAACATCGTTATTTAAATAAAGAGCTTGGGAGTGCTTTTATTTGTCAGATGATTAACTGTAGCTTATGATGACGATCTTAATAAAGAAAATACAATACTTATTACCATCATATGCATACCTCCAAGCATTTAATATATTCTATTTTTATTTTTATTGATAGATTTCAAAATTATCCGCCGTTTTAACACTTCTTTGTACATACTGTAATTTAGTAAAAAAAAACGTGTTTAAGTATGTGGCCTTTGTTAACAGACACACAATTAACAACATTGTTAATAACAAATTAAAATTTAATACTTACTTAATTGAATGAATTACATGCATTATGATATATATTGCAATCAATGACGCTCGGCCGGACATTGCACCAAGGAGCAAAAATGATAAGTGCATGATAACACAGGATCACCTTGCCTTTCATTGAATATAATCAATTTTAATATTGATCAATTATTAATCAATATATTCGTATTTAGAACAAAATCAATTAAATTTGCACAATATAATATTTGTTTTATACCCACTAATTACCTTTTTAATTCATTTCGTCGCTCTAAGGCAGCGATTTCCAAACTGGGAGGCGCGCCTCCCTGGGGAGGCGTGAGCTATTGCAAAGGGAGGCGCGAAAAGTCCAAAATATTTATTTCCCCTTTAAAACGTGTCTTTATTACTATATGAAATATAGGATGGGGAGGCGCGATAATCTTTTTTTCTTCAAAGGGAGGCGCAGTAACATATAGGTTAGAAGCCACTGCTCTAAGGCATAAAACAGGCAAAATGTTGTTATATAACATGAGAATGGTTTGTTATACAATATTTGGCTTTTTTTTGAGAGGAAGTAATGAAATACAGATAGGTGCACTAGGCCAAACTAGCAGTCAGGCTATCGATTGAAAAACATGGATGGATGGATGGATGAACAGTCAAAAAAATTACCCCTCAAATCACAGACTTACATATCGACTGTGGAAAGGAAAAGGGACATAACCCACACATATCAAATATTTCAGGAGGCGCAAAAAACGCGTTTTGATGATTTTGGGCCATATGCAAATTATGAAATATACACAACCTTGAAGTGCACGGAGACTTTTATTAGACTATTGACATAATCTAATATTAATTAAATAAATTGTCTAGGAAAAACGTTTATTTCAGTTTTTTTTCTTGGTTTTAATTTTTTACAATATCATCTTTTTACTTCAAACTTAAAAGCTCAATTTAGATACTAATTCGGCATTTGCAGCTTGCATCCTTTTGATAGAACGTGTATCAAGTTTAATACATTCTGATTATCGAAAAAAAGCTGTTTTGAAACGTCCTTTTTCCTTTCCACAGTCGATATACTATATATATACATTTAAAACTCAATTTAGAGACGTACGAGCATTGTTCTTTTATAGGATGACAATGTTTTTTTAATCAACATGTTCGAATCAGCTTTGTGAAGTTTTATTATTTGAAGAGTTTTTTTTATCATCTAGTTAAGGGGTTATCAACCTGGTCCATTCTACCCGCTAGTTGGCAATTGAAGCTTCCATGAGGTACGGTGGGTGATTTGGGTTTTTGTTTTTTTGATTATTTCTGTTTTATCGAAACTACCTGTACATTATGAACAATCAGATAAATCGTCCAAAAATAAACCAAACAGGAGACTTTCATTTGTTCCTCACGAAAATTGCTAATATTCTTATGCAGAGTATTACAAATCATTCGCCGACTGTGGTTTGTTATTACTAGGTGATTCCGATGAAGATTTTTTTTTTTAGAGTTTTCCGGAATTTCTTGAAACCGTTTTGAGAGTGTTTTAAAGACTTTTCCATCAATTTCGTAAGAATTTCTCAAAACAGATTAAAAAAAATTATATTGATATGCTGTCAAAGCTAAGGTACACTGGACTGAATTAGTGCAACGACGGTGTACGGTAAAGAAAAATAGATTAAATCACTAGACAGACTGTGATTGTAGAGTTGAACATTAGAAATGTTCTATATTTATAATGAGAAAAATTGCTGACTAATGCAGTTATTAATATATACATATATTTACGATAATGAGTGATAAAATAAAAAAAACGGGCCTTCCATATTGGAAAAACCAACATTAGTGATGAACTGTGATTCGGCATTATAATCAATAGATCTATAGAAATGTGCGTGAAAATATTATTCTCACAACAAGATAAAATCTCTTTGTAAAATGGGTTTTTATTATTCACGAAATTATTATCTTTGATCGCCTATTAGCTATATTGGAAAAGTAGTCCCTTTTGAATAGTGGTTGTATTGCAGCAAACGAGTTATTATTTACTTAATTTAGTAAATTGTAAATGTTATTGATTGATGACCAGCAATATTCTAGCAATAAAGACCAATTAACCATTTTGATTACTTTTAAGACAATTTAAATACAGTATAATAACCGATAAAGATATCAAAATATCATGTTACTAATGAATCTCTGTGTGAAAATTTCAAGATTTTTTATCTTTCACATATTCGTCTGATTTATTTACAATTATTTTTGGTCAGCATTCATGTACAATTTTTTTTAAAATGCCTTAATAGTCCTGTAAGAGCCCTTTATTTTTTATATATAAAATTGAATTTGATAACTTTTTCTTTCTTTTGATAGCGTCATAAATTGATGGGATCAAAGAACAATCATCCCAACCCACATTTTTCTCTTTTGGATTCTCTTATATTCGAATTCTTCAACAACCATTTTGTTGCTCTGGTAATTTTTGTATAATTGACAAGCTTGGCAGATCTCTCAAAACCTTAAAATTTTAAAGAGTAAAAACTTTCCAATATAATATACAGCTTTTTGTGTGGTGTTGTTTGACTGGAGTTAGTAAAACATGCTTACTTAAAATTAAATTTACTCAAAACTCTTATTTTCAGCATAGTCGTTTCAGCCCCTTATTGTGACACGTGTTTCACTTCTTTGAAAACTTTCGTAAGCTTATGTTGTTATTTTAGTTGACGTAATCATTAAATTAATGACAATTTCAACTGTGTGGTACACTTTTGTGTTCCAATAGTAAGAGCTTTACGCTTGCAATCAGATGGGTCTAGGTTCAAGTCTGTGGTGGTTTGTGATGTTTTTTGTCCATCGAGTAATTACGCTACATGTAAATATCTAGCGTCTTGGCTTTGAGCTGAAATCCCAGACATTTTTTTAAATATGTTAACCAAAATAACAGCGTATAACACTTTGATGGAACATATGACTTTGCTTAAACTTGATGACCGATATGGCCGATAAACGATTTATTTTTAATTTAATCATCTAATCAAACATTTAACTGTTTGTCATTTATATAAATAAAATATTTTAAAATAATTTTCTTTTATCAATTAACATCTCAAATCGCAATACAGATCTTGGCATTAATGCAATTCATTATCGGTTAATAATATAATCATATGTTTTATGTTTATCTTCCATCAACTGATTGATGATAAATACAAATTTACAGCCCTTCAACAATAGTGCTAAATCCATTTAGTAAAGAGTGTTACATTCATTGATTTAATCACTTTTATACTTTTTAATTACTTAGCGTGGATACTTTAAAATTTAAATTAAAATTTGAAACAAAACTACACATGGTAACTTTTTTTGACTGTCCATTTTTTGATATTTTTAATGTCAATTTTATTTGTTCATTTTATGTTTCTCCTGCAGTGGCTGCCAACCGGTGGTTCGCGAGAAAATGTCGGTAGTCCGCATCTTCAATGTAGTAACGAAATTGAAGCAAGGAATGGAAAGAGCCAACGCATTTCTCCCAGCAACCGTAGCAACTAGGGATTCTATGTCGAGACGTCCCGGGACAAAAATCCCAGGACTTTTCGGGTTCTTTTGCTGTCTCGAGTCCCGGGATTTTGTTTTAAAATTTCCCGGGAATCGAGACTGCGATTTAAAATGTGCTAATAAATTGTAAATTTTAATTTTTAAAAAACAATTATTGTGGTAAAGAAACTTTCAAAAGGACTGATGTGTATTGAATGAAAACAGGTATAAGAGAGAATCCCCGAGAAATACGTAACTGTATACAAAATATAACTGTAGCAAAAGCAAATTACAAAAAAATATTAAAATTAAATGTTAACACCTGATGTTTTATTTACAAATGTTTTTTCACTACTATACATAAAAAAGGTCTAAAAGCTGTATTGTGAAGTTACGGTCATAAAATTACTCCTAGAAGACTGCGGCCAAATTTATTGATTGATATTTTTTCAATACATCCCTTATCAACCCTTCCTAGTAAAAATTAACCGTAAGCATTTTATATATCCATTACATAAGAAAAATAATAATTATTAAACATTGTATTAAAAAAACGCGATTTTTACTAGTGCGTACTTTCAAAAGGCCCCGAGTGTACATACAAATATTTAATTTCAGTAAATTTATAATTTTATTGAAATAGAAATAAAAGTCTCGAGTCCCGGGAAGTTCCGGGAATTTCACTTTATCATGTCCTGAGTCACGGGACATTGAAAACCCCGAGACTTCCTAGTATCCCTAGTAGCAACTAATAATATTGTTATAACTCTATTTTACTTAAATTAAACAATTGTACCATTTCATAATCAAAAATTTTGTTTATGATTGCATATAATTGAAATTTTATAATCGTTTGTTTTTATTTTTTAAAGACGATTTGATTTTTTTTTTTGCTTTAAAAATAAAAATTAAGATAATTGTTTCTGTAAATATTGTAATCAAAAATACTTTAATTGAATTAGAGACAGTATAAGCAAATATATGAAAAACGAAATAAATCAATGTTCAGAACTGTGTTTTTATGTTCATCATTGTGGAACATATGGCCCCTAATGAAGCTTTTCTTGGCACAATTTCTTTAACGATAATTACTTGTTACTTAGTCCAGCGTTTCTCAACCGGGGGTCATGTGGCCCCCTTGGGGGCCACAGCATGCTCCAAGGGGGCCACAGAAGAAAATATCAGTTTTGGGGAGCCACAGCAGACTTTAGGGGGGCCACGGCCACTCAAAATATAATGAACTAAATTTATATTAAAATCAAATATAATACGGTAGGACAATAATACATTGCAGTAGAAATAAGGTATTTATTATACATACTTTTTACTATTTTTCCAATGATATTTAAGGATACCATAATAACTGCATCCAAAAGTAAGTGTCGACAATATTGTATTGACTATCTTGTCCACGGATTTCTTTCATCAATCACCCATGATATTATGAAACGCGTGTACGTTAAATATGTTTTGCTTCACTAATGCTACTATCCATTTTATACAAAACACATAGACATGAAAGAAAAGCCATTTTAATAATTCAAAAAGCTGTAAGAAGTTTCCGCAGCAAATAATAGGATTTATAGTATTCAGTGAAAAATTAGACACTGGTTTAATTAATAGTTTCTTACGAAATTTCCAAATTATTTGTAAAAGCTAGAAAAACGCATTATATTTCCAAATCTTTGATTTTGCAATTTCAATAGTTATGAATCAGAGTGAAAAAGTAATTATTCAGGTGATTCCTTTGAGCAATTCCGTTCAGTATCAAGACGTATGTATGAGATAGCAGATGATAAAAAAACAACTAAATGAACATTTTGCATTGCAAATTGACTAACCTAAAACGATGTGTCAGATTTTTGATGACGAAAAAATTAGTTAAGATAATTTAATGCTCTTTGCCATAAACCTTATGACACTAAAGGTGTAACGATTGAACAAGGAATTAAGATTTTTTATGAATAAAAGATATAACGCTTCAATTGTTGAAAGTATTGAAGTTTTATTTTGATAAATAATCAGGTACTATTTTTTTTGGATTCCCTGCGCGATTCATCTTCAACATTAGGTTGTAAAACATGGGACCTTTGCGTAAAACCCTTAATGTTGTAATAAACAGTAAATTTCATAAAATCCCATTGACTTCAAGAATGTATTTTTCGAAATCATTTTTTTTAATCAGCTCGATGCAAATACCAAAACGCAATACTAAAGACCAAAACTGATCATTGGCAAAGCTTTGTCCCTTCGCTTAGTGGCTAGTGTCCTTAGGGTCCTTCACAGGGCTGCAAATTCAAATACCGCCCCGGGCGGCAGGACCCCTTCCTACACTTCTGCATATCATGCCAAAACTTCTTGCTTAGCAGGTATTAAGTAATTGAAGCCTAACACCCAATCCATGGGAGTGGCTGGTAAAGTACGTGATACAAGGTTTGTAACCTTATTCTTTTGCAGAAAAATCATCTTACCGAATATTACAGTGCATTGATAGTCTTTACAAAATATACAGAACTACTTCTACAAATGCATTGCTGGTTCTGCTTGGTAAACTTTTGTTAAATCTGTACAAGGCGCAACAGCAATGCTACATAATGGGTGTGAAGTCCCAGGTGAGGAGAATTCTTTGACTGCCTTCTTCTCGACCAGACCTTTCACTCTTAAAGCCCATTGAACTGTGGTGCACAGTATTGCTACAGACGCTGCTATGCGAATTTGGTAAAATTGATGGGAAATTATTCTAAGCACAGGCAATCTTATCAATTCTTTCAAAATTTAAAAATGCGAATGGAGACCAACGCTTCGACTCCAAATTTTCGGATAAGCCAATTTATAACTAGCCATGATCACTTCACTGCCAAGCTATTCCAGGTCGGCTGATTAGTAAATAGCTTCAGGATGCTGATCGCATTTTTTTAAAATGTCCAAACATGAACAACGAACGGGAAGAACTGCTCAAGATTATACGACCACATTCGCATCTGGTGGTCCTGTTGGTCATGCCGACTTAGTTGCATCTAGAAAAATTACAAAGCATTCAAAGAGTTCACGGCGTCTTATTAAAAACGAATTGAATTCATTTCATAAAAACTCTAAGGATAACGTTCTTTCATTTTATTTAGCATTCTGCACCCTGCAGTGCATGCAAAATAGTTTTAAGAAATTTATGGAAAAAACATTAACACGAATAACGCTGCAGAATACGCCCCCGTAAGAATAGTGTGAACCATAGCGGGCTGTGATGGGTACAACCTTGAGTAACCTAGGGATTTACAAAAAAAAATAATATTATAAACTATTTTGTAAACATATTTTTTTTTAACAAACAATTTTATTGTATTGTATTTTTTAAAAATAAATGTACCCACATTTTTTTTTCATTTTTCCGAGCCCCGAGAATTTTATTACTAGGGGTAGGGGGGCCACGGTAAAATATGAGACTCAAAAGGGGGCCACGGGCTTAAATAGGTTGAGAAACTATGACTTAGTCTATTAATCTTTTTTTTGGAATAAGAAATAATATTATGCTTAGTATACCATTCCAATCTGTGAAAAACGTAACTGAAGCCAACGACTTTGACCACTCGGCAATTGGATCGGTTCGATTCATGTATTGAAACATATTTTTAGAATATACCATAAGTAAATACAATTATAAACTTCATTAAGTCATTGCTCAGACCATCGCAAAATAAATAAAGTTTACAATCCAAGGAAGATATGAGTTGATTGATGTTACAAAGGTTGTTAAATTGGAATCAATAAATCCGGTGGAGTTTTTCTAGAAATATTTTGAATTGAATGTTTGATACTATGCCAATTTTGATTCCTCTATATCAGCTGTTATTTTAATATAAACAAACACTCAATCGATTAAATGAAATAATAATATGTGATTTATTATATCAAAGAAATAAAAAAAACGACTAAAAATGGACGTAGAATAGCAAAACACAATATCATCGGATAGACAGCAAACATTTATTGCATAACTGAATTTTAATTTCATAAGATGTCCTTCTTGATAAATTTCTTTGTTTCCCGAAATATTTCACTTTTTGTGATAACGCGTAACATTATAAAAAATACAGGCACTTAAGAGATAAAATCGTACTTTTTTATTCTGAATTTATCATGAATAATGGAAACAATAATTTCATTAATAAAATATCACTTCTAGACCATAATTCATTGTTATAATATTTTATTTAATTTACTGAGTCAGAAACAAGGAATAGTATGCATTAAAAATATCTATTGAGAAGGAAGATTTCTTAATCTACATTGTAGAAAGGTGATCCAGAATAATTAGATAGTCTTTCAAGGAGCAAAATACGTATCATTTTTTTTAAGTTAATTTATTTTAAGTTTTTCATTGAAATCGGTGTAATGATTTTCATCTTCTTGATACAAGTTTACTAATTTTACAAAAAGCGTTTGTTCATTTACTTTCTAATTTATCGAATAAATTTGCTAGCAAGCTAAATTCAAACTAGCTATATGAATAAAATTATGGAAAATAAACCGATTTTCATTATATTGTATTCAATATATTTAACATCTTCGATGTTTATCAAGATTTAAATATAAAAGAAAGCTTGAATAAAATTTTAAAATAAAAACTAGCGACTTGATAAATTATACCACATAGTTGGCATAAAGGGGAAGTGTTCCATGGAGTCAAGATCTAATAATTAATGCGACGTAGAAAATTTTAAATCTGCTGATTTTGGTAGACAACAAATGAACCAGATTTATTTATTATATCTTCATTTTAAAAAAATTACGTTCACTGCTTATCTTATTACAATATGATAACTTTTAAATACTTATTTTTCACGTCAAAGATAAATTAGAATTGAAAGACATTTTCCAACTCTAAATTGTATTGTTTCTTTATCACTTTCTTTTGCAGAGCGTTGTTTAAATATTACCCATGAAAAAAAAAACTTTTAACGTAATATATTAACCAAAAACCGGACGGTCAGTTTTCCCTAATGACACAAAAACACTCTTAATTAGTATCAGATTGTTTAGCAAGCTTCCTAAGTGGAAAAGAAAAATGTTGTTTTATAATAGGATTTGCGGACCCATAAGTCTCGACTGACAGAAATCCTGTCATTATTTTCTACAAAATACGACTCGCTTTTCCTTTATAGAGACGTGGGACTTTCCTCTAGAGAGAAGAGCATTAATTATTTTTCATAGATATTTCACAAAATAAAGTCAACTAGAGTACCGGTAATAATTATTATTGAGGTAAAGAATTGCCGACGATTTTTTAATGCGGAAAACAATCAAATGAATGTTGTTTATCAAAAGAATTTCTCATATCAAACGGTTGAGTAATTGATTTAAATAAATCAAAGTTCAGCATACCTTTATAATTCGATAAGAATCTAATTGAGCACATTTTATGAGAAATTTCTGATTACACTAAGTGACATATTTTTAATTACATTTTTGGAGTTACTTAAAATTCAAAATCTGTCAAAGGCGTGGGTTCAAAGAACATGAAAGGGCAAAATGTAAAATAATCCAAGTTCAATTAATTCTGTTGATTTTTTTTAAAACCTCAAGTTACGTGCTTTATAAAATATTGATTCAGAATACTGAATTGATAAGCGCATGTATTTCTTTAAGATATTAATATGATTTACAATCTTGTATTTAGTCACCTTTCCGGCAGAAATTGGTTAGTAAAAAATAATTAAAAATTGAGAAGTATACAAAGACTTTCTTTCATATCAATTATTCGTCTGGAATAATCCAGTTGCTGCATTGATTACACCGGTTTGCTAACAAAAATATTCGTATAGCAATTATTTTGAATGCAGATTTAAACGCAGTCAATTAATTGTTCCTGTATATTAATTCTATACTCTTATTTGTGTCAGATCGAAATCAATTAATCTGTATGTTGATATAATGATTATCTATGTAACATAACATATCGATGTTAGAAGCTTTATCTTAACAGCTGAAATTTTTCATTTGATGTTTACTCTGAACTATTCTGTTACTTACTAGATAACTTTTGCCAGAACAATTATGATATTTGTTATAGTTTTTACATTATTAATTTAATACGAAATTCCATGTTCGCTCCCAATTTGGAGCATATGGTCTCCAAATGGAGGTATCTTGACAGAATTTTTTATACGAGAACTGTTAATATTAATAAAATATTAATGGCACTGTTAAATTATATTTCTTATCAGTTGGCAATGCTCGCCATAAGCGAAACCGGTCCTGATCTTTATAAATATAGTAGGGAAATAAAGTGCAAAGCAATATTGTGTTTTTTTTCTTAATATAATGCTTTTCCACCAAGTAAACACCCTTAAAGTGAAAAAAAATATTTTTAATACCGCCGTTTGTAATCTACACATAGCATGCTTGTCACGTATTTTACTATTATGAAAAGATTCTTCACACTGAAAAAAATATTTATCTGATAGTAACAAAAAAGGTGTTTTTTTAGTAATCAACTTGTTATATAACAGAAAGAAATACCTTTCAGAGGATCCATAGATGAAATTCATAAATCATTCCGGAAATCAAATATCGTTGCTAAAAAATTCTAAATGTCAATGAAGTGTATACAAAAATGAAAATTAAATTATTTACTGGAATTTCCCCTATCACGAAACATTGTACCATATCTATTTGTATTGGCAACTGTAAGCTTGTTATACTCCCTCACAAATCAACCCCATAACAAATCCTTTGTCAAGGAAAATCGGATGACGCCATAATACCGTTTAAATTGTTCAATATAAAACAAATACTCATTCACTATAAACCAATATGTCACTACTGAAAATCCAAAATGGCGTAAATATTTACAAATTGAATAATTTCGTTTGACCTCAATGAAATGGTTTTTGAAATTTATATCGTTGGATAATACTGCCAATTCCTTAATTTAAAAAAAAATAACGACATTTGTTGTAGGTAATATGTAATTAGGTACAAAATATAAATATTGTATTATCTAATATATAAAAATGAATGTTTGTTTGTTCGTAATTTATGTGCTGCCACACCGCTCATCCGATGGCAATAAAACTTTGACAAACTTTTTGCTTGCACTTTCGGGAAGGTTATAAGCTACAGGCGGGAACTTACAGTAGGTCTTATACATAAAATAAATGTTTGTAGTCTGCCATACCGTTTATGCAATTCAACTGTCAAAAGTCGACTGACGATCAAACAGCATTCAGAAAATTCAAATTTGACGTTTGATTGTTTGTATTAAAAAATTAAAAATGGAATATTTCAAATCTGACAAATCGTGTGGTCTACATTTTGACAATCCGTTAAAATGTGTTCCGTGCATTAGGTGTGATTGTTTTTTCGTATTTTATGCGTTGCCACACCGCTCATCCGATTGCAATAAAACTTTGACATTTTTTTTGCTTGCACTTGCGCGAAAGTTATAGGCATATTAAAATTATAGTAGGTCTTATATATAAAAATCAATGTTTGTATGTCTGCCACACTGTTCATGCAACTTGCGCGAAGTAGGTGGCGCGTGTATCGTACCATAAACGTCAAACAGACAGAAAAAGAAGACATGCACTTCAATAAACACTCTCTTTCCTTGAGTGGCATTGCAACGCTTGCCGGGAACCGACTAATTGTATATAAAAAGCATAGGAGAATTTTTTAATGTAAAGTTTGCTTACTAAATTTAATAGATTTAATAATTAAACAAAAACATAATTTTCAACGTTGAATATAAATCTTATTTAAGAATAACATTCTGCATTAAATTTACAGTGCATAACATTCAAAACAAATATCCTTGTATGATAAATGTAATGTTTTTGAAAACTGACTAAAAGCCTCCATTCGATGTTTGAAGAAGTATTAACTTATCACGTAGGGTTTATTATAATAAATTTTAGAAAGACGAGACATTTAATTGCTATTTATCAGCTGTATCTGTTTTTCCTGACATTGGGATTTCCTCATCTTTCCGTACATCGACACTTCCGTACATATCATACTCCAGACACGGAATATTCCGTATATTTCATATAATTTTTTTATTATTATATATTTCATATCATATGTCACGGATGCCAAAGATTTTTTAGGTTAGGAACAAGTAAAAGTTCAAATTATAAATTTATTATGCATATAGGTAAAAAAATAAGGTTCCCGACAAAGTGCTCGAATGGAAATTGCTCGAATAACAAGATAATCAATTTGTTTTCGTTTGTTCTGTCCGTTCGTTCTGTCTTAGCCCTAGTCTTTTATGTTTTCTGGAAATATATAGAAACAGTTTGAGTAACTAATTAATAATCAGTTCTCGTAGAAACACTTCTGTTGAGATAAACTCCATTAAAAGATTATATGTTCCGCATTTGGAGCGGTTAAAATAAATACTTACGAAAATTATTTTTATATTTCACTCTCTTAACAAGTGTCGCACAAGATAAAAATGAAATTCGTAGAAAAAGTCGTGAAAAATCGTTTAAATAACCAATCAATTCAAATAATTTGTAATTCGAACAATTTCCATTCGAGCAATTTACCGGCTCCCAAAAAATAACGAAGTATTTTAGTTCTACAAATATTATTTTATTAATGGCAGATATTTATTTTAGCTTATAAATATAATTCGACTTACAGCTTAGGTAAACTAAACCGCCTCTTTATTAGAAATATTAACAAAGCATGCAGTTCACATATTCAATAAAAAAATAAATCCAAATTGTCACTTGTACTCTTTTAAAACTCTGACGATCGGATCTAAGCGTGTCTTTATAAACAACATTATTGGCAGTAAATTGGAACAGAAGTTTGCAAAAATGTCTAGAATCGCGTATGTTGATTTTTGTTTTAGTTTACAAGAATTTATTTATATTTGTGTCTCAAATGAAAGTTTCATATTTGTTAATACAGTTGTATGATTGAATAAAGTTCAAAAATAATATAAATATAGATAAGTATGTTTAGAATCAATTTTTACTTGTTTCTTTGTCTTTATGCCAACTTAAATAGTAACTAAGAAAATTCTCAAGACATGAAAATCTCTCGTTATAACGTTCTTTGCGTATTTTGATACTAATTTCTATCCAAGCGTTTGAATGTCGACTATTGTTGGAATATTTTGCACCTACACGGGAACTGATTCAATCAAATACAATCAAATGATCAAATAAGTCTTCAAAACCCTCACGAGTTGAAAATCGGTAGTAGTTTAGTTACATTGTAAGCTATTCATTCACATCTTGTATAAATTTTTGTCGGTTTCGTTTTTGTAAAAGAACTTAAGATTAGCAAAACAAATTTAAAACATTTAGTTCAGATTCAGAAAAAAATAAGTTTTGTTATTGTTTTAAGATCTATTGTTTGTGATCTTTTGTTTGTTTATAAGCATTGCGTCAATGTTATGACATTGATTTTCAGATAAGAAAAACTACTGACAAATTGTACTGTAATTCAAAAATTAGTGATTTTATCTTTTCCAGTTTTCCAGTTTTCTAAATTTTATTTATCATTTAAAACACACTAAAATTCTTCGTAAATCCGCACATCAATCAAAATACTGTTTTGAATAAACACATTCAACAAATCTCAATGCCGGGTAATCCCTTCGCAAATAATAAAGATTATATATTTTGATTGTTTTCGATTTATACATAATTGAATTAGAACACAATATTCTTCAGTTTTGGTAAAAAAAGTCTATGTATAATACAAAAATAAAAATTCATCAATTAATGTTTGGATCGCACTGCACTCGACCACATGTGATGGACCAGGACTGGAATCTGCAACCTTTAAGTACTACTGTGGCTCTCAATTTGTAATTAAAAAATAAGACTATGCTTAAAACATTCGTCCACGAACGAGCATATTGACGTCACGGCGACGACACAAACAAGAACAGCAATGTGTATCACAAAGAGTGAGGCTGCAGGTTGTACTTCCGTGCGCAATCGCTTGGTTCTCTGTTGACGGAAATTGGATCACCTGCCCCGCATACTAATTCCGAGGAGAGTGAAAAAATTTACTCGTTAATAAGTCAAGCCAAAGTAAACGCTTCCGGCAGTCGATGGTTTTCGAAAAACGGGGTAATTTTTATTGACACATTTTAATCTTTAGCGCCACAATTAATTTTCTACTCTAGACTCGAAATGTTTGCAATATAATAGGAACTTTCGGCTTTTAACAAATGCAATATGCCATCTCTGCCAATTCTTGTAAGACGGCGTAAGTGTATGCGAGATATTCTGTATTAAATAGTTTTTTTTAAATTATATAATAAAAAAAATACATTTTTTATAAGCAAAAGCGCTTTTTTGGAATTACTTTTTGTAATCTTTTTACATTTTTTCATAAAGAAATATTGTTTTAATATAAATATTTCAAATTATGATTGGAACCAGTTATGCTTTGAAAAGATCGATCAACTGTCAATACAATCAATTTAAATTTATTTAAAATTTACATTTAACCGTGTATAAGGTTTTGTCGTTTGTTTGAAAAGGATATTGGACAGTCAAATAATATATCGAGTAACTACGAGACGACACCGGTCTCTGATGTATAATATAAGTAAGAACTCAACTCCTAACAGTGGCGGTTCCTGACCTGAAATCTTGGGTGGGCTAGAGAAAAGCATAGCATTGTATACTATTTACGAAATTTTGCATGCTTCCACTTCATCTTATACATTAATCTACAAGCAAATTAACAAATACTACGACACTACCGCAAAGCATAAATTACTATATAATACAATCAATGCTAATGTAAGTAAGAAATAATAATACGTGACCTTAAATTTGTCTCTTTCAAAGTGAAATAACAAGTAAAAAAAGCAATACAGAACTGTCACTGAGATTCGATACCTGTCACTTTCATAAAATACAAAGATATTGTTATGTTTGTATGGGCCATGGACTAAATCGATTTTAGCCCCCGATGAATGACAGAAGCCAGTTAATTTGAAATACAGTCCTGTGTGTTTGATGACGTTTCCGTACATACAAATACAAACAAAATCGAATCGTGCTAGATTGCGTTCCAGTGTAAAGAAATATTGTCTATGGTTTTGGGCTGGAAAGCGTTAGCCCCTGACCAATAGCATGAACATAGGTGTTGCCAGACTGACGTCACGTTGAATGTTCTCTATGAATTATTTATAGGGTTATTGTTTTTTTTATGCCGGCTCAGCTTAAAATTTTAATAAAAAACAATCGAGAATATTATTGTAGGTAGACATGCCATTGTCTTATATTGATAGAGGAAAATTTAAACAAAGATATTATATTCATTTGGGAAAGGTTAGTTACGCTTATAAATGTATTTATTTTGTTCAGCGGCCGAATTGCTGTTCATTTTTATTCAGCCATCTAAAGTTTTGGGTGAAAAATGCAGGTCGGGCTTAGCCCACCTAGCCCAGTACCTAGAACCGCCACTGACTCCTAAAGCCATTGTATGCTTCATTCTCAAAGATTGTAATAATACAACAACAAAAAATCAAGTATTTGAGCCTGGCGAAGTATATTATATGAATATAGAAAATATATATTTCATAGTAGTTTTCTGTCATTCCTTCTTATAACCACTGTTCTAGCGCAACCACGTATATGCTTCTTTGCCATGCTTTACCCTCATTCCAACCATGATAATAAATCCAAATATCAATCTCTCTGCTTAAATGGATGTTTTTCACAATATCTGTAATCACATAAAATAATATTTAGAAGACAAATATTTAACAGTGCTTCGATATTAAAATGTAACTTTTTCCAAAAAATTCAAACGGAATTGTATATGCTTTTATGTACTATATTTGTGAGTTATATTATCTATTATATTCGAATACATCTTTTCTATAGCTCCACGAAAATGAAACTAGAAAAAATATTAGTTTTCTCTCGGTGTTATGAAGTCGAAGACAAGATTTGCAGTCTTGTTACTTTTGTAAACATTAATTCAGAATATAACAAAAAAAGAAAAACATCAATCAATAAAGTCTTTAACGACATGTTTCATCGCAGATTTTTCGTGATACAAGAATAAAAGGATGTAACAATAATCTGAGAATTAATTGATTACATACATAGGCGATATAATTAATCAATATGGATTATAAAAATCCTTTTATTTAATCCAGTTGTCAAAAGCAAGACGACGTACCATCAATAAATCATTCTAAAATGACATGTGTGTATCTGAAATGCAAATCTGTAGAATGCGAAATTATAATATGTCATAATATTATATGCATGCAGATAATAAATCTATAAATAATAATAATAAACGAAGTCTGCGTGTCACATCCCGCAAGCAATGGTATCACTGGGCCGCGAATAATAATCGTCAAATATTCCCAATGAATATTGCATTCACTACGAATTTTCTTCTGTCAAAAATATCCCGCGCTTTCTTTTGTTTTTTATTGTTTTTTGTTTTTTATGGCTGTCAAAATTGAAATTCGAATGTTTGTATTTGAATATTAGACGAGGTATACTTTACCAGTAATAATGATTGCTCAGGATCGAATTATGATCGCGGTATTCCAAAATTTAAATTTAGAGCTGAGATTCCTATGGTTGTGTTACAATTAATGGAATTTGTTTCGCCTATTTGAGAATCATTTTCAGATTGATTTTAAACGCTTTCATTAAATGATTTCAATATGTAAACAAAAGATTCTGTTGAAAATAGAATTAGTTAATAACTTTGAGAATTATCCATTATTGTCAACTGCAGATAAGTAGACTTATTTTCGAAAACAATGTTTCTTTATATTATTGAGAGAAGGAAAATATTTATTTCACGAATTCTATATGTATCGATTTTTAATAGTTTTGAATCATTTCTATGAGGACTGCTCGTTGATTTTTTAATATTTTCTTTTCACAAGTAGAAAGAAGAGGAGAGTTTTGAATATTGGCTGATGGACATTCTCCATATATAGTTTACTCCTTTGGTCACCTCGGTGGATAAATAATGGTAAGTAAATGTACGTGTAAGAATGTTATTAAATATTTTCATAACTATTTCCGCTCCCAATATGGAGCATATGAACTTTTAATGAATGATCAATACAGAAGTGTTTTTTTTCTAGAACTGCTTGTTATCCAACTCGTGCATTAACATAACGCTATTCGCCACATATACAAATCTATAAATCGATTGAATATTTTTCATTCTGGGACTTGAACCAGTGGACACCACAAGAGCACTGACCGCTCGGCTACAAGACTGATTTTACTACATTATACATATCACTTTTAAGGTATTCACTGACAATACTTGGTGGAATGGCATTATAATAAAAATAATAAAACATTATTAGTACTTTTTCCACATAAAATTTATTGGATCAGGACCGGTTTCGCTCATGGTGAGCATTGTCAACTGATAAGAAATACAATTAAACAGTGATATTTTACAAAATTTAAGTAAGAAAAACAAGGTATGACAAATAATTGGTATTACAACTAAGCAAATGAATTGAAGCAAAATACAAGAAAAATAAACTATAAATAAAAAGTTGAAGACCGCTTAGCAATGCAAACTATTACAACAAAAATCAATTTGGTATGAATTATCATTAACAAAGTAGAAACCAACAATTAGTGTATATAATAAATAAATCTTAATGTTTGTAAACCATAATTGTATGTGGAAATTCCAGTAGAGTCCAATTTAGCTTAAATTTCATCACATTATTAAGTGAGCTTAAAGTTTTGAGCCCGTGCCATAATATTTTTTATATTATCAACACATCTTTGATACCATGCCTTAATTAAATTCTAAATTATTAAAAGATAAACCTAATTCCGTTTGTGATAGGTAGTCGAGGATTAAAAAATAATTAATAATTAATAACAGTTCTATGAATTATCTCAATATAACGAGAAGAGATATGAACTGTCAATCAGTAAGTCAAAATTGTAAGTAATCTATCATAGTGTTCCTACAATTACCGGATCGGACACCATTACATAATCTATCGTGGATTACCAACAAAAGATTTTCCAATTATATTTTTAAAGTAAACAAATTAATGGAAGTAATTTGATAATTCTGAGATAAGTAATAACGTCATAGAGTATGTAATCAATTAAAAACTGCTCATTATAACGTCTGATATATGATTTTTAGAATCAGGCCCTGTTGATATTCGACCCCTCTCATTTACCAAACGAAAACCGAAGTTATATAAGATATTCAACTGAAAGTAAAATCTGCTAATCCCTGCTGTTTGCACTCATTGAAACAAAATTAATTTGAATATAGTAACCATGGTTGCGTGCAGTCGTGTTGATGGTTTATTCTCAATCTTTTTCTTGGCGCTACAGTCCGGATTGAACCTTCGCAGCCTCAATCAATCTCCTCCACTCTAGTTGATTCTAAGCCCTTCTACGCCAGTCGCTGGACTCCTAAAATCTCAGACTTCCCTTTGGGTAATAAATATTTTTGTTAATAAATAGACATTTTGTTGCTTTAAATTCATCCATGCGTGATATATGTCCGGCACAACGTAGGAGTAGTTAGAAAATCTGACAAATTGAAGTGTACCGTCTACCGAGGGCTGACAATTTATTAGTTTGTTCAATTTTATGTATTTTTACAATTTAGAAAAAAAGGTACCATTGCGCATTTCGACTGATTCAGGTGAAATCTTAAGGAAGGTTAAGCTGTCTTAGGTTTTTACGTTACACATATTCATTGAAATCACTTATTACACTGAATGGGCGAAAATTGCCTTCTTCATGAAAACTGTTATCTCTCATTCATGAATTTGCTCGTTCCACGAAAAAAGCAATTTCACGGATCAACCGTAACGTATAAACATAATCGTTATTTCTCCCGAGCAAAAACCGTAGTCCATGATATTATGTTCACATTCTTTGTGAAATTTGCACTATAGATTTAGACTAAGAAGTCCATAAGCATAATTTTATATGCATAGCCGAGCCATCAGGCTTGATGTCTAAAATAAATAATATTGGATGAGTCTAAAACTAGATGTGTAGGCAGAGTTAGCTTACAAAAAGGTTTTATATATATCGACTGTGGAATGGAAAAAAGACTTGACCCACACATAGCAAATTATACAGAAGGCACAAAAAACGTGTTTTGATGATTTTCAACCATATACAAATTATGAAATATACACAACCTGGAAGTGCACGGAGACTTCCAACTTTGTGTTTAATTGACATAATCTAATATTAATTAAAGAAATTTACTAGGAAAAACTTCTTTTCAGTCTTTTTTCTTGGTTTCAATTTTCACATGCTCATCTTTTTTCAAACTTAAAAGCTAAATTTAGATACTAATTCAGCATTTGCAGCTCACATCCTTCTGATAGAACGTGTATCAAGTTTGATACATTGTGATTATTGAAAAAAGCTGTTTTGAAAAAACTGACTTCCACAGTCGATATTTATATATTTTATATACTTAAAACAACTTTTTCTTTCTTAGTGTTAAATGTGCATACTGTAAATAGGTTTAGAAAAATTCTTTATCGATTATGTTTCTTATGCCATCTTCCTCAAAATCTCTTTTACCACAGTCAAACCAATAGACCTTTTCATCGCAGGTGCCACTCATATCTCTGATTAGCGACACCAGTCAAGTCACTCTGATGTAATAGTCTGCTAAATGATATTCATCAACAATAATATAAGATTAAATTTGGCTCAAAACTAAATAGACAAGCGGATTATCCCGAATTAATTTTGATGCAATATTGTTTTATATTCAAACACAGTAAGCCACGACGCTGATACATTGTTTCAATTAAACGTCAATTACAGCTTAAAACAGAGTAATCATTCGTCAACAACATGATATTTTATGTTAATACATGGCATCTTTCTTAAATATTTTTCTTAAAAAATGTTTATCTTAAAAACAGTAATTATCTTAATCCCACGTTCTTAAAAATAACACTTATTGTATCGATTAGTGGCTATCTTTGAATAATTTATAAATCCGCGTTACTTATCAGCTGTATTTTGTGATTAAGAGACTCGATCTTCAACAGAAAAAAAAATATTTAATGATTCTTCAATCAGTGCAATCTGACATATGTCAATGAACATGGGTATCTGTGATGTTATTTGAATATTTTCTTATATTTAATAAATTTATTTATTGTTTATCTAGTTTTAAAAAAACGAAATTCTATTTGAGCATAGTACAGAAGGTAGCTTAAAGACATAATAGCTGTAGTCGGTATTTGAAAATACATTTAAAAAATACGTAGCTATTTTTAAATACTTTCGATGGTTTCGGCGGTAGCTTTGTGGAAGTTCATTTTAATAGAAAATTTAAATTAACTTTGATTAGTCCACGTATTGTGTTACTAACTGTGACACGTGTTTCGCCTCTTTCAGAGGCATCTTCAGACTTACAATCGCAAAGTTTGCTTAAGTAATGAAGCAAGATTGATTCTAACATTTTAAAATTATGAAATTACAAAATGGAGTTTGGGTTTTTTTCCTTTTAAGAGGAGCAAGGAGGGGGGTGTAGAATCGAAATAAAGCAAACAAATAATGATACTAATGAGTTGCAATCAATCAGATTGGGATTTTTCCTTTTTAAGGGAAGCAAAGAGGGGACTATAAAATCGAAACAAAGCAAACAAATTTAATCATACTACTAATGACGTTAATAGTTTGTAATGTTTAACGTAGTAAGTCTGAAGATGCCTCTGAAAGAGGCGAAACACGTGTCACAGTTAGTAACACAATACGTGGAATAATCAAAGTTAATTTAAATTTTCTATTATTTTTAAATCAATTATAAACATTAGCTTTACACCACAATCTCTTCCAAGTAATGTATATTATTATTTTAGATTTGTTTAACCGTTGGACGTTTATAACAACTCGATCCATGAACCCCCCTTATAGATAGGAAATACATAAAATGGCAGCGCCCTGTTACGTCGGTAGTCTTGGAGAGACGTTATAACTGACTAGAGTTCTTCCCAACCTTTTTAATGCCACGGACTCCTAAATCTAAAAACAATAATCTGCTGACCCCCGATTTTTTTTATTTCACATGTTCATATTTTATCACAAAGAATGTTGAAAGAATGACAATTTTCGCGAAAAGCCTGTAGATCCCTAGGGGTCCGTGGACCCCAGGTTGGGAAGCACTGGACTAGAAAACGTGCTGTGGATGCCTCCGGAGATACTCAAGCTTGTTTACCTATTCTTTCGACCAGTGAGATTCTGGCATCTTTGACAACCGTCGGGTACCTCTTATATGATGTACTTGGAATAGCTAAGGAATACTAGCATGCCATAGAAAGGAACAAGGCAATTGGTGTAATTCTTGTATTTGATGTAAATTTACAAGTTGATTTCAATTTGTTTTAGTTAAATTAAAACGTCCAGTAAATTATTTAAACTAAAATGCGCAGCAAATTATCCCGAATTATTATTTCCGGACGACGACAATGGCGCCCAAAGTAGAATTGAAATGACTAGTTATACTAATCATATTGTAAGTGTGTCGAAATAGTGGATTACTTTCTGTGACTATAAATAATAAGTGTACACGTCGATACGAAACACACTACGTAAAGCCTCACACAAACAAAAAGTGCTATACAAACATCCCGCGTGTGTGACGCGGGGGTCGTTCGGTGAAAATACTTAACAGGATTTACTCAGAGAAATAAGGTTTCGCTATGTACATTCACAATCTAATGGACACCGAGCAAAATAAATCAACCAACCACATTATTTAATATCTGTTAGTTATTTTGAAATAAATCGACAAATCGGTAAGAAATTCTCACTGGTCCAAAACAATAATACGTGGGACGAACGATAGATGTCGTGAATTACTTTTACAGTAGCATGTAAAATTATATTCAAGTATAAGAATGGCTGATATTAACCTTTTTCTTGTTTTTAAGTTTATTACGGTTTTCAAAGTAAAAAAAGCTATATTGAATAAAGTGAATTGGTTTATTGTATACATATACAATATGTATATGTGAGAAACAAAGACAGCAGTCTCTAAGCTTTTTCGAAAATGAGTTAGATACCCTTCGTGTAATGCTGGTAATTCTGCATATAGTACGTGTACTTTTTGGACAGTTAAAATCGAAGTTGTAACAAACACGGCAGTTATTAAACGGATTTCACAAAACAACCTAAATTGTATTGAAATAGCAAGATAATAAGAACTTATAAGAACATAAATATTTTTTTCAGACGTTTCATCTATAAATAAAACGTTTTAACTAATTTGCTAACCTTTTTTTAACTGCCGCCTTTGTTTACTGATCCTCATATAATACATATAACCAGTGGTGTAGAGGTAAATGAATAGGTACCAGGTCGGTCATTGATTTCTTCTCTATTTTTTTGTTTTTTTTTAATATCCGTCTGAAGTTAAGCCCATAAGTTTTATTAATTAAATCAATAAAGAAAACGCACCATAGTTCCTGTTTTTAGGAATAACTAACTTTAAATTTTAAAAATTTTGATATAATCCTTTTAAATTTTACCTGAGTCATTTTCAGGTTCCATGTTGCTGAGCTGGCCCCACTACACCTCTGCATATAAAATATAAGTGTATTTTTAAGCACACCATTGGCGCTATATTTACTTTATACAGTGAACGGTTAGTGGAATAGTATAATAAGTAATGCCTTCATCGACTGAGACAATTAAAAGTTCTTGTAAGCTCGTAATCAACTAAGCCATAGCTTCTCAATCATTTTGGGTACCCATACCTGTTTTGTATAAGTTTTATAAGGAATTTTTAGATTTCCCAAAACGAAAAGACGCAAGACTTGTCTAGGTCTTCTAAGAACTTCAAATCTAAAATCCCAGGAATTTGTGGATTTTCACGACCTGCAAGATCATGAATATTTGCCCGTGGCTCCCCTTAAACAAATTCTCTGTGCCTCCCTTGAAACATGCTGTGCCCCCCCCCCCTCCCCGTTGAGAAACACTGAAATAAGCGACTGCTTATTAAAAACATTTGACAACATTTCGCATTAATCACTGTATCCCAATCTGAACCATGACACTCCCTTATTCAATAAGGTAGGAATACAGTTTTAACAATTATAAGAAATACAATAAATACATATTTCCATAACTGGTGCTGATAGGAAGTTAACGGAGGAAGTAAACAAAGCATTTATACATCGAAAACTTCAAATAAATACTTATAAATGGCAAAATAAATAAAAAAGAGACTTAATTTTAAAAAATGTAGAACGCCCAAAACTTTATTACTAGGGAGATTTTTGTTGTTGGATGCTAGATGCCAAATGTGCGTGCCATAGGTTTGCCATCCCTGTCCTAGTTAATAGATAAAATATTAGAAGTGTTAACAAAACAAAATTAGAGGAAATATTGGGGCGGCCAATTCAAGGGGCGCCCGGGGTGGCAGGATCCCTTCCTACACCACTGCATAAATACATATATAATAGTATAAGAGTAGGTATAAATGAACAAAATTTACCTTGTTAGTAGGATGCTAGGCGTAATATTATATTAAACAGTGCCATCTAGTTTCATACAGTGAAATTTAATTCAATCAATTTATCATTCTGCAGTAGATGCCTACCTATAACAAAATCAATAATGTAAAATCTACTTGTAAAATGATAGGTACGATCTAGCTATTTTTGTATGCTTTTTTAGCATAATAAATGATAATTATTTTCAAGTTAACTTCATAAACGATTATTAATTTAATGAATATAACTGATTTTCTCGCATACTATATTTAGACCAAATACGAACATAACAATACAATTCAACTGTGGAAAGAAATAAGGACGTAACCCGTACAGGAGGCACAAAAAACGTGTTTTGATGATTTTCGGCCACATGCAAAATATGAAATAAACTCAACACTAAAGTGCACGGAGACTTCTAAACTGATGTTAAATTGACATAATCTAATATTAATTAATTGTATAGGAGTAACCTTTTTACAGTCTTGTTTAATGGTTTCAATTTTCACAAGCCCATCTTTTTTCAAACTTAAAAGCTAAATTTAGATACTAATTCGGCATTTGCAGCTTACATCCTTTTGATAGAACGTGTATCAAATTGGATAAATTTTGACAATCGAAAAAAGCTGTTTTGAAAAAACTGTGGGTTACGTTTTTTTTCCTTTCCACAGTCGATATGAAAATTACCAAAAGATTTTTATATTTTTATTTATTTGTTTGACTGTTCATCGATTGCGTAGGTAGTACACAAATAAATACATACAAAAGTATACATTGACATCTATACAAAAAACAGTGGATTGACCAATGTTTTAAATAGTCAATTGCAAATCAAATAATTGAATTTATCTATCGGCCATCTCTTGTACTTTTGTACGACACCGGTTCGAAGTAAATAAAAGATGCTAAGAATAATATAGCACACTGAAATAAAAAACTATAATTATATATGTATTTATTTTTTTAATCTCTTCCGCTAAGAAAGAGCATCTTAAAAGATGCCGTTTATGAGAACTTGAGATGGTGATGTAAACGGACGATATTATACAATGACTAGTAGGTAGCTAAGCTCTGCACAAGAGGTGGGAAACCCGCAGCCTTTTGGCCACTCCGGTGCGGCCTTCTGACCAATTCTGGAAAAACGAGGTCAGGAGATATCTGGGGAAAAAGTATAGCAAATTCAGGATTTCAAATTCCTCGGTGAGCTAAAAAAACAAAAAAAAACGAGGTTTCGAGATATCTGGGGAAAAAGTACAGCAAATTCAGGTTTTCTAATTCCTCGGTGAGCTAAAAAAACAAAAAAAAACGCGGTTTGGAGATATCTGGGGAAAAAGTACAGCAAATTAAGGTTTTCTAATTCCTCGGTGAGCTAAAAAAACAAAAAAAAACGCGGTTTGGAGATATCTGGGGAAAAAGTACAGCATATTCAGGATTTCAAATTCCTCGATGAGCTAAAAAAAACCGAGGTTAGGAGGTATCTGGGAGAAAATTATAGCGAGGAAAAGTAAGGTAAGAGATTGAATAATAATCAATCCCGTCCTATGTTTACTGCGGCCTTATGTCGAATCAGAAAAATGAATGCGGCCTTCAGAGAAGAAAAGGTTCCCCACCTCTGCTCTACACCGTTTTTTAGGTGTGTATCGGTGGATAGGTATTTAAAAGGATCGATAACCAATAATGCGATTCCTGCGTGCACTAATTTTGGACGGTCATACTCAACACGCGAAATTGTTAGACGGTATTTATACTTAAAATGTGATTGTGTTGAATATTTCAGAAAGTCTATTGCTATGCACGTGGGAATATCACAACTGATATCTAATTTTATGATAAAATAACTGAACATATCGACCCACAGATTTTTTTTTTAAACGGTTTTTTTCAATAATCACAATGTATCCAACTTGATACACGTTCTATCAAAAGGATGCAAGCTGCGAATGCCGAATCAGTATCTAAATTTAGCTTTTAAGTTTAAAAAAAGATAAGCTTGAGAAAATTGAAACCAAGAAAAAAGACTGAAAAAAAGATTTTTCCTAGAAAAATTCTTAAATTAATATTCGATTATGTCAATTAAACACCAGCTTAGAAGTCTCCGTGCACTTCAAGGTTGTGGATATTTCATAATTTGCATATGGCCGAAAATCATCAAAACACGTTTTTGTGCCTCCTGTACGGATTACGGCCACTTTCCTTTCCACAGTCGATATAATGAATTACAATTTTTTTTTTTACTTTTCCAGTTTTACACATTTGTAATACAAAGAATCAATAAATAAATGGATAACTGTTCTTCAATGATTTTAGATCATTCAATCCCATTTAACAGATTAAAGTTAAGAAGAAAATATTTTTAAAATTAAAAAATCACAAACAGAACCTTTAAAAATATTAGTATCTATATACGATCTCAATGTAGGATACCAATGGAGGTATCTTAAAGAGAACTGTTTATTACTCGACATCTCTTTTTTCGAAAAGGTTGGGATATAAATTATAGGGCTAGGACTGGGCTAGTGCTTAACTAATCGCTCTCGCTACACCCCGTTATTTAGGATTGAAGGAATTTTTAGACATCACAAACATATATGTCTTCGAAAAAACATTGATACATCGTGTGAAAAACTCCTGTTCGTACTGGGATTTTAACCCGTGAGATGCGTCTCGGAAGTCTACGACGTTGACCACTGTACTAGAGACCGGTTATTAGATTTAAGTGTATGGGATTAATTTTTATATAGAAACAAATTTAATGATATACCTAAAAATGTATCCCATTGTAAGATTTCGGAAATAACACGTTCTATAAATATCTGTTAGACTATAATTAAGTATTTCGACTGAGGGTGCTTGATGGAATTTCAATATCAAATTTGAATTGTTTGAATTTTGTACTTTTCCATGAGTTTTGTCGCTAACGACCCGGGTTTCGCCTTTCGGCATCTTCAGTGCATTCCAAGTGCACGGATGTACTTGAACTGACACGTAATAAACAGTTTGTGTCGTTTATATACAAAAATATAAGTAGGTCACTTAGTTAAAAGTCTATCAAAATGTAAATTAGCGAAAAATGAATGTTTACAAGTTTCAATGAATTAAGTGGGTTTGTTATAATTATAGGGATTTTTTGAAAATATTAATGACCAGATAATAACATAGGAATATTTAAAATAAATCTAGGGTTTTATCCGACCTATTTTTAATAAGTTGATTGATTTTAAGCCTTTGAATTAATATTTAATGATAGTAGGTGCTTGAATTATTAATAAATGACAATTATTTAAAAATGACAATTATTTAAAAGGGGTACAACAATGGTGAATTTGGTAAATAAAGTTGCTCGTTTAAAATTGGCAAACTGTTGAGCTGAGCTCGATTTATCTCTAAGATTTCTTGGTTAAATAATTTAAACTCGCCCCTAAGGCGAAACCCGGGTCGCTAGCGACAAAACTCATGAAAAGTACAAAATTCAAACAATTCAAATCTGTTTGAATGTTTGAAGTTTAGTTTTTATTTTTAAACGGTTCCCAGCTCAAACTTTGTATCTTGATAATCGACAAATAGATTCCGTATGCACACAAATTTTAATAAGTCCAAAATTTCGATATCATTTGTATAATGCAAAAAGATTTTTATTTGCTTCAATATTGTGGTTTTATATTTACGAAAAATACGTGTATATTAATTAATCACACCTTCCTCGACTATACCACGCCTACCTAGGGAGGCGTAGCTACCGGTTTGTAAATTGCTAATATAAGCTGTCGTAAAAAAATGCTTAAGATTATTATAAAATGTAAAAATAGGTTTCTAGCATTTAAATATGTATAGCTTCAGTCAAGCACAAGGTAAAAAAACAATGGCTTCAAACGAGGTAAGAGAGCTTGGCCAATCAAGGCAAAGTGCAAACGACAGGTGTCATATAATATTTGTCAAGGAAGCTTTAATCTTCCTACGTTACTTGGAAAATATTCTCTTGACCGTGATACTGACAATCAAACCTTTTACTGCCGTCGTAGAATAAATTTAATAAGTTACCTAATGTATAAAAATGAATGTTTGTTTGTTCGTACTCTATGGGCTGCCAAGCCGCTGATCCGATTGCAATAAAACTTCGACAAACTTTTTGCTTGCACTTCCGGGAAGGTTATAGGTTTATTAAAATTAACTTACAGTTGGTCTTATATATCAAAATCAATGTTTGTATGTCTACCGTTCATGCAATTTAATTGTCGACCGTCGACTGACGATCAAACATCCAAAGCATTCAGACAATTGAAATTTGACGTTCGATTGTTTGTACAAATGAAATATTTTAAATCTGTCAAATCGTTCATTTTGACATTCTGTTCAAATGTGTTCCGTGCATTAGGTTTGATTGTTTTTTCGTATTTTATGCGTTGCCACACCGCTCATTCGATTGCAATAAAACATTGACAAACATTTTGCTTGCACTTGCGCGAAATTCATGGGGATATTAAAATTTACTTACAGTAGGTGGTGCGTGTGTCTTACCATAGACAATCGGCAGCAAACGTCAAACATACAGAAAAAGAAAACGCACTTCAATAAACACAATTAAAACACAAACACTTTCTTTCTGGCAGTGGCATTGCAACGCTTGCCGGGAACCGGCTAGTACAAGATAAAAATCAATTCAATTAATCAATATTTAAAAAAATAGAAACGTGCTTACGTCAACATTTTATATTTATTCCAGTCTGTGTTTTTCCTACGTCAATATTTTGCGTATTAGCCAATGCCAAGTCTAAAAATATATTTAAAACATTCAAAACGAAAAAAATCGTTCTATAAATAGCGTTTAAAAATATGTGCCAGGCTAAATCATATTAAAACCATCAAAAACCACATTCTCACATTATTAACTTGATTGAAATAATTTATTCTATTTCGACTTCACGAACGCATAGCAACACAAAAATATCCCATGGTCATCGAAAAACGAATATTTATTGCAGAAATAAAAGTCGTAGTTAACAAACATATAAGTGAAAACCATTAATTTAAAATAAATTATCGGTACAGCTAGTGTTTTTTTGTACATACATTTTTTGTACATACATACATTACACCATGGAAAATAATTTTTCGATGGTTTCGGCGGTAACTTTGTGGAAGTTCATTTTAATAGAAAATTTAAATTAACTTTGATTATTCCACGTATTGTGTAACTAACTGTGACACGTGTTTCGCCTCTTTCAGAGGCATCTTCAGACTTACTATCGCAAATAATATTCTTAATAGCACAGGCGGTTCCCCGTTACTCAAATTGTTTCCAATTAATAGAGTAATCACAAACCTAGCTGATTGACTGCATCTCATTAGTTTAATAGTTTGTAATGTTTAACGTCATTAATAGTATGATTAAATTTGTTTGCACTGTTTCGATTTTATAATCCCCTCTTTGCTTCCCTTAAAAAGGAAAAATCCCATTCTGATTGTTTACAACTCATTAGTATAAGTAATATCATTATCTGTTTGCTTTATTTCGATTCTACACCCCCCTCCTTGCTCCTCTTAAAAGGAAAAAAACCCAATCCATTTTGTAATTTTATAATTTTAAAATGTTAGAATCAATCTTGCTTCATTACTTAAGCAAACTTTGCGATAGTAAGTCTGAAGATGCCTCTGAAAGAGGCGAAACACGTGTCACAGTTAGTTACACAATACGTGGAATAATCAAAGTTAATTTAAATTTTCTATGAAAATAATTTTATGATTCACTACGTTTGACTTTTTTTTAAATTAAGCTGTATTTTTTTTTCTTAAATTTCACACTTAAAATGCCAAGTCTTTAACATTTAATTACGTATTCAAAACAAAGTCTAGTAATTTTCCGTATCGCATAATTAATTTTGGTAAACATGGCGGCCAATGCCTGCTCGAGAAAGAATAACATTTATTTTATAATCTATTTTACGGAAATACAATTCGGTTGTGTGATTGCTGAAACCGTGATTATATTTGAAATGTTATGTTCAAAAATACATGCTGTTCTTAATGTAATGATAATCAAGGTTTGTACATAGAATATTTGGTGAATTTGCGTAATCGTGCCTACTGGATGATATTTTATTCATCGGGTAACACTCGTTGTCGGGTTTTATGACGCAGCGGTCAACGTATTTGGTTTCCTTGCTGGATCTCATGGGACAGGAGTCCCAGTACAAACAGCATTTTTTCGATCGATTTCTGTTCGAAGGCATAAGTGATTTTGATGCCCTCCCATCCGTCCAATCCTTCAATGACTGGGCATAACGAGAGTGATTAGTTAACCACTAGTCTGTCTTATCCTTATCATTGTATCACTACTAATCTCTTTGTAAAAGAGAGGTTGAGCGATTGAGTAACAAACTGTTCTCGTAGAAAAAGTTTTGTTGAGATATCTTCACAAGGAGGTCATTGGGAGCGTACATTAAAGTATAAAATACTTCATTCACTTCGCCATTCAAGTCGAGATAAAAAAATATATTGTTTTAATCACGTTTATTAAATTTGTATGTATGTATATCAACTGTGGAAATGAAAAAGGACGTAACCCACACAGCAAATTTTACTGGAGGCATAAAAAACGTTTTGATGATTTTCGGCCATATGCAAATTATGAAATATACACAACCTTTAAGTGCACGGAGACTTCTAAGCTGGTGTTTAATTGACATAGTCTAATATTAATTTTTAAAAATATCGAGAAAAGAGCTTTTTTCAGTCTTTTTTCTTGATTTTTACACCTAATGCACTAAACACATTTAAATGTAATGTCAAAATGTAGACCATACGATTTGACAGATTTGAAATATACTAACTAAATGCATTTCAAGCCGAGATCGATACCGTGTTCTGATTGCTGTGACAAATAAAAAGACTTTTTCGCATAAATATGTTGTGGAGAATTGAATAAGAAGATCGCCTCTTCACGCAAAGGGAATTTACTTTTTATAGAACATCAAAACTGAGGTCTTGCTAAGGATAAATGAAATTTAACATTGAGAGTGTCGTCGATGAAAGATCGATGAGGCTTTCTTTCATCTTCATGCGTAAATTAGTATCTTGAATTTTTTTTCTTGATTTTAATTTTCACAAGCTAATCTTTATTCAAGCTTAAAAGCTAAGTTTAGATACTAATTCGGCATTTGCAGCTGACATTCTTTTAAAAGAACGTGTACCAAATTTGTGGTTTTCGAAAAAAATCTGTTTTGAAAAAACTGTGGTTCACGTCCTTTTTCATTTCCACAGTCGATATGTATGTCGTTTTACAAGTTAATGATACTTTAAATATATGTAGATTAAAAAAACCAGTAGTTACAAAAGTGGTTTGTTACTAACATCGTTAAGATATCGATGTTTGATTATAAACGTATCATATATCCACGTCTTTGAATATAAATCGATTGAAAAATAAATAGATGAAATGTTTCCATTAACGGATTTAAGTTCGAGGACAACGCAACCGAGTATGACAAACCGAATTGACCACACGGCTTCAAAAGACAAAAAAATAAAATATTCACATTGTAACATGATACATCTGCCTTACTAATAACATAAATATAATATTTAAAAAAACACTTGATCGATCATGGAAGGACGTCTGTCAAACAGCATTCAAAATTTTAACTACCATTTCTCGCTGACTTGACAGATTGCTCTGAGCTAGGGTTTTTTATTTTCTGATCTCACCTATTTTTCGAGTATTTAAAATTTCGGTATTAAAAATTTGAATTCTAGACTTACAGTATTCATTTGGCAACGAAATATATTACCATTGATACAAAATGTGTCACATTTAGGGTATCCAATCCCGGAGCCTTTTTCCAATCCCGGGATTTCGGGATTGATTTATTTTGAATCTGAATTTGAAATCCTCAATTTGCTATACTTTTTCCCGGAATCTCACGGAAACTCGTTTTTTTTTTTTTTTAGCTCACCGAGGAATTTGAAATCTCCAATTTGGTATACTTTTTCCCAGTATCTCACAGAAACTCGTTTTTTTTTTTTTTTAGCTCACCGAGGAATTTGAAATCTCTGATTTGGTATACTTTTTCCCGGAATCTCACAGAAACTCGTTTTTTTTTTTTAGCTCACCGAGAAATTTGATATCTTGAATTTGCCAATTTCGTGTAAATTTACGGAATTTCCTCAAAATTTCTCAATCCCGAAATCCCGGGATCGCGGCCATCTCAATCCCGGAATTTCGGGATCAGAAAATTGAACGGGATCCCGGGATTGGATGCCCTAGTCACATTGTTGTATTCTTCTAATGTGAAACAAAAACAACTTATTTTAATAAAAACACAATATTCCTTTGTACTTTATTCCACTTTTTTTAATAGGTCAGGACCGGTTTCACTCATTGCGAGCATTGTCAACGGATAAGAAATATAATTTTACAATGCTATTTATACAAAAATAAGTTTAAATGAAAAGGTGTTCAATAAAATATTTTTTTCAAAAATATTTATTATAGACAATAAATACATGAAGAATTTAAAATGAGTAAATGGTATAAATCAGGGATGGCGAACCTTTTTGGGTACGCGTGCCAAAAATCCTCAAATATTATTTCTCGATTGTGTGGCTTGCCCAAGCAGTAAAAAAACAAAATAGAAAAAATAAAAAAAGATTTTTTAAGTGATTGTACTTTATCTTGGGAAACATTTGAAAAATAATTAAACGGAATAAATTAATAATTCACGGATCATTTAACCAAAATACTATTTTTTTGAACTTGTAAATCTTTCGCGTGCCATCCAAATTCTCAAACGTGCCACATCGGGCACGCGTGCCAAAGGTTCACTATCCCTGGTATAAATGTTATGTTTGAATATTATTTCATGAAATAAAACCGCTCCAGCATATACAAGGGGTGCATTGATCCAATGCCACATTGACCGGCCGCCACTGACTATAACCTTCGCGCCAGTGCAAGCATACGTTGTAAAAATTAACTGTATGGCAGACATAGAAACATTGATTTTTATATATAAGTCCTATTGAAAGTAATTTTACTATGCCTATAACCTTCCCGAAAGTGCAAGCAAATAGTTTGTCAAAGTTTTATTACAATCGGACGAGCGGTGTGGCAACGCATAAAGTACGAATAAACAAACATTCATTTTTTTTATATTATATGTCTCCAGGTTTGTTTTGCATCATTGATCTTAATTAAGTTATCAATTCTCATAATCCCGGGACATAATCTGGGATTGCAATCCTTAACTCTTAAACAAGTGGAAAGCATCTGCATACAAAGCTGAATGTCCCTGAATTGTATTATAGAATGAAAGTGGTTTACTTTATATCAGTTAGTTTGATATTTTTTGATTATTAGGTACGATAAGATAAAATATAAACAAAAAAAATACTCTATCCGTGAAAAAGTGACCTACTCGCTGTCAGCCAAATGTGCTTCATCTTTTTAGTTTTGAACTTATTAACTTTAGCCCATTAGCCCAAATTAGTAGCGTGGCACCCTTTTTTATGTTTTTCAGGAATTTTCAAATCCAAAATCTCAAGAGTTTAAGAATTTTAAAAAAAATACAGAAATTCAGAATTGGCCAGAAGACTGCACCGGGGTATCCAAAAGGCAGCAGGTTCCCGGAAAGCCTCAATCCTGCCTGCCTCTTCTTTCGACCGGTGGGGTTCTGAGGGATGTCATGGGAGGAAGCAAAGCTATTGGCGGGAGACAGGGAAACATGGAGGTGCCACGTGGTGGTCATATGCTCCACATAGGGAGCGAACATAGCCAAAGAAGAAGAAGAAGATAGATTTAATATGAGTAGTGAAAAGATTTAAAATCAATCTCTCTATATATCGACGACTTTAGCCTTTTAGCTGCCCTAGCTAATTAATAGTAATTACCTAGCACGCCGACTATAATTTGATTAAATTTGAATAAATTATTGACGAGATGTCTCGTCTGTGGCAGCCATCGAGTTAAAAAAATAAAAAAATGTTATGCAAATTTTATTATGAACATGTTTCTTTATGGAACATTATATCAGCCATATATTCTTAAATAAATCATTCAAATGATTCCAAATAATATATTCAAGTTTTGTGTTTATGATTTTTAAATAGCTTTTAAAAATATTCAAAAACTGTTCGAACAAAACACTAGCTTTTTCAAACAAAAGAAAGTACATATTATATTAGCGGCAAACGTAATTTTTATTGTCTTTATTAAACCATGAATTACATTAATAACAACTTCTGGAAAATGTACGGTAACTCACACGTATTATATTGTACATATCCTAACCGTACTGGCAGAATGTGTTTAGTGACATGTTGACAGCTCTGAGTAAACGGTAAATTAATAAAATTGAGCTATTAAGAAAACGCCTCAAACCTCGATATGTATGTTATATAGAAAATTACAATACCAAAACGTAGATTAATGATAATCTGACGCTAATACAGTTAGAAGTTAAAAGACAATTATCTGCCTTTAAATCTGCATTAATAAAAAACTGCTATTTGTGCCAAGCTGACAGAATAAATGCACGAACTGACTTATTCCAGACGAGTAAGTTTTATCCAAGAATCTTATTCTGTACTTACTTAACTAATTATTGTCAATTTCGTTACTTACCAACTTTTGCTAGCACGATGACGATATATGAAATATACTGAACATACACCAAAGGCAAAACTGAAACTTGAAAGATGTAAATGTATATCATTAAGTTATTAAGTCTTCTTATGGAAAAAAAATACTTTGTAATGAAAGTAATTGGCGTTGTTAAATGTTTACAGAGAACCAGAGTTGATTAAAAAATGAAATGGGCTTTTACTAAGCATAGACGTGCCAGTGCAAAACGTAGAGGCTCTACAGTCGTAGCTCGCTATCGAATTCGCAGCTTTTCTACGCCGGAGCTACGAACTCAGCTCAGTTACTTCAAAGGCACCGTAGAGATAACATCTACCACTCAAATCGCTCTATTAAAAAAAAACATACAATAAACCTACAACTAGTTATCACATTGGTGGTTTTTATTTATTTATTTATAACCTTAAATATATTTTAAAAATTGTGAAAACATTAATAAATATTTGACTTCATTATTTAAATTCAAATACATGTTATTAATAAGTAGTATTATAGTTATTGACAAACAAAATGAAACCTTGTGTTTAATTCAAATAAAGTGCATCGATAAAGGTTCATGTTGTATGCAGTGTAAATTATGATCAACATATACAAATATAAGATATAAATAAGAGAATATTATGTGGACTAAAATAACAGAGATAAAAAACAATGTCTAATTGACTCTGCGATTCTCATTGGTGAGTAATGGCTTATATTTTAAAGTATAAGAATAAATTTTAATTTTTGTGTTACTTATTGTTGATTCTGGTGAACATTATCACACCGTATGTTGACATACTTCATTTTTTATCTCAAAAGTATTTCTAACAAAATTCTTGGCTTTGTTGTAAACACAATGATTGGTGTCGATTAGGGCATCCAATCCCGGGATCCCGTTCAATTTCCCGATCCCGAAATTCCAGGATTGAGATGGCCGCGATCCCGGGATTTCGGGATTGAGAAATTTTGAACAAATTCCGAAAATTTACACAAAATAACAAATTCAAGATTTCAAATTCTTCGGTGAGCTAAAAAAAAAAAAAACGAGGTTCTGTGAGAATCCAAGAAAAAAGTGAGGATTTCAAATTCCTCGGTGAGAAAATCTCAATCCCGGGATCCAAAGATTCAAAATTAATCAATCCCGGGATTGGAAAAAGGCTCCGGGATTGGATACCCTAGTGTATCGATGAACCAAGTGTTTTATTAGGAATTTTTGTGACATAATTTATTACACATATTATATACAAACATAATTTGTCTATAAGCTATTAATTATTTAATGTTGTTTGACATTTAATAGTGCTATAAACTATAATTATAAGAAATAAATTAAATAATATATTATTTAAAAAAACAAGTGACATATAATAAAGTAAATTTATTTACTTCCATTGCTGCTTATTAAGAGAGGGACGAGTAATAAGTATTTAAGTAAGTATAAAACAAAACTATTTTTTATTAAATTTGAATCGTTCAAACTATGTACATTCTCACAGATTTTGTCACTAACGACCCGGGTTTCGCCTTTCGGCATCTTCAGGCATTCAAGTGCACGGATGAACTTGAACTGACGCTTAGCAAATGAAAGTTTCGTGTTTATATAAGATATAAATGCATCACTGAGTCCAAAGCCATTGCTGGCGAAAAGAATGAGCCCATGGGAATGCCAACAGATTTGAGTAGTGAGCAGTTTCAAGAATTATATATTTTTTTTGTCGGCAAAGGTTTTATGATTATATGATTTTATGGTTATATAGGCCCTAAAGACTTAAAAAGAGAATGAAGTTATCTGACTGTGACAAATATTGGAGGTGTTCAGTTTATTAGAAGATTTCGTTATGGAATATTTGTATTTTAATTAAAAACTAAACAAAAACAGTACAATTATTTAAGATTTCGACTGAAGGTGCTTGGTGGAATTTCAATATTTGGGTGTAACATTTTTATCCAAATACGGACAGTCATAAGCTCTTTTTCCAAGAAATTTTAGAAATCAACAAAGCACAGCTGCAAAGTCTTCGAATTTTAAATGAAATATCAAACATTCCCACATCTCCACTTCTATACCCTATATTATAGGGTATAGAAGTAGAAGTAGCGGGGCCCACTTGCCATCATGCAAACTATCCACTAATATGGCCAGTCCACCACTGTATCTACATATCTTCCTGCCTATTTGTTGGTTGACATGTTGGTATAAAATTTTACTACGCGATCAAAGTGGAATAAAAAAGTAATTAATTCAAATTTTATATTGAAAATTAATTTTAAAAGAGACCGCCGAGCCAATTGAAAATGTACAAGGTATTTGACATTTAATATCTTCGTATTCAGACCGATAGATCGCGTTTATAGATAACAAGGCCACTGATAAGACACCAACCAGAAAAGTACGAGTATCAACATAAATATTATTTTTTCTGGGAGAATTTTGGTTTTTTAGTTGTGAAGGTGTTCTACATTATTGTTTTTTAGACATTTTATTTTTCATCTAGTACATTATACGAACCTACATTCTTCTACACACAGTAATAATGTTGCGTACACGGGCTTGTCTGTTTTCAAAAAACCAAATACTAATATTCGAAAGCAGCTTTTTTTATCTTGGTTTAACGGTTTCTAATATTGGAATCTATTGTTACAAATAAAACGAGATGAAATATTACATAAATTTTATGAAATATTTGAATTCATAAACCGGTTTTTTCTCAAGTCGGTTTCTATATAAGCCCTAATTGACAGCCCTAGTGTAAGTTGGCGTAAAAGACTGATGGGTGATGATAAAATTCATTAAAAAAAAAACGAATCATCATTGATTGTACATTTTCGTTTACATCGCGAATATTACGAAACACAAATCGACTATTTTCAATGTTTTATTTAAGGGTCCTTTTTTCAACATTTATTTTACGTAGAAGAGATATATTACTGTAAAACAGGGATGCACAGCCCTCGACCCGTTTGAAATTGTTTGCGGGCTTCGAAAGTTTTCAAGTTAATTAATCCATTTAATTTATTTATAAACAAGCTTCTTCATCGATGAAGCAAAATAAATCGATTCATAGAAACTTTTTGACGAAAATCAGGATGCAATTTGGCGGCTTAATACAACAAATAATAAGTCTAATTCGAAAGAATAATTTGATTTTTGTACATAAGACTTACTGTACGTTAATTTTAATATGCCTATAACCTTCCCGGAAGTGCAAGCAAAAAGTTTGTCTAAGTTTTATTGAAATCGTATCAGCGGTTTGACAGCCCATAGAGTACGAACAAACAAACATACATTTTTATATATTAGATATTAAATTAGCTATATACTGGCTGGATGAGATGATGTATTGCGTAGAACTAAAATACTTTTATATTTATTCTACCAAGTAAATACCAATAATAAGCCTCAAAACTACAAAGACAAATTCACAGCATTCACTTTTGAATTATAAGTACAAAATCTATAAATATTTAAAACTAAAATCAATTTTTGTAAATGAGTACATTAAATTTAATGTTTTAATGCGCCCCGAACTCATTATGTATGATGCGGCCATAAAGTATTTGAACGGGCGGTGATGGGAAATTAACTCAACTTTATTAATCTTCGAAAATTCATATATTTAATGTTTAACAAAAAAAACCGTAAAAAAACATTTTTTACTTAATTCTAGTAAAATGTTTACGATCTTTGCTCTATACTTCCTTGTGCCATTTATAACGTCACAAAACACACAAGCAGTCAATCTTAGTTATTTGCATTGTATGATAAAATATACGCAAAAATCTCGTTTAGTTTAATTGTTTTTTTTTTGGTAATCATGCCGATCTTATCAGATGAAACTCAGCCTCATTTGATTAGAGTTATCGCGCAAAAAAACGTCCAGACAAATATTAGTTTTTACCACCTGATTGTGGTTAAGTACCAATTAAAACTAATATTTACACTTATGTAGTACAAAGAAACTGATTAATTACTTATGAGAACAGTATCAAAACAAATTACATATGTACCTTTTCGCGTGTTTTTACTTGAGTTCGCAAATCGATTTACCAATATGTACAGTGGGTCTATTTACGCGTAATGCGTTCCGAAAGATTCAGTGTACGTCGAAAACCTCGTAAGTCGAGGTGAAATATAACATCATTAGTAAATAGATAAGAATTTGTATACAATATCACCCCTGAAGAATACTTTATTTATTATGTTTTAAGAGTTAAGGCATTTATGTTAAATGGATAAGATTTATCAGTTTTTAAATGAAACCGATTTTAATCGTTAACATAAAACATAAGTGGGATGTTTTTATGCTAGCGTTAAGTTATTGATTCCACCAATGGTAATTAATTTTATTGGATAATATTATTATGTTGTTGGCAAAGTGTGAAAAAATTCAATACGAGTTTCAAATGAATATTTTTTTTTCGATAAAAGTTTGGAATTCAATCGATTCGACTGTGTCAATGATTATAAAAAAAACAATTTGCATTTTATGCGTGAATATGTAAATCAACAAAATTAAATGTTTTATTCGTCGTATTTCTTAATGCCTAAGGATTTTAACGATAACGGTTATCAGTTGCCAACGCCAATATCAACACCAGATCGCAAAGGCATAGGTCAGTGGTTCCCAAAGTGGTTCCTGTGGACCCCCAGGGGTCCGTAAGACTGCTGAGGGGGTCCGTGACAAATTAAAAATCATTTGGGGGTGCGAGGACAACGTCAGGGGGTCCGCGAAAGAATAAATATTTTTAGAAAAGAGACTTTGAGCGACTGAGTAACAAACAGTTCTCGCAGAAAAAAATCTGTTAATATACCTCCATTAGAAGGGCATATGCTCCACATTGCAGACATGGATAAAAAAATACCATTCAAGGCATAAACTTTATTATTTCACTTGGGGGTCCACGGTCAGATTTTGCTTAAAAGGGTCCATGAGCACAATAAGTTTGGGAATCACTGGCTTAGGTGATCCTTCGTTTCAGGACTCTTATCAAACAAAAATATGATATTATCCGAAGTAAGGCCAATTATATTTTTTTTATATAGATATATCGCAGAATGCTAAGTATGCAAGAATGCAAGCAAAATTCAATCAATACTTTATCTGCTTCGCAACTTCGAAGTATTTTTATAGTAGTATCAAGACTGTAGTTTCAGAGTCAAGACACCGAGTAATGCTTTGAGATTAAGCGAGTCCCTTGTTAACGTATTGGCAGCCAAAAACTTTATACCAATCAAAAGTGCCACTACTGCATGCTACTAAGTTTTAAACATATTAGGAGTCCGAATCAATTCAAAACAATTAAACTGTTTGTTAAATAAATAGTATTTTCTATGAATAGAAAAAAAACAGAGAAGATTTCTCAATCCTTTATCGAGATAATGAGAGATAAAATATTGTCATGAGATATTCACACACCGTTCACATAGAAAGTTGTAATCTGTAAGTACATAATATAGTTTGAATTGTCTGAATGCTGTACTCTTCCATTGGTCTTATCGTTAGCGACCCGGGTTTCGCCTTCCGGAATCTTCAGGGTTTATCAAGTGCACGAATGTACTTTATTTAGTATAAGTAACTCAAATGTATTCGAAATTTAGCATATTCATTTTACCGATTGATGAAATGATGGTTGTACATACTAGAAAAAAGGGAAATTATTTTGAAAATTAAAGACCATTTCAATATAGGAATCGGCGTTGTGATTTAATTTGAAGTCGAAGTCAGAGTCGGAGTCGTTTTATTTTTTAATGACTACAGCTATAAGCACCTAGTAAATGTGCCATTTCTTTTTTACTATCAGTGATGAGTACTTCAGATCATTCTTCATAGCATGGCCATAATTAAAAATAATGCTTTTCTTGTTATACCTATGCAAATTATTCTGAATTTTCAGTATTAAGCAGCATGAGAATCTGCTATCAAAAAATAACATTTACATAAATTACTGTCACAAAGTTACGAATGATGTACTAAAACTGCATTTCAAAAAGCATATTAAAAATTTTATGCGTATTTTCCGGCATTTAAGATTTCTCGTTAAATTTAAATGACTTAAAATTCAAACAGAAGTAATAATATTACGCAATAAATTTAATACAACCTCGATTAAATGGACTGTATTTTTTTAAACTACGTTATAAGTTGAATAAATTCCGAATTCCAATCAATAAAGGAGCTAAACAAAAAAAGGCGTTATATTTGATATTCAAAAGATTAAATCTTAAAACCATGTGTATTAAAAAAAACTACTCAGTCTTTATCGCTGTGGAATTATAATTATTAAGGTAGCATTTACCAATTCATAGCCAATTTAAAATCTTGGAAGAGAAACATTATTAAGTGATACATATCTCATATATCATACTTCGGGGATCAATTCCACCTGATCTAGGGGATCAAATAAGACCAATGTGATGTTTGACCAAACCTTTCATGACTCTGATAGGAAATTTACTACCCCGGGCAGATTGCCGGAAAGGTCAACAACTACAAAACATTAAGTACACCGAGTACACATCTCAAAAGGCGGTAACAAAAAGGAAGAGCTACATATTTCCGAATATCCGTGGAGTCACGTTCAATTCAATGCAGATTGTCTGGAACTGTATACGACTGAAAATATATGACATGTTTTTCTTGTCACCTACATACATTTTACTAGTGACAATGGCGGATTATGCACATTGCAGGACTCAGGCGCAATTAAATTTGGAAGCTCTGTTTTACGGATAAAATAAAAACGTCAAAAAATCCAACTAGAATAGTTCAAATATATAAAAAATCTGAGACAAAAGTTTATGGGTTAAATTATACAAGCTATTTTTGTAGCCCCTAAAATTCAAGTCCCCAAGCGCGCGCCTCATTTTCTTGTAGGATAATCCGCCTCTGACCAGTGCTGAATTGTGATTCATGGACTCACTTGACGAAGACCGGATACTCAACTGTATTGGTTTGATTTCGCGATTATTTTGCGTTGTGAAGAGATGTTGGAATTGGCTGGGCAACGTGCTACGGATGAATCTGGAAAGCCTCAAACCTGCTTGCCTCTTCTTCCGTACGGTGGGATTCCAGCTTCCAACGTTCCCGAGTAAAACTGAGATAGTACATCGAGGCAGATTTCATTGCATTTTGCGTAGTTTTAATGTTTTTTTTAACAAACATAGCACCAATAAAACATTCCGTTTGACTTTTAAAATAAGGCTTTATGAAACAGTGTCACTAAATCCCATTACATCGCTTCAGCTCTTTTGTGGGTAGATTTTAATCTCTTAATAATAATTCATATGGCTTCTTTTTTTAGTCAGATACTCTACATTCACCCATATTCTATTTTAAACGTAACGATAATCAATAAACTAATTATTTATCACTCGGCAAACAGCTATATGTCGTAACCCACTAATGACATTTAGTGTGCTACGATATATCATCGTTGTAACTAAGAAAATTACATTGAATGCTATATTGTGGCTGTTGTTAATATCTATCCGTGTTTCAAATAATATACGTAGGAAGGAAAGACGACTATGTAATACTATTTTACTATATAATAAAACTCACATAATGTATTTAAAAATTCGCCCGTGAAAAGTCAATTAAAGAGAAATAAAGTTATTTATTGCACGTAAAATTAACAGTTTTTGACAACAGCTTACTAATGTTTTGGAAAGTGTGTGTGACAGCGCGCTGTATTTTCACTAAACCAAAAATCTATCGCACTATCGAGGGCTCAGTTTAGCGATAATATGCATTACCAAGCCAATAATATGTTATCTTTGAGTACTAATACAACTAACTATCGAAATTTGTGATTATATATACAATTTCATCAATCCTTAAGTCTTAACAATTCTACACAATAATCCACTGGTGAATTAATGTTGAGTAGAGTGACCAACCATTCTAAATAAATCGAGGCAATCAAAGAATAATTGTATGTTTCGACCGACTTTATTAGGCTCACAAATATGTCAGTATTTAATATGCCCCGCGCAAGACTTTTACCAATGAACTATTTTATCTTGTCAGTCGGCCGATTCCTGAACTAGCATTGTCAGCTTAGTTTCAATATAGCACAAATAAAATTGTTTAGTTTTCAATGATACTTGTTTATTTTTGTTTGTAAGAGTGATACAATAATATTTACAGTGCTTTTTTTTTTTTTTTAACCATGTCCGCTCCCAATGTGGAGCATATGGACTCCTAATAGAGTTTATCACAACAGAAGTGTTTCTACGAGAACTGCTTGTTACTCAGTTGCTCAACCTCTCTTTTTCCAAAGAGAGTAGGGATAGAAGGATAAGGCTAGGACAGGATTAGTGGTAAGCTAATCGCTGTCGATACGCCCCGTTCATAGGATAGGAAAGGTGAGAGGGGGGAATTCAAGACATCACATACATCCATGCCTTTGAACAGAAATTCATAAATCGACTGAAAAATCAATTTATAAAACTGTCCGTACCGGGATTTGAACCCGGGCCCTCTGTAGCCGAAGCCAACACCGTTGACCACTCGACCATACAGGCGACAGGGTGCTTTTAGACGAATAAAAATATAATAATTTGGACAATCAATCTGAAATAAGAAAATAAATTATATCACATAGTGATGTTTTTTTGTTGTTTTGTTTTGTTTAATGATATTTTTTTACCTGTCAAACACTCCAAAAAATATTTTCGACATTGTTATGTTTTGTCTTCTCAAAAAGTTGGTTACCCTTATGTAATACGTATCAGTGGTGACGCAATTTTTGTAGTGCTGTGAATAACTTTTTCTTTTATTTCACTATTAGTTTTAATGTATAGTATTTTACAAAATACCTACAATTTTTTGACCATAAATATATTAAATGAGACATAAAAATGAATTATCCTCTGTTCTATATGTAAAAATCAGAAATTTATTTTTTAGATAAAATGGCTGACAAACTTCATGAGTATGAGGGCTGGACAGGGAGGGCACATTTAATGCGTGACAATGCTCGGGAGCGATGGGCATCAAGTGATATCAAAAGTCGAATGAAGAATTTCTCCCTTCGCCCCTCAAGACAGCCACCTCCTCAACAACAGTGTAATGATGCAATGGATCCCGCAGCTGATTACACTCACATATACAGGTATCAAAAATTATCCATTGATTAATAGAAAGAGAAAGTGGCATGGATGGAAACGTCTTTTTGTCTACGCTAATTAACATCTTTACAAATATTGAGGACAAAATCATTCCAATGGTTTTTTATCGACAGCGGTAGAATAAAGTACATTCGTGTGTCTCGTGAAAACTTGTACTTTTTGAGATACGTGTTTGTAGAAAATATATGACGAGATAAGTCTTTTTTTTACTGTTTTTCAAAATATCAAGATCCAAGACTAAAAATACTCAATTTCAATCTCTAAAATATTTGAAACTTGTAGAATAATATAAAATCACTCTCACATTAAATTTACATACTGTCTTTACAGTGTGTTATTTATTTCATGTAAAATCAAATGCATGTGTGTTTCAACACAAATTCAAGGAAAACAAAATAGTGTCGATTTTTTATAAGACGCTTTCTCTGCTTGAAATAAATATCTATTACAAATTATCAAACAATTGAACTCAAAAAAAAGAATCTGAAATTGCTGTACTTCTCATATATGGCTGTTTTGTTATAGGAGTGTGACAATGCCAGGTCTAGTTGAATATAACTTACATTTTTGACCAATGCTGGTGGAAAAGGATTATTGTAAAACTCTAATACAAATATTACATTTTACACGGAACATTAGTTAGTTACTAAAAGAACTATTCAATCTATTATATCCAGGGCTGTGCATTCGGAGTTGGAGTCGGAGTCGCGGTATTTTGACCAGAGTCGGAGTCGTAAAAAATGAGCGGCTCGATTTTATTTTGAAAATTGTATTTAATGATATTTATTTAAACAAAATAATCCGAAGTGTTGACATTTCATGCTTGGCTGACTAAAGATGATCTGATGGTATCCATATCGACTGTGGAAAGGAAAAAGGACTTAACCCACAGTTTCTTCAAAACAGGTTTTTTTCGATAATCACAATGTATCAAACTTGATACACGTTCTATCAAAAGGATGCAAGCTGCAAATGCCGAATTAGTATCTAAATTTAGCTTTTAAGTTTGAAAAAATGACCTTGTAAAAAACTATAACCAAGAAAAAAGACTGAAATAAAGGTTTTTCCTTGACAATTTCTTTAATTAATATTAGATTATGTCAATTAAACACCAGTTTAGAAGTCTCCGTGCACTTCAGGGTTGTGTATAATTCATAATTTGCATATGTCACAAAATCATCAAAACTCGTTTTTAGCGCCTCCTGTAAAATTTGATATGTGTGGGTTAAGTCCTTTTTCCTTTCCACAGTCGATATATATAATTTAAAATGAAATTTTTGAAAAAAATCCTCAGAGTCAGAGTTGTTGATTATTTTAAAGCTGGAGTCGGAGTCGTTTTTTTGATTATATCACTAGTCACAATGTAATCTGACCAAACAATTTTCATTATTGGATATAGAAACTTTATATTGACAGTCCTAATCTAAGCTGTTTATAATATTTATTTCACTGAAGATTAGATAATTATTTAAATATTTTTTTATTCCTCTAAATCCTACATCAAGGGTACCCACCATATTGATCTGGAAATTTCTTGATTGACATTCTTTCTTTGTACAATTTTAGGAAAAAGACAAGACTTGAACTAATCAGAATATCTGCAGCAGTAATGGGAATAGAATTTTCCTACGCTGGTGAAACAGCGTTTGTGTCACCGACATTACTAAAAATTGGAGTTCAGCACCAGCACATGACACTCGTTTGGGGTCTTTCTCCACTAGTTGGATTCTTCCTCACACCAATTCTTGGATCACTGAGTGATAGATGTAGACTTCCATTCGGGAGAAGAAGACCGTTTATTTTACTTCTTTCAATTGGAGTACTGATAGGTAAATATTAATTACTAGGAACTAACGAATGGCAGTGCCACTTGTCAAAATTCATGGCTAGTTCTGCAACAGAAATAATTATAATTATAATCACATGCAGATTTTACTAATAGGTACTCAAATTTGATTTGACAATAGATACACTTTTAACGGCAAATAAGTAAATTAGCTCAAAATGATTACATACTTCATAACTGACTTTAATGTATGAATATAAATATTATGTCAAAGTTTCCACTAATGATTTCTTTTTCTTAGTACACTTGTAACAGTTTAAATTGCTAACAAAATAATTTCATCAAATTTAGCTAAATAGTAAATGCATGTTTCAGAAAACTTACAAAAATTCATAGATTGCTTTTTATATCCTTGTTTATCATGACGCATTACAATAAATTATTGAATTATTCTGTTAATTTCAAATAACATTAATTCAATTCAACTTTAAATGTAAGGACACAGACATAAAAAAAAACACAGAATTGACTTTAAAAATCTGTATAAATCAAATTCCCTGACATGTTAAGCCACTGTTGGGCAACTGAGAGCTAATAAACCATAATTAGAGATACCTGCCATAAATATAAATATTATAAATCAATAAACAAAAATACAAATACAATAGAATTGCGACAAATATTCATTTAAAAGCTATTTGTGGTATCATTCCTTACCGATTAGAGTATATATGGGCAACCAACGGACGGATCCGGACCGCCGAGCTATTTTGTCCGGCGCTGATTCATCTCGGCGAAGTATTAGAGAAAAAATGAATAGTTCTAGGGAGGGATTAAATAATGGAGATGAGACGGGCGCTTGCGATAGCTCCACTTTAGTAGTTCATGATCACCACCATATAAGAAATAGCAACATGTTTTATTTAATTTAATATTACTTTATTTTGCTTAATAATTTGGTCCGGCCCTTGACTCGGAGACAGAATGATAATTTGGCCCCAGACCTAGGAAAGGTTCCTCATGCCTGGATTAGAGTGACCAATGGGTACATTATCCACTCTTGAGTCATGTCAGTATATGGGTGCACTCTCTGTTAATTTGAATGTGTTTTCTATTAACCTTAACCTTTCAGCTCCCTCTGTCGTAAGAAAGCCATAAGAGTTATCTGATTTAGTTTTAAAAAAATCAAACAAACCGTGTTATATTATTGCTATTTATTCAAGTTAAAATATGTAGATAATAATACATCTTTTGATCTGCCGTCCAGGATTACTGTTAGTTCCCAACGGAGAAGACATTGGATATGCACTGGGGGATTTCTATGACAGAGGTTACCTAAATGATACTAAATTATCGCTGCCCATACTTCCTCATCGAACGTCTGCAAACAAAGATGATATTAAATTTACAATGCCAAATTCTACAATGTCTCCACTGGCAGATGGGCCAATATCAATAACCCCACATCCGTGGGGTATATTCTTCACAATCCTTGGAACGGTTCTATTGGACTTTGATGCTGATGCCTGCCAGAGCCCTGCTAGGGCATATTTATTGGATGTTACATTACCAGGTAAGTGATTTGTAATAGTTTAGTTCCATTGTTTTACAACTAAAAATTGATAGTTTTGAGATATGGCTGACCAAAGTCTTGGCGCATCTAAGCTGAGTTGTAAAAACATTATTAATATTATATGCCTCTTTTTTTTAACCAACCATTTAGTTATTTATTTCAATATTATTCAACTTTGTTGGACTGTTGAGAGAAATATAAAATGATATTTCGAGTTGTATTTATATCGACTGTGGAAATAAAAAAGGATGTAACCCACAGTTTTTTCAAAACAATTTTTTTTTGATGATCACAATGGTTCAAACTTGATATACGCTCTGTCAAAAAAATGTAAGCTGGAAATGCCACCGAATTAATATTTAAATTTATCTTTTAAGTTTGAAAAAAGATGAGCTTGTGAAAATTTAAGCCAGTAAAGAAGACTGAAAAAAACGGTTTTTCTTAGATAATTTCTTTAATTAATATTAGAATATGTCTATTAAAAACCAGTTAAGAAGTCTCCGTGCAGTTCAAGGTGTATATTTCATGATTTGCACATGACCCAAAATCATCAAAACACGTTTTTTGTGCTCTTGTACGGGTTACGTCCTTTTTCCTTTCCACAGTCGATATGGAACTGAGTGATTGTTTATATTTCAGTATTTCCATTATGCAAACATCTGCCTACCAAGAGAAAAGTAGTATTTATTTCTAGTTATCTATGTAATATAATAAGTAATATTCAGTTTCCAATGCTAAATTATAATATCATTGCATTACATTGCAGCTGATCACGCAAAAGGTCTAAGTACATTCACCATAATGGCAGGCATGGGTGGATTTTTTGGATATGCACTCGGTGGTATTAATTGGGATGTCACCACTTTAGGTATGTATGTATATGATAAACAATTTTGTCATACCTGTATCAAAAATATAAAAAGCACCATGGTGACTGCTAGTGAATCAATTTTTAATACGACTGGTCATGTAGTGCATAGTTTCTCAACCTTTATGGGCCCGTGGCCCCTCTTGAGTCTCAAATTTTTCTGTGAACCCCATACCTGTTTTGTAACAATAAGTATAGGTTTAAAATATAAGTTTTATAAGGAATTTCCCAAAACGAAAAGACACAAGACTTTTTATTTAGGTCTTCTCAGACATTCCAATTTCTAAAACTGAGCAATTTACAGATTTTGCAAAATGTCTAAATATTTTGTCGGGGCTTTACTAAAATTTCGGCCCGAGTAGACCTCTAGTTTATTCACTAGCCGCATCTTCAGCAACCGACGTGCTAAGTATCCATATGAAATGATTGCACAATTATTAAGCAAATCGATTCCACACGGTTTTTTTGTACGTTTGATAAAATCAAATGTCTTAATATATGCATTATAATAATATATCGTCATCGTACTACCAGAAAGCTTAAAAAATTAAATTTCTGGGTAAGCAATAAATTAAGAAATTGAGCTTTTAGGATAAAGCCTCTAACTTCAATATTGTTTTGTTATATATTATAGTAAATTATAATATCAAAATAAGGATGGATTTATGCTTATCTGACACAAATAAAGATGGGAATTAATAGGCAAAGACAATTACATGCCTTAAAATTTGCATTAATAATAATTGCATCAACTCAGTTATTATAACCATATCCGCTCCCAGCACTTGGACTCCTAATGGAGTTTATCTCAACAGAAGTGTTTCTAAGAGAACTGCTTGTTATTCAGTTGCTCAACCTCTCTTTTTCCGCAGAGAGTAGGAATAGAAGGAAAGGGCTAGGACAGGACTAGTGGTTAGCTAGTCGCTCTCCATACGCCCCGTTCATAGGATAGGATGGGAGGGGGGAATTAAAGACACCACATACATCCATGCCTTTGAACAGAAATTCATAAACCGATTGAAAAATCAATTTATAAAACTGTCCGTACTGGGATTCGAACCCATGAACTCCGTAACCGAAGCCAATGACTTTGACCACACGACAACACAGGCGGTAACTCTGTTATGCCAACCTAAAATTATATCCAAGTTTTTCATTGTGTACTTAGTATTTTTTTGTTAATTTTGTAACTTACTAACTTTTGCCAGGACGGTGATTTCTTTGTAAAATAAAAACATTACTTCAAATTGTAGTATATATATTTCCCTAAACAATTCATGAGCAGTGACAGTAGGTGAACATTTGTACATAAAATGTTTAAAAATATCGCACGAGCAAAGCAATTTATAGCGATATAAACATGGAAATTTATATTCAATATCAAATTGAACTAATTTACAATGACATTGATGATAAAATTTCAGGTGTGCTTCTCGGTGGACACGTTCGCGCTGTGTTTTCTCTCATCACTGTAATCTTCATTATTTGTGTGGCATACACAATTACAAGTTTCAGTGAGATTCCACTAGAAATACTAGAAAATGATGCTTGCATCCAAGAGATAATTCTCGCATCAAATGAAAATAATGAAACAACAACTATCAATAATGAGAAAGAAAAATCTTATGGAGCAACTGAAAACAAGAACGAAGAAACAACTTCATTCAGTGTAAGAAAACCTTAAATAACCTTTCCGATAAGAATAACTTAACCCTTTTATGAGACCACTGAGCGAAAAATAATCTGGCGATTATTTTCGCACAAGTACTGCGAGATGATTTGATTTTTCTTCTTTGGCCATCTTCGCTCCCTATGTGGAGTGTTTCCCTGTCAAACCTGTGATGGTGGTCAATGGCTGGGGGTCCTACATGGGCATGTCAATGCCAGTAGATGTGCCTACGCTAAAATGGTGGGAAATGCCGCACACCAGCAAGTCCCATCTGCTGGCCGTGGCGTCCATCGGGCAATGCAACAATGTTGTAGCTAACAGCAGGAGACTGTCCGGCGCCTCAAAACTGGGCCACTGGCTAAGGGAAGGAAATCCCCGACAGAAAAACCAGGGTTGAGACGACCCTTAGAGCCCTTGTGACCCAGGCCTCGGGAGCGCAGGGTTAATCACCCTGCATCCTTAAACTCAATACCGATTAAAACACCGCCACAAGCGCCTCGGACACCCCGATTAGATTAAAAGGTTAAAATTTGAATAATGTAAAGATTATGTTCATTCATTTCATTCATTTATCATTTGTATCATATTTTTTTGCTAGTTATTTGTTATACCGCGGCTATTTTCAAACAAGTACCGAGAGATTAGTATTCGCTCCTCGGTCGTAAAAGGTTTAACTTGTTCTCAATTTTAAGGTGTTTACTGTAAATGTATGTATCAAGATGGTTTGTTGCAAAACTAGTCAGCTAATGAATTTGAATTTATGATTTGATCTGCTAATAATGTATCACATTAAAATATAATGATATAGGTGTGTACTTCAGTAACTTTTGTACTATATTAAATAACTGTGTAATATCTCTAATGCTTTATTATTTTAATAATGTTTCAAAAACAGATTTATCAGGTTTTATACGGTATATACTATTAATCCTTAAGACTACAGATGGTAGCAAATTTTTTGGAATGGTTTCATTGTTAAAACGAGACTTAACCGGAGCAGCTCGATAAATACTAGTCTTTCCATAGCCTTATCTGTTTTCTTTTTGGAAAGTTCTTGTAGGAAAACTTCTGCTGTGATAAGATCATCCATATGCTCATCATTCAAAGCAAACATCGTTTGAAAAATTAAAGATAAATAAAACTTTAACAATCCTCTTTTCAATTAGAATTCTTATTTTCACACAATCTTGCCAATATTTTCTTTCCTTAGATTTACTAGCATGCTAATTAATGATTTTCATTTGTTGTTACAGACTAACCCATTTAAAAACCCTGAATTACTAGAAGAATTTAAAGGAGATACGAACGGCATTGTGAAATCTATATCTGAAGATAAAGAAAACTGTCAGATCAAGACCAATGAAACAGAAGAAATTTCATTAATACATTACTTGAAATCTATTGTGATAATGCCATATTCTCTACGAATACTTTGTTTGACAAACCTCTTCTGTTGGATGGCCCACGTGTGCTATTCACTGTATTTTACCGACTTTGTAGGAGAAGCTGTTTTCAATGGCAATCCAGCTGTAAGTAGAAATGTTTTAATGTTTTATTACGATCCTTAAATTTCTTGCATTCAAAAGAGAAAAAAATGAAACCAACCGCAAAGCTTTGAATGATTAGATAACTTGGTGAAGGAGCAGTAGTCTGTAGAAAACCTTCAACGGTTCAACGAAATGGAGACTTGTTAAATCACTCACATAATGAGTTTGAAACAAGTGAGCAATTTTTCTTAACCATGGTAAAATATAACTTTATAAACCAGGGTTTGGGTAAATATAAAAATTGTGAAGGCCTAAAATGTCTTGTAACATATTGAAACTCATTAATATAGTTCAAATTTTATTATTAAATAGGCACCTGACGGATCAGTCTCCAAGGAGCTTTATGAAGAAGGAGTGCGCTTTGGATGCTGGGGAATGTCAATGTACTCTCTTTCGTGTGCATGTTACTCTCTTATCATAGAGAAACTGATAAAGCGATATGGGTAAGTGATAAAAAAAAATATATGTTATTCAAGCTTGGCCCGTATTTAATTCAACAAATTCAACAGAAAAACAAAAACAGTTAAAATGAATTTTATAAAAATAAGATAGCAGTAACATCTTGTTAAATAGTATTTCTGAAAATCAAATTAAAATTAGATCATTCATTCTCTACACGTAATTGTGAATATTGTGATGTGTTCAAAATGTTGAAATATGATGTTTTTTTGCCAAAATATTGATACCATACCATTAACATTCAAAAAAGTATTGATTATACTGCACTGTGAGGATTAGTTCCATATGATAAAACAAGGTAAACACATTTGCATCTGAACTATATTGGAAGTCAATATTTACCCTTAACCTTTCATAGTGTATGGCTTCTGTTGCAAGTATTATAATTCTAGCAACATTTTTAAGCAGAATGTCACACTGACGCAATATCATAAAGATTTATTTTTAATCTTTTCAGAGCCAAGGCAGTTTATGTTGGAGGATTGTTGACTTACAGCTTAGGAATGTTACTAATGGCAGTGACCAAACATAAAATCGGAGTGATTTTCTTCAGTTGGACAGCCGGCGTTATGTATTCTACGCTGTTCACAATGCCATACTTATTAGTTGCGCATTACCATGCACAAGGAACGGTGAGGAAAATAGTTTATATTATTTATTAATGGCCTAGTAACGGAGTCAAAAATACTCGACTCGATTTTAATGCTTGCATATTTTATCAATGTCAATCTTTTTTTAATCAAACGAGAAGAATTTCAATTAGCATCAATCTTATTTTATGTTTTTTTTACTAATAGAAGAAGTATTAATAATTTTGATAACATAATTAATAAATTTAAAGAAGTAATTTTAATCAGGCAAAAAGAGAATTATAAGCAGCAATATGTACTTTTATGTACTCCCTAAACTATTCAAACCCACTCTCTTTTCACGAAACACAAAAATTATAAGACGTATGACCAGCTTTAGCGTATAGGTTAGAGCAGTGCTTCCCAACCTGTGGGCCGCGGCCCCTCAGTGGGCCGTAGGATATCTTGCGGGGGCCGCGAAATTCAGTAGAAAGTACAATAATCTATATATTTAAGTCTATCAAATCGGTGTTTCCCATATTGGGGGCCGCGGAATTTCTTAAGGGGGCCGCCGGATTGGATTGGATAGAAATTGGATTCTGGGGGAAAAGTATAGCAAATAGAGGTTCGTCGGTGAGCTAAAAAAAAAAACTAGTTTCTGTGACAATCTGAGGAAAAAGTATACCAAATTGCAGATTTCACATTCCTCGGTGAGCTAAAAAAAAAAAAAACCAGTTACGGAGACAATTGAGGGCCGCGGATTATTTTTTTTAGAATTAGGGGGCCGTGGAACGAAAAAGGTTGGGAAGCACTAGGCTAGAGGTTCGGGTGATTAGATGCAATCACAGAAGCTGCAAGCGTTTGAGTGTAAGAAATCTATTATGATAACATTTGACAGCATCAACACAGCCATTACAATAACCTGTATGTTGAGCCAGATATATAGCGTTTATGGATGAGTAGACGCCTCCTAAAAGTATCACTCCTGATAAAAGACAGAGTAGTAGAATACTGTTACTTCACTGGATGGATGGGTGCACAAATAAATATAGGTGCTTGTAATGATTGGTGTGGGAAGACGTAGGAACGGGTGAAGTGGAGGAGACTGTTTCAGATGGTTCACCTTAGATTCTAAGCCCTAGGGCCTAATCTCTAGCGCTAGAAAAGAAGATAGAAGAAAATATCTTGAATTCCATTTTATAATTTTTAATATTATAATGACGATAAATACAATTTAATATCTCACATAAAAATGTATCATATTTGTCATAGGTTTTATATTTGTTTGAAATTATTCTTTTGCAGTTTGAAGTAACCAAACATGGAGAGGCCAAACTTGGTAGCCAATTAAGAGGATTGGGGACAGACGTCGCTATTGTTAGCAGCATGGTTTTTCTGGCGCAATTTATTTTGTCAATGTGCATGGGGTCTATTGTAAGCTGGTCTGGAACAACAACAGCTGTAGTGTCCGTTGCAAGCTGTCTATCTTTTTTCGGTGCAATTTCTGCTACACAAATAATGTACCTTGATCTTTAGAAAATATATCCAATAATATAATATGTTATTTCACACCTGCTACAATAAAAGAAGTGTGATAGTAATAAATACCAAATTCATATGTCTGTATTTGTAAAAAAAATGATGATATCAATATATCACTGTAACCACATCATTTTATTTTGCATAATGAATAAGAAATACAATAATGATAAATATAATAACATTCAAAGAAAATAAAAATATGTTAATAACGTTCCACCAATCAATATTCCTTTGTCTTACAATAACTATCAAATTTTGATTCTTTTTGTGCATGTAAAATGAACATAAGTCTTGCAATCACACAAAAATATTCTAACAATCTATAATCATAAAAACATTGTCAAAGTATTTTTTTATTGTAATGTATTATCGTTGCAAGTATATAAATAAATTTTAGGTTATTTTTCTTACTTACCATGAGTAAAAAAAGTTAAGTTAAGAAATCATTTTTGTTCATTGTGAAATGAAATTTCCTGAAATTAAATTATTTCAAAACCCATCTTCTTGAAACTTGGTCATATTGATTGAAACTAGTGCAACATTGAAGTAAGTTATTTTGTTTGTGCTCTGCCCTATTCAGTAATATTGTACATTATTTTCAGTCTAACATATAAGTATAAATTTTTCCTAGATCATTGCTGTGATGAAAATGATTTATAATTTTATATGAATATTTCCTCAATTTATTATGAAAGATATATCATCTAATCATTTTAGCAGCTTATTCCCTTGACAAAATCGTTTATAAAGTAATTTATTTTGGACTTATATATAACATGTTTTTGTTATATCTTTTAATATTAAATTCTATGATGCCAAATGCTAATGTTTCATAAAATTGTATACATTTAATTTATATACATCATTATACACTTAGGCAGCTCATAAGTCATTTTGTAATTATTAAGAACCATTTACTGAAGTTATTTATTGTCCAATAACTTTGACAAAATAGCGTGCTTTCTTTATCCCTTTGCCAGTGGTGTAGTGCTAACAAAAAAAGTCTGAGAGCCCTGATTAATTATAATATTTTAATGCTCTCTAACACAAGGGTGGGCTGGAGGGGCATGCTCGGAGGGGCTTGCACGAGCTTCTTGTTAATTTAAGAGAAAACAATATTCTTAGATTAAATTAGTACATGCAATTTCTGACTTAAATATTATCTACGACAGCTTCAGTATACACATCAGTCGTACATTTTAAGCCATTTACATTGATAAGTTTACGGTTAATTGCATATTGTTACATATTATAAGTGTATTAAGTAACAATCGATTGCTTATTTCAGTATTGCATATAATTGCAAAGAAGTGATAAAAAAATTCACTCATTCCCCAGAACAACCAGAAGTGCTTTGAAATTCAGCGAGCCCCTTGTTAACGTATTGGTAGACCACCACTGCTCTAACTGCAGTGATCCCATTTCGACAATGACAATTTTTCAACAAAACGTTCTTCCAATCCATTACTACTAAAATCATTTTACTATATTTATGTAAAAATTAACATTTTTCGCAAAATTTCTGAAGCGTTTAGAAAAAGTGTGGGAGTGTTGACCCCACACGTCCCTGTCCCACTACATCACTGCTGTTGCCATGTAACTGTTAATAACATTAACATTATCACAAAACGAAAATAATTAAGGTATGTAAACGTTAAGTTATTTATTAGTAGTATGAACTACTGCACTTACTATAAAGTAAAGTAACTATAAAGTACCAATAAAAGTAAATTTGATAACATTGTTTTTCCACTAGTTGAACGAATTGTGAAACGTGTTAACTTTGTTCAAACTATAAATTAATTTCAATCGGTGGAATATAACAATGTAAGCAATTTGAATTTTTATTATAAATGAATTTCCACAAAGATACCTTGGTGAGGTAGGTACCTATTGTGATTTATTATTTTTGAACAAAATCTTCTAAAAGTAATTTAAAAATTTAAGTTACTTCTTCAATGATCTCCATTGAGTGATATTTTACATAAGTTGAAATATTATTAAGCATATATTATTAATCATAGAAAAATATAAATGCTATATAATCACAAATCTAATATTGATAAGCACAAATAAGTAGAAAATTGATGTACGGCGCTTGCATACAGTGTGTTACTATTCCTAGTTTGTAAATATATGTCGAAATAAATAAAAATATTAAGTATTACTCAAATATAAATCCATAAACTCAATTTTATTTAGCATTGAAAAGTGGCGGATTACCCTACAAGCGGATGTAGCGCGCGCTCGGGGCCTCCGAATCTTAGGGGCTTCAAAAATGGCTTATAATATATATCCCATATACTTTTATCCAGATATTTATATATTTTTATTATTTTAGATGAAATTTATGCTATCCAAAAATCAGGACCTCCAAATTCAATTGCGCCTGGGGCTTCCCATGTGCTTAATCCGCCACTGGCATTGAATATCTTATATCGATATATATATATCTCTATCTGAACCTGAAATCTGAGCCTAGAGAGATTTACTAGCTCATTACGAATTCTTCCTTAACTCTCCATCTTTCTTTCCTTACTCTTAAGGAAACTTAAGTATCTTTCTCTGAAGAATGCACATAATAATAATTGAAATCTTTTTTTTTTCAAAACGAATTTGCTTATTTGATATACGAAATGATTATTTTTTAAATGTTCTCAATACTTATCAAAAGTGATTATTATTTTGTCATAGTATGTTATCGATTAATGAAAATATTTATTATGACTGTTTGTTTGCATGTGCCATTGAAAATTATTTGTACCGTTAAAGACGAATTCTCATCTCTCCATAAATCACAAGCAAAAAATGATAAAAGCCTTCTCGAAAATATGTATTAATAATCAAATACCAGTGATAGTATTTAAATTTACAACATTTTTTCAAACTTTTTTAATTTACAATGTAAAGAGCGAGAAACAAATTGTTTTCACCTCAATGGTGCAGGATGGCAACAAAATCTTATTAGAGTATAAAAAGCATATGGTGGGTGCAACCATCTTCAGTGACAATTATTATGTAAATTATTTTCAAACATTCGTGTAATTGTAATTGTAAATATATTTAATTTGTTAACGTTTTATGAAATCTAAAAAAAAAAAGCATTTAGCATGTCAGTGTTTAAGCACGAAGCTAGCATCATTTTCAGTTTTTACAGAAAAATATTATTGGAACGGAATAATAAAGAATGATTAAATCAACTTGGATGTTTTTAAAATCCTATTAAAACTTCCCTTTCGGTGGTAAAAATTCTTTCGATGTGTTGCTGCTTAACACTTACCACCCGCATTTTGATGGAAAACCCAAGATGTACATTTTTTAAAAACATGTTTTTCACTTTGTTCTTTAAGAGCCAGCAACATATCGGAAGTATTATTTAGCACCGTAGGGGTAGTGTTAAGCTAGATTTTATGAATTACACGAATGATTGTAAATAATTGCAATCAACAATTAATTATAGGAGTTGCTGTAGACCAGTGTTTCCCAAATGATGGGTCGCGACCTGGTACCGGGTCGCAGAAAGCAAAATGCCAGGTCGTCAATTTCCTAGCATAAATCTGTATATTTACTGTACAATTTCGTAATACATCTCATTAATAAATTATTGGTACATTTGATATCTATATAGGTTTATCAGAGTAAATTATTTTGTATTATAACATATAAAGACTGCATGGACATAAATATACTGTTTTAATTTACCTATACGCTGGTAGTATAGGCCATAACAAATTTAGTGGGTCACGAAGGACAAATATTAAAATAACCGGGTCGCTGGGGGAAAAGTTTGGGAAATGTTGCTGTAAACAGTTACACTCACTCTTAACTCATTCGCACCGGGGCATTTTTGCGAAATTTTGCAAAAAATTAGGTACTTTTGAAAAAATAGTATAACTTTAAAACTATTTGACATTCAAAAAAATAATTTGGACACCAGTTGTGCAACACTTTGTTGCATAATACTTTATATATTTTAGCCTGCTTTTATTAGCGATACTCATCTTTTGTATTTTTTAATATAGAAAATCGGGTATTTGACATAGAATTGTATATTTCATCGAAAACGTAATAAATAACAAGTCAAATAAACATTAACTCCTGTTTATTTTATTTCAAAACAAAATTAGAAAACATAAAAGCCTATTTTTAGCCTACAATTGCTTATATTTTGGTGGCCTATTTTTTAAAGTCTTATTTTAACTGTCTGCTGATTTTTCATCGCCGAAATCACCGAATAAAAAAAATATTTGTGCATATATTTTAATATTTTATTTTTTAAATGATGCATCAATCATTTGTTACGCCATCTGCATAGAGAATCTAAAACATTTGTCGCATTGGATGTATATATTTCAACGCGTAAGTCAGACCGGCGAAAAGACTCGTATACGAGTCATCCGTAACCAATGTGTTAAGATACAAAACGTGGTTGGTATAAATGCATTCACTAATGAAAATGGCTGACTAAGTAAATAAAGATAATCTTAAAATAAATAACTTACATGACCATGACAAGCCATTGCTTTTTGACCAAATCATGTATGATGGCGAAATGTGAATTATTTTTTAAATGATTTAAAAAGGTGTGCTTATGAATTTTTTAAATAAAAGTTTTCATCAAATGTACACAAAAAATACACAAACAATCCCACATCACTCAGAATCATAATTTTTGGAGAGAACAGAATCTGTTTTTGATTGTGACTTAAATTTTATATTTACAGATAGAACCTGTCTGATTGTGTAAATTAGGTTACTATTATTGTAAAATTCAAGTGTGATAATAAATTACTTTAACATGAATGAACCACGGAAATTGATTTTACCCTAACCTAGTTGTACATTTTTGTATGAAAAAAATATAGCGTTACACATAATACAAATATTCAATTCGATGCGGAACCACACAGTCATTAATCTTTTGACCGCGGCTCGGATCCAGATCGGTTCAGATTAGGCTGCTATAGCAGTCAACCGCGGTCTAAGGGTTAATTACATATCATCCACATATTGCCCCCATATTTGAAACATCCTTATCAGTCTTATTTTCCTATTAAGCTCTAAAAGTTGAAACATTTTCTCAACTCAGTAAGTCATTATTTTGAAATCCATTTTTACTGAAGAAAAGTAAAATTAATTCAGAACAACTAATAATAAATGAATTCAGAATACCTAATTAAATAATTATAATGAGAACTTATTTTACAAATAAATCGTAATATTAAACAGTGGCCTAACTAGAATTTTGGGGCCTTCGTGCAAACGTCACGCATGCACCGTGGTGGTATATTTATACATACTAGCTGTAAGCTCGTTGCCCTCATTGCCAGGGGGGATTTTTGTTGCATTTTTAACAGTCAGAAAATTTACTGGCGTGAAAAATAAACTGCAAACCTATTAATTGAATAAGCCAGAAAATCTAAACGTTATTAATTTTACAAATGGATTGTTTGAGGAATACACCCAATTCTTTAAAATAACTAAAATACACCAGGACAGCAAAACAAAATATGCACATAGCGGATATAATAAAATATATTCATAAAAATCACAATTGAGCTGCCCTGCTGAGCTACTATATCCAATATACACGGCCTTGCAGTATTTAAATTGTATATAATATAATTTTTAAAATAGTCCAAATGTTTCAAGTGTGCAAACAAACATATTTCGAAGAAGAAAAAGACGACCCCGGGACATATATCGACAGTCTTGCAGTATTTATATTTTAATATTTTTTAGAATGACTAAAATCATGTATGCAAACCAATATATTTCGAAAAAAGAAAACCTCGGGACCTAACAACATAACACCTACGAAATACGAAACTACATTATCCGCTATTAATATATCGATAATATAATATATTTTACCACTGCATGTTGGAGTTGATTCACTGCATAAGATTATTTAAAAAATCTTAATTTTTTTTACCCATTTTTAAATTATTTAATATTCTTATTCCCTTCTCAAAACATCTCAAAAGTGTTAAAATATTAGTTGTTAAAAACTTCTCAGATGCGTTCCATGAAGTATCGCACAAAAAAATACTTGACTTGATGCGTTCCATGAATTTTTAAATCCGCATAACTTTGAAACAAACGAGTTAAAATATACCCAGAATCATATAAAAAAAAGGTTAAGAAAATAAAAACACGGCACTTAATTTAGATATATTTTTTTTAAAAATAAAGTGGTTTGTTATTTTTTCACTCAAATATAATAATGTTTTAAATAAAAATATCGTCACTAAATGCTAAATGCGTTTTGCATGTGGTTCGATATCACGAAAGAAATAGTATGCGCATCAATTTCAAAAAGCAATGGTTCTATAAGTATAGAATTAGTGTCAGTCACACTATCGTTCTATCATCGTTTTTTTAACAACGAAATCAATGTTCAAAATTTGATCGAATTTTCTATTTTCGATAATTGATTGTTTAAGCATTTTTTTGTTTCTGGATCTTTGTCAATACCTAGTTAAAGTTAAATTAATGGCAATATCATCACTTATAGCCAGTGGCGGTTCAAGGTACTGGGCTAGGTGGGCTAAGCCCGACCTGCATTTTTCACCCAAAACTTTAGATGGCTGAATAAAAATGAACAGCAATTCGGCCGCTGAACAAAATAAATACATTTATAATCGTAACTAACCTTTCCCAAATGAATATAATATCTTTGTTCAAATTTTCCTCCGTCAATATAAAACAATGCCATGTCTACCTAAAATAATATTCTTGATTGTGTTTTGTATTACAATTTTAAACTGAGCCGACATAAAAAAAACAATAACCCTAAAAGTACTTTATAGAGGACAGGCAACGTGACGTCAGTCTGGCAATACCAATGTATTTACGACACAGGGGCTAGAGCTTTTTAACCCGCAACCACAGATAATATCCTGCAATATTTCTTTACACTGGAGCACAATCAAGCACGATTATATTTTTTTTTGTATTTGTATGTATGGAAACGTCATTAAACTCACACAACTGTGTTTCAAATTAACTAGCTTCTGTCATTCGTTGGGGGCTAAAATGAATCTGCCCATACATAAATACCAATATCGTTATATTGTATGAAAGTGGCAGGTATTGAATCTCAGTGACAGCTCTGTATTGCTTTTTGTACTTGTTATTTCACTTTGAAAGACGAATTTAAGGTTATTATTTTATTATGTCTTACTTACATTAGCATTGATTTTATTATAAAGTAATTTATGCTTTCCAGCAGTGGCGGTTCTAGGTACTGGGCTAGGTGGGCTAAGCCCGACCTGCATTTTTCACCCAAAACTTTAGATGGCTGAATAAAAATGAACAGCAATTCGGCCGCTGAACAAAATAAATACATTTATAAGCGTCACTAACCTTCCCCAAATGAATATAATATCTTTGTTTAAATTTTCCTCTATCAATATAAGACAATGGCATGTCTACCTACAATAATATTCTCGATTGTTTTTTATTACAATTTTAAGCTGAGCCGGCATAAAAATAACAATAACCCTATAAATAATTCATAGAGAACCTTCAACGTGACGTCAGTCTGGCAACACCTATGTACATGCTATTGGTCAGGGGCTACCGCTTTCCAGCCCAAAACCATAGACAATATTTCTTTACACTGGAACGCAATCTAGCACGATTCGATTTTATTTGTATTTGTATGTACGGAAACGTCATCAAACACACAGGACTGTGTTTCAAATTTACTGGCTTCTGTCATTCATCGGGGGCTAAATTGCAATTAGTCCATGGCCCATACAAACATACCAATATCTTTGTATTTTATGAAAGTGACAGGTATCGAATCTCAGTGACAGTTCTGTATTGCTTTTTTTACTTGTTATTTCACTTTTAAAGAGACAAATTTAAGGTCACGTATTATTATTTCTTACTTACATTATCATTGATTGTATTATATAGTAATTTATGTTTTGCAGTAGTGTCGTAGTATTTGTTAATTTGCTTGTAGATTAATGTATAAGATGAAGTGGAAGCATGCAAAATTTCGTAAATAGTATACAATGCTATGCTTTTCTCTAGCCCACCCAAGATTTCAGGTCAGGAACCGCCACTGCTTTCCAGTAGTGTCGTAGCATTTGTTAATTTGCTTGTAGATTAATGTATAACAGAGATAATATATAGAATGTATAAGGTGATGTGGAAGCATGCACAATTTCGTAAAAAGTATACAATGCTATGATTTTAGGTCTGGGAACCGCTACTGCTTATAACATTATTCATAATTAATTCGCCAATATCATTTATGCTAAAGGAATCAAACCCTTTTCCACCAAGTTCATGTGCTGAAGGAATAGTTTTAGCTGATATCACCGATGTTTCAATGGTTTCGTCGACTGTAACACACTCAGACCACACTAATTTCTACCATGAATGTAGACTTAATTCAGCGATTGCAGATGAAACATGATTTAAACATTTTAAGCAGTCTAAAATCGTATTTTTTTCCAAATTTTGGTTAGTGTTAGTGATTCATTCTCAATTCTATCCAAAATACCACGATACGTGCTCTTGGTGTAATATTTTGTGAGCTAATATAATACATTTTTTTAAAACTTGCATTTCTAAAAAACCGCATAAATTATAAATCGCATAAAAATAAGCCGCATAAAAAGACAATTAATTGTATACGTCAAACAGACGCGACAAACGTCAAATCTTTCAAAACAAACCGTACAAAATGAATAAGAAAACGTGCGCTGTACAAGGATGTGATGCTAGATTTGATAATCGTATGTTATGACTTATTTTATAACAATGTGCACATTCGTAATGTGATCAGCATTTTCGACAGTTACATAATGTCAAATTCTTTTCAGCTGAAAGAGTATTTCATCGATACCCGCAGCCTCTGAAGTACAAGGAACGATACCGGCATTGGGCGCGTGTCAGTGGGCCGAACGTGGAAATGCTTGATGCTAAATTCGTCTACCAATGTCGACGAATTTGCACCAAGCATTTTGAAGAAAGATTTCGGCTTCGCCACAAAATATTGAGTGTTGCGGCAGTACCGACACTGTATTTGCCAGGTAATATAGGTTTCAGAGCACCATCATGTATTCAATTTCGTTTTCTTCCATAAATAATACCTTAAAACATTTTTATTCAGTAAACCCCTCGATTAACATGGTAGATGGATGCTTGTGATAATCGGTGTTCAGTAGGCTACATTTTTTCTTTGATTAATGCGAAGCACAAAAAAAGAATAAGAAAAAACGTTTTTGGTTAAATTTAAAGACCGTTGTGTAAAAAAACATACATTCTTGCATTGAAATTCGCATCGCTGCAACTTTGACAGGCTAACCAAACTGACACTTATGTCAATCATATATTACATTAAGTATGTATATGTCTTAATGGAATTTGGGTGTGTTGATTGAATATTAAACTACATACTTCATCTCCTTTTATTTGTAACCTAGGCAGTCGTGATTCAAAACATTAACGTTAATCGTCATTCGCTTGGTTCGTGGAAACCAAAATTTTCTACTTATAATCATACAGCCTTGTGTTTGTTTTGATTTATCTCTGTAAACAGGAATCGATATGCACAGAAACATGTGTTGATTTTAAAAATATTTGTTTATCTAACGAAACAAACTATCAAAGTATACTTCTCGCCAAAAAAAGATACTGAGCGATTGAAAAATATAGATTGTTCCTCATGCTGGAAATGAAGCATTCGGCATCGAATAAATTATAACCCATGAAATCATCTGGTTGAGGAAAAAAGCATAGTGTATTAATAAATATGTTTTTGAAGACCAAAGTTTACCAAAGTCTCGTGGACCATGATATGGACTAGTATTTTTTTTTTCTTTCCCCATATCCGCTCCCAATGTAGAGCATATGGACTCCTAATGGAGTTTATCTCAATAGAAGTGTTTCTACGAGAACTGCTTGTTACTCAGTTGCTCAATCTCTCTTTTTCCGCAGAGAGTAGGAATAGAAGGATAGGGCTAGGACAGGACTAGTGGTTAGGTAATTGCTCTCAATACGCCCCGTTCATAGGATATGATGGGTAGGAGGGGGGAAATCAATTTATAAAACTCCATACCAGGATTCGATCCCGTGTAACCGAAGCCAACGATGTTGACCACACAGGTGGCACTGTTTTATTTACCAGATAAATATATTTTATATGCTAGCTCAGATATAACCAATACATATTTTATTTCTTGTTTTTAAGCATAATAGAATTATATAAATAAATGGAACCTTATATTAAATAATTAAAAATTATGCAGTATTAAATAATTAAAAATCAATTTTCACTTTATTCATATCACTGTCCAGTCGTCTATAAGTAAAAAAGACTTCATGTTATATGTAAAATAGGCTTTTACAACAGAATAGTTTCAGTGTAGGCTTTGAAATAATTACATATACCAACTAAACCAGGGATGGCGAAGAAGGGACCTGTGAAATTATCTGACCCATTTGAACTGTAGGAAATGATTGTTTTTATTTAAAACCATAATTATTCAATCTATGTGACCCGCGACATGGTTTTTTAAATTTTTTTAATCAAATTTGACCCACTTGCGAAAAAGGTTCGCCATCCCTGAACTAAACCATTACACACCCAATACTTTTTTTATGCGGTACATTTATTACAAAAAATTAAGAACAATTATTTATTTTATTTATACTATTATAAAAATAAAATTAACAAATATTTAATATAAAAATACAATGAGAAACATATATCATACATAGATAATGTATTCACTTTTTGATATGGGAGTTATTCACTGCTGTCAGTGTCGGTTGCGAAATATAGTCGTTTGCAATTTTGATTTTTTGTTAAAAAATCGCGTAAAAAAAGGATGGGTGTACTATAAATAAAACAACCTATGTGTGTCTGTGAGAGCCACACATTCGTATTTTGCAAATGTTCTACCAACGCAGTCTATCTTAAGATGCTTTGAACAAACATTATCTAGCAATCGTTAGTTTTATACCAATGTTAGACACCAAATAAACGTTTGTATGTGCAAATGATGGCATGTATATGTAACCATTCATATTCACCAGAAAATTATCTTTTTCTACATATACATAACTAATTCGCTTTATATTGATTTTCTAGGATATATTTTTCTAATAAAAAGTCGAGAAAATTTATTGGGAAAAAAATATTTCACTTGGCAGCACAAACCATAGACAAAATTCTAACATAGCTAGTACCATAGACTAGTATACTTAAGCTAGTACTATTATCACTGGCTAGTACATAATAACATCTCAAATGTGCGCTCAACTAATGAATAGTAATATGTCAATGGAATAATTAATCGTCAATTTATCGAACACTTATCGATAGAAACAAAATTTCTCTCTTGAATTTATAATTCGTCCCATTTATTTAGGTTGTGATATCACAAAATGATACTCTTCGCTTGCCCATTTTATCAACTAAGATAATGGAGATCATCTTGCCTCAAAAAGTCTTTTTATATATCAATTCGTATGTTATACTCAACTCTAGAATATATTACCATATTATGGTATCATCGCGATGGGTCATCAATATACGCATACGTAACTGTTTTCTAACCGATATTCTGTTCTATTCTATCCAAATTGTAAAAAAACTACTATTTATTTAATGTTTTTGTGGGAAAAAAACACGCGTCGAGAAGTTTGAATTTTTAGTTTTGTTGACAAACTAAGTAGTGATGTCATATTCGTGATATAAACAGACGCCGTGACTAGCCGCATAGAAAATTATCTTGTTAAATTGTACTCAGGTTGTCAGTTCGTGATTTTTATCTGTCAAAGATCGGAAATGGGTATACAAAGATGTTCTGTCAGTGGGTGTACCGGGCCTGGACATGGTAAGTTATTTGCTATTATTATACTCGGTGACAGTGGCGTAGCAAAGGGGTGGCACATTTCTGTGGGCGGCATTTTCGAAAATGAACAGAAAATTTTGAAAGTAATATGAAAATTAAGATTGATATCGACTGTGGAAAGGAAAAAGGACGTAACCCTCAATTTTCAAAAACAGCTTTTTTCGATAATCACAATGTATACAACTTGACACACATTCTATCAAAGGGATGGAAGCTTAAAATGCCGAATAAGTATCTAAATTTAGCTTTTTTTGAAAAAGATGACCTTGTAAAAAATTAAAACCAAGAAAAAACACTGAAATAAAAGTTTTTCCGAGAAAATTTCTTTAATAAATATTAGGTTATGTCAATTAAACACCAGTTTAGAAGTCTCCATGCACTTCAAGGTTGTGTATAATTCATAATTTGCATATGTCACAAAATCATCAATACACGTTTTTTGCGCCTCCTGTAAAATTTGATATATGTGGGTTACGTCCTTTTTTCTTTCCACAGTCGAATGTATAATGTATACAGAACCAATATAAGCAATATCACTTTTACTATATTTTCGGTAAAATTGCCATACTTCTGAGCACGGACTATTGGAGTGAAAAACTTCACAGACTAAGCTAAACACAACGCCACGATTTAAAATATTCATTGAAGCATCCCGGAAGCACGTTAAAATCACACATTAGTATGAAGATCACTGATAAATAAATTATATAAATGATATGAAATATTTTCAATACACATCCTTTGTGCCGTAAGGTGTTGCTCAGAGCATTGTTAGTGCAGTGCTACCAACTGAGAGGTTGCTGTCTTTGGTTGCTGCCTACTTCACGTACATATTGATAATAAACAAAGGCAGGAGTGGGGAACCTTTTCTTGTCTAAAGGCCGCATTTATTTTTTGATTCGACATAAGGCCGCAGTAAACATTGACTAGGCAATCTTTGGCCGAAAACAGGAATTTACAGGATGTCAGGAATTTACGAATTTTAGGGTGTTCACTGTCAATACTTAATAGAAGGCATTATATTAATAAAAACACAATATTCCTTTGTACTGATTTTGAATTTCTGCTGTTTATGAATTATGCTTTCTTTCGTCTTATTTCTGCTTTGTGACTGATTAAACACAACTTTTTGGGGATCGCGTTTTTAGGAAACAGAAAAAAACTTCAGAGGTAATAAACAAAATTTTTTTCGTATAAATAATCAATGCAAGTGGTAATTCATTCACATTTTTTTCCTCGCATGATTATTCTTTGTAAAACACTAAAATAAAAATCATGATGACATTACTTGGAAAGAATTAAAAAAATTGTTGCAGTTCCTGCTAAGCAAACAGAGATGTGAAGGAAAATTGAAATACTCTTACTTACTCTTATACTTTTGCAATTTTTTAAAAAAAATCTCTTTCTTATTTCATTTACATTCATACCAGATCAACGAGTGGCGACTTTTGACTTGAGCGATTTGTACACTCAAAATTTAAAAAAAAAAACTGTCTGGGTCGTTATTTTTTTCTGACTACTGTAATCTAACGACTCCAACTCTACAACCATGTTTTATTAAAACTTTAACTGTCAAATAAAATAGATGTTGATAATGTTACTAACGATTTTGTGAAGAGAAAAGCCAGAAAATTAATTTTTAAACATGTTTTTTTCCCAAATGTTATGTTTACAAAATAAAATCTGGTATCTTTTGTTATGAATTAACATACAACTTTAAATTCGTTTACTTATTTGTTAAATGAATACTTATAATAATAGCAATAATTTGCCACTTTTCCTCCAACCATAATAAAAAAGACAATTGACTAATATTTTTTTTGACACATTAAACCTCTTGGCCCCAAGCATTTTCGGGTGGTATATGCGAAAAGCCCCACACTGTTTTGCGCGAAAAAAATACTAATTACTTATAATTTTTAAAAAATATTTACCAAAAAAATATAGAAATACAAAAATACAGTCATAATCATTACATACTAAGGTATATTTTCACAACTATAAGAAGTTCATATTACATTATTTAAGAACATTAAAATATATTTAAATAATTATAAAAAGCATAGAAAAGAAAAAAATCGTATTTCAAAACATTACTACAGCCCCAAATAACACACCAAAAAATGAAAACTTCGATCTTCTTTTGCCTTTGCAACACACGTATCTGTAAACAAAAGAAAATCAGCATTTAGTATTTATGTTTAGGAAAGCATTCAGGATGCAATCCTTTTTTACATTTCTTGCAGATTACACGTAATCGCCTTCTTTTCTAGTTTGTGCTGCATATGCAGCATTGTTTTTCGTTCCTGCCGGGCAGTATTATAAAGCCAACAGAAGCTCGATGATTTTCGACTGCCGGATTTCCGGATTTATAGTCCATCCATTCATTTAAAATTAATTCTATTATGCTAATAGTAAATTGAAGACGGGTAATTTTTACTTTATGGGCATTACAGGGGTAGCTTTTGTTTCGGTGCGCACTCAAACAAGAGTGCAATAAATGGTGCACTTTTTTTAATGGCCTTCAGCGGACCCAAAGACGTGACAAAAGATATTTTGTTTTACGATGCTTTCAAACATCTTTCAAATTTTATGAATAGATATGAGAATAAATTGTAACGGGCTAAGTCGATTGCTTTTATTTAACCGACAAAGAAATTTTTGTTTTATGATAGTAATAAAATTTGCAATTCTCAAATATTGCAAATGAAAAAAAGATAGGTACTCTATTATTTCCAAATCATGTACAAAGGTCCGCATATTCATATATTTCATTCATTCCTTTAGTAAATGTACAAATCTCTGACTTAAAAAGTCGCGCCGACTGATTATCTCTTCTGTAAAAAATGCACGCCAACACGTAAAAATTGAAAACTTTCAATTAATATTTTGAAGATTAAGTTATTATAGAATTTTTTCAATTGAGTTTATTCTATTGAAAAAAGGTCACTCTTATGAATGTTTTTTGTTTTACGATAATACAATGTCATTTGTCTTTTTATATAAGACATTGAAGTGCGCGCCGACAAATCGGCGCTGTGGGGCTTTTTGCACAACCTAGGTGCGCCGATAGATCGGCGCTCTGGGGCCAAGAGGGTTAAAAAAGTTCCTACTCTGAAAAAAAATAACAAAATACAATATTTTTAGAGAAATTATATATATGAATAAAGAAAATTAAGCTACCTGTAGTATACTCTCATAACTAAAAAAATAGAAGTAATTTGAAAAAAATTGGATGAATTGATGAGGGGGGGGGGGGCGGAAAATTCAAGAAACGCCCTGGGCTGTGGGACCCCTTCCTACGCCACTGCTCGGTGAATATTATGTAGTAGCATGACAATAATTTTTGATATTGCATCACATCATGTTATTTATTTATACTTTTTAGGCGACCCAATATTTCATCGCTATCCAAACCCTCTAAAGTTTAAAGAGCGTTACTTGATATGGGCACACGCCAGTGGATCTGGCATCGAAAGGCTTAGTCCAAAATTTGTGTACGCGTGTCGAAGAATTTGCGACAAGCATTTTGATGACAGATTTCGGTTGCGATGTAAGAGGTTAAATATTTTGGCAGTGCCGACCCTGCATGTGCCAGGTAAATATTAAATATATCTGTACCATAATGTATTACATTTTGTCATATCTATTGTAAATCACACCATAAAACTTACTCGCATCAAACTCCTAATATTTCAATATGTCTGTGGAACAACTTGGCGATGAGCTCGGGCTTGGTGAAATTTACACAGCTCATAATGTATGTACTTAAAAAAACTCTGACAAACACAGCTAACTTTTTCTCTCCCATAGCTGTAAGGTAGTCTTATAATAACATTAACCCTTTCCACTCCAAAAGTTTTTCAAAAAAATTCCACCAGCTCCAAGCAATTTTTAGTGAATTTGCACATAAAAAGATATTGATGTTATAAATAAATAATACAGTTTTGAAAAAAAAAAATATGAGGATTTCTTACACATGATGTCAACTTACTAATCTGTCAACAACCAAACCTAAAAAAACTAAAACCATCCACTAGCCCCACAATCTTTGAAAAAATTTTTTTAAAAAATTATTTACAAAAAGACAAATAACTTTCAAACCGTTTGACTTAGCAAATCGAAAAATATCACAGCCGGACAACATATGTTTACGTAACCTCGGCGCGAGAACAACTGCCTTTGTTCCGCCGCTGCATTCTTCGCTTGCACCCTCAAAATATTCCATTCTATTGTTTACGCTAGGTAGTTGTCGCAAAGCGTCCCAACTTTCTAACATTCCTAAATTGCTCGACAAATCACGTATTTCGAATGGGTATTCAAGAAAAATATAGAAAAAATTCCTTCACACAAAAATAATCAAATCAAAATATGTAACCGATCATGTCGAGTGTCACTCGACATTGGAGTGGAAAGGGTTAATACCATATATTCCATGTTTCAAGCGAAGCCGGGTATTAATGCCATTTATACATAGTCTTAAATACTGAAGGATGGGCACAATTATACCTTGGTTATTTTTACGATGATGTTTTTAATCATTTCAGTTCCGCCCAAAGTTGTTTCATTTCGGCCGAGTGCTTCACCTCTACCTAGTGAAGGTAAGTTATACTTTGTCATTTCAATAGGATCACTTGCAGCCTACAAAACTCTGCTCATTCAGAATTCGATCCCATCTCATTCCGTGGGATCCAATTGTGAGAATGACGATTCAGAGGAATGTCTCCAATCTCATTTACATTGTTTTTATTATGTGTTGTATTCATCGTTGTCCATTTTTCCCATCAATAAAATATCTTGTGTTAAACAATTGTTTTTTTCTTTCTTACAAATCATTCCTCCACCCCTATGTTTTTCAATAATAAAATAATAATACTGACTAGTTCTGGCTTCAAATTGTAGAAGGTGTATTCCGAAAAACTTGAGATAACTTCATGTAACTAAGTTGCCAATCTACAAGACTACAGTATTAGTATGAATATTATGTGACATCGAATATTACGCAACGTATATTGATACGGTATGATTTATAAGCATATAAGCTCCTACTACCCCTTTTGTGATGACAACTGGCAGACATTTATTAATTTTAGTTAAATTTTTTTCATCATAAAACCAGTAATATCGATTTGATTGTTTGATTGTTGATGACCTTAAATGGCAGCACTATTTTTCGATACCCGAAGCTATTTTTGTTTCTTTCTTCCTTGCGTTTTGGGACACGAACCGAACACAGCATGTGTGGGGGACACTTCCAATGATCTTTAATTTAGAGTCACTTGTAGTTTTTTTTCTTTTGTGGTTTTGTGCGCTACATTATTCACAGAATGACGTATCAAAAGCTAGATGTCGAGATGAAAGAACTGATATTTTTCCATCTCGACGATAATTAAAGTTAATTTTGTTTTCTGTCGCACGCGGACTTAACATAACATTTCGTAACATCTATAAAATCGTTTGTGCAAGCTGGGTATTAATTGTATTGTAATAATTTAAATTCCAATTGTTAGATATTTTGTGCGTGATTAAAAATTTAATGATTGTAAATTCCTAATAAAACATTTGCGTAACAGTGAGCGGTGTCTGATTTATTCCTACTTGTTGTACCTCGGGTTTCATTCAAACTGCGGTTGGTCTTAATGACTTATTAGTGGGGATTTATTCTAGGGGTATAACATCGTCAACAAAATTAAAAATTTGTCACAATAAATGAAACTCACTCAAAAATAAATTACGAATCATGTCAATATATTTTAAGCAAAAAATATTCGGGCTAATAAAGTAAGCCTTTACAAGGTCTTTGCTTACCAAGCGGTGATTAATCACCGATCTCAGTCAAAAAGTCTCGAGAGAAACGAGACTATGTAGGAATGCAAAAAATGTCTTGTTGTCATCTTTCAGATTGCTTCAAAAAATATCAGTCTACTAAGCACATTTTAAATCTAATTTATTCTTTTATTTATTTTCCCGATTCCTTTTATCGCTAAAAAAAATATTTTACTGAAGCACTGTTTTATTCAATTCGTTTAATTTTACAAAATTTTACTAAAAAAATCAATCGTAGTTGAATTTTGTCTATGTATACACTTGGGCCTCGTATAACACTGTTTTATACAACACGTTTGATGAATTGTGTCATATTTTTGTACACGTTTTACAATTACGTTTTACATTATCCGGACTAATTGGGCGATGAAGATAGTCCGGATAAGGAAAAATTCGGATAATCGAAAAAATCATAATTTACAAGGAAAGACATGTACCTATGGTATAAATAATTTTTATTTGTCTAGATTTACATGTAGATTTGTATTATTTCATATTTTATTAAGAAATTCAATCATTGATTTTTGCTTAAAGCAGCTAGCTTTTCATTTTGAAGCAACCAAATCGCGAATACTTGTAAGACATGTAAGTTGTCATCAGTTACACTCTTCGTGGCTCTCAAGTAGAGGTCAGCACGGGCCCGGGCCGGGCTGGGTTCGGGCGGGTAAGTGCAACTGAGATTCGGGCTCGGGCCGAGCCCGGGTAAGAAATTTACTTTTTCAGAAAAATATTTCAGACTGTTCGTGTCATAAGTCGGCCATGATGAGTTTAATTATTACCAGTTCTATAGAGAATTGTAAATTTGTAAAATTTCAACCCGTGCAGACCTCTACTCTCAAGCCACTTCATGGTGGCATCTAAGCACTGAAAAGCTTTAGAATGTGCAGGACCAAAACCTCATCTCCGTTTTTTCGATCTTTTTCCTCTGAGGAAAATATTTCTTTAATATTTTTCTCATCATTCAAAATTTGAAATCCAGGATTGTTTGTATCCTAATTTAACCACTAACACATGTTGGAATACGTGCTATTGCTTCCGCAATGTCTCGTTTAACAATTTCTTTTGTTACATGAACTTTCTAATAGCCTTTTTAAAGATTTTGCTCCATGATTTTTTCAAAGTTGACTCATTTAAAAAGTTCCAACTCTACTGCCATGTAAGACTCTTTTAAATTTATTTTCTTGTGAAAGCTGATAACTGTTTCTTTATTATTTTCATCTACCAGCAATAATCGCCGTAGCATCTGTTTTCTATAAATGTGTTACACTTATCGTGGGTTGTATTACCGACGTGCCATTTGATAGAAGAAATTTACCGGAAACAATTCATCGATCTGGTTTAAACCAACTGAAGAATTATTTACTGACAAGGTAATAACCGAAAATAAATAAGTAAGGCACATTTAAATATCTATTTCGGATCATGACAGTGAAATGAAATCCCAAAGTCAATCTGCCGAATCGTCATTATTAGCTCTCCAGCTTGCCAGGAAATTGAAAAATATTGTGTTTATAATTGACCCTATTATGGAACATGCTTTCAAATTTACACAAAGAATTGACGCCAAATAAACAACAATTTATGATGACAGATTTTTTTATAAAAAATCTACTCAATATAACATAGATATTTCCAGTAATTATGGAATTGAACAGACCAGTACTTCTAATGACGATGAAAGCGATGTCTCAAACCAGTAATGAAGAAAATGGTTAGGTTGTTAAAAGACAGCGGTGGAAATGAAGAAGTTTGAAAATGTTTTGTTATCTGAAAAATAAATTATATTGGTAAAAATACTTAAATCTTTTATTATTACTACGTTCTACCTATCTTATAAATAATATTTACTATTTTTTCCTTCCTTATTCATGACATTATTAATTTACAGAAACTCAAAGCTATTTATTCTTAACCCTTTATGATATTTTATGGAGTATTTCAATTTTTTTTATCAAAATTGTGATCATTTTCTATCATGTTTTGTATCTCACCGCCTCTCTGCGTCCAGTAGAAAATTTCAAAGTTTATTTTGTAATTTATAACTTAAGAACTCAATTTTTAGTTTATTCGTAACCCTAGCGATGTTTAGTCTGTATGCTTTTCAAGCAGATGAAACACATGTCTCATTTTGTAACATAAGTTGAATTACAATGTTTTTATTTTTATACTTATCTCTTCTTTCAGATATACCGGGAATACCAAAATGGCTTCAACCTCAGCCAGTTCAAGTAATTACAGAAGACCCACGTAAGTTTGTATGTTTTTAAATATATATAAAATATTATTTAAGATTTCGACTTTCGATTAAGGCGCTTGGTGGAATTTGAATATTAAATTTTATCGTTCAAATTGTATACATCGTTAGTAACAAAACTTGTGTGAATGTACATAATTTGAACGATTCAAATTTAATATATAAAATAAATTAGATTTTGTAACATTCTGAAACTCTCATATCCTAACTCCTTTTCACCTATCTGATAAAAGAAATATGACAATGTGAGAACGATAAACTAACCACTAGTCTTGTTCTAGCTATATCCTACACAAAAAATGTTGAGCGATTGAGTAACAAGCAGTTCTCATGGAAGAATTTCTTTCAAGATAAAGTTGATATGCTCCACATTTTCAGATCAGATATAAAAAATACATTGTCAGTGTTTCTTTCATTTGATAATGCAATATATGGTGAGATCGCATTTCAGATTTCATTAAATCATTTTTGATAAACTTAAAAGTTACAGTGATCTCTAAAAATGTGTAAATATTTTCGCTGCAGCTAAATTATTGCCTGCCCCTGGACTTAAAACCCCCCTCAAATAATGTGTAAATCTGAGTCAATATTTTATATATTATAAGTTATCGGTGGCTCCCCTAGAGCTTGCGATACCTTATTATACACAAAATAACATGAAAGTGTTAAGAGGATATAGTACCTTTACGCCTGAAAACAGAGTAAATCGATCGTTTGCCATCGACGAAATCTCGTGAACCGTTCACTTAAAAAAATTTTTTTTTCAAATATTACATTTTCCAAACGCTTTTTTACACTATTACATTTTTTTTTTCATGAAAATAGTCATATTTTCAAGAATAAAAGGCAAAAAGTTCACAAAATATTTTTTAACTGCTTTCGTTTTGATCATTTTTAGAATTTATTGTAAGATACCGAAGTTTAATGTCTTAGAAAGAAATGCAGATAAAGGTTTGTTTAAGAAAGTGATTTGAGCAGAATTTCTAATTTATGTAATATAATGATTGTACATCTATTTGAAATGTACCATTTTTCCCACTTTTTCTGACTGATTTTTAAAGCATAATTGGATCGTAAATACTTCTAAAAAAAATTGGAATAATAAAACATTTTATTGTTTACATTTAAAAGCAAAAAAAAAAATTAAAAAATTGTCATACCAATAAATAATAACTATTTTTCGGGGATGTGTTTTTCTTGCCGTAAATTTCGCAGACCCAGTCAGTGTGAGAAAGACGTTTGTACTGAGTGCACGTGTCACATATTACTCTGCATTAACTTAAAACACTGGTCATACAAATGAATCGAAGAAATGTATTTTTTATTTTGCGATAAAAAAGTTGTTGCACAAAATAGCGGTTAGGGTTAGGGTTGCTCAATGCGCTTACAAATAATATTATTATTTATAATACAATAATGTCTTTTCCAATAGCGATTATTTTAAAGACCAGTATTTAGCTTAATGGATAAGCATTTTGAAATATTTATTTGGCAATGCTTTTAAAAAGAGATTCTATTCAATATAATAGTAGCAGTAGTTGAATAAAAAGATTTTTCACATTAGTAGTTTTGAATCATTTCTATATTTCAAAAGATTTTTGCTAAAAAAACAAAGTTCGTCATCTAAATCGAAAAAAAACTTGAAAATTATTAGATAAGGTAAGATATTAACAGTTAATATTTTTTAAGAATCATTATACAGATGGTAAACCATGTTTTTTTGCAACGTAGAGTTTTTATCAGGAATTTTTTCAATAATTTCATTTTAACTTATATATATGTGTACCATCAGATCATCTTTAGTCAGCCAAGTATGAAATGTTAATTCTTTTGACTATTTTGTTTACATACACATCATTAAATATATTTTTCAAAAAAAAATCGAGCCGCTCATTTTTCACGACTCCGGCCAAAATACCGCGACTCCGACTCCACAGCCCTGGTTTTTTTAATTGAATACATTTTTCTACCGTCAAACTTGTTTTTTTTTAAGTTATAATTGAATAAAACAGAATGCTAGAAAATATTCGAAATTGATAGATGACAAATATATATACATATGTATGGATACATAATAAACTTGTGAAATATATTAATTCGTACATTTAAGTCATTTTTTGTACCACCCAACAAAGTTAGTCCGATGCAGCCGATATAACTTAACGACTTTAATTTATCTATTATATTAAATGATTGAAAACCATATTTTTTCGATAACTTACCAAATTATGTAACAATATTATACCTACAATACATTAATATTCAAATCAATCACATGGTTTGAATTACTTTTAATATTATTAGTATTATGTTTTTTTGTCACAGCACTGAATGTCGAACTTGTATATTGGCGAGAGAAAAAAAGTTCCCAAACATTATACAAAAATACGAATATATTTATGCAATTGATATAAATTATAAAAATAACTTTTTTTGATCAGGCATACTATTCTTTTAGTTTCTTCCTTATTGAATTAGTGTTAGGCTATATAAAAACTTGAAGTAAAAATAAACACATCATAACATTTGGTTATGATGTGGTTTAAAGACATGCATGGATTATGAATATTTTCGATAGTTTCGGCATTCACTAAAGACAAAATCATTTTATAACAAATTAACAAATAAACTTTGTCATTCCACTAATTGTTTACAAATTGTAACACGTTTTGGGCTTTTTCGAGAAGCGTCTTCATACCAACTATCTTAAAGCTATTATTAGTTAATGAAATTTACCTTTATTCTAAGTAATCAGTGGAATAACTAAGTTTTCTGATAGCAAACATGTTTTTATTCCGTGAATTCAGTATATTTTTTTTTTTTTTGAAAATGATTACAAATATCCTCCAAGATAGCTTAGATGTCCAACAAGAAATATAAGACATAGTTAATATAATTTTCGGAAAATCCACTGTCAGAACTATGGCGTGAACCAGAAATAACTATCAACTGAAATTTATATTTATTTTAGAACTCAATACTTTTTCCATTTTAATCTTATTATGTCAATATTTTTTATTCAGCAGAATGTTTTTAACTGTATTCATATTAAAATCAATATCATAACAAATAGGTTATACAAAATTAAAAATAAAAACAAATTCTTTCAATATATTAGAGAAAGTTTGAGAAATTTGTATTGTATGGTTTATCTTGTTTATTTCTTTTATTATTTCGTTTGACAAAACACCGTCTCTGATTTACATTTATTAAATACGATGGCTTACTGTTGCTATCAATAACTCATATGTAGCATTATAAGTCATTTTCACGGTATATATAATTAACGCATTGTTTCAGTTACATATAATTTTTGCAACAGATATTTGGGGAAGTAAATTAGATTGTCAGTCTTTGCTACGAAGATAAAAAAGTACTTACTGATTTTCGTCAATAACAAATTGTTTTATATGAAAAACCCTTATTACTGTCTAAATATCCATCCGTGTGTTAGGTGGTATTGCTATTTTTGTAATGAAATATACAAATGTTTTGCTTGTTTTGATACTGTAAAAATACGTATTGTGGTGGTTACTTATTTAAGTCAGTGCAATATTTATGCTGTAGGTCAAATTTAAGTTTTGCAATCCTACTGAGTCGCCTTAATACTTTCTTAACAATGCTAATTTTTTTTTGCTAATAATTCTAAATATTTATGATTTCAGCTCAGCATCCATCACCGAAAATAGTATCGCCTTCATTTAAAAAGCCGTCAGCCCCTTTTAAAAGAGTGTATACCACAGGTAATATTTTTGAAATCTTTCTAATGTCTACATTATTGTTTATTATCTTGCGTCCTCGTAGAATTGCACATCTTTTATTTTTCACATTCTATTTTTGAGCCTAGTTCCAAATATTTTTTGTGAAGTAAAGCTCTAAAAAAAATCATTAACCCTTTAGCCTCAGCTATTTTCTCAAAAAGTAGGACATTTTTTTCATTAAATTATTATCTATTATTTCCAAAAAACAAAAATACAGTCGTTATCTATCTATATATATAAAAGAAAGTGGGGTTTGTTACACCACGTATATCTCGAGAATAACAGTTCGGATTTTAATGATCTTTGTTTTATTAAATTCGTATCCGCCTAGAATAGCAGAATAAGCATTAAAACATCGGAAAAATATCACGGCAAAGAAATTATGAAGAAAATTAATATTCTCATACAGTTTTCAAATGGCGAACACCTTGAAATAATGAAAATGTCGTTTGTATACAGATTTCATCCGCTAGGTGGCAATTTTTCCAAAATTCATTTGTTTTTGCTTCTTTTGCATACGATTGACTTCTAAATAATTTTAAATTTAGAGTATGGATTAGAATAAAACAAATCGATGATATAAAATGAAAACGAAATAAAATCGGATAATGTTGAAATAAGGTTATGTTTTTAATTAGGTATGATAATTTTTTTGACAAAAATATTACGCTGTTTGCACGAACGTTGCTCTACTTTGAGATGCCACGTTATTACACTTGGAAAGCTACATCGAAGAAATTTTAACGTCAAAAGCAAGGGGATGCGGTTCCTGCTCATCCGAATGACTACTGATGCTCTTGGTCGCATGTACACAGTTCATCCGAAAAATGACGAATGCTTCTACTTGCATGTCAACAGCTCAATTTGCTTGAAAATGATACTCATTACAATCGCTGAAGAAATTGTTTCTGAATCTCCAAGTCAGATACGCACATTATTTTCTATCATTATTTTGACATGCTTCCCATCGAATCCCCGTGAACTGTGGAACAAGTACAAGGATGACATGTCCGAATACATTTTGCATCGAATTCGTGTCAGTTCGGGGAATCCCGATCTCGAGATGAATGTAGAGATACATAACCAGGCTTTGCTTTTGATCGAAGACATGTGTTACCTTATGTACGGCAGATTGTTAGTCAAGTTAGGAATGCAAACGCCAGATCGTGGAATGAACGACGCTTTCAATCGAAAATCGGAACGTGAACGTGAATATGATCGAGATGCATTGAACCAATCAGTTTGAACAAATGTACCACTGTTGAACCCTCAACAGAAGGAAATGAACGATACGTTAATGAAGGTAATTGATGATGGAAATGGTGGCTTATTTTTCCTCGATGCGCCCGGTGGAGCTGGGAAGACATTCCTCATGTCATTGATTATGGCCACTGTCAAAGCCCCCTATAGTGAATGCCATGATATGGAGTTGAAAACAGGTACTTTTTTCAGATAAGCGGGCCGGCGTCATAATTTTCAAAGTAATATCACATCATTATGAAGCCATTTGTTTCTGATATAATGTAGGAAATACATATTTATATTGTAATTATATATCTTTTCAATTACATATTTTTCAAAATAAGAAAAAATCACATTTTCTAAGGTTTTTGAAGAAAAATCTCGAAGAATAAAAGCAAACAAAGAAGGCAAATCATTTTATTAAAATTATTTTTTTTACAATATTTCAATACAGAATATGAGGTTGGATAGTTCATTAAAAAAATCAACGTCATTATTGAGATTTTAATCAATTAATAATTAATCTCAAAATTTATTTGTGCACACTGGTTCGTTACTTAATCTTTCCATAGGATTTCTCAAGTCATATCAGTAATCAAAAATCAGTAAGTCAAACTAGGGTAGCACATTTCACTTCATTATTTTTGAAATATTATTATTGATTAAATCATCATTTACTTGGTATATTGCCATTATTATATGATAAAACGCAGCATTTATTTCATAATATCACAATAGGCGTCAAAATCGTATATAATATAATATGGATTCCTCTTGTTACTGTTGTTTTATGTAATTTATAATTAATATTTAATATTTTATATAACTGTGATATTTAAAAGTGGGAAGTTAAATTTTATTTAAGTTTTCGACTGAAGGTGCTTGGTGGAATTTCAATATTAAATTTGAATCGTTCAAACTATGTACATTCTCACAGATTTTGTCACTAACTACCCGGGTTTCGCCTTTCGGCATCTTCAGGCATTCAAGTGCACGGATGAACTTGAACTGACAGTTTTTTTGGTGGCAAATTTTTAAATTTTTTTGGTGGCGAATACAATCATCACCTGGGATGAATGGACAATGGCGTACAAATGCGCATTGGAAGCACTCAATCGAACTATGACAGATCTGTGCAATGACTCAAGATCTTTTGGAGGCGCAATGATTCTACTATCTGGCGATTTCCGCCAAACACTACCAGTCATTCCAAGATCGACCGCTGCCGATGAAATAAACGCTTGCCTCAAATCATTGACTCTGGCGCTATGTGAAGAAACTTCAGCTGACGACAAATATGCGAGTTGCATTGCTAGACGATCCATCTGCCGAAGATTTCTCCAAGCAATTGCTGACTATATATTTATTTATTTATTGTAAGAAATTAAAATTACAGTACATGACATAACAGCTGACGCCAATTCGCCATGTAAAGACAAAATATAAAATAAAACTACATAATACATCAAAATCAACATAAAAAATAAAGAAATAAAATAGTAAAATTTAACAAACAGTTCACAAATACTATCACTAAAAATGTCAACTTATCTAGGCAATGCGTTGATCAATCTAACGGCCCTTGGAACTGGTGACTCATACCTCTTAAGCGAGGTATAAGTTTTTAGAAATAAAAATTTTTGCTCATAGTTTTGCCCGCGTAAGAATAAATTGGGAGCATGTAAATTAATAGTCATGAGAATTTGAGGATTATCAACTCGGTCCCGAAGGAGAAGAGAAAAACGCTTTAAGTTTGAAAACGATCTTCGACTATTGTCGGTAACGACCGTGTTCCTGTTGACAAATCGAACAGATTGATTTCGTTTCCGCCGAATTTTAGCAATTTCGTCTCAATGAAGGACGGCTTCAACAAAATGTTCCCAAACGTCTAATCACAAAAATCACAATTGGTTGAGCAATTCTTGCGGCGAAGAACAAAGATGTGGATCATTTAAACTTCACAATTCAAAATCAAATCGTTGGTCCACTACATTCCTTCAAATCTATTGACAGTGTAACAAACGAAGACGAAGCAACCAACTATCCAACTGAAGGACTGGCAATGGGAACACTTCATTGATGCTGAGGATCTTTTTTTCTCCGGTGCACATGACCAACTAACACCGTGTTTTGGAAGGCTTCTTTTTTCTTCTTCTGTTATCGGTTCAACTTCCCGACCGTAATTCACTCTGAGAAAAGCACTTAAATCTTGCGGTAGATGTTTGATATTTGATCTGAAGATAAGATGCTTCGATGCTTTGGAGCCTTTCCTGGACAGGCAAATTTGTTCTTTCTTCAGCTTGTTGCTCGATTTCTTCTTCCAAAAACTCGCTGTCACTCGAAGGAAAGTAAGTCTCATCATCTTGCATCTCCATAATGGAACCCGTCTCAAACAAAAAAATACATTTAGCTATAAAAGAAACAATATAAATGAGAAATAAATAGAAAAAAGTAGTTTATTTAATATACTTACACTTTAAGGCGAGTGTCGTAAAATTTACGCTCGATGGAAATTTCCAAATATCAATGAATAACAAAAACTTCTAAGCATAACATGTACGTTTGTGGGCTAGAGAGACACTGACCTTCGAATAGCTCGAAGCTCGATGCTTGCGACTATGTGGTAAAAGTGGGGGATGCGATGAGGCGGATTTGTCGTAAATTTTGCGACAGCGCGCCCGCTGGAAGGTTAATGAGACAGTTACAAATGGAATGATAGTATCAACCTCAAACCCCTCAAAATCACATTCGACAACGCTCTCTGACCAAATCTTCTTCCAAGCAGAAGTGAGGGTCCTCTCGGTCTTTTTTTTACAATCTGTTTTGCTCGTTATGCAAATTACTCGTTATGAGAGGTTCCGCTATAATACTTTTGTAACTTTTCCAATATATACATTATAATTTACTATCGTCACAAATGGTTAAAAAATAGATTTCTTGTTCTCATGAGAGTTTGTATTAAATACTTAATGTTGGTCTAATTTAAAATGGCAAATTTTATGATTTTTTTTCTTTTCTGTAAATAATTCTAGACATTTTACATTTTCAGTTAAGCTTGGAGACTCTGCTACATCAAAAATACAGTTGCAAAAGATCAAGTTTGTGCCTAACCCTCCTGAAGAGCTGATTACAGAAAGTAATACTTTTGGAACTTCTCCACTATCTTCCTCATGATTTACTATTTTCACTGAAGGCTAAAAAATGCATCTGGCTTTGTATTTTCACAGATGTCAGAAATTGTATTAAATACTAATTGATATATACAGTAAAAATCTGTTAATTCGAAATTCAAGGGACCGGATTTCAGAAAAAAAATCGAATTACGAATTACGCGATCACAAAAAAAATAAAATTCGCAGCAATTGCCGACGGCTTAGAACATCGTGGCCTTTTTTTCATTCTGTCAAAAATAAAAAACTACATAATTTTCACTTAATTGATTTTCAGTCACTTGTATATACATATTCACTGTAGGTATGTTTGCGTCCGTGCTATAAAATAGAATGACGTCACTTATTGACAATGTACCATTCAAAGTTTTTGACAGTTCTTTACCACGTGATATTTTCAAGAGAAATACCTAATATATAGATGTCTCGCTTGCACTAATGTATGTAAGCGCTCGAATTTACAACTGATTCTTTCTCATGTGATACTTCTTTATATTGATGTCTCACTTATGGTAATATCACATTTCTAAGGTGCATAAGGGTTCATGCTTAGGTATATATTTGCTTGGCAAGTTCCGATTCGACGCAGCCTTTCTGTCCGTACTTTCTTATTACCATCTGTTCACCATATTATTAATGTGACAAAAGCTTTAACCAAAATTTTGAATTATTAAAAATCGTAAGTACGTTTTGACAAAAAACATTACGAATTACGAAATATGCGATATTTCGAATTAAAGGTAGAATTTACTTTGAAAAGTCAATTTTGGGACCGAAGAATTATTAAAAATTTAAATTACGAAATATCGTTGTTCGAATTAACGGACTTTTACTGTATATCGGTTAAATGAAAATGCGAAGTTTTATAATTTTTTAAATTTGTTTTGATAATTCTAAATATTTTATGATTTCAGTTAAACTTGAAGACTCTTCAACACCGCAAATAGAATTGAATCAGATTACGATTCTGCCCAACCCTCCTGAGCTGATTAACGAAAGTAATACTTGTGGAACTTCTCCACTATCTTTCTTATACTTCACTATTTTCACTGAACACTAGAAAAATGCATCTAGTTTTGTATTTTCATGTCAGAATTTGAATACAGTCCTCTTATGCTGTTTTTTTTAATGCGATTTCGAAGTTATGCGGTTTTTTAAAATATGTACTATATTTTACGATATATAAGAATGTTAAATATTACATCGAGAGCATATACTGTTGTATTTTGGATATAATAGAGCAGTGCTTCCCAACCTTTTTCATGCCACGGACCCCTAAATCTGAAAACAATAATCTGCGAACCTGCGGATTTTTTTTATTTCACATGTTCATATTTTATCACAAAGAATGTTGAAAGAATGAATATTTTCCCCCGGGAGTCCGCGGACCCGAGGTTGGAAAGCACTGTAATAAAGAATGAATCATAAACACAAGTCATTTGGAAAAATACGAATTTGGACTGTTTAAATCATGCTGCATCTGCCATTAAACAATTAATTATCGAAAAAAGAAAATCTGAACACACTTTTATCACTAATTTCATTTAAAAAAAAAACCATAATTTTTTGAAATTGATGCGCATACTATTTCTTCCGAAAAAGAGTGATTTCAAACCACACGCAAAACGCACTTAGCATTGTCATACAGTGACGATTATTTTACTTAAAATGTTTCTAAAGTGAAACAATGACCAACAATTTTTTTCCGCTGTGTTTTCCCCTAATTTTCCTATACTTTTTCATGCCATTTAGGGTGTATTTTAACTCGCTGTTTCAAAGTTATGCGCATTTTAAAATTCACGGAACGCATCTCCACTTTTTGAATGGAATTGAATGAAAGTCTTTTTTATGCGATATTTCGTGGAACGCATCTGCCGCACAAAAAGAGGATTGACTGTACAACACTAATTGATATATATGTATATCTGTGAAATTAAAATGCCAAATTTTATGATTTTTTAACTATGAATAATTCTAGATACTTTATGATTTCAGTTAAACTTGAAGATTCTTCAGCGCCACAAATAGAATTGAATCAAAATGCGATTCTGTCCAACCCTCCTGAGCTGATTACAGAAAGTAATACTTTTGGAACTTCTCCACTATCTTCCTTATAATTTGCTTTTTTCACTGAATTTGTATACAACACTTATTGATATATATCGACTGTGGAAAGGCAAAAGGATGTAACCCACACATATCAAATTTTACAGAAGGCGCAAAAAACGTGTTTTGATGATTTTGGGTCATATGTAAATTATGAATTATACACAACCTTAAAGTGCACGGAGACTTCTAAACTGGTGTTTAATTGACATAATCTAATATTAATATAAAAAATTGTCTAGGAAAAACTTTTATTGCAGTCTTTTTTCTTGGTTTTATTTTTTTACGACGTCATCTTTTTCAAACATAAAAGCTAAAGTTACATACTAATTCGGAATTTGCAGCTTGCATCCTTTTGATAGAATGTGTATCAAGTTGGATACATTGTGATCTAAAAAAACCTGCTTTGAAAAACTGCTGGTTACGTCCTTTTTTCTTTCCACAATCGATATGTATATCAGTTAAACTAAAATGTTAAATTTTATGATTTTTTTTCTTTTGATAATTCTAGATATTTTATGATTTCAGTTAAACTTGAAGACTCTTCAACACCACAAATAGATTTGAATCACATTACGATTCTGGTCAACTCTCCTGAGCTGAATACAAGTAATATTTTTGAATCTTTTTTACTTAATAATTTACCATCATCGCCAAAGTTTTAAAAATTGGATCAGTTTTTGGTCAGAGAATTTGTTTAAAACACAAAAATGACACAAGGAAATGTTCCAATTCACTTTTAATTATTAAAAAAAATGTTTTTTTAGGAAAGAAATCTTACAGCATTCTTCAATACACTTGTATTTATTATTTTCAATCACATAATTGCTAAAATAATTTTGATTGAACGATATGTAGAAATGTATGTTCGCATTTGATGTATAGAAAACATGTGTTGCCAACTAAAAACATATTTTTAGATCTATGTTGCTTACATGTGCATGTCACAAATGCACTATTTAAATGATGGGTAGCTTCTAGAGTACCTTTTCGAATTTTGGTGGATGTGAAAATGTAACGGATGACAGTATTATGGATCCTGAATTCCGTGCAGAGTCTAAATGTTAGTGATTATGATGTTGAAGTATATATTTATGTTTCTACATCTGAAATTGATCCACTTTTTGGTCTGGATTATTTGATTCAATAGGACATAGACCAAAGTTCCTCCACAAAAGTTACTTTTAACCCAACAAAACTAAATATATTTTTATTCACCGTGAAGCATAAGATTGGAAAAGGAAGATGCAAAATGACAATATTATTTTAATTATAAACTGCTTAAAATATATAGATATCATATTTTATACCACTAATGCACGTTGCCGTTTATAAGGTGCAAACTATTTTTGGGTGAAATTATTTAAAAAGTAAATATTTAATATTTTTTTTTATTATTTTTTCCGTAATCAAACTTATCCATTGCATATGACTATATTTTTTATTTTAACGTAGAAAATCACGCATTCAAGGGAATTAACCTTAGCATATATGAATTTTTTGGTTATACATATTTGAATCAAATTAATAGATGAATATTGATTTATGACTTCAAATTTTGGTGCAATAAATATTATAGCCAAAGGCTATTGAATTTTGCGAATGTGCAAAAAAATATTCCCCACTACTTTTATAGCACAGCACGTATGCAACTAGCCCGCTGATTAAGTGTTGATAGGATTTAATGTATAAAAAGAGCTTAGTCAATATGTAGCATTCGAAAAAAAAAATGTAATAGATCATACAATTTGTAAATATTGCTGGGAATATGATGGAATTCTTTTTTTCAAATATTAATCATTTTTACGAGCTTGGCAAAAAATGGTAAAGATGATTTTACTGTACATCTGATGTCTCACCACTCAGATAGGTGATGATGAGTTTTACATGTTTTTACGGTTTTCCCTGACTAACAACTCCAAATGTATAATTTCAGTTCAGCTTGAAAACGCTTTCTCAGCAGATGTACAACGGCAAAAACCAAAGATTCTACCCGACCCTCCCGATGATACAAAAAGTAATATTTTTTGAAATTTCATTATATTATCTTTTAACATAACTAGAGGTTTTACTTAAAATTTTGGGTGTCGGTGTGTGTAGCATTTTTTGACACATGTTAATTATTGCCTTTACACTAATAATAATGTGTATAATCATCCATTTGCAATATGCAGGACTGCAGAGTCAGGTAAAACAAATACTATTCCGGCTTTAATTTTGAACTGAATTTTTTTTTTCAATCATTTGTTAGCAATCATTATATAGGGACGTATTAGAACTGGATTTTGATTATATTGTCTTAAATCTTTCAGGAGTCCCGGAACCTTCCATCGAGACTGCTGCAGAACTGCAGTTAGATAAACCGCCGCTCTTGGATTTTGAATTGAATGAAAAAAAAGCATGGTTACAAATGACGAGAAAGCTTTACCTGAACAGTACCGTGGCTGAGACCAAATTTAAATGTCCAATATGTCAGATCATGAAAACCAAACCGCGTTTATTGATTCATTATAAAAAGGTGCATAAATTGAAGATGAAAACAGTAATGAAAAGATTTCCCACGAAAGAAAGATTTCAGCAATGGAAAAAGAAAATTGAAACGGAAAGTAATATGAGTTTTGTGAAAAAATACATACCCAAAACGGATCATAAAACAGACAAATCGGAAGAATATATTTGTCAACGCAATGTGTTATTCAAATTAGGTATTTATGTCTTCAATGTATGATAATTCAATGTCCGTCATGTCCCAAGTCGAGTCTGATGTCCAATGTAATACTTAAAAGTATTTCTTACCGAATCGTAAAGAAAAAAAATCAAATTCACATTGACATCATAATGCTGCAGTTGTTGTTTTTTACAAAAACTTTCCTATCGAATCCCTCAATCTCTCTTTTTGAAAGTGGGTAAAGATAGATATACCAACCTAAGAAACGATTACTAAATAGCTAATTGCTCTTCCTAGGGCTATCTCAAGATCGGGTGAATGGGAAGGAAATGTAAACACTATTATTGTAAAATGTTATATCTACCTGTTATTTTTCACTTATGTTTATTTATTTTAGGAAAAACTAAAAAAATGTTAAAGTTTGTCGGAATCAATAAGATTGACGGTTACTGTCCTGCAAAGATGGTGACGTATATTCAACCCGACGGTAGAGTGACTGTTCTTTACACCATGAGTCATCTAGGACACGAGTGTGAAAAGCTTGCCGACCGCTCTGAACAAGAGAAGGATGACAAAAAACTCAAATTTGATGAAATCCAAGCGGAGGCTCTAAATGAGGATAATGATGATGGGTACCCGGATTTTTTATACATATATTTTAAGTTAAAAAATGTCACTCATGTTCCACCGTTATCTGCGCTTGGAAAGATAATTATTGTAGAATAATATCTTAAATATGACGGGTTGTTCGCCACTGCTTAATTTATTTTCCAATTTTCCAACCCCTTCCTAATTGATGCAACTCATTAGTTAATCATTTCTTAACGCAAATGTCATTTGTATTAATATTACTGTTTGTTAGTTTTTCTATCATCACGTGGTAATTACCATTAGAATAAACTGAAAATTTTTGTGTGGTAACTATTAAAACAGCTAGCTTTGTGAAGGGTTATAAAACGAAAAGTGCATTGATAATATGAGGGTTTAAAGTTAATCAACGTTGTCTACAAAAAAGTGTTTTTTGGTTTATGGTTGATGAATTTATTTTTCATGCTCGGCTACATGATAGTCAAACAACATAATGACTATCTTTTCTAGTTTTCTTAAATCACCAGTGAAATTTAACATTAAATATATAAAGTTGTCATTTTTTAATGCTTTTTAAGATAATACATTAAAATTTAGCATGTCACCATAAGCAATGTAAACACACATCAAATATGAACATAAGGTTTTGAAATAACATCTAAACATGGTATGTAAAGTTACGAAATAATAAAAATGGTATTTTGGCTCTCCTGAAAAGTTACACTTTTGTAGATAGTGTTGTTTGACTTTAAGCCCTCGGATAGGTGTTAACCTATAGAGGAGTAAGGACGTAGATGTACATCAGCACCATTTTTCTGTAAAGGAACTTTAACTCGACCCAGTAGTGTCTGTCTGTGTATATATGCTTCAAGTATGAATTACATATGACGTTATTATTTGCAAACACAGCTCATTCCAAAATGGTTAAAAAATTAAACTTGAATTTCATTTTTTAAAACAATATAAATTTATATTTATTTGCTAAGTTACATCAATGGTTCATGTTTCAACAATTTTAGAATGAGCCGAGTTTGCAAATAGCCTCATATATTCATTTAAAAAGGTGACACAATTTTCATGTGAAAAAAAGGCAGTAATGTAAAGTAAGGTCAGTATATACCTATCTGGCACAATAAACTATAGAACCTATGATGGAGAAAGTGATTTTTAATAATATTCAAACTTGCAAAGTTAGCCAACTTCTCAAACAACAGATTTGTCGTTACAAACACCTGGAAAGATTTTTTTATTCTCGCATCAGCTTGGAAAAACAACATTTTAACTTATATTATAAAACTTATTAATGTATATTTTTTTTAGGATTTCACTTGCAGATGAATTAAATATTACAAATCAAGAAACTGTGTCTGAAACTGACTTGATTGCCGAAAAAGAAAAAATAAAAACTGAGCTTTACCGTATTATTGGTTACATAGATGAATTGAAATCATACGCAAATGTAAAAGTATTAAGTGAAATGCTTGCGCCGGTGATATCAGATATTTGCAAATGGCGTGAAACTGTACATGTGCCTCAGGTTTTAGTGCCTCTGTTTCAAAAAGAATTGTCATCAAAATTGGACTCTAGTGATTCACGGAAACAGTTTGTCATTTTAAAGCCTTTGCCGGATGAAAAAGATGTGGAAAGATTAGCGAACACTGGTCAATCACTGGAAGATATCAGCGGAATACCGATTGTTTTTATTGATGGACAGTTAAATAATGATTCCGTCTTGTCTGACAATTTACCAATAGAAACCTTACATATGGAGGTTGAACACCAAGAAATTTTACCTGACCCTGCTCTGGTAGTAAAACCACTACTGGAGCAGTTCACTGTTCCCAGTTTTACACTAAATAAAAACAGTGCTGAATTTAAAAATAATGATCCTGTTTTGTCAGACAATTTACCGATAGAAACCTTACATATGGAGGTACAACACGAAGAATGTTTACCTAACCCTAAACCGGTTGTCAAAAATATCATAACCCTAAATAAAAACTTAACTGAATTTAAACATAATAAAAGAAAAACTTTTAGTTTATTGAAGCCGATCAAAGTTGAATGTAAAGTACCTGATATTCAGCAATACCCTAGTAATAATAAACTCGAAGATAAAAGTAGAAATGTGGTAGCAATAACGAAAAAAAATTGGCCGAAACTTCTCCCTGGTACATCTTTAATGTTGGATGTCACCAAAAATGATGAAACACCGAAAATAATTAAACTTTCAAGTCAAGGTGTGCAAATCCAAGAAAAAACATCATTGTTCCCCGAATTAATGCAAGCTACCTCTAATAATATGAAAAGATTCAGCAGTTTGTCAAATGTTACGAGTCCAAAGAAAAAAATTAAATATTTTGAAGTTAAATATACCCCAAAGCCAACTAATACAAGTGTCCTGCTGAAGAAAGATGTTAACCCAATTTTAATACCTACAACTAAACCCCCTGCTCCGATAATAAAAATTTCATTACTGAAAAATCAATTGAACTGAACATTTCATAAAAATATATCTGATATATTTTGTATGGTTTCAAAAGTAAAATTTGGAAATTTTGATATTCCACTTGTGTTGTGAGGAGTGACTGGTTTTTTTTTTGTCTATAAAAGAATCTCTAGAATAATTGTATTGTAAAACTATCATCCATGATTACTTTTTTGATATTCTGAAAAATATCAATAATAAATGTACGATTGAATTATGTTTAATTTTTTTTTATTCTTCAATCAAACTAGAGGTCTGCACGAGCCTGGGCCTGGCCCTCGGGCCCCTACCTGGCCAGGCTCACTGGCCCGGTTCAAACAGAAAAGCACAATTGTGATTCAGGTTCGGGTAAAGAATTTATTTCCTCAGAAAAATATTTCAGACTATATTCGTGTCATAAGTCAGCCATGATGATTTTAATTATTATCAGTTCTATAGAGAATCGTAAATTGTTGTAAATTTGTTAAAAAGTGGGTTTTTTTCCGGCTGAGGAGTATAAATCTGGGCTTCGGGTCAATTTAAAAAGAATCTTAAATGGAGGCAAGTTTTGTTAGCCCTTGCATAATTGCAAAAAGTAACAAATCGTTTTTGGAGACTAAAAGATTTTTTTTACCAAAGCTTGCGGAATTAAACATCCATCAAAAGTAGCTGTTTATATGGATTGTTAGAAGAATTCAATGTATCGATCAAAATTTAAAGTAGTTATTTCAATCAATATTAAAACTTATGGTATGGTACTCGATAGCTCTCGATCTAAAGAAACTACATATTATTAATTATTATATCGACTGTGGAAAGGAAAAGGGACGTAACCCACACATATCAAATTTTACAGGAGGCGCTAAAAACATGTTTTGATGATTTTGTGACGTGTGCAAATTATGAATTATACACAACCTCAAAGTGCGCGGATACTTCTAAACGCGTGTTTAATTGACATAACCTAATATTAATTAAAGAAATTGACTCAGAAAAACCTTTATTTCAGTGTTTTTTCTTGGTTTTAATTCTTTACAAGGTCATCTTTTTCAAACTTAAAAGCTAAATTTAGATACTTATTCGGCATTTTCAGCTTCCATCCTTTTGATAGAATGTGTGTCAAGTTGTATACATTGTGATTATCGAAAAAAAGCTGTTTTGGAAAATTGAGGGTTAAGTCCTTTTTCCTTTCCACAGTCGATATATAGATTTCGTCGCCTTGGGTTCCACATGAAAAATAAAACCGCAGGAGAAGCAATTTCAGACGATGTAACTTTTTGTAGAATCGATATTTTAGATTAAAAGTAAATTATTTAAAAGCATACAAATAATCAGAATTAGATTTATACCTAACATATTAATTTTATTTAAATGTCGTTGTTCTATTAGCATATTTAGAATAGACGAAACTGCAGTTCGACGCTTTCAAATGTTCTTAAATGTCTGAAAGAAATTTACAGGTCGAACCATAGTGCATTAATACTCAAAAATATAATTTCGCTACATTCGTTCCATGCTCCTGGAACGCCAAGAGTGGAACAAGAATTAGAACTTTTTTTTTTGAATTGTTCAAACTATGTACATTCTCACAGATTTTGTCACTAACGACCCGGGTTTCGCCTTTCGGCATCTTCAGGCGTTCAAGTGCACGGATGAACTTGAACTGACGTTTAGTAAATGAATGTTTCGTGTTTCAAGAACTATATTTTTTTTTTCGGCAAAGGTTTTATGATTATATTTATATAGGGTACAAAAGTGGAGACCCAATTAGGTTGAGTATTTCATTTAAAATCGGAAGACTATGCAATTGTGCTCTATTCATTTCCAAAATTTCCTGGAAAAAGAGTTTATGACTGTCCGTATTTGGGTGTAACATTTTTATCCCTTGTTCCTGATTGAACACTTCTCCTTCCGAAATTAAGTGATTAGCAAAAGTGGACGTGTCTTTTTTCAATCTAAAGGCTGCCATATGCTCTAAAACCCTGATGTTCAGTGTCCTTTCTGTTTTACCGATATAAAATTTTGTACAACAAGAGCATTGCAATCTATAAATCCCAGATTTATTTAAGTAATTTATTTTATCTTTATTGTTAGCTAATAATTTGCCTAAAGAGTTTTTACAGTAAAAAGCAGGTCTAACACTATCAGCTAGCTGTTTTTTAATTTTAAAACTTGTATTTCCTAAATAAATGATTCTACACCAATACCTAGTATGATCTATGTCCTTTGACACTATACCTTTAAATAACATTTTTTCTGCAAGTTTAGTTTGTTTTTTTGATAAAAGATTGTCTATAAGAGACATCGTATCCATTGTTAATGGTGATTTGTTTGATGATTTTCAATTCGATATTAAAGTTTATTTCGCTTAAAGGAACACTCACAAGTCTGAATTTCTGAATGAAAAGCGGCTAGCAAATGGGTGCATTGAATTTTTATGAATTATAGCGTCAGAAAATGTTGGCTTCCGAAATATTTTAAACTCGTGAGAATGATTTTCAATGTTAGAATGAGAGAATGTACATAGTTTGAACAATCTATATATTAATAGCCGATAAGGTCCGTCCGTTTGTTTGAGTGAGTGTATGAAGGATGTCCCCGATTTCCCCTCTCCCCAGCCGCGCTGTCTCCATTTTTTTATTCATACTAAAAACAATTTTTCCATACACTGTTATTAGATGAAACATATCAAATCGCTGAAAAATTGAATTCTCATACAAAAAAGCACCTTGGTCTGGATTCGAAACACGGTCTCCGGATTATGAGTTGAGATCTTTACCACTCGGGCAAACAAACAACTGCCAGATGCGATAAAATTACATTATATATATTGAATTGCGTTCGAATTTTGAAACTTTTGTTTTTTATTTGAAGCAAAGGATATATGTTCTAATTTTCGCACGAACGGTTAATTCCGCTCTACCCAAAAGGCAGAGCGCCAGATTCGTAAGCTGATGGTCAGTGGTTCGAGTCTAACCTTGAGCGTTTTTTTTTTGGGTTTATAACTTTTTTTTTAAACACTACATCTTGATCGTATGAAAATAATAAAATCCGATTGATAAGCGTGATAAGTTTTTCAAAAAATAAATACCTATATATTATTCGATAAAATAATCACAATTAAAAAATTTACAACGTCTATTTCTGCTACTACGAAAAATGGTTGTTAGCAAACTTAAAAGTTATTCCAAAATATAATAATTTACGAAATTTCTGCTATTACGAAAAATGGTTGTTAGCAAACTTAAACATTATTCCAAATATTAAATAATTTACGAAATTTCTGCTACTACGAAAAATGGTTGTTAGCAAACTTAAACATTATTTCAAATATTAAATAATTTACGAAATTTCTGCTTCTACGAAAAATGGTTGTTAGCAAACTTAAACATAATTCCAAAACTTAAATAATTTACGAAATTTCTGCTACTACGAAAAATGGTTGTTAGCAAACTTGAACATTACTCCAAATGTTAGATAATTTACGAAATTTCTGCTACTACGAAAAATGGTTGTTAGCAAACTTAAACATTATTCCTAAAATTAAATAATTTACGAAATTTCTGCTTCTACGAAAAATGGTTGTTAGCAAACTTAAAAGTTATTCCAAAATATAATAATTTACGAAATTTCTGCTACTTCGAAAAATGATTGTTAGCAAACTTAAACATTATTCCTAAAATTCAATAATTGACGAAATTTCTGCTTCTACGAAAAATGGTTGTTAGCAAACTTAAAAATTATTCCAAAATATAATAATTTACGAAATTTCTGCTAACTATAAAAATAAAATAACATTAAATTAAATACTTTGCAACAATAATCTCACGTTGCTGGGCAACGGGCTTACAGCTAGTTCAAGTTTAATATTGAAATTCCACCAAGCACCTTCAGTCGAAATCTTAAATTATATTAAAAAAAAAAGAATTAGAACATATTATTTTTTTATATTTATTTTTTTTGTTGAGATTTTTCCATCTCTATTCGCTCCTAATGTGGAGCATACGGCTTCCTAATGGAGTTATTTCTAAATAAGTTAACTGCTTGTTACTCAACCTCACACTTTTCGTGAAAGTAATGATCGAAAGATAGGACTAGTACTTAACTAGCCACTTTTGTTTTACCCCATTAATTTTAAGACGAAGGCTGGGAAGACTTATATAGCACAAACACCAATGACTTCGAACATAAAACGATTGAAGAAAAACTGTTAGAATTTATGAGATCCGTCATGGAAACCTTGTCTTCCTCTGAGTGACTACTGATCAATGTATTTTGAAGGGTAGAAAAATGTCAAATGTGCACTGCTTCTTCGGCAAAGATGAAGGACGAGTATCTTTTATATCCATGTTTATTTACAGTACTAAAATTACGTCGGAATGTCGGAAACGCGGTCCAAACACTCCAAACGTGATAGGTGAAAGCTTAAATTATATAAAGTAGGTATGCTGTATTCTAAATGATAGACACAGTACAAGTTATAATTGTTCATATAATGAAAAATAAGTTTGAAAAAAGCAATTTTATATCTTATAAGATAGGTTATAACGTCAATACAAACAATGATCGCGTCTAAAGATGATAGCTAAAAGCTTTAATTTATTATAAATAATATAAAGTGAGTATTTAGTATTCTAAATAATAGACACAGTAGTTATTATTTTGCATAAAATATAAAAATAATGTAGAAAAAGAACATTTTATACCATAACAAACAAGCTGTCAAAAATAAAATAGGTTATAATGTCGATTCAATCAATGAAAGAAGGAATGTGTGGGCAGTGTAGGAACCAGTAAGAAGGCATAGGATTAGATATCGTAGTGTGTGTGTGCATCGCGTGTACCTATACGAGTCATACCACCACATACAAGCTATTCCTGCTTGGTAGCAAACAAAAACTACGGAATAATATACTCCATCGTTTCAAACTTATGTTGCCAAACAACCCAAGCAGCGACACCTACCTATTATGACACCTATTAAAATGATCAATTGTGCATTTATTTTCAACGTCGGTAGAAAATTAACGAAAGCTCTTGAAATTATAAAATTTAGACCAAAGATTAGGAAAATGAATTGTTCATAAATCTATACTCGATTTTTTTGTATTTTGTCACTTCTTTTGCTAAAAAACATCGTATAAAATAGTTTTGAAATAAACCGTTTTCAAATCCAAATAAAGTGCTAATTACGTATTTAATCAAACTTTATTGAATATAGTATTCAAGATTAGTGCTTGAACTATCTTCAGGTTTTTAAATCAGTGATAAAAAACCAGCCGTTACTTTTTTTCTAGATAAAAACGAAAGCTCTTTTGTTTGTTGCTTTTTTAAATAATGAAGTTAATACTCAATTTAAAAATATAAAAATATTTTTCTAGCTACCCTTTCGTTTATTAGCACGAATATAAATACTTTTTACAGTGTAATTTGCGAACAGCTTTAGCGTGACTCTTACCCTTAACGGGAAGGTTGCACCATAAGCAATTCACCTAAATTCATCCTTCCTGACATCCAGTAGGGAATGATAGTATGCTTCATACAAAAGCTTTTACCTTTTGACGCGAAATAGCGCCATAGAGTTCTATATTTTTTGCGACCGTTGTCTATGAATTTCGTATACAGAAAGTATCTGTCAAACTGACATTTGATATCGGTTTGGCAGATGAATGTAACTTCGCAAGCTTAGACATGAATTACCGAGTATCACATGAAAGTTCATTTGCATCGACATGAAATAAAATGCACACAAATGCATGGTAAATATTCATTACAAGATGTATTATGCCGCAATTGTGGGGTTATAATGCAAAACGTACTATTTTTGAAAATCGAACTTTCCAGTAGAGCCAAAAAACTATAGCGAATACACAAGCATAATATTATGATTGAATCAATCAAAAATTATATAGTACATAATTTTAAAATCATTGACCTGCTTAATAAACTTAGCATACGGTGAAAAGTTATTTCAATTCGTTATTCTAATGTATTTTTTCCAAAACGCACATTTTCTGGAAATACTACATATTTTTACCTCAGTGAGGCGAAGGTTTCATTTTTTTTGGATTTTCTCGTCACCCCTACAAATATTGGCGTTGTGTTGAAAAATGAAGCAACGCCCACACTAGCTTTTCCATTTTGAAACGTAAATATTTTTTGTTCTGTCATTTGAAATGAAAAAAATGTTCTTAATATTGGATTCAATGCACATTTGTAGTAAAATAAATTGACTTTTATTTATTTATTTTATATTTTACAACATTTATTAAATTTACTCTAATATTCAGCCGGCTGTGTGTTCAACATCGTTGGCTTCGAATCCCAGTACAAACAGTTTTATAAATTGATTTATGAAAATATGTTCGTAGGCATGGATGTATGTGATGTTTTAAAATCCTCTCTCCCACCCATACTATCCAATGAACGGGGCGTATCGAAACCTAACCATTAATCCTGTCCTAGCCCTATCCTTCTATTCCTACTCTCTTTGGAAAAAGAGAGGTTGAACAACTGAGTAACAAACAGTTCTCACAGAAACACTTCTATTGAGATAAACTCCATTAGGAGGCAACTCCATATGCTCCACATTGGAAGCGGACATGGTAAAGAAAAATCACCAGGGGAAAGAATGCTAGTCTTTTTCATTTTTTTTTGTTGTATTCTTCCAGACTTCCTATCTGCAGACAAGTAGCAATTGACACGAACAATAAAAATATTTTTTATTTTAACAAATTGCATTGCTTACTATCAATTTTATTTAGTAAGATACCTTAGAGCAGAAAAGGAATTTGAGAACAATTTTATGGTCATGGGCGTTTAATTATCCTTGTATGTATCCTCTTAAATGTTTAAAAAATCTGCAATTGCTGAGCACACTTCATTTGGTCCTCTCCCTGATTCAGTTTCCTGTCATTAATGTAGGTAGGTATAAAATAAAAACAGCAGTGGGTGTGAAAAAATGTTTATTTCCTAAAAATCTGGCAATTCGATCATGTTTATCTAGAAGAATTGCCAAAGAAACTAGAAAACACTAACTAAACAAAAATACCAAGAGTCACCAATGAATAATGATTTCATTGAACAACTTAATAGTATCGAAAAGGTTTTAATGTATAAAGCAGTATTTATTAATCATAAAAGTAAACACCATTACAGGGCAAATTTTAAGTTTTGGGGGGCACTTTTTACCTTCACAATCACTCATGGGGCAGTTATTCAAAATGGATAACGGATAACAACACGGACAGGTTGCTTGTAACAAGGTTTTAAAAACCTTCAATAATCTAATAAGAAGTGTTTTAGTTCTACAAATATTACTTTATACCAGGGCTGTGGAGTCGTGTAAAAAAAAGACGACTCCGACTCTAGCTTAAAAATAATTAACGACTCGGAGGAAATTTTTCAACAATTTCATTTTAACATATATATATATGTATACCATCAGATCATCTTTAGTCAGCCAAGCATTCAATGTCAACACTTTGGACTATTTTGTTTAAATACACATAACTAAATACATTTTTCAAAAAAAAATCAAGCCGCTCATTTTTCACGACTCCGACTCTGGCCAAAATATCGCGACTCCGACTCCACAGGCCTGCTTTATACGTAGTTGTTAGCTATTTCGAACTATGGCATCTAGGTGTGAACGAATATCCCTCAAAGGTGGCGTTTTTTCCAAATATGCTATGTGGTTGATTTCTGACGCTTTTGTTTTACAATAATCAGGACGGCAGTTAGAATGACTCCCAAACACATGATTAGGCCCATTTTTTAAGTCTGCACGCAACTGTTGAACGTCACCTTTCGACGTTTTTATAGCACAGCGTGCGGCATTTTTTAAACGCTTAACCTATCTGCGTAGTAAGGTACGGCTGTGACAGTCATACTTAGCAGTATTATTGGCCATAGTGTAAAGCTTACTAGTGTAGCACTTTACAATGTGGTTTGCACATTCTAATTTTTGAATTTTGTATCCAAATGGTGCTCTCTCTCGCACCCTAGCGAAGACACTGGAATCGCCATCTCCAATTAAAAATTTTACCCACACCTTATATTTATCAAAAATGTATTTCAGGCCTTCCACTATGACCGTTTGCTTCATTCCTGTTGACGGTCCTGAATAATTTTTATTGCATATGTGCGAACTTATCACACCTATATCTGGTGTTGATGCGCATACCTGACAATACTTGTTCTTTACGTCAAGGTATATAATCTTTCCTGTCCTCTTTCCGATGATGCATGCCACACCAGATTTTGATGAAAAGCTATGCCCGTAGCTTCTTTTTGACCACCCTCCATCAACAATTACAGTAATGTAAGGATGGCCTTCATCAACTTCATTATTGTCATGAGCCAATTGCTTCTCTATCAGAACATTTTTTTCCATTTGTTCAGATAGACGACTCTTCCATGATGTGGTCACTTTTTTCTCGTGTCTTCGGAATGACCCCTGACACATGAATGGAATATCCATAATACCGCATAATTCTTCCCCCTGGCTATACCCTATACCTATGTTAAGTGCCCCCCAAACAAAGGACGTGTTAATATTAGATTCAAGAGAATCGGAAAAAACGGTTGCAGTTTTCTCACAGAATTGGCATTCAAAATGAAATTTCGATACTAATCCATCTTTTACTTCTCTTTGTAAAATTAGCTTACCACCTGTGCAAATTGACGGATGTCGCAATACTTCTTCCATCTGCTTCATAAAGTAGGCAATGTCGACTATGCGTTTACCAGAGGGTACGTAGGAAGTTGCAATTTCATCACTTCGCTCAACGTTTAATGGAGGAAGTTCTTCTGTCATAGTATCACCTAAAGAGTCAACGTCTAACACCTCCCGCTTCTTTGCCTTCGAATATGTCCTCAAAACATCACTACAGTGGAAATCTTCACAGTCTCCAACGGAAAGCTCTTCATACGGGATAATTTCGTTTTCCAAATCTAAGTCGTTCGGTAAAATGCCTGAACATTGATTTTTTTCATTTTCACGTTTCCGATCTCTCGCCATTGCAGCGGCTGCCCATAACTTCTTGATAAATTTAGAACGTTTATTCTTACGACACTGCTTCTTCGGCAAAGATGAAGGACGAGTATCTTTTATATCCATGTTTATTTACAGTACTAAAATTACTTCGGAATGTCGGAAACGCGGTCCAAACACTCCAAACGTGATAGGTGAAAGCTTAAATTATATAAAGTAGGTATGCTGTATTCTAAATGATAGACACAGTACAAGTTATAATTGTTCATATAATGAAAAATAAGTTTGAAAAAAGCAATTTTATATCTTATAAGATAGGTTATAACGTCAATACAAACAATGATCGCGTCTAAAGATGATAGCTAAAAGCTTTAATTTATTATAAATAATATAAAGTGAGTATTTAGTATTCTAAATAATAGACACAGTAGCTATTATTTTGTATAAAATATAAAAATAATGTAGAAAAAGAACATTTCATACCATAACAAACAAGCTGTCAAAAATAAAATAGGTTGTAACGTCGATTCAATCAATGAAAGCAGGAATGTGTGGACAGTGTATTTACCAGTAAGAAGGCATAGAATTAGATATCGTAGTGTGTGTGTGCATCGTGTGTACCTATACGAGTCATACCACTACATACAAGCTATTCCTGCTTGGTAGCAAACAAAAACTACGGAATAATATACTTCATCGTTTCAAACTTATGTTGCCAAACAACCCAAGCAGCGACACCTACCTATTATGACACCTATTAAAATGATCAATTGTGCATTTATTTTCAACGTCGGTAGAAAATTAACGAAAGCTCTTAAAATTATAAAATTTAGACCAAAGATTAGGAAAATGAATTGTTCATAAATCTATACTCGATTTTTTTGTATTTTGTCACTTCTTTTGCTAAAAAACATCGTATAAAATAGTTTTGAAATAAACCGTTTTCAAATCCAAATAAAGTGCTAATTACGTATTTAATCAAACTTTATTGAATGTAGTATTCAAGATTAGTGCTTGAACTATCTTCAGGTTTTTAAATCAGTGATAAAAAACCAGCCGTTACTTTTTTTCTAGATAAAAACGAAAGCTCTTTTGTTTGTTGCTTTTTTAAATAATGAAGTTAATACTCAATTAAAAAATATAAAAATATTTTTCTAGATACCCTTTCGTTTATTAGCACGAATATAAATACTTTTTACAGTGTAATTTGCGAACAACTTTAGCGTGACACTTACCCTTAATGAACAAAAGTGACAAAACCAACACAGAAGAAATCTATGTGTAGAAAAAGTACACTAACTCATGCAGTATACCCCTGGTTCTGGTCACACCAGGTACATTACATTCAAAATGTACACAAGATAAGGACTAACAGCCAATATTTTTCGAATATTAATTTGACACATTAAAAATTTCATGAAAAAATGTGCCGGAACGCTGTTCCACCGCGTTACATAGAAATAAAAGTTGATTGAATGAGTTAAACGACTATAGCTTATGTACAAGACTTTAAATTGATTATTAATAAGTCCGATATTTATTTATTTCAATATTTTTTAAAAAAACATCAAATTTATTTATTAACGATTTTTTAATTACTTTCATGTAATCTGTCTTGAGAACCTCATAGATAATTTTGCAGGTTTTTGGTATTAGAATACTCAATGCCGAAGACGATATTCCTGCACTGAATTTTAGCTCTTCAAATGAACGACCTGTCGCCAAAAATCGTTAAGTTGCTGCTAGTCGTTCCTCTGCACTGATACTGTTTCGAAACACAGTATCCTTCTTGGTGATTCTGTACCTTACTTTGTCTAGCAAAGTGGCAAAACATACACTGTCCATCCTTAAATATTTTTTTTAATCATCTGGATAGTTTTCCCTTAATTCATTTTTTAACGGCAGGTGGGAGTAAAATTTGTAAAATTTCACCCAGCAACTTCGTTTTTTTCTTTTTCTCTCTTCATAGATTAAATTAGCGGTATTTTGCGTTGGCCTCAGTTTTGGAAGGAATTGGTGCCTATATTATCTATGGACTTAAATCAGAAACAATTCAACCAGAGACAGTACTTAATTCAACATCTTGACAGTAGTGGCTCGAATGTTATTGTTTTCCAAATTAAAAATATTTTGTATTAGAAATTGTGATGTACTTATTTGTCAGTATTTTCTAAATATTAATTGCTCTTTAGTAAATTGAGAACAAAAAACAAGAATGCAAGTATTCCGAAAAGTATCATATTTTGGAAAGAATTTTAATAAAATGTTAACCAGATCGCAAGCTGTCAGCTTTTCATCTGATTCTATCATTGTGAGACAGGACGAACTCAAAAAGCAATTCTTTGCCGAAATCAACGGAGGTATTGCAGCATCATGTTTTTAGGTATACGTATTTTCCTTGTGTTGTTTGTCATCAATAATGCATTTTATTTATACAGAACAGGCGACGATAGATTATGCCAAAAAGGACAACAAGATGGTGTTAATTCACACGGAAGTTCCTGAAATATTCCGGGGAAAAGGAGTAGCTAAAATATTAGCGAAGGTGAATACTTTTAACACTAATATAAACATAAGTACTAATAATACAATTTAGAACTTCGACTGAAGGTGCTTGATGGAAATTTAATGTCAAATTTGAATTATTTTGGTTCTGTACACTTCCATAAATTTTGTCTATAACGACCCGGGTTTCGCCTTTCTGCATATTCTGGTTTTATCAAGTGTACGAATGTACTTGAACTGACAGTTAAAATTCGTGGACACCCTTCAAAGTGTAAAGTTTCGTGGACCCTCTATAGAATATATTTTTCTTGCTTTGTTTCAATCATTAAACCAAACTCTCCCTTTAAAAACGGCTTCAGGTTTGGCAAAAGTACTTATTGCAATATTGCATAGTAGAATTCAATGTATAGTAAAAAAATATTTCTTTAGATCTATCTTTTCCAATAAGCTTTTATTTTAAAATGTAGATGTGATTTGACTTAACAGCTCACATTACCCATTTGACAGAGCTCGTGTCCTCCAATTGCAGGACACTTGTATACATGATCTTTAGTTTGAAATCTGCGACAGCCAATGTACATTTTACTTGCAAATTTAATATTCAGTATGGTGGTCTTATTACAAAAATATTTTTTTTCTGTTTCAGGAAGCTTTTACGTATGCCTCAAAAAATAAAATGGATGTTAAAATTGAATGTCATTATCTCGCTGATTATTACAACACCAATAAAGATAAATATCCTGGAGTAACAATCAAATAATTTCATTGTAAGCTAGACATTGGCAGCACAGAGATCTTTTATTTAATATGTATTGGGTTCTTCCACAATGTAAAATTATAACGACTTCTAGCTTCACTTATCAAGTGGGCATTCTTTGAAATACAGCATGAAATTTGATCTATAGACAAACATAATTATTTACTTGTAATGATGGCTTTAAATAATAATAAAAATGTATATATTTCTTGCAATTATTTTATTAGAAATCACTCAATGGATACATAAGTTCTTATAAGTAACGAAAGTTGGTATGTTAAAGTAAAAGTTTCCAGCCATCGCCAACGAATAAATGAACAGCTGGTAGTTAAATCGTAAACCAAAAACCATACAGCACTCAAAAAAACACAGCTTAAAATAAAATAAAACTATACCAGCCAAGAATCTGTTTGTTTGGGTATGTTTCACAGTAGGTCTTATGCCTGTTATTCATGATTGTAATAAAAGTAAGTCACTGAATTTTTTTTTGACTATTTTTGTACTGTAAGTAGCAAATAAATTGTTAATATTTTTGTTAATAAAAGATTTAATGAATTATTGTTACGTGTTTATTATTTCTATCATATTTGGCATAAAAAAAGAGAGGTCATTACAAAAGTGCACATTATACAACGATTTTTTTAAAGGCCTTATAAATAAGTGAGTGTTATACGTCAAAGAATGTAATCATTTTAATCTTTTTATCCGTGTATTGCAAATAAGAAATTGTAAAAGAGTTAACTGAGATATTAAATAAATAAAAATATTTCGTCAATGACACAACTTATCTCTAACATGGTAGGCACGAAAAAATCTTTGATATTTTAAAACAAAGCAACAAAAAGGTAACAACGTATTTCCTATGATTATTGTCGCATTAAAATTATCAATTCCTCAGAAAACAGTAGGTATATTAAAGTAAGAACAGTTAGATGATCTTTAATCTTTAAGAAGTGTATCAAATACATCATTGGTATTAACGTTATCATCTATTGATGTCACAGAAATCTTATTTTCAACCTCTGCAACACCATTCTTCTCTGACACGAAACTGGTGTCATTTTGGGTACTGGTGGGTATATCGCAAGAATTATCACTATCATCGGAGAGAACAAACATTCTTTTACGTTTTTTCAATACTTTTTTGCTAGCAGTGTTAGTATCTTGGTTAGAATTTGACGATGTATTCAGTCGATTGTGAGTATTTTCCTTCTCTTGATCCGTATCAGGATTATCTGACTCTAGTTGTGCAGTGGTAAATGCCTTTTTACTGAGGCTTTTTGATTTATCGTCATCATCAGAATCCGATAGAATTTTTGATTTGTTTTGTTTACTTTTCTTAGTACGAATACCTTCACTGTGTGTTGACATAATTGAATGATTAGAATTTCCCATATCGTGATCGCTGTCTGAATTATCTGAATCCAAGTTAGCCCTGGCCGCTTTCTTTTTCATTTTCATACTAGATGTAACATTTTCGTCGTCGGAATCTGATAATACGTTGCTTTTATTAATCTTATTCACATTTATTACTGTGTTATTTGCAGACTCCATAGATTCATCGTCAGAACTGTTTTCTGATTTTCTGCTATCATCATTGTTCTCATCAGGCATGTTAACAAACGATTCCATTGTCATTTTTTTACTTTTCTTATTTGTAGCAATATCTTCGCTGCCGAGGCTGGATTCTTGTTTGTTGCTTTCAGTTCTTTTACGTTTTCCACCGGTAGTAACGCGTTTATTATTTTTTCCGCCTGAAGAAGTGTTACCATCATCAGATTGCGATGAATCTTTTTTTGATGTATTTCCTTTACGTAATCTGTTAAAGAAGTCATCATCGTCTTCTTCAGACGAGCTTTCTCTGGAGATTTTACTGAGAGTTTGCCTCATAGTTTCCGACATATTTGGGAGTTGTTGTTCAGATTCGTCGGATTCGGGAACTATGAGAGACTTGTCAATCGCTTTGTTCAATATGTCGCACATTTTTCTCAGTTTATCAAAGTGGACATTACCAGGGATGCGCCAATATATCTCCTGTAAAAGTAAACAACAATAATTACTGAAAATGTCATGATGAATTACAACATCAAATCAAGCATGGCTTATTGTAAACCATAATAAGGTACTAGTAAAGATGATAAATTATTCAAATGAAAAATGATAAACTGAATCAAATAATTTTACGGTCACTTTTATCATTTTAAAATAATAATAATGAATAATGTTCCAAATGGTTAAAAAATGAAAAGAGACATGAATTTCATTTTATAAAACAATATACATTTTAAAAGTATGTAGCTTAACATAAATAATCTAACAGTAAACATTGTGCGAACACATTTTACAAATAAATATTGAAACATTTTCTTCAAAGTCAGCATTATAAATATGTGTGCCATTAAAATAAATTACCTGTTCATCAAATGGAGGGTCGATTCCAAGACATTTAAGTGCTGTTTTGAAAACAGCATCATCCATAGCTGCAATGGAATCTTCCATAATAGGCACCAGAGGGATACCTTCGGCTTCTGCGTCTAGACCCTCAGCTTCTTGGTCAAGGGCTACTTCTTCTAGTGACTCAATAATCCATTTGAGAGCATCAGTAAAGCCTGGAATTCGTTAAAAAGAATTTGTAATAAGTTCTTCGAGTTCTTTAATAACAGTTTTAAGTTTTTGATTTATTTTCGAACAAAGAAAATTGATAAACATATTCTAACAAAAATAAAGAGATATTGGTTAGCTTAGTTTATATGTGGTAATAATTCTGCCATCATAAATAAAGAAGACAGCAAAAAGGAATAGGTCATTCTTAAAAATAGGCTGTAACTATAATTGTCTGTGTCTAACCACCCCCTTGCGATCGGTAGAAATTGAAAAAACTGCAATCTGCATTTTGTAATTTATAAGTTGGTATTCAAAATCAATATTCACTTTATTAATAATTTACCTTATGCTAGTGACTCTTAATATGTTTCTCATGGTGAGGAGGTGAAAAATGTGTCACGATTCGTAACACTCCCAGCAGAATAACAATGTCATTCAAATTAGTTTAAAACTTCAAACTAGCTGAGTGGAACACTTCATGCATGCTCAAGCATGACAGTCTCCTAATGCTTGAATATGCCATGGGAATCTAAGCTAATAACGCTGACTGCTGCGCCATAGACCCCATATTGAATTTAGCAGTACAATACTAAGTAACCTTAAGCTCTATATTGATTTCAATTATTTTAGAAATAGACTATTGATAAAATAAGAAAAAATGTTTCAAAATGGCAAATACCTGAATCCACAGCAGCAATAAGAGATTTTGCCAATTCAGCGCTTGACACTGGGATTCTCTTGGAAGGCCCCTTTTTAGGCGCTGGTTTCTTAGAATTATTCTTTTTACTGACGGGTATCTTCCTCGCTGGTGCTGATCCTGTATCTGAATCTGAAGATTCACCACTTGAATCACTTCCCGAAGAGCTGGATCTTTGACCTGAAACTAAAAGTAAAGCTTTATTTATAAAATATAAATTTTGAATCCAATAGTGATTAAGAAAAACATAAAAAAAAATTTGGAACTAATTCCACATTTTTATTATAGATGAAGACCAGTTTCACTCACAGTAGTTGATAATGCACACGATGTACGAAACGGTTTGTGATTTTAAATAAAAAATGTGAAATAAGTACAAAATTTATTTTTATTTTTTAAATCATTAAATCAATTGAAATAGAATGATGCATAATAATAATAATAAAAACTGATTTGTACAATTTCAATATTTTTGTAACTCAAAGATAACGTTTTCAGAGATATAATGTGAAATATTTGACAAAACAGTTGAAAATTGCCAATGCAATTTTAAATTAATTAATATGCATAATCCCACCTGGCCCAAGATCAGTTGCCCTGCTTGCAAAATATGAAAACAATTCTCCCCTCCAATAAATCAGATGTTATAAACTAAAAATCGAGACAAATAACAAATTATGTTGTACAGCAGAGATTCTGAACCTTGTGCAAGCGGAGCTATTTCCTTACAAAGTATGTGGTAACAAAAAGTGATGATTTTTTACGGTTCAGATAATCATCTTACACTCAAAAACTGTAAGTGTCATATTAAAAGATATTTTTTAACTCCGTATTGAATTTTATTTCTTTAATTGAAAATTTTAATAATTTAGGCTTATAAATAAATAATTTACCGACTTAGAACAATTGAGTTATTAAAACAGTGAAAATAACAAATGACTAAAATCGTTTTTTTTTAGAAATTTGGTGTGTGCCTGCCGCTATTATACCAAGTCTCAAATGCGCCCATTACCATAAAAAGGTTAAGAACCACTGTTGTACAGAATAAAGCAGACTGCAGACTTCACCAACTGTCCCAATCTTGAAAATAAGGGTGAAAAGAGAGCAATCATCTTACACCTCGTCCTATTTAAATGCCATCTATCCCTTATCTTATTTGAATAAGGTGGATTGAGCGGCTGCTTACGAAAAATGCTTTTAAAAAATCTCCTGTTGATATGCTCCATAAGTAATTCATATATACATAAGGATCGAACATAAACGAAAAAAAACAATATAAAAAATCTTCAACAATTACTTTTAGAGGCCGAGAATTACAAGATCTTTTCAGCACATTGCTGGCGTCTAGATAAACCGCTGAGTATCTTTCTCATGAATGTATTATATTATTCACGTATGTATTTCATAATTTCTCCAAGTGATCTATATTTATTTTATAGGAACGATAATATAACTAAGCGATTCTAAAAAAGTGACAACTGAGATGCCAATAAAATTGAAAATCGAGAGAAAGAAAGACCTAAGTCTCTTTCGAACACGAAATTTATTCATTTTTTTTTATTTCTTTTTGCGTCAAATTGCACCATGACCTTATCCAGATTTTAGGTACCACGATAGAAAAATACTAAAACAAACCATCTCGTAAAAAATACATTTCATGATTTATGTCGAAAAAAAATTGAAGGGTGAAAATATTTACATTCGAAGTAAGTACATTTCAAGTGGATAACGAATTTGATCAATGCGGTTTTTATACGTTTTGGTTTTGTTGAAAAAAATGTTATAACGACTAGGGTATCCAATCCCGGAGCCTTTTTCCAATCCCGGGATTTTGGGATTGATTAATTTTGAATCCCGGGATCCCGGGATTGAGATTTTCTCACCGAGGAATTTGAGATCTCCGATTTGATATCGTTTTTCCCGGAATTTCACGGAAACTCGTTTTTTTTTTAGCTCGCCGAGGAATTTGAAATCTTGAATTTGCCAATTTCGTGTAAATTTTCGAGATTTGCTCAAAATTTTTCAATCCCGAAATCCCGGGATCGCGGCCATCTCAATCCCGGAATTTCGGGATCAGAAAATTGAACGGGATCTCGGGATTGGATGCCCTAATCACGACATTGTAATTCTAGAGTTTTTTTAAAAGAAGTGGAGGAAGTCATCAATAAATTATGAAGATGATAAGCTGACGACATGATCCCCAATTGTAGAACGGAAGTTAAAATAGTTACTAAGTGCAAGGAGTGAGTATTAAAAGGTGTTAATTTTTCGAAAAAGTAAGAATAGACACTATAGCAAGGGTGGCGAACCTATGGCGCACGTGCCCGAGGTGGCACGTTTGAGAATTTGGATGGCACGCGAACGATTTGCATATTCAAAGAATGTACATATATTTTAAGTTTAAAAAATTAAAATTTTGATCAAATAATCCGTGAATTAATAATTTATTAAGTTTTATTAATTTTCAAATGTTTCCCAAGATAAAGGACAATCGTTTAAAAAATTATATATTTTTTCTATTTTGTTAAAAAAAATACCGCTTGGGCACGATCGAGAAATAATATTTGAGGATTTTTGGCACGCGGACCCAAAAAGGGTCGCCATCCCTGCACTAGGGTATCCAATCCCGGACCCCTTTTGTGATCCCGGAATTTCGGGATTGACAATTTTTTCAATCCCGGAATTGAACATAAAACATAAAATCGTGTATAAATTAGGATTCGGGATCGAGAAAACTTTTAGTCGGCGATTTTGAAATCATGAGATTTTTTAATAAATTTCATGTCAATTTAAAAAACCCAAAAATTTACGGATTTGTCAAAAGTAAGACCGCGATATCTTTTTTTTAATTTTTTTACCTCTTCCGTGTTTCATTTTCTCAATCCTGAGATCTAGGGATTAGAACTGTCACAATCCCGGAATTTCGGGATCACAGAATTGAGCCCGGGATTATACACTAATGGACACCATCCGATTCATAAACTATGATACATCGAATATTTTAACGAAGGTAACTCCCGAGATGGATTGTCAGCGAGTAGTAATTTTATTAAAAATAAAAACTTGTCAATAATACAAAGGATAGAAAGAGTGCAGAACGAAAGAAAGTTTTGCTTCGATAGGTTTTTCAACATTCAACCCCCTTTTATGCTGAAGCCGGGGCAGTATTGTCAAAACAGCGAAATTTTCAAAGGAAATACATAAATAATAAAACTGGCCGCCAGAAAGCAAAGAAGTTAGAAACTTGTCTCCCTCCAGGAAATACAAATTGAGGGAACAATGGCGCAGCGAAAGGGGGAGGTTATACAAAGCTGAAAAAAGCTGTGCGTCAGATAAGTGCATTGTACACATATTTCACTTTTGAGCACACACTTTTTGCCATCCTAGGGGTACCTGCACAATGCAATTGAACAGGCTTTTGTATTCGTCAATCCAAACAAATCGATTGATAAAGAAATAAAAATAAAGATTGAAAGAAAATATTACGAAATAATAAACATTGACAAATTCATTTATTATTTATTTTAAAAAATTTAAAGCTTTTAATATAGGAGCATAAAGTTTATTCCCGGATGTGGTCATTGTCATAAGATCAGAACATGGCCACGATTTCGAATTCCAGTATGGTCAGTTTTTATAGATTGATTTTTCAATCAATTAATGGATTTCTGTTCGAAAGCATGGATGTATGTGATGTCTTAAATTCCTTCGTCCCACGCAATGTGGTCTGGTTGGTTAGAGCTTGCTCTACCGATCAGTCAGGTCTGGCTTCGATTCCCGGTAAAATCAATGTCAAATTTAGATTTTTCAATTTAAATTTGAGACTTACGACGTGGGTGTTTGTGATGTCGATTTACTTCTCGATCTCGAGTGACTAACAATAAATTCTCATCGAGTTTTTCTCGTATGATCTTTCAAGTTGAAAATATTTGTAGCATTTGAATAAGCTGTAATGCCAATTTTTTTTTTAAACAAAAAAAAATCTATTTAATTCAAAATAGTATCCTAAAAAACGGAGCGTACCGAAAGCGATTAGCTAGTCACTAGTCCCTAGCACTATCACTACTTTTTTTAGAAGACAGGAACTGTTGAACAGTCAGTACTCTGTTGTTGTGCAATCTCTTCTGTTGATATAAACTCCATTATGAGTCCATACGCTTTCAAACTGGAAGAGGATATGGTTAACATAGTTTATTACATTTCATCAACAGTTTTTATGGTAGAATACTTAAAATAAAATATCTTAAGCTTTGTCGAAACAATTGAGAATTTTTTTCCTTACAACTTTTAATCTATGTTGATAAAATATAGTACAGAGAAATATTGCCTACACAAATATTTATCATTGTTTTTTTCATTTCGTGAGTATTGCCAAAATAATACAATTTTCAGATTTATAATAAAAACATAAAATAAATCAGTAAAATCGATTATTCCCATATACTCAATAGAAAAATGCCGACGTCACAGTCTCGCATCAACATTGCAATAAAATATTTACGACCAAAAAGATAAATATAAAAAATCTCAGAACCTCCTCCCCAATACATTTCGTGTAATTGAAAACGTTTCGAGATGGCGTGTATGGGTGTACTTCCTCTTTGATAAAAAAATAAATAAATATTGCTTCTATTCAAGTATTTTTTTTAAAAAGGGGAATGCGTTGCATTATGGACTGACTGAGGACAGGTAAACATAAATAATATGAGGTTTAGGAAATCTTTACAATAAGCAAACAAGAAAAAATCAGATTCAAAAGATTTGCGAGTTGATGGTTTCTATAGGGGTGACAGAAAAGCAACGTTGAGTACGTAAACGATATAATATAAAGTTTATTGAATACTGATTATCTAAAAAGTTTAGATTCAAACCAATGGATTTTTTTTATTTAAATAAACAGTATTATTATCATTTTTTAAATTTTCGAATCACTTTCGTTCGTAATTTACGTACATAGTTAAAAGAACATCAAAATACGATGAATTAATTTTAAAGAGTATGATTAATTTAATTTTTAGCATAACGCTATTGTCAGAAAAAAGCCGCCAGTAAAAAGTAGTAATCTACTGTTTGATAAAAAGTAAATCTAGAATAGAAATGTATTGACATGAAACGGGACTAAAAATGTATAATGTACGTGGCGAAGTCTCAACAAACCTTCAAATTTTACTTCGAGAGTTCTAGCAGCCTGAATATAAAATGTTATAACAATCTGCATTATCGTTGACCTAACACTAATAACATCAGGATTGAAAAGAAAATTGCTGTTTTTTCATTGTTTATCTTTTTACACGACTTTCAATACCACAATATTGTAATTTTTTTTCAAATAACACGGTTTTTAGTTGAAGGTATCTAAGAATCTAGGAAGGTACACGAGACATTTTTTTAGCTTTTTCTTTCAAATTTTCTCAACCCCGACATCCCGGGATTAGTACAATCACAAACCCGGGATTTCGGGATCACCAAATTGGACGAGACCCCAGGATTTCGGGATCGGGCCCTAGTATCTAACTACCGTGTGAAATAGAGTTGTGTTTAATTTAAAGCAATAATTACAGAACTTTAATAAATTTCACTATCTTATAAACAGGTATAAAAAACATTTGGTATTAAAATGGTTTAATTTAAACGATGCAGGTGTTGTCACTGCAGATAAAAACAATAAACATAGTTTTTTTTTCTGTGATAAACCGGTAATATAATAATAATAAAACAATGATTTTTAGAGTTTAATTAAAAATGTGTGCTTGCACAGATATAAATAAAGGTATTGTTCTTTTTCACGAACAAAGAATTCACGCAAACAAATCTGCGCTATAAAAACCTTTGGTATTTACAATTTTAATAAACGAATGCAATTTGCATAAAAAAATCGTAAACTTGTTTTAATTAAGCCAACCAAGACATCCATAAACAAAGCAATTTCGCAATATTAAACATCAAAATGCTTTCTTATAGCGAAATAATGGTATACTTGGATGTTTTAAGTTAAGCTTTATTTTAAGAAAATCGGGTTTTCTGACGTCATGGTTTCCTTACCGTATCTAAAATAAGCACTTCCTAAAGTCAAAATTTGTTTTTAAAATTTGCGGTGATCCATAATGTTATCATCAGACGCAAAATTACGGAATTTAAAATATTGGGTAACAGCGAGAATAGTTGAATTTTTGAATGGTTCATTTAACTCGTCTCAGACTGAATATAATATTTTGTCAGCTGTGATCACGTTGTTTAGATCTTGCACTACCGATCAGGAGAGTCTGGGTTCGATTATCGGTCTATGCCAAAGATAGATTTGTTTAAAACAATAAATTAGAGACCTAAATCGTGGGTGTTTGTGATGCCTATTCTCTTCGAGCTAAGACCTGATTTTTTTTCCGCATTGGCATTAGCTGTAATTCCAAATACTTTTTTTTAATTGTCAACATATTAAAAAATAAATAAAATTATATTAAAATAAAACGTATCAGATATTATTTTACAGGAAAAAAACATTAGTTTGTTTTGGTATTTTTATTCATAAATGGTGACTTTTGAATGATGGCGATTTCTAGTTTTTAATAGTACGAGAGATTGCATATCACATAAAAGAGCAATTTATTTACTGTACAGTGGGCCGCACGAAAATACGCGCCTGACCTTAGTTTTTCTAGGCCTTAGGCTAAGTAATAGTGGGACATGAATTTCAGTACTGATTCTAATTTTTTATATGATGATTATTAAAAACTCCAATAAATGTTACCGGGACTTAATTATAGACCAGTGGCTTTAAGGTCACATGTGACCTTTTGGGTACTCTGATGCGGCCTATTGACTTGATCAAAATATTCAAAATTATATACAAGCGTTTGGAAAAAGAGAGTTATCAACCCATTATATGCTCGACAGTCGAAAAAAAAGGAAAGGGGGTGTCAACGTTTTCTTTACTGCGGCCTTATGTTCAATCAGATAAATGAATGTGGCCTTTTGAATTGAAAAGGTTCCCCACCCCTGTTCTAGACTCATCTGATCGCTTGGGTAAAGTTCTTACTACTAAACCAAGACCAAGTGAAAATACAATAAAGTCAGTTAGCAACGAGTTGTAAATTAAGATAAAAAATGATTAATATTATATAATAATATAAGATGATGTCAATTTAACACCAGCTTAAAAGTCTCCGTGGACTTGAAGGTTGTGGATTTATCATAATTTGCAAATAGCCTAAAATCACCAAAACGCGTTTTTCCAGTCTCCTGTAAAATTTGCGATGTGTGGGTTACGTTATTTTTCCTTTCCACAGTTGATATAAATACTAATATTTTCTCGTAGCGATAAAAACAAATGCATTCTTACCCTATGCAAAATAATAAGCGTTTATTTCATGCATTTTCCTCCCCCGCTGTGAGTTTAGTATTACCGAAAGAGGAAGCCTCCGGATGAAGGGTGCCCGAAACACAAATAAATAACAATGTCACCATGCATCTCAGGTAAACAAATCTATCAAGATCAAACAAATTGCAGTCACATATCAAACGGGGAAATTCATAACCATGGCCATCCATCAAAATAAGGTCGCGTTTATTTTTAACGGGCGGCGGGCCTTCCCCTTTCGCTGGTTGACTCTGCATCCATCACTAAGTTGGAAGGGTGTATTTGCGGGGGATTTCGGATTTAGCCGGGGTGACCGTGAATGTAATCATTCAAAATATATAAAATACCCACTTGCTCCCTTACATATAAATACATGTATTATTAAATAAACACATTCTTAACTTTTTTCTAATACTTAAAGCCACGTGCCTTCCAGAAAGGGTAAGTATAGTGAGTGTTTTGTAATATATAAATAAGATGGTTTCTAGAAATTTAGTTAAATTTCTGCTTTTGTGTTTGATAATAAATATACTGTGGAAAATAATGAATTCTGCATATAATAAGAGCCCTCGAAAGATAAAGTGAGCCAACTAGTAAAATGGTAAAAAAGAAAACTTGGACTTTTAAGTACAATTTTACACATTTTTGACTTTTTTCTAATACTTAAAGCCATGTGGTTTACAGAAAGGGTGCGTAAAGTGAAAAGACAGTGTCTAGAATTCTATCCCAATTTTAGCATTTGTGTTTGATACTGTGGAAAACATTGAATTCTTCACATAATATAATCATTGCCATATTAAAGAAAAAGGTAATTATATGTTTAATTTAAGATTTCGACTGAAGGTACTTGGTGGAATTTATATTTTAAATGAAATGCTACACATGCCTGGCTCTCCAATTTTATACCCTATATAAATATAATTATAAAACGTTTTCCGACAAATAAAAATAAATATAATTCTTTAAACTACTCACCATTCAAATCTGTGGGCCTTCCCATTCCCTTTTCACCAGCAATGGCTTTAAATTCAATTATTTCTTATATAAACACGAAACATTCATTTACTAAGCGTTAGTTCAAGTTCATCTGTGCACTTGAACGCCTGAAGATGCCGAAAGGCGAAAAACGTGTCGTTAGTGAAAAAAGCTGTGTGAATGTACATAATTTGAACGACTCAAATTTGATTACGATTCTGAAACGTATAATTTAATTTTAGAACTTCAATCAAGGAAAAATTAATACCAACTTCACCTATGAAAGGTGGTCATTAGTAGACAGTTATATTGTTAAATTTGAATCGTTCAAACTATGTACATTCTCACAGATTTTGTCACTAACGACCCGGGTTTCGCCTTTCGGCATCTTCAGGCATTCAAGTGCACGGATGAACTTGAACTGACGTTTAGTAAATGAAAGTTTCGTGTTTATATAAGATATAAATGCATCACTAAGTCCAAAGCCATTGCTGGCAAAAAGGATGAGCTCATGGGAATGCCAACAGATTTGAGTAGTAAGTAGTTTCAAGAATTATATTATTTGTTTGTCGGCAAAGGTTTTATGATTATATGATTTGTTGTTAATTAAGATGTCTTATTCATTGCGATGCAGTCTCCCAATTCAATAAAAAGCGTTGTTATTATAAGAATACAAAAGTTAAGATTGTATCAAAACGTTGATACAAGAATCGATTTTGCTCAACGAATGAACAATTTCAATGGATCAAACGAAACAACATCAAATTTATCTATCAGTAAAAAATGTAGTATATTATATATAGATAATTAGATTTTCTAAGTTTTGCTTGATCTCAATTTAAAGTGTTTAATCAACATAAGACGGTAAGTCAATGAACAAAATTTATTATTTCGAGAGGGTTAGAATAACAGAATGCGGTAAAGATAACTAATTGTTCAATTGCTATTTATTCACCCCGTTTTTTGTACTAAGCAGGTAAGAAAGGGATGAAAAATACATAAAATGCATGCTTTTGAATAATAATAAAGTATCGATAAATATAGGATTTAAGTTTGGGGATTCGATTTATTTATTGCATGACGGGTCAAGGCAAAAGGAAATGGATATAATCAATATATTATGAAACATGATACAATATCGAAGCTGTTTTAATGTAGAATTACTAATAACAATGTGGAACTTTGTACAGTTTCTCACTCCAAATTGGACATTTTACAAATCAAATTGGAGATATATATAAACTGCTAGAATTAATAAAAAAATAGTTGATTTTTGTAGTTTTTTAGTGATATATTATATATTTATAATTCTTTGAAATTCTTCATTATAGTCTCGTATTGCAACCGTCACTTTTGTAAATTGCTATGATTATTTTTGTACATATGAATAAGTGTACATACATATCGACTGTGGAAAGGAAAAAGGACGTAACACATATCAAATTTTACAGTAGGCGCTAAAAACGTGTTTTGATGATTTTGTGACATATGCAAATTATGAATTATACACAACCTTGAAGTGCACGGATACTTCTAAACTGGTGTTTAATTGACATAATCTAATATTAATCAAAGAAATTGTCTTGGAAAAACCTTTATTTCAGTGTTTTTTTTTGGTTTTAATTTTTTACAAGGTCATCTTTTTCAAACTTAGAAGTTAAATTTAGATACTAATTAGGCATTTTCAGCTCCCATCCTTTTGATAGAATGTGTGTCAATTTGTATACATTGTGATTATCGAAAAAAAGCTGTTTTTTTGAAAATTGAGGGTTACGTCCTTTTTCTTTTCCACAGTCGGTATGTATGAAACTACCTGCAGCTAAATCGCAGGAACATTTATAAATTAAATTTACTGATTTATAACTGTATTGCATGAAAATGTCCGTAAATATAACTCATTCAGGGGTTACCAACCTTTTTGGCGGACACCACATTTTTTCAAGGTTATTTATAACCTAGGAATTTAACATAAAAATACACCAGATGAAGGGAAATTGGAGCTAGACTCCACCAGCCCCAGAATTTGATGTATCAATCAAAATGTGACCATTTTTTTTACCTCTTTCAAGAATTTTGAAGTTAAAAATCCCAGGAATTTAACGATTTGCCCAAATTAGTTGTCGGGTGCCATGGTGACCGCGGACACGGGGTTGGTAACCCCTGACATAATAAATAAATTTTCCAATTGCTGAAAAATGTTCCAATTGTTTTTTTTTGTAAAATGTCCAATTTGATTAGTAAAACGTCCAATTTGGTTTGTAAAATGTCCGATTTGGAGTGTAAAAACTCTCTAGGAAAGAAATTTGTGTTTTAAAAAAAATGTATATCTTAAAGTAATTTACCTATGCAAAAATACTTCAAATACAAAATGGCTGCAAAACGAAAATATCAAATGTTTAAGCTGTTACACCAAGGTGTCGTAATTTTTATCAACCCCCTCGAAATCATTTTGAATACGCGAAATAAATTGGAATCGCCCCGAATGAAATATTGCACATTGATGCAAAAACAATTTCTAAGAAATTACGCCGGCAAAGCTGCGACATCTCGGGGATATTTTTGAAATAAGCCGTGAAATTAATGACAATAATAAATTTCGCTCATACCTTTCACTGACAAATGCCGCGGCGGCGATTTGACGAAAACAAAGATTCCCGAATCGCAATAATGAATGTTTCGTGTTATAAAGAAATATTACGGTAATATTTCATTCAATATTACAATAATGAAAATCAGCGAGAATCAATCAGCCGGATGAAAAGGTATTTGGCATTTTACGTTTCGAATCACAAGCACAATCAATACAAATGAATGCTTCCATACAAATCGTAAATACAAATGTTTTACGCGTACCTACAGTGTTAATCGATGGGCAAAATCAAATGAAAAACCGACGTCAGTAATGTTTTATTAATGAGCCATAATAATTGTTTTGAATGTTAATTTTTTTTCGATTGACAATAAATTAATAACGCTACTTGTTATGCAAAAAACGCTGAAAATCAATGCTATGAATACTTCCATTTCCATACAAGTTAACCATGATAATAAAGGCTCTAAGTTTTTTTAACAGATTGATAAAAACATTTTTTTACTAAGCTTACCTGATACAATCTCATTTTTTTAATTTTAAACAAATATTTGAAAGTTGAAAGATCATACGAGAAAAATCTGATGAGACTTTTTGCGAGTCACTCGAAAAAATCTAAATTTGACATTGATCTTACCGGAAATCGAACCCAGACTCGCCCGATCAGTATAGCAAGCTCTAACCAACTAGAACAACTAAACCGCAGCGGACGAAACCTCTATCTTAACCATATCAGAAAAGGGACGTTGAAGGCACTCACTGTTCACTCACAATATTCATGTTAAAATTAAAGCTGTTACGCTGTAAAATACACCCTTTAGAAGGGTGGGAAGATTGTGAAGTCGTATCGGGTGGCGATGAGTGGAACTTTTGGTAATTTAAGAAATGTATTATTAGCCATAATATTTCAATTGATTGGAATTCTAAAACACGAAAAGTCAAACTTTTCATAAATACGATTGTAATATAAATATAGCAAAAGGTTTAAAAGAAATTCAATTATATTAATAAGAAGTATGAGAATATTTTCTTATTCGAAAGGTAAGACACAAAAAACATTTTTTCTGTATTGGCTATTGATAAAGTAAACATTTTTTACGTAATATATGTGAAAATAATTTCAATCTTTATATATAGATTTTAGATAAAGACGAACACAAATAAATGCCCAGTTACATGAAAGTGCTGAAAAATGACCACGATAGCAGTCTGCAACACAATACTTGAAATCGGTCTTTGAAGTCTCAGGGGAGAATTTGTCGAAATCTCGCATGTTACTTGCATGTCCCATTTAATATAAATGTATTTTCGATAAATATATTGATATTAGTGCTTTGCTATTAGTAAAAGAATATGCAGGTAAAGTATAAACACCTTATTAATCACGTTTATTTCCAATGTAAATCATATCAAATATATTATGATAAAACAATATAGTATTCGACACGACAAATATTTTACAGGGGACGAAAAAACTTTAAAGTCAGTATTATTGCAGAAATTCCAGCATTAAAAATATGACACATCATTAGAAACACAATCTGTTTATGTAGGATAAGAGATATGGCATCTAGAAAAGTAACAATAAAGATAATTAATTTTATTGATTCAAGTTAGAAAACTAATTATTTTTTTGCTGGATTGTGTTTTTTTTTCATCATGAAGTTGACTATATCACAAATAGTTTTTGATATAGTCAATTTCGGGAAGGTTTGGTTTTATCGTCAACGATATAGATGCTTAAACGTTTCAAAATCAGTTAATTGATCAAGCTGCCATCCATTTCAGAGAGAATAAGTACACACAACATGTAAGAGAATTTGTTTAATATTCGGTATATCTGCGTCATATTTGAGGAATGGGAAAAGAAATAACACCATAGACCTTACGCTTTGGAAAACAATCAATTAATCATAGTATGAACATTCCTCCTCGAGCATAAATCCCTAGATCACAAAACGGCATTGGTGCGAAAGACAAAACTCGATACCCTTTGATCACACACATTTAAGTGGAAACAAATAAACATGTCAATTAATATTAAAAATGTAAAGTTGAGAGAGAAAAAGATTCAAAGCTAATACATGTATATAGGATCAGTCATTCATTTGGTAATTTTTTGCTTGATATATTTAAATGGTCCGAATGAATCGATATAAATGTTTTTTTTTTAAATTTGAATCGTTCAGACTATGTACATTCTCACAGATTTTGTCACTAACGACCCGGGTTTCGCCTTTCGGCATCTTCAGGCATTCAAGTGCACGGATGAACTTGAACTGACGCTTAGTAAATGAAAGTTTCGTGTTTATATAAGAAATAAATGCATCACTGAGTCCAAAGCCATTGCTGGCGAAAAGGATAAGCTCATGGGAATGCCAACAGATTTGAGTAGTAAGTAGTTTCAAGAATTATATTATTTGTTTGTCGGCAAAGATTTTATGATTTTATGATTATATAGGGTATATTAGTTTTTTTTTTAAATTTGCATATATGTAATATGTACGATAAAAATTACGCTTATAAAAAAACGAACGACGAATTCCAACACAAAGTGTGCTTAATTATTTAAATTAACTTAAAAAAATAAAATGCTTATTTATATGACCAGTTGATAATCCTCAACATGAGAAAAACCGGTGCTAATCATTTAAAAAAAATGGATTTTTTTTATGTAGAAAAAAGTTTTTTTTGTTGTTGAATATAATACCTTTCCGCTAAGTATTGCCAGCAAACACCTAAATAGTGATTTAAATTAACAGTGATGTTTAGAAATTATATTAATGGAATTGTTAAGTACTGTAAAATGTATTGATTGATTTGGCATTTACTTGGTAGAACTCCATTATCAGAGGGTAAAAATATCAAAGTATTTTAGTTCTACAGTTTTTAATATTTTTTATTTGTTGATAGCTATTTCAGTTCTGACGATGGCGAAAGCCGAAATATCTATCAACGCATAAAAAATATTAAAAGCTGTAGAACTAAAATACTTTGATATTTTTACCCTCTACTGTAAAATGCATTCCATTGAATATTATCGACATATTTCCTTTCATTTAGAATGACACTAAACAAGTTTTTTAGTGATTGTATTTAAGATTATTGATGGTAAAATATACACACCTCCGGATTTTCCAAAAGACTTCTTCTGCCTCTTCTTTCTGCATTCCTTCTTGTCCTTAATAATGTCGAGCTCCAGAAGGCGATCAACGAGGCGATGTTTGGGTCGTTTTAATGGCATTCTGGAGATTATTTCTCCCATTGGATCTGAAAAGGGGAGCGGGCGGCAATTGTGCCAAAAGACATTAAAGGGAAGACCACTTTAGTGTGCATTATGAAAATATATTTAGCGATGTAGTTACAACGTTATAGGGAGACATTTTGATTGACTGGAACATGGTGAAAAGAGGAATACAAATAATAAGCAGTAAGGAAAATTGAAAAGAAGTCGAGAGCTATTTTAGCATTATGTCAGTCATCTTGAGGGCTATTCAAAATGTTGTTTCGCTAAAAAAAATATTTAAATTGTATTTTAATTTAAATAAGTTTATAATTTTTCCTACGTCTGATGGTTTAAGACTGTCGAATAGCAACAAATAATTGGCGGTAAAGAATAATTCAAAAAATATTTAAAAGCTTAGAAACTAAAACACCAATGTCAATTTAGAAAAATGTAGTAATTAGAAAAAAGTCACTAAGTCGATTACGTACATGATAACAGTAAAATAAACCAAACCAAAACATTACTTAAAAAACAATGTAACGATAAATGAAATAATTTAGTAAATAATTGAAAAAAGTAAATGTAATATATGTCGGGATTTTACAATAAATAAAAAATTACATGATATCTACGAATAAACAATTTCGTCACTTGACACATAATACAATATAAAACAAGATAACGGTACTAAATTAATATTTTTTTTGCGAACTAATGCTTTTATAATCTTTGACTTTATTTAATTTCGACCAAGTAACCATGTTTTCAATAAAACAAACCTAATACATCGGTTTAAAAATAATTATCACGATACGCATTTAAAGTGTTTTTATAAACAAACCGGTGTCTTGGCGGAATTCTTCCCAAAGATTCTTCAGCGTCTTGTCTTCTTCTTCGGTGAACTGAGCCGGTGCAGATTTCTTCGCCATGGCGTTTCCTTTTCGGGTCGGAGCCTTGAATATAAGACCGAGCTCTTTCAATTTCTTGATCACAGCTCGCCGAGTCTTGTTCTGATCAATCAGGTTCTCCTGGATCCAATCGATGACATCTGAATTATCGGAGAAAAAACACATAAATCATTAAACTTTTTTTCAAACCATGTCCGCTCCCAATGTATGCCCTACATTGGGATCGGACATGGACTCCGAATAGAGTTGATCTCAACAGAAGTGTTTCTAAAAGAACTGGTTGTTATTCAGTTGCTCAACCTCTCTTTTTACAAAAAAGGTTGAATAGGGATAGAAGTACAGGAAATATACAGGACTTCACAGATTTTTTTAAAAATTTAATGACTGGTAGAAAAGCTTTAACATACGAAATCACCAATACGTCATCTTTTTTTTAAACCATGTCCGCTCCCAATGTGGAGCATATGGACTCCTAATGGAGTTTATCTCAACATAAGAGTTTCTACGAGAACTGTTTGTTACTCAGTTGCTCAACTTATCTTTTTCCAAAGAGAGTAGGAGTAGAAGGAAAGGGCTAGGACATGACTGGTGGTAACCTTATCGCTCTAGATACGCCCCGTTCATAGGATAAGATGGGCGGGAGGGGGAAATTCAAGACATCACATACATCCATGCCTTCAAACAGAATTTCATAAAGCGATTGAAAAATCAATTTATAAAACTGTCCGTACCGAGATTTGAACCCGTGCCCTCCATAACCGAAGCCAACAACGTTGACCACTCGACCACACAGGTAGCAGCGGTTCAACGATTGACAGTCAACACATTTTTGTAATAACTGTAAAAAAAAGTCAAAAAATATACGAAAAATGTTTATAATGGTCTAATTTGAAAACGAAAAAATCAATATGTACCTACAACTGAATAAATATGCTTATCAAAAATACAATTGATTTATAAAAAATGTAATTTTTGAAATGATAACATAAAAGAAATTTCAATATATTTATCCCTGTGAAATTTATTTATAAAAACGACAGATGTGCTTGCTGTGTGCGGGTATTATGTTATTAATCGAGATATTGAAAAATCTGAATACGTACAGTCATCTACAATAAACTGTGAAAACTAAAAACAAAAATAAGCATGGTGATTTTGAAAAAAAAATATATAAGTGTAGTTCCTTGCTTGAAACATACTATTTTAATAAGGTAAAAGTTTATGTAATGTAAAAGGTCGGGTCTATGGCACAGTGGTCAACGTCGTTGGCTTCCATTCCGATTTCGAATCTCAGTTCGAACAGCATTTTTCAATGGACAATTCTGTCCGAAGAAATGGATGTTTGTTATGTCTAAAAATTCCCTCTCATCCTTCTAATACTAAAAACTAAAATGGGGCGTAACGAGAGCGATTAGCTTATCACTAGTTCTGTCCATCTCCTATCCTTCCTGTCCCTAATCTCTTCGAAAATAAGAAAGTTAGCTGACAAGCAGTTTTCGTAAAAAAATCTGTTAAAATAACTCCATTTGTAAGCCATATGCTATACAGAAGCGCACATGGGAAATTTAAAAAAAAAAATATTAATTAAAGTCACTTTTAGGGTGTTCACTGTATATACTTAGTGGAAAGGCATTATATTAATAAAAACACATTAATCCTTTGTACTTTATTCCACTTTATTTAAAAGGTCAGGACCGGTTACGATGGACAATCAGTTGACAATGCTCGCAATGAGCGAAACCGGTAATGGCGTTTAAATAAAGTGGAATAAAAAATATTGTGTTTTTATTAATTAATTAAAGTGCTACACTTTGACTTGTATTACGTTAATTAAACTTTGTGGGAGTGCTGTAATTTGTAATATTAAATTAAATTTTATGACTTTTTTACACTACTTTTTTGTATTGAATTGATTTATATAATATGAAAGATGTTAACCTTTTGAAAATGAGAACAATGCAATAACTGTGAAACATGTGTGCATATTACTTTGGTAAACTAATGTTTATAAACGTACTGCGGAAATAACCAATTTTTTGTTTGAAAATGAAAAAGTGACAGAAGAAAACACCGGACCGGAATAGTAGAATGATATTTGCGAATAGTCGATTAAGTCAATACTGAAAAATATAAGTAACATAAAGATTCAAAGATTTTTCCAAAATCAAAATAAGTGATCGAAATTTAAGCGTATTTTGTTCCACAATAATTACTACAAAAATATGTGGAATTTATAAGTAGAGTATTATGACAAAATAAAAAAATCAGTTTGATAATAATTATGTAACAAAAAATACTAAGAGGTCTAAAAAAGGAATACATACAAACACACGTGAGCTGACTGTACAAAGATCAAAATAAATATATTAGGTTACGATTTTATTAAGTGACTAGACAGAGAAACCAAAGAACAAGCGTTTTATTAAAAAATGTAAAATATTCCATTTATTGCATACTTTACATATTTTTTCTATTCTTCTTCAAGGATATTTACACGGACTTCTTATTATTGGCCCCGAGAGTATTTGCCGAACTTCAGTAGGGGAAATTTCAACGAAAATCCAAGACGCATCATAACTTCAAATCGATTTCGAAAATGCATGACTTTTTTATTTATATTCAAGCACTACTGCACTACCTTATCATTTTTGAAAAGGGTTTTACCACAACTCAAAAGTATCTAACAAAAAAGGGAATCTAAGAATTTAGATTCGAATTATTTTTAAAACTATTGTACAATTTGAAGAGTATAAGGTAAACATACTTAAAGGTAACTGAAATGCTCAAAACGTAAGTTATAAACTGACGACAAAAAAAGGAAATATAAATTTACATTAAATCAGTATATATTGTCGATTTTCACTATTTTAGTTATTTTATGATTTCAGTTATTCATTCCTTTCTAAAACAAAAATTATTACAAGACTAAAATTTTGATTTGAAAACTTAATTATTATATGGTATAGACATGTCCAAGACTTGGCCTTATTGCAGGTTACGTGTGGCCTCTTCGAGGTTTCAAAATTTCTATAAATTGTGCATTTTTAAATGATAAAATAAATTAAAAAAAACATCATGATACAAATAAATGGTTATTATTAATATATAAATATAATATTATTATTAATGTTTAAAATATTTATGTGTGGCTCATCAGAGACATGCATTATTTTATTTGGTCCACCAAGTGATTTTAGTTGGGCATCCATGGTTTAGTATAAAGAAATAAAACTTTTTATTGACACTACAAAGATTGATTTTCGTTGTTAATTTTTTCATGTAGTCTTAATAAAAAAACTACCAAAAGACAAAAGACGCACGTGAGCAGTAATTCTTTGTGAAAAAAAAGTATAAATTAAGAAAAACAAATCACCGTTCTTTTAGTATGGAATCAAGTATACCTCTATCTAGAATCTAGGTACACGTGTACTGGAGAACACGAACATCAAATAAAAATGAGAAAAAAATCAAAATTTATATTACTAATATTGAAAATATGAACTATATACATTAAGATTGAAAAACTGGTTAAAATGGAAGAGGAATAGCGTATTAGTTTTCTTATTAAAGCAGCATTATCCAAACACTTTCAAAAACATCGTCATATTTATAATGACGGAAGAATATAAATATATAAAGGAATACATCCAATGTAAAATATATGAATGTTCGGCATATTGATTTTTCAAGCTTTCGGCGAAGGACATTCTAAGCGATATGTGGAAGAAAAGAATTTAACATGTATATTTTCTAAGAAATATCGAAGAATTGTGTCAACATAAATAGAACCAATTCAAAGGACAAGTTTATTCAAAGCTATTCATGGGTAAAGAATGCAGCACAAAGATTTTTCGAGGAGATGGCCGAACCCATAGAAACAACAGTGGTGAAAGAATAGGATACAGCGCTATCTCAAAACAGATGTATATTTATAATGATTCAAGTATAAAACAAAACATAAAAGTATAAAATATCAACGTATTTTAGTTCTACAGTTTTTTTTATATCGATGAGTTGATAGCTATTTCGGCTTTCATCATCGTCAGAACTATGCTTAAACTTACATTTTACTCAGCTATATATACTGGCTCCAAAGAGATACACAATGCATCATGTTATTTACTCTAACATTATAATTCAAATTACAATATTACACTTATTAAATGTGATTCTAGTGTTTCAAAGAACGAAGAAAGTTTGTAAAGAACAAACCATTATTAATCCATCACCGTTGTTAAAACCAAATGCCAAATCAATAAATAAAAGTATTGAGTTAAGGCTAATCTATAAACACCATTTCACTGGTCTTTCTATATTAATGTAATGTATTAAATGTTTTGTTACTTTAAAAAATACCTTTTCACTAATTATATTATATATCAACCATGTCCGCTCTCAATGTGGAGCGTTTGGAGTCCTAATTAAGTGTATCTCAACAGAAGTGTTTCTAAAGAACTACTCGTTACTCAGTTGCTCAACCTCTCATTTTATAAGAGAGAAAGGATAGAAAGCTAATGGTTAACTAATCGTTCTCGTTACGTCCGTTCACGCGTTACGGATTTCTTTAAAACAACTTTTTTCAGCTCTTCCAGGATTTGACTGATTGATTCCTGATGTGATTCCACAAAACTGTGCTGTGGCTCTCCTAAATTATTTTTTGTCTGTGGCCCCTTAGAACCTGCTGTGGCCCCCGGTTGAGAAACCGTGCTATAGAGGATTACTTAAGTATGTTTGTACAGATAAAATACACGGAAAATTTCACTGTATAGAAGATTTTCTAACATTAAAAAATGCACTTATTTTAAAATGAAACTATTTTCAATATGTGTAACAATAGAGTAAAACAAATAAAGTGCAATTGAATGTCAAGATAAAGTCGTGATATTAAAAATAAATAAATTTCACGAAAATCATCTTACTTCGATAGCCTTATCCCGCCTATTGATGCAGTCATAGCCGAACCCTTTTAACCTTGTGCAGAATAAATAGAGACGCGATCCTTTCGCAAAATGGAACAGTTATCGCCTAACTATTATTGTAAGCGATTAACATTTGCTTGGATGAATTATGTATTAGATAAGAAATGCGAGAACTTAATGTTTCGCCAAGAGGCAAATGTTTTTCTAATACATTACAACTCATAAAAGATGGGCAACGATCCGGGTAAACTGAGGATAATAATTATTGATATTAAATACGTTCGACAATGGTTGCCTAAAAAAAATGAAACTTAACCCATATTTATACCCCATATTGGGGGGCCACTTTTTTTGTAAATATTTTCTGTTTTTAGAAAACGAAGATAAACAATTAAAAAAGTCTACAAAAGTCACATAGCAGACACATCGATTGAAAACCAATTCTATAAAAATCTGAAAGGCTACTGATAAAATCTATGATACCCGTGAAAATAATACAATATAATTGGTAATTCAAACTGCTCCTTTGTAGTCAGCTAAACATAAATTTTAATATTTCAGGAATTAGTCAAAATTAATTAATAGAGCGGATAAAAAAGGAAATGATTCGCTCACCTCTAATACACACACTGTATGTTAACAATCTCAGCAAAACTTACGTTATGTAGAGAAGAAGAAAGATTTATTACTCAATGATCATTCGAAAACAACGAGCATCAGTATTTTTTTTATAAAAAAATACGTAATAAAAAATATGTAAAAATCTTAACCACAAAACTAGAAATTAAATACGCATTATAATTCTGGCCCAAAATAAGATTCTAATATTTTAAAAAATCTAGCAAGAATTCAATTAAAGTAATGTAAACATTATTAGGTGTAATATAATAATGAAGCATTTTTATAAATAAAAAAAAATCATACCCATTTCTGTTGTTGGATTTGTTTGATTTTCCATATAGAGTTTTCGTAGCTCGTCTTCCTGCTCTTCAGTCCATGTAGCTTTGCATTTCCTATTGAAAAAAATACGTAACGTAGTCATGTTGTTTACAACATTGCGCATAGGGTATCCAATCCCGAAGCCTTTTTCCAATCCCGGGATTTCGGGATTGATTTATTTTGAATCCCGGGATCTCTCCGATTTGGTATACTTTTTCCCAGAATCTCACAAAAACTCGTTTTTTTTTTTTAGCTCACCGAGGAATTTGAAATCTTCAATTTGCCAATTTCGTGTAAATTTCGAGAATTTGCTCAAAATTTCTCAATCCCGAAATCCCGGGATCGCGGCCTTCTCAATCCCGGAATTTCGGGATCAGATAATTTAACGGGATCCCGGGATTGGATGCCCTAATTGCGCATCGATTGGGTGTGATTATCATAAAAAATCAGTGTTAAAACGAAACATAAAATTAAATTTTTAATTCCATATCATGTATGTTTGACGCTTTTATAAAATTGAGTTCGATTTCGGTATACATATCGACTGTGGAAAGTAAAAAGACGTAGCCCACAGTATTTTTAAAGCAGATTTTTTTTCGATAATCACAATGTATCCAACATCATAGACTTTCTATCAATATTATGTAAGCTGTAAATGCCAAATAAGTAACTAAATTTAGCTTTTAAATTTGAAAAAAGATGAGCTTGTAAAAATTGAAACCAAGAAAAAAGACGGAAAAAAAGGTTTATCCTATTAAATTATTATTAGATTATGTCGATTAAATCCATTTTATCAGCTTTAAGGTTGTGTTTATTTCATAATATGCATATGGCCGAAAATCATCAAAACACGTTTTTTGTGCCTCCTGTAAAATTTGCTATTTGTAGGTTACGTCCCTTTTCCTTTCCACAGTCGATAAATACGCCAATTAAAATTAATTATACACGTGAAAATCACTGTTCCTTGACAGGGGTGTTACTCAAGTTTTCCATAAGTTTTGTTCTTAGCTCTTTCTTAGTTAAGGGCAACAAGAAAAAACTTTATATAACAATATTAGATATTTACTCACTTGTTAAAGTTGTTCATATCAGTGTATCCATTTTCTACTTCATACGCATCAGCGCTGGTCTTCCAGAATAATATCTCCATAAAAGCTTTCGGATTTTTCGTAGCTATTTCTGTAAAATTTCTGATGATGAAAATCGCAAACTTCTGTAGTTCCTATATATAAAAAAAAAGTTTTTAATATATACACACCACTGCTACATAATTAATTGTGTAGTTAATTTAAATCTTATTACGCATAATGTGAAGTAAACAATTACGAAAAGTGGATTGTTTCAGCAATATTTCAATTTATCGATTACTGTATCGAAGGTATGAGTGTTTGTGATGTTTGAAAATTCCTTCACACCCTTCCGATTCTAAAAAACGGGATATAGATAGAGCTGCCTTAGCCGTCTTTCTATCTCTACTGCCTTCGAAAAAGATAGTTAAGGTATCTGTATATTTATTGATTTGGCATTTACTCGGTAGAACTCCATTATAATAGGGTAAAAATATCAACGTATTTTAGTTCTACTATTCTAGTAGTTCTGACGATGGCGAAAGCCGAAATAGCTATCAACGCATAAATATTAAAAACTGTAGAACAAAAATACGTTGATATTTTTACCCTATTATTTTAGGTATCTGAGTAACAAATAGTTCTCGTAGAAAAAAACAACTAAAAAAATTTACACAAATAAATATAAAAACAGAAATTCTAAAATCTAGTTATTATATAATTAATTTAAAAGAAATTCGAAATAACTAAATGAATGGTATAATAACTGTTCTATAAATTGACTTATATACGTGAAATGATTAACTACGTTACCTTGTGTTGCGCATTCTTTGAGTCCAACATTTTCTGAAAAGTTCTGAACAGGCTAGCCTGAAAGAGCATGGAGGGGAACTTGCAGTCCCACGCGATCCGGTGGAGCATCTTGATGGAGCAGTGGTTGGAGTAGGTAGAGTTCTTATCGAAATGCTGCAGCAGTGTGGCGCACGCCCTGATGACCTTGGGGTTGGCAAAACTGGCACACAGATAGGGGTTAGAAAGTTAGAAACGAGAAAACTGGAAGTAGAGATACTACATTGTCTATTTGGCGTTCACTCGATTTTCCGGAAAGTTTGAGAGAATAAGTTGTATTCAGTAGATAAACTATTGCACGATAAGTAACGTAGGAAATTCTCATTTTTATATTAAATATTCATTGAATAGGGGTTTTAGAATACTTGTTATAACATGTCATAAATTATAAATATTTATGTCACTGGTGTATAACGGATTTGTTTTTTTTTCAATGTGAAATTTCTTTCTAAAAAACACAATAGATCTAGACTAGGAGAGTAGAGAAAACTTACAAAGCTTATTGTTATAATAATATAAGGTGGCAACATTAACATTAACGTACACACTCTGTCTATCATTGTGGGTCGCAGTGGTGTGCTATGTGGTAAGTCTCATTTAGAACAACCGAAAAACAATATTGACCGAGTAAACGTCTAAACTAATATAAGTTTTTTTTAATGGATTTAGTTATTTTTAGTGCGTTTCGTTCGATTCACTTGTCAAATGAATGTTAAGATTCCCGAAAATGTCAACGAGGGCGTGCTACAGGTGGTGGGGCATCCTTTCGGTCGAGGAAACAGAAACGGTTTCTTTTCACTCACTCCCTCGAATCGCTCGTCGGATCCCTCGACCAAGCCCGTCGAATTTAGATTGTTTTATATTCGGCCGAGTTCACTCCCTTGGCTGGTCTAAATGAGACATTATAGACCGACTGACAGATAAATCAAGCCAAATATATGTATATATATTATAATTAGTAATATTTTATGGGTGTTCAATCAGTACAACTAGAGTATTCAATCCCGAAGCCTTTTTCCAATCCCGGGATTGATTAATTTTAAATCCCGGGATTCCGGAATCGGGATTTTCTCACCGAGGAATTTGAAATCCTCAATTCGCTATACTTTCCCCCCGGATTATCTCCAAACCTCATTTTTTTTTTAGCTCACCGAGGAATTTGAAATCCTCGATTTGGTATACTTTTTCCCAGATTATAACAGAACCTTGTTTTTTTTTCTTAATTTAATGAAATTCTCGATTTGCCAATTTCGTGTCAATTTTTGGGATTCGCTCAAAATTTCTCAATCCCGGGGTTTCGGGATCAGAAAATTGATCGGGATCCCGAATCCCGGGATTTGATGCCCTAAGTACAACTATATAATAAATAACTAAGCTTCAATGTAAGATGTTTATGTTAGCGTTACTCTATTATAATAAAATATAAATGTTTTATTTATGTTTAAAAAAACAGTGTTTTGTAGTAATTGAACATTTATTTAATATGATCAAAACCGCTTTCGCCCAACACACAGATAATTTTAAAATAAAAAGAATATATATTTCTATAAGACTATTTATAAAAAGCCAAGTAAAACTAAATTAATTAAGTTACACCCTTATAAGTTAAGCTTTGTTTATTAGAAATTATTTGCTTTTCCATCAAATTAAACATTAACTCACAATCACATAAACAAGTCATATAAAACGATCGATAATAAATAATGTAACTATTTAAAATATAAAGTTTCTTAGTGCGTCCGAATTATGCAATTTTTTTAATGCAAATTTGTTTGTTGTATGATTTATGTGATCATTTTTATGTAAGTACTTTGAACATAAAAAGAGACAATTTATTAAGATTGTCAATTTAATTATTCAAACATGAATATAAAAAAACTTTGATAAAGATTCGAGTGAAGTATTAGCGATGCTTAATTAAGCTAGCATACCTTTCGACATAATTATCTTTGACACATAAACGGCGAAATTATTCGAAAAGTTTGCACGGCCGACGCCATAATGGCTGATTACATTTAAATTTTCAATGATTTGATTAATTGAGAAGCTTGGGGTCAAACACGACCAAATCTAGTACTGATTAAAAGAAACTTATCTTAATTTTTAGTATCTAAATACTTCGTAATTTTCATGCAATTAAGAGTCAACATATTACCTGAGTAGATATGCTTGACAACATGCTACTGTTTGTCCCCTTGAAAATTCACTAAATCCCACAAAAAATGCTATTCTCTGTAACGCTGAATTGCGGAAACGAAATATTTTCACGATAAATCTTCGGCCATATTTCTAATTTGCTCTATGGTTTGTTCTAAGAAGTTTTATTTGACATGTTGTGTTGACTTTTTCATACCGATATTATATTCGTATTTCACGTATAACATCGGTTATCCTGATTCTCATGCATAATAATTTGACATAATGCTATTAGTGATGTCTTGAATTCCCCCCTACCATCCTATCCTATGAACGAGGTGTATGGAGAGCGACTAGCTAACCGTCCTGTCCTAGCCCTATCTTTTTATTCCTACTCTCTTTGAAAAAAGAGAGGTTGAGCAACTGAGCTACAAGCAGTTCTCGTAGAAACACTTCTGTTGAGATAAACTCCATTAGGAGTCCATATGCTCCACGTTGGGAGCGGAAATGGTAAAAAAAGTAAAAAAAATCTATTGGTAATTCAATTTCCTACAGAAACATATTATAAATGGCAGCATTTCAGTAATTATTAGGTGTAGAAGAGTAAGTAGCATGTTGTAAAGAATATTGATCCAATACTGTCTAAGTTTTTATGAAAAAAGTGTGTTTTTTTCTGTTCAGGAAAAAGTGTATTTGGTAATTATTGATCCCAAGCTCCTCAATTAATGACCACTATATTGGCCCAACAAAAACAACAATAAAATTGTCAATATAAACACTGTTTACTTTTCCACTGGGAGATATACCCAACCGTGACGTTAATCTAGTTATAAAATCTCGACAGGATGTATCCGAATACAATTTTTGTTTACAAAGATTTTTACTGCCATCTGTATAACGTAAAATGGAGATTTTTTATTATTTACAAGATGCAGTGAGTAATAAAAAGATCTTGTTTAAATTTAAGTGGTCGTAACAATATTTATTGGGAGAATGTTTAAAAACGATTTGTTGACTTCACTCGTTAAATATGAATTATTTTTTGTTTTACTCCCCTTCTAATTATTTCTAAGTTTACTTTTATAAGTAAACTGAGATTGATATACCAGTATTGAAAATGTAAAAAAACTTACTGTCTGTTCGAGTGAAAAATGAGTTATTTGGTGAAAAAAATGTGAAAGAGAAGGTAAAAATAACTGAATACATATCGACTGTGGAAAAGAAAAAGGACGTAACCCACAGTTTTTTTTTCGATAATCACAATGTATCAAACTTGATACACATTTTACCAAAAGGATACAAGCTGCAAATGCTGAATTAGTATCTATATTTAGCTTTTAAGTTTGAAAAAAGATGGGCTTGTAAAAATATAAACCAAGAAAAAAAAGTTTTTCCTAGACAATTTCTTTAATTAATATTAGATTATGTCAATTTAACACCAGTTTAGAAGTCTCAATGCACTTCAAGGTTGTGTATAATTCATAATTTGCATATGTGACAAAATCATCAAAACACGTTTTTTGCGCCTTCTGTAAAATTTGATATGTGTGGGTTACGTCCTTTTTCCTTTCCACGGTCGATATGTGTGCATATTCTTCGGATAAGAGCGAGTACGCGTTATGAATAAACCGTTGCAGTTTGTTGCCAACCGAGAAGTTCGATATTCAAATGTAAATTGAAGACAAAGATAAACATTGTTTGAATAGTAAATTCAACCACGGAAAATGTTGGAATTCTTGTGTATGAAACGGAAAAGTTATTCCGTTTTTATGGGTCGTTCATAGGCCACCGGTAAGTTTTTGAATGCAACATATATTATATTTTACATGAGCATTTTAAAACTAGTTTCAATGAATACCGCAATTTTGACTCGTTGTTTATTGTACTAAAACTTTACTAGCGCCATGCAAATAATACTATCATAATTATTTTAAACACTGATTAGTGGTTCGAATTCGATACAACAGTTTACTCATTCGATTCTTTTTGCACCTAAGGGTAACGAAATATCTAATCATCATCATAAATAAATTATCGGGATAGTTTTCCCGGCGACAATATAGATAGAAAAAATAAAGAAAAAAAAAGTAAGCAAAAGTTGTAACTTGTACTATGGGGATACTCTTTTTTACACGTTACATAAGTTTAACAAATAATCGTGTAAAAAAAATAATATTTGACACATTTTGTTGAAGAAAATTGTGTAAAGAAAAGTGTAATAATGAAGACCCAATAAATAAATTACACAAGATATTATTCATTGCATAAATTTTAATTTAAAAAAATATATACTTTTCATCGATGATCGATTATATACGGAGACTTTTATGAGGGACCGGACATAAATCTTTTTTATAAATAATAATATCTGAAACGTCTAATGAAGCCTTTTGTTTGTTATTATTGTTATTTAATCACACGCAAATTGAATGCCCTCGTGAATCAAAGAATAAAAGCCGATTGTTGCTTTTGACATGATAACGTTGGATCATTGAATCTTTTGTTTCTGATAATCGTGTTAAAACAAATGTTTTGTAAAAAAATATATTATTCTTCTTTTAAGTGGACCGTATTATGTCGAAAACGTGTAAAAAAGAGTGTATTTACAAACAAAGTAGTGTGGAAGAATGAAGACATTAAATAAAGCTTTACCGATTTGTAAACTCCTTAAAATCAAAATCTGCTTCCATTATTTGGGCCGATCGATCCTCTTCGTCTTCTTCATCTAAAATACAACGAAAACAAATAATAGTAAATCTATAATTAAAAAAGGCCGAAGCGGTATTATATCAAATATAACATAAATACTAATTATTGAACTAATTAAATAAATATAAATATAGTAAACCTTCTTCGTCTTCTTCGTTTTCATCCTCGCTTTCTTCAGGTTTGCTTGCACCAATATCTGTAAGAAAAAAATACATTCTGTTAAGGTAATGAAAACAGTGAATATACGAAATCTTTCAGAGGAACTCCGTAATTTTGGCATTGTATACGTGAACAGGAGCTATAAGACCGAGATAGTAATAGACATATTATAATAAACATAATATTGCGAATAAACTGACGGTCATTTATTGATAATATATTCACTAATATTTGAATAAAGTTAAACAACTGTATTAAGTTATCAAGATTGAAATATTTCATAAGTATTAATATTATATAATATATACTTTAAAAAGTTTCTGCATGCTTAAAACAGTACAAAATATTCAGATGCGTTCGCGGTATAAAACAGATTGACATTCAACTGCGAACACGTTTTGGTGGGTGAAAATATCACGGCAAAATTCATCAATTACACTTGACTTGTTAATGTGCACACGAAATCAAAGCCACATAATGATTCGCAGTTAGGGCTACCATCTGATCAGATAATTCAGGTCTTGACTGGATTTTCAAAGCTAGGACCGGACTCCGCCCGGATTTCATTCGATACTAATTTTTGTAATGTCACACAACAAAATATTATAATTCGCTCAAAATCATAGTCACAGATGGACACAGACGTTGGGTGCTGTAGGCAGCCGAACCAAAGCAAAAAGTTCCACAAGGAAACATTGCATATTTAAAAAAATTCAAGAAAATGTATTTCTTGTTAATTATTCCATACAAGAAGAAAAAGATATTGTAGAAATATAATACAATAAACAGCTTTACCATAACGCAGTAATGCATAAAAAAAATAAGTCAAAATGAAGAAAATGTGTTTGCGGAGTTGCACCGTAGACTACTAGAGGATTAACTTTGCAGACCATCTACGATCTTCGTGTTTTCACGATCTAATATAGATGGCAGTAAAAGCTTCTGAAAAAGAAACTAAATTTCCTACAAGATATCACGTGTCGTGTCGTCCCGTTAAATGCTCGCCAAATAAAGTATTTTCTACTGCCGGCCGGGAAAACGTTTCGACTGGACGGAAAACACTTCGAAGCACCTACTCATTTAAACGCTTTTGAGTTTGTTCTTCTAAGACAGAAATTTCTAGAAAACTAAATTGTATCATTGTACACAGGCAAAAGCGTTTAGGAGAAAAAGGAGAGCTTACACTACATGACGTAAATATAAATGTTTAGGATATATACTTCGACTGTGGAAAGGAAAAAGGACGTAACCCACACATAGACAATTTTACAGGAGGCTCAAAAAACGTGCTTTGATGATTTTGGGCCATATGGAAATTATGAGATATACACGACCTTGAAGTGCACGGAGACTTCTAAACTGGTGTTTAATTGACATAATCTAATATTCATTAATGAAATTGTATAGGATAAAGCTTATTTTCAGTCTTTTTTCTTGGTTTCAATTTTCACAAGCTCATATTTTTTCAAACTTAAAAGCTAATTTTAGATACTAATTCGACTTTTGCAGCTTACATCCTTTTGATAGGACGTGTATCATGTTTGATACATTGTGATTATGGAAAAGGCTGTTTTGAAAAAATTGTGGGTTACGTCCTTTTTCCTTTCCACAGACGATTTGAAAACCCAAACGTCTGTCTGAAAGAACTATCCAATTATTTATCAGATTTTTATTTAATTATGATAAACGTTTGACTACTGAATTTAACTAACAAATTCAGATAAATTTGTCATGGATTAAATAATAACAAAATGTAACCAAGAAAATATTCTCTTGGAAAAACTGTATCGTGTGTCATAAAAATGATTTTAAATATAAACTGTTTTAAACAATGGTGAGATAATGTGCTTAAGCTTTAAAACTTTTAACGAATTTAAGCATTAACATTACAACCTCACGTTTAGTTCACCATTTAGAAATATGTTATTTTTTATACTTGGAAGGCAATACATATTATGGCTTGATTGATAAAGAACCTTTTTTTGTTTAAAGATGCATTAAAATAATGATACAACCCCAATTGTTATGAAAGTTATTTCTTAGTGTTCAATCAGTAAACTATCATGATGGGCGTTAAAGAAATCAGATTAAAAAGTTATTTTAGTTACTATACCAAAGCCTAATGAGAATAAAGTTGAGTTTTCAAATAAAATAAAAATAAATCTAATTACTATACAAATATGTAATACGGAACTAGTGGGTCAAATTGTTGTAAAAGTGGTTCAGACAACATAGCCATGTTGCAAATATATTGTTAAAAATCGAAGTCTATCGAAACGTTGTACATTTATTTCGTAGTTTTTGTTTTAAAAAATCAGTAAGAAACTGGAGTTATAATATTTTTGAAATCATAGCATCTACGATGTAGATAAGACAATGATACTCTTATTAAGCAATTGAACACCAAGTGGACACAGGTTTTCGGAACATATGAAAGCGAACACGAATGTCCAAGACATTTAAAAAATCAAATATTTGGTATTCTAATAGAATATAAGCAAAATTTTGATGAATATGTGTAGTGCCATATAAACTGAGTCAATATAGGTTATTTAAAATATCGAATTCGAGTGTATATTAGGCAAAAGTATTATTCTCAAAAACACGCAGTATCTCTGGGACATATGCATGATTTATTTGCGCGGTATTTAAACGGTTAAGGGTGGACATAAGCGATTATCGCGATTCTAACGTCTGAAGATTAATATGTTATGTAAATGTATGCACTGGCTACTTTGACAGTTATAAATGAAACAATGAGCGTGTATAGTGGGGATGATGTAGAATTATTCAACGTTTATAATTCAATTCTTGATAATACTTCGTTGCCCAAGTCTCACACTTTCGAGAGTCAGAAATCGTTAAGATGTCCTCTTTTGGAACGCGATATAGCCCTCGGGCGGGCAGATAACAAAAGTCGCTAATAAGTCTCGCTTATCCGCATGAAGAGAATCCGCCTACCGCCCGCCGCCTTTAGCCGCCTACCCGCATCCGACTGAGGGGCTTAAGTAAGCTGCAGGTGTAATTAAAGGCGCCTCTATCAAAAGTAAACTTGCAGGCGTTAACTCTTTCGGGAGAGGCGGATTTTGCTAATACCCATTTTGCGACGTTCCAGCTTAGTCATTTTAATTAATGCTTATTTGATAGTTAATTATCAGGACATACCTGACAATCAATGTTTTCAAATAACACTGTGAAAATAACGTTACAAACTCACAATTATTCGTTTACACGAATAGGCAACGAAATAATTACATCATCATACAATTCATAATAAATACATGATATCAATGTTACGAGAATATATCGACTGTGGATAGGGAAAACGACGTAACCTACCGTTTTTTCAAATCAAGGTTTTTTGATAACCACAATGCATACAGCTTGATAAACGTTCTATCAAAAGGATGTAAGATGAAACCGCCGAATTAGTATCTAAATTAAGCTTTGCAGTTTGAAAAAATAAGGGCCTGTCGAAATTACAATAAAGAAAATAGAATTAAAAAAAGGTTTTTTTTAAGAAAATATTAAAATTAATATCAGATAGTCAATTAAAAACCTTTTTATCAGTCTACATCAGTGATGCACAAACCGCGGCCCTTTTTGAATTTTGTGGCGGCCCATCAATCATTTTCTCTACATATTTTTTTCGCGTAAAACATTTATTTAATAAATGCAAGCAAACTTTTTCTTCAATGGAGGAGAATAAATCGGTTCATAGAAACAAGCCCTCAAATATTGTCAGATTAAAAGAAAATAGTTAAAAATTAACAAAGACCAAAATTGCATTAACTTTTGAATTAAATATAAATGAAACATAAATATTTCACAGTGAAACGATTTTTAATGAGCATGTACTCATAATACTTTTTTTGCATGGCTTATTTATTTTCACGTTTTCGAAATAACACGAAATAATACCAAAATAATGTAATGGAAACTATCAATCATTTGTCTAAATTCACTTAATCTTTTTTACACGGTTTTTTTGTAAATCTATTTTACACGAAACATATATATGCTCTGTGTAAAAAGAGACTGAACGTACTTTAAATATTTTTTTCTTTGCGGCCCGAACTCACGAGAATTTGTTTTATGCGGCCCGCTAGAAGGTAGAGGCTATGCATCACTGGTTTACATGCACTTCAAGGTTGTGTATATTTAATAAGTTGCATTTGGCCCAAAATCATCAAAAAACGTTTTTTTGTGTCTCCTGTAAAATTTGTCATGTGTAGGAAGTAGTACACAAAAAAACAAACACATTACATCGAAATAAAAAAAAACCTTAAAAACATGCTTTTATTGATACGCATTCATTCCTTCATTGTCCAACCGTTGTTGAATGAATTCTGTTAGCCTCGTTTATTATAAAGATCTAATAATTTTAAAGTATTTCATAAAACAAACATAAAAAAGTGTTATAAATCATTGATTTTAATTGGGCACCTTAAGTATTTTGTAGAGTAGGGGAAAAAAATAAAAAAACACACACTAGTTTTGTAATTTTGATATATAACTCAAATTTCAAAGAATCCCCGAAAAACCTTTAATGTTAAGAGGGAGGCGCACAGCTCCCCAACATAAATTGGACGGATAAATCCCAGGGGCCGGATGAGAAGAGCGCCACCTACCGCTTAACGGACTTCTACTGCCGACAAATGAGCTGTAACCGTGATGTTAAGTGTACATTATGAAGGGCCCCCTGACACTTTCGGCACTCTGATTTATATGTAAACAGAGGCATTACTTCTGGTAATGGTTCGTTATTTTTTAGAGAAGTCTGCGGGGTAAAATGTAAGCCAAGTCGTTCTGTAGATTGCTCAGAAACATCTTAAACGAAACTACGATTTCATAGAGCAACAGCTTTCATGAATGGGCGATGGAAATTAAAAAAAATGTCACAAGTATAATTCGCATTATGAAAGAAGCGATATTTAATCCGTCGTGTATTGATATTGTCGATGTTCGATATTTGTGCCCATAATTATGAAAGTGGCGTAAGTCAAGATATTGAAAAAATGAGTTATTCATTTATTTCGGTTCACATTGTTGTAAACTAATATAATCTATGTCAAACATAAAAAAAAACTATGCTGAAACTATAGCATTAATGCAGAGTATTGTAGTCACTTTCAACGGTGCGCCACTTTTGTTAATTTTGACAACAAACTAAGTCAGTTGTACGTGTGCCGCGCGTCTTGTTTTCACGTCATTATTTTTTACTCTGAGTTATTTACTCCTGAATTTGATTTCATTACCACTATGTCATTAACTAGTAGACTATAGAAGTTTTGAAACACTGTATTGTTTAATGTAAAAATATTTTTTAAAACATGAAACGCAAACCTTTAAATATCTCAAAACGAAAGAAACATGACTTACGCCACTCTCATAGTTGTGGGCACATTTGTAAACGATACATAATTGAATAGCATTAGGATTACCAATATTTTTTCCATTCCATCATAAATCTTTGGGTGAAAAGGAAGTGTGATTTTTCGCCTCGATGAAGTCGATTTCCACGTGACCATCGGCTCAAATCATTGATTGAATTTGTATTTAAATTAAAATTTCATCTGTGAATTCACCCATTTTTACCTACTATAAATAACATCAACGAAGAGGAATTAGTAAATAGATTACGTATTAGTTCTTTTCTAACTGTTAAAAAACTATATGAGTATAAACATTGCTAATATAAGTTCATACACAACAAAATGAGAACCTGCATATTAGTATTAGCCGGTCGCGTTGTCGAGTGGTCACCGTCATTGTCTTCAGTTAAGGAGGTTATAGGTTCGAGTTGGAATATGGATAGATTCTGTAAATTGATTTATGGGTTTTGTTCAAAGGTATAGATCAGTGATGCACAAACCGCGGCCCGCGGGCCGCATGCGGCCCTTTTTAATTTTGTGGCGGCCCATCAATCCTTTTCTCTTCATATTTTTTTTACGTAAAACATTTATTTAATAAATGTAAGCAAACTTTTCTTCAATGAAGGAGAATAAATCGGTTCATAGAAACAGGCCCTCAAATATTATGTCAGATTAAAAGAAAATAGTTTTAAAATTAACAAATACCAAGATTGCATTAACTTTTGAATTAAATATAAATGAAACATAAATATTTCACAATGCAACGATTTTTAATGAGCATGTACTCATAATACTTTTTTTGCATGGCTTATTTATTTTCACGTTCTCGAAATAACACGGCTAAAATAATGTAATGGAACCTATCAATCATTTACTTATATTCACTTAATCTTTTTAACACGGTTTTTTTGTAAAGCTGTTTTACATGGAACGTACATATGCTACGTATAAAAAAGGACTGAGAGTACATTTTTTTCCTTTGCGGCCCGAACCCACGAAAATTTGTTTTATGCGGCCCGCTAGAAGGTAAAGGTTGTGCATCACTGGTATAGATGTATATAATTTCTCTAATTTCCTCCCACCTTGCCTATCCACATAACGGACGTAGCAAGAGCGATTACTCAACCACTAGTCATACAATAGTATCCCAAATCTCTTTTAACTCCTCCATGCTCATGATGCATTCATAGCTAGTTGAGCCATTAAATCATTCAAGCATTTTAAGCATTTATAAATAAAATGAGGGTGAAAATTAGACCTAGAATATATTTTCAAGCATATATACATTTTTTATTATACATAATTATTTTTAGCTTCTAACATAGGTTTAAATACTGTCAATAAACAGTGAAACTGAGATGCCATCATGGCAGGGAACGTGATTTTTTAGGATGACATGTTACGGGTTAAAAAAAAGGTTGAGCAACTGAGTAACAAGCGGTTGTCGTAGAAACACTTCCGTTGAGATAGACTCCATTAGGAGTACATATTGGGACATGGTTAAAAAAAATAGTAATTCGAAGATGGAATTAAAGTGAAAATGTTCTTTAAGTATTCATAAGACGAAATTAACGTTGTGTTCGTTCAAAAATTCCTTAATTTTCAATGTTAAAAAGAAACCTTTTAAATATATTAAAGAAAAACTAATCTAAATATTTAAATTTTAATCGTTCAAATTATGAACATTCACACAGATTTTGTCACTAACACTGTTAGTGACAAAATCTGTTAGTGAAAAATTTAATATTGAAGTACCACCAAGCACCTTTAGTCAAAATCTTAAACTACATATTTACAAAAAAAAAACATTAAGTATGCTATGTTTTGACTAATTACATGTTTTACACTTAAATACTATTTTGCAATTTGTCTTTACTGATTCAAAAGACTCTTTGAAAACTATAGTTAATCATTAGTGTAAAATCGTTTTCAAATTAGAACTAAGTTTGTACATTAGCAAAAGATGGATCGCTTTGAAAGCAATTTTCGGAAACAACAAATTGTTGATGTTGAACTAATACGTTCAAATTACGATAAATTTAAAACGATACCAGAAAGGAGAAACTATTTTAATGTGTTTAATTTAATATTACGCTGGCAATTTCCATATCTGCCTAATTACTATGAAACGCGCTTATACACTAAACTCACAATAAAGAACAGACTTCAGATTGGAAAGCAAACAGTTTTCGTGTAACGTTACATTATGTATTTTATGTAGTAAAACGTTGTATAGAAAGCTACACTGACTTAGTACAAAAAAATATGTAAATGAAGTATCATGTTTAAAAATATGTGTTGGCCACACATATAAATATTATTTACATAAACTCTTGTAGTATTACTGTGTTAAGAGAGTTAATTGTTAAAAAAATCTAATATTTCAAAACAACAAAGTTTTATATCGGCAAAACAGAAAGAACATTGAACATCCGAGTTTTAGAACATATGGCAGCCTTTAGATTGAAAAAAGACACGTCTACTTTTGCTAATCACTTAATTTCGGAAGGACACGTGTTCAATCAGGAACAAGGGATAAAAATGTTACACCCAAATACGGACAGTCATAAGCTCTTTTTCCAAGAAATTTTAGAAATCAACAAAGCACAGTTGCAAAATCTTCCGCTTTTAAACGAAATATCAAACTTTCCCACATCTCCTCTTCTATACCCTATATAACCATAAAATCATATAATCATAAAACCTTTGCCGACAAACAAATTATATAATTTTTGAAACTGCTCACTACACAAATCTGTTGGCATTCCCATGGGCTCATCCTTTTCGCCAGCAATGGCTTTGGACTCAGTGATGCATTTATGTCTTATATAAGCACGAAACTTTCATTTGCTAAGTGTCAGTTCAAGTTCATCCGTGCACTTGAATGCCTGAAGATGCCGAAAGGCGAAACCCGGGTCGTTAGTGACAAAATTTGTGAGAATGTACATAGTTTTTACGATTCAAATTTAATATTGAAATTCCACCAAGCACCTTCAGTCGAAATCTTAAATTAAAAAATAATATAAAGCAGATTAAAAAACCGAGTGTCTATTTAAATTAAAATTAAATTATCAGGTTGAGATGGTCATACAGAATTAAATCATAAAATACGGCACAAAGAAAAAACTTGTGATTGCGCTGATAAAGTTGAAATTTGTAATTATTACACAGTTGGAAAATACATAAAGTTGCATATTTTCAAAATAAAACAAACATACGTTGAATTCTCTGAACTTTTTCAACGCATTCATAATACTGATATGTATAAAGTATAGTTTTGGCGTTTTTAGAGAAGAAAGTTACCGAGCACCGGTAGAAAGTCGGATGATTAATCTTCTATTATAAAAATAGTCTGCTGATCGATTCTCTAGCACCTGTTTTTCGGATCTGGTAAAATAGAAAGGAAGGAAAACATCACAGATATTTATGCTTTCGGTACAACTTCATGTATTCGACCAAACGACGTCAAGCAATGATATCAAGTGGATTCAAACAACATTTGGACTTACCATAGTGGTATAATCAAATACAAATATAAATAAAGCATTCAACGTATATTATAGAAAAAAATAAATGAAAATAAAGGAATTTCTATATAATTACTAAAAATACATAATATATATTTATTGAGGCCAGTACAGACCGCCTACGCGCCGTAGCAGCTCTACGAAGCAAAACAGCTACAGGCAAAACTTTGAACTAAGATCAGTTTTTATTGCCAGCTGGGAACATTAAGGAAGAAAATGTATTTTTACGCAACGTCAAATACAGAACTCATTATCACATTACACCGCATTCTATTTTGTATGAAAATGTTACCATTAAATTACTTTTAAATTGTTCACATTATTCGCATTGCTTTGGCAAAGCAAGTACTATTACTTGTGGAGCACAGGATTTTTATTTTTATAATTTTGAGAACATAGTAAATATCATGAAGTGAGACAAAATTAAAATTGATAGACTAGAAAACAAAACAACGATCTAAAAAATAATGAAAATAAAACTATAATATACTAATTTCATGATAACAAATAAGTGTTTTTACGTCGCGACATTAATGTCATAAATAAATTTATTTTTTATAGATGTATGAACATTCAGTAACTGATTTAAAAATAAATACAATTTAAACAAATAAGTCGCCAAATAATAATCAGGGACAGTAATTTTTAAAAAAAATCTATACTTTTTTAGACTTAATAAATGACACAAAACGAACTCATAATAATGCTTTAAAAAATGAGACAATAGAACGTCGATTTTTTGCAAAGGAAAATTGTTCGAATCTTCTATATGACATGTGCAGATTTTTTGGAAGCTGTGAAAGGTATACATACTTATATGTGAAATTATCAAACTGATAAAAATCTAATTTAAGATTTCGACTGAAGGTGCTTGGTGGAATTTCAATATTAAATTTGAATCGTTCAAACTATGTACATTCTCACAAATTTTGTCATTAACGACCCGGGTTTCGCCTTTCGGCATCTTCAGGCATTCAAGTGCACGGATGAAGTCAGTTCAAGTTCATCCGTGCACTTGAATGCCTGATGATGCCGAAAAGCGAAACCCGGGTCGTTAATGACAAAATTTGTGAGAATGTACATAGTTTGAACGATTCAAATTTGATAAAAATCTACTATAATTAAATAATAATGTGATAAAGTGAAAAAATACTAAAGTAACTTAGTTTTACAAATATTATTTTCTAAATTGTTGTTCGGGTTATGCCCTCATCAGAACTATGTTAAAACTTATATTTACTGGTTTATGAGAGATACACAACACTCTAACATCGTAATTTATATTTCAAAATATTATATAATATTCAATACATTGACTTAAGTGTTTCTTGGAACGATAACACTTATGACATTAATAGCAATTCAGATTAAGTATTTATTTATAATTAGATACATTAGCGTCTTGTGAGGGTTTAAGTAACAGTGATCGACTGATATTTTTTTGATCATTGAGGATGTCATTTAATATCTAGATCTAGTGCATTTAGTTTAGGGCAATTACTACAATATATATATTGTTATATGCAAAGCTTATAAAACGTACCGTGTAATATAAAAAGATTATTTACTATTTTTGTATTGATTCCATCGATTTCACAGATATAAACACTAAGCTTTTGAAAATCAAATCTGAAAATGTGCCAAATCAAAAGAGAAATATAATGGAAAATAAAACTTGTGTCACACTTAGTAACAAAACATCTGCAATAACAAAGTGATCAAATTTTATACCATGGCAGGAGGAAATATTTATTTGAAAAGACAATCAGCACAGAAACAAACTCGATTCAACAATAGCAAGTTTGATTTTTGAAATTCAGATTGCCAAATCAGCTACAAAAGCTCCAAGTCTGAGAAGCGATCCACTGGCGGAAGAATGAAGCCAATAGAGCTCAAATGAAGCGTTTTATGAAAATTTTCCGCGACTGAGCGCCAAGTCATTCAGTCGTCTAGCAATGAATAAACTTTGCACAATTTAACATCGTCTGCTATTGGGCGAATAGTGCAGGTAGTGCGGGATGCGTTGATGAGACACTAGAGCCGGAAGTGGCGTCGCAGGAAATCAAGCCTCCTATTAAATGGCTAAAAATTATCATTTGGATTTATACAATTTATCGTATAAACAAATTGGCGAAATACATTTATTAGTGAAAACACCTCAATCAACAAAAGTGTTAAGAAAATAATATGACACGTGTGTTGGCGAGAACACTTCAAAATAATATGACAACCCTTGTCAAGTGCACGGATGAACTTAAACTGACGCTTAGTAAATGAATGTTTCGTGTTTATATAAGAAATAAATTTATAATTGAGTTTTAAGCCATTGCTGGCGAAAAGGATTAGCCTATGGGAATTCCCACAGATTTAAATGGTGAGTAGTTTTAAGAATTATATTTATTTTTGTTTGTCGGAAAAGGTTTTATAATTATATTTATATACGGTATAAATGTGGAGAGCCAGGCATGTGTAGCATTTCATTTAAAATCGGAAGAATGTTCAATCGCGCTAAATTATATAGAGTGTTATTTTTAGTAATATTCTTATTATTTTGCACAGTATGAACTATTTTTTAAATAAAATATTAAAGTAAAAACTATTTTTTTAATATTAACTTCATAATTTCTCAAGATTCTTCAACTGCGTAATAGTGCATTAGTTTTAGTGAAACATAAACTTCCGATGAAAGTAATATTGCCATCTGAAAGTCAAGTATACGTGTATGAAGAATGTAAGCAAAAAATTTTCATTTAATAATATTTCCAATAACACGATATGGGTAAAGTACTTATGCATAATCCAATATCAAGAGCTGCAGAAAGAGCTTACAATTTATAATATAGGATTTTGTAATATTTGCAAACAGCGGGTATGACAAGCTTAGTGTAAAAATTTTGTAGTGTACACTGACAATTCCGGTGGAAGGGTTTTATAACTAAACGTAGAACGCATTCAATAATTTTAATTAAAATAACGGAATTGGATAACTGTATTTTATTTAGCTGCTGGAATGTCACCATCTGTAGTCTGGTCGGTAGTTTTGCTATATCGACCAGGCACACGGATTCAAGTCTCGGAAAGATAAATGACAAATAAATATTTTTTATTATTCAAATTAGAAATCTAAAACACGGGTGTTTACGATGTCAATTCTTCTCGATTATATCTCGAGTGGCTAAAAATTGCGAGATACAATAGTGTATCCAGGTCTACAGTTTGTAATTAAGAACTATGAAGGTATCTCAAAGCCAACGTCATATAACTGGCTACAATTCTATTGAGTGGAAGGGTGTTTTCGGTGAAATTGATTGGGTGATTTTTTAAAGGCTTTTTACTGTAATATCCAAATTTGTGACGCGCGCTGTGTGATCTATTACGCCGTGTTGTTTTATTAAAACCACTTTATTTCCACATTAAAGCCATTAAATTGAGAAATGAAAATGTTAGTGATAATTGATGTTATCTTGCACGTGTTGTTCTGGCGTAAGTCTAATCATGGTGAAATGGCAAAAAAAAACTGAGCACACATCAGCTGTCTTTAGAAAAAGCGTTGATAATTCGAAACACAGACTTCTATAAAAAAAACATTGTATTATAACTAGCAAAGTATTATAAATTATTTATTCATATTTTTTCAAAGTTACTTTCAAAAGTAAATGAAAACAAACGTCAAACCTATGAATGCATTGTAAATTTTAAAATACGAAGCCTTACTCATGCGTTGATATTGTTGAATGCAGCTGCTGAAATATAATGTAAAACTAAAAAAGCTTTGGTTCGAATCATTCGATGGATTCACAAGCATCATGTATGGCAGCCAATGTATAACGGGAAGGAAAAGCTCCCGCCGAGTTTACATGCAGCTTTTGATCTGAAAGCCCTCGCTCCTCGCGATGCAATCTCTTTGTCCGCGCACTGTGTTTTGTGCAGTTGATACACTTGAGACGTTATTGCGTTACGGGGGATGTTCGCAATTTTATTGCTCCTTGAACACTGAAGGGTATTTTTACGACCGAACTTTGCGAGGGTGTACACTTAAAAGTACACAAACACGAGTTTCGGCGATAAAGAGGAAAAGTTTTTATATTTAAAATACGCCATTGTGTAGATTGGATAGTGGGTAGTTTATTAAGAGCCGTTTGGAAACTGAGTTAGTTTGACGGTTATCTGAAGCCATAAATGCCCGAGACTGTCACGACATGCAAACTTGACGCGTAAAAAATTAAACATAAAACATTTTGACTACCAGCGTATTGATTCTTGGTGCAGATCCTTCAACCACAGTGTCGACAAACAATTCTGTAGCTTTAGGGTTAAAGTTATTGACTAGATGGCTGCCACAGACGAGATATCTCGTCAAAATTTTCCTGCACAACACGCCAGTAAGGAGTTACCTCGTCAATAACTAATTAAATTAATAATTTCAAATTATAGCCGGCGTGCTAGGTAAAAACGTAGTTTTTTCTACGGCAGCCAAAAGGCTAAGTAATATTTTGTGTTAAATAAAATATTAAGATTACTGCATCGCATTCAATCTATTCTACGTGTGTATAAAAATACTTACTCTATTGACAACCACAAAAAAGACTTGATGTTAATTTTAGAGTAAAACTACTTTATTATACTTAAGTATCCATAAATTTAAATAATAAAATACTCACTGATATCAATTCAACTTTAATTTTAAATGATTTAAAGTTGTTTTGTATAAATAGCACTGTAATATAGGATTCTCTTATCAGTTGATAATGCTCGTCATGAGCGAAATCGCTCCTGATCATTTCAGATAAAAATGGAATTAATACAAATAATAAAAATATCTGTTTAATGTACTGCCATTCCTCAAAATATTTTGAGGACAGTGAAAACAATAAAAGTGCTATAAATTTAATAAAGAGAAATATACATTTAAAAACTATAAAATAGTAACACTATTGTGAATTAAAGAAATAAAACAGAAAAACACAATAAACACTTTAAATAATTAAGATACAAAACAGTTTGAAATGTGCAATATTAATCAAACGCTGATATCTTATTTTCAACGTATGTATATAATATAATTTAAGATTTCGACTGAAGGTGCTTGGTGGAATTTCAATATTAAATTTGAATCGTTCAAACTATGTACATTCTCACAGATTTTGTCACCAACGACCCGGGTTTCGCCTTTCGGCATCTTCAGGCATTCAAGTGCACGGACGAACTTGAACTGACGTTTAGTAAATGAAAGTTTCGTGCTTATATAAGACATAAATGCATCACTGAGTCCAAAGCCATTGCTGGCGAAAAGGATGAGCCCATGGGAATGCCAACAGATTTGTGTAGTGAGCAGTTTCAAGAATTATATAATTTGTTTGTCGGCAAAGGTTTTATGATTATATGATTTTATGGTTATATAGGGTATAGAAGAGGAGATGTGGGAAAGTTTGATATTTCGTTTAAAAGCGGAAGATTTTGCAACTGTGCTTTGTTGATTTCTAAAATTTCTTGGAAAAAGAGCTTATGACTGTCCGTATTTGGGTGTAACATTTTTATCCCTTGTTCCTGATTGATTAAATTAAGGATTTGGGTTTTGCAAAAAAATAATATGGACGAAATATTTAGTTAAATAGTGATACATTGCAAAGCGCGCCAAAATCCAACACATATACAGTCGCCTGGCTATACGTGTATAGCCTGGAACGTGTTAAATACACAGACGCTAGCCAACATTTGACTGCGCCGCACAGAAGACCGTCTCGTAGCAACGACAATGGAATGCGACAGTGCAATCGGGGGATTTGCGGCGAATATCTCAAGTCAGCGCGTAATTGGGGGTAGTGTAATTGGGGGTTCCATTGTATTAATTTTTACCATCTTTCTAGACGTCATTACTATACTAATGAAAATCGGAAAAATAAAAAAAAGGCGAAATTCCGGACCTATAAACAAACATTCAACCGGCCAACATTATCAGCTATTAATATAAAGATTGGATGTATAAAAAAAGTAATTGGTGCTATCAATATTTGTATCTTGCCACCTTCCTGCGTACAGTAGAAACGGAAAAAAACTCCCGACCATCATTTCGTAATTTATAACATAGGAATTATAATTGATTTTTTGTTTATTCGCAAACCTTGCGATACTATGACTGATTACGTTACCTATACAAGCGAATTTCTAACGAATTATCAAATTTAATTTGAAATAGTAAATCAGTTTTATTTATTCAATTCACTTTGAATATATAAAGTACTGGGCTAAAGGAATATACAATTTGAACGCTTTAAATTGTGTAATACCGTTTGTTCTTTATGACTCGGGTTTCACCTTTCGTAGTATTATAGCATTAAAGTGTATAATATAGCGACTCGATCTGACAGTTTAAAAGTAATCATATTGAAAATTTATCATGTTCCCTCAAACGATATCTGAAATTAAGGAAATGTCATGAGACGGAGTTTCTATCAGTATGACGGTAACCCATGACTAGCGGGTCACCGAGTGACCCATTTGAGTTCTGCAACTAGCATTTTGTGTTCATTAATATGTGTATGAAAATACCCAATGACCCGAATTGTCTTCTTAAAAGTCACATTTTTTATCCCGAATTTTTATTTGAATGTACGGGCAGTTTTATAAATTGATTTTTCAATCGATTTATGAATTTCTGTTCAAAGGCATGGATGTATGCGATGTCTTAAATCCCCCCCAACCACCCATCCTATCCTATGAAAGGGGCGTATCGAGAGCGATTAGTTAACCACTAGTCCTGTCCTAGCCCTTTCCTTCTACTCCTACTCTCTTTGGAAAAAGATAAGTTGAGCAACTGAGTAACAAGCAGTTGTCGTAGAAACACTTATGTTGAGATAAACTCCATTAGGAGTCCATATGCTCCACATTGGGAGCGGACATGGTTTAAAAAAAAAATGACGTATTGGTGATTTCGTATGTTAAAGCTTTTCTACCAGTCATTAAATTTTTAAAAAAATCTGTGAAGTCCTGTATATTTTCATGAGTTGATAATGCTCGCTAAAAGCAAAACCCGGTGCTTTATTTCCTAATATAATGCTTGATTCTGAACACCGTTTAGTGAGTAATTAAGTTTATCTTTATTCACTCGTAGCTTCATCAAAAATATGAAAATCTGTCTATGTATATCAATCAATAGAACCCTGATAAAACCCTCAGCTTCTCCTTTGGCTTGGCCTATGGATTGAAACTTTGCTGGATTATGCAACTGAGTAACAAGCAGTTGTCGTAGAAACACTTATGTTGAGATAAACTCCATTAGGAGTCCATATGCTCCACATTGGGAGCGGACATGGTTTAAAAAAAAATGACGAATTGGTGATTTCGTATGTTAAAGCTTTTCTACCAGTCATTAAATTTTAAAAAAAATCTGTGAAGTCCTGTATGTTTTCATGAGTTGATAATGCTCGCTAAAAGCAAAACCCGGTGCTTTATTTCCTAATATAATGCTTGATTCTGAACACCGTTTAGTGAGTAATTGAGTTTATCTTTATTCACTCGTAGCTTCATCAAAAATATAAAAATCTGTCTATGTATATCCATCAATAGAACCCTGATAAAACCCTCAGCTTCTCCTTTGGCTTGGCCTATGGATTGAAATTTTGGTGGATTATGCAACTGAGTAACAAACAGTTCTCCTAGAAACACTTATGTTGAGATAAACTCCATTAGGAGTCCATATGCTCCACATTGGGAGCGGACATGGAATTAAAGGTATTTAAAAAAAAAATGAACGATTATAGAATAACAGCAGAAAAATCTTTTCGCAAATCAAATACTATAATGTATGAATATGATTTCAGTGATGAAAGTTTTACGACGGTCGTAAAAATACCGAAACTTTTATACACGTCACAAAATATCACAGCCAACGGAAAAGAATAAACAAAGCGACGAAGCCGATGTACCGGATGTAAATAAACGATCGAAAGAAAATAAATCACGTAATAAAAACATAACACAACGCAGGGCTGGCGTCCGATTGGAACAACCTATACATAAAATGTACTGGGATTTAATGTATTCCGCGCGAATACTAACTCTACCAGGGCAGCATGTTTCGGAAATAAACTGCATATATGATGATACTGGTTGCTGAATTAATGGCATCAATAATGGGAGACCATCATTTTCAGTCATTCTTTTTGATTTATGGTGATTTATTTTTATTGAACGGATTATGGTTCTTCTGAGGATAGCTATTTTTAAGATTGGTTTTGGCAACCCAAAGAATCGTTTGTTCGAAAATCATCAAAAAAGTAACGTTCTTATAAAGATTTTTAATAATGTTTACATTTGCATTTTTTTTAACCATGTCCGCTCCCAATATGGAGCATATGGAATCCTAATGGAGTTTATCTCAACAGATGTGTTTCTATGAGAACTGCTTGTTACTCAGTTGCTCAACTTCTCTTTTTCCAACGAGAGTAAGAATAGAAGGATAGAGCTAGGAAAGTACTAGTGGTGAGCTAATCGCTCTCGATACGCCCGTTCATAGGATAGGATAAGTGGGAGGGGAGAATTCAAGACATCACATACATCTATGCCTTCGAACAGAAATTTATAAATAGATTGAAAAATAAATTTATAAAACTGTCCGTACCGGGATTCGATCCCGGGACCTCCGTAACCGAAGCCAACGACGTTGACCACTCGACCACACAGGCGGTATTTATCGATAGACAATTAAAGTAAACCATAATAATAGAAAATTTAAATTAACTTTGATTATTCCACGTATTGTGTTACTAACTGTGACACGTGTTTCGCCTCTTTCAGAGGCATCTTCAGACTTACTATCGCAAAGTTTGCTTAAGTAATGAAGCAAGATTGATTCTAACATTTTAAAAATATAAAATTACAAAATGGAGGTTTGGGTTTTTTTCCTTTTAAGAGGAGCAAGGAGGGGGGGTGTAGAATCGAAATAAAACAAACAGATAATGATACTAATGATACTAATGAGTTGTAATCAATCAGATTGGGATTTTTCCTTTTTACGGGAAGCATAGAGGGGATTATAAAATCGAAACAGTGCAAACAAATTTAATCATACCAAGTAAACCATTTTTCAAATACTATTTGGTAAAGGTATGAATTTCTGTGACTTTTTGTATAGACCAACCTCAAAGCGATTAAATAACTCTAAGCTGTATCATCTTTCTTTCTTCAACTTTTTTAAAGATAAATTATACGTGGTAGATTTAAATGAAGAATAATTCACATTCGGAGCGGAAATTGCAAAAAAGATGCTATGAAACTAGTAACGTAAAACAGTAAAAAGTCAATTGTACTGCATCTAAAACACAAATGTTTTCTTCGCGTTTATCGTCAACAAAAAATGAGTTTATTTCACACATTCATGGCTCGAGCAGAGCTGTACAGAACTCTCTTTGAACTGAAGTCGATCGGTTAGAGTTGAAAACGCATCTGTCGACGTTGTCCTGTAGACTTTTATTCATGATATTAGTGCAGACTAGTGTCCACTTATTAATGTTCTAACGATCCCAATGAAAATCGACCCAAAAGCTAAAAACACATTTTTGCCAGCTAGTAAAGTTCGAATGAAAGTCAAGTAGACCTTGTTATCCTGGACGCTGTGGATTAGTTGTTTAGAGCTTGCTCTACCAATCAGGTGGGTCTGGGTTCGAATTGATTTTTTCCAATTTACATTTGAGATCTAAGACGTGGGTGTTTGTGACGTCAATTCTCCTTAAGCTAATCTCATGTAACGTATACATATTCTCATCGAGTATATCTCGTATGATCTTTCAACATTAAAATATTTGACGTTGTAATGTCAAATATTTTTTAAAATAATAAAAAAAATGTTTAGTCTAGTCCCCCCCCCCCTTTCTTTGAGGAGAAAGGATTCAGTTTTCGCAGGTGAAAACAAAAGACTATATAACCAAGGCATTGGTTATTGCACCAGCAGAAGGAAATTTTAATCGGAATGAGCCATGATTGTGCAATTGTCACAGATATCATGGCAACAAGTCTTCAAACAGAATATTCTAAAGCAGAGACCTCAGAACTAAGCCCCAAGGGTAGCCCAAGGCAGCCCTTCTGATAATGATTGTCTGGTCAGATTATTAACCTATTTCCAGATTGCTGTATTGTTAATGTACCGTTGGACTGTAAGTCGTACAAGTAATAATAATTTAAAATAAATTTATATATGATATAGATTTTCTGTTCATACCGTATGTTACCAACATGCCGGCCAATATGTTTTGGACGTACGCGTGCTCAAACTGCAACAATGTTTCGTTTCAGATTTGAGGAAAACAGGAATAACGCTGACTCTTTCGATGTCACATTCTTGATTCAATTGAGTCGGGATGAAGTCGCAATACCGCGCAGAGCCCCCCGTCGGTCCCAGATGCTGGCGATGAAAAGGAAGGAGTCCTGCGCGGCAAACCGTCACACTGATGGCCAATATTCACCGAAACTGGGACACAATTTAAATATTGAAAATAATTCATATAAGTTTAAGTCTGAGACAGTTAAGAAAAGACAATCTATTAAAGCGGTTGGAGTTAAAATAATTGATAATTTATTTTTTAAATTCCGATTGTAATGACTAAATTAAATATTGTTAACTATAAATGTCGCACAAAAAGTGGGTGCTAGTCAGTAGCGGCCGGTCAATGTGAAATTTGATCAATGCACCCCTTGTATATGCAGGGGTGGATATATTTCATGAAAAAATATTCAAAAATAACCATTCCATTCCCTCATTTTAAATCTGCACACTGCAATTCTATTGCAGTGTGTATTTACTGATGTCACTTCACTTTTACAATACTTTTACAAGACATGAATATTATATCTAACTCATTTTTTTCCAAAACACCACTTGACCCACTTCACCTTTCAGGGGCTCATATCAAATTTTGTATTACATACCGAGGACATTAAAAAACATCCCACTGTACGATGTAAATTCCGAAGCTTTGTGAACAAAACTGGATACAAGGCGAATTCGCGTCCTTTCTACGTGTAGTTGAATAGATTGTATAAAATTGATTTCACGGGGTCTTTTGTTAAGAAGAATGTTTTTTGTTGCGTGTTCTTTGAAAGCAATCGCCGTGGAAAGAAAAGGACGGCAGGCTTTGACGAGGAAGGATATTGTGATTTTGGTTAAAGTGCGTGGATAATGCGTTCAATAATCAGCTTACAATGTACTGTTATACTTTCACATAGTAAACATTGAAGTAAATCACGTATCGATATTGAACTATAAAAGCCTTTGAAAATATAGATAAATGAGCAAGCATCAGACTAATGCTTGTTAAACGAATAAATATTACATACAAATGTAAAATTAAACATGTTTCATGTGTGTCTAAATGTCTATTTCATATATCGAAAAAACCGCCACTTTTTGTACTGATTCCACAATTTTTAACCGCTTAATTGCCAGCGCGAAATATTCAATCTAGCCCTCCACGCCAGCGGCTTAAAACTATTTGAAATTGTATTAATAAAAACAATAATCCTTTGTACTTCATTCCACTTTATTTAATATGTCAGGACCGGTTTCGCTCATTGCGAGCATTGTCAACTGATAAGAAATATAATTTAACAATGTTATTTATACAAAATTGAAAAGTTATACACAACAGTTGGCATTGAAAAGAAATTGCCAATAACATTAAAGTGATTCTAAAATAACACAAAATTAAAATGTTCAACACATCTAACATATAATTAAAAAGTCATCCCAGTCATCAATGCTCGCAATGAGCGAAACCGGTCCTGACATATTAAATAAAGTGGAATGAAGTACAAAGGATTATTGTTTTTATTAATATAATGCCTTTCCACCAAGTATTGACAGTGAACACCCTAAAAGTGATATTTGAAATTGTGTTCAAATTATTCGACTTAAAAAGTGTTTTATTAGACAATATTATGTACATCGAGTGAAAACTCGTAATTAAATATCATTTTTTTGTTTAGGTTCTAACAATCTATATATAAATTTATCATTATTAAATTTTTAAAATTATACCACATTGATCCATTTGATAACCCCGAAGCTGTTTGTAAAACACATCTATATACGATTCGCGTATGCCGTATACATGGATCGGTAAAAACACCTTGCAACATCTGTTGAATGTCTTTAAATCAATGCGAATAAACTAAGATAATTTAAAAAAATGTTAAACCATTATTGTTTTCATTAAAAGCTGTCGTAAGCACAATATTTTTAGATATTTTCAGCGAGAAATCATTTTGATGCAACGCAGCGTAGTTGGCGTATAGAATCAGACGGCGTATGACGCGCCAGAGAGTCGTTGGGATACGAGTGGTTAATAAAGTTCAGGACTGATTATCTCATCACGAACAGGTTAAAAGTTACTAAACACATCGTCGGATCTGTGGTTTCAGTTGCGGAGCTTTTAGGTTCAAATCCCAATCGATTTCTGTTTGAAGGTATGAATGTCTGTGATTTCTAAGATTTCATCACAACTTCGCAACATATATAATATTCTGATAAATTTAACAACGAGAATGATAGGCTGAAACCTAGTCCTACCACAGATTTTTCTTTCTGTCTATATTCTTTTCGGAAAAGAGGAGTTTAGCAACTGCGTTATAAATAGTTCCCGTAGAAATACATATTTTGAAAAAATCTCCATCAGGAGTCTCTACGATCTTCATTAGATACGGACACAGTCGAAAAATCATCAAGAAAACAAAATTAAAATATTATAAATTTCATTCAAGAAACAGCGTGAAAAAAAACGTGACACACTCTCGAAGTAAAGTAGTTAAAATTTCAAATAATAGCACGAGATTTCTGCTAGAGCAGAAGTAGATGAAAAATGAAACATTTTTAATAAAAATATAATAGTGAGAGAAGTAATAAAGGCAAGTGCTGGTGTAAAAAGTTTGCATAAAAAGAAATTCCTGAGAGAAATATTAAGAAAACAAGTTTTTGTAGCTGTTGCAACGACACTGCAAAGTTTAATAGTAAAAATGCAATCAGAAACGACGAAGACAAAATCGCTTTGTTGTTCTCCGAGAATAATAGCTGCACATTGCTTACAAAATGAAAGGAAATTGAAAAACATGCATGGGAATTGAAAACACTTCAGGATTTGAAGAGAAACAATATTTGATTCGAATATTAGATGCAGCAACTCCACTTATGGATTTAATATGTAGCTGGATTAGATTTCAAATGAAATGTGCATGTGATGTAAAAGTTGCAAGCAAATTGATTTACGTTAAGCGTTGGTATAAATTGAATGGAAAATTGAATTGCATGAGAAATGTTTTACAAATAATAAAATAGTACACTTAAATATTCTTATACTTTCTATTGATTCGGCGGTAACTTTATGAAAGATCATTTTAATATAAAATAACTTAGATTATTCCACGTATTGTGCTACAAACTGTGACACGTGTTTCGCCTCTTTCGGAGGCATCTTCAGACGGACTTACTTACACAAATGCTTACTTAAGTACGAATGATTTTAATTTTACTATTCTGATATATTATAATAAAAATCAAATAAAAATGGAAGGCAAGAAGATGATAGAAAAACAAACAAACGATAATGGTAATACAAATGACATTTAAATTAAGAAATGATTAACTAATGAGTTGCATCAATTAGAACGGGTTAAACCCTTAGAAAATAAATTTAACATAACAATTTTATTATAATATATCAGAATAGTAAAATTAAAATCATTCGTACTTAAGCAAGCATTTGAGAAAGTAGTCTGTCCGAAAATGCCCCTGAAAGAGGCGAAACACGTGTCACAGTTTGTAGCACAATACGTGGAATAATCTAAGTTATTTTAAATTAAATATTTTTATTCACGATTTTGAAAAACCATAGTCCACTTAAAAGAAAAAATACTATATTTCTACATGGATTACTAGCCCAAAAACGATTTTTAGACAAAAAAAAACACAGAAGTGGGTAACGAATTTCTTAACACTTAGGAAATCGAATTCCAGACCCTTTCTGTGATGTCGGGATTTTGTGATTCCGAGATCCCAGGGTTGATCATTAATCATAATTTCATGTTTTTATTTTTTTTACATATCCCCAATTTTAATAAATAAAAAGATCTGGCATTATAGATATCGTCTAAAGCGACAGATTTTTAGCTATTAAGTCACAATTACTGAAAATCTAACAAAATGTTATGCATAAATAATTGCAACTGAATTTTGTAAACAACTATGAAACAACCAATAAAATGATCAAAAACTGCTACAGAATATGAGGGACAGGAAGACCACAATATATTTATTTATAATGTTGGTATTATAAAACAACATGCAACATGAGCGAACTAAAGTAATTTAATTAATCAAGAATTATTTTATTGTTAAATATGGTGACAAAATTGGTATTCAGATTTTTCGTATAATGGACCACGAAATTTCAGAATCGGTATTAAAACATCTCGGGATAACCTCGGAAAGCCTTACTAGAAAGATCATTTCTAAGTTTTTTTCTGGTAGCAAACATTTTTTTTAAATAAATATTATTAAACATGTTTCACTTATTAACTTGTGATAGGGTTGGATGTATATAGTTGAATAAAGCTTGTGGAAATATTCACCACTAAACGAGAAGTTAACATTTAACTTAATTATCGATAAAGAGAGCTTTTATTTTGAATGCCAGTAAAATATTTCAACGTCGAGTATTTAAGTATATAAATAAAGCGTTAAAATAATTTTATACAGTATAACGAAAGTACAGTACGGTTGTATGCAATGATTTCCGTGACTTGCGCGTAATAAAATAAAATATGGCCCCTTTGACAATATGCAAAATTGTTCATAAAACACTTGTATAAGATACGAGAGGCGGCTCTTCCAGTCGTTAAGTTAAATTTACAAAATGCTCCAGTTGTTTCCATATGCTGAACTCTTAAATTACCCTCCTAAAATGCCTACCAAGTGTCTGGGTTGTTGGAGGCGCTGAATTTATATATATCTCGAAGCTTTATTTCGAAGGAAATATTTTAAACAATGGGCTGTGCGATCCACTCGGACAAATTCACTGGCACCCTTTGGGAAGTCGTAAGGGTTGTAATGGGCTCCAACACGCGGCATTACAACGTTCGGTACGGTCCCTTTTTGAACCACCAACCACCAGGGACGGAAAACTTTTATCGGCCCGTCTTATAGGGAAGATTTGAATAATTTAATTAGATTAGAATAACATAGCATAACGCCCACACTTCTCTTAGCGGTTTAATATAAATGATTTATAAGGTCAAGATTTCTAAATTTCTAAAATAATATTTATATCGACTATATAATTATTTTTTTGTACGCAATAAATTTATTTATTTATTTATTCAATTAACATTGTACAAGGTTGACAAATTATAAATTTAAAACTTTTACAATGGAGAAAAAAAATAGTATAATTTAATATTAAAAGCAGTAAAAAAAAAGTGGCAAGGAAGTCAACTGAGTAAGATCCGACGAACTCTACTTTAATACATAAAAAATAGTATTCGTCGGAACTCACCCACGTCTACGTGGAATATGTCGACATCCGAAGCAATATTATTGAACACCGTTAAAGCTCTCCCCAGTGGCATCCCCATTGGCAGGCTGGTTCTACACCTTGGGAGAACAAACAATTCATGTCCACGATTTCTCAAAAAATAATCAGGAACATTTAGATTCACATTCTCAAGAATGGTGGAATTCTCATTTTGGCCTCGTATAAGTCGAAAGAAATATATGGCCAGATATATTTCTCTTCGAACGTTCAAGCTATTAAAGTTAAGCATGCCTAAGAGAAAGTCAGTTGGATAAAGCCATACACCCTCATATAGAGAAGTCTCAAAAATTTCTTCTGAATCCTCTCCACCATAAGGGTATATTTCGAGCATCTTGGAGCCCAAACAATTGACCCACTCTCAAGTCTGCTTCGAACCAAAGCGTTGTACATAAATATTAGAATTTTAGCTCCCGAAAAGGCTCTGGTGGTACGGATGATAAAGCCCAACATTTGCAATGCTTTTTTGCAAGTAATCTTAATGTGATTATTGAATGTTAGTTTGCTCTCAAATTGTACGCCAAGATCTTTGACTGATGAAATACTTCTTTCCGTAAAACTCACATATTTAGGCTTCAATAGTACTAACTATTCCCGCATGCATATGACTTATTATAAACGGTCTGAAATACATAACATGTGATTGTGAATACAGTAAAACTAGTGTCAGTAAGTTAGAAAAAAGTACCATGCACGCGGGAATAGCACTACAGGTATCATTTAAGTTGCGTAAAATTTTGTATGGAATTATATTTCAGTAAATATTTTATGAGAAATAGTACTAACTATTCCCGCATGCATAGGACTTATTATAAACGGTCTGAAATACATAACATGTGATTGTGAATACAGTAAAACTAGTGTCAGTAAGTTAGAAAAAAGTACCATGCACGCGGGAATAGCACTACAGGTATCATTTAAGTTGCGTAAAATTTTGTATGGAAATAAAATCAGAATAATTTTTTTGAGTATTAACAGTCTAATTATTTATGTAAGAATTAGAAAATTTTATAAGTAACATATTTGTTGACGATAAGCTTCAGATCATTAACTGATTTATTAACTGACAATTCTTGATAAAGTTATGAACTTGTATCACCAGAAAGAGTAGAAACAACCTGATAATGATTATAGAACCCAAATTAACTCTATTTTTCTTACGTAATAGCTCAGGATAAAGATGCAACATATTATCAACCAGATAAACTCTCACAAAATCAACTTTGAAATATAAAAAAATAATGTATAAGCTCACGTCCACGTGGAATATGTCGACATCCGAAACAATGTAAAAGCACCTCCTAGTAACATCACCATTGGCAGATTAGTTATATACTTTAAAAGAACAAACAATTCATGACTAAGATTCCTTAAAAAATATCGAGAATAATTTAAATTTCAACTGAAAGTGATTGGTGGAATTTCAATATTAAATCTGAATCGTTCAAATTATGTAAATTCACACAAGTTTTGCCACTAACAACCCGGGTTTCGCCTTTTGCCTCAGTCCAAGTTCATCCGTGCACTTGAACGCCTGACGACGCCAGTTGACGCCATCGCATGTACACAATTTGAACGATTCAAATTTAAATATCAAGAACACAAAGGTTGAAATCTTCAAGAGTATTAAAATTCTCATATTGTTGTCGTATAAGCTGAAACAAATATATATGCGTATTTGGAGTTTTAAGACAAATACAAATAAACGAATTTATCAGATACATTTTAATTGTAATTTTTATATCTTATGTTTCAACATGTACCAAGGTCACATAAAAAATATCACACTGTGTTTAATAAAAATACGAACAGGGGTGGGCCCCTTGTTAAATTTGATTAAGGCCGGCGAGCCCTTGGATAATTTAAGAGAAACAATATTCTCAGATCAAACTAGTACATATCTGCAATTTCTGACTGATATATATATTATCTACGACAGCTTCAGTATACACAGTAGAACATTTTTAGCCATTTACATTGATTAGTTTACGGTAAATTGCATATTGTTACATATCGACTGTGGAAAGGACGTGAAGGCGCAAAAAACGTGTTTTGATGATTTTGTGACATATGCAAATTATGAATTATACACAACCTTGAAGTGCACGGAGACTTCTAAACTGGTGTTTAATTGACATAATCTAATATTAATTAAAGAAATTGTCTGGTAAAACCCTTTACTTAGTCTTTTTTCTTGGTTTTCATATTTTACAAGGTCAGCTTGCAACCTTTTGATAGAACGTGTATCAAGTTTGATACATTGTGATTATCGAAAAAAACTGTGGTTTACGTCCTATTTCCTTTCTACAGTCGATATTATAAGTGTATCAAGTAACAATCGATTGCTTATTCAACTATTGCATATAATTGCAAAGGAGTGATTAAAGAAATAACTCCTTCCTCAGAACACCGAGAATTACTTTGAGATTAAGCGAGCCCCTTGTTATCGTATTGGAAGCCCACCGCTGGTTATTTTTTTTATTTCGTTTGTCTTAACACGTACAAAGGTCACACAAAAATATCACACTGTGTTTAATAACGATATGATTGATATGAATCCACATTGAGAACAGACTCAGAAGTGTGGATTAAATGTGTTACTTTTTTTCGTTTTCAGCCCCACAATACCGCAGACCTGGACTTTAAACCAGTGCATATGTACTGGCATTTGAATGTGCGTTTTATTGCCGAGCCCATCTCGATAATAGGCTTAGGTGGATTTGTGCCCCTTTGGGGGATGTAGTTTATATCTCATGAAAATGGTAACGCGGCTAATTTATACCAAATCCATGCAGGACCCGAATGTAAGCCAGCCCGTGCAGTACTCACTCGTGATTTCTTAAGAGGAATTATCGTGTTTATACGCTGAATAATGGAGGACGATAATGTTAAAAGGGTGCAATAGTTATGACGTTTTTACCTAAACTACATTTGTATGTTAATATGCGAAAAACTACTAAGCGAATAAAACATACATTATGTTATTATTAACTCGATCGCTGCCACAGACCAGATATCTCGCCGATAACTAATTAAATTAATCGTTGGAAATTAAAGCCGGCATGCTAGGTAATTACTATTAATTATCTACGGCAGTTAAGAAGTTAATAAAATAAAAAGAAAAAAATAATTAAAAAATGTTTTATTGATGATGGAATATATTTTTTTTCATGTCCGCTCCCTAGTCGTAGCATATGAACACCAGAAGATTCCTTCAAGATTTTCTGTCCCTCGCCAGTTTTTTTGCTTCCTCCCATGCCGTTCCAGCGACCCGTAGCTCCGCCGAGTACATCCGATGGATGGTCATCAGTGGCCTTCCACAACGGCGGAATCCATCCGGAGACAAGCAGAATTCAAGCTTTCTTGAGGCATCCGCAGCACATGTCAAAGCCAGGTCCATCGTCACTTTTTCACGTTGGGCGTAATTAACGGCTGTTTAGTCCGCTAACGTATCCTCGTGTTTCTGACAAAGTCAAACCACGCACTCCTAGTATTCGTATTCAGCGTAAGCATCTGTTTTTAAAGCACAGTGCACGGTTACTCTGTGATTTTGCAAGATGCCATGACCCGCAACCGTTAAGTAGACCTGTAAGAATATTTTTTTTGCCATGTCCGCTCCCAATGTGGAGCATATGGACTCCTAATGGAGTTTATTTCAACAGAAGTGTTTCTACGAGAACAGTTTGTTACTCAGTTGCTCAACCTCTCCAAAAAGAGTAGGAATAGAAGGACAGGACAAGTGGTTAGATAATCGCTCTCGATACGCCCCGTTCATAGGATGGGATGGGTAGGAGGGGGGAATTCAAGACGTCACATACATCCATGCCTCCGAACAGAAATTCATAAATCGATTGAAAAATCAATTTATAAAACTGTCCGCACTGGGATTCGAACCCGTGACCTCCGTAACCGAAGCCGACGACGTTGACCACTCGGCCAAACAGGCGGCAGAATAATACCAAATCGAAAATTTTCTCTAAAAGGGTTATAAATAAAAATTCAAATTAAATTAAGTCGCCAGGGATCATAAACAATGAAAGACAATACAAAAAATGAGTCGGTGAACCTTTGTTACGTTGTAGGGTACAATGATATGAGATACAATGATAAAGCTAGAGCAGAACTAGCAGTAAGCTAAACACTCCTTGCTACGCTTCGTTTTTGGATTCGAATAGGTGAGTGAACATTTTAGCCATGACATAATTTATGTTATATTCAACGCTTGCGAATAGAATAACTAATTAATCGATTGAAATTGATTGGGGATCGATTCGATAAGCATCGCAACCGGATTCAATGACGTTGACCTCTTAGCTTTGGATATATACAATTATCCATTAAGTTTTAAAATTAATTGATACTGTGCTACGCAAAAATCTACATTAATAAAACCAATATTTTTTTTCCGACGAATAAAAATTGTCGCAACGTAGTTTTGCTAAAAGTAACGTAAATATTCATTTACATTTAAAATCCACTTCCGCTACCAATGGGGAAGTATCTCAACAGAACTGTTTATTTCTCAGTTGCTCAACCTGTATTTTCTAAAAGGGGATAGAAGGATAAGGCAAAGCCAAGACTAGTGGTAAGCTAATCGCTCTCACAACGCCCGCTTATTGAAGGATCGAAAGGGTCGGAGGTAATTTTGAAACATCACAAATACTCATGCCTTCGAATAGAAATCAATGCTGTTCGTAATGGGACACGAAACCTTGAGATCCGACACGGAAGGCAACAACGCTAACCGCTGCGTCATATAACCCGAAAAGGGTCATATTTAGAGTACGAAAATGTGTTCGTTTGTTCTTTTGATCTTCTGGTCCAATTTCAATAGTAGGTTACATATTATTTATTGTTTACAAATTAAAAGTACAGTACATAACATTACAGCTGACGCCAATTCGCTATGCACTTGACAAATATAATGAAAACAAATAAAAAACAGTACATAATCAACATATAAAATCAAGAAACAACAAAGTTAAACCTAACAAACAGTTCACAAATACTATCACTAAAAATTACCACTTCTCTAGGCAATTAGTTGATTAGCCGAATGGTCCTTGAAATTATATGTTCACGAAAATATAAAACTTTATTTCACATCAATATTGTTAGATTTCTAATTGCGTTTAATTGCATAACTAACTTTTACGAAAAAGATTTTTTTTCAAGTTTCGCCATGTCGGCGGAGCGGCGGTGTCAAATAAACGACGAAGGACGATTTGTCTTTAACGGTTCGAGAGAAAAACTTTTGCCGATATGTTCTCGATCGGCCGACCGACACACCCGAAGCCTCCGGCATGTAAAAACGTACCGCGATCCAATTTGAAAAATGGACAAGAAAAAGTTTGCTTCGACCGGCCATCAATCTTAAAGCTCTTAGCGAGCGTGGAAATATTTTAATGAGATATCCTCACGAGAAACGAAAATCATTTGGATTACATAGACATGTAATATATGTGTACAGAGGAGATCGATGGTGTGAAAAACTATTCAAATTTATTGAGTTTCATGTTTGTCTACACACGTTTTGAGCAATTTATGCATTCATTGAAAAATCAATAATTATTCCTTCGGTCACGATTATGCTCAGCAGTAATATTTTATGTTAGTTCTGATGATGTACATAAACCGTATTGCAATGGAATTCAATCAAGTACATGCAATTCAATCAATACTATTTTAAGTGGCCAAATCCGGTTTTAAAAAACACACCGGCACGATTGCCATGTGAAAATAATATAATAAAAATAATAAAACATTTTTAGTACTTTTTCCACATAAAATTTATTAGATCAGGACCGGTTTCGCTCATCGCGAGCATTATCAACTGATAAGAAAAATACATAAACAGTGATATTTATACAAAATTAAATTGAAATAAAAAGGTGTAAGCAACTATTAACAATTTAAAGGATTAGCAAATTACATTATAATTACACAAAATTAAAATGCTTAACACCCATAACAATTAAAAAATAATCATCATCAAAGAATAATGAATCTAAGTGGCAAAAGATATCAATTATAAACACAATTAAAATTTGGGAAATTTTTACACAAAGTGAAACACTACATTACTAAAGTAAATATCCTAATGATGATTTGGTGTTTTTCCCGTTTTCAAGCAATGATGTACTTCGACAAAATCAGCAGTAATGAAGATTCTGAAAAAGACATTTTTAAAAACCATATCAATTCTTACAAAAGGAATAAATTTTGAAGAACATATAAATAATATAGAATATATGTTAACTGCTCTTCTATATTATTTATATGTTAGGTATGGAAGTATCTCAACATAACTGTTTATTTCTCAGTTGCTCAACCTGTATTTTCTAAAAGGGGATAGAAGGATAAGGCAAAGCCAAGACTAGTGGTAAGCTAATCGCTCTCACAACGCCCGCTTATTGAAGGATCGAAAGGGTCGGAGGTAATTTTGAAACATCACAAATACTCATGCCTTCGAATAGAAATCAATGCTGTTCGTAATGGGACACGAAACCTTGAGATCCGACACGGAAGGCAACAACGCTAACCGCTGCGTCATATAACCCGAAAAGGGTCATATGTTAACTGCTCTTCTATATTATTTATATGTTCTTCAAAATTTATTCCTTTTGTAAGAATTGATATGGTTTTTAAAAATGTCTTTTTCAGAATCTTCATTACTGCTGATTTTGTCGAAGTACATCATTGCTTGAAAACGGGAAAAACACCAAATCATCATTAGGATATTTACTTTAGTAATGTAGTGTTTCACTTTGTGTAAAAATTTCCCAAATTTTAATTGTGTTTATAATTGATATCGTTTGCCACTTAGATTCATTATTCTTTGATGATGATTATTTTTTAATTGTTATGGGTGTTAAGCATTTTAATTTTGTGTAATTATAATGTAATTTGCTAATCCTTTAAATTGTTAATAGTTGCTTACACCTTTTTATTTCAATTTAATTTTGTATAAATATCACTGTTTATGTATTTTTCTTATCAGTTGATAATGCTCGCGATGAGCGAAACCGGTCCTGATCTAATAAATTTTATGTGGAAAAAGTACTAAAAATGTTTTATTATTTTTATTATAATGCCATTCCACCAAGTATTGACAGTGAACACCTTAAAAGTGATGAAAATAATATATTTATTTTCACACAAAACGACCGATTGAAGAAAATTTTGAACAAATTGAAAAAAAACAGGCTAATACATAAAAAAGCGTTCTTTAAATCTGTAATAGATTTCCATAGTAGGCAGTTGCCTAGGAGCGTCTAGTCCTAGGGAGCGGCAAATTATCATAGAAAATATATTTTTAAATGACTTAATATTTTGACAAACGAATTTGGTTTAGAATAGATATGATGCCTCAATGTGTTTGATAAAAAAAATATTTTTCACTGTTAAAAATGTTATGACCAATGCGTATACAGTAGTTAACTTCATCGAAAAAATCTTCTATAAAACCCTCCAAGGACGAGCGTGACCATATGGTCACAGTAAACACCGTTGTCTATTGATCCCTATATTCATTCTTTTTCTACCGGAATATCGTTGCTTTCAATAAATTTTGGTAAAAAAGGATACTTAATCATCAGCCGCGGGGACGGAAACGACTACCAAAAGCATATGCGATTTTTTTAATTTCCGTTTATTTTTAATAGAATTTTTTAAACTGTTCAAATTGTAAATATTAAAAAAAAATCATGTTTAGTTATATTTCAACCCCGAATGTTTGTGTGCCCGCACGGTGACGCTCAACCTTACTACTGTCCGTACACAATATTACACGGTAATATAAAGATGAGCATGAATCATATAGTCAAGCGGGGTTTCTATACAATGACTTTGTTTGTTTTTATTTTAATTGTTAGAAATAAAAGTTATCCGTGACTGTATTGATAAAAAAAACTGTCGATGGCGCCACTAAGCGCGGCAGTTTTGGCGTAAATTAATATATGCGAGCAAAAATGGCATGAGTTATGTAAGCGACTTTTAGTACGGAAATGAGTAGAGTATTCGAAATTCTATATTTGTTTATATATTCCTATAATAATGGAAAATAACGACAAAATGACACCTAAAATTGTACGACTTTATTCAATTCATTTTCAAATAGTAAGGGCGCTATTCTAAAATCTTCCCAGGGGCGGCACATAGCCTAGGAACGTCACTGACGTTGGGAAAAGTTAGTTACTCGTGTATTATTGATATGCAAAACGACCGCAGGCATTGATAACCGATAGTTGATAGTCCAAGCGACTCGGGGCGACTGCGACCGAACAGAAGATTTATGGATTGTGCCAGGCCGGTTATCGCTGATGACGCTGTGCAAATGGCCTCATTTGGAGAGATTGAATATTATTAGCGTGGCTTAGAAGCGGTGCTAGGATGTGCCCTTAACTTAAACATGCATTTATTAATATGAAATAAACTAGATTATTCCACGTTTCCACAAAGTTACCGCCGAATCCATCGAAAGTATGCATTTATTAATTAAGAAAAAAATATATAAAAATGTATAATTTCTTACATACTATCTTCAACTTGATATGCTCGTTATATCAAATAACCCACAGCACGCTTGTATTAAAATGGCTTCAATTAAAAATAAGCATATTTTCAATTTATTTAATGTTCTTTTATTGAATATCTAATGAAGTGCAACGCAGGCATCGTAGATTTCTGTATTTTTATGATTGTCAGTTCATCAAGCTTTTTCGTTGATGAAGCAGAATAAATCATTTATAAGATATAGGTTTACCGATGAAAATTAAAATTCAGTTGCGCAGCTTAATATTAAGTCAAATTATAAATTTAAAACTAGCTTGTGTAAAAACTAAATATTTAAAAAATTTGTAGGTACAAATATTTTTTCTAAATAGGTACACCTTATCTTGTTTTTGCATGGTTTCGGAGTAATATAGTAAAATGAAATGGAAAGTATCTCAAATGTAAAAAGAGGATTGATTGTGCTTTAAATTATTTTTTCTTTGCGGCGAGAAATCATCATAATTTGTTTTTATGTGGCCCATTAGAAGAATAAAGTTGTGGGTGCCTAGTTAAGAGCAAAACTCATTTAATAATGTAAGGGTTATGCTGAAGCTTATAACTGATGCAGTGATCAATATGTAAAAAAAGATACAATACTTACATACATATAATGTTAAAACTAATAATTTATATCTATGCACCGCACCTATTCAAAAGTATTTTTTATTAGAAACCTGCATCGCCAAAAAATAAATTAAAGTCACTTATATTATTAAAAATTGTTAATTCAAATGAATGCTTGTTTCTACAAAACCACATATAATCTTATGCAAATATGGACGTTGTGGAATTAAAAGCATATACGACTACTGTATTCTCCTCTTGTATAAAGGTAAATATTATTTAGTCATATTAAAATACGATGCTGCAATAGGTTGAATGGTCGTTAATGAGGCAGTAACAACCTTGGAGGACAGAAAACGTTTAACGCAGGTGATTTAAACAATGCAACTTCATAATAGTGAAAGCATGGCAGTATTTAATAAGCACAATCACCAATTAAAAACGCATTTTGAGCTGTAAGTATTTGCAACTAAAGATAAATCTAAAAAATATATTTTTGACTCGGTCAGCATTTTTATGGATAGTATAAGAATAACAATATTTAATATTGTACTTCATTCTACAATATAACGTTGAAATATATAATCGACTGTGAAAAGGAAAAGGACGTAACCCACAGTTTTTTCAAAACATCTTTTTTCGATAATCACAATGTATCTTTCTAACTTGATACACGTTCTATCAAAAGGATGTAAGCTGTAAATGCCGAATTAGTATCTAAATTTAGCTTTTAAGTTTGAAAAAAGATGACTTTTTGAGAATTTAAACCAAGAAAAAAGCCTGAAAAAAAGGTTTTTCCTAGACATTTTTTTAAAATGAATATTAGATTATATCAATTAAACACTAGTTTAGAAGTCTCCGTGCACTTCAAGGTTGTGTATAATTCATAATTTGCATATGGTCCAAAATCACCAAAACACGTTTTTTGCGCCTTGTGTATTGAGGGTTCTTTCCTGTTATACGTGCATCAAAAAGTGCATACTTTACACGAACGGAGTATGTTTTTCTTCCTAAAAAACGCCCCACCCCCCCCCCCAAACAAAAAATCCATCATAAATGCGTATAAAAAAATTCTTACATACGCTAACTTAGTACGCTATTTTAGACCTTATTATACCTTACGTAAGATGCTAATTTCGAATGCCAGACGTTATTCCGTTAAATAGTTTTACAATAATATATTGCTAGGGACGTGAATTTCATAATTTGATACATTTAATATTCATTTAAAATGCGAACAATATCTTGAAAAAAAATAAGAAATGATTTTATTCTCGTTAGATTGAAATCTTAGAATCTAAAATATTTATATTATCGAATTGAATTATATCAGTAGTACATAATTGGTTGTAGTATAAAATAAATTGTAAACGAAAAATTCGAAATTTATATGTCAGTTTAGCTACTTACTTCCACCATGGATTATTTCTCAAAGAATACATATTTTCTTTGGGAAAAAAATATATAAAATTCTTCTGTATTGTAATGAGGCCGATATTTTTCATTATATTGAAAAGAAATATCATTCATATATGTATTTAATATTGAAAATTGACATACACAGTATTATATACTTTTATTATCTTACTGATACTCATATATGATGGTATTACTTGCAAACACGGATAATTACAAAATGGTTAAAAAATTTGAAACTTGAATTTCATTTTAAAAAACAATGTTCAATCAAAAGTTTTTTAAGTCTTACATTACTTTGAAATGATATTTTGGTTGTTTTACTTGAAAAATACTTTCAAAATTTATTTTTATCTACTAAATTACATTCATGGTTCATGTTTCAGCAACTTTGGATAAGCTGGGTTTGCAAGTAATACCTTTATATACGTTCACTTGATAAATGCAATCAATGTGATTATCAAATATTGAACATAATTTATCAAATTTGAATCGATCAAACTATGTACATTCTCGAGGATTTTGTCACTAACGACCCGGGTTTCGCCTTTCAGCATCATCAGGCATTCAAGCGCACGGATGAACTTGAACTGACAGTTCAAGTTCATTCGTGCGCTTGAATACTTTGAACGATTCAAATTTAATATTGAAATTCCACCAAGCACCTTCAGTCGAAATCTTAAATTATAATTTATCAAGTTGTAATTGCAACATGATAATTTAATAAATAATTTAAACTATTATTAACAACGAAAGACGTGAAAATATCACCGGCCATCTCTAGCGTGCTCCTGTATATAAACCTTAAGTAGTACATTCGATTATGGAGTGCGCGTCGATATAATTAAATTTGTATGATACCGTTTAAAACGAATGTATCGTATGTAGAGATCACGACAACGTTTGAATTTAAATTAAATACCTTTATGTCGTGAGGACTAGACCGATTGAAAAATATTTTGAGAGTGATTCAATAAAAGCGATTCTTTTTTATCTTAGAAAATGATTGAAAACTAATGCATTTTAAGTAATATTATATTTTTTTTAAATCTAGGTTTGGAATTAAAAGCATTTCATTAAATTATCATCAAGGAAACAAATAAACATACGACAATATAAGAGAAACTATTTCTAAGCTACTTAAAAACATGGAGAATTTAAAATGAGTGAATGGTATAAATTTTATTTTTGAATATTATTTCATGAAATATAACCGCCCCTGCATATACAAGGAGTGCATTGATCCAATGCCACATTGACCGGCCGTGACTGTTTTTGAGTGATGCAACCAAAATCAATAAGATAAGATTTGAAAATGCAATAAATTAAAATGTTGCTATAAAATAAAATAACTTTTATTCCACGTATTGTGTTACAAACTGTGACACGTGTTTCGCCTTTCAGAGGCATCGTTAGACAACTACTTTGATAGCTACATAGATAAGCTAAATTGATAGCTAAATTTTTGCCAGAAAACATAGAACCCGCGTTTTATACCGTTAATAATTTAGGTAAAATTTTATTAAACAGTAAAGATTGCGTAGAATCATTGTTACAGAGTGGTATCTATCGCCTCTCTTGTGGAGACTGCCTGACTGCTGATATTATATAAAAATGAACTTTCAAAAAGTTAACACCGAATCCATCGAAAGTATTAAAATTTTGCTTTCTCCCAGAATAATGAAAATGTAGTCATAATACCACTGCGTATTAAGAAAATATTTTCAATTATTTGAGTTCTCTTCTTTATGTTCAGTTCTATAAGATTCTTTTGTAGTGTAGTATCAACGTCAATTGCGTTTATTTTAAAGGTTCTATCACTTATGGGCTTGTTGTGACTCCCAAAAAAACTGATGATTTCTCAATGGTCGTCTCCTGTTATACGTACACAAAACATTATACTGTAATAAAAATGACAGCCATAATATCAGTATTTTGAAACTAAATAAAATAAAATTTCCTTACATTTATATTCATTTGTTAAATATTATATTTAAATGGAAAACAATGATGCACAAAAAAACGCAAGCGGAAATGTACTTCTCGGTAATGTGCGATAATTACAGTAATTGGGAATTATTTCGGTACTTAAAACTGATTATCGATGCAATATGCAAAGTTGAAACTGCAAACGATTAGGGGCGAATATTTTCGAATGAAACGGGGCGAAAGCTTCTCACAAAAGCGCGTTAATTGTCAGCAATTCAAATATTAATTGACAGCAAGTTCGAATGCAGAGCGGCAATGTGGCATAAAAAATTGCAATGGCAAAAATGGTGACGGGGATTCTGCTTTATGCCATTCCGATTTGATTAACGATTTATCGTTGGACGAAATCAATAATTACGTCAGCGTTAAAACTGATGGAAATTTATGCAATGAATGGCATTTACATTGAATTTGAATGGTTCAAATTTTATACATTCAGACATGTTTTGTCACTAATTACACGGGTTTTGCCTTTTGGAATCTTCAGTCATTTAAATGCATGGATGAACTTGAACTGACTCTAAGTAAATAAGTGTATCGTGTACAAGAAATGAAATTGTTTATCACTTACTTAAAAGCTATTAATATCAATAAAGATTCATTTTACTAATGGTTTAATATTAATGACGTTTAATTAGTTAAGTATTTTTTTATAAATTAGATAAACAAACACAATGCAGGTCTTTGAAATAACATATGATTCTCGTTAAAAGGTTATATGTAACATAGTCTATTCTTTCGACCGGTGGGATTACGACGTCCTGGACGACCATCGAGCAATATCCATAGGATGTACTCGGTGGAACTGCGGGATGCTGGCATGTCATGGGAGAAAGCAAAGCAATTGGTGGGAGACAGGGAAACATAGAGTTGCAGCGTGGCTTCCATATGCTCCATATAGGAAGCGAATATGGCCAAAGAAGAAGAAGAAAATGAAGAAAAACATAACATGAGATTGCCTAATAATTTTAATAGTTGATATTTTTAAAGAATTATGGAATTAACATGTTTAATATACGTAAGTAATTAGTTTGAAATAAAATCTAAAAAGCTGCTTGTGTGGTCGAGTGGTCAACGTCGTTGACTTCGGTTACGGGTTCGAATCCCAGTACGGAAAGTTTTATAAATTGAAATTTCAATCGATTTATGAATTTCTGTTCGAAGGCATGGATGTATGTGATGTCTTGAATTCCTCCTTCCCACCCATTCTATCCTATGAACGGGGCATACCGAGAGCGATTAGCTAACCACTAGTCCTGTCCTTCTATTCCTACTCTCTTTGCCAAGCAGTTCTCTTAGAAACTTTTCTGTTGAGATGAACTTCATTAGGAGTCCATATGCTCTAGATTGGGAGGACATGGTTAAAAAAAATCTACGATCAGAAAAACCGGAATAAAACCATGTGAATAAAAATTATAGCAATTTTTATGATGAAAACTATAAAGCAATATTAAAAAAAGGATATAATATTGCATTGGAATGAAATATTAATGTATAATCCACTAAGTGTTGTAAGAAAATACGCGTGTATCACTCTTAGGGTCAAGCGGAGTAAAAAGGGGTAGCAACTTTGCTTTGGTAGTAGTAAACAGTAACTTGACCTCACGACTTCGAAGCGAAAGGTGATGTAAATACAGACCTTTTCAAGATCATCCAGGTGTTGAACAACTACCACACCTTACAGACGCGAACTATAATGTAAATAAAACAAGGCGGTTGGTAAACATAATACTGGAGTATATTCACGCACGTTCTTGAAAAGGGAGTGGGTCCAAAAAACTTGGAGTGCCACCAAAAGATATCATAATAATATTAAAGAAATGATAATGCTAAATACAGAATAAACTAAGTGAATACGTTGTGTTTGAAAAATACACACTTCACTTTGAGGGTGTTCACTGTCATTAAATACTTGGTGGAAAGGCAATAATATTAAGAAAAAACACAATATTCCTTTGTACTTATTTCCACTTTTATTTACCAAGATCAGGAACGGTTATTTACTGTTCAATTTGTTTTGTATAAATAACACTGTTAAATTATATTTCTTATCATTTGATAATGCTCGCCACGAGCGAAACCGGTTCCGATCTTGGTTAATAATAGTGGAAATAAGTACAAAGGAATTTTGTTTTTTTCTTAATAAATACACACCAACTGGTTATAAAAAAATCGTGTAAAATCATCCATGGGCAGCATTTGGAATGATAGACGAGATAACAGTTTATACTGTATATATATTCTAACAAGAATAAGCAGTGAACACCTTAAAACAGCTTAACGACCGTGGACGCGTATTTGAGTCTTTGAAAAACAAAGGTTGCTGGCCGGCGGACACATATATGCGTATAGGCGAAGTATTTGGAAGCTAAGAAAATTAAATGTTGTAAAGATATCTCAATTTGCTTACAAATTATAGTGAATTTAGTAAAATTATAATTTTTGCGAATTTTTCAAAAAAAAATATTTCGCCAGGTGAAATTTTATTAAAAAAACGTGCGGTCGTTAAGCTGTTAAAAAGAGTGAAAGAAAACCATGGAATTTAAATAAATGGCAAAACTGGGAAAGCCAAAGTGGCATTAAAATGAGTGAAGAATAAACTGTGTGGAATCATAACGAGACCGGTGGGACGATATGTTTTAGATCTCTTTCATCTGATTTTAAAATGTGTATGCTGCGTATAAGTCACAATGTCTGCAATCACTAGCGTCGATGTCGAATATGGCATCCAATCCCAGACTCTTTTTGTGATCTCGGGATTTCGGGATTGCCAATTTTTCCAATCCCGAGATCGAACATTCACCATAAATTCGTATATAAATTTGGGATTGAGAAATTTTTGAATCCTGGGTTACTTAAGCCCTCGCATTGATTTTTTTTTAAAAATACTCGATTTCAATTCCCAAAATGTGAAAAATCCAGGTATTTGTAGAATTGCCAAAATGAAAAAAAAATGGACCTTTATTTAGGCCTCGCACAATCTTGGGATTTCAGGATAACAATATAAGACAGGATCCTGGGATTATAATCCCCAATGTCAAATACCAAAACGTTTCAAGCTACATACTTTAAAACAATGCTAGCAAATTGAGGTCATATACTGCATAACAGAAAAAAAAACAACTTCTTATGCATCTTTTAAGAACGACAACTAAAGCATTTGGACAATTTGTTTGACCTAAGAAATCCATAGTAGTATTTAGAATGGCAGAAAATATTACAGCAATTGACAAAACTAAAGCCGACGACCTGCTCCAGTGTCAGTATTTCATTACCCTGCTGCATGAAAAATAGTCAAAGCTCAAGACTTTTCAAGGAATACAGACTTCGAAAGTCCATCCATGCAGTTGAACGTCTGAAGATGCCGAAAAGCGGAATCAGGGTTTGTTAGTGACAAAACTTGTGTGAATTTTACATAATTTGAACGATTCAAATTTAGTTATGTTTTTGATAACCACAATGTTTGTCCGTCTGATGGCAACAGTCAACTTTTGTAAAAGCATTAATATGTTTTTTTTTCCAAGTAATAAAACACACTATGTTGCATGGGTATATAAGTTTACACGTCGGAATAGGGCGTCAGCCAGTGATGCCTTAATCTAGATTAGCGAGTAACTGACGCCGGAAAATACGAAACGCCACACGCGATACTAATTGAAGCTGCCGCTTTGATTGTTTTTCCAATTATTATAATAACATAACATTCACCACAGCGGTTGCGTAAAAATAATGTGCGGAAACATTAAAAGAGTCGGTTGGGTAACAAAAGTGTACAATGTACGACGTGATATACACATTACAAAGAATGGGGTATAAAATACGTGGAATTGGGTAAATTTCTATAGGAAAAAATAGAATACTATTGTATAAAAGTAATCGACAGTGTATTAATGTAATTGAAGGCCTCAAGATCAGGGTTAACCAACCTTTTTTTGACTCGCGTAACACTTTGTGGTAAATCACGCTAAATTGTACTACCATATAAAAATGATTGTATTTCATAAAATTTGTTATTGAAAGTGTAGTTATTTATATAATATTTTCATGGTAACAAATGTGAAAACTTTTTTGACGTAATCTGACGAATCAGTTTTGTTCAGTGTATATGAAAAAAATACATGTTCTTGAATTCCAAAATGGGATGTCAAGGCTCGATTTCATTTACAACAACCTCAAAGGAACGCACAAAACAAAAAGGATTTAAGATAGATTAAAGAAATAAATTTAAAATAATAAAATATTAACTAGATGTAAAGGTGTTTTTTTAAAAATATATTTTAAATTTGAATCGTTCAAAATTTTGAACATATATATAAGTTTTGTCACTATAGACTTGGGTTTCGTCTTTCAGCATCTTCAGGCGTTCAAGTTCACGGATGAACTTGAACTGAAAACTGAACTGAACATGAACCGTGTGGCATTTTGCGCCGCCTTGTTAAAACCACAGCTTTCCACATTAATGTTATTCAATTGATTTGCAAATTTAAGTGATTATGGATCTAAAGCGCTATTCAATGACTTAAGTTTTGGTCGGCATCATTTTTAGAGAAATTAATTTGCAAGCTTTTGTTTTTGGTTAAGTCTATTCACGATGAAGCGGCAAACCAAACTGAGGACAAATCAGCTGTCACTGAAAAAAAATGCTAATTCTAAAAGCAAACTAATAAAAAACACCCGTTATAACAAATCATAAAATGCTAAACCAAACTGAGCACATATCAGTTGTTAGCTGTCATTGAGAAAAAGTGTTGCTAATTTGAAAAACAAACCCTTAAACCAGGGTTTTCCAAACTTATTGTGCAATGGAACACTTCGCAAATCTGGAAATGTTACCGGAACACAGTTTATTTTTCAGGTCGGTAATTCATAATAGTAACAATATTAAAAAACATATTTGTTATTATATCACACATTATTTATTTTTAAGACATGTTACATAAAAATATGAGTAAAAAAAGCTCTTGGTGATTCAAAATCTCTGCCTGTAATTAGATATTTGAGGTTTTAAACATCAATGGAGATTCATCATCACTTGATTTTGAATATGAAGTAGAATATGTTTAAATGTGTTGCGGCGTAGATAACCATTCCAAATTTTCGCGGAACACCTATTTAGGTCACACGGAACACCAGTGTTCCGTGGAACATATGTAGTTTGGGAAACCCTGCCCTAAACAAAACACATATAGCAGTGCTAGTGAAGGCATAAGCCGAAATATCTTTCAAACAAATATAAAATAATATGTGTAGAGCTAAAATAGTTTGATAGTTTTTAACCTTGTTAATTCTAAATGCACAATCATATCACTATTAGGCTTTATTGTATTGAAACATATCCGGTATCACACAATGATTATGCTTATTGCAAACAATGGTCATGTTTTACGCGTAACGTAGCAGAGGGAAGTCTATTGAGCGATATTACTTGGAAAACTCGTCGGATCTAATAGATTTCAATAAAATAAATACTCATGTAACCTTTCTATGGGAACGAAAAGCCTATGTAAGCCGGCATTCTTTAAAGTATAACACAAAAAGACGCTATTGTGATAGGTATGTTTGATTGATTGATAACATATTTTTTTATCTTCGGTATGGCTGAAAAAACCAATATATCGGACAATATATTCTTCAAAGACTCCTATAATATTCGATATTATTTTGCTTTATTTATAACCTTGTTATATAAAAAATTAGCAAAACCATACTCTTTTAGTATGCGTAAGTTAAGGGAGGTAATTCGAAATAACTTAAGTCGTTCGATATAAAAATGAAATAAAGAGGTTTCATATTATTATAAACCATATAAAATTGGACGATATAATTACTTATATTGTTTATTGTTTAGAAAATCAAATTTTCAGTACATGACATAACAGCTGACGCCAATTCGCCATGCACTTGACAGAATGTTATTGAGACAAAACAAATATAATGAGACAGAAAAAATAAGACTTCATAATACAAAAAAATCAATAGATAAAAAAGAAAAACTTAACAAACAGTTCACGAACACTATCACCAAAAATGTCCAGTTCTATAAGCAATGAGTTGATCAGTCGAACGGCCCTTGGAACTGATGACACATACGTCCTACGCGAGGAACACATTTTTAGAAACAAAGGTTTTTGGTCATGGTTTCGCCCACGTAAGAATAAATTGGGTGCATGTAAGTTAATAGTCATACGAATTTCAAGATTATTAACTCGGCCCCGAAGAAGAATAGAAAAATGCTTTAAACTTGAAAACGATCTTCGAGCTTCAAGAGAGTGAAACAATAACATTTCTAAAAGAAATTTGGTGGGGTGGTATTCCTTAAAGGAATTTTCAAAGGGGATTTATGTAATTTAATAATGATTTGTGTTATGATCAAATTATATGTAACCGTTTAAAAATACAAAGGATACCAAGATGATGCCAATACAATAATATGTGTATCTATGAATTAATGAATCAAAACATGATTTTCCAGTAAATTTAAAGTAAATATTGAACTATTGCACATTCTCATCAACGAGCATAGACCCAAGAGCTTCTCAGAACAAGACAGTCGAATAAACTAAAATTGTCAGCGAGCAAAACTTAATAAATCGTTAACCCAACGATAACTGTTTAAAAAACAGTTTTAGGTCGAGAGCGATTCTGCTCTAGGGCCCTCCATAGTTTTGATATTTATTCTAAATATTAATGCAACGTATTAACACAACCCTTTGCATCGTGGAAATGACTTTTCAGCTAAACATTGTATGTACCGTATGCGTGTATGCATGCGCATGTGTCTGCATATTTATGAGTATAGTATATGGGGATATATAGTATAGTACAAAGAGAAATAAAAATATTTTCAAAGAGCCTATTACATATTATGAAAATAATAAGATTTTTTTTCGACCATTTAGCCGAATACCTTGGAATTTATGTAAAATATATAATGCAATTTACATATGAATGCATATGGTGCCCACGTAAACTGGTTTCACTGAGGATTGTCCACGTCTTTCAGTCAGCAGCGATGAAAGAGACTCGAAGAAATTTGACGCTAACACGCCTTAGGACTTAAAGCGCTATTCATTTAATATAAAAAAAATGTCAAGACAAAGAAATATATTTATGTCTTATAATATAGATGAGCTCAAAAAAACTCGGCTTAAATAAGTAAATCGATTTCATTAGAATTAGTTTCTTCTCGATTATATCTACCATAAGCCTAAATAGTAAGCCTTGATTATGTGACCCAAGTCTATTGATAAAAAAAACCTAAACTAACGACTAGAAGATTTAATAAAGCAAATATTTTTCAAGCGAGGATTCTACAAGATTATCTTTTATACCCCGAAAAAACGACATCTTTTTCGTGTCGTCTAATGTTATAGAAACTAAAGATTTAAAAAATGTTTTTTTAATCATTCGAAAAGCTTTGATCGAATTTATTTTGCAAGCTACGCCGAAAAAAGCTGCCGCACTTTAAAAGCGATCCCTTTCAATAAAAAAGCTCGCCAGCCTACCGAAATATATCCCTTCGTTATTTCTTAAATAAATCTGTGTTGGTATATTTGGAAAAGATTATGAGGACAAGCAAACAAGATAATCCGGCAAAGTTTCAATCCATAGGCCAAGCCAAAGGAGAAGCTGAGGGTTTTATCAGGGTTCTATTGATGGATATACATAGACAGATTTTCATATTTTTGATGAAGCTACGAGTGAATAAAGATAACTTTAATTACTCACTAAACGGTGTTCAGAATCAAGCATTATATTAGGAAATAAAGCACCGGGTTTTGCTTTTAGTGAGCATTATCAACTCATGAAAACATACAGGACTTCACAGATTTTTTAAAAAATTTAATGACTGGTAGAAAAGCTTTAACATACGAAATCACCAATACGCCATTTTTTTTTTTAATCATGTCCGCTCTTAATATGGAGCATATGGACTCCTAATGGAGTTTATCTCAACAGAAGTGTTTCTACGAGAACTGCTTGTTACTCAGTTGCTCAACCTCTCTTTTTCCAAAGAGAGTAGGGATAGAAGGATAGGGATAGGACATGATTAGTGGTAAGCTAATCGCTCTCGATACGCCCCGTTCATAGGATAGGATGGGTGAGATGGAGGAATTCAAGACATCACATACATCCATGCCTTTTAACAGAAATTCATAAATCGATTAACCTTGAATTACGAAAGGGTTACTATATGTCGTGTATACTGTATAGTGAATGCTTCACTTAAATGTAACTTGTATGTCGTAGATTTATCAATACCAGGACCGGTTCCGCTCATGGCGAGCATTTTCAACGGATAAGAAATATAATTTAACAGTGTTTTTTATACAAAAACAAATTGAAATGAAAATGTGGAATAAGCAATTGGCATTGAGAAGAATTTACAAATTACAGTAGAAATTATGAATAACTAATACTAATTAAAATGTTTAACACATGTAACATTTTAATTTGTGTTAGATTAGTGTAACTTATTAGTAATTTCTACTGTAATTTGTTACTTATTTTCAATGTCAATTGTTTATTACACCTTTTATGATATCATAGTTTTAACATGTATAATGTCAGATGTAAGTGTGCTAATAAAATGATAAATTAATAAAAACAATAATCCTTTGTACTTACTTCATTCCACTTTATTTAATATGTCAGGACCGGTTTCGCTCATTGCGAGCATTGTCAACTGATAAGAAATATAATTTAACAATGCTATTTATACAAAATTGAAAAGTTATACACAACAGTTGGCATTGAAAAGAAATTGCCAATTACATTAAAGTGATTCTAAAATAACACAAAATTAAAATGTTCAACACATCTAACATATAATTAAAAAGTCATCCCAGATTCATAAATTCAGAATGCGATTGAAAGTAATTACAAACATAATTAAAATTTGGGAAATTTTTGACAAAGTGATAAAATGCTACATTAATAAAGTGAATATGCTTAATGATATGAATATGCTATATGCGAATATGAATATGAATAATGAGGATTATTGTTTTTATTAATATAATGCCTTTCCACCAAGTATTGACAGTGAACACCCTAAAAGTGAAGAATGATAAATTTTGTCTCTAATTTAACACACGACATACGAAGCAGAAAGTCGAAAAAAGTTGTGATGAATACATCAACTACTAGCAACCAGTTTTTTTTTTCTGTTTATAAATAGGATTCAGCTGTGCGAAAAACGGTGTGATATTTGAGTGCTGAAATTCATGAATGTATGCCGACATTTTAAGTCGCATCAACAAAATAAACAAGAGGCTACATTCCAAGTAATTTTGTCGAATTAAGATAGGCTTAGTGTTCTGACGGGTATTATAGATTGTTCATACTGCCTTAGAGCTAGGTATAGGGGTGTGAATTTATAACGTGCGAATATCCTTACGCGACCCAACAGCGACTTACGGATATATCCCTTCTATAAATGGCATAGTCCGACCCTACAAGTACTCTTACTAAGATAAGGAACTGATAAGGCCCTTCCTACTCGTCGAGTGTTTGTAATGCTTCATCGGGTGACTTAACCCTTAAAGACTCACGCATTGATCAATGTAATTAAGTAGTTATTGAACAAAATGCTAACAATATTTAAATACAAACATATATTAACTATTAATAAAACAGATTTTTCTTGACTAACAATGGTACAATAGGTACATTAGAGGTGAAGTGAGAAGTGGTATTTTAGAAAAAAATAAGTGAGATGCGTTGTAATATTCAAGACGTTTTTAAGTTAAGTATTTCGACTGAGGGTGCTTGATGGAATTTCAATATCAAATTTGAATTGTTTGAATTTTGTACTTTCAAGTACATCCGTGCACTTGGAATGCCCGAAGATGCCGAAAGGCGAAACCCGGGTCGTTAGCGACAAAACTCATAGAAAAGTACGAAATTCAAACAATTCAAAAAAAAAAAAACGTCTTTAAGTATCGTAAAAGTGAGGTCACCTCAGTTAATACACATTGCAAAAATGTTATCTCCATAAAATAAAAGTCATTAATTTTCTACAAGAACGTATCTCGAAATTTGGTATGTTTTGAGTTTTTTGATGTAATGAATTTAGAATTTAAATGCACACGTATTATTTACACTCGTATTCCAGAAAAAAATAAGTAAATAAAATAAAATTCAATTAAGCATTAGTTTGTATAGAAAATTGCTGGGATAATCTACATATATCTGAGTAACGAGCGATATTAAATGACCATTCCACATTAGATGTAATGTATTTATTATATATATAATACCACGTACGCTTGCCAGATGATGTGAAGTTTCATAATTAAGTAACTAAAGATATCAAAAACCAGTGTGTTAAGTATAGCGAATCGTACTCAAATTACCAAAGTTACCATACGCATTCATAGTCTAAATTTTCAGTTTAACTGTTCTGTTCACAATCAATTTCAGTTGATGTTAATGTAGTTATGAGATACATAAATGTTACCAAAATTTTGAATTCAAACCAAAAGTTTTGTAAGCACTTTGTCCTGACATAATTGAATCGAAATTTGATGCGATGTAAACAAAAAAGGTGACTTTGTTTATTCTTTATAAGCGGGATTTAAAACATTGAACATAAGATAAGCCTTATTGAAAAAATCGTGCTAACATATAAAACATTTTTCATGAATCAATATGAATAAATTGATACCGAAAATACTAACAACATTTATACATGATCAACATTTTGAAATAATTAGATTATCACGGTTCATCACCTCTTTTATCTGACGGGTTAAATTTATATCCTAAAGGAAAGCTCATTTGGGTAAATGACTCATCTCCACCCATCCATGGTACCGATTTACAACCCCTCCCCACTCCCGTTAGTGACCGGTTTGCTGTATTTTGCCAATATCCCAAACCACCTTAAACGTTGTCTGCTTACCCCCTCCGATGATGGAGACGAATTTTCAATTTCAAAATTGTATGCCAGTACACCTATAAAAAGAGTATATAAATGTATTTGTACAATACACGCCAAGCAAAGTCAACTATGAACTTATCTCTTCAATTTGGCGTGAATGTGAGGGATGAAGCAGTTTATGGATCGAGCTACAGAAAAACTATCGAAAACTTTTTCTATATTACGAAAGCTCCATATTAAAAAAACTAGTATGTTCATACATCAAAAATTAATGATGTCAAACGGAAAAGCGTGTAAAGTGTTGTTACACAAGAACACATGTGAACATAAATTATTTTACCAGGAAATATTGGAAATAAATAGGGCTCAGCTTTCCAGTTTTCCAATCTTAAATAAACAGTTAAATCTCCCAAATTCTCCATTGTTATACCCCTTTAAATAATTAATATCAATTCATTCTAATAATATATCGTTTTATAAACTCACAAAAAATTATTCTATTTTATTTTGTTTTTATTTTATTTATTTTTCACATTTTATTGTCTGGCAATTCATTATGCCCAATATTATAATCTACTCACTTAATTTACTACAATAATTTATATCATAAATTCTCGCTATCAATTAGGTTAACAATACGTATAGAGCGAATGTACTTGTGTGTTTTTATATAGACAATACAAACCTTCCGCTGCCTGTCAGTTCGAGTGCATTCGCGCACCGGAAGATGCCGAGAGGCGAAACCCAGGTCGTGTTCGACCAAGAATTTTATGGAAGTGTACAAAATGAAAATAATTCTAAATTAATACAAACATATGTTAATTTCAAAGTCTTACAAAGAATATTTGTTTAAGTAAATATTTTCTCAGCTAATTGAACGTAATTAAAATCAAATCATTAGTATAATTAATCCATGTCGCCATCAGTAGCTTTTAACTAAGTGATATATTTTTTTTTATATAGACATGATACAATTATTTACTAAGCGTTAATTCAAGTTCACTTGTACATTTGAACGCCTGAAGATGATGAAAAGAAAAACCCGGATCGTAATTAGCAAAACTTGTGTGAATGTACAGCATTTCAATGATTTAAATTGAATGTGTATGTATTTTAATTAGGAACTACTGCTACTTGATTAAATATGAAGACTTTTATGCGGGGCTAGATGTCTGACACGTCTAATGTTTAAGGATATAATGAAGCACTTTGTTTGTTATAGCTGTATTTGCTTGTTCAATTTCTTGTTATCATGAAATCAGCTATTCGCTTCTGTGTTTTTTTTTGTGTCTGAGAATCATGTTAGAACAAATGATTCGTGTAAACTTATTTCAATAGTCTAGTTACTAGGGCTTATACAAAAACCGACTTTTGAAAAAACCGGTTTTCGAATGTAAATATTATTCATAAGTTTTACAAAAAATGGATAATTCAAATAAAATATAGAGAAAAAGTTATTTTTTATATACATACTAATACACAACAGGAAATTATTTGGTGTAACTTCTCAGAAAATATGATTTAAGAAAACACAAAGCGTTCACTGATCGTTTTGTAACAAAATTTCTTGATATCGAAAATAATCTTCCGCTGGATAATTAATATGCATATGGTCTTTAAGCTATCAAATAAAAGATCCAAATTTTATGTCCTTTTGTTTATAGACTCGTTCATGGAAAATTCGGTACAACCGGTTACGAAGATGAAAAACCGGTTTTCGAATTCCACAAATTTAGCGAAAAAATACGGTTTTTAAAAACCGACAAGCCCTACTAGTTAATATAATAAAATTGTTATATATGAGCCGGTATAAAGCACGGTAATGATCAAATAAACAAATCTCATGTTCAATGAAAATTTAAGCTTTTACAAGAAATACTATAAAGCAAAAGCTTTCAAAATCGCTAGAAATAATTTTCATTGTGCTAGTGACAACTCTGCTATAACCACTATACAATTTGACAAGCAAGTAGTTTTCAGTTTTCAATCTCGCACGTGGCGTAATCGGTTTAGAAATCTGGCTTCGCCTGTTTGGCTCACTTTTCATACAAATTTCATTTCTTGTTCATCACGAACTTCTCTCGGAAGGTAATATAATAATGTTATGACATGCTGCATGATGTTGCTCGCCAGAAGCTGGTCTAAATTTAACGGCAGCTTTATAATCATAACTTGCTATATTATAATAAAAGCTTCGAAATTAACATTATTTCGACCGCCGTAACATTAGACGTTAAACTCGCCGCTTAGGCGGTATGTGTTTCAAGTCCCGCACGGTAGTAGTCGGGAATATTAAATTTTAAAGTAGGCACTAACAAAATGTGTATCCACGGGACTGCATGTCCATAATATATACATATAACTAGAGTATCCAATCCCGGAGCCTTTTTGTGATCCCAGGATTTCGATTTTTAAATCCTCAAATCCCTATACTAATCCCCCGAAATCACTCTACTAAAAAAAATCAGGATTTGTTCAAAATTTCCCGAAATCCCAGAATCGCGACCATACCAATCCCGGGATTTCAGGATCGCAAAATTGAACGGGATCCCGGGATTGGAGACCCTACATATAACCAATGATTTTCTTTCCATTGATTTCGCCAACACTACTTACTGTTCTTGAAAACAGGACCGGTCATCAAGTATTTTAACTTACTTTGATATATCTTTTTAATCCATGTTCGCTTCCAATGTTGAGTATATGGTCTCCAAATAAAAATGTCCGAACATAAGTTTTTTTACGAAGACTGTTTGTCACTCTTACTTTCTCAACGCATACGCATGTTTAAGTACGTAAGTAAAAAAAAAACAAGCACTGAAAGTTAGATTGTCTGAGGATAATTCTCAGAGAGGCGAAACACGTGTCACAGTTAGTAGCACAATACGTGGAATAATCTAAGTTATTTTTAATTTTATATTAAAATGAACTTCCACAACGTTATCGCCAAATCCATCTAAAGTAGTGGGATTAACTTTATTCTGTTGGTAGAATATAAAACCAACGAAAATTCTAAGTAAATTTATGTATAACTAACTGTCTTAGTTGATTGATCGCGAGCAAATAAAACATGGCAAAGTTAGACAAAACAAAAACAGTATTTTTAATGTGTGCATTGTAAAAAAACTGTTATCAATGGTTCTTCCAGACATCATCTTTCATATACGAGCCTATAGTATCGCTAGACATCGTAGTGGAAACGCACGAGGTAGAAATATATGGAGGAAAGGACAACGGAGTGTGTGAATCGCGCAATCGGTTTTCGATATAATACGGCAAAGCTCGCTACGTTGCACTACGCTGACGCTGCTGTAGCCATCGTCTGCATTACACCTCAACAACAAAGGCAAATAAGGGTAGCAGAGACATCGCTCAGACGACGACAGGGTTGTCGTACTCCGTGCAGCCAGTTTTGGCGAAATTAAGCGAAAAATATAGACTAGATAAATTTTGCCACTATCCATTCGATTCTCAACGATGTGATATAAAATTAAATGTTAATCAAGTGAAAGCGTCTGAAAGCAAGTGAAAACGTCGAGACAGTGGTGTTTGAAACAGAAGCAACAGTCAGCGTTTGTGTTCTGTAGTCTGGTTGAGTTTTTATCAACTAATACACAAGTATCATACATATAAATCATACGTGAAGTGATATTAAGGAAGTGGACTCTTAATGGAGTTTAGATTAACAGATTTTTTTCTACAAAAACTGCTTTCTACTCAGTTATACAATTTATTTTTGTTCCAAAGAGAGTGGTAAGCTAATCGCTCTCACTACGCCTATTTTTAGGAAAGGATGTGTGGAAGGGGGTAATTTATGACGTGACATATATCCGTGCCTACGAGCAGAAATTAATTAATAAAACTGTCCGTACTGGGATTCTAGCCCGTGATCGCTGTACGAAGAGGTCGACGTTAACATCTCGATCAAGCAGGCATCTGATGTGTAGCTAGGCCAAGTGATGCACAAAAATATGTGCAATATAACTGCAATGTACATTTTGTAGTGCGTTCTTCAAAAAAGAAATAAGGATAAATAATTTTTATTTTGCTATCTATTTTTCTATGCCTGTAAGAGCACCGATGGTTTGAAACGTCCGCTCTTAACAAAAACGTTTGGCAAAAGTATGGGAAACGTTGAATTTGAAATATGACTATAATAAATGTTTTTAAAATTCTTTCAAATTAAATAGAGAGCAGTATTTCAATAAATAAAAGCGGTAATTAAAGCTGATATATGCTCAGATTGGTTTGCCATTTCACCATGAATAGATTTGCAAAATTATTTTGTCATTTTATGATTTGTCGCAACACCTTTTTTAGCGACAGCCAATTTGACAGCTGACGGCTGATTTTTTAAAGTTTTATTTATCATTTCACTGTGAATAGACTAATGCTAGAACAACGCTTGCAGATTGTGCAAATTTATTTATTTGAAAATGATGCCGACCAGAACGTTACAATTAATGGAGAGCGCTAGAGATACATGTTAACTTAATTTTCGTTCCTCAATCGAATGGAATTTATGTGGAATAGCTGTGGTTTCAACAAAAATGCGCAACATGCCACACAGCGCTCGTTACGAATTGGCTGTAGCTGGAAAAAGTGTTGCAGATTCGTAAATCAAGCCTCGAAAAAAAAAACACATATAATGTAATATGTACAGTTGGCGTTATCAAATTGTCTTATATATTTTACATAAAATAAAAAAAATGAATCTATAACGTTCGAAGTCATATTGCACAATGTAAAATTTTATATAATTTCTTTTCGATACTACCTATACACGATCGTTCTTTTTTATTTAGGAATAATGTACACCCACATGATAAAAAAGAATTTTGTATGCGAATATAAATCTCTTCGAATGAAAATTTGTGGGAGGTGGCGGCAATAACTGAGATTTGATAAAAGTATTTTTAACATAAATTTGAATGCGAATCAGAAGTGCGAAGCGATGATAACAAAATCAGATGAATAATACTCATTAAACGGATTAAAACTTGGCCACATTTCCGACGTTTGGCCTTCTGCCAGACCCACCCCTGTAGCAAAATGGGTAAATGTCGATCGTACCTTTTGAGGGGGGTGGCCGCTAATAACTCTCGACTGGAGCGTTGATTAGTCCCCTATCTATTATCTATTCCGGCGTCCCCCCTCCCGTGCACCCCACAACCCGCCGAGGAGGACATTAAGGGGAACGCTGCACCCAAAGCCACCAATAAGCTTTTTAGGATTAAAAATTAATTTGGAAATATAAAAGCGACGAGATTGGCGAAGAGTTTTTAATTTCGCCAAAAGGCAGCATCCTGAAAAGGACATCTTCGATACAATTATTTCATTTCAGCATATTAAACGCTCATTTTTCTCCGTTCGGAAAGCACAAAATGAAAATTTAAAGAATCATTCCTTCGGTTGTGCAATAATTAATATTATAATAATAAGGTGAAAAAATATCAAAGCATTTTAGTTCTCAAAATAAAATTTAATATAATATTGATAGTTAATTCAGCCCCTCACCAGAACTATGTTAAACTAATATTAACTTAATAAAAAATAAAATAACTTTGATTATTCCACGTATTGTGTAACAAAATGTGACACGTGTTTCGCCTCTTTCAGAGGCATCCTCACACAACTACTTTCACAAATGCTTGCTTAAGTACGAATGATTTTAATTTTACTATTCTGTAATACTATAATAAAAATCGAATGAAATTTCACATTTTGTTACACAATACGTGGAATAATCAAAGTTTTTTTTTATTATTAAAATGAACTCCCACAAAGTTACCGCCGAATCTATTGAAAGTATTAATATTAACTTAGTTATATATGTATAGAAGAAGAGATACATAATACATCCTCTCATCCACTCCAACATTCTAATAATATTGCAAGTATAGTATTATATTGAATAAATTAATTAAAGTTTTCATTAATTAAAGTCAACGATAGCAAATTTGAGATTATTTAAAGCAAAAAATTTGAAATTTAAGTGATAATTTATAATTAGTTACATTAACGTTTTGTAAGTAGGTGTTTAAGCAACGGAGTTTTACCAAGTACATGTCAATTTAATGGATAAATAATATGCATAAACCGTTGTGGTCAAATTGAATGACGACAAATGTTTAAGTCAGTAACCTGCATATGTCTTTCAACCTATAACATGAAGTCGAAATTAGATTCATGTTATTCTTGAAAATGTCAATCTTATATTATTGAACATTTTCTAAGCATTCGTGAACATTAATTGCTATCCCCCTAAGGTGCAAATAAATTCAGCATAATAATGCCGATGCCGCCGGGAAAGCTGTTCAAAATGATGCTGTTTAAAATATTATCATATTCAACGTGGACGTGAAAAAAATCAGGGATAAATTATTTTATAAGATTTTACTTCGGTAGAATTACACGGCGATTTTCTGTATTACGGAAAAAGATTATTGGCAAAGCTGATGGTTCGAAGTGTCGACAGTTACCGTCATAAAACAAAACATTTCAATTGATACAAACAAAAATAAAATAAAACTGAGTGAAATCAGTCTAAGACGTGGAAAAATAATCCCTAAAATAGACAAGGAATGCGATTACGCAGAGCTTAATCGGACAACACGGAATTGTAATGGCATCGGACTAAGTGAGGCCCAGAGTTATTGTTAAGTTCGAAGGGTGTGCCATTGATTTGAGCCACCCGGTTTGAAAGGTCTGAGCCGGCGACTGTATCAACATGCCGCACGAGGGTTAACGATATTCATTAGCCGGTTAAGTGCAAAGTTAACCGATACAAAACGGCACGGATATTGTTAACATTAGAACGAACACGAGACCATTTTTTATACGAAAACGTATTTCCTATTCTATCGGTGAAGGGTATTTATATTCCAACAAGTGATGCTGAGCGCTTAATAGAAAACGCAACATGCAACTGATAAAAAAAACATTTGATACATTTAAAGACACGTCAAAAATGATACTCAATATAGTGTTCTATAATTTTCCGAGAGAATGAAACTATAAAAAGTTAGTGCAATTTCCATACATAAAAGAAAGCCTTTGTATACCATACTTTAAGTAGAGATACTGTTAATAAAAATAATAAAACATTTATAGTACTTTTCCACATAAAATTTATTAGATCAGGACCGGTTTCGCTCATGATGAGCATTGTCAACTTATAAGAAAAAACAATAAAACAGTGATATTTATACAAAAGTTAAGTGATAAAAACAAGCTATGAACATCTAGCCTGCTCACGTAAAGGGAATGAATTATCTTCATTTGGGAACCATTTGTTCCTAAATAAGCATACATTTGATATCTCTAAAAACTTTAAAATCCTGCATGTTAACAATAAATCCTTAAAACTTGATAAACAAGAGATCTTAGAAATAAATTCTTGCCGGACTCTAATTTATTAAACGAACAGCTTGTATTTGGATCATTACCTTTGTTATATCCGTTTCATTAACCTAATTATAGCCTATTATATTTACTTTTTTGTATTGTTTTATTTTTTTAGAATTTTAATTTTCTCAGTTTGCTTTTATTTTGTAACAATTGATATTGCCTTTATTCTTTTCGCAGGAATCAATTTTGTTGGATTGAACTCTACTGGATTTTCCAAACTCAATTTGGTTGACAGGCATTAAGATTTATTTATTATATACACTAATATTGGTTTTTACTTTGTTAATGATAATTCATACCTAATTGGCTTTTGTTGTAATCGTTTTCATTGCTAATTGGTCTTCAACTTTTTATTTATAGTTTATTTTCCTTGTATTTTGCTTAAATTCTTTTGCTAGGTTGTAATACCAATTGTCTGTCATACCTTGTTTTTATCACTTAACTTTTGTATAAATATCACTGTTTCATTGTTTTTCTTATCAGTTGACAATGCTCATCATGAACGAAACCGGTCCTGATCTAATAAATTTTATGTGGAAAAAGTACTAAAAATGTTTTATTACTTTTATTATAATGCCATTCCACCAAGTATTGACAGTGAACACCTTAAAAGTGAGAGATACTGTTATTTATATTCATTTCATTAATGCGCGTACAGTGAGCTATATTTTTAACGGAATAAATACATCCTGATTTGTATTCGTGGAGGCTATATCAACAAAGTTTCCCCGCGTTAGCATTCATCATTTGAAACAAAGTACATAACGATTGTTATTAGTCTTTTGAGAACTCCAATATTCAAATGCGATAAGCAACCTCTCTATTATCATAGCCACGAAGTCATATCACAGTTTATTTAAGCCCATAACAATGGCAAGACTTTCATAGTACAAAGCGAAGGTGTATATCAGATGTGGAAGTAAATTGGGCTTAACAAAGTTGTTTGGGTAACGGTTGGATTATACTAATCTATCGGCCTAGCTACACTTATTTACCTAATGGCTATGCAGTAATCACGAACAATTTTGCCGACAGTACAATAAAGTAATGTGTATAACATTATTATTCCAGTAGTGTAATGTACGAGAGTAATTATTATGACTGTAACAGCATAGCAGCTTATGGTTGGTGACAAATACGAAGGGCTGTTATTGTAATTTAAGATTTCGACTGAAGGTGCTTGGTGGAATTTCAATATTAAATTTGAATCGTTTAAACTATGTACATTCTCACAGATTTTGTCACTAACGACCCGGGTTTCGCCTTTCGGCATCTTCAGGCATTCAAGCGCACGGGTGAACTTAAACTGACTGTTATTGTATATAACACAGGTAAAGGCTGATTTCAGATGAGTAATTTGATGTACGATGTAAAAAAATTATTACATTACAAAATTTGATTTAAAAAAAATGAAAATTATCGCGCTATAAGTAGGGTGGGTATCCAATCCCGGGATTGACATTAAAAAAATGCACTGTTATTTTAAAATCGCGATGCTATTTTTTTGTAAATCCGCAAATTTCTGGGGTTTTGGATTCGAAAATTTTAGTGAGCTAATACAAAAAGGAGCTTCTGCGCTGATAATTTAGATACAACTGTGAATTCTTGTGATTTTGGATTGCAAAATCATCCATGAATGATTAGAAATATTCCATGATTTAGAAATCGCCGAACAAAAACTTTCTCAAATTTGAATTTTGTACTTTTCCATGAGTTTTGTCGCTAACGACCCGGGTTTCGCCTTTCGGCATCTTCAGGCATTCCAAGTGCACGGATGTACTTGAACTGACGCGTAGTAAACAGTTTGTATCGTTTATAAACAAAGATATAAGTAGATCACTAAGTTATAAGGCTATTAAAATGTAAATTAGCGAAAATTGAATGTATACAATTTTCAATGGATTAAGTGGGTTTGTTATAATTATGGGGATTTTTTTGGGGACTACGCGTCAGTTCAAGTACATCCGTGCACTTGGAATGCCTGAAGATGCCGAATGGCGAAACCCGGGTCGTTAGCGACAAAACTCATGGAAAAGTACAAAATTCAAACAATTCAAATTTGATATTGAAATTCCATCAAGCACCCTCAGTCGAAATACTTAAAAACTTTCTCAATTCCGAATCCCAATTTATACACGATTTAATGTTAAGTGTTCAATTCAGGATTAAAAAAAATGTCTATCCCAAAGTCCTGGGATCACAAAAAAAAGACCAGGATTGGATACCCTAGCTATAAGGCTTCCGCTGTATTTGGCATCGAGTTGAAAATTCAATTTTTCGAATGAATATTTTCACTTATTTTATATTGATAACTTCAAAGCCTTGAAGAAAATTAATACCATGATATAATAAAATGTAAAAGTGTCATTCCACATAGTAAATTAAATCAACTGTACCCGATTCAATCAAGTATTTGGCATTTTTTAATGATATAGAAATTTACTTATAACGTTATATACAAAATTTAAGACCAGTTGATATGCCATATTCAACAGAAGGGTAGTTTTTAGTTTTAGACCGTGTCTTCAAACTTTCAAACATATAAGTTTTGAGCTCTCTCTATCAAAAGGCAAGAAGTTACGGAACTCCCAATTTGGCGTGTATGAAATTCTATCGGGGTATCTCGACAAGGAGTTCATATTGCTTAACAGGAATTGGTTGTAAGGAGTTGCTCAACATCTTTTAAATGATATGTTTAGGAAACGGCTAATTATAAGTAGGGCCTCCAATCACGGAATCAGGGATCCCGAACAATTTTGCGATCCCGTAATCCTGGAATTTTAGGATTCACTACAGAACGTAAAAATCCCAAAGTAGAAATGTGAAAATAAAAAATCAACAGCGCTGGACTCACAAGCAGACGTAACGTTTTCAAAAATTTAAGCTAAAAAAAGTATCCGACTGAACAACTGTGGAATTTTTTAAATCGTCACTTCAGTTCGACAAAAATGGTGCAATCTCTTAATTGTTCATTTTTTTGGCAATGATTTCAAGCAATTGTAGAATAATATTATGGTGAATGATCAATCCCGATATTGAAAAATTGTGACTCCCGAAATCCCAGGATCACAAAAAAATGCGGTATTGGATGCTCTAGTAGTAAAGGAGTCGCTCTGTTTTAGCATGAAAAAAAAGAGTGGCGAAGACGACGAAGGAGACGTATAAAAAATTGCATATTGAAAACCGTAAAAAGTAAGAAAGCGCAAAAAAAAAAAAAAAACTAATTAAAACAATGATTTATTCGGGCGATTTAAAAAGATAAAATAGTGGTAAATAAACAAGTAGCCGTTTTCACATATTCAAACAACGCAATACTAATCCTAACCAGGTTTCCATCTATCCGCCCGGCGGAAATAGCGCAGCCAGGAGCGATCCGCCGGCAAGATAAACCCCATACAAAGTGCACTAACGCCGTTAGCACTACTAATTCGCAGAGAAAATACGCGACCGGATGCAGCCAGCGGCCTGCAGTTGAATGATAATGTTGTATCGGGATTTTATCCACCATGGCGACCAACTGGCGCCTTAAAATCACGGTGTTAGAAAATTCAAATGAAATAACAGCGCAATATATTTTTTTTAAAACCATGTCCGCTCCCAATGTGCTCCTAATAGAGTTTATCTCAACAGAAGTGTTTCTGCGAGAACTCCTTGTTACTCAGTTGCTCAACCACTCTTTTTCCGAAGAGAGTAGGGATAGAAGGATAGGGCTAGGGCAGGATTAGTGGTAAGTTAATCGCTCTCGATACGCCCCGTTCATATGATAGGATGGGTGAAAGGGGGGAATTCAAGACACATAAATCCATGCCTTTGAACAGAAATTCATAAATCGATTGAAAAATCTATTTATAAAAACTGCCCTACCGGGATTTGAACCCGGGCCCTCCGTAACCGAAGCCAACAACGTTGACCACTCGATCACACAGGCGGCAATAATTTACGTCAACAAAATTAATGATAAAAATCCTTGACGGAAAAATATTAAACGTTCTTAATCACAATTATAAAACAATAATCATGCGCTTTCACGTCTCAGTAAAAGTCACATCTCAAACTGACACTATTGTTTATATGTTTACATACTTAAAGCAATTAATTTCTTAAAATAAGTTATTTTTTAATAAGACTCGTTTAAAAGCAGAATAATTCAGTTACACTGACCCAAAGAAATGAAATTATCAAGCACGTTACGCATATAATAATTGAGGACTTATTGTCACAGTGTGTTCTAGGTTTCGTATTATTTCTTAAATATAATTTATTTAAAAAAAGATTTATTATAAAAAAAAAACCTGGTCAAAAATAAGTCGCCTAATAAAAAGTAAAGGTAACTTTTAGGGTGTTCACTGTTAAAACATGATGGAAAGGCATTATATCAAGAAAACACAATATTACTTTGTACTTATTTCTACTTTTATTTATCAAAATCAGTTCCGATTTCGCTCACGGTGGGCATTATAAACTGATAATGCTCGCCATGAGCGTAACCGGTTCTGATCTTGACAAATAAAAGTGGAAATAAGTACAAAGGAATATTGTGTTTTTCTTAACCCGATGGTTGCCACAGACGAGATATCTCGTAAAATTTACGTGCTCAACACGCCAGTTACGAGTTTACTCGTCAATAACTAATTAAATAAATAATTTCAAATTATAGCCGGCGTGCTAGATAAATTACGTATTTTTTTTTCTACGGCAGCAAAAGGCTAAATGGTTAAGGGTTGATTTTTTTCGATAATATTGAATGATGTTTTGAGGAAAATATCTTAATATGACTATAGTTGCAAGGATTTGACAGAAGTAAAGTTATGTGCAAATTCAAATGTGTTAGATAAGCAATCAGAAAATTCTATAACAGAATCACCCGGAAAAGATTTCCCGGAAATAGTCCTTTGTAAAATAGGAAAAAAAACGAACAATATAAAGTAAGTCGGTACTTCTCAGGGTACTAAATAGCGCCCCAACTGTTTTGATACGGGAAAAAATATTTAAAGGTCGTCGCTTTCCGATCCATAATAATAGGGGCAGAGCCGTCCCGTAAGGCAATATTCGCGACTGTTATCAGTAACGATGTCCCGGGGCGGGATGTGTGGCGCTGCTCGGCGTCGAACCCAGCGTTGCTACGGTCTACGGCGTAGAGCTATATGCCTTATCGACGAATATAAAGTGCGTGACTGAAAATACTGTCGAGGTGGAAACAAAAATAGGTAGTCGAACGAAAAGTGTTTAGGCTGCAGAGAAGTAATGGCGTTTGCAATATAAAAGAGGCTTTATAACTGAAAAAATATTTCCTGAGGTAACGGAAATAGATAGTTATTTGAAAAAAATTATATCAATATAATTTTACCACTATCAATACTTGGTCGAAAGGCATTATATTAATAAAAACACAATATTCTTTTGAACTTTATTCCACTTTATTTAAAAGGTCAAAACCGGTTTCTCTCATTGCGAGCATTGTCAACTGATAAGAAATATATATATATATATAAACAGTGCTAAAAATAATAAAAAAAATTAAGTACTTTTTCCACATAAAATTTATTGGATCAGGACCGGTTTCGCTCATGGTGAGCATTGTCAACTGTCAGTAGTGATCTAATAAATTTTATGTGGAAAAAGTACTAAGAATGTTTTATTATTTTTATTATAATGCCATTCCACCAAGTATTGACAGTAAACACCTTAAAATGTTTTAACAGTGCTATTTATACAAACACTGAGCGCTAAGAATTTTAATTTTGTGTAATTATAGAGTCATTTATACTGTAATTTGTAAATTCTTTTCAATGTCAATTGCTGTGTACACCTTTTTTTCTTTATATAAATAGCACTGTTTATATATATATATATATATTTCTAATCAGTTGACAATGCTCGCAATGAGCTAAACCGGTCCTGACCTTTTAAATAAAGTGGAATAAAGTACAAAGGAATAGTGTGTTTTTATTAATATATTTTTAATCGATTTCTGTTTGAAGGCATTTATGTTTGTGATGTCTAGAAAAAAATCCTCTTAACATTCCCATTCTAAAACAACGAAGTGACGTGAGAGTGATAAGCCAACCACTAGACCTATCCTTTTTATCACTAATTTCTTCGAAAACAAAGAGGTTGAGCAACTGAGTAACAAGCAGTTCTTGTAGAAAAAATTCTGTTGAGATACTTTCATTAAGAGGCCATATGCTCCACATTGGACGAAAAATAAGAAAATCACACAAAAAAATCGTGCAGGCCGATGTTTTATAAAGGAAATTGTAGTGTTTCAATAATATAGAATTCATCAATATTGTTATTGATCGACATATCATTTACTTGCTTGAACTCTATTTTGAAATAAAAATAACTAAATATTGTAAGTATTTAGTTCCGAAGATTTTTGAATATAATTGTTTATAATTGATAGCTTTATTAGCAAATCGCTTTCTTCATAAATTACTTGAACAAATTTGTGTTCGTCTAAATTATAATTGAATAAAGTAAATCAAATTTATTGTAGATTATGTTTGCTGTATTTAATAAACTTTATTTATGCGTCGATGCATTCGATGTATGCAGACATCAAAACGAGAAAAGACATAAGACAATCGTTTTAATATTTTAACCGTTTTGATACCGCGCAAATAAATAATTAATATGTCCCAGAGGTACTGCGTGTTTTTGAGAAAAACAATTTTGCCTAATATACACTCGAATTCGATAATTTAAAAACCTATATTGACTCATTATAAACAGCACTACACATATTCATCAAAATATGGCTTATATTCTATTAGAATACCAAGTATTTGATTTTTTAAATGTCTTGGACATCCATGTTCGCTTGCATATTTTCCGGATACCTGTGTCCGCTTGGTATTCAAGTGATTAAACTTGTAATAAATCTATGTCGTTATTTTAGTAATAATAAATACGAAGTTTGAGAAGCAAAAACATAAATTATAAGCGAATTTATTCACGAATGTAAGTTCAATTGACCTAAAATAACGCCAGCATTCATTAATTGTGAATTATAAAAAAGAAAAGACAATACGCAGATAAATCTAAAAGTTTCCTGGATATTATTCAAAGCTTTTCCAACAGCGACGTCTTGTTAGGCTGCCGACAAATTAATTAAGTTTTCAATAAGATAACGAGCCAAGTACACGAGCAAGAAGAAGTGCCTCGATAAATTATTCGCACGCTGCGCCCCGCCCTTTTAAAGGAACAATAATGAACTAGGAAACAATGAGTTGACCAGCCTGGTATTGCAAAAAGGAATTTTCAGTGACGTGTTTAGACGGAAAAACATTTGCATGGCTGATAAATTGCAAAGTCGATTTATTTTTCAACGTTGCGAAATAACCATAAAATAAATGCTAAATGAGACGAAAGTTTAATATGATATTTATCATTCAATGGTTTGGATATCAGTTTGACGTTACGAACAAACTAAACGTAGATCGTAGAACGACATAATTTTATATATTGTATAGTTTTTTGATGTTGCAAAGACTTAGTCGTTTATATACAGGCCGCTCACCTATTGACTGAGTTTTTTAATTTATTATTTTGATTTTTAATAAAAACAATTTATTGAGATCAAAGATTTGTTAACATTTAAAATATAGTAATCAATGAGTATGTGAATGTACTTACTATGATTTTGACGGTATATTTCAGAACAGCGCTTACCTGAAAAAAAAGAATGTCTATTTTAATAATTTGAATGCAATATCAGTGAAAAAAATCCATAACCGCTTTCAATCACGAGCATATGTTAGAATCTCTCAATGGATGTATGAATTGATTGTTAATCAGTTGCTCAACTTCGCAGAGAGTAGGGATATAATGATAGAGCTAAGGCAGGACTAGTGGTCAACTAATAGCTCTCACAACGCCTCGTTTTTTATGATAAGAAGAGTGGAAATGAATCTTAAAAAAATAATAAACGTTAATTGAAAAATCCATTGAAAAAATGCTCTTTGCACAGTCACTTGAACGTGTGAGTTAGTCATAGAAGCCAACGACACTGACAACTGCGCCAATTAACTGCGACTAATTTCAAACTAACAATTGAAAATATTCTATACAAAGAATATTTATGAGCTCAGAATGACAAACTACTACGAAAAAATATATTTACCTCACATACATAACCTGACTATTTCAATGAATCTTTGTGGTAAATAAAATATTAACTGTAAATAGTCATGAGTTGTAAAAAAAATATTTGATGTTTGAAAAGATATAACAAAAAAGACAAAAAAAATGCAAAATAAATGGACGTCTATACAATTAAAACAAATACAATATTTCAGCACCAGCATAGTTTAAACATTAAAAAGATCCTACTACGCGCGTCACTGCTGAGGATTCAGTGCGTGCAGATAACATCTCTAATTGTCTGATAAACACAAACAACACATATAAACAAGGGATCCCCTCGCGTGATAAGGGCAGCGAAAAGGGCGTACCCCGCCAGGGGGGACAATAGCGGATAATGTGTTAATGGACGAGTTAAAAGAGACGAGAGGACATTAGGCTTTGAATATTTTATTAATCTTGATAGAAACAAAGCACGGCAAGATTTTTTTTACTTCCCCTAATATAGTAAAAGAGAGAATGATTTTGCTGTTGTTAAAACATCTATAGTAAAATTATACAATAGATATATGTGAAGAAAGTAAAGGAATAATAGATTGCAATGCTTTTTTTGTACACAATTTTATATCGAGAAAACAGAAAGAACACTGATCACCAGATTATCAGAACATATGGCAGCCTTTAGATTGAAAAAAGACAGTCCAATTTTGCTCATCACTTAATTTTAGAAAGACACGTGTTCAATCAGGAACAAGGGATTAAAATGTTTCACCCAAATACGGACGCTCAAAAACTCTATTTCCCGGAAATTTTAGAAATAAACAGAGCGCAATTGAACAGTCTTCCGATTTTAAGCGATCAGCTGCACATGTCTGGCTCTCCACTTTTATACCCTATATAAATATAATCATAAAACATTTTCCGACAAACAAAAATAAATATAATTCTCAAAACTACTCTCCTTTCAAATCTGTGGGGTAATCTTTTTCGCCAGCAATGGCTTTAAATTCAATGATGCATTTATTTCTTATATAAACACACAGCATTCATTTACTAAGCGTCGGTTCAAGATCATCCGTGCACTTGAACGCCTGAAGGTGCCGAAAGTCGAAACTCGGGTCGTTAGTGACAAAATCTGTGTGAATGTACATAATTTGAACGATTCAAATATAATATTGAAATTACACCAAGCACCTTCAGTCAAAATCTCAAATTAAAGGAATAATCAATACGATCATATGGCTATGATTCGTAGAATTTGACCGAGGTTCAGAGCACTCGGCTTATACGCGAATCGCCAAATGTGTTCCATTAGTTTCGAACATGTGCCACAGTTGCGAGTGACAATGTCGGTAATTAGGGAGTATATTAAATGGTTGGGTAAGTTCCCCTATTGTCGAACGAGAGTGCACTTGCACGCATGCAAGATTTCGATCCTGCTTTGAAGCTGTTTAAGGTTCAGAAATTTAACATTAATGCTGCTCAATCACGAGCATAAATATTAATTATTATGACACAAATATCGAGATTTCATTGAAGGTTCATAAGGTTGCTAAATGTCTGAAAAATATTGCATAAAAATTTGAAATAATTTAATACTGCAGGTGCTTGGTGGAATTTCAATATTAAATTTGAATTGTTCAAATAATGTACATTAACACAGATTTTTTTCACTAACGAGTAACGACCTGGGTTTCGCATTTCGTCATCTTCAGGCGTTCAAGTGCACGGATGAACTTGAACTGACCGAAGATGCCAAAGATGCTGAACTGAAGATGCCGAAAGGCGAAACCCGGGTCGTTAGTGACAAAATTTGTGTAAATGTACATAATTTGAACAATTAAAATTTAATTTTTTTATGTCAAAGTGTTAACATATATTGAGGGGTTGAGTATACTTGTAATTTCCAAAAATCTAGTTTTGAGAAAATCGTAAAAAAACTTCAGGAGCACAATTTTTCGTAACCATAAAAAATGTTTTAAATTGCCATGAATATTTAGCGTAAGGTGCAAAATGTACTAATGCACCATAAAATATAGAAATCGCCGATTGATTCTTTCTTATCATGTCGTATTATAAATTGAATAGTGTGAGCTTAGACACCGACAGTGATCTTTAGCCGAGGTTTTTTTTAACAGTGTTTGAAGTAAATTTTAAATCACAACTATTTTTTGATATATGTATGTAGAAATGAATTTAGAATTTTGTCACACTTATTTTAAAAAAAACGTTAATCGTAGAGATTAATAAAAACACAACATTCCTTTGTACTTGATTCAACTTTATTTAATAGGTCAGGACCGGTTTCGCTCATTGCTCTTATCTTCAGTTAATAATGCTCGCAATGAGCGAAACCAGTCATGACCTTTTAAATAAAATGGAATAAAGTACAAAGGAATATTTTGTTATTGTTAATGTAATGCCTTTCCACCAAGTATTGACAGTGAAAAACCTAAAAGGAATCATGGAAATTATGAGTTTTGATACTAAACCCCTCAATTGTATCTGGTCGAAATTTCAATGAGTCTTCTTGGAAACTAGCTCCCAGCAGTCAGCAGTTTAAATGTATAAATTTTCCAATCTCTTAATACTATATAAGTATATACAATATGCCATGGTAATATTCGACATCAGACAACTAAAAACATTATCACGTAGATGGCGCAAAAGATCAACCAAGAAAAAGATTACGTAGTGGAAGAAAGGTTAAGGATGGGAAATTTTAAAACTACAAAAAGGCGGTTTGTGAGAGCAGTCTTCGCGAAAACACAACCGATAATAAATATAAGGCCGAAGAGTGAACAAGATAGTGATATACACAAGATGAATAAATATTAAAATTAGAGCAATAAAAGGGAACCATTAATCACGGCGTCGCATTTGTTTGGCGGGAAAGTTCGTTCGTTAAAAATAAAGAAGAGTGATTAATCAAAAATCGAAAATATGTTATCAACAGTAGGTACCCTGACAGAGGGCGTATTAATGGTGAGATTTTCATTTCGAAAAGTTCAATAATTTTATATGATAAATCGAACCGCTTTAATCGGACACTTTAAAAATATCAATCCGAACTAACGACTCGAATGAGAGATGGCGGGTGGGTTGCTCATACAGGGTGGGCCTAATATTAACTCTCGCGGCTCGGAGACTAGAAAAATACTTCTCTGCCGATGGGGGTCGTTAGGGACCCCAGTGGTTTCTTCATTATTGGCCTTATTCTTATGAATTTTAAAAAAATAGTGTAAAGGCTTTAAAATATCTCTCTCCACATTTTTTTTAAAAAATCCGTGATTTTTTAATAGTCATATTTTAAGTTGCGCGTAAAAAAGACGTCATCCCAGCACACAAATGAAATTGCAACTGACGAATTTAGCTCAGCTATCTTAAGAGCGATCGCTTATCGCATCATCGCGTTATCGCGTATTTATATTAACTACAAAAGTTCCAAAAAAACTATGATATAAGAATACCTTAATTATAAACATTGTATCACCCATATTCAAATAGATATTTAAGAAAATGTGGGTATTGGGGTCGCATTTCTTAAGCTTAGAACCGGAAAAGTTAAGAATGGATACACAGAAAATGAATAAAATATTTTTTTCCAATCATATTAAGCAAAAATACACAGTCAAAGAATTTTTCTCGAAAATATCCGAAAAAAATCCAAAGAAAGGCGCTATTATTTTTTTTGTAGTTTTTATTGTTAAAGATTGAATTTTTAGTTGGCGACCAAAACATGACATATTAAAATATAGCTAGAGTTAGATTATTTATTAAAACAATATTGTAAGATGTTTTTGAGCTTGTAGATAATATTATAAGTCATTTGAACCTTGTGAATGCAACCACGTGAAAATTAGAAATTTAAAATGAGCTGTAAGTTACAGCTGCATTCTAACAAAAATATCACATACAAGTGTCTTTATAGTGTTAGTGAAGTTAACTAATCTTTTTTTTTAAACCATGTCCGCTCCCGATGTGGAGCATATGGACTCCTAATGGAGTTTATCTCAACAGAAGTGTTTCTACGAGAACTGCTTGTTACTCAGTTGCTCAACCTCTCTTTTTCCAAAGAGAGTAGGGATAGAAGGATAGGGCTAGGACAGGATTAGTGGTAAACTAATCGCTGTCGATACGCCCCGTTCATAGGTTAGGAAAGGTGAGAGGGGGGAATTCAAGACATCACATACATCCATGCCTTTGAACAGAAATTCATAAATCGATTGAAAAATCAATTTATAAAACTGTCCGTACCGGGATTTGAACCCGGGCCCTCTGTAGCCAAAACCAACACCGTTGACCACTCGACCACACAGGCGACGACTTATTTTTTACAAAGGGCCGCACATAAAATTCATGTAAAATTTGCAAATCATCTCATAAAAGAATCGCATAACATAACTTTAAACTCAGTGCCCACATGTTTGCATCTTTGTAGGAAAGGCCCTAAGCTTAATGCATTGGAACAATTAAAGATTAATATATATCATCGATCCAATGACATTCTTAATGAGCAAACAAATATCAAGCTATCACCATTACTGAGACCATTTTAAATACATCAAAACAATTCTAATTTACGTTTATTCCCACTAAATAAAAACCAGATTAACTTTGACTTCAGGAAATAGTTAAAATCAATTTGCCAAATTTGTTAATAAGTTATCAAAATATGAATTAGGATGTTAGAAAAGAAGATTAGATGTATTGTGTGCCTTTACTATGCCACTATATATAGATAAGTAAATGCACGTTTAGACATAGTTCTGATAAGGTCAAGCCGAAATAGCTATCAACAAAAAAAATAGAGTAGAGCTTAAAATACATTGTTATTTTATCACCATGCTAAATTTTGTAATGAAAATAATCTAAGAAAAATATAAAGAATTATACCAGTGATTCCGTGTATTCGGTCACTCTGTATAACAAACGTGATTCATGCCAAACGAACGACGGCCGTCTCTCTGAGATGCTTTGCTAGAGTAGCGAGACGCAGAAAGTTTTCCCACATTACACGAGTAATTGGAATGCGCCGAGCATAAGACTCTTCAAAATTAGTTTCGTAACTGCATGTTAGATGTTGACGAGCGATCGATATTTTTTAGAGTGGCAGATGCGTCAAGACGTTAATGGATAATTTCATTATTACTAACGTCATAAGAATTTTTCCCAAAAAAATCTTTTTAAACCATATCCGCTTCGAAAAATATCGCCACTAGGGCAGGGCTTATACAAAAACCGACTTTTGAAAAAACCTGTTTTCGAATGTTCCAAAATATTGTATTTTTACAAAAATGGATATTTCAATTAAAATAGAGAGAAAAAGTTTTTTATATAATACGTTGTTTATTTATATACATAATAATAAACAACAAGAAATTATTTGGTGTCCTTTCGTTTAGAGACTCGTTTATGGAAAATTGGGTTTTTGAATGTCACAAATTTTGCCGAAAAACCGGTTTTTGAAAACCGACAAGCCCTAATCGCCACCACACACATGGTTCTCCATGATTCTCTATTTTCCTTCTGTCTCTTTGCTGTCTCTCAGGTCATTCCATATAAGGCATCCGCTCCCGGACCCTTCTTCTATCACGGAATTTTGGGATTTAAAATTATTTCTGGATCTCAGGATTAATCACTGGTGAATTGAGAGAATCCAAAATAATTCTCAATGCGAAGAGCTTTTTTTTTGCTACTCCTTCGAAAAAACGAACGAGTTTTTTTTAGCTCCACATATGATTTTTTACGTGCTATAGCGAATATCAAAATCCCGGGATTGGGTGTAATAAGCCCAGTATCCTAGCCCCGTCGAGTACATCATATGGATGGTCATCAGATGACTTTCCACGACGACGGGATTCATCCGGTTGGTAAAAAAGACATGCAGAGTTCAGACTCTTTTAAAGCAATCGCGTTCATACGTTGAAGAGGAGACATTTAGTTATTTTAAAGTTTATTTTTTTAAAACTACATAACCATGCTCAATACGTAAACACTTACTGAAAGAGAAGGTACTTTAAAATTGTGTTTGTATGATTTTTTTTATATATATACAATGTCTTTCCCCAAAAATTGACAATTAAAAAAATCGAAGTGATATATTTGTTAAGGATATTGGCGAAAATGTAATTACTTGCAAATCGAATGCAGAAGTACGATTGTTTCTCGCTTTTGTTTAGAATACGATACAAGATACAACATATTTTTTAAAAGCTTACCTGTGTTCGTAATACTCCTATGGCCCCTTTTGAGCGCAATAAAAGGGGTACATGTCTATTGTCGCAGTAATGACATTTGATTGAAATGCGCCACGGTAGCTTTCAGCCTTACAACATATGAATCCATTTAAATTCTCGAAGTCGTGATTATCTATCACGAGCAACATGCGAGATAAAAAATATAATAATAGATTCTGGCGAAGGGGGGACGGTGTAAGGATTAAATGAGCCGTGAGTGAGAAGATAGGAGGTCCGATTCCTTTCACATGCTAACATGGCAGCGAGAGCGTATCACTTCCCACGACTCACCAGTCAATGGTTGTTAAGTACAGACGCCGCAACGAAAATTGGCAACATTATCTTTAGCGCATGTCAAAATATAAAGATATATTCATTAACACCAGAGATGCGCACGGGGTACTTTGTGTGCAACTTGTGGCAATTAAAGAATTTCTCGGTAGCATTCAGAGCATTTTAAGAATTAAAAAAAAAAAATCTTTTGCCACGTACAGATTTTATTTTAGACAATAAAAACATGAAGAATTTAAAATGAGTGAACAGTATAAATGTTATGTTTGAATATTATTTCATGAAATATAACCGCCCCCTGCATATGCAAGGGGTGCATTGATCCAATGCCAGATTGACCGGCCGCCACTGTAGTGTATATAATTTCGTTATAAAATTTGATATAATTTTTTTTTAAAAACATTTAACTATAATAATACTAATAAAAATAATAAAAGATTTTTAGTACTTTTTCCACATAAAATTTATTAGATCAGGACCGGTTTCGCTCATCGCGAGCATTATCAACATAATCAATCAGTTGATAATGCTCGCGACTAAAAATCTTTTATTATTTTTATTATAATGCCTTTCCACCAAGTATTGACAGTAAACACCTTAAAAGTATAATAATACTGTTGAATTGTTTTTGTCTTCTTTTTATCATTATTGTCTTTCTATCTTTATCTTTTAAGTACAACTTCTTGATCGCATTGCGTTATGGAAGGCGACCGTAAAAATGTACAACAACCAACTTGTTATTAATAAAATATGGGGGACGAATGGTGAGAATTTGAAGGAAAATTTACATTTCTATTGAGTGATAATATATATGATCACGAGTTTCTTCAACTCGAGAGTGAATCATAAGCATATATCTTTTATGTGATTTAGTAATTAAGTTAAAACTTTAAATAACATACATGAAACCTTCGGTGTTCTGTAGTCTGTGCTAAGAATATGGTGTTTTGTCAGCATACGTTACCACTAGTAAGTACATACAGTTAAATAACGTTTGCTATTTCAGGTGCAATGAAGCATTCTTAACATGTAGACGCAAATGGGTTTTTAAGTATTGTAACAATGTAGGATACAGTTGAATATATATTCGTTCTATTCCACATTGAAATGTTGCATTCTAATATATTATATACAAGCGAAAAATAAATATTTCTGACAACGAATTCAGTTAAGTAAATATAACAACTTTGGCACAATATTTAATGACAAAAATGTAAACTAGCTAAAAAGATAAAATATGTGATTATTACATATAAGATTTATTATCCAGAGAGATTGCAAATTTTGACAGCGTAATCTTCAGTGAAAATACAGAAGCGTGTGTACAAACACGATATCTTGAATACGGTACACCCATACCTGGCTATACGACCGCTCTTTATACGGCATTTCGCTATAACGGCCCTCTTTAATTAAGGCACGTTTTCGATTTTCGGCCTAAAATGTTTCGCTATAACGGCAAAAAAAACTTTTTTTCGATGTCGACGTGAGTGTTTTATTTACATCCATATTTATTACTGATTGTTACACATTAACTGGACAAATTGGAAACAATTAGGGACATTTTTGGTACGTACGTACATGAACGTATGTTTTTTTTTTTACTTATTTTATAATTTCATTCATCGAAAAAATTATCGACTTCGGAGACTAATAAAAAGAGATGGCGAAAATCAGTCACGCTAGAAACTAAACTAGAAGTATTACGTCGTATCAAAGTATTTTAGTTCTACAGTTTTTTAATAATTTTATGCGTTGATCCATCCGTTGCGCCATCGTCAGAACTAAGTTCTGACGTTTCTTAGTTCTGAACGGACGCATAAAATGATTAAAAAACTGTAGACGATATTTTTAACCTGTTATAATGGAGTTCTACCAAGTAAATGCCAAGTCAATTAATAAAGCAAAATATAAGTTTAAACATAGTTCTGACGATGGCGTAAGGCCGAAATAACTATCAACGCATAAAAATTATTAAAAACTGTAGAACTGAAATACTTTGATATTTTTACCCTCCGATAATGGAGTTCTACCAAGTAAATGCCAAATCAGTGTTAATTAGTTAAAAGTGTTATCTCCGTAAAATAAAAATATGCAATCCACCAAAACACCAAGTGAGAATACGTCCAAAAAAAAAGTTTTACCACTTGACTAGTTGGCTCGCTTGATAAATCAATAACACTATACAGAGACATTAATTATTCACGATATAATTTTGAATAAATTCAATATTCGAACGTTAAAAAATAAGTGATGCGGTGAAACCCCAAAAAACGTAGGAAAAATAATAAAGGGGAGAATCGGAATTGAATCGTACCTGCCTAATAAAGACGTAATATTTTCAAAACAAATCCAGCGTTTTAAAGGTAAACGTCGTTATTCAGCGGTGTTTTATCAACACAAAGAAGTTAACTTAACGCAGCCGTGGCAGGCCAATCACGCTAGGTGAATTAGGGGCGAAAAAGCCCCCCGTTTATGCATTGAATATTCAATAGGATAAATTTACGCAGTCGAGTACAATGGGAGTGTAGACTGTCGTCAAGGCAGGAAAGGGTTGCCACCTGATTGCATCTATTGTGAGGCACACATCGTAGGGGTTCGGGGGTAGACATGGAGAAACGACTGTTAAACTTGTTATGAGTTGTAGTCAATTGCAGTTAATTATATATAAGTAGATTAGTGTTCAGAATAGTTTTCACGAAGAAGATTTGAACAGTATTAAAAAAAAGTTGGAAACCACCTACAGAACTTTCTCAGGAAGTTAAGTATACATTTATTCATACCCAGGTTAAGTAGAAATTTATTCAAATGTACTTGTCTTTAATACATCAATTTTGCTTTGCAACCATGAAACAATTTTTTGACATACTAAAACTATAATACTTTGACAATTAAAGATAACGAATTTTGACGACATATTGCAACTGATGTTTTATAAGAAGACATTAAATAATTTTAAATACATAATAAGAAACATTCATCAGACAAACCAACATTTATTCGTGTATGCTCTCTTCTTCGATTCCAGTAAAATCAATACCCCCCTGCCATTGATAATTTCATTGATTGTATGCATGCAAAAATGCATAACGCAAAGTTATCAACATAATTTTATTGATATTCTAACGAATAAATAGATACTAGGAAACAGATGCTAACAAACAATATTTTAAATTTAATTTCTACTTAAGTTTCAAAAAATGTAGCTCTACAAAAACAATTCCCTTTTGTCATACTACATACCACACTCCACCAAGAATGTTCACATAGTTATCAAGGGTGTTGCTTAGTTTGCCTAAGAATAGATGATAGATATATAGGAGCGATTTGACAAGAAGAGGCTATGAAGAACCTTTTTGTTTGCAACCGATCAAGAGTATCCATACTGTAAATAGAATCATTCACTTCTAGCAAATTCTATCAAAACAAAAACAACACATATTTTTGATAATTTACATTTTTTATAGTTATACAACTTATCGATAACCCAAAACTAAAGTTCTAAGCCAGGCGTGGGGAACATGCGGCCTTTTGGCTACTCTGGTGCGGCCTTCTGGCCAATTTTGTGATTCTTTAAATGTATATAAATTCATAAATTCCAGACATATTCTGACCGTAAATTCCTGTTTCCGGCTAAAGATTCCCTAGTCAATGTTTAATGCGGTTTTATGTCGAATCAGAAAAATGAATGCGGCCTTAAGAGAAGAAACGGTTCCCCACCCCTGTTCTAAGCCAATGAATGAAAATAAACACCAGCAGAAGTTGCTTTGACTTCCCTACGAACCAAACACGTTTTACTTACAGAAAATAAAAAGCGAGATTTTAAAAGTAATCGTAATTCTTTACAAGTGATTTTTTTAAAAACAATTTGCACATTTATCGCTAATCGTTTCAACCAGATGAGGCAATTGCGTAGCACTGTTGCGGTGAGCGGACATCCGTGTGCAAGGTTGACGTCGCGACGCCGCCGGTCTGCAGGCTGTACGTACCGCAACCCTTCCACACGCGCCTCGCCAGGGTCGCACCATAAAACGACGATCGGGCCCTCGTTTCGAGCCATCAAACATTTTATGAATCATAAAATTTAAATGCCACCAAGGACCGCGGTTAAATTGACTGGAGGCATTCTTTGACCGCGTCTTTTGACTAAATGAGAGTTGGTAATAATGATATTATATAACGATATAAAAAGATTTATAGTATGTATATAGTATTTAAAATTCGTTGTATGGAAAATGATGTCCAACTTTATAGAAGAATAAAGCACGGTATTTATAAATTTAAATGTATAAGCAAGAGAAGTCAGAAAATACAAATTTATTATTACAATTACCCTTAATAAAAATAATAAAACATTTTTAGTACTTTTTCCACATACAATTTATTAGATCAGGACCGGTTTCGCTCATGATGAGCATTGTCAACTGATAAGAAAAACAATAAAACAGTGATATTTATACAAACATTAAACATTTTGGTTGACAGACATTAAAATTTATTTATTATATACACTAATTGTTGGTTTTTACTTTGGTAATGATAATTCATACCTAATTGGTTTTTGTCATAATAGTTTCATTGCTAAGTGGTCTTCAACTTTTTATTTATAGTTTATTTTCCTTGTATTTTACTTCAATTCTTTTGCTAGGTTGTAATACCAATTGTTTGTCATACCTTGTTTTTATCACTTAAATTTTGTAAAAATATCACTGTTTTATTGTTTTTCTTATCAGTTGACAATGCTCATCATGAGCGAAACCGGTCCTGATCTTATAAATTTTATGTGGAAAAAGTACTAAAAATGTTTTATTATTTATATTATAATGCCATTCCACCAAGTATTGACAGTGAACACCTTAAAAGTGAACAATTACCCTTATCAAATGTAATATATATTTTAGATGCGAGTTCAATTTTAAAGTATTTTTTTAAATCTATGTCCAGTCCCAATGTGGAGCATATGGCCTCCTAATGGAGTTATATCAACAGATTCTTTTCTAAAAACACTGTCTGTTACTTGATTGCTAAATCTCTCTTCTTTTTCAATGAGGGTAGTAGGGATAGAAGGAAAAGCTTAGGATAGGACAAGTGGATAACTAATTGCTCTCGCCACGTCCAGGTATTACTGAATCGGAAAGGGTGGGATTGAACTTTTTGGACATCACAAACATCGGAAAAACGCTGTTCGTACTGGGACTCGAACCCGTGCGATCCAGTACGGAAGCCCACAACGCTAACCGCTGCGCCATAGCACCCGACGAATACTAGATAGATACTAGTTTAATAAGAAAAACATATTAAATAAACACATATATTTAAAAGAAGAAGTCAAATAATTATATCAAAAGCACAAATCCACTTTAAAAAATCGTCGACAAAACTGAAAAAAGAGAATGTTGAGGTACAAGCGAAAAAAAGATAGAATTTGATAATTTCGGTTCATGTCTACTTCTTTGTATAAAAAGCGAGAATCGAATTAAATATGTAATTAGAATTGTTGTCAGATTTCACATGGTCTTTTGTTGGAATTCTAAAAGGCTTTTTGTGGTTCAAGATAGAAAAAAAATGTACTCAAAGATTTAACAATAACGGTTATATCAAATCTACGAAATTAGGCAACGTTCCAGGAATCTGTCGTGAACGGAAACGCCTCACAATTAACGTCTGATACTGAATGCGATGCAGCGTAGGTGTATAGTCATAGACGGCGTAGAGGGAAATTACCGTAGGCGGCGTGACTGCCTGCCTAGTCTACGATACTAGCTACGATAGCATGTCAAGTACCGGCGGCTGACTAAAGGCTAGGGGGTTTACCATGGACAATTAGCAGGCGTTATAGCTCTTAAGGGTCGATAACATTCCGTATAATAATATAACAAATAACGATTATGGGAGTTATGTAAAATTTTCTGTTTAAATGTCGAAATTAAAGTAAAACTCATTCATGAAAAAAATCCTAATATTTAGCGCTGCCATTGGCCAGTTTAATAGATAAATCTATATTCAGTTGTTGGTTAAAGCCAATCGTCATTAGTATTAAAGAAATCAAGCTATGTACTTATAATTCAACGGAACTTAGTAATGAAAAAGGATATGTACAATAAAACAATAGAAGAATACATATCTTATGTCGTCTTTAATTCCCACAGTAAAGTTTCTATTTGTCTGCCCTACGTATATAGCTTGACAGTCTTGAAAAGTGAGGAGATAGATACCACTTAAGAAAATGATTCTTTACTTTAAGTCCACGTACGAACATCATTTTTTAGATCGATTTCTGTTCAAATGCATGGGTTTTGTGATGTTCAAAAATCCTCTACCCACTCTTCCAATCTTTCAATAACTGGGCATAGCTAGAGCGATTAGTTAACTACTAGTCCTGTCTTAGCTTTATCCTTCTTTCTATACTACTCTGTTTGGAAAAAGAGAGGATGAGCGACAGAGTAATTTTATGTAATAAGTTGTTAATGATATAAAAAAACCGTTGTTGAATTTATTTCCATGCGGATTTATAATACCTAATATGAAATATTAATTTGTAATAAATACTATCAATGTTTGTATCTGACCCTGCCCCCGACAAAAAAAAATGACTTTTATTTTGTAATTTAAAATGCAAGAATAAGGATCAAACTTTAGTTTATTCGTAAATAATGAGAAATTCTGTCTGATGATGGTTCTTAAATAGGCAATACATTATTAATATTAAATACTATATTGGTTCATAATTGCTGACATAAGTTCAATTTGTAAATACAAGCAATATTACGATTTAAACATGACTAATACTGTATTTATAAGGACATCGTTTGCAGACTAACTAATCATGTGATCGTGAAAAAACACCATGTCCAAAAAATAAATAATTTTACGTAAAAAGAATACAAGTAATTAAAAATAAATTCTCCTCATTCTATTTTCCGTACTCCGGAGTGACTAAGTAAGGTAACTTAATAAATCTCATCTAATTGAAATGAGTGACGTAGCACATGATGTAATATTTAATTCACCTTATTTCCAAGTAAACAACTTTACGAAACAAGGGCTTGGAATCTATTTGTTTCACGTCTTGCTCGTCTCAACAAGTTAAATTAATTTTTAACAATGCGGCTAAACAAAAATCTTGCAACTGACAGTTTATGAAATACACCCATCATTTGACGATATTTAAAACTCCGAGACATGCTTAAGTTATGTAAGTATGTGAAGATAATAGTTTACGATATTCGAAAAAGAAAACTTCTGTATCTATCTACATATAAACAACACGAAACTTAAGATTTAATAAAAATATAATTCAAGTTTCCGATTTAAAGTGCTTGTTGAAATTTGAATATTCAATTTAATTCGTTCATATTTTTTAACGTAACGACTAGGGTACAGGATTACAGGATCCCAGGATTGGGCACTCGACGTGAAATCGTGTGTAATTTGACAAAAAAATTGGTGAATCGTTTTTTTTAGCTCACCGACGAATTTGAAATCTTCAAATCCCTATACTTTTCCCCCAAAATATCATCGTGGCTCCTTTTTTTTGAGCTCTTTCAAATCCAAAATACTATAGATTTTCAGGATTTGCTAAAAAATTCTCAATCCCGAAGTCCCGGAATCACAAACATACCAATCCCGAAATTTTGGGATCACAAAATAGAACGGGATCCCAGGATTACGGCATTCGGGATCCCAGGATTGGAGACTCTAGTAACGAACTGGTATTAGCCCTTTAGAATCTTCAGTCGAAGTCTTAAATTTTATCATAGCTAGTACAGCAAGATTGACTGAACTCTACAGTAAATAAGTGTTTAAATGTTGCGCTGTTAATACATGATACACTTATTTACTAAATTGTGACAAAACGTGCGGGGTTGTACGCAATTTGACCGATTCAAATTAAATATTGAATTTCCGGTATATATACTTATTTGATAAATATACAAGAAAATCAATGAGCCTGACCACTCATACTACTTGGTTATTTGAGGGTTTGAATCTACAAATGGAATATATGTGTATATTTTTAAATCAATTAAGCGATTCGTGATTTCAAGTCTATCATTGATTTTACTAAAGCCGTCATAAAAACGATTTAAAAAACAAAACGTACATACCAAAATAGATACGTCCTTTAATATCATCGTTGCCATATTTTGAGGATTCTAAGAAACTGAGATAAAACTATTCCTAATGTTGTATCATAGATACTTTATTGAGAGTATAAATGATTCATATAATGGGTAAATAATATTTTAAACAATACGATTGTTAAATTTTCTCCGTAAAAATGTGCCTTATTTTAAAAAATATAAGGCTAGAAAAGATATTTCACCGGCAGCATAGAACATATTTCTACACGTGTATCGTGAAAACTGAGAGTTTTTAAGTACTTTGCATATTTTGCTTGATCCGTGATATGTACTGAAGATACACGATAAATATTTGGATACACATCCATTAATCAGTCAATAAACAGGGCCTGTTGGTATATTTGAAAGCGAAAAACGACGAGTCACCAGAGTTCTTCAAATAAACCCCCCCTTCAACACTCCACATCATTTTATGTATTCGCAGAGGTTTTAGTTGTAAAGGAAACCATCCCCTTCTGAAGGCTCTCACCATTCAACGTGCTATTTAATAATCATTAGTATTCTAACATCAATCATTTACAGGGCGCTATTTTAATTAGTTTCGCCCTTAATTGAATTAGAAGCGCAGTACACACGTAAGTATAGACAGGCCCTTCGACTCAGCCAGTGTTTACTTATTTCGAGTGGCATTAAACATAGACGATTACCAGGGGAATATAAATGGGGTGTAATACATATACTCAACGTGCAACATGAGATTACAACAAGCGGGGTATGTTGTACGGTAAAGCATTCGCGTAATTCGTATCAATTAATTCGAAACTAATCTGGATCTTCTCTTAATCCTATGATAGTATTATGAAATGCAGAGAATATTTATTGAATAATATGAGAATATCAGTCATATTAAGCTTTATATAAATGATAAAAAACAATAAACTCCGGAGGCCCATTGTGGGTTGTCGGTAAATGACAAAATGTCTGTGCTGTTTATTCGAATGATTTTTGAAGTTTTTTCCAATCTGATGAAATATGAAACAACCATAAATAATTTAGAATTCAATTTAAGTTACAAATTATAATGATTGGAATAAATTCCTGTTTAATTCGATTAGTTTATATTGTACGCCTGTGTTAAATGACCGAGATAAAGATTATTCATTTATCTAAATATTATACATAAGATAAGTATAATGCCTCCAGTGTGGTCGAGTGGTCAACGTCGTTGGCTTCGGTCACGGAGGTCACGGGTTCGAATCCCAGTACTGACAGTTTTATAAATTTATTTTTCAATCGATTTATGAATTTCTGTTCGAAAGCATGGATGTGTGTGATGTCTTGAATTCCCACTTCCATCCTATCCTATGAACGGGGCGTATCGAGAGCGATTAGCTAACAACTAGTCCTGTCCTAGCCCTATCTTTATATTCCTACTGTCTTTGGAAAAAGAGAGGTTGAGCAACTGAGTAACTAGCAGTTCTCGTAGAAACACTTCTGTTGAGATAAACTCCATTAGGAGTCCAAATGCTCCAGATTGGGAGCGGACATGGTAAAAAAATACACAAAATCGAACAGTTATAATAACAGGACAATTCATTTTTAATATGAATAAATTGGAACCGATATAAATAAAAGTTCATATAAAATTTTGCGTTACAACATACATATAATACATACAACGAATTACAGGTATCAGCATCAAGCTTTCGTAATTTATCGATTGAAGGAAAAACACTCACCTCTTGACTTACAATGTACTAAATTTACACGATTTTTGTTTTAATTGGTGACAGCGTTTTCGTAAATATAACGCACATTAAAATTTTAATATAATACTTTATTCACTTATTACTTTTATACATTTAATTTGATTGCAAAGCACTTTGGAGAAACTAATCGAAAGTGTAAGTAAGGCGATGGATTGATAAAGTGAAACTGTTCATAACGAGTTTAATTCGTTCCAGAATCTTCCAAGTTATGTGAAACACTCGTTAAGCGTAACAATTTTTCCCATATACAACAATGTAACATAAAATAATGCGTTCCATGCCGAAAAAATCATTTTATTATATTTTTAACGTATGTATATTCAAATAAAATTACATACTTATAAATTGTCACGGAGCGTAAAAACCTGGAATGCTTTTTAGATTTGCAAAAAACATTATACAAATCGATAAGTTTATTATTTATGATAAATAAATAATTCTTTTTTTACTAGAAAGATGTCTAGATTTTTTTTTTTTTTAAACCATGTCCGCTCCCAATGTGGAGCATATGGACTCCTAATGGAGCTTATCTCAACAGAAGTGTTTCTACGAGAACTGCTTGTTACTCAGTTGCTCAACCTCTCTTTTTCCAAGGAGAGTAGGGATAGAAGGATAGGGCTAAGACAGGATTAGTGGTAAGCTAATCGCTCTCGATACGCCCCGTTCATAGGATAGGATGGGTGAGAGGGGGGAATTCAAGACATCACATACATCCATGCCTTTGAACAGAAATTCATAAATCGATTGAAAAATCAATTTATAAAACTGTCCGTACCGGGATTTGAACCCGGGTCCTCCGTAGCCGAAGCCAACAATGTTGACCACTCGACCACACAGGCGGTCTAGATATACGCATTTTTATTTGCCGACGCTTCAAAAATTGGTGAAAATGTGACAGCATTATCACTGAATAAATTTGTAAAACGCATAGCCACCTCCTTATTAGAGTGATGCTTCTCAATGTACGATGCAACTGTTTCCCATGATTTCAGCATTTCCCTTATTGCGCCAGAAGATTATTGCTCTCCTACTTCCTCCTCCTCCACTAACAAACTCTCCTCCATAACTTCTTGCTGTGAAAAACAATGCAACTCCATAAGCTCCGGAGGTTAGCTCTTGACTGTGCTCTTCCACAAGCTTATCAATATCGTTGTTATCCACCTCCACTCCTATGATATTAGCATCTTGAGGCAAGTAACGATGTGAAAGTGATCTTTCCAAAACTTAGTTAAGAGATAATTTAAGATTTCGACTGAAGGTGCTTGGTGGAATTTCAATATTAAATTTGAATCGTTCAAACTATGTACATTCTCACAAATTTTGTCATTAACGACCCGGGTTTCGCCTTTCGGCATCTTCAGGCATTCAAGTGCACGGATGAACTTGAACTGACGCTTAGTAAATGAAAGTTTCGTGTTTATATAAGATATAAATGCATCACTGAGTCCAGAGCCACTGCTGGCATAATCACTTAATATCGGAAGGACACGTGTTCAATCAGGAACAAGGGATAAAAATGTTACACCCAAATACGGACAGTCATAAGCTCCTTTTCCAAGAAATTTTAGAAATCAACAAAGCACAGCTGCAAAATCTTCCGATTTTAAACGAAATATCAAATTTTCCCACATCTCCTCTTCTATACCCTATATAACCATAAAATCATATAATCATAAAACCTTTGCCGACAAACAAATTATATAATTCTTGAAACTGCTCACTAGTCAAATCTGTTGGCATTCCCATGGGCTTATCCTTTTTGCCAGCAGTGGCTCTGGACTCAGTGATGCATTTATATCTTATATAAACACGTAACTTTCATTTACTAAGCGTCAGTTCAAGTTCATCCGTGCACTTGAATGCCTGAAGATGCCGAAAGGCGAAACCCGGGTCGTTAATGACAAAATTTGTGAGAATGTACATAGTTTGAACGATTCAAATTTAGTTAAGAGAGCATATATTTTACAATCTGTTTTGCTCGTTATGAGAGGTTCCACTGTATATACAAAGGAGTTAGATATACATTGCTGGAAAAGCAAAGCTGTATTTTGCATGTAGAGAAATGGATATTTATAGGTGAATTTGCAGCGTACGAAATAGAAACACACACTGTAAAAATGAATAATCACAAAAGGCGAGGTGATTATAGCGCCCGTAAAAAAGCATTGTTATTGCGCGCATCGATAGTGCAGGCATTCCAATTCATTGGAATTAGGAATTGGAAGCTGTGGCCTAAATGGATGTCATGCAATATTTCCTCTAATATGAGATTTTAGCTACGTGAAAAATTTAAAGGCTGCGCGGACCAAGCAAAAAAAAGCGCGGCATAGTTTGTCATATTTAAAAAAAGTTTTTTTAGTTGTGATTTTTATAATAAAAAATACATCATTTGATAATTTATTAATAATTTTATTGGAGTGCGCGCCAACTTGGAATGAGTGCGCGGGGGTATTAAAACTACGCGCGCGCGCAGCTAAGAGGGAACATTGATGTCATGTATCGCGATTCGACAACAAATCATAATTATTTTGATTGTACAATAATTGGTTGCAATGTGCAAGATTAATTTTATATTATTTTGTGAGATTTTTAAACAATACTAATAAAGTATTTTTAAGCATCTCACTTAACAAATTATTTTAGCGTATAAGCCAATATTAATTAAAACCATTGCTTCCCAAAATGAGGTCCGCTGGTTTTCATTAAAAAAGTATTTCGGGTAAGGCAACATCACGAATAGATATCTGTGTGTCGCAAAACAAGTCTTGGTAATCCTAATTCCTTTTGGGAATACATACCAATGGGAAAGCATTTTCGCAGTTTCGTTATAATTTAACTAAAAAATACAAATAAGGACAAATACAAAAAAAGCCATCAAGATTTCTAAATTACTGAAATTTTATTGATTGCATTGGTATTTACTAGGTAGAAGTATGGCAGTCTGGTAGACTTTTACAAAATTATACAAAACAGTGTTATTTTGACATTATAGCTGTAAAATGTTATCTAACGATTATCGCAATTTAAATTCAAATATATACAACAGTTTTGATTGAAAATATATCGGGATATGAAAACTGCAGATGATCGCTTCAAATGTCTCTCAAATAAGGCTGTACAAAATGTTAACAATCGGTAGCACTGTGTTGTCCAACTGGGACAACGACGTGCAGCATTTGTTCTATGTAACTGGGCATTTGAATTTTGCGCCAATCGCAAAACTCCGAAGCGTACAAAATAAAGACGAAAAAAAACAAAAGCCCGAATACCGATTCAATAAGGGATTAATGATTTTTTACTACCGGGAAAACTTTTTGCACGGTATTTCAGAAGTACACACGATTTAATGTAGTTAACTTTTCCGGTTCTAAGCTCAAGAAATGCGACCCCAATACCAACATTTTCTTAAATATCTATTTTAACATGGGTGATACAATGTTTATAATTAAGGTATTCTTATATCATAGTTTTTTGGACCTTTTGTAATTTATATAAATACGCGATAAGGCGATAAGCGCCCGCGATAACGATCGTTCGTAAGATAGCTGCGCTACACTCGTCAGTTGTAAATTCATATGTGTGCTGGGATGACGTCTTTTTACGCGCAACTTAAAATATGATTATTTATTAAAAAACCACGGATTTTTATAAAAAAAAATGTATGAGGAATGATGCAGAGAGATATTTTAAAGCCATTAGACTATTTTTTTTTCAATTCATAAGAGTAAGGCCAATAATGAGGAAACCACTGGGGTTACAAAAGACCCCATCGGCAGAGAAGTATTTTTCTAGTCTCCGAGCCGCGAGAGTTAATAAGACTTGCTAATGAAACGTCTGTACGTTTTTGTCGATATAAACTATAACGATAAACAGTTAAATACGACATATGCCAATACGGCGCTGGTCTGCAATAAACGAAGTCTGCCACGTACAATGTGACGCCGTATGCAACTGATGAATGAATACTTACTATGAAAATTAGCTAGTGTGGTCTCCTTATCACGCTTGACGCGGCAAAAGAGTGCTGCATGTAGCGTATACATATATGCCAAACGTCGCGTCTCTAGCTATTTTTGAGCATTGTATCGTTCGAACGTTGTGACGTCTTGCCGAAAACAAACAAATCCAACAAGCAACATGTTGAGTTATCAATCTAGTCAATTTTTAATTAAAATGAAAGTAATTAAAAAAATAATTTATTTTTAATGGGAGTTTTATAAGATAGACTTTTAAGTATGGTAAAAACACTTACAAACTGATCCCCTGTGAGTTTTAAATACTCTACTGTGTATATATATTTTTTTACTTATTTAATAAATCAACCGCCCTAGTCATGTTTACTGATACGTCACATCTAAGAATGATCATAAACATCACGGCAACAGCAGCTGTGCCTAGCGTCAGTTAATGCTGTATGCGACCGACGGCGTTTATTATTGCAGACCAGTAATAAAAAAGTCATTACAAGGATTCATATTTTTTGCTCTGCGGACTGTATGTGCATATTAAAACAATATGCAGGTTTAATAAAACAACTATAGCTGATTTACTCATAATTCAGTCATAATTTTTATTGTCAACGAACGTTTTACTCGATGGCTGCCACAGACGAGATATATCGTAGAATTTTTCGTGCTTAACACGCCAGAAACGAGTTATCTCGTCAATAACTAATTAAATTAATAGTTTAAAATTGTTGCCGGCGTACTAGGTAAAAACCATTAATTATCTACGACAGCTTAAAGGCTAAACATGAAAAATTGGAAAGGAAACCAACATCAATTAAAAAATAAAATTCAGTCTCAAGTCTGGATATTTTAGTCCTAAATCATGAATAAGGAAAGGGTGATAAAACTGATACGATCTTAACATAACTAAAATGGAAAAATTATTAATATCTACCAGGTGTTAATAAATGTATTTTCATAAACACCTGGTGGATGCACGTATTCAAGAGGCGATAGTAAGCTGGTTCGGAGCCGCGATCGTTGACCGTAAAACTAAAACAAATTCCGTCGAAACGTGATTAGCGCCCCTTCGTTAGCAGTTGCGAAAGAGTTTAACTCATTTAAAAGCTCTGGATTTACAGACGAACATCTTCGAAGCGATGGTCTATATAAATTAATGAAACTTTTTAATGCATTGCAATTTTATTGTCGAGCGAACACTTGGTGTACACAACGTCAAACATTAAGTGGCATATAGTAAGTGACACTTGTATTGTCTAATATTATGTATCGAGAACTGTCATATTATACAAAAGGACGAGAAACATTAATTATTTATTACTCTTTCGCAAGATTAATATAATATATTGAAAGGTTGACAAAATACTTTTTTCTAAATTCATATTATTTATTCAAAATCAAGATCGGTTTCGCTAGTCGCGAGCATTGCAAACTGACTATTATCATTAGGTCATGTTTTTCATAATTATTCATGATTATTACCGTAGCAATATTATCATCAATTGACAATGCTAGCGATGAACGTAAGATGTCCTGATCTCAACCCTTTTAATGCCGGAAGATTTTGCTATGCATATGCTAAAATTGCCAAGCGTTTTTTTATAAAATAGTCGTCTTTTACAATTTTTAAAAAAAAGTATTGAAAAGCATTTTTTTAAATACTTGTATTCTCTATGATCTATGGAAATAATATTCGGAGATTTATTATCTGCATTTAACAAACATGATACAACAATAAACAATATTATAATAGTTGATAAAAGAAAATTTTAAAACTTAGTTCCCCATAAAAAAAACAGTTTAAAACATTAATTTTGAAAAAAAATTATGTCATTATGTAGTAAAATCTATGAGTAGTCATTGAATGAAAAAAAAATGGATTTTATTATATATTATATTTGCACGGAAGTGAAAAAGTGAGTTTATCTATAATGTCACGTTACATTGCGAAAATGTTGATATGCCGATATGACGGGAAAGATCGAGATGCCGGGCCGAAAAATCGGCTCAGCGCATTTTCCGCATGGGTAGGGATGGCCGATTTTTCAGCCCTCCGGCATTACAAGGGTTAAATAAAAAATGTGAAATTAGTACAACTGTCTTATTTTTTTAACACCGAGAATTGACAGTGAAATACTGAATATTTAACATAATAAATTTCAGAATATTTAAATCTTAGAAAGGGTTTTAGGTAAAATTATTTAAAATGTCATGTTTCTAAAAAGACCACTGAGATATTATTCTGCTGCAATAGCAAATCGGGTCAAATTGTTTTTCTCGTTAGTGTAAACAAACAACATATTGGTGGTTTTTAGAACCGAAACAGACTACGATAAAAATTAATATAAAGACTGTTTTATCGCGACTGTCTGCGGTAAGTCCTCGTGGCAATTTACTCTGTGAAAAATACCCCATTCCAGTGAGTAAGAGGGAAATGTAAAAGTAGGGGTTCGGGAAAAGTGTGAGAACTATGAGCTTCGTCGATAACAACTGAGCCACTCGGTTATTTGCATACCAAACAAGTTCCTAAGCCGACGGTGGTCTTAAGAGTGGCAAGCGAAAGTTTGCAATCTTAAGCCTAGTCTAAAAAGCAACAGCAGTGTTGTAACAAGTATGGCGTATCGACGAATGAACTAGAAATATAAAAAATCCTTTTGATATGATAGAAACAGCTCAAATACCAACAATGATGAAAAAGATTTCAATTGTCACACAATTTAAGAAACTTCGACGATAACTTTTCAACGACAGTTTAACTATTATGCCTTGAATTAAATAAAATACAATCATTATTCGATTTGCGCATGAGATATGTTTCACGAAATATCGCGTAAAACGAAATAGATGGATTCGAAAAAGGAAGATATGTTTCTGGAAATAAAAACACACCTTTTTTGTCCGCTCCCTATGTAGAGGTTATGGACTCTTAATGGAGTTTATCTCAACAGAAGTGTTTCTACGAGAACTGCTTGTTACTCAGTTGCTCAACCTCTCTTTTTCCAAGGAGAGTAGGGATAGAAGGATAGGGCTAAGACAGGATTAGTGGTAAGCTAATAGCTCTCGATACGCCCCGTTCATAGGATAGGATGGGTGAGAGGGGGGAATTCAAGACATCACATACATCCATGCCTTTGAACAGAAATTCATAAATCGATTGAAAAATCAATTTATAAAACTGTCCGTACCGGGATTTGAACCCGGGTCCTCCGTAGCCGAAGCCAACAACGTTGACCACTCGACCACATAGGCGACTAGTTGTGCTAATAGACAATATAATCAAACAAATTGCCTCCTTTCTGTAGACTAAAGAAGTCTCTTTTCTGTCTATTGTCTTCATCCAAAATCAAATAGGCTACACGGAATAACAATTGAGATTTGAATGCAAATGATATCCGATATTTTTTGAAAGTTTGCAGTGAAGCGAAAAAACGGTGGCATCACGCCTTAATAATTCTATGTCAAGACAATCAGAGTACAAATTCTCGGGAAATCGACGCTTTTTGCCAGTCTCGTTACCCGAGAAATTTTAATACAACAATCCGAGATTTGAGACATTGTAAAAAGTAGATATTACTAATTAAATAAAAATATGGTTTGAGAATCTTAATGCCTCGAGAGCTTTTGTACATTTAAAGATAAGAAACATTTATTTAATAAAATAAAATATGAACACGGCAGACGACAGATGCTAGTTTGAAATAATGAATAACATGATCCAATGTATTATTTTTCAAAAAAAATCTTTTCATCGGCAAAAAAAAACGAATCCCTCGAATAATATGTAATAATCAATATAAATATTAACAACGTTTGCAATATTTAACTAAAAAATAAGTTTTGAGTTGCTGACAGTGTAACAAATTATAAAAACAACTAAAAGATAAACAGGGCGTCATATTGTCCCTTCGGAAACTCTTTCACACCCTATCGTTGTGTAGGCATTTCATGACGACGGAAATCTTGACTGAGATTTCACATTTCCCAAATTATTAAACAAGAAAGGTCTATACGCACAAGTAACAATAGGCATTTTGTGTTGAAATAAATGTTGCGACAGAGATGAACATATGTCGTGACTTGTGAACGCGACACTTTTAAGCGTTAAGCAAAAGTTTTCGACGTTTCAAAACTGCGTTGCGTTGGCGCGTAACGACAAATGCTTGAGGCTACTTTCTCTGCCGCCTTTGATAATAATTTTTCCCACGAGTTTTTTAATGGGGTTGTATGCATTTGCATGAATATTTAGCCAGACAGTCAGACTTTATATCAAATAGCGTCAAACATCAACAACATAAAGTTAATAGTAAAATAAAGCATCATTATAATGTCAAAATAAGTACATGTGAAAGAATCGTAATGGTGGACAATTTTTAAGGGAAAATTATTATTTTTCGTCGATGGTTTTTAAGCAAACTGCGTTTATTTCATAATTACACAGATTGAAATATGATTATATTATTTATTAATTCGATATAAAAAGTATACAACGTTATTCTATAACTATTATACTAATCCCGAGAAATCTGGATTGAGGACATTTGAAAATTTCGCGCGAGCTAAAAAAAAGCTATTTTTTTTTAATTTTTGGAATTCCGTAAATTTCTGGGTACACGATTTTACAGTGAATGTTCAATCCCGGGATCCAGGGATTATAAAAAGGGTCCAGTATTGGATGTACTGGTGGGGAGTAAATTGAAATGCATTTTACCGATTAGGCCTACCCAAAATTACAAGAAAACATAGAACTGCTTATAAGACAATCATTGATTTCTAAGAAATTAAAATATTCATTCGTTAAATGATAAAAAGACAGTTGGCGAAAAATATTGTGTCGAAGACTTGATCCAGCTACAAACAAATTAATGTTAACCTGTGGTCAGCAATCGAACTTACCCACAAATATCTATATATTTTACATTTGGACATAATGAGATAATCAAATAAAACTATTTTATTGAGAATAATTTATTTTTAATTCATATTTTTATGGGTATGAAACATGCCTATTTGTTTTATTTTCGGCCGTTTTTGCACCCGTAGGATTCATAGGATTTCTGGTGTCATTTTTCTTTTTGATAGTGCACAGGTTCTTTTAATTCAAAACAAGTGACTTAATGGTACCAGATCAAAAAACAACACATAAAAATCAGAGGCAATTTGATGTAGATTATTGCTGCATATTTAGTTTTATGACTGCCAAAATTGAACATAGATAATTATTGGTGTGGAGGTTTTAATTAATATAACACGATACTTGAACAAACATGACGAATAAATGAAATTAATGTTGAAAATGAATACAATAATCGATCATGCAATAGCAATCATAATTGAAAAAAATTCAGATGACATCAAATGTCATGATAAAGTGAGAAAGACGAGAAGCTGGAAAGTAAAAACGAAAAAAGAAAAAAAGAGGATTGAATATATAAAGAAATACTAGGGAAAACCAAAATGGTCTGATAGGAAGAAGGCTAGTGATATAATGCGAAGGAGGGAAATACGAGTGTCAAATCTCTTCCACACTGGGACCTAACTTTCTGGTACATAGATTTCTGAGATACTTAGTAATATAATTTAAGTAATTTATGCATGTTTTAACTAACCAAGTTCACGACAAGTTCAGCTGAGTGTGCAGAATACATACTTGAGTAATATTTATAATTAAGTGCATTGTTTATTGCCAATTTTAAAGTTTATTTGCCTCCAGAGTAAGCGCGTCTCAGAAGTTTGCAAACGGCATAGCATCAACATATTCGCAACTCTCCCAAAAGTCACTCGCTTAAGAAAACTCGCTGATCCATCTATCCACTTTCGTATAGTTTAAATACTTTCTCGCTTCTACCCTAGACATACGTATTTAATTAATACAATTTGATGAATTACTTGCCAGCTGTTTGGGTTGTTGAAGAGAAGCGTTCCACCAGACACTGATAACCCATCGCTATTAAGAGTTGCGAGAGGTTTTTTAGATGTCGTTTTCTTTATTTGAAATAAACTTTTTTCGTCTTCACTAAAAACTGCGATGAAAATTAAGTAAGCTATTAATAATGGGTTGTCTCATTAGTCTTGTATTTATAAAACAGACGATTATATTGGCTTTTAAAAGCGATTTTCCGTTTTTACGATTCTTTTGGTCTGCTTTTTAGTGGAATAAAAAAAGGTGTTTTTTTTTGTTTTATCTTATAAAAACAATGGAAAGTGAATTTGAATCGTTCAAAATTTGTACATTCACGTAAGTTTTGTCACTAACGACCCGGGTTTCGCCTTTCGGCATTTTCGTCGTTAAAATGCACGGATGAACGTAAACTGACGCTTAGTAAATAAGTGTATAGTATGAACAAACCATTATTAATCCATCATCGTTGTTAAAACCCCTAATGTAATTAATAATAAATATTAGTATAATTTATCCTAATTTACCTTGAAAAATCCCATATTGCTTATTGTATTTCGAAACACTTAAGCCATAGTTAATAAATTTAATGTAATAATTAATAACATATATCAGTTTAACTTTATCCTAATTAATGTTTTAAGAAAAAAAAGCCCAGATTGCTTATCGTTCTTTGAAACACTAGAATCACATTTAATAAGTGTAATATTGTAATTATAATTAGGATGTTAGAGTGAATAACTTGATGCATTGTAACAGATTAAAAATATCAAAGTATTTTAGTTTTACAGTTTTTTAATAATTTTATGCGTTGATAGCTATTTCGGCTTGCGCCATCGTCAGAACTATGTTTAAACTTATATTTTGCTCAGCTATATATACTGGCTCTGAAGAGATACACAATGCATCAAGTTATTGTGTATCTCTTCAAGTTAAAACTTGATATCAAGAATATTTTAATCACTTTTAATTTTAATACTTTTTAATCAATTTTAATCAAGTAATTTAAGCATTGCATTAAGTATGAATCGCTTAACTATAGGCATTAAAAAAAGCAATCGATGGACGGACAAGACATAATAGCACGAGGCGGTGTAAAATGTAATGAGGGCGCGCGAGTCAGGAAAGATGGCGATGATAATGTCCAATTTAATGGCGTGTATAAAATGCATAGTGGCGCTAGATAACGGCCGACGTGTGTGGACCGGTTGACCGAGAAAGAATTTATTAATGTACCAGACAACAAGGGTTTGGAAAAATATTTTATAAAAATTAATGCCAACTGATATTAATACACGCATTAATAATCGTCGGTGATAATATAATGTATATGGAGAAATTTTGATGGTGAGAATATCAAAAAGAAAAGCTAGCAAAACATTAGCCAAATTACACATTCATTAAAGCGAACGAAATTCAGCGTTTAATTGAATGAATGCAACGGAGTGAAATAGTAAAACTTAATTGAAAAATGATTGTTTCCAATTCATTTCAAACCCGTTGCAATGAATACAAGTTTTTCAACAGTCAATAACCTAATGAAAATAAATTTATTTTTGGATACCCGATCCAGAATTAGATAATATGAATAACAGATTTTATCGGCTCTTGTGGCCGAGTGGTGCAACGTTCTTTGGCTTACGATCATTTTGGTAACGGCGTAATAATAAATAATTGTTATAGATTTAGGTAAAAAAATAAATATCGCACCCAACAGTATATTAATAAAATGTTACTTTAAAAGTATCATTGTACTAAAACAATGACATAGTTTTATTAATTTATAATGAAAGAATGAATGCAAAACAAATATGGAAAGTATATATGGACTGTGGAAATGGAAAAGGATGAAACCCACAGTTTTTTCAAAACAGTTTATTTTTGATAATCACACTGTGTACAACTTGATACACGTTCCATCTAATTGGTGTAAGCTGAGAATGCCGAATAAGTATCCAAATTTAGCTTTTTAGTTTGAAAGAAATTCTGTGGAAATTGCGATAAAGAAAAAAGACGTTAAAAACCGGTTTATCAGTCTCCATGCGCTTCAAAGTTGTGTATATTTAATATGTTTTTCTTTGGCCCAAAATCACTTCAAAACGTTTTTTATTTCTCCTGTAAAATGTGTGGGTTGCGTACTGTTTCCTTTTCATAGTCGATATGGTAATTAATATGCTAATTTAATAGTCGCCCGCTGTGGTCTAGTTGGTTAGAGCTTGCTTTACCGACCAGGTGGGTCTAGGTTCGATTCCCGGTAAGGTCAATGTCAAAATTGGATTTTTTTCAATTTTAATTTGAGATCTAAGACATGGGTGTTTGTGAAGTCAATTCTCCTTGAGTTTATCTCATGTGACTTTTAAAAATTCTCATCGAGTATATCTCGTATGATCTTTCAACTTAAAAGTATTTGACGCATTGGCGTAAGCTGTAATGTCAAATATTTAAAAAAAAAAAAATATATTTTTCAATTAGACTAATAATTGAAAAATAAATATGGATCAACGACAGAGTTGGCTAGCTTAAAAAAAATATCAGAATACCATAATATTAATACTTTCGATGGATTCGGCGGTAACTTTGTGGAAGTTCATTTTAATATAAAATTAAAAATAATACTTTAAAATTTTAATATAAAATTAGAATATACGGAACAATACGTGGAATAACCTAAGTTATTTTTAATTTTTTTGCCATAATATTAAATCTTTAATCTCATAAGGCCGAATTCAAGAGAGTTCAATTAGATATACCAGAAAGTTGATCTTTATTATTCCGAAAATAATTGAAATGAAAAATTAAGATTTATTCGAAAGAGTACATTTGAGGATAAATCAATTTAAAGGTTTTTCAGCTCTAATTATGCTTAATGTAATTCAGGACTAAAAATTAAAAAAAGAATAATTCATATAATATATATTGTGTTTCTTATTCAATAGCCATAATCGAATACTAATTCCCATTATCTTTTGTACGACAAAAGCTTAAAATGGTTTTTCGTACATGTCGCACAGATTTATTTTGAATTATACTTACCGAAAAATAGTATTTATAACGTTTTAAAGCCTCAAAAAGACGGGGAGAAATTTCTCAACCAGAATACGGCATAATCATTCGATCGGGAATACTACTCACAAAAAATAAATGAGATTTACAAAATCCATTAAGCTTAAAAAATATTTGAGTTGAAAATGCTGACCTTTCTGAAAAGTTATTCGTTATTTAAGCAATTGAATTCGTTTTTCTCAAAAACAAAATTAAAATACAAATTAAAAATACGAAAACTGGACAAAAAAATGCTTCACGCCACGGAATGTAGGATTAGTGATAAAAATTAATAGATTTGCGATATAGATGGTAATTCGTGCAAGCAAAAATGGCACAAAACTGTACGTTCATTCCAAGAATTTTACCCTAAAATTACATCCACCCATTCCCCAAGGAACGAAAAAACTTTTACTAATACGAAAACAAAATAATAATAAAAAAACACAACAAAAAGGAAAGTCATTAAAAATCTCGTTTAATTTTCACTGAGTCAAGTTATGCGGAACATTCAAAGCGGGTTGATTAAACCGCGACTCTGTAAAAGTGTTCATAACGGTATCACGACCATATACATTGGCACAACCAAAAAACAAACAATCACAGATGCAAAAAGTATCGCAATTAGGTTTGTATTTGCGAAAATAAAATTGCGGACGTTACGTCGTTTCGCAGAAATAAAAGCTAACAGATGAACAAGTAAATAAAACATTAAAGATATTTGATGAGTTAAATGTTTTGGAAACAATAGCCCTTAATTAAAGCTCAGTGGAATAGAAAAAGTTGTGAATGCCCTGGCAGGCTCAAAGTAACATAAGTCGTTACTGCCAGTCATCTTGGCTCTAGCAGACATCTGATTTGGCAGACAGTGAAGAAGCAAAGACCTTTGATAAGACTTGATTGAAGGAGCTTTGACGTTAATTTTGTACTAAAAAGGATAACAATTTTGTATTGAACAGATTTTTTTATGGATTTTAGTAAATGCGCTGTGCTATTATATTTTATCAATAAAGTAAAAACAACAAAGCATCAACAGCGCAATTTTAATGTAAAATAATTATTTTCAATTAAAACTGAATTACTCTTACCATCACTAAATTAAGATAACACCCAACAAAGATCGAACAAACGAATATTAATCCATCATCATTGTTATTTAAGCAGTAAAAGCAATTGTTAAAAGAAGTAATTCTATGTTAATGCAAATCAGTTTAAATTATATTAATAAAAACACAATATTCTTTTGTACTTTATTCCACTTTATTTAAAAGGTCAGCACCGGTTCCGCTCATTGCGAGCATTGTCAACTGATAAGAAATATAATTTAACAATGCTTTTTATACAAAAATATAAGTGGAAAAAAGTACGAAAGAATATTTTGTTTTTATTAATATAATGCCTTTCGACCAAGTATTGACAGTGAACACCCTAAAAGTTAAAATAATGCAATTTTAGGACTATCTTAATAATCAATAGATAAATATTTTTTCACCTATTGTAAAAGAGTTCTACTAAGTGAATTCAAAGCCAATCATTTAAAATATTAAAATGTGAACTTTCGTTGAGTCATTTTTTATTGAAATTGTATAAACGCTTTGAGCAATATAAAGAAGAGATTTGAAAAATATATAACATTAAAATCTCATATCATTTTCCATCTAAAAAATACACTTTTAGGGTGTTCACTGTCAATACTTGGTGGAAAGGCATTGTATTAATAAATTTAATTATGTTTATAATTACCATCATTCACCACTAATAATTTATTTGTCTGTGATGATTTTTAAATTATATGTTAGAGGTAATTAAGTATTCATTTTAATAACCTTTTAACTTAGTGATCTACTTATATTTTTGTTTATAAACGATACAAACTGTTTACTACGCGTCAGTTCAAGTACATCCGTGCACTTGGAATGCCTGAAGATGCCGAAAGGCGAAACCCGGGTCGTTAGCGACAAAACTCATGAAAAAGTACAAAATTCAAACAATTCAAATTTGATATGTTAGAGGTGTTAAGCATTTTATATTTTGTGTAATTACACAGTCACTTATACCGTAATTTGTTCATTACGATATAAGTGTATAATTACGTAATTCTTTTCAATATCAATTGTTGTTTACACCTTTTATTTAAACTAGCTGAAAGCCCGTTGCCCAGCAACGTGAGATTTTTGTTGCATAGTATTTAATTTAATTTAATTTTATGTTATTTTATTTTATGGTATTTAATTTAATTTAATTTTATTTTATTTTATGTTATATTATTTTATTTTATTTTATTTTATTTTATTTTATTTTATTTTATTCCATGTTATTTTATTTTATTTTATTTTATTTTATGTTATTTTATTTTATTTTATTTTATTTTATTTTATTTTATTTTATTTTATTTTATTTTATTTTATTTTATTTTATTTTATTTTATTTTATTTTATTTTATTTTATTTTATTTTATTTTAATTTATTTTATTTTTATAGTTAGCAGAAATTTCGTAAATTATTTAATATTTGGAATAATGTTTAAGTTTGCTAACAACAATTTTTCGTAGTAGCAGAAACTTCGGAAATTACTTAATTTTTAGAATAATGTTCAAGTTTGCTGACAACTATTTTTCGTAGTAGCAGAAATTTCGTAAATTATTGATTTTTTGGAATAAAGTTTAAGTTTGCTAACAACCATTTTTCGTAGTAGCAGAAATTTCGTAAATTATTGAATTTTTGGAATAATGTTCAAGTTTGCTAACAACCATTTTTCGTAGGAGCAGAAATTTCGTAAATTATTTAATTTTGCGCATATATCGACAGCCCTGCAGTTTTTTTAATTGTAAATTATTTAATATTTTGAATAATGTTCAAGTTTGCTAACAATCATTTTTCGTAGTAGCAGAAATATCGTAAATTATTATATTTTGGAATAATGTTCAAGTTTGCTAACAACCATTTTTCGTAGTAGCAGAAATTTCGTAAAATATTGAATTTTTGGAATAATGTTTAAGTTTGATAACAACCATTTTTCGTAGTAGCCGAAATGTCGTAAATTATTATATTTTGGAATAATGTTAAAGTTTGCTAACAACCATTTTTCGTAGTAGCAGAAATTTCGTAAATTATTAAACCTTTGGAATAATGTTCAAGTTTGCTAACAATCATTTTTCATAGTACCATAAATCGACCTCGGCGCATATATCGACAGCCCTGCAGTTTTTAAATTGCAAATTATTGAATTTTTGGAATAATGTTCACGTTTGCTAACAATCATTTTTCGTAGTATATATATTTTATTCAAATAATTTTCAAATACGCTAACAAATAAATTTCGTAAAAGAAGAAAAAGACCCGATGACATCAGTACTAGGGCATCCAATCCCGTTCAATTTTCTGATCCCGAAATTCCGGGATTGAGATGGCTGCGATCCCGGGATTTCGGGATTGAGAAATTTTGCGTAAATTCTCGAAATTTACACGAAATTGGCAAATCGGAGATTTCAAATTCCTCGATGAGCTAAAAAAAAAAAAAAACGACCTTTCGTGAGATTCTGGGAAAAAGTATACCAAATCGGAGATTTCAAATTCCTCGGTGAGCTAAAAAAAAAAAAAACGAGTTTCGGTGAGATTCTGGGAAAAAGTATACCAAATCGGAGATTTCAAATTCCTCGGTGAGCTAAAAAAAAAAAAAACGAGTTTCGGTGAGATTCTGGGAAAAAGTATACCAAATCGGGGATTTCAAATTCCTCGGTGAAAAAATCTCAATCCCGGGATCCCGGGATCCCGGGATTCAAAATAAATCAATCCCGAAATCCCGGGATTGGAAAAAGGCTTCGGGATTGGATACCCTAATCAGTACGCACACATTTGTGAAAAGTGAAAAGTAAAAAGTGATTATTATAGATTTTATTTTATTTAAAAAAGTGGAGACTGGTAGGTCAGGACACCTTACAGACACTCGGACCTTATCGGCTATTAATATATAGATTTATTTTTGTATAAATAACACTGTCTATGTATATTTCTAATCAGTTGACAATGCTCGCAATGAGCGAGACCGGTCTAGACCTTTTAAATAAAGCATGTAAATGCAAATCAGTTAAAATTATATTAATAAAAACACAATATTCTTTTGTACTTTATTCCACTTTATTTAAAAGGTCAGCACCGGTTCCGCTCATTGTGAGCATTGTCAACTGATAAGAAACATAATTTAACAATGCTTTTTATACAAAAATATAAGTGGAATAAAGTGCAAAGCAATATTGTGTTTTTATTAATATAATGCCTTTCCAACAAGTATTGACAGTGAACAACCTAAAAGTAAATTTGTATTAATCGAAATTGTCAAAGTCATCGGAATCGAATTCGGCAGTGTCGTAATTCGTACAATTTCAGCCGTCGCGTATACATACGGGGCACGGCTGGCAACAGATGATAACAGCCTGGCCAAACGAATACAATCGACTCGCAGGGTATTGTTTCCTCAAATAGGAAGTGGATTGTTCATTCGTTATTATTATTGAACGAGTGAAACATTCATAAGGACTACTGACTCCGGGATTAACAATCCGTGTTTATGTAGCTCGAATGACAATTGAACGGGGCCGAATGGCTGGCCAAAGAAAATACTACCGAAGCCAGTGAAAAGCGTGCGATGTTTACGAGGATAAAAAAAATATTAAGCCCGAGTAGTTAGATATTCAATAGTAATATGTATTTTTTACGGAAGTCAAATGGCAAATAGAAAAAAGTGTCTTAACTTTTAGACGATTTACCGGACGACTTCTAATTAAGGAATTCCAACAAAATGTGAAAAACGAATATTCGAAAATTTTATGCAGGAATTTAAGTTATTGTAACAGATTAAAAATAACAAAGTATTTTAGTTCTACAGTTTTTAATAATTTTATTCGTTGATAGCTATTTCGAATAAAATTATTAAAAACTGTAGAACTAAAATACTTTGTTATTTTTAATCTGTTATAAATGGAGTTCTACCAAGTAAATGCCAAATCAATTAATTAAGTTATTGTTTTTTAATACTTCTGGTGAGACGTGTGAATTGCTAACAACAATTTATTGTCACTGCTTACCTTGAGTAAGTGTTATGGTGTTTAAATAATCAGAATAGATTGTATCAAGATGTAATGTGACACCGAATGACATTTTTAGATTAATATTATGAAAGATTATTTTATCAATCATTGGAATATAAAAATACATGAATTTTGGAAGGCACCGTTTTTTCGTACATTTTTGATACTTTTTGGAACCAATTTATGAAATGATATGAAAATGAGGTTTTTTTTTACCCGCCACTTTCTGGAACCAATGTATCGCGTAAAAAAGGATAAGGTGTATTCAAATGTCAAATAATCGAACGAAATCCTCATTTTTTTAATTAAATATTTGACATTACAGCTTACGCCAACGCGTCAAATATTTTGAAGTTGAAAGATCATACGAGATATACTCGATGAGAATTTTTGAAAGCAACATGAGATTAACTCAAGGAGAATTTACTTCACAAACACCCACGTCTTGGATCTCAAATTAAAATTAAAAAAAATCCAATTTGACATTGACCTTATCGGGAATCGAACCCAGATCCCCCTGATCGGTAGAGCAAGCTCTAACCAACTATATCACAGCGGGCGACACCGGGAATACACGTATAGCCGGGCGACTGTCTATGTGTTGGATTTTGTGCGCGCTTTGCATTGGATCACTTAGTAACTAAACATTTCTTGCATATTTTTTTTTGCAAAGCTTAAGTTGAATGAAATCTTAGTTTTGCATTTTTTTGCGGAAAAAAACAAATCCCTAAATTTGTATGAGATTCACTCCCCCAATTACACTACCCCGACATAGGTGTAAATGGGGGTTTTACTGTATTTGCAAAAAACAGCAAATTATTATAATATGTACAAAAGAAAAAAACGCTGGCGACTCTGCACAGAAAATTTTGTAGAAATAATATCATTTTAATTTAAAGCAATATACATACAAAGTAAATTGAACATTAAACCAACAAGGCAAAAGACAAAAACCAATATATTTACAATAGTTTCAGGGGTGTTTTAATATGCAAATTACAATGGCAGTCACCAGACCGTAGGGACATCGCCATACGAAATAAAAGCTTATATATATATATATATATGTAACTGTATGTACAGGAGCAGCGAAAGAACCAGCTACCGACGGTTAAATACCCTTGTTTAAACTGTTAAAAAAGTAAAAAAGGTCACTACATAGAATTACGCTCATTGTGAACAAAAATGCAACGGGAGTTTTCGTTTGGAATGCAGAGTAGCATTATTGTGGCGGGCGCGTCTGTGATTAAAAAGTCCACTTCTCCACATGAAAAGCATTTTTTTCAGCGTTAATATTTGTTGAATTTAAAATAGCTGTGATGTTAAAATACATATCTCCGAAAACATTTAACTGCCTTTCAAATGCTTTGGCGATTATTTCGCTGTAAATCATTTTGATAAAAATATGTTATATTTTTAACGTTTTAAAGGTGTTTACTGTCAATTGTTGGAAAAGCATTATTCAAATAAAAATACTCATCTTTACTGATTCCATTTTTATTTAGTAATATCAGGACCGGTTTCGCTCATGACGTTCATTATCAAATGATAAGATAATACATACAATGTTACAGTCTTATTTATACAAAACAAGATACAATTAAAAGCGTGTGTAACAAACATTGGTATTGAAACGAATTTACAAATACAAAATACAAAATATGAATATGTGACAGTAAATTGACTAAAATTAAAAAAAAAAAACCTCCGAAATAAGTGGAGGCTAACAAAAAATTCGAACATAATTATAATCTTTGAAATTTATACAACATGATTTTTAATGTTAAATTAATACAATTATTAACTTGACGATGATTTAACTATTAAATTTTCTTAACGAGTAGTGAGTAAATATTCTAATTTATCATTTTTATTGTGTCCACTGTCTCGATGGAAATAAGACATTCTTTATTAAAATATCGTGATGTAATAATATAAGTTTTGCACAAAAGTATATACCATTTATAACTAAATATCTAAATATTAAATACTGTTAATTAATTGATTTGGCATTTACTTGGTAGAACTCCATTTATAACAGATTAAAATAACAAAGTATTTTAGCTCTACAGTTTTTAATAATTTTATTTGTTGATAGCTATTTCGGCTTGCGCCATCGTCAGAACTAGTTCTGACGATGGCGCAAGCCGAAATAGCTATCAACAAATAAAATTATTAAAAACTGTAGAGCTAAAATACTTTGTTATTTTAATCTGTTATTAAATACTGCATATTACTGTATATTCTTATATGAAGAAATGCTCTTCATAAGCAAATCCGGCCCCGAGCATATTAAATAAATGTGGAATCAGTACCTACAAAATAGTATTTTATTTATGTAACATACCTACATCACATTAAGCCTTTAAGGTGTTTACTGTAAATTATTAGTGGAATAATTCCACATAAATATATGAACCGGTTTCGCTGATTGCAAGCATTATAAACTAATTCAAAATGTACGAAACAGATCCTGACCCTAATCAATAATGTGGAATTATTACAATGTGTTAAAAAAGTCTAAATATTATTGAACATAAGTACCTGATTTAGAATATTGGAAAAGAAAAATCACATGCGTGTAACAGATAGGAAATTTTCCAAACAATAAAACGGATATATCAAAGTCGAGTGGGGAGCACGTAGAAAAAGGAAAGTTTGAAGTGCACTCTGTTTTATACCAGCTACCAATACAGAAAATACACCCTCACTCATCAGTACCGACCCGAAAGCTCATCGAAAAGCTCTACACTGACAAATCTGGCAACGGGCATGGAATGTATCACAAAACGCTAATCCTGTAAGAAAGACTGTTCAATTGGCCACTAATAGGATGCTATTGTTTTAATGAAAATTATTATTGACGAGGTTTTACTTTTATACAATATATTTATATTAATTATTAAACATGTGTATTTTAAAAAGCTCACTTTACTCAAACGATAAGAATAAAAATTACAATTGTTAAATTTCAGTCAGTCTGAAGATGTTTACCAAAATAGCAACACCATTTTTACTTCTAGTAAGTGATACAAAACGTGGCATTAAAAAAAATGTCACTTTAAATAAAATTATGCGAATAATTTTCTTGCGTATCTTACTTTAAAAAATGAGTAATTATAAAAGTTTTTTTTTGTGATAGATTTGAAATGGAGATTATGATTGAATAAAAAAACATTATTTTGTTTTTTTAAGATATGAATAATATCAGTAATACGGATGAATACAGAGAATATCTTAATTCAGAAAATGCATCTTTAATATTTTCGATAGATCGCTTAACTTTTTAAGACTGTCAATCTGCTCTTGTTGGGCAGACAGGTAGAAACTGTAATGTAAAAATTAACCTATACGTAAGATGTCTAAAAAGCAAAAAAAATCAGAGTTTGCGAATCATTTGATAGGAAGTGAGCACATTTTTGATAAAAGGGTTAATAATGATTAGCTGGGAGTTTTCGAACATTAGAAAAGTTATTTATAGAAAGTAGATCACAATTGTTGAATTTATTTCCATTGAGATTTACCACCTAATGAAAGTAATTAGTACAATTAAAGTTTGTATCTAATTCTTTCCCTGCGTCCATTAGAAAAATCGTAATTTATAACTTCGGAATTAAAATCAATCTATAGTTTATTCGTAAACCTTACGTTGATCTGATGATGCTTCTCAAAAAGGCAAAAGAGGTGTCACGTTTTGTAGCACAACAAGTGCAATAACAAGGTTATCAAGTTTAATTTTATATACATCTTCAAGGTATTAAATACGTATCTTTGCTCGATTAAGACCACTAAAATAGTTAACCTTTGTATGGCTGTCGAATAAAGTAAAGTAGGGTGTGCGCTGTGCATTAAGCTGAGCCATGGATCAACAATCGCAGAGAGATTTACGCGTCCCATTGTCTCGAGTTCGACGCTGAAAGATCCCGAATTATTGACACGGCAAAATAAAGGGATATCGAGTGTTGATCAACACTTGATTCCTCTAGTCGGCCATTTCTTTTCGCAGATAAGTTTCTTTGTTGAATTAGGAAGCGTTCTATTTTAGACGTATTTATTTGTAATTTTACCGAAATTAACGATAAGTAAATCAGAATAGAATATTGCAGCAAAACGTCAAAGAAAAGTGATAAAGCGTAATATAATTCAACTAGAAATTAACAATTAGCCGTGTTATTTTCATAAATCGAAGTCTACATTAATTCAAATCATGTTTAATTAAGTATTTCGACTGAAGGTGCTTGATGGAATTTCAATATCAAATTTGAATTGTTTGAATTTTGTAAAACTCATGGAAAAGTACAAAATTCAAACAACTCAAATTCAAATCATGTTTCTTTCTACTTTCGATGGATTCGGCGGTAACTTTGTGAAAGTTCATTTTAATACAAGATTTAAAATAACTTAGATTATTCCATATATTGTGCTACAAACTGTGACACGTGTTTCGTCTCCTTTAGAGGCATCTTTTGAGAATCATATATTTTTCTACTATCGATGGATTCGGTGGTAACTTTGTGGAAGTTCATTTTAATAAAGGATTTAAAATAACTTAGATTATTCCACGTATTGTACAACAAACTGTGGCACGTGTTTAGTCTCTTTTAGAAGCATCCTTTGAAGATTATTTTAAATCTCATATATCTTTCACACAAAATTGTCACATTTCTTTAATGTTTTTCAATTTTTTATTGACCGTAAGGTTTCGATAAAAGATTTTTTCCAGTTGTAATGGTGATAATTTTTATGTATTTTATGTGTAATAAAAGTGTGTAATATATAAATAAATATACTTATATATGTGAATTAACTGTACAAACAGATGGTTGAAAAAACAATAAATTAATTAAATAAAGAATATATATGTAAAGTGTAATTATTTTCTTCAACTAATTTTCTCAATTAATTTTTATTTGTCGAGCCATAAGAGTTAGAAGATTCGAGGAGAAATTGTATAAATAAAATATGCGATTGATTGTAAACAATCAAAAAGCTAAGTAAAAGCTCTTTTAGGGAAATACTCATAAAAAAATATTTGCTTCTACAAAAATATTCATAAAAGGGGTCCTTTATTGTCCCACCAATTTGAAGAAAATCAAACAAAACCGTTATGTTCTGCAAATATGAAAATAAAGCATAAAATTCAACCCCCATTCGATTATCGATAAAAAATGATGGTATCCATATTGAACTAAACGAAATGCAACGATCGTGAAAATCGCCTAAAATACATCCTCTAAAGAACGCAGAAAAATGCGTGCGCTAAGGGAGTCACGGAGAGCCTCTTTAAGTCGGATAGAGCCTTCGGAAAACGTCATTTTAAAAGCAGACTCCATGCGTCACAATAAGCAATGTCTTCACGAGAGATATTTTTTACATGAAAATAAATAAATCATAATAACGGAAAACGTAATATTATAGTAAGAATAAACGATTTTATAAAATTAACATATGATTTATTAATACAATAATAAAATCTTTTCCAACAAAAACATAACTATAATTCTTAAAACTACTCACCATTCAAATCTGTGGGCATTCCCATGGGCTAATATCCTTTTCGCCAGCAATGGCTTTAAGCTCAATGATACATTTATTTCTTATATAAACACGAAACATTCATTTAAAAAGCGTTAGTCCAAGTTCATCCGTGCACTTGAATGCTTGAAAATGCCGAAAGGCGAATCCCGGATCGTAAGTGACAACACTTGTATGAATGTACATAATTTGAACGATTCAAATTTTATACTGGAATAATTATGAAATGGGGCTCAATTCTTGACCTTGTCATTACATTACAAATAATTCTAGCTCGGTGTATACCAAATGATGCTTTAATAGAATAATTAGCAAGCGGAAGGAGAAAGGAAAAGAAATACTAAGACCCTTAAATATTGCATATTACAAGAGGAAAGTACATTTAAAACAAAGGTAGTATAGGTCAATGCGAATTGAATAAGTACAAATAAAACGATAAAAAAGCAGTTATAACTTTTAATTTTACCATTGTTTTTGTGTTATTGAAACATGTGGATTCACTAAAATGGGTAATTATAATTTAAGTATATTTATCACTCATATTGCTATGGCAAATTAACAATGATTGCAATATTGCCAATCAATTAAAAGTTTTATCAATATAAGACACCAAAATGTTACAATACAAACAAATTTTAGAACACTCAACGGTGTGAACGCACCTTAAAATGCAATACACTGGCTTGAGATAAAAGCAGGGGTGGCAAAACGCAGGAGTCTTATAAGTAGGGGGCTTCTTAGTGGAAGTGGCAAGGACTGATCTTAGAGGGTGGAGGTAGTAGCGCACGTTTACCAGAAGGGTGGAAGGCACGACGCTAACTTATGCCAGTCGAATTTTGCATACGATGCACAAGATCAGCAGGAAAATGTGCCACTGTTGTCGGAAAGGCGAATAAGAATTGTATGAGAACAAAATACAGACAACTTCATTACTATAGATACCATCATCAGCAGCACATCAAAATAATGAACTGATATAATTTAGGATTTCGACTGAAGGTGTTTGGTGGAATTTCAATATTCAATTTAAACGTTCAAATTATGTACATTCACACAAATTTGTGTGAATTTGTGTGATTCAAATTTAATAATGAACTGAGTTTTTTTAAAATTTAAAATTTGAATTATGACCTTCAATCAACATATCATCTTAACTAATTTTCAGTTATTCTTGTTTTAGTCTTTTTTTGAACAAGATAATATCCTTTCAATGTTTGTCTAATTTGATGATACTATTATATAATATATGAACAATGATGAACTATTCCAAATTATTACGAAACTTTTCTACGAGAACTGTTTGTACTCAGTAGCTCAACCTCTATTTTTCCAAAGAGTGTAAGTAGGGATAGAAGGATAAGGCTAGGATAGGACTATTGTTTAACTAATCGCTCGTGCTGTGCCCATGAATGATAGAAAGGGTGGGAGGGAAATTGAGACATCACAAGCACCCATGTCTTCGAACAGAAAAATATCAAAAATAAGGTAAAAATAGAGTTCTACCAAGTAAATGCCAAGTCAATAAATAAATCGTTCAGAAAAATTATGTTCGTACTGGGACTCGAGCCCGTAAGATCCGGCACGGAAGCCAACAACGCTAACCGCTGCGACATAGGATCCGACAGGTACGGGTTCAAAAATCTATGTGATTAGTAACATAATGTGATCTTCTGGTCGATGTAAGAATTTGTGCTTAAAAGTATGGATATTTAAGACTCCTATATTCCTTCATACCCATATAAGAACTGTGCGTAATGAGAACAGATAACGAATCATAAATTGGATTATTGAACTATTCTTATATAAGCAATCTCTAAATGAAGATGAACGACAGAATAACAAGCATTTCTCGTAGAAAAACCAAAATAAGAAAAGCTGTATTATATTTTTGTGCTCTGCATTGGGAGCAGACAAAGTGTTGAAATATGACTATAGCCATATACAGTTTCGTTAATTTAGTTAAAAGTAAAAATGAAATGATATAATTTCCCCGTATATGGCCATACCATAAATAACATTGTTGCCGCATTCGCACAATCGTAGTGATAATCGAAGAGCACGAGGCAAAAGTTTATGAAATGTAGCCCAGCTCGAGCGCGTTAAAAAGGGCCGTAAAAATACTAAAACAAAAAAAAAAGTTCGATGATATACTGATTTTCACATCTCGGCAACGATTATATATTTTCATTCCGCGTTGCAAGTCGCTAATGGTTGCCGAGGGCTTTAAAGTTTCGCGTGTCCTCGAACACGCGTTTGCCACCCCAGGACTACAGCATACATACGTAAAGCTACGTCTTCACAAGTTTGGAACAAAACTCTGATATTTATTTATCTAGGGACCGTTACAATACTGTAATACGAACCGCCAAGTCTTTAAGTGATCCTGAGTGAATCTTATCACTACAAACTGATCATAAACTTAACGTTGTTACGCCTCTAAAAACATCTGCTAGTACCAAACGTAAGGATGTGGCGGTTGGTGGTGGAAATTGCAAAATGTATATTAACATATCAGTACTGTCATGACAAAAAATCAAATCTTTCAAAAAACTGTCATAAAAGTAAAACATATCTTTATGACAGTTTTTACTATTCAAATTTCAAATCTGTGGGCATTCCTATGGGCTAATATCTTAATATTTAATAGGTGTAATATTATAATTGTAATTTGAATTATGATGTTAGAGTAAATAACATGATGCATTGTGTATATCTTCGGAGCCAGTATATATAGCTGAGAAAAATGTAAGTTTAATCATAGTTATGGCGATGGCGAAAACCGAAATAGCTACAAACTAATAAATTAAAAACTGTAGAACTAAATACGTTGCTATTTTTACCCTATTATAATGGAGTTCTACCAAGTCAATAAATAATATTCTTTTCACCAGGAAAGGCTTTAAACTTAATGATACATTTATTTCTTATATAAACACGATACATTCATTTGCAAGCTTCAGTTCAAGTTCATCCGTGCGCTTGAACGCATGAAGATGCCGAAAGGCGAAACCCGGGTCGTGAGTGACAAAATTTGTGTGAATGTACATAATTTGAACGATTCAAATTTAATATTGAAATTCCACCAAACACCTTCAGTCAAAATCTTAAATTATATATTTATGCTAAAAGCATAAGCATAAAAATTTCGACACTTTTGGGTATTGTGGACGATGCTTAGAAAACCGCCTATCCAGGAAGTCAGCAGTCGCCGCCCATCAAAGTGGTTATGTGGGCTGACGCAACTGTATGCTAGGGCGGCAGTCTGACATTCAAAACAATAGTATTATTCTAAAATGTGCCGTCTATTTTATCTGTTTACAAAAGATATTCTATTTGAAGCAAATTCTATAAAAGGTACATAATAACAAATATGAAATAAAAAAAACTCTTACTTATTTGAAGAAAAAAATGTACTTATTGACTTTACAATCACTTTTAAGGTGTTCACTGTCAATACTTGGTGGAATGGCATTATAATAAAAATAATAAAACATTTTTAGTACTTTTTCCACATAAAATTTATTAGATCAGGACCGGTTTCGCTCATCGCGAGCATTATCAACTGATAAGAAAAATACATAAACAGTGATATTTATACAAAATTAAATTGAAATAAAAAGGTGTAAGCAACTATTAACAATTTAAAGGATTAGCAAATTACATTATAATTACACAAAATTAAAATGCTTAACACCCATAACAATTAAAAAATCATCATCAAAGAATAATAAATCTAAGTGGCAAACGATATCAATTATAAACACAATTAAAATTTGGGAAATTTTTACACAAAGTGAAACACTACATTACTAAAGTAAATATCCTAATGATGATTTGGTGTTTTTCCCGTTTTCAAGCAATGATGTACTTCAACAAAATCAGCAGTAATGAAGATTCTGAAAAAGACATTTTAAAAACCATATCAATTCTTACAAAAGGAACAGCACCTTCAGCACCTTCCTATAAACTAGCTAAAAATGCGAACCTATTTTTTAAATATAAATTAAATTTCAGTCCTAAATTTAGTATTAAAAATTCGATTGAGTTAGTAAATAAAATTAAAGATATCTCAGTGCCTTTAAATTCTAAGCTTGTTTCTTTTGATGTAGTAAGTTTATTTACGAGTGTCCCTATACCTGAGTTAAAGTTAGCTTTTTTAGACTTTATAGATAGTTAAAATCTTAATCCCTTGTTAGTTAATGATATTAAATCTATTGTCAATTGTTGTATTGACCAAAACTTCTTTAAATTCAATGATAAAATTTACCAACAGTTGAATGGGTTGGCAATGGGTAGCCCTTTGTCTCCTATTTTAGCTGATTTTTTCATGGATTTTTTAGAATCTAAAATCAGTAATTTTGATCTCTTTAGAAATGTCATTTACTGGTATAGATACGTAGATGACATCTTAGTACTTTGGGGAGGTACAGAGAGACAACTTAATCAATTCTTAAAACTTATAAATAACGTTAACCCGCATATTCAATTTACAATGGAGTTGGGGTTGAATAAAATAAACTTTTTGGATTTAACGATCGAGATTATTAATAATCGGCATTGTTTCAGTATATTTAGAAAAGATTCATACTGCGATAACATCATTAACAATTCTTCCAGACATCATATCTCGCATAAATTAGCAACCTTTCATTGCTTTATTCATCGTCTCTTGTTGATTCCGATGACTAAAGCTAGTTATGATCTTGAGTTAAATACGATAAAACAAATTGCGTTGAATAATGGTTATGATTCGGATTTAATAGATCGTCTTTTATTTAAAAAAACACAAAAAACTAGCTTTGCTAAATGTAAGCTCTAGTTTGGTGATTAATGCACCAGCTGTTGAGAAACAATGGGTGAAATTGAGCTACTTGGGTAGTGTTTCAGAAAAGATTTCAAGGAAATTCAACAAAAACCTTTTTAATGTCACTTTTTATAATTCTTTTAACTTACAACGCATTTTAGTAAATTCTAAAGATAAACTCAACATTCTTAACCAAAGTGGCATATATTTAATTGATTGTGATTCTTGTGGAGCCAGATATATTGGTCAAACGGGAAGAGCTTTTAATATCAGATTTAAAGAACATCTAGCCTGCTCACGTAAAGGGAATGAATTATCTTCATTTGGGAACCATTTGTTCCTAAATAAGCATACATTTGATATCTCTAAAAACTTTAAAATCCTGCATGTAAACAGTAAATTTTTAAAACTTGATAAACAAGAGATTTTAGAAATAAATAGACATAAATTCTTGCCGGACTCTAATTTATTAAATGAACAGCTTGTATTTGCATCATCACCCTTGTTATATCCGTTTCATTAACATAATTCTAGCCTATGTTAACTGCTCTTCTATATTATTTATATGTTTTTCAAAATTTATTCCTTTTGTAAGAATTGATATGGTTTTTAAAATGTCTTTTTCAGAATCTTCATTACTGCTGATTTTGTTGAAGTACATCATTGCTTGAAAACGGGAAAAACACCAAATCATCATTAGGATATTTACTTTAGTAATGTAGTGTTTCACTTTGTGTAAAAATTTCCCAAATTTTAATTGTGTTTATAATTGATATCGTTTGCCACTTAGATTTATTATTCTTTGATGATGATTTTTTAATTGTTATGGGTGTTAAGCATTTTAATTTTGTGTAATTATAATGTAATTTGCTAATCCTTTAAATTGTTAATAGTTGCTTACACCTTTTTATTTCAATTTAATTTTGTATAAATATCACTGTTTATGTATTTTTCTTATCAGTTGATAATGCTCGCGATGAGCGAAACCGGTCCTGATCTAATAAATTTTATGTGGAAAAAGTACTAAAAATGTTTTATTATTTTTTTTTATGACTTTACAATATTGAATTTAGTCTTAAGATGTTTTTAATTGTGATGAAAATACATATTTTATAATACATTTCCTTTTGATTTCAATAACTACAATAACAAAGTAAATATTAAATACAATAACTTTAAATAAAACGATAAATCAAATAAATAAATACAGATAAACATACTTTATTTTTTTTAATTTAAGATTTCGACTGAAGGTGCTTGGTGGAATTTCAATATTTTATTTGCTAAGCGTCAGTTCAAGTTCATCCGTGCACTTGAATGCCTGAAGATGCCGAAAGGCGAAACCCGGGTCGTTAGTGACAAAATTTGTGAGAATGTACATAGTTTGAACGATTCAAATTTAATACTTTATTTTGTTGTACGTAACATTAATGTTTAGATAAGATTATCTAAATTGGATTCAGTGCCTAGAGATAGTCTAATTAGCATTAATTGATAATGGTTGACCTGGAGCAATATTTCTGTAGCGTTATGTTATCGCACATGCTAAGTTTCACATAAGCTTACAAGAGATCTATGAAATTTAACAAGTTATCAAAAAACTTAAATAAAACATAAATTCTTCATAGCTCTTATTAAATGGATCTTATGAATGTATAAATGATTGACATAACTAATTTCACCACCGTATGATGAGGAATATTTTATATATAGTAAGAATAAATGAAAATATCAATTTGTGTCATAGCTACACAAAATTTTTAGCATGTAATTTTATAATAGAAGTATTCTTTCTAACAAAACTTTGATATATTATATATCGACTGTGAAAAGGAAAAAGGACGAAACCCACACATACCAAATTATACAGGAGGCACAAAAAACGTGTTTCGATGATTTTGGGCCAAATGCAAATTATTAAATATACACAACCTTAAGGTGCACGGAGACTTTTAAACTAGTGTTTAATTGACATAATCTAATATTAATAAAAGAAATTGTCTAGGAAAAACCTTTTTTTTCAGACTTTTTCTTGGTTTCAATTTTCACAAGCTCATCTTTTTTTAAACTTAAACGCTAAATTTAGATACTAATTCGGCATTTTCAGCTTACATCTTTTTGATAGAACGTGTATCAAGTTTCATACATTGTGATTATGGAAAAAAGCTGTTTTGAAAAAATTGTAGGTTACGTCCTTTTTCCTTTCCACAGTCGATATTATGATCGATTATTTACCATTTGAATTTCAACTAAAATTGCATTATTACGAAAATCGATACTTTTATCATCGTGAGCAGGGGCGAAAATTACCCACCCACTTACTACATTACATGTGTATATTTATTCTAATGATTTACACTCTTTTTTACACGATTTCGAAATAACACGGTTCACTAAAAATAATGAATACCATACTTTTACAAGAACTATTTGTTCTACCACAATTTCAGATAGACACAAAAAAAAACACGAAGATTACAGATTTACCGTTAACAAGAAATTTAGCAATATAGGGCAGTAATTACAAACGACTTTAGACAGATTTTTAGATACTAAAAAACTTCATATGTCAGACATTTATAGCTGGGAAAGCGATTTATGTCAAGTCACTCACAAAAGTAGCGGTAAAAAACATTGTTTTTATTAATTAAAATACATAAATATTATGAATTATATTTTTTTAAATAATTTACTTATTGGGTCATAATAATAACCCTTTTTACATTTTCTATTCCACAATGTTTTTCTTATATTATATAACACGGATTTTTTAATTCTGCGAACCAATCCTATTTTTTTTAAGCGATAACTTTTTTACACAGTTTTTTGTAGAACGTATTTACCGTGTAAAAAAAGAGTTGGATGTTCATTATTTCTTTAAGTGTAGATTCAGACAAATAAAGGCATTATGATAAATTGAAATTTATCTAACGTTATGACGATGGTATATTGCAAGTAATACCTGGTATATTAAATGAAATATAATCAAACTTATGGAAAAATCACTATGTAAACAATTTCATAGCAGAACCGGTAGTTTTGTAAAGTGCTATCGACGTATAAACAAAAATTTCAATGGACATCGAGAATGAACTAGAATAAGTAATGAGAAAAAGGACCTATGTTACATATACATATGCAGTGGGGTTTTAGTACGGAATAAAAATGGTAAGAGGGTTGAGGAATAGTGAAAATTTTAATAGTTCTCTTGATAGGAAACGCCGCGAGCAACTTTTATTGAGCCGCATAGTGAGAAAAAAGTTTAAAAAATATAGCTATGTCGATTGCGAGTCAGTGGCGTTTACAAATAAAAAACAGTTGGAATAACTTTTGTGATATACATTGCTAGCTGGTTTTCAGTGTCTACTTCAAACACAAAAACTCATATTGTGTAGCATTCAAACAGAACATGGAAAAGAAAGAAGTAAATCCGTGGCTTATACAATTCAGAGGTTAAACTTATATGTGTGATTATAAATAACGAAGAGTACTTGTAAGTTGATCGATAGCTATTTATGTGTAAATGTTGCGATGCGGTAATTTTAAGGCCTCCAATTTCGGGATTAATTAAGGGTAAAATGTGAAAAATTCTTGAAAAGTTTTTGAAAACCGGCAACCGGGCAAAATCCCAAATTTTTCATCTTGGGAATTCGATGAATTCCTAAGTTTTTTGAAATCGGGCAGTGAGAATTTTTTTTTGGACTCTGGAAAAGACCTGAAGACAATTATTTTTGAAATCTCGAATTTCTTCACAATTTTATGATCAATAATCATGATTGGAAAAATTGTGAATCCCGATTATCCAGGGATTACAAAAAGGGTTCGAAATTTGATGCCTTAGTAGTTTCCTCCAAATATATATCGCCATATGTTTTTATCTACTAAAAACATATCGTATTTTTAGCTTAGTTATTAACAATGACTTAATTATTGAAATGAAGTTTATCATTTCTAATTGTCAAAGAATATTTATCCTATAAAGTTACTTATGTAAAACTTATCTATTTCAATGTAGTAAGGATGTGTTTATAATATAAAAGATGAAGAGTAGTGCCCTTCACTGTAAAAAATGAAAGCTCATTAATAAGACCGAGATATTGAAAAGCATGCATTTTCAATTAGCGAAAGCACAACTATGCAATTCGAAAGTTCTCTTGAGGCAAAGCGCATTTATTACAGTTTTTAAATATACAGAAATGCGCATTCAGAACTGTATATAAATTTTACTTAAAGCGGTAGAAAATTATTTAAAATGGCAAATAAAGAAATAACAGTCACTCAAAGCTAGAAATATAAATGAAACTTATGCGAAGAAATAATGAGACGCTAGATTTTACGCAAGAATAAAATCATTCCCTTTTAACTTTAAGCGTTTTTTGTTTTGTTTAAAGCCTCTTCACTAAAATAGTGAATCAAGCTAAAAGTGATTCAAATATTAATAAATAAACGTAGACAAATGTGTCGCCTGCTGTGGCCCAGTTGGTTAGAGCTTGCTCTACCGATCACGCAGGTCTGGGTTCGATTCCCGGTAAGATCACAAAGAATTTGAGAATTATTCTATTCAAAGATGTTATCGAAGACTGGGTGTTTGTGATGTCGATTCACATCATTTCCTCTCCTCAGATCATTCTGATCTTTAAATAAATGTGTGTAGTAATAGCGATTAGTCAACCACTAGTACTGTTCTAGCCTTATCCTTCTGTCCCTACTACTCACTTTGAAAAAAAATGAGGTTGAGCAACTGAGTAACAAACAGTTTTCGTAATAAAAACTTCTGTTGTGATACCTCCATTAGGAGGCTATATGCTCCACATTGAAATCGAACATGGATAAAAAAATATTTTAAAAAATGTGTAAAGAGTCGTTATCAATTTCAACAGAAAAGATTTCAAGAAAATTCAACAAAAACCTTTTTAATGTCATTTTTTATAATTCTTTTAACTTGCAACGCATTTTAGTAAATTCTAAAGATAAACTTAATATTCTTAACCAAAGTGGCATTTATTTAATTGATTGCGACTCTTGTGGAGCCAGGTATATTGGTCAAACGGGAAGAGCTTTTAATATCAGATTTAAAGAACATCTGGCCTGCTCCCGTAAAGGGAATGAATTATCTTCATTTGGGAACCATTTGTTCCTAAATAAGCATACATTTGATATCTCTAAAAACTTTAGAATGCTGCATGTCAACAATAAATCGTTAAAAATTGATAAACAAGAGATCTTAGAAATAAATAGACATAAATTTTTACCTAACTCTAATTTATTAAACGAACAGGTTGTATTTGCATCATCACCTTTGTTATATCCGTTTCATTAATCTAATTCTAACCTATGTTAACTGCTCTTCTATATTATTTATGTTTTTCAAAATTTATTCCTTTTGTAAGAATTGATATGGTTTTTAAAAATGTCTTTTTCAGAATCTTCATTACTGCCGATTTTGTTGAAGTACATCATTGCTTGGAAACGGGAAAAACACCAAATCATCATTATGATATTTACTTTAGTAATGTAGTGTTTCACTTTGTGTAAAAATTTCCCAAATTTTAATTGTGTTTATAATTGATATCGTTTGCCACTTAGATTTATTATTCTTTGATGATGATTTTTTAATTGTTATGGGTGTTAAGCATTTTAATTTTGTGTAATTATAATGTAATTTGCTAATCCTTTAAATTGTTAATAGTTGCTTACACCTTTTTATTTCAATTTAAATTTGTATAAATATCACTGTTTTATTGTTTTTCTTATCAGTTGACAATGCTCATCATGAGCGAAACCGGTCCTGATCTAATAAATTTTATGTGGAAAAAGTACTAAAAATGTTTTATTATTTTTATTAGTAAACTTAAAGTTACGCAATGTAAATAATAGTAATGCAATAAAAAAATGGAATTTGGAGATAGATATTGAATGATTATTGGGAAAACTGTACATATTTGAATCAATATGATTATTAATCTAGCTTACCCAATTTCGTAAAGGCCGAATAATGTTATATCCGAAGAATTTTAAAAAGAATATTCCAAAACAAAATGCGTAACATATTCATATGACAAATTGAAAGTGACATGTTGTTCGCCGAGATTGTCTGCCGCTCTGATCCTATGAACAGATTCCTGTATAAATAAAATATTTATACTTTCTTCGATGCGCATTACCTTTAACATCTACTGAGCACCGAGTGAGTGAATGGGGTTGGGGGAAGGTGTCTTGTTCCGATCAAAATTAACAACCCGTTGTCTTCAAACAGGAGACGCAAGAAACTGGTTACATTTACGAAATTGAAGGGTAATAGCAATTTAGATTGGTAACATATTTGCAATAATTAAAATGATGCAACAAAGCGTTTACATATAATTAAAATTAGTTACATTTAGAATTTCGTAAAACTAAAAAAACTGGAATAATAATTTCTTATTTAATCATTGATAGGTATTATAAATGATGGGTATGGTTTCCGCTACACTGTCAAAAAATAGTTCGATCGATTAACACATATTTACTACAGCGATTATTACGGCCTCTTCAAAAAAAAACTCTTTCGGTTAATAGATGAATATAATTTTGAATACAATATCGACTATGGAAAGTAAAAGAACGTAACCCACACATTTTCCAGGAGGCACAAAAAACATGTTTTGATGATTTTGGGCCATATGCAAATTATGAAATATCCACAACCTGGAAGTGCACGGAGACTTCTAAATTGGTGTTTAATTGACATAATCTAATATTAATTTAAGAAATTGTCTAGAAAAAAGCTTTTTTTCAGAATTTTTTCTTGGTTTCAATTTTAACAAGCTCATCTTTTGTCAAACATAACAGCTAAATTTAGATGCTAATTTGGCATTTGCAGCTTGCATCCTTTTGATAGAACGTGTATCAAGTTGGATACATTGTGATTATCAAAAAAAGCTGTTTTGAAAAACCTGTGGGTTACGTCCTTTTTCCTTTCCACAATCGATATGAAATATTACAAGAAAATAACGTATATTGAAATTAAACATTTGTGTTTTAATTGTTATAATATATCACAAGGTATGAAAAAAAATCTAGAATTAGTAAGAAATATTTTTCTGGCACATAATAATTAAATAAGTACAGAAAGCTTAAGCCGCCTGTGTGGTGGAGTGGTCAACGTCATTAGCTTCGGTTACGGAGGTCACGGTTTCAAATCCCAGTACGGACAGTTTTATAAATTAATTTTTCAATCGATTTATGAATTTCCGTTCGAAGACATGGATGTATGTGATGTCTTGAATTCCTCCCTTCCATCCAATCATATGAACGGGGTGTATAGAGAGCGACTTCTAACCACTAGTCCTGTCCTAGCCCTATCCTTCTATTCCTACTCTCTTTTGAAAAAGAGAGGTTGAGCAGCAAGTAACAAGCAGTTCTCGTAGAAATACTTCTGTTGAGATAAACTCCATTGGAGTCCATATGCTCCACATTGGGAGAGAACATGGTAAAAGAAAAAAAGCTCTCCAGTTCTTGATATGCTGCCGCAGATTATTTTTTTCCCCAGTTATTATAAATGCGGGTTGTTAGTGCTCAGTCAATCACATCTCGCCTTTTCACGGCTGAAAAACTGACGACCCCTTCTTTATAACTACGTTGAATAGTTGATAATTCAATTTCATCGATATTGCTCAAGTCTTAGGATGTATTGAAAATAAGTTAAGTAAAATTCACAGAAAAACGTAAAGTAAAATAATAATTAAAGTTTCAAATTACGAAGAGTTATTAATTTTTCCTTAATTTTGAAATAAAATTTCCATAATATCCATAAAAAAAACCTAAATATTTGATGAAACATCATTTATTTTTTTCGATAGAATGAACTTCGGTTGAACCAGTGAGATTCGCAATACAGATAAGGGGGTTTCAAATTGCATTGAAAGAGAATTTCCACAACATCCGCCGGGGCACGGCGGGGGACGCCTTACGGAAAAGAGAATTGGAAAATTAGCCCGATAACTAGGCACCGTCTTGCAGATCAGTAGCGAGAGGAACCGGAGGTGAAAGCCCCCTGACGTTATTTTGATGGCCTCCCGTTTGACGAACGGGAGTGGAAAATATGGCAATATCGAAATGTGACAACGTTGTGGTGCAGCCCCCTCGCAAAAAACAAGCCAGTCTTCGTTTTCGAATCAAATGGGTAAATTGCATCAATCGTTATCGAATTTCATAAAACTTCGTTCATTGGCTGTAGCTTTTCAAAGGAACAAGACAGAAGTGCATTACCTGTGCGGTGAATGGCAACTAAGATTGATTGAGCTTGGATTACGAAACAATAATATTAACTGCACACTCACAACGAATGTCACATTTATAATGCTTAAATTAATAAAACATATCTAATAATTTATCGATTTCTGTCCGAGTTACTGTCAACCGTTTGGAAGAAGTTATTTCAAACAAACTATCTGTTTTATATTATAAATCAGTGGAGCGGAACCTGTGGCCTTTTGGCTACTCTGATGCGGTCTTTTGACTTGATCAAAATATTCAATTTTATTAAAAAATTATACCCAAGCGTTTAGAAAAAGAGCGTAATCAACCAGTGGCGGTTCGTGACCTAAAATCTTGGGTGGGCTAGAGAAAAGTTTAGCATTGTATACTATTTACGAAATTGTGCATGTTTCCATTTCACATTATACACAAGACATAGCATTGTCTTATATTGACAGAGGAAAATCAAAACAAAGATATTGTATTAATTTGGGAAAGGTTAGTTACGTTTAGAAATGTATTAATTTTGTTCAGCGGCCGAATTGCTGTTCATTTTTAATCAGCCATATAAAGTCTTTTTTCTACACATTTTCGGTGAAAAATTCAGGTCGGGCTAAGCCCACCTAGCCCAGTACGTAGAACCGCCACTGTAATCAACCCATCACATGTTCTACAGCCGACAAAAAAGAGGGACGGTGTCAACTTTTTATTTGTTGCACCCTTATGTTGAATCAAATAAATGAATGTGGTTCCCCACCCATGTTATAGATAAACCTAGCCAATGTTTTTGATGAGGTTTATCTATTCATTTATCATTACCTATGATTCCATAGACTGAAGAAGAATCACATTAACGAAGTTTTCACAATGTCTATGTATCCACAAAAGCAAGCAGCGGATTTGTTTGATTTACGGATAAATAGATTACCGTTACGTTAGTGTGGTTTTAGGTTTAAAATAAATTGACACACACGCCAGTGTTGTGGCGGAAAATGTAATCAGTACGAGGCAATATTTTGCTGCGGGCTGTTGGGTCTCTCTACGCTCACCGGGAGATACAATATCAATGTTCGTCCTGTTAAACTCGGGGCCCGCTAAGTAAGGCATTACAGTATACGCTTATAAAATTGAGTATCTAAATAAAGATACGTTAATAACAAAGAGCTGTTGATTGATTAGTTATAAGTGTACATATCTATCTCATCTATTCAAATCATATCTTTCGATAATTAACAGTTTCCAACGTTAATTTTCTGTCGATTGTTGCAGGCGGGTGGGTCGTTGCAATCTCGGTTTCTGTTCCTGCGAATAAAGACTGACATTTCTAAGTACACCCATACCTTGCTTTACGGCCTAGATACGTTCCACAAAACTTGACCGCAAAGCGAAAAGTCATATAAGGAATCAATTATTCTAATACAAATTCATACAAATTCAATGGGATCGGTTCCAAATGTCCCTAATTGTTTACAATTTGTCCAGTTAATGTGTAACAATCAGTAATACATATGTATGTACATAAAACACTCACATCGACATCGAAAAAAATGCCGTAAAAAGAGCGGCCGTATAGCGAGGTATGGGTTAGGGTATCCAATCCCGAAGCCTTTTTCCAATCCCGGGATTTCGGGATTGATTTATTTTGAATCCCGGGAGATTTTCTCACCGAGGAATTTGAAATCCTCAATTTGCTATACTTTTTCCCGGAATCTCACGGAAACTCGTTTTTTTTTAGCTCACCGAAGAATTTGAAATCTCCGATTTGGTATAATTTTTCCCAGAATCTCACAAAAACTCGTTTTTTTTTTAGCTCACCGAGGAATTTGAAATCTCCGATTTGGTATACTTTTTCCCAGAATCTCACGAAAACTCGTTTTTTTTTTTTAGCTCACCGAGGAATTTGAAATCTTCAATTTGCCAATTTCGTGTAAATTTCGAGAATTTGCTCAAAATTTCTCAATCCCGGAATCCCGGGATCGCGGCCATCTCAATCCCGGAATTTCGGGATCAGAAAATTGAACGGAATCCCGGGATTACGGGATCCCGGATCCCGGGATTGGATGCCCTAGTATGGGTGTATAAACAATCTGGATTTTACCTTTCGGTATTTTTATGCGATCAAGTGCACGGATGAAGTATATCCAAATTCAATATTGAAATTCGAAATCTTAAATTATATATATAAACATATTAGGATTTTGACATGCAACATATTGATAAACTATGTATGTAGTTGATGTTTGATCGAACATTTCGTTTACGACCAGTACACTTTTAACCTAATATTTCCGTGATTAAGAATTGTTTAAAAGAAGATTATTGATTAATTTATCACTTTTAAGGTATTCATGTTAAATGATTGACTTAACCCTTCAGAGACGAGAGCTTTTTTTCGATAAAAAAAATATTTGTTTAGCCATATTGAAGTAACGGATAACTTTTATTCGTAATAAATTAAAAAAAAAAAAAAACAAATCGTTGTATAGACACCCCGCATGACTATATGATCATGCTCATCCTTTTATTACCGTGTAATATTGTGTAAAGACAAAAGTGACCGTATGGGCTCGCAAACATTCGGGGTTGAAATATAGCTAAATGTGATTTTTTTAAAAATATTTACAATTTAACCTCTTTAGATCAACATAATTTCAATACAAATATATTAGAAAAATAACTGTTAATAATTTGATAAAAAATAACTAAGAGTTTCATAAAGTCCATTAAAAAAAACGGAAATTCAAAAAATCGCATGTGCTTTTGATGGCCGTTTCTGTCCCCGCGGCTGATGACTAACTGAAGTCTGTACCCTTCTTAACCAAATATGAGTAAAAGCAACGATATTCAGGTAGAAAAAGGATGAATAGTGGGATCAATAGACAACGGTGTTTGCTGTTACCATATGGTCACGCTCGTCCTTGGAGGGTTAATGACTAAATAAATAATGACTTCGTGGTTTTGGGAGTGAATATATTATATTAAATAATATGTTTATTAAAAATTTTCCATGCCATTCTTCGCAATTACTCCCACCATTCGAGAGCACATTGATTAATTTTTTTTTTGTCAATTCTAAAAAAACACTTTTTTTTCTAACTTTTTCACAAAATTTATTAAATATTATAATACGGTTTCGATCATTTATTCTAACTTTATCAATGTGACAAGTTATTAATGATTTTGTGGGATGATTATCGTTCAAACAAAATATGAAAGACAATATATGGCCATATAAATACGGATGCTACACACAAAAAAAATATTTTAATATTGCTTTAATTATATTCCTTGCTTTACTAGAGAACGGGCCTCGTCGTGAAAATGTCTGCGCGCAGTCAGCCACGGCGTATACACGTACATAATATTAAATCTTTACCAGCGCAGCGGAGAAATTACCAAGTGTGATAGAAAATGTTTGAATATATTATTATATGGGAGGTAATTATGACAAACACGCCACGCTTGTCACGGCAAAGTAATTTTAATGATGAACAATTTTGTGACGTTAGCGAAAGATACAAATATGAGAGATGAGGTAAATATATATATATGAGAAGAGATGCATAAGACCACCTAATAAATATCTCCTGGAGCTTTAAGTACCAAGGCGCGTTAGCACCATAATTCTTCGAGTCTCTTTCATCGCTAATGCTTTGGGCAATTGTATTCTCTTACTATCGTTGCAGACGGAAGAGCGTGATCGCTACACAGGTCAGAAATCCTTAGTGAAGCCAGTTCAAGGGGACTCCAAATGCATTTATTTGCAAATCACATTCTTAATGCCTCCCTTCATACTATACCCATACATGTACAAGCACATGCGCATACATATGTACACAAAAAAGTCAACAAAAGAGAGTCATTTTTATGATGCTAAGTTCGTTCTTAAAACGAATATTAATATTAGACGAAACATAAAATCTATTGGTGGGTCGTCGAGCAGAGCTAAAACGACTCTCAGGCATTGTTGTGAAGATTAGAGATCGTTGGGCTATAATGTTTTCTTACCTAGCTGTGAAACTTTTGAGATATTTCACGAACTCGCGGATGGTAGGAGTTACGCATGTACCACGGGGCGTAACATATCTGTCTCAGTGATTTATTTCGAACAATCTGAAGAGTATATTCATATGTTTGTAGTGAAAATAAGTCCATATTGGAGTAGTGTACACCATGATTGGTCGAATGATTTCTGTATAGATAATAATTTTACAAGCAGGGTATCAGGTAACTTTGCTGTAAATATTTAAATGACGTTGACTATGAGTTGTCAATAAAATGAACGCATTTTTACAGCAATCGTAACTCAGTTGTCACGAAAAAAGCATTTGTAAAATCCATTCTCTATTTGACGTGACAGTGCTGTCTATAAACCTAATAAAATTTCGACAAACGAAAGACAGTTGAAGGTTGGTGAAGAAAATTAAATACAATATTTGAATCAGGCTAATTCAGTTTACATTATTAAGTCACGATTTTTATAAAATACAGCATTAAACACCCTCATTGAAATTGTGAATATTTTTGTACAAATAGTTGAAACCAAAATCAAACAAATTCATACGGGTATGTGCTAAGCAAGAAGCTGCGGGAAAACCGCTAGAAAATCCTACTTTAAAATATCCTAGGGGAACGTTGACCAAAGAGAGTTGACAGAATATAAAGTTAAATTCTAATTATATTTGCAAACTAATTTGATAATTATATATTTTTTAATAAATCAAGTGGAATAATATTTTTTTTCAGTAAATATGCCATACTTTTGAATTTGAAGTATACACTTTATTTTTTTAAAACGAAATTTATAAACGACTGATGAGCCAACACCGGTTCCTTTGTATACAAATGAACGATTCGATTTAATTTGTAATATGTTATAACCCCCTGCGTTGAATTGGTGAAATGTAACAAGATATAAAATATACATTTTTTGTTGGTGTTCTGAACTAATGGTTCTAGAAATAAAATAAATGTATTTTTTTTGTTGATGGATAACAATCCAGTCCGCTCCCAATGTGGAGCATATGGTATCCTAATGGAAGTATTTGGATATAAGTTTTTCTACGACAACTGTTTGTTACTCAGTCGCTCAAAATCTCTTATTCAAAGATAGTAGTAGGGGTAGAATGATAGGGTTAAGACAGGACTAGTGTTAACTAATCGTTCTCACTACACTCAGTTTTTTAAGGATCAGGAAGGGTGGGAAAGATTTTTTTAAAACATCACAGACACTCATGCTTTCGAACAGAAGTCGATTGACAAAATGCTGCCCGAACTGGGACTCGAACCAGTGAAGTCCGGCACGGAAGCCCACAACGCTAACTGCTGCGCCATAGGACCCGATACCATATTTATTTTAAAGGCTCGTATTTTTCCGGAAAGATTTTATGTTAAATGGTCATAATATATCGGTCAGAAAAAAGTCATAATTTAAATGAAATTTAAAAAAAACCTAACCTTACCAAAATGAATATAAAATATTCTGACCGTACAATATTTTCTGACCATTTAATTTGTTCCCTATTTTAAATTATATTTAACCAATCATAACTGTACCGTGATGACTTAAAAAATTAGAAGCTTTAGAAGAATATGAGGAAAGAGTATACACTAAACCACGGCTGTGAAATCGGAGTCGGAGTCACGGAGTCGCGGTATTTTGGTCGGAGTCGGAGTCGTGAAAAACGAGCGACTCAAAAATGTTTTTAAAAAATATATTTAATAATTTGTATTCAACAAAATAGACCAAATTGTTGACATTGCATGCTTGGCTGACTACAGTTGATCTGATGGAATACATATATATACGAATATATATAATGAAGTTGAATTTGAATCGTTCAAACTATGTACATTCTCACAGATTTTGTCACTAACTAATTTAATATTGAAATTCAACCAAGCACCTTCAGTCGAAATCTTAAATTATATAATAAAGTTATTGAAAAAAAATCTCAGAGTCAGAGTCGTTTTTTATTTTAAAACTGGAGTCGGAGTCGGAATCGTCTTTTTTACACGACTCCACAGTCCTGGAATTTACACTAACACGTATTTTTATAAGATCTAATATTGTAAGAAGTTTTTTTTCTCGTTGTTCAATGTTGTTCAATGAAACCTTCTCTCCCCGGAAAAAAATGACAAACGGAAAAAGGCACACCGGTTGATATCTAAATTATTCAAACAGAAGCAAATGTAAACATTTAATGAATGGGCGGTCAGGCAGGGCTGCAGACCGACTGGGTCTTGCGCAGGGCTTGACTAAAGAAGGGTACGTATTTTGCACGCACGAACAACTCCAGGTTTCGGGTGTTTACAGAATTCGCACGGTGCCCATGAGTGTACTAATGAAATTTGGAGTTTCAATTTAAAACGGGACGGGGGTGAATCGCTCGGCTGACAGCGAATTCGCCCGAGTGGGGTGTGATTACGTACGTAAAGCCCACGTACGCTCATTTTTATTCGTATTTTTTTTACTCTGAAGAAATTCGCTTTAGCACTTGTTGGAATTGTATGAGTAAATAGTTCTGTGCTTAGAATTATACCATTTTTAATGCTGATAGATAATAACGTAAAAAACCCATGATATTGCGAATTTCTAAGAATTTTTAATTCGCTGTCCATAAGTACGTAATGCAAACATTGATCATAAAGTGTTGACAAAATTATCGGGTTGCTTATCCAACGCATAGCCAAACTAGTAAAGCATTTTTTTAGCCAATGTGGAGCATATGGATACCTAAAGGAGTTTATCTCTACAGAAGATTTTCTACGAAAACTTCTTATTAGTCATTTGCTAAAGTTCTCATTTTTTCAAAGAGAGTTAGGCTAGAAAAATAGGACTAGAACAGGTGGGTAGTAAATCGTCTGTTTTAGGGAAAGAATGAGTGGGGGGAAATTCAAGATATCACATTCTTCCGTGCCTTCAAACACAAAGATTGAAAAAATAATAAATAAAAACTGTCCGTACTAGGATTCAAACCCATGACCCCGTTCTTTACGCCAACGACGTTGACCACTTCACCACGCAGCCGCCATAAACTAGCGTATAATCCCATGTTACTCCGAATTTCTGATAAATTTTAATTAGTCGTCATTGCGGGCAGGCGTGGAGCAAATTTTTTGATCATAAGGTGTCGTCAATACTATATATAGGGTTGAATATTAAATTTTAAATTAAGTTTTAAGCAAAGTTTCGAATGAGTGGTGAGTTGTTGGGTTTTTATTTATGTATATTTAAAATAATAGTTCAATACGATAAATCAAAAACCTGATTTCAATTCTAAAATCTATTCTTCAATATTTAATCTAGCCGAGATTCAACATTTTTTTAAGGTTTTCTACGAGAACTCAGTCGCTCAACTCATCTTTTTCAAAAAAGTAGCTATTGAAGGCTAAGGCTAGGGCAAGACTAGTGGTTAACTTATCGCTATCGCTACGCCTGGTTTTTAAAGTATCGGAAATAGTGGAAGGGACATCACAAACACCCATGCCTTCGAACAGAAATCCGAAATCCTAACCCGTGAGGTCTGGCACGGAAGCCCACAACGCTAACCGCTGCGCCATAGCACCCGAAATCATTCAACATAAAATCTTTATTAAATTTGAATCGTTCAAACTATGTACATTCTCACAGATTTTGTCACTAACGACCCGGGATTCGCCTTTCGGCATCTTCAGGAGTTCAAGTGCACGGATGAACTTGAACTGACGCTTAGTAAATGAAAGTTTCGTGTTTATATAAGAAATAAATGTATCATTGAGTTTAAAGCCATTGCTGGCGAAAAGGATAAGCTCATGGGAATGAGAAAAGATTTGGGTAGTAAGTAATTTCAAGAATTATATTCATTTGTTTGTCGGCAAAGGTTTTATGATTATATTTATATAGGGTATAAAATTGGATGAGCTTCCCATGTCCCATGAGCTTATCCAAGCACCTTCAGTCGAAATCTTTAGATTGCTGATCAGAGTTTTTTCCGTGCGACCGTTGCGTTTTAGATGCGTCAGTTGTACGTAGGTTTTAATGTGTCTATCTGTCAATACTCAATGTCAAATGTAAACAAAAAAGTACATTTACGGTGAGAAAGACAAAAAAAAAATATTAATGAAAAGAAGTGCCACAAGTTCGATCAAAATATTTGGAGACATCGCATTAAAAATGATGAATATGTAATGCTCATGATGAAGCTGCATCGAGTTATATGATAGTATAAATTTAATAGTCGTAACTATTAATGTTCGTATTTAATAAGATAACGTCCATACTCAAATTACATAAGGGGTCCTTTAGTAACTGCTCGCCTGTCACAAACAAGGATCAGTGACGAAGGAAACTTGCCGCTTTAATATATATACTAGGTGATCCAAACGAAGATAGCTTAAAATACTGTATAAATTCATTTCAGTTACTAGAACACAATATATTTCGTAAAAAATAATTCAAAACATTTAATTATTATTTCATCTTAATTATGATTCAGAATTGATAACTGTTGGGAAGACTTCCTACAAATGATTATTTTTTTAATGATATAAATTATGTCGGCATTTATGGTCTAGTGCAGTGGTTTTCAACCTTTTTGATGACACGCACTCATAAATCTGAAAACAATAATCTGCGCACTCTTTATTTCACATGTTAATATTTCAACACAAAGTATTTTGGAAGAATGAAAATTTACAAGGACCCCTGCGAAAAATCTGCGGACCCCCGGTTGAAAAGCACTGATATAGTGGTAAAAGTTTTGCCTAACCAATAAGGTGGGCTTGGGTTTGAAACCTAAAAGGTAAATATTAGATTATCATTCAAATTTATCTCACGTAAGATAAGCTCTAAATCAAAAATCTAGCATCTGATAACCAACTTGCAATGTCTCTAAATTCTTTATGAATTGTAATCAATTCCTAACACCCTTAATAAAGAGCTAATTACGAATGCCTGTTTTCATCGAAGCTTTAGTTATACAGTACAATTGGAAAATGAGTGCCAGTTTCGTATAACAAGTAAAAAAAATATTCTGATCACAAGTTGAATGTTGTAAAAAGTATATACACTCAAGATTGACTAGAACAAAATAGCAAGTTCACTAAGCATAACTTTTTGAAAAAACTTTTGATAATCGACCAAGTACGTACTAATTAAAATTTTATGAAATCAAGTCACGCAAAAATTGCCATTTTTACGGTAGGCAGTATTTTTAATGTAAAAGTATACATACGTTTGTTTCTGTTGGAGGGTATTTTTTAAATGCTTTGCCCGACAAAATAACATCATTTCAGTTTGTATCATCCTATATAAGCAACTACCTCGTAACGACTTTCTCTCCAAGCCAAAACACAAATGCGGAATTAATGCCATAAAGGAGACATTGCTTGTTTCACGAGTCTATCAATTTGTCGTTAAAACTGCTCAAACTACGCCGTAGACGGTCTACGGCGCAAGTGTCGGCTATACGAACACGTTTTCGATTCTACGCCAACGATAAATTGAGAATATTTTGGAATGGTGTTGAAAAACCGTTAAGCCATTCTGGATTGGAAAATTTAAGCTGTTTGGTAAAAAGGTTACGTGGCAAATCGATCATTATCACGTTTTTTTATTGTAATTATCCAAATATTTTCTTTGGTGTCTTTACTCCATCTTGAAACGTAGTTTTTATTGCGAAAGCTTTAGTACTAAATCGGCAATTATTATTGATACGATAAAATTGTTAACAACAATATAAATTGACACTATTTATAATGTTTTAACAAAAAAAATATACTCATTCTACAAAAATCTATTAGAAAAACCTAAATAAATGTATGATTAGCCGTCAAATTAAAATTTGTTTAACACTTTCTTAACTAAGATGTGTAAATAGTACACATACCTTTTAATCATTTACATTTCTCTGTATATATAATAAATACTCGGCCTGAAATTCAGGTATTCCTTCCTTATACATTTACGCATTGAGTAATGCAATAATAGAAATATTGTAGTAGTGTTATATAATTGTCATGATTCACTCACGTTTGCCTGATGTGTAACGGATACACAGCTCAGGAGCGCGTCTTTTTTTGCATATTAAGGAAATGGTTAAGATAAACATTAATTATGGTCCCAAGAAACTCTTCGTTAATTTTTTCGTGTGTATAATGTTTGGATAATAAAATAAATATTTGAATTTCTTTTAAAGAATGCAAAACAATCACTAATGACCTTATAATACAAACTAACAGAATGCAGAATTGCGATGATAATATTTATAAGTTTAATCTTATCATTACAAGCAAGTATGGTTACCGTTCATTTGATAATTATCGATAATGATCATATATGTAACGCAACGTGGTACGTGCGTAACCCGCTGCTTCACAGAGACCTACCATCCGCGAGTTCGTTCGTGAAATATCTCAAAAGTTTCACAGCGAAGTAGGACACCATTATAACCCAACGATCTCTAATCTCCACAACTATGACGAGACACTGCCTGAGAATCGTTTTAGACCGAGAACAGTTCTGCTTGACGACCCGCCATAAATTTTATGGTTCGTCTAAAAATAATAAACTATTTAAGAACGAACTAAGAATCATGAAAATGACTCTGCCTCGTTGACTTATTTGTGTACTGTATGTGTATATGTATGTGAGTACATTAACGGATGTAGTATTAGGGGAAGTATATATAATGTGATTTGAAAATTAATGCATATGGAGTCTCCGTGAACTGGCTTCACCAGGGGTTTCTTTTTGTTTTCACCACGCCTTTTCGTCTGCAACGATGGCAAGGGAATACAATTTTTCAAAACATTAGCGATGAAGGAGACTCGAAGAACTTTGAAGATAACGTGTCCTGGTACTCAAAGCTCCATACATCTGATAACCAGAAAAAAATATCGATAATGATCGTGTCTATCATCCGAGTCGCCAGTTTGCGTGTTGGATTTTTGTGCGCTTTGCATTTTATAACTTAGTAACTAAATATTTCGTCCATATTTTTTTTTTACAAAACTAAAGCAAATCTTAGTTTTGCATTTTTTGCAGAAAAAACCAAATCCCTAATTTTGTATGAGATTCACTCTTCCAATTACACTACCCCGAATTACACTGTCCCGACTTAAGTGTAAATGGGGGTTTTACTGTATTCGACATGATAGTGCGTAAGCGTTATACCATTTATGTTGTTAATTTTTACATCAATATAAATCGAAATCGTCAAATTTATTATAGTAATATTATTGCCAAAAAAATACCCATAGAAAAGATGGATACTGCGTTAACAGCAAAATGATTTTTTTGTCCAAAAATCAGGTTAGTATCTAGAATAAATCAAGCAAGTAGATCTAAGTAATTCAGTCGCGGCTGGAAACGTCCTCCTTGAGGGTCGCTATAAAAAACTACGGCGTTTCGCAAAAAAAGGCAAACAAAGGTCGATCACTCTAACCAAAGCATTAGAAAAAAATACGAAAGCGTAACGCTCTTTGTAAGACTTACAATGAAAGCCCTCGGCCCGCTATGAAAGCTTTTTGGGAGATCACTTCCACTTTTATCCATTGTGGTAACATTAAACGTTTTAATACAAAGACTTCCAAAAAACACGTAAACACTTTCTGAGTAACACGCGTCCAAAACAGGTTTTTTACGCCGAACAACAGACAAAGCTAAATAACGAGGAATTGTAAAGAAGCTACATACATTCATTTGTAATACCTTTAATCTCTCTAAGACATGCCAGTTGAACATAATATAATATATGACGCTGTAGATATAGTATCTCATTTATGGCGTTTCAAAGATAAACATATAATTCATATCGAAATATTTAAATACATTATTTTTATTTTTTTTTGATTTTTATTCTGAAATTTAATAATCGAATACACAAAAATAATATTTGCTTTACTTATCATAAGAGCGTGTCGGTTTAGTTATCCCAGTTTGGTGCAATTTGACTTTGATAAACTTCTCAAGAGGCGTGTACGAGGGCAGGTTTAATTCGTCCATTACCGAATAGTAAGACCAGATGAAATTCATATAAATTCTAATACTTTTTTGAGATTATAATGAGTAGACTACAAGTATAAAAAAATAAAAAACTTCTTCGAAATTTAAATTGAATTATTCATTTTAGTGAAACTTCGCAAACTGCTTTAAGTAAATTTTAAAGACATATTGGAATTCGATATGCGTTTAGAAGACGTAATGCAGTTACTAAGAAGCTAAATGAAAATATTTATTTTATTAGGAACAATATTTTGCCGCTTGTGTGGTTGAGTGGTCAACGTCGTTGGCTTCGGCTACGGATGTCACGGGTTCGACAGTTTTACAAATTGATTTTTTAATCGATTTATGAATTTCTGTTCGAAGGCATGGATGTATGTGATGTCTTGAATTCCCTCCTACCACCCATCCTATCCTATGAACGGAGCGTATCGAGAGCGTTTAGATAACCACTATTCCTATCCTAGCTCTATCCTTCTCTCTTTAGAAAAGAAAAGTTGAGCAAATGAAACACCTTTGTTGAGAAAAACTTCATTAGGAGTCAATATGCTCGTAATTGGGAGCGGACGTGGTAAAAATAATAATATAAAAAACATGGTAAAAGTGCGCATTGTTTTAAATACTTATATAATTTATAATTAAAACATTAACACAGCAGAAAATTACCGTTGTATTTTACCTTCAGATAAAAAAATAGTATTTGGGTGTTGGTGATAACTTAATAATATTGCACGCCAAAAAAACAAATCGAAAATAGACGCAAATATTAAAATTATGGAAATATCGAGACGTCTGGGAGAAACTTTGTCAGCGTGCAAAAATAAGTATTTTAAAAAGAACAAAATTCAAAAATAAGTTTTCAATATCAGCGGAGTAAGAGTCGATGTAAAGTTTAATTGAATTAAAAGAATGGTCTGCTGAGTTACAAGAAAGATGTACGCAAAGCCAGAATTTTATTAGACTTTTTCAATACTTAATACTTACCCAAAGTAGTTACATATCTCATTGAATATATCGAGGGAATGTAGAAGTTTTTGTGGTAATAAAAGAGATGTATAGCTTTAAAGAAGATGACATGCCAATTTAAAACTACTTATAACTTTAATATTACAATACATCAGATCATATAAAACTTAATCGTGTGTAGTGTAATCTATAATCATTTCAAAAGATATTGTCTTATACAGACTTTGTAAGTTGATTACAGATTTCTATGACCAAATTTTAATGTCGCAGGGTGTACTATCAGTAAAAGATGAAACTGTGTCAATGCTGGTCTTTTATTCGGATTATGTCGATAAATAAAAGTGATTATTCTAAAAATCTAGTAAAAAAAAAATTCAATAAACTTTAATATTAAAATAAATGCAAATTTTACAGGAGGCACAAAAAACGTGTTTTGATGATTTTCGGCCATATGTAAATTATGAAATAAGCACAAACTTGAAGTATACGGAGACTTCTAAACTGGTATTTAATGGAACTAATCTAATATTAATTTAAGAAATTTTCTATGAAAAAACCTTTATTTCAGTCTTTTTTCTTGGTTTCAATTTTCACAAGCACATCTTTTTTCAAACATAAAAGCTAACTTTAGATACTAATTCGGCATTTTCAGCGGTTCCCGGTAAATTGCTCGAATGAAATTACTCGAATAACAAGATCTTCGAATAACCAATTCCTCGAACGTCAAATGGTCGAATTAATTTTTTTTTTTTTTTGAAATGTGGGCATTCCCATGAGCATATCCTTTTCGCCAGCAATGGCTTCAAACTCAATGATACATTTATTTCTTATATAAACACGAAACATTCATTTACTAAGCGTCAGTTCAAGTTCATCCGTGCACTTGAACGCCTGTAGATGCCGAAAGACGAAACCCGGGTCGTTAGTGAAAAAATCTGTGAGAATGTACATAGTTTGAACGATTCAAATTTACAACAAATCTATATATTAATAGCCGATAATGTCCGTATGTCCGTCCGTCCGACCAGACTTCACACCTTCCAGTCTCTACTTTTTTAAATAAAATAAAATTAAATTAAATTAAATTAAATAAAATTAAACTAAATAAAATAAAACACAATGCAACAAAAATCTCACGTTGCTGGGCAACAGGCTTACAGCTAGTATTGTTGAAAAGTGGATGTAAGGTATTTGCTTAAACTCTTTCTGAAGATGTAATAAAGAAAATAAGCTGTTATTTACTAATCGTTTCTCATTCTTAAAATCGGAATATAGAAAAATCCATGAATTTGTGTAGCAATATATAAATCAATCGCAAATCGATCACTGTATGAAAGCTTCCATCCATTCAAAAAATAAAACACTGTCTAAAGTGGACACTTACAGTGAATACCTATTCAGTTTATTTATTCTTTGATTAGTCTTGTAATTATGATAGGTAATAAACATTTTATTTTTTTTCAATTTGGTGTCACCTATTCATATGTAGTACCTTTATTTCTAAATTACTTTTAATACCAATTGTTTGTTACCATATTAATTTTATTTTGTTATGTATAAATAACACTGTAATATTGTATTCCCTTATCAGTTGATAATGCTCGCCATGAGCAAAACCTTTCCTGGTATCATTAAACTAATTGTTTGTAGCATATTAATTTTATTTTGTTTTGTATAAATAGCATTGTAATATTGTATTATCTTATCAGTTGATAATCTCGTCATGAGGGAAACCGGTTCTGGTCTTATAAAATAAAATTTAAATTGGTACAAATAAGTATTTTTGTAGTTGAATATAGTGTCTTTCCACTAAATATAGTCGCCTGCTGTGGCCCAGTTGGTTAAAGCTTGCTCTACCGATCACGCACGTCTGCGTTCGATTCCCGGTAAGATCACAGTGAATTTGAGAATTATTCAATTTAAAGATGTGATCGAAGACTGGGTGTTTTTGATGTCAATTCACATTATTTCTTCTCCTTCCAGCCTTCTGATCCTTTAATAACTGGGTGTAGCAAAAGTGATTAGTTAACCACTATTCCTGTTCTAGCATTATCCTTCTTTCCCTACTACTTGAGCGACTGAGTAACAAACAGTTCTCGTAGAAAAACTTCTGTTGAGATAACTTTATTAGGAAACCATATGCTCCACATTTGGAGCGGATATGGATAAAAGAAAATGAAAGTAAACACCCTAAAAGTAAGAAAGTTTCCATACCAGCATTAAAACTCGTACCCACGCAAACGATTGTAAAATTTAATCAATTGGCTATACCAGGCGAAGGGAACCTGCAGCCTTCTGGTCAATTCTGTTAATTTATGTAAATTCGTAAATTTCTGACACATTCTGACCGTAATGTCTTGTTTCCGGCCAATGTTTACTGCGGCTTTATGTCGAATCAGAAAAATGAATGCGGCCTTTAGAGAAGGAAAGGTTCTCCACCCCCGAGTTAGACGAAAGATATTGTTAAATTTACTCTCATATTATGTATACTGAACATAAAAATCCCGGATTTTTCTGATACTGAATCATGTATGTTTTATTTCCAAAAGATAAAAAAGTTGCGGAAGTTTGATGATGAGAAATTCAAAGTTAGAGATCGGCAGATAGCCTCTAAACCTTTTTCCGTACCAAATGCAACCATATTTTCATTGCATATTTGCAGAAAGTATACGCGACTTCGCGAAGCGTCGTTTCGCTTCAACGCTCTTCCGCGGACGTAAGCTAAAAAAGCAGTTTACGGCCCTGTTGTTGTGAACTCAAAAACGCCGCTGATTGCCAGCGAGCGAGCAGTCTGCTGTGCATAATTCCATTATTAAAAATATCGTTTCGATCCGTCTCTGGCCATAACGAATCGACTGCTTTGCTTAGCATTTATTACAGATGACTGAAACTTTATAGAGATCATAAATGGGAGTTAAATTGTAAAAAAACGAGGAAAAAATATTTATGTGAATGATAAGAGGCAAAGTACGTTAGATGCAAGTAGCAGGGTTAAAACATGTGTTGTTTTATGTTTGCGTATAAAGCATGATAGCAAGCGCGTCTATTTTAAAATACTATATAAAGTGATAACAAGATAAGATTAAAATATGACAGTATTAATTGATCGATTCTGTAGCACGATGGACAAAGTTGATGGCTTTCGTGACGGATGTCATGGGTACAAACAGCATTTTTTTAAATCGATTTATCGATGTCTGATCGAAGGCATGGATGATGTTTGTGATACATATTTCCCCCCACCTTCCCAATAATAAGTTAACTCGTTGTGTGCTAAGAACACGCCTAGTCTGTCGGTGGATTTATTTAAGCACGGGCGCAACTCGCTTTGGCGTGATATTATTATTTCGTTGTTTTGCAATAAAAAAATAATGATAATATCAAATCGGTAGTGCAGACCTAATAAGCTAACCAAAAGTCGTGTTCTAACCTTATCATTTCTATCTTAGTAAAAAGTTGAGCAACTGAGTTACAGTTATCAGTTATCGTCGAAAAACTGACGTTGAACAACTTCTGTAATTCACATTGGGATCGGACATATACTATATATTTATTTTTTTATAATTATTGTATATAATAATGTTGTAAGTGTGCAAAGCAGGCGAAGAAATTTGCAGAAAAAAATATTTATACATTTTTTAAAACAGCTATTTAGCAGCCCTGATTACTAAGTCTTAGAAGTGGAGAAGATTACAGAACGAAAAAGAGATAATGTGTTACTAGACGAAGATTCACGTTGGTAATATATATTGTATATGTTAATTATTGATCGATTGTTATACAGCTTTACTAAGAGCAGGGACCATTATCTGATACAAATAGTGAATGAAAACATTTTTTGAAATAGTATACAAGAAAATCCCTTTGTTATTCCGATATTACGGTTATGCGAAATACCAGGAGGTTTCTGAGAAGTATCTGAATTTTATTTAGCGTTTTAGCGATATATATTTGTAAAGAGAAACTGGAATTTGTATCTGACAGTAAAATTAATGTTTTACGCCATTGAAATAATAATATAAAGTTCCAAGTACTAAATTTAAATAAACATGATATAATATTATATTTGGTTTATCGACACGAAAAAAAATACAATAAAGTTTTCTGTATATCTGCGTAACACGTCATTGCGTTTGACTATCGTACATCTATTAAACTTTGTGAAAAAGTAATATTTCAATATAGACGTTGAATTTATTGATAAAGCGCAGACATCAAATATAGATCCTTTATTGTACAGTTATATTTATTGCCCGTATCACAAAGCATACAATAATGGAAACAAATAACAATAACTAAGAGCATTTCTTTTCGATATTATGTATTGACTCAAAATTTATATTTGTAGACAGAACATAACTTTATAAGAAATAAACAATTCCCATCAAAGCAAAATAAGGTTTCGAAAATATCAAATATCGTTGTAATCTTAGTTAACTTATTACTTAAAATACTATATTATATTATTTCTTTAGAGAGTGTTGAATGTCAATACTCGATAGAAAAGCATAATAAAAAAAAGGAAATTACTCATTTGTACTAATTCCATTTTTATTAAATATCTTAAGGATTAGTTTTCCTCACGATGAGCATTATCAATTGATAAGAGAAAACAAAATCGAGCTTGGTGGAAAGCATCGTATTAAGAATATATCATTTTACTAATAAGATTTCGAAACCGGTTTGAAAAACATATTTTTTTTTTGATAATGCTCGTTTCGAGCGAAAACGAAAATTTAATAGATTTTTTAAAGAATTTACTTTTACCGTTTTAACGTTTTAACATGATATGCATATATATTTTCAATCGAACTAAAATTGAATTTAATTTTTAAACACTCAAAAAGTGAAGTGAGCCAAGTAGTAAAATAGTGAAACTCTTCTATTGGACTTTAAGGCACTTTACATCAATCAACTGAATGAAATACGGATGAACGTAATCACTTTTGTGTTCATCACAAGTGTTAAGTGATATTTTTTTCGACATACAAATTATGTATATGCTTAATGACTCAATGATGCAAATTAAAATTCCGTTGGGAATAATTTCTTGCTGTGTTATTCATGAGTAATAAGGCTTTTAAGACAATATTTTTTTAAAATTTGTTCCTTGAATATTGAAAAAAAAACACAATTGTATTAATGCATATTTTTCCCAAAAGATTCTTATAAATATATTTAATTGGTTAAAATAAAAATGAAATCTTTTAAAAACGAGTAAATACAATGTCTATTTTACAATAATTTATAGACTGATGAATACTGTCTTTTAATTTAGAACTTCGACTGAAGGTGCTTGATGGAAATTTAATGTCAAATTGAATTATTTTGATTCTGTACACTTGCATAAAATTTGTCGATAACGAGCCGGGTTTCTGTCTGCCCGGTCTTCTGGTTTTATCAAGTGTACGAATGCACTTAAACTGACAGTTATCGAAAAAAATTATGGAAGTGTACAGAATCAAAATAATTCAAATTTGACTGTCTTTAAAGACTACAATACAATAACTAAATAATTCAATACAATGTCTCATTGTGTTGAAAGAAATATTACAAGTATTAATTAATCACAAAATAATAATTATTCATAAAGTCATTGAATAGTATTGATCGCGAAATTTATGTATATAATTATAATACGACAAAACAAATTGAAATCGTATTATGGAATGTAATCAGTAAAAGAAAAAAAGAATAAATGTAAAGTTTTAATCCAATTAGTGAGTTGTTAAACGAAAACCGGTTGCCTTGAACAAAATAGATAAAATTAAGGTACTGGCAATTGAGAAGACATCAAAGACGACAAAAAGAGGACACTTTTCTGTCTTTTAAGATCGATAAAAAACTGGGCGACAGAACAAAGAGATGATTTTGGGCCATGATTAAATAGTCGGAATTTATTAAATAATAAGATTTAATTGTGATTTTTTAAACGTGGGCGTGAAGTTCTAAAGAGTGTTGGTATATTTTAATATAAAGCCTACCCATTAAAGATACCCATAAGAATTGACTACATTTTTTAAAAAATATTAGAAAAAAAACTATTTTAATTAAATGTGGATGTGATATTAGTATTGCAATGATAAATAAAAAACATAAATGGAAGCTAGCGATCTGACTAGAGATAGCTGCCTCATTCTTCAACTCAATGCAAAAAGTCTGTGACTTACGATTATACTCTGTCAGAACCAAGTGCCTCATGTTTATTCCATCTTGACAGTGCTTCTTTTTGGTTGCGAGTAATGGCATCTTACGACACCGGACTCAGCTTCTACACGTGATGCGGATGTCACAAGATAGAGCCGGATCGATCTTGTCGTCGCGGAAGGCCACTGATGACTATCGATGGAATATAATCTGCGGATCTACAGAACGCTGGGATGACCTAGGAGGAAGCAGGGAGACTGGCGGGGATGGAGAATTTTGGAGGAACTGTGTGGTGGCTATATGTAAATTTAATCATAATTCTAACGATGGCAAAAGCCAAAATAGCTATCAACTAGTAAATATAAAAAAAACTGTATTAATAAATACGTTGCTATTTTAACTCTATTTAAATGGAGTTTTACCAAGTAAATTCCAAGTCAATAAATAAAGTGAACGACTTACTCTTAACTGCAATGACAGTAGAAAAGACTACTGCATAATTTTGTGCAACTATGTTTGCTTAAGATTAAGGCAACAGTCTATGAATAATCAGATACCACGTCGTTTCTTGTAAAGCATCTCATTCTTAGGCGACAAAAAAATCAAGCACTCGAGCCACTCGAGTTGGCTGTAAACATGCAACAGCACGTCTACGAGAATCGTCGTTATCTCGGCAAGCGGCAACTTGCCGTTGTTAGCCGCCTTCGAAAAAAGCGCGCGCCTCTACGCTAACACTTGGCGCGTCGTAGCACGAACTTTGTTTGGAATCATCTCTTTGGTGTGATTTTAAGCACATGTTTATTTTACCGACGGAATAAGGACGTTCAAATGCGGGAACATTGGTAGAGCAACAAAAATGTTTTTCGCAACGTCTTTTACTATTTTCATAGCTTAATTATTTTTCGCGGTTTTAAAATTCGCAATGCAGACATTAAAATAAAAGAAGATGCTCACATTGAAAGTATCTACATAAGTAAGAAAAATCTTTTTTTACATATCGACTGTGGAAAGGAAAAAAGACGTAACCCACACATATCAAATTGTACAGGAGGCGCTAAAAACGTGTTTTGATGATTATGTGACATATGCAAATTATGAATTACACACATCCTTGAAGTGCACGGATACTTCTAAGTTAGTGTTTAATTGACATAACCTAATATTAATTAAATAAATTGTCTCGGAAAAACCTTTATTTCAGTGTTTTTTCTTGGTTTTAATTTTTTACAAGGTCATCTTTTTCAAACTTACAAGCTAAATTTAGATACTTATTCGGCATTTTCAGCTTCCATCCTTTTGATAGAACGTGTGTCAAGTTGTATACATTGTTATTATTGAAAAAAAGCTGTTTTGGGAAATTGAGGGTTACGTCCTTTTTCCTTTCCACAGTCGATATCTAGTTCAACATGTCAACTACAATAGCTGAGAAGTGTTATTGAATAACGGCGGCTACGGGTTCGATTCCTTGAACCGACATTCATAAAATTGATGAATAAATCAAGGAATGTATGTGAGGAGCAAACATTCAAAAAGTGTTTTGTCACAAATTTTGAAAAACGGCGTTTTATATCAATTCTGATAGCCCTCAATAAAACCTATGAATGGAAATCAAAATAAGTGTTCAAAAAGGTTTTTTTTCATATTAAAATGAAATCATAAAGTTGACACATTCATACAAACCGTCACTTTTGCAACACTTAATCATTATTTTCCAAGCTTTGTATTTGTGTGACAAAACACTTTTTGAATGTTTGCTCCTCATGTATCTATAAGTTTTCTACTGATGTCTATGTTTTGTATGCATGTATATATATATATATATATATTGCTTTTGCAGTGTATGTTTATGTATACATATGTAGAAAATTATGCAAACAAACGAAAATTAATTTTTATATGTATATAAGATTACATTAGAAACTTTAAAGGGGCTTAGCAACGATGATAGATAATTAACTGTATAAAAATAAATAAATCTAGAAAATTTATTCATTGTAACTTAATTACAATGGAGTAATACAAATAGAATGCCAATTTAACCAATATATCAGTATACTTAGCAATCACGGATTTAAATTATAAAAAAAACATTGTAATGTTATACGTATTCATAAAAAAACTCTCGATAATGATTCAGCGAAATAACACGTTTGATAAAACTTTTTAAGAAAGCGCTAAGCGTCGTAGAGACGTCCAGTCGCTACGGGTTACGAAGAAAATCTAAAAAGCTCACAAGTGTGTTGTGAATATTTTAATTGGAGTGTGAAAAGCAACCGCGGTGGATTCGCTCAAAGAAACGACATGTTTTGAGATTTCTTTCTCGTGAACTTTGTAATTTTTACGTAGCATGTTTTTCACTTAAGTTTTGAGTGGTTTCGTAAGATGGAATTGCAACGGAAATTTTGACAAAGAAAGAAACAAACAAAATGTAATCTTCGGAAAAGATTGCTGGCTACCCGTGAAATTGCGGTAAGATGGTAACTTTGAAAGTAAAAAAGTTTTTGTTTCGGTTAAGTCAACAAAAACGAATCAATACAGCAGAGTGTTAGGCACATTATTATTTACTTTTAGGGTGTTCACTGTCAATACTTGGTGGAAAGGCATTATATTAATAAAAACAATAATCCTTTGTACTTCATTCCACTTTATTTAATATGTCAAGACCGGTTTCGCTCATTGCGAGCATTCACTAAGAAGCATATTCACTTTATTAATGTAGCATTTTATCACTTTGTCAAAAATTTCCCAAATTTTAATTATGTTTGTAATTACTTTCAATCGCATTCTGAATTTATGAATCTGGGATGACTTTTTAATTATATGTTAGATGTGTTGAACATTTTAATTTTGTGTTATTTTAGAATCACTTTAATGTAATTGGCAATTTCTTTTCAATGCCAACTGTTGTGTATAACTTTTCAATTTTGTATAAATAGCATTGTTAAATTATATTTCTTATCAGTTGACAATGCTCGCAATGAGCGAAACCGGTCCTGACATATTAAATAAAGTGGAATGAAGTACAAAGGTTTATTGTTTTTATTAACATTATTATTTTGTACATAAATATCATGGAAACTTAGCAGTGAAACATATTAAAGAGATTAGGGGGAATCAAATGAACCAGAAGAATAGATAAATAATTTTCTTGCGTAAGAAAGTATCTATACAAGAATTGTAGTTGTACCACATTTGCAAATATGAAATAGCACCCGCAGTAAAATAGTTTCAATGGTATTGGTATCATTATTTTTGAATATTGGATTCGTGATATTTTGCTTTATTTTCCACCAGATACGTTATTATCTAAAATTTCAATAGTGACATATATATAAAATATATTTTATGTTAGATATTTAATGACAGATAGCAAAAATATCTCAGATTTTATTTATTTGGAATAAAACTAAAACTGATCATGTTTTATTATGCAAAAACTAGTGACAAAATCCAGACGTCTTTTGTATTCACAGCAATATTTTTGAAACTTCAAATGGCTTTTCTGCAGAATGAAAAATTCAGGCGTACAAGTTTATTTTACCAGAGTTGTGAAATGGCCCTGTAAAATTGATAGCTTTGGCTTTCTTAAAAATGTTATTACAAAATACCTTTACCAATCAGTTACAGATTCAATAATTCAAATCAAATCTTGGAAACTGCTACGATTGGGTCATATTCAGTGTATAGCTAAACATCAAAAGGCTTAGAAAATAATGAACAGAAATAATTTAGAGAGTAGATATAATTGGAAAGTTTCGACTTTGCCGGCTAGACAGAGTTGTCTGACAGTGATATTTCGTTTGTTCGATGCTTCAGATTGGAAATTCGCTATACTGAACAGAAATAGAGCTTTTTACATTTTTTAAAAACCATCTGGTGACTTGCACTCATAATGATGATGAAACCAATTTTTTAGCTACTTACGCAAAGTAAGAATGAAATACAGTAGCTATTACGCCCACTTGTGTCAACTAAAAGTGGAAAACATTTAAGAGATCAACTCGGAACATTTCTAGAGTGCTACGAGAATATGTGATAAATAATGTAGCTCTTTTTATAACCACGTAATTAGCATTCCAGTTGTTAGTCGGGTAGAATATACTGTAGCTATACGATCCGCCATTTACGAGAGCTTATCTTGCCGTACGTTTCACTGCTTTATTTTACTAACTGAACTTTTAAGCAGATACTACGATATTTTTCTTTAATCTGCGAAAACATTACGTTCCTGAAAGACAAATTCGTTTGGCTTTCATAAAAGCAGCAACATTTTGCGTGATAATGAAAATTATGGATTACCGAAAAAATAATGAGATATGCTGAAAAACATAAGCGGTAGCAAGATGGCAGATTAGGGATAAGCTATTTTAATACAATATAAAACACTTTTAAGCAATGTTTAGTTTTGGTGTAAAGGTATTATATTATACTTAAAAACAAAAAATTTCTTTGTACTAATTCTATATTTTTAATAAAGATCAGAATTAACTGATCAAAATCGGTTCTTATCTTTATTGAAAATCTGGAATTAGTATGTAACGCTGTTTTGTATTAAAATATTAAATTAGAGAAAAATCTGCAATATTTGACATATTTAAGATAACGATGTTGTCAAAATACAAAAAAAACTGCCATTGCTGTATGATAATGGATAAACAAATGGCAAGGCGAAACCCGGGTCGTCATAAAACAAAACTTTACGTATTCGAACGACTAAAATTTAATATTGAAATTCCCATTACGCACCGTCATTCAAAATCTCAAATAAAATAAATAAACGCTTGCATAAAGTTTTTGGTTTGGGTTAAAATTAATATCACTTTAATAATCTGAAATTACTTGTCACAATCGATATGCTCCACATTAAGCAAGGACGTAGTATAATAGAATTAACAAAATAAAAGCAATATTTAGAGAAATAAAACAAAATTTGAAGTACATTTTAAGCCTAGAAACATTAAACTTATTTTTAATAAAGAATTTTATAATGATCGTGGTGAGCGAACCCCTTTGAATCATGAGGAATTAGTGAAGTGAAAATGTGTTTTATTTTTATAAACAACTAAGTAATAACAGATTAAAATAACAAAGTATTTTAGCTCTACAGTTTTTAATAATTTTATTCGTTGATAGCTATTTCGGCTTACGCCATCGTCAGAACTATATAGTTCTGACGATGGCGTAAGCCGAAATAGCTACCAACGAATAAAATTATTAAAAACTGTAGAGCTAAAATACTTTGTTATTTTAATCTGTTATAAATGGAGTTCTACCAAGTAAATGCCAAATCAATTAATAAACTAAGTAATAACCAAAGCACTTTTAGAACTTGAAATTTGACTCATGAAAACACATTCAACGATTTGATTCCAATAAAAATGAAAAAAAAAACTCGTTGATCAAAGCGAATGACTACAGTTTCTCTGTAATGAAGCGTTTTTGCTTACATTGAAATGATGTCAGCTTCCATTTATTATAAAAAAACTCATTTTACTTTTAGTTTACAACAAAAAACATGACATATTTTTTTACTCGGCGCACAGCGATATCAAATCTCCAAATCCCAGCATTATATTTCTTATTCCCATGCTCACGAAAATAGTTTGCAGTTTTTCAATATAAAACAACGTTCACAGACAATAAATCTAGCGTAGGACATGGAGAAAGGACTGAGAAAAATTATTACTAGCTATAGAAAATTGTCTTTTATCTACTGAGATTAATTTTAAGAAGAGTGAGTTTTTCAAATAACATTAAGTATACAAAAGGTGGGATAATTAATTTATTTGTATGAAGGGTTTTTAACATTTAAACAGGATGGCTGCCACAGACGAGATATCTCGTAAAAAAATTCGTGCTCAACACGCCAAAGACAAGTTGTCTTGTCAATAACTAATTAAATTAAACATTGCAAATTATAGAAGGCGTGCCAGGTACAGACGTACTTTTTTCTACAGCAGCCAAAAGGTTAACAAATAAGGCAAATTTAAATATGTAGGAATTATAAAATTGATACCATAAACGAATAAACCCAAGCTCAGCTGGCATTACTATTTAATTTTAGAAATGTAGCTTTTTACTTAACTTGTTGAATTTTTGTGAATATAATATTTAAAAAATGTTATACGCTATCATTAAAATGTTTACTATATACAGGAAAAACACAGTTACGAGTTCACGCAGTATCTTGCTCTAGTGGCGTTCGGAAAGTAGCTATAGCACTTGCTGAGAAGACTTAAAATACAAAAAAGGCAAAAGAAATTAAATTAAAAAGGAATTAGCATTGTGATCATTACAATTCGTTCATTGTATTATTTTGAAATAAATGAAAAAATGATTTACATGTAATTAATTTATACAGCAAAATAAAATAGTGAACACAGTATATCATTAATATAAATACGTGTTTGGTAAATATGAATCAAACGTAACTGACTGTTAAATCATAACATTATGGACTGATAACCATTCAATACAAATAACAAATTACGCAAAACTGCGAGATAGCAAGCAGTTCGCAACAGCTGTTTCTATGGTAGGTGTATGATATTCAAAATTTGATTACGTTATATTAAGCGTAGCAGTAACGACGTCTTTGAAAGTGCAAACAAACTGAGACGCTGCTGGTACGGAAGGAACACGTGGATTGGCTGCTGCAATATTTACAACGAGCTACGGCTCTACGACTCTACGACGCTACGCTGTAACTCGTCGCAGTCTGGCAAAGTGAAACATAAATTCTGATGGAGATAAACTCGAAAGATGAACCACCGCGAGATGTTACGAGACGCACAGAGGCCATAAGTGTACATTTCGGAAAGTAAATACATTTTATTTATCGAGACTTGATTACTCTGTAAAGACATGTTGCATTTTCCTTATAAAATTAGAAATTGAGAGCTTAAGTTTATCTAATTTATAAAAACGAATGTTTGTTTGTTCGTAATTTGTGCGTTGCCACACCGCTCATCCGATCGCAATAAAACTATGACAATCGTTTTGCTTGCACTTCTGGGAAGGTTATAGGCATAGCAGAATTAATTTACAATCGGTCTTATATATAAAAATCAATGTTTGTATGTCTGCCATACCATTCATTTTGACAACCTATTCTTGCACTTGCGCGAAGGTTATAGTACAATTAACTTACAGAAAGTGATGCGTGTGTCGTAACATAGATAATTGTTAGCAAATTTCAGACGTCAAACAGACAGAAAAATAAAACACGCACTTCAATAAACACAATTAAAACACTTCCTTTCTTTGAGTGGCATTGCAACGCTTGCTGGGAAACGGCTAGTATTAAATAAAAATAAATGAAAAAACATCACACTTTTTATGATAATATTTATAATTTTCATACACTAATAGCCCTGTGGAAAAATATTTTTTAATTGATTCATTCACAAAAAATTTTACTTTAGCACAAAGAAAATTGATATTTTGTATGTGTTTTTTTCAATCGCTATCATTTAACAATGTTTTTAGCGGTACTATTAAAAAACGCCAGTAACTGGTGCAACATTTTGCATTATCATTTAATTTTATAACAATTTCGCATTTAACGCTCATAAAAAGAATATCAACATTATCAACACAAGATGTGCAATCAGAGAGAGATAAATAAAGGAATTCAAAATATTATTGGCACGCTTTCTTGGAGAAATGACATAATTTTCATGACGTCAAAAATATGTTTAAAACGTTCAACTTTTTATATTTGCGTAACAGTGATATGGTAAAACACACAATCAGAAAAATATTTTTCCTAGCAAAAACTGCTAATACGGCCTTAGTCGAAACGAAAATTAATGGTGTCAAACAATGTCATTAAAACACTTTTCAATACATAAAACTCTTCGATTTTCTCTTACAATTTCACTAAATTTGCACTGTGGACAAATATTGAGAAAACAGTAAAACCCCCATTAACACTAAAGTCGAGACCGTGTAATTGGAGGAGTGAACCTCATACAAAATTAGGGATTAGGTTTTTTCCGCGAAAAATGCAAAACTAAGATTTCCTTAAGTTTTTCAAAAAAAAAAAAATTGACGAAATAGTTTAGTTAGTGATAAAATGCAAAGCGCGCCAAAATCAAAAGCAGACAGTCGCCGGGTATGCGTGTATAGCCTGGCACGTGTTGAATACACATACGCTAGCCAAAATTTTACTGTATGCACCGCACAGACGACCGTCTCGTAGCAACGACAATGGAATGCGACCGTTCAATTGGGGGATTTGCGGCGAATATTTCAAGCCAGCGCGTAATTTGGGGCAGTGTAATTTCGGGTTTCACTTTATATGGTTATCTTGAAATTTCTTCGATTGTATTTAATATTATCATACCGACAAAAACTGTATTTTTTAAAAATGAGTGTCACTAAGGCATCCAATCCCGGGATTCGGGATTCGGGATGCCGTTCATTTTTCTGATCCCGAAATTCTGGGATTGATACGGCTGAAACGTTGAAGCGCTGAAACGTTTGATACGGAAAAAAACGAAGTTCTGTGACAATCGGGAAAAAAGTATACCAAAACGAGGATTTCAATTTCCTCAGTGAGCTAAAAAAAAACGTGGTTTGGAGATAATCCGAGGAAAAAGTGAATTGAAGATTTCAAATTCCTCGGTGAGAAAATCCCAATCCCGGGATCCCGGGATTGAAAATTAATCAATCCCGAAATCCCGAGATTAAAAAAAGGCTTCGGGATTGGATATCCTGTCACCTGTCACTTGTTATGTAAAAGTCTTTTTGACTTTCGGCTTTGCGGTTTACAATTCACTATATAATAGTTTGTTTTAAAAATTATTATAAATGTAGGATTCATTGAATTTCGTGATTGGCGCACAGTGCAGCGGGAAAAGCTGTAATCTGAGACGAGCTGCTTCATTTGCATCGAGCCGTGACGCTGGAATAAATTTACTTCCGTTGCGAGGTAACCGCGTATGAAACACACTTTACGATGACTGCTGTTGCAGATATTTAGCGAAAATCTGCTGCGCGACATATAATATACAGGATTTAAAATTTCATCAAGTAAGGATATTATAGAAGAGTATTTTATAAGTTTCAATATGTAGCTTAAGTAACTCATCACCAGTGCATTTTCACGCTGTTTAGAGAAGATTTGTTATTTCTGCTTTTCTTATTTTTCGCTTACCTCGAATGTTTATTTTTAATCCATGTCCGCTTCTAATATGGAGCATATGGCCTCCTAATGGAGGTATCTCAACAGTTGCTTAACCTCATTTTTTTAAAAGTGAGTAGTAGGGAAAGAAGGATAAGGCTAGAACAGGACTAGTGATTAACTAATCGCTATCGCTACACCCAGTTATTAAAGGATCATACGGATGGGAAGAGAGGGAAATAATGTGGATTTACATCATAAACACCCAAGCCTTCAATCACAATTTTGAATTATATAAATCTAAAATTCACTGTGATTTGACCGTGAATCGAACCCAGACCTGCAGCAGGCGACAAAATACCAGTAAATATTTCTAAGACAAGAGCAATAATATATTGCTTAACTTAAGCAGATCCGAAATTATGTGTAAGATATATTAGATGCTTGCACACTGAAAATGAGAAGGTAAAGTTATGCAGTTGGATCAGATCAAGGTTATAAAAAGTATGAAAAAATAATTTCCACCGTCAATACTTGGTGGAAAGGCATTGTATTAAAAAACACACAATATTCCTTTGCAGTTTATATAACTTCAGTTGACAAAGCTTGCCATGAGCGAAACCGGTCCTGAACTTTCTAAATAAAGTGGAAATAAATTACAAAGGAATATTGTGTTTTTTAATATAATATCAACAGTTTATGTATCTATGACGAAATAGAAAAAAAACGTCCGTTAATAAATTGAGCACACTTTTATCGTTAATTCAATAAATGAAACCGGAATTGGTCTCAAAAATAAAATGACTTACATGATTTGTAGACATTTGTGTTTAAAACTCGAGACAGTCGTAAAAGCCATGCTCTAGCAATCAGATTGATTTGGGTTTAGTGTTTCGGCAAGGTTAATATATTTTTTTGAAGTCTCTGCCATGTGTGTTTTGATCTGTTTATCTTGGGTGATTTATCTATCTAATGTGAAAAATTTGACATACATAGTTTTATTATCAATTATTGGCTCTTAGGAATCGTCTTTTTTGAAAAATATTTGTTTTAGTAAAAGAATGCCGCCATTCAATTTGTTATTTTTCATGAAGATTTACCGACATTTAACGACAGTAAAATAGTAAAAAAAACACAGTCAATAGATTTGTATATTCGCCATAGAGAAGGCACAATTTGTACGCCACGCACCGAGTATAAAAGAATGGAAGAATTATGCGAGTAAAAGTGATCGCTTTCACTTAAGACGTAAAAAAGCGCGCGGTAAAAGAACGATCGTGCAGACATTGAAAGCTTAGACACCAATGAGGCCTCTGCAAGGACAAATTTCATACTTACGGCCCGATTTTTTTTTTGCATAAAATGACGAATGATAGAATTGTACACAACTAAACGTTAAATTAATATATACCATGACGCGTAAACAATCATACAGATAGTTGATCGGAAGAAATTCATGTATAGACATAGCTTATTGTTATGATATGCCGCATATACATTTTACATGTCACTATATCGAAGCATCCTCAGCGCAAGTTGGTCTGATATTCATGAGGCAAAAGTTCTCACGGTGCTATATTCACTACGTCATATGAAAGTAACAGATACAAGAAGGAAAATTTAGATATGCTTTCATTAAAGGAATGAAAATTGATTTTTTTTGGACACATATTGTTTTATACTGAAAAGACAATATCTCAATTCCTACTATCCATAGTAGGCAAACATCTCTTATTATTATAAGAGAAATTTAGGTTCTTGATATCATTTATTGAAATACGAATTTTGTAATAAAATACGAAATGAGTATCATGGTGTTTCAACGGTTGAAAAAAATGTTCAATGACATGCAATCGAAAAATATTAAAATCAATAATGAAAGAAATAGAAAATTTAAATTAACTTTGATTATTCCACGTATTGTGTTACTAACTGTGACACGTGTTTTGCCTCTTTCAGAGGCATCTTCAGACTTACAATCGCAAAGTTTGCTTAAGTAATGAAGCAAAATTGATTCTAACATTTTAAAATTATAAAATTACAAAATGGGGGTTTGGGTTTTTTTCCTTTTAAGAGGAGCAAGGAGGGGGGTGTAGAATCGAAATAAAACAAACAGATAATGATACTAATGAGTTGTAATCAATCAGATTGGGATTTTTCCTTTTTAAGGGAAGCAAAGAGGGGATTATAAAATAATAATCAAAGTTAATTTAAATTTTCTATTAAAATGAACTTCCACAAAGTTACCGCCGAAACCATCAAAAGTATGAAAGAAATAAGTTGGTGAATCAATTTGTGTTTATAATTTATTCCAAGCTGGAGTTGTTGGAAGAATATATCAATTATCAAGCAAAATATACAATGTAGTTAAACGAAGAACCGTAATCGTTTTGTTTTAATGTAATAATACTTTATAAAGTTAGTGTTTTTGTATAGGCTAAAAAAAACACGGGATTGGATGAAGTTCACACTTTTTAACGGGGAAGCAATTTCAATTGCAAAAAAACACACGCCCGAAGCAAGTCGTCAGGGTCCACCCAGACCTCTTCCGTCACCGAGCACATTTATCAGGGGGCGCGGGCCACGGTCCCTGAAATGACTTTTAAAGCGACGCCATATATTTCCTTGCGCCGCGACCAAAACAATATTCGACGTTATTTTTTTCTCTCCAGGCAGGCAACCGGGGGGCTCGCCCACCATTTATATCCGAGGCTTTGACATAGCTCCTTCTAGTGGGGTATGTAAATCAAACGTCTAGCGAATGGGGTAAGAAATTGTTTGCCGAAAAAACCTGCGATGATTTGTCACCGCTGTACTGTATAGGAGCAAATTACAAGAGACGGGAAATAGAGAGCGCGGAATTATCTGCGATGTGGATAGATGCGGCATGTTTTTTTTGTCAGAAGGAATCCACATTGCAATATTCAATAGAGCCACTATAATACGAAAATAATCAATCATTACACGTTGAATAAGTGTAAATTAACATACCAGGCTCACTTGATTCATAATCACAAACACGTGATGAATCTGTGTTCTATACAAACAATAGAATCTGACCGGATTCGCCGTGGTTGTATTTAATTTAAAAATGCAGACATTCACACACAGACACAGCGCTTGTGTAATTATGGCGACTAGCTGTAAGCCTGTTGCCTTCAACGGAGGATCAGAAAATTTACAGGCGTGAAAAATCAAATGCAAACCTATTTATTGAATAAACCAGAAGATCTAAACGTAATTAATTCTCTAAATGGATTTTTCAAGCCTACACCCAGTTCTCTAAAAGAGCTAAAATACATTATGGCGATAGCTAATGTTGACAGTGGACCGTGCCGATACCGTGAGACAACAAAAAATATATATAATAGTCGAAAATACACAGTTGATCTAAAAATGACAGCCAGAATGACATGTGTAAATGTCACTACGCTACTTTCCACCGTTTGAGAAGAGTTTCTGTGACAGACAGACAAACACATGTTTTCACTGATTTACATTATATATGTTGAATATGTCACTTAAATGTTTTCATTGTCAATACTTGGTGAAAAGACATGATATTAAAAAATAAAATACTATTTTGTACCATTCTAAATTAATGTATTATGATCAGGGCCGGTTTCGCTTATTACGAGGATTTTAAACTTGTAACAATATGACATGCCTGTGTGGTCATATTGGTTAACGTCGTTGGCTTCGGTTACGGAGGTCACGAGTTCGAATCCCAGTTTTATAAATTGATTTTTCAATCGATTTATGAATTTCTGTTCGAAGGCATGGATGTATGTGATGTCTTGAATTCCCCCCTCCCACCCATCCTATCCCATGGACTGGGCATATCGAGAGCTATTAGCTAACCACTAGTCCTGTCCCAGTCATATCCTTCTATTCCTACTCTCTCTGGAAAAAGAGAGGTTAAGAAACTGAGTAAAAAGCAGTTCTCGTAGAAACACTTCTGTTGAGATAAACTTCACTAGGAGTCCATATGCTCCACATTGGGAGCGTACATGGTAATATATATATAATACTACAAGTAGTTTTGTAGCGAATTAAAAATTCTGGGGATGAGCGAAACAGGTCCTAGTCGTTTTAAATAAATGCGGAATTAGTAAAAAAAAGTGTTTTATCTTTTTAAGGTATGTATTACTATCCTAGTCATAAATTTAAACATAAAATTAGCTATGACGTGGCACATCTAGATATATTTTATATTGGTGAAGTGTGCGTATATATTTTGGTCCCGTTAGTGCTGACAGCTATTACAGGCAGTTTTGTCTTGGCAGTTTTTGCGCCGCGAATCTCCCCACATCACTCATCAAAAGCGCGTTATGACTCGGTTCTGAAGTGTTTTTGAGGAATGGTACGCAAATACATATTATTCAAATTGTGCATTATCAACGAGACAATATGGTATTTGTGCCAGAACATTATTTAAGGCGTATTATTTATGGCTGATATTGGCGACTATTTTTTGATGGTACATATAATATATATTTTTTTGAATCGTTCAAAATATGTACATTCACACAAGTTATGTCACTAAAGACCCGGGTTTCGCCTTTTGGCATCTTCAGGCGTTCAAGTGCACGGATGAGCTTGAACTGACATTTAGACTTGAAAATATATTAGGTTCAAATGTTATTCACAATATTAATTACGATTAATTACGATAAAGTGTCCAATTCGTTGAAAATTTAGTGAATTCTTAAAAAACAAATTTCTCTTGTATTTGTATATTATTATGTATAGATAAAAATCAGTACTTTTTTTCTATGTAACGGCATCTTTTTGCTTGACATTTTCAGAGTAAGAACAGGATTTAAGAAGCTCGTGTCTTTTGATATCTAAAAAAATCCTTCCACTCTTCGAATCCTAAAATAAGCGGGCAAAGCGATAGCGATTAGCAAACCATCAGTTCTATCCTTACTCACTTCGAAAACAAAGACGGGTTCAACAACTCAATAACATAACGTTTTCGAAAAAGAAGCTTAAGTTAAGATTCCTCCATTAACACCTCCTACACATTAGAAACGAACATGTATTTAAAAAAAACTTGATTTCAAGCGAGTTCTGGCACCTTTTTTTTTTCAAAAAAAGCACTGGATAAAAACAATCGGTATCAAAATTAAATCATTTTGTTCTTTATTATATTTTAGGTTAAAATATTTTGTAAGATAATCCCTCTATTGGAAACTTGTTTTTAAATTACAAGTAGTTGAAAACAGAAAATAAATACGAGTTCACGTTTAATATTAGTAATTTGTTTATATTTAACAACTCAATATTTTAATTTAAGATTTCGACTGAAGGTGCTTGGTGGAATTTCAATATTAAATTTGAATCGTTCAAACTATGTACATTCTCACAAATTTTGTCACTAACGACCCGGGTTTCGCCTTTCGGCATCTTCAGGCATTCAAGTGCACGGATGAACTTGAACTGACGCTTAGCAAATAAAAGTTTCGTGCTTATATAAGATACAAATGCATCACTGAGTCCAAAGCCATTGCTGGCGAAAAGGATGAGCTCATGGGAATGCCAACAGATTTGTGTAGTAAGCAGTTTCAAGAATTATATAATCTGTTTGTCGGCAAAGGTTTTATGATTATATGATTTTATGGTTATATAGGGTATAGAAGAGGAGATGTGGGAAAATTTGTTATTTCGTTCACGTTATACACGTGTTCAATCAGGAACAAGGGATAAAAATGTTGCACCCAAATACGGACAGTCATAAGCTCTTTTTCCAAGAAATTTTAGAAATCAATAAAGCACAGTTGCAAAGTCTTCCGATTTTGAACGAAATAACAAATTTTCCCACATCTCCTCTTCTATACCCTATATAACCATAAAATCATATAATCATAAAACCTTTGCCGACAAACAGATTATATAATTCTTGAAACTGCTTACTACACAAATCTGTTGGCATTCCCATGAGCTCATCCTTTTCGCCAGCAATGGCTTTGGACTCAGTGATGCATTTGTATCTTATATAAGCACGAAACTTTTATTTGCTAAGCGTCAGTTCAAGTTCATCCGTGCACTTGAATGCCTGAAGATGCCGAAAGGCGAAACCCGGGTCGTTAGTGACAAAATTTGTGAGAATGTACATAGTTTGAACGATTCAAATTTAACTCAATATTTAGCTATTTTAACTCATCACATTACATCCCAAGATATGAATATACCGAAAATCTGACATTATTTAATCGAAAAAATACATTATTAAAATAAAAAAATTAAAAGTACGATTTAAAATGATCTACAGCATTTTTTCTATAAAGAAATGTAAATGTAAATTATGAAATGGTAAAGTGGTTTGGATTTTTTTTTGCATTTTTTTGTTAAGTTTATTGCTGTATGATAAATCAAGTTTCATCGTTTAATAGAATAAAAAATGTCTCCAGGACAATGTGAATTTATACAATCTTTCCGAAGGGAATACTTTCCTATATTGCTCAAATATAATACAATTTATTAATCAATCTTAAAAGCGGGAAGTATGCGCTATTTTTACAATGAAAATACACTGTTGAAAAAATGCTCAGCATACAACAGCATAAAGAGAAAAAGGTCGACGGAGAAAGACATTCTTTGTATTATATTATAAGCTTTTCTCCAAGATGACAACAATAAATCAGCACAGGGCGGAGCATTTATTGTATACATAAATGTTGTTAGTATACACAATTTTGATGTAATTTAAAAAGTTTTCTTACTCTCAACAAAACGTTTTTTTTCATCTTATGTGTAAATTGAAAAAATAACTGATATTACTTTGTTGATTTTTCATTTCTATTATATTCCTTGTAAAGAATGGCATAATAAAAGTTCTACGGGTTCAAATAAATATGATGAAAATAGTAATAGTTAAAGTGCAAAAAAATATTTTTTATATTAGCGATGTATTCGGCGTAAATATCATATGAAATTAAATTTGAAAACTTTGTTATGCTACTTGTTGTGTTACAAAACGTGTTTTGTCTTTTTAAAATCATCATCAGAGGCAACATCGCAAGGTTAACGAATAAACTAAAAATCGATTCTAATTCTTAAGTTATATAAAAATAAATTAAACAAATTTAATCTACCTATCTTATTTAAAATTTTATTTAATTATGTTTATTTTCTATGAATGACTTTGAACCGTTTTTTGCGAACAGTTATCAAATATAATCATTTAGTATGTTTAATCTTTATAAATAGTATGCCTTTCCATAGACACAATACAAGTAGTTAGTTGAATTTTGCAAGCATTTTTAAACTGGTACCTCGAAACGAAAAATGTTTAAAACAATAAAGTAAAGATATCAAACAAATAGGCTCCGAGAATTCATACCATTCGTGATGATTGCCTGAAGTCGAAAAAGCAATCAACCAATTTCATATATTTTTATACGATCTATAGATCAAAGTTATAACTTTGATATTTTTATCGTATTATATTAAAGATCTGCAAAGTTAATGCAAATTCAATAATGTTAAAAGAATATTTGAGTTTTCGTCAAATTAATATTATCGGTATACTACTCCGTGGATCATGATGGTTTTAAATAAGACCAAATGTAAACAACACACAAGAGATTTAGTTGTCAGTCGCACAGATAAAATATAAGTCATGTATATAAATTGAGATGCCAAAGTAGCGGTAAACTACGATGGCAGCAATCTGATGATGGTATCATCCTCGTTTCCAGTGGTTTAATATGAAAACAAATGACATATCACTCTTGGGGGGCATCCATCTTCCGAAGATAACGTAATCTCGAAGGGATCTAGCATGGTGGCCAAGAGCCTGGCAATGACATTTGTTATTTTTACGGAGCGGAGGGTCTATTTATCTTGCATACGTGTAACGGATATTCAAAAAATCTAGATTATAACGTATCTAATACCAAATGTAATTTTGATATGCTGCCTTTAAAAAATGTTAAGTGGGAGATGGTGCATATTGTACAATTATATCAATACAAGTTTATTCGGTATTTCGTAATAAAAATAATAAAACATTTTTAGTACTTTTTCCACATAAAATTTATTAGATCAGGACCGGTTTCGCTCATGATGAGCATTGTCAACTGATAAGAAAAACAATGCTCATCATGAGCGAAACCGGTCCTGATCTAATAAATTTTATGTGGAAAAAGTACTAAAAATGTTTTATTATTTTTATTATAATGCCATTCCACCAAGTATTGACAGTGAACACCTTAAAAGTGATCGGTATTTCGTATTAAATACCGAAATAAAAAAATCTAAATAAAGCAAAAAATACTACCGTTCGGAATTTCAATACCGGATGAGTCAATCAAAATCTGTACTTCGATATTTTATATAAAATAGCGTCATTAAAAAATACGCACAATCATGAACGGGTGATTTTCAAGAATAATAATACACTCATTAATTTTGAAACCTGTCAATATTGATACAGCTCAATCAAAACTGATTAAAAATATATCAATTCATCGCCAACCAGTTTAATGCTGATTTTTATACATTTGAAATTCAGTTTTGGTTTAAAATTAGGTATTTCTGTGTTGGAAAAAACTATTAATACTTACGGATTAGGGACGCCGGTTTCGGTAATACCGTTAGTACATAAAGATTAAGCAGCGTATATTCTATAATGAAAAGCTCATTTATCATATCATAGCTTAAATAATGCACAAGTATTAAAAAAAAGTAATCAAATGTAGTGAAGCCAGTTGACGGGGACTCCATTGTTTAAATAAATACGATGCATTATCTATTTGAAAGGGAGATTGGAACTTGCTCCACAAGCGCCCCATAACATATGAAAAGATACCAATAAATTGTTAATAGACTTATTTTTCCATGCGCTTAAATAAATCCTAAAATAAGCTAAGCAATTAAACATTTATAAATTCTATTAACCTCAGTGTATTTTATATTCATTGAAATTCCTCATACAAAATCAATGTATTTTAGTGCTACAATTATTATTTTGTATATAGTCGATAGCTTGTTTGCCTTACGTTCTCGCCAGAGCTATATACTTAAAAAACAGAAAACTTCTGACGAGGTCGTATGTTATATTGTATATATAGAAAACAATAATTGCAGAACTGAAATAAGTTGATATTTTATTCACTTTATAATAATGAGTGCTACCAAGTAAAAATAATTTCAGTCAATAATTAGGTTAGTGTTATACGGCATATATTCCACGACATGAACGTGTTTTGTAAATACTAAAAGATAACTCAATGGAGTCAAATGGAGACGGTCTGGTAAAAAATATTATGGCAAAAAATGATAAATCAAATAGTCAAAAAACCAGATTTTCTATGATAACACAGGCACATAGACTCCCTTGGCGACTTTGCAATTTTCATAAACTGAATACCAACGTAGAGGTTAACCTTTCTAGGGCATGTCTAATAATTCTAGGCTTTTCCATAGACCTAAAACCAGCATTTGGTTAATACCCGCAGGCGTAAAAATCACGGACAGCGATAACTCTCACTACAAAATAACCGGAGGGTAATGTGAACTTTAAAAATAATTTTCCATTATACACGGTAATGAATAATTTACAGTGGCATACTACGGTGGAGGGGCGTTTGTCGCCGAAAAGAGTACCGTCATTCAAATGGAGGACCCATTCGAAAATATAAAAAGCGGGATAGAGTATATGAAATAAACTTTGTTTCAACGTATTCAGTGAACAATTTTTAGCTGTCCGAAGTGACATTAATGTCATATCTGATTGAAAGGTTCGGTATCCGAATATAATATTAGTGGATTCGCGAGCAGAATAAAAGTGGATATGAATTATTAAAATGTTGTACATTTTTATACCGTTTGTTACTTACTACTAGTGTTTCGCCTTTCAGCATCTTCGGATATTCCAAGTATTCAAGTGCACGGATACTCTTGAACTGATAGTCACAGATTTTATTATTTATTATTATACAAATTTATTATAAGAATATCAAACACCTTCAGTTGAAATATGAAATTATTTAATAAATGTGATTTAATTCGATGTGATGGATGATCCAGAAATTGTGATACAAAAATGTGGAACCAGTGAAGTTTTAATTTTAAAACTGTATTTACGATAACAACTTTTACCGCTATTTGACAATACATTCGCTTAAATAAAGTTTTTTTTATTCAAAAATAATGTAATACATTTTGTCGTATACTTAAGCATTATGTTAAAAATCAAAGCCCTTTTTACTAATTCTACATAATTTATTGTATATTAGGATTATAAAATGATAATACTCGCCATGGGCGAAACTTGTACTGATCTAAAATAAAAAGTATGGTATCAGTAGAGGTTTAATTTTTCCTAAAACAGTGAGGCTGTTATAACTTGGCATTATCTTAAATCTAAGTGATGACATAGCTGAAATCTTAGGCCACAAAAACATAGAAGACGTAGGACAGGAGACAACAATGCAATTTTGAAAAATCTCGTTTATACATAATATAAGGCTATTACTTGAAACCCGGCTCATTCCAAAATAGTTAAAAATAAAACTTGAATCTCATTTTGTAAAATAGTATACATTTCAAAAGTATTTTTAGTTTTAAATTACTTTGGAATGATATTTTTTCTGTTATCATTATCATGCCTGTTTTGAGATTTTCTTCTAAAAATACTTTTAAAATGTATTTGTATTAAGTAAATAACTTTCATGGTTTGTGGTTTAACAACTTTGGAATGAGCCAGGTAAGCAAATAATACCCTCATATATAAGATATATAAAATAGAGTATTTCGGTAGAAAATGTGATTTGTAGTCTCTCAAGATTCAATAAAATGTAAGTTAAAGAAGTCCTATGTCGAGCTGGACTCGACATTACAGATTTGGCAATGTTTTTTTATTTACTGATTTTTTAATAATATAAGTTTTTTTTTCATCCAAATATTACCAATACGCATTGTGCGCAAGCTAAATTTTGCTGTACTGAAACATTCAAAAAGTGTTTTGTCACAAATTTTGAAAAATGGCGTTTTATATCAATTCTGATAGCCCATAATAAAACCTATGAATGGAAATCAAAATTAGTGTTCAAAAAGGTTTTTTTTCATATTAAAATGAAATCATAAAGTTGACACATTCATACAAACCGTCACTTTTGCAACACTTAAATCATCATTTTCCAAGCTTTGTATTTGTGTGACAAAACACTTTTTGAATGTTTGCTCCTCAATTATACGATAATAAATTAATTAAAGACGAATTAATGTGAAAACATATTTCAATTAAAGACTGCAAAGGGTTAATATTAATATAGAGAATTTCAAAGTAATACATACACTAAATATGCAAATTATAAAAACGTCTATAAACAAAATAAATAATATTACTTCACATAACAAATGTACCGAAAAAGTAGACAGTTTTAAACTAATATTTGTAATTACTTGCTCGTCACAAATTGACTCCAGACTCCCCGGGGAAAATATTATAACGCGTTATGTCTCCCATCACCGTAAAGTGGCGCATCTCAGGCGCTTTTTTACCATGTACGGGTAGTCCGTAACGACTGTGACCTAGAATGGTACAACGGTCGCCTAAGTGGCAATTTAAATATAAATTTGCCGGGATTTGGAGAGGCGGCCCTGAGTACGTGGGCCGCGGCGGGTCGGCGCGGGCCCACTTGAGCGGTTTAACGATTCTGATGCCGCGCACCAAGTGTACATCCACGATTATGAGGATTTGACCCAGTTATTGCGTTCCGGTTAGCGGATCGTGAGTGCACCCTTACTTTTGTGTACAAAAGGTTTATGGGAACGATGCAACCGTTTGACGTACTGTTCAGAAAAATAGTTTGCGGGCAAATTCAAACATCATCTTGTCGAGTGGTTTGTTTTTTTTTTATATTTCACGAGTGCTACTTCAAAATACATCGAGATTTGCAATTAAAGCATTGATTTTAAAAACAATTTATTCTCTTAATGTAAAAATTTGTAAAAAAATAAAAACATTCAAATAAGTTTGCTTTTTGACTGGTAGGATTCTTTGTAATGGCCATTTCAATAACTTCGATCGAGATGGTATAAGATAAGCGGACTATTTCCATTAAAATTTACCGTATCGTACTGAAATAAATAAATTTTTAATTAGTAATTCAGCACAACAGTGCATGGTCAAAAGACAAGTGCCGTGAAGTTCTGTATCGGGTCAACAATATAAAGAGTTCGTTCTGTTTGAAAATTCGTTTATTTTCTTGATCGTATTGCGTTATGGAAGGCGGCCATGAAACGGCGACTGCATACACATAATGGGTGATGGTGGGATAATCAACAACTAACTTGAATTAATGTTTGATAAAATTTATAATAATTAATAATCTTGGAATTTTTAATTTATTCAAATGTTGATGTTGTTGTAATTGTATATTTTAAGCTTGTTAATAAAATTCAGAAAAAAAACATTTTTTATTTTTTGTTATTTTTTTACTGCTTGGGCACGCCACACAGTCAAGAAATGATATTTGAGGATTTTTGGCACGCGGTCCCAAGAAGGTTCGCCATCCCTGGAGTAAGGCATTCAATCCCGGAATCTCGAGATTGTGTTAGTATTAATCAAGGAGTTTCGACATTATAAAAAAAAAATAGCACAACAAAAAATGCAAATAGCGATATGCAGTTCTAAGATTTTTTCCCCAACATACATACGTAAACATTAGAGGTCTGCACGGGCCGAAATTTTACAAAATTACCCGGTCCGAGCCCGAAAGACTCAGACCCAACCCGGCCCGGACCCGAGTCTAATACCACAATTGTTACCCGAACCCGACCCGAAGCCCGGATTTATACTCAACAGACCGAAAAAACCCGTTTTTTACAAATTTACAACAATTTGCGATTCTCTATAGAACTAGTAATGATTAAAATTATCATGGCTGACTTATGACACGAAGATAGACTGAAATATTTTTCTGAAGAATAAATTATTTACCCAGGCCCGGCCCGAGCCCGAATTTCAATTGCGCTTACCCACCCGAACCCGGCCCGCGGGCCAGGCTCGGGCCCGTGCAGACCTCTATTACACATACATACTTACCCTTCACGCCAGCAAGTCGATATAAGATAGATCTGTCAGTTGGTTTTAAATATTTTGTACAACTCCCTTGCTTTGTTGGATTTAATTATATAAATTGCAAAAAAAGTATTTATTGTGTCATTTTTTTATTAAAAAAATTCAAAAGTTCAAAAACTTAAAATAAACCCACTGTTCGTTGGCTAATTCATTATAAATGCTATAAACTTTATACATTTTGAGTAAAACGATACGCAATGAAAACTTTCCGGAACATGTCATGTTGTTATGAAAGCGTCCAACAAACTTTAACAACAACAAAAAAAACAAATTTACATATTTCAGGCAATACCGAATGCGGAGGTAAAAAAGTATGTCCGTTAAAATATTGGAGTAATAAAAATATAGAAGTTTAAATTGGAATAATACGGGGAAGTTATTTTAACGTGTATTATTTTTTTATATATTTTGTTAACCAAAAAAGTAATTAAAAAATACATAACAGTTTTCCATTTGCAACGGTTTTATTTTCAGCAAAATAATCAACAATAAATAAATAATACTGTTTGGTATTTTTTTATTAAAACATATCGACTGTGGAAAAAGGACGTAACCCACACATTTTACAGGAGGCGCTAAATACGTGTTTTGATGATTTTGTGACATATGCAAATTACGAATTAAACACAACCTTGAAGTGCGCGGAGACTTCTAAACTGGTGTTTAATTGACATAATCTAATATTAATTACAGAAATTGTCTCGGAAAAACCTTTATTTCAGTGTTTTTATTTGGTTTTAATTGTTAACAAGGTCATCTTTTTCAAACTTACAAGCTAAATTTAGATACTTATTCTGCATTTTCAGCTTCCATCCTTTTGATAGAACGTGTGTCAAATTGCATACATTGTGATTATCGAAAAAAAGCTGTCTTGGGAAATTGAGGGTTACGTCCTTTTTCCTTTCCACATTCGATATGTATAATATATGAAAACGGACTAGTCACTAATTCATAATTTTTAGTGCAATTTGTGAATTCTTTTCAATGCCAATTGTTTATTACACCTTTTTACTTTAATTTGTTTTTGTATAAATCACTGTAAAATTATATTTATTATCAGTTGATAATGCTCTCCATGAGCGAAACAAGTGCTGATCTTGGTAAATAAAAGTGGAAATAAGTACAAAAGAATTTTGTGTTTTTCTTTTTATAATGCTTTTCCACCAAGCAATTGACAGTGAACACCCTAAAAGTGAACATAATATAAATATAATATTTAAAAAAACAGTTTTACGAACAACAATATTGAGCGCAATTTTATTAAACGTAAACACTCGGGTCTTTTACGATTTTGCAAATGAGGCATTTTTTGCAATACTTAAGCGACACGGGAGAAGTCTTAACAAAATGAATATGTTTCAGTGGGCGGAATGGTGAGCTCAATCTTACGGTAGGAAAATGTCTGTTATTCTTTAAAAATAGACACACAGAGTGTGTGCTTTGAGACGAAATGTTTCATAAATACCACGCTTGGGGTTGGTGCATTGCAAACGTTTCTTCAAAACTGCAAAAATCGCTTATTTGTGGACAAGTGACATTCTGATGACAGCTTGTGTGGGAGAGATTATATAACCTAATCAACATTAGCATTTCACTTAACATTATAACCCAAAGATCTTTAATCTCCACAACTATGACGAGACACTGCCTGAGAACCGTTATAGACCGAGAGCAGTTCTGCTCGATGCACATGGTTCGTCTAAAAATTATAAACTATTTTAAAACGAACTTCATGAAAATGTTGTGTGTGCATGTTCGGATATAGTATTAGGGGAAGTATATATAATGTGACTGCAAATAAATGCATATGGAGTCTCCACGAACTGGCTTCACTAGAGGTTTCTAACTTCTGTAGCGATCACGCCCAGCCATCTGCAACTATGTTAAGGGAATTATTCTTTTCAAAACATTAGCGATGAAGGACTCAAAGAAATTTGACGCTAACGTGTCCTGATACTTACAGCTCCATAAATTTGATATCCAAAAAAAATAAGCTAATGAAGTTTTTGAAATATTAGTAAAAGTAAAAAGAAATATTTGTGTACGCTAATCATTTAATTAGCAGTTAAAAATTAAAATGAGAATTCGCCTTAACAGGCATTTGACAAACAAAGAAAATAAAAGCAAACAAAAATAAAAGAAGGAAATTTTCGCGCAGTGTTTGTCGAGCGAGGCCCACTTCAATATTTACCAGATTAAATGTATACGAATAATGTAAGTACACAATGTCACAGACGCACAACCGAAATGTAAACAAGCTTGCCGTCTTCCTTTACCGGAAGACGTAGCATGTTGTGAATTCAGCTTAGGCAAAACTGTTTCCTGTTCCAGGATGTCTGGTTATGTACGAGAAGTGAGCGATACATACATCCTAATTCATACGGTTCTAAGTGAAACTGAGAGTCTACGATTGATTTAAATGGTAAAGTTTCGACACCTCGATCGAAATGTTAAAATTATCGATTAGAACAGTGAAACAGCGATTAAAAAAACGGCGAGAAATTGAAGGCGCTCGACGGAACGTAAACATCACATTTAAATAATTCATATATAGAGCGATTTTATATTAATTTAAGTTTGTGTTTCTTAACCTTTTTGAAATCACGGTGTGTTGTTGGTGAACAGAAAAAAATGCGGAGCATCAAAATCAAACACTCAAAAAAAAAGAATAATATACCGACATAACTTTAATTATAAAATAATTACATTATTAATTATTGTCACTAACGACCCGGGTATCACATTTCGGCATCTTTAGACGACCAAGTGCACGGATGCACTTAATTGCCTTGGTAAATAAGTGTATATATATATATAGTGACAAAACTTGTGAGAATGTAGAAAATTTGAACTATTCAAATTTAAATCGTTCAAATTATGTACATTCGCAGTTTTGTCACCAACGGCCCGTGTTTCGCATTTCGGCATCGTCAGGAGATCAAGCGCACGAATTAACTTGAAATGATTCAAATTTAATATTGAAATTCCACCAAACACCTCCAGTGGCAATTTTAAATTAGATTGCATAACAATTAAAGAAAATACATATATGGGAAAATTGTAATTGAAATTACCCTTAACAAATTTATTTGATGTGAAAGTCAATGTGTTACCTAAGCTAGTCGGATTTTTCAGATTTCAGAAATATTTGGTGATATTTGATGATTTTTTCGTTAATTTCGTAAGTCTTTTTCGTTTCGTTTTTATATAAGTTAATGTCGATAAATCGAGCTCAAACAAATATAATGCTGAAAACTTTAACAAGATTTTCAGTGTCCTCATTTAAAGAGCTGGATATTCGACTCGGACAACGCGTCCGATCGATTCGGCAAAATATAAATCACATTAGGTTTTTCTGCTTTCATATTTTTTCCGCAGCGCATCGCTTTAGAACCACTGATTTAAGCGATTCAAAAATGTAATTTTGATTCAGATAAAGTTTTGCAGTTATTCAAGTGGTATGGCATAGATAGTTCATCAATATTTCAAATACTTAGGTTACAGTTTCAAATAATGCATAATAATTTTGTAACCAGATTGTCAGAAAGCGTAAGTTATGTGAAATTAATTGTTATTGCGATTCTGCATTGGCATGTATTTATGACTATTAACATAAATTGGGCTGTGATTTATTTAAAGTATAGCTAATGTAAATTATACATAATCAATACAATTAAAACTTATTTGGATTGTAGTTCTATTAAATCTTAATACATTTAATAGTTATTTTACAATATAAGTTGGAGTAAAAATAGCAACGTATTTAGTTGTACAGCTTTTATATTTATTAGTTGATATCTATTTCGGCTTTCGCCAACGTCAGATAATGGAGTTCTATTAAGTAAATGCTAAGTCAATAAATAAGTTGGAGTGTTAGAATGAATGAGACGATGTACTGCGTACCTCTCCTAAGCTAGTATAAAGAAAGAGCTTGGCTTAATTAACTGTATATAATACATGGTTTTGACGAATGCCCAAAGCTGAAATATGTATCTAACAACTTAACAAACAATTTAATACTAAAATATGTACTGTGTTATTTTGACGAAGTTTTGACATGTTCAAACAACAGAATATTTTTTCATGCTTAGCATTGTGCCAGAAGTTCAGAGAATACTGGGGTTGGGCTAGCAGAAAGATGAAGGTGGGTAGGAAGCGATAAGAACACCATATACATCCATGCATTTGAATCCAAAAAAAACAGTTTAAAAAAAAGTGTAATATTCTGGGCGTTATCAGTTGGCTGTGTGTACGCAGATAATAAGATAAACATTATGAAATTTGAATCGTTCAAATTATGTACATTCACACAAGTTCTGTTACTAACGACACGGGTTCCGCTTTGCGGCATCTTCAGGCGTTCACTTGAACCCGAGTCGTTAGTGACAAAACTTGTGTAAATGAACATAATTTGAGCGATTCAAATTTAATATTGAAATTCCACGAAGCACCTTCAGTCGAAATCTCAAACTTAAATTATATAAACATTATTATTTTATTGAATAAGATTTTTTTTTGTGTAACTTTTTTAATTTGAAAAATTGCATTTTTTTGTGGATATCGTGTTTTGCAACAAGTTATCAGAACCAGTTTTACAAATGAGTATATTATTTTTCGAATAACATTCACATAATATGTATTACATGTTAACATGCTGCGCATTATCGACAGATTTGTAGCGTTCATATTGAAACACACACAATTAATGTTGTGCGAATTACAAACTATTGCAAATGCTTTGTAAATGAAAACGTAAGGTTTGCAAAAGCGACCCATCGATAAATGTTATTTTGGTTCGGGTTTCACCCAATATTTGGTCCGTTTCAGACTGTATTTGAGTAATTAACGAGAATAGCTCAGGCATCCTGCAAACATTATATCACTCACTATACGCCATTAGATTGAGTAAATACCACACGAGTGTGCGTGGGACGTTAGCTATCTATCTATACATACACCGAGCGAGAGTTTGGTCAGTCGTGCGAAAAGCGGTCATCGATCATGCATCGCGATTTAAAAATTTCCACGAGCAAAATAAAATCCCGGCAAAAAACATGGCTGCATTTTAAATGATATGCAAATAGTAATGAAGCATTCGGCAGTGCAATTATATTTACTATTGTGTGGAGATGTTCGGATATAAAGCAGACTAGTACGGAAAGCCAGGGCGTGATTGCCATGCGACGCGGAAAATCAAAATGAATTAGTCACACTCGAATTTCACAGTAAATCACTACAAAATGCATAGAATTTTCCCAAAATTAGATTTATTATTAAACTTATGCTCAATGCATGGAATTTATAAATAGTAAGTTTTTGACAGTTTTAAAAAAGAATTTAAACTGTAAAATTAAAACAGTTATTAACTGGTTAATTTAAAGCAGTGTTTCTTAACGGGGGCGGTACCACCCCCCTGGCGGGCGTTTAGAAGTCTGGGGGGGAGTTTTTAATTGTTCAGAATTTGGGGGCGCTGCAGGAATGCGAAGGGTAATACGAGTTGGCGATGCACTTAGTCAGGGGGGCCCACTGAGATATTGCAAGACTATATTATTATAATATGTGTTTTATTTGTAGTAGGAAATCCATTGCATGAAATAATAGTACATGCATAGATAATTGTGTAAATTTATAATTTCGTTTAAGAGGACAGGAAGGAGGGGGGGGGGGGGCGTTAGATAATTTTGGATAATTTATTACTGCTAAAGGGGGCGATTCTTTTAATACGGTTAAGAAACACTGATTCAAAGCATACTGTTTAAGGAATAAAAAACTCATTTGTACTTATTCTACTTCTATTTAATACGATCATGACCGGTTTCGCTCATGACGAGCATTATCAACTGATAAGAGAATACAATATAACAGTGCTATTTATACACAACGCAATACAATTATTAGGGTGTAAAAAACAATTGGTAATAAAAAGAATTTCCAGATATATATACAAAATATGAATCAGGGGCACTAAATTTACTATAATTAAAATATATTTTCAAAGGGGCGATAAATGATAATTTCAAATATAATTATAATCCGGGATTTTTTTTACAAATTTAAAATTTACATATAATAATAGAAAATTTAAAATAACTTTGATTATTCCACGTATTATTTACCACATAGGGAGCGAATATGGCCAATGAAAAAGAAGACATCATTGTCGGTTTGTTTTTGTATCGGCTGATCATGTTCCTATTTTATTACAATGAAAGATGAGAATTTTGAAATAAAGCCATCGTGGAAAAACACCTTTTTAAAGCTCTAATCCATTCTGACTATCATGTCCTTCCTTGTCAACTAAGCATTTGATCGTTAAAATGAGATATTATATACAATTAAATAAATCAGTGGGTGAATTTGATTGACATCATCAAACTATACAAAAACGGGTATGAGTAATAGAAACATGGAGGAGCGTGGCGGCCATATCCTCCACATAGGGAGCGAATATGGCCAGTGAAAAAAAAGAATTTTCTTATGACAACTTAGCAAATACGTATTAGTATGCCGGTACCACTGATATCAGCATTAGGTCGCCCGCAGATGTCAAAAGTTTGAATACCCATGTTCTATAACAGGGTTTCCCAAACCATGTTCCGCGGAACACTGGTGTTCAGTGGGACCTAAATACGTGTTCCATGAAAATTTAGAATGGCAATATACGCTGCAACACATTTAAGCATCTTCTACTTCATATTTAAAATCGAGTGATTGTAAATCTCCAGTGATATTTAAAAAGTCAAATATCTAGAATAGAGGGGGATATTTTAAATCACAAGAGCTTTGTGAGTGTGATCATGCGTCAAGTGTTTTAATAACATAATTTTTTTCAATATTTTTACTATTATGAATTACCCGACCTAAAAATACGTTGTTTCGGTAACATTAATAAATTTGCGAAGTGTTTCATTGCACAGTAAGTTTGGAAAACGGTTCTATAGCATTTATTGTAAATATCAGTTGATAACATATAGAAACAGAAAAAAAAAATTGAACTAACTTTCAGTCATAGCGGATTTGAGAATTTATAAGTCAAAAAATCACGAAGTTAGGCAACACTCTTATTATTAATAATATCACCGTGCAAGAGGCTATTATGTCGGCATTTGGAACCAAGGAACAAGTGAACGGCTGATTAATACACTGAGACCGTGTAATAACACACGAGGCGGCAGCGACCTATTGTACCCGTAAACGCCCTTCGAATAACAATATTATTGCCGGGGCGAATTGTTAATTTGCCCACATGGTCACGTGTAACAAGAGAGATGCGTCACGCTTCTATCAATAATCCCATATCACAGAGGCCAGAGCCACTCAATAGCGTAATGTCTGCATTAATCAAGACCAGCGCAGATAGTCACGCGCCCTGCACTCTCATTTCGTACACTGGCGTGCGTAAGCATCGGTATTAAATTAAAAATAATTATAATGTATTGGCATTGTACTTGGTAGAACTCCATTAGAACACGGTGGAAAAATAACAATGTATTTTAACTCTATAATTTTTTTGGTTGTTGATAGCTATTTCGGCTTGACGCCCTGCCCTGCCCAGAACTATGTCTAAACGTGCATTTACTCATCTATAATTGAGGAGCAAACATTCAAAAAGTGTTTTGTCACAAATTTTGAAAAATGGCGTTTTATATCAATTCTGATAGCCCATAATAAAACCTATGAATGGAAATCAAAATTAGTGTTCAAAGAGGTTTTTTTTCATATTAAAATGAAATCATAAAGTTGACACATCCATACAAACCGTCACTTTTGTAACACAAATCATCATTTTCCAAGCTTTGTATTTGTGTGACAAAACACTTTTTGAATGTTTGCTCCTCATATTATTATATAGTGGCATAGTAGAGGTTCACAATTTATCTACTATTCCTATCATACATCCTAATTTATATTGTGATAATTAATTAAAAAATTTGGAAAATTGATTTTAAGTATTTCATAAAGTGAACGATAATCTGGTTTTTTTAAAAAAAAAAAATTGATACCATGTCCGCTCCCAATGTGGAGCATTTGGCCTCCTAATGGAGGTGTCTCAACAGAAGTTTTTCTACGAGAACTGTTTGCTACTCAGTCGCTCAACCTCAATTTTTTCAAAGTGAGTAGTAGGGAAATAAGGATAAGGCTAGAACAGGACTAGGACAAACGAAAATAATTAAAATATGTTTTATTCAAGCTTAGATTAGATCAAATTTGAATTGTTTGAATTTTGTACTTAGTACTTAATTAGATTAGATCGTTTTTACGTATGGTCAAAACAGTCAAAAGCTGATTCCCTGCGAGTCTCAAATACTCTTCAAACTTTAAATTGCTACCATATAAATGTTTTTTTACTTATTTCATAAAAAAATATAAATGCTTCTTTTTTATCTATGTCTGCTATCAATGTGGAGCATATGGCCTTTTAATAGAGGTATCTCAACAAAAGTTTTTTTTTCTACAATATCTGTTTGTAACAAAGTCGCTGAATCTCACTTTTTTCAAAGTGAGTAATAGGGAAAGAAGGATAAAGCTATAACAGGACTAGTGGTTGAGTAATCGCTATTGCCACACTCAGTTATTAAGGGATTAAAAGTATGAGAGGAGAAGAAAACTTTGTGAATTGACATCACAAACTCTTCGATCACAACTTTGAATTGAATAATGCTCTAATTCACTGTGATATTACCGGGAGTCGAACCCAGACCTGCGTGATCGATATTTATGATTTATTGTAAGAAGTATCATCAGACAAAACATCACATGACGGTTCCCATTGAAATTCACCGTACCTAATAAAGTAATTAATTTGTAATCAGCACAATCATTGTTTGGTTCTTACCTCTCCCTGCGACCAGTATAAAAAGAAAACCCCGACTTTTATTTTGTCAATTATTAACGCAAGAGTTATTAAATCAATTTTTAGTTTATTCGTAAACATTGCTGATGATGAAGTGAAACACGTGTCATAAATTGAATCACAACAAGTGGAGTATGTAACAAAGTTATCAAATGTAATTTTATACAGGTAAAAGTGATTAAATAATTTTAAAAAGTCATTGTCACAGTTGAGTGGATACAGTAGGTGAAAAACCAATGTCTGTGGGCGAGTCGCTTTATATGCATCCCCAATACGAAAGCCACTGTAAGCCGGTAAATTTGAGCGTGCGACAAATTACATCACAGCCTGGCTGCGGCTGCAGGGTTCATCCGTTATTATTCGTTTGATTCCAACCAAAGCAAATGGCTATACTAATTTGATTTAAATTGTCGTAAAAACAGTACCATATTTTTAATAAACTATAAAAGCATATGCATATTCAAACGATTTGTGATAATATTACAAAATATGATTAATTATTGATCACATCGAATTACTTGAATAAGATTAATAAAAACACTGAATAAACAAAGTGTCTTTGTCGTAGACTAATCTTGAAAAATAAGTGTAGTCGTTCGAGAGAAATGCCACGAAGGGAAATGACAGTCAAACTTCTTTCATGTCACCAATAGATTTTTAAGGAATAAAGTATAAGTGCACGATATTTTAGAGTTTCGATTTCGGACAAAGTATCGAATTAGTAAGCAGCCTAGCAAGATACATATAGCTCTATGTTCACTGAGCATTGATATATTTCTAGTTGTAACGTATGGTAACGTAATCAATTGTGATTACAAGTTGACAACTACAAAAAATAATCCTAGTTTGTGGTAATTATTGCTGTAAAAAATACTAATATTAAAATGAATTAGTAATATTAATATAATTTTAATGAGCATTACAATAAACAAAGACAAAATCTACTGCACGTTTTTAAACACTGGATTAAAATACTAAGTATCCAAATAAAATTCTTTTAAAAGTACTGCTACACTTCATTTTTTTAAAATGTTGGCAAGCATGCATTTTTGTTTTAATTTTGATATCGGAAAACAAAAAGAAATTAAATTATTTCATTACCACCTTAAGGAATGGTGCTGATAGCGTAGGTAACAGCTGGATAAGTTTTACAGTAAAATCTGCACCATTCAATGTGTTCCAATATTTGTATAGAGTGCAATTTCAAGTAATATGAAAAGATAAAATTGTAAAGCAATCGTTTAAAAGTCATTGTAGGATAAATTATGAAATAATTGAATGTTTTCCCAAATTGTGTAACATGTCGTAGCAGGTCGATGTTTCCGTAGACGTCAACGAAAATAATATTTACATGTTAAAGTTGTATGGTCTATTATAATGGAAAACGGCTTTGTTTGAAATATTTCTCTTCCGGGACCAAAACCGCGGTCCGAATGCAATTACGAGTGTGACATGCCGGGGTCCCGCCGCAGCGTTGTGATTGACAGGGGGCCGGGGCCCCCTTTTGCGAGAGACAAGGGGGAGTGGGTTTATCCGGTCGGTGTCATGTCACTGTCCGGGAGCTCTATTATCATCCCTACGGGTGTTCGAGTGGCGCAACTAGCAACCTGAAGGGCGCGTGTAGTCCAATTTGAATCCGGCGGTAGCAAGTAAGTGGCATCGAAAAGGAAATATGAAAATCATAGATTAAATCGCGGTTAGCCTCTTTTTGGGTAATGGCGTTGTTAAACGTTCTTTTTAAATATTTTACGTAATATGTAGCATTATACCGACGTAATTTATATGTGACAGCATATGTGTTTGACAAAATAATTTACGGCCTGAGACATTTGTTTTAATCCCAGTGTCTAACTAATATAATATAATGACATTGTTTTACCAACCCTTACAGCTTAGCAGTAAAAACCCAATTAGCAATCAGATAGGTACAGAAAATCCCTGGTTAGGTCATTTTACGTTGAATATTCTTTAAGTCTTACATATGTTTGTTATTTAGAAAACGGGTAAATTTACCTTTCTCCATTTCACTTAATTTATTCAAAAAATGAAATATGCATTTGTACTAATTTTCACATTTAATCATTAGGATCAGCACCGGTTTTGCTCACAACAAGCATTATCAACTGATAAGAGAATACAATATTACAGTGTTATTTATACAGATCAAAATGAAATAAGAAAAGGTGTAAAAAAACAATTGGTATTGAAAAGAATTTATAAATAAAAAAAAACGAAATATAAAGTGACACTAAATTGATTAAAATTAAAATGTTATTACAAAACTCGTCAAAGAGTAATAAAGCTAATGGTAAATTTAAAGATAATTGTTATCTCGAAAATAGATGAAAAATTACGTTTAAAAACACGTTATTAGACACAGAAAAAATAACGTCATCAATGACAAATACAACTCTTGACAGCGATCATTTATCGAAACTAAAGTTTTGAAATTTATCGGCTAGTTTCAATAATATGTTCAATTATTAAAAGCTAGCGGACTCTCATAGCTTGCCTAGTTGATCAATACATCATGTTGTCTTTTGGGAATATCAAGAGATCATCTGTTAGACCCACAGTCAGAATGATCGGCCAGACAGACATGGCGGCTACAAGGGTGAATTACAGTGCGTGTAATAAATACGCAACAGTTCAACGACACTTATCTTAAATTTGAATCGTTCAAACTATGTACATTCTCACAAATTTTGTCACTAACGACCCGGGTTTCGCCTTTCGGCATCTTCAGGCATTCAAGTGCACGGATGAACTTGAACTGACGCTTAGCAAATAAAAGTTTCGTGCTTATATAAGATACAAATGCATCACCGAGTCCAAAGCCATTGCTGGCGAAAAAGATGAGCTCATGGGAATTCCAACAGATTTGTGTAGTGAGCAGTTTCAAGAATTATATAATCTGTTTGTCGGCAAAGGTTTTATGATTATATGATTTTATGGTTATATAGGGTATAGAAGAGGAGATGTGGGAAAATTTGTTATTTCGTTTAAAATCGGAAGACTTTGCAACTGTGCTTTATTGATTTCTAAAATTTCTTGGAAAAAGAGCTTATGACTGTCCGTATTTGGGTGTAACATTTTTATCCCTTGTTCCTGATTGAACACGTGTCCTTCCGAAATTAAGTGATTAGCAAAAGTAGACGTGTCTTTTTTCAATCTAAAGGCTGCCATATGTTCTAAAACTCGGATGTTCAATGTTCTTTCTGTTTTGCCGATATAAAACTTTGTACAACAAGAGCATTGCAATCTATAAATCCCGGATTTATTTAAGTAATGTATTTTATCTTTATTATTAATTAATAATTTGCCTAAAGAGTTTTTACAGTAAAAAGCAGGTCTAACACTATCAGCTAGCTGTTTTTTAATTTTGAGACTTGTATTTCCTAAAAAAATGATTCTACGCCAATACCTAGTATGATCTATGTCCTTTGACACTATACCTTTAAATAACATTTTTTCTGCAAGTTTAGCTTGTTTTTTTGATAAAAGATTGTCTATAAGAGACATATCGTATTGTACAAAGTTATATACCCTATATAACCATAAAATCATATAATCATAAAACCTTTGCCGACAAACAGATTATATAATTCTTGAAACTGCTCACTACACAAATCTGTTGGAATTCCCATGAGCTCATCTTTTTCGCCAGCAATGGCTTTGGACTCGGTGATGCATTTGTATCTTATATAAGCACGAAACTTTTATTTGCTAAGCGTCAGTTCAAGTTCATCCGTGCACTTGAATGCCTGAAGATGCCGAAAGGCGAAACCCGGGTCGTTAGTGACAAAATTTGTGAGAATGTACATAGTTTGAACGATTCAAATTTAATATTGAAATTCCACCAAGCACCTTCAGTCGAAATCTTAAATTAGACACTTATCTTTATATTTGACGATGGCATTTTTTTAACCTACGTTCAGTGAGCAAAAACAAAGTATTTGATGATAATTCCTTCTGGGAAACTTAAAGATGCTATGTCGTGGAATATGCCCGGTATCTCCAATGCAGAAGTTTTAAGCGATTTGAGTATTGCATGAAATAGGAGAATCATAAACATACACACAAAAATCAACAAATCGATTTTACAAACTAGTTATTTTTTAACAAAACTGTAGTTTATTAAAGACTTAAAAAAAACGATACCAAGAAATAGAGAACAGTTTCACTAATCACACAGCTACAGAAAATACAACAAAAAAAAATGAACACCCAGGAAAATCATAAATGTCACCCGCCGTGCTCTATCCATCAGGTGGGTCTGGGTTTTACTCTCGGTAAGTTCAGTCAAATATAGATTTTTGACTTAAAAAAAATATTCACATCGAGATAGTCTTTGACTTACACATGCTAAATATATTTTTAATTTAAAATTGAAAATAATATATAAAAAATCATTTAACAAACTATGTGTGAATATTTAGATAGAATACAGTTATAACGAAATATAATTAAAACTCTAAAATATGTGTCTTTCTTTTGAATGTAAAAATGATTATTTTTCTACACTGAATAGGGTCAAGTACCACACGATATTTCACAAATGCAACACCTACAGCAGAATGAGTTGGAAAATATCACGACTGCTACAGGTGTATTCAGCACATTGTAGAATTAATGAGATTTTCCTCACATTCGTATATAAACATACTTTTAAATCTGTAGAATTTTTCCTTCGGGGAAGAGGATTTCATTCTTCCATTCATATCAAACGATCGTACTGGCTATACAAGTTGATATTTTTTTTTGTGGCCGTAGGACTTGACAAAAATGAATAAACTTGAATTTGCTCCAAAGGTTTTATTATTCGTAATATGTTTGGATCTCACGTGTTCGAACATTTTTTCGAACTCTGTTTGAAGGCATAGGTGTTTGTGATGTCTTAAATTCCCTCCCACCCTTCCGATCCTTCAATAACTGGGTGTAGCGAAAGCGTTCAGTTGGATAATGGTACTGGTAGTTTAATAAATAATTGATTGTTCAACTAAATAAATTTTTAAATCTCTTAAAAAATGTACACAAAAAAGTCCTTATGTTATACATTATTAACTATGCCGAGTCCTATGGCACGGTTCTCGGTAAATTGCTCGAATAACAAGATAATCAATTTGTTTCCGTTTGTTCTGTCTTAGCCCTAGTCTTCTATGTTTTCTGGAAATATATAGAAACAGTTTGAGTAACTAATTAATAAGCAGTTCTCGTAGAAACACTTCTGTTGAGATAAACTCCATTAAAAGATCATATGTTCCGCATTTGGAACGAACACGGTTAAAATAAATACTTACGAAAAATATTTTTATATTTCACTCTCTAAACAAGTGTCGCACAAGATAAAAATGAAATTCGTAGAAAAAGTCGTGAAAAATCGTTTAAATAACGAAGCAATTCGAATAATTTGTAATTCGAGCAATTTACCGGCTCCCCTATTGCACAGCGGTTAGCGTTGTGGGCTTCCGTGACAGACCTCACGAGTTCGAGTCCCAGTACAAACAGCATTTTTTGATCGATTTCTGTTCGAAGGCATAAGTGTTTGTGATGGCCTTTTCTGATCTTTCAACAAATTATTTAACCACTAGTCGTGTCCAAGTCTTATCTTTCTATCTCAAATAATCTCTTTGGAAAAGAGAGATCGAGCGACTGAGTAACAAACAGTTCTTGACAAAAAAGTTATGTTGAGATACCTCCATTGGGAGACCATATCTCCACATTAGGAGTGGATATGGATTAAAAAAACAATGTTTGTTTGTACCGATATGTGTACATCAGAAATAAATATATTGGATCAGTAATCTATTTTTCGGTAGAGCAACCTCTAAACAACTAGAACACAGTAACAACCAGTTCTTGTAGAAAAAACTTCTGTTGAGAAACCATCATTAGACGGTCATATGCTCCACCATGGGAGCGGATATGAATTAGAAAAAAAATCTATTTTTAATATCGGTCTATGTGCCCCAAAATTGATTGAATTGAAGTAGATTGAAAATATATGTTCAACTATTCCACAATGGATTAAAAAAAAAACAATCCGACCCATTCAATTCACTATTGTTCGTGTTTAGATTAATGTTCATACATTGTGTATTAAATAAAAATCTTAAATGAAGTACAACAACACAATAGATGAATTCATGCAGCCTTACAGGTTAAAAAGATTTCGTTCCCCTGACGCAGAGAAATATATATTGAAATATATGTTGACACCTGTGTCTGTGGCAAAAACAACAATGTTAGTAGAAACACTATTTTCTATTGTGAATTTTTCTGTTGTAATTAATGTTGGTAAAAAAATTTCAAAGCGGGTTGAAATATACTGATGCAGACAGGTCAGATTTTTTTTCCAGCGAATGGTCGAAAATTTTCCGACAAAAGAAAACGCTGCGGAAGGAATCTGAAAAGTATCTCGGCATTATAGTATTGTTGTTATATTAAAAACCAATTTAATTACCGCGACCCGCTGGCGGTGCGGTGTTTTTTCAGCGAATCATCTATATCGCAGGACGGAGGACCCCCGGCTGGGCTGAACAAAGGGCTCGAGCGTCCCTCTGTGGCCTTTGTCCGGCGGCGTCTACGGTGTCGGTATGTACGAAAGAGATCGAAAACCTGATGTAAAAAATAGAAAAAGTCGTACATAAAAGAGAACACATCTGATATGATATTAACCCAATCACTTTGACTTTGTGGTAACAGTACGTTCGCCGATCCTGGGTTCGACTCACCCCACCGGATAAGTATGAAACTATGCATTCTTATACGCGCATGAAAGTTAAGTCATGATTATTGTTTGATAAAAACACAACATTCCTTTGTACTTCATTCCAATTTATTTATAGGTCAGGACCGGTTTCGCTCATTGCCAGCATTGTCAACTGATTCCTTTAAAATTAATAATTGAAGAACGATCTTAGCATCATGAAAATGAATCTCTTTGGTTGACTTCTTTGTGTACTGTATGTGTGTATGTATGTATGCGCATGTGTGTGTAAATGTACAGATATAGTATATAGGAAGCATATAGAATGTGAACTGCAAAATAATGCTTATGGATACAATTTAAGATTTCGACTGAAGGTGCTTGGTGGAATTTCAATATTCAATTTTAATCGTTCAAATTATGTACACTCACACAAGTTTTGTCACTTACAACCCGGGTTTCGCCATTCGGCAAGTTACTGTCAGTTCAAGTTCATTCGTGCACTTGAACGCCTACATAATTTGAACGATTCAAATTTAATGCTTATGGAGTTTCCGTGAATTTCTTATCTATGTAGCGATCACGCCCTTCCGCCTGCAACGATGGTAAGGGAATATAATTTTTCAAAAACATTAGCGATTAAGGAGACTAGAATAACATTGACTCTAACGCGTCCTTGTACTTAAGGCTTCTAAAAAGCATAGATAAAAAAAATCTCAACTGATCAGATAAGCATAACCCCTACTAATTGCAGCTCGAGGTTACTGAATAAACCACCAGTGTCACATGTAATGCCTACGAATGAGAACTAATACCACCACAAAAACCAAAGACCACGCACCCGCCTACGCCCAGGTAAATCCAGGACGCTACGCGGGAAAAGCAACATGAAAATACACCAGAAGAAAGAGAAATTGGAGCTCGGCACCACCAGCCCCAGAATTTGATGTATAGATATCAATCAATAAATAAGCAATATATTGACAATTCATTGTTTACTACGCGACCGATTCCGCCGTGTTTTAATGGTTTAGTTCATTACCACTGCGGCAAGTGGGCAGTACATCACACGGTACAGGGCGTCGGGTCACGATTTTACCCTCGCTCACGTATGCGCGTCGCGGCGCGTCACCGTAATGCGATTTGACAAGGCGCGTCGCGTCGGTCGCGGGCCACAGTCACGACGTGAATTCTCAATTAGCGCGGCCGCACCGCACCGCCAGGAGTCGCGCGTCCGCCCAAACAATTGCAGCCAATTTACCGACGGCGTCCGCGAATTTATTTACAGTTTTACACGCAAACTTTTAAAGGTACAGTCCTGCCTACCGATTCAAACGCGAGAATTTTAACTACACTGAACACTAGGGATTCTGTGTCGAGACGTCCTAGGACTTGTCGGCTTTTCTGCTGTCTTAAGTCCCGGGATTTTTTTGGAAAATGTCCCGAGAATTGTGCCTGTGATTTAAAATGTGCTAATAACATGTACATTTTAATTTTAAAAAAAAAAATGTGGTTAAGAAACCCTCAAAAGGATCGATGTGTATTGAATGAAAGCAGATATAAGAGACACGACATGGTTGGGACGTGACACTTACCCAGGGTCTTAACAAAATTATGCATATATAAAAGGGATCTGATAAAAAAACAGATGTTTGGGATTTGTAATTTCGTAGAAGTTTCAAATACCATGTGTTTATATAAATTGTAATATAACTGTAGCAAAAGCAAATTACAAAATATTAACTGATGTTATTTCATGTGCAAATGTTTTTTTTACTATTTTACAAAAGTACCAAGTTCTCAATAGGACAAAAAGGTCTAAAAGTTGTATTGTGAAGTTACGGTAGTAAGTTTACTCCTGACGGCGGCTTCATTGATATCTTTTTATTACATGTACCGTTATCATTCTTTCTTAGTAAAAATTAACTGTAAGCATTGCACACATCCATTACATAAGAAAAATAATAATTATTGAACATTGTATTAAAAAATGCAATTTTCACTAGTGCGTACTTTCAAAAGGCGCCGTGTGTATGTAATACATACATGCAAATATTTAATTTTGATAAAATCATAATTTTATTGAAGTGGAAATAAAATTCAAATTCACATTCAAGGTTTTAAGTATGGATGTACATATCGACTGTGGAAAGGAAAAACGACATAACGCACAACTTATTCAAAACAGCTTTTTTTCGATAGCCACAATGTATCAAACTTGATACACGTTCCATCAAAAGGATGTAAGCTGTGAATGCCGAATTAGTAGCTAAAGTTAGCTTTTAAGTTTGAAAAAAGATGAGTTTGTGAAAATTTTAACCAAGAAAAATGACTGAAAAAAAGGTTTTTCCAAGACAACTTTTTTAATTAATATTGGATTATGTCAATTAAACACCAGTTTAGAAGTCTCCGTGCACTTCAAGGTTGTGTATAATTCATAATTTGCATTTGGCCCATAATCATCAAAACACGTTTTTTGTGCCTCCTGTAAAATTTGGTATGTGTTGGTTACGTCCTTTTCCCTTTCCACAGTCGATATATATATTACAATGTCCGCTCCCAATGTGGAGCAAATGGAGTTCCAATGTAGTTTACCTCAACAGAAGTGTTTCTACGACAACTGCTTATTACTTGCTCAACCTCTCTTTTTCCAAAGAGTAGGAATATAAGAATAGGGTTAGGACATGACTAGTGGTAAGCTAATCGCTCTCAATACGCTTTGTTGATAGGATAGGATGGGTGAAAGAAGGGAATTAAAGACATAACATATATATATGCCTTCGAAAAGAAATACATAAATCGTTTGAAAAATCAATTTATAAAATTGTCCGTACTGGGATTCGAGCTCGTGGTCTCCGTAGCCCATTCCAACGACGTTGACCACTCGACCACACAGGCGGCAGATGGATATTTAGACATACACAAACAACTAAATATATAAATATTACGGATAAATCTAAAAAATCATTTTCTAAAACCAATGGCGAGATATCTAAACTAATAGTTTTTTTGTAGCCATACCCAGAGCCGGCTCATGGCGTGTGAACAATGTGTGGCGCACACTAAGATTTTAGTACTATCCACCCATTTCGTCTTACAAAGCGCTTGCACACAACAGGCACAGAAATCCTGAAATCAGTCCTGCTGATGAATCCCTAATTTTCCCTAATGAGATTCATTCCCCGAGTTACACTGTCCCGACTTAAGTGTGAATGGGGGTTTTACTGTATATGATTCTCTGTGTCATTACAAAAGGTGATGTATCGATTATTAGCATTTTTAAAAAATATGTATGATACTTATCACAACTATGTTTGTGAATTTAATACCTATAAAAACAAACACATATATTTGTGAGGTGTATAAAATTCGTTTAAAAATGCAACCTATTTACGATTCTGTTTTACAACACGATAAAAATAAACGGGGCAATTCCTTTTAATATTTTTCATTCATTCATGTTCTATGAGACGAATTTTACTTTGAGAAACGATATTTTTTAAAGTGCCACATAAAAGAAATGTCTTTTTAGGAACAGAGCGACAAGGGAACGGGAAAAACGACAACTAGTATAATACGTAAAAGTTGCGCGGGTGTATCTATGCAATGAACGTTTATTTTTAATGATCATTCATTGCGGCGGGCATATTTAACGTCCGAGCTCCGAGAAACGCAGTACTGCCAGTGCGAAATAAAAACGGAATGCCCCCCTAAATGGGCATTAAAATGAAAGGAAAGGGTTGCCCCGTGGGGTACGAAAGGAAAAGCGTGCCAGAAATAAAAACGAACGACGGAAACCGAGGTGACTGCGTAGGGGGTGGAAGCTCAGGGAGATTTTACGAAAAATTGCGGAACCTTGGATGGACCCACCTTGTGTCGGCCATTTTTTATGTAAAGGAAAAATCTTAAATATACTTTAAAATCATTTTCGTTCATATGTAGAATGTTGATAAACATTCAGATTACTTTTAGGATGTTCACTGTCAATACTTGATGGAAAGTCATTATATTAATAAAAACACAATATTACTTTTTACTTTATTCCACTTTATTTTATCGGTTGACAATGCTCTCAATGAGCGAAACCGGTCTTGGTTTGATTAAGATTTGTCGTCTGCTGTGGCCCAGTTGTTTAGAGCTTGCTTTACCGATCACGCAGGACTGGATTCAATTCCCGGTAAGATCACAGTGAATTTGAGAATTATTCAATTCGAAATTGTGATCGAAGACTGGGTGTTTGTGATGTAAATTCACATCATTTCTTCTCCTCCCATCCTACTGATCCTTAAATAACAAGGTGTAGCAAAAGTAATTAGTCAACCCCTTATCCTTCTTTCCCTACTACTCATATTGAAAAAAAGTGAGGTTGAGCGACCGAGTAACACAAAGTTCTCGCAGAAAAAACTTGTGCTGAGACACCTCCATTAGGAGGCCATATGCTTTACATTGGGAGCGGACATGTTTTTTTATTATTTTATTATGTTTATTTGCATAGTAAAACAAAGCAAAAGATTGATTATGTATTGTAATTTTATATTCCAACTATAAGTATGAAGTAATGATGTTTTTGTTTTTAAGTCTAATGATACAAAAACAGTTAAAACTTAGTAAAGCGTAGAAGACGATGAGAATATAATCATAAGGCATGAGTGTCTGTGCTATCTTTTCTAGATGATTTATATTAACATGTATATAATTTATGTCGTGCACATTACAAAACACAATATTTGTATCGTGTTGGGCTATAATAACCAACTAGTTGTAAGCCCGTTGCCCTCGACGGGAGGATTTTTGTCGCATTTTTAAATAGTCAGAAAATTTACTGGCGTAAAAAATAAATTTAATAAGCCAGAAAATCTAAACGTAATAAATTCTCTAACTGGATTTTTTTAGGAATATACCCAATTTTCTAAAAGAACTAATATACACCGGGATTGAAAAACAAAATATGTAAAAAGCTATAATATTAAAATATATTCGTAAAAATCATAATTGAGCTGCCCTGCTGAGCTGCTATATCTAATATCGACAGCACTGCAGTATTTATATTTCATAATTTTTAGAATTATTCAAATGTTTCAAGTATGCAACCAAATATTTATTTTTTTATTTATTTATTGTTCAAAATTTAAATTACAGTACATGACATAACAGCTGACGCCAATTCGCCATGCACTTGAAAAATGTAATAAGACAAAATATAAAATAAAAATACACAGTACATCAAATTCAACATAAAAAATCAAGAAATACAAAAGAAAAAATTATCAAACAGTTCACAAATACTATCACCAAAAATGTCCACTTCTCTAGGCAATGCGTTGATTAGTCGAACGGCCCTTTGAACTGGTGACTCATACCTCCTAAGCGAGGTATAAGTTTTTAGAAATAAAAGTTTTTGCTCATTGTTTCGCCCACGTAATATTATATGTCAAATATATATCGGAGAAGAAAAAGAAGACCCCGGGACATATATCGATAGCCCTGCAAACTTTCTCCCTCAAACCTCTGAAAGAGCCGAAACACGTGTCACAGTTTGTAGCACAATACGTGGAATAATCTAAGTTATTTTATATTTGATTATTTGAGAGTAAGGTTTGAGATATTTTTATCGTATTTTTTGGTACTCCCATATAAAAAAATACATTTCCGAATTAAGATGAATGGCCACCTACACCCGCAAGTCTCCGTTGATTTCATCTTCCATGCGAAAAAAGACACAAAAAACTATAGAAAATTCGAGAAGAAAAGGGAAAACTGGCATATTATTTTCATTATTTACCTTCAGAAGTGAAGTGCTTGGCATACCGCAAGAATCCTACGGGAATATCATCGGATAAGATTACTGCAATGTTTTTAAAAACAGTATCCGTACGTACAGAAAAATTGTTAATGTAGGCGATGTGAGACATCACTTTAAAATTAATTACTGATAATAGAAACGAATATGGTTTACGAATTAGTTTTTTTTTGTTGACTTAACGAGGTTTGCATTTTATTTGTAGATAATATAATATTTTACGATATTTTCGTTACAATTAGAAGATTTCATCCATTTTAAAATTATCTTCTGGGCATTGAAAACCAGCGTAATAACTACAATATTGTAAGTAAGTATTGCAATAACAATACCGGTTTTGCTGTCTACTAAATATTATATACACGGAAATTGATTGATTTTCAATGTAAATAAATCAAAACAGTCGAGATGTATTTTTATTCACTGTATTATTTAAAAAAAACCCAACAAAATGCCATTGTGATACAATCGTTATTATTTTTATTATAGGTAGGAAAACGTTATCAAGTTAAGGTAGTGTTTCGGTTGATATATCCTAAAATATTCACGCTCTGTCGCTGGGACTCGAAGAACAAATATTTAAATGTGAAATTCGGTTTATTATTTCTGAAATAAATTTTGTTTTAAGAAATAAGTGATCTATACCAATTCTTCCCAACCTTTTTTATGCCACGGACCCCTTAATATGAAAACAATAATCTGGGAACCCCCGATTTATTTTTTATTTCACATGTTCATATTTTAATATGTTTAATAAGAATTTTGAAAGAATGACAACTTGACGTTAAACATTACAAACTATTAAACTAATGAGCTGCAATCAATCAGATAGGTTGGTGAAACAATGTAAGTGATGGCGAACAACCCGTTCTGTTAAGAATATTATGTAATAATATTTCTTTTTTTGTTAACAGTTTTATCAATTTCTAAAAATTCTAAGCTATTCATGTTTAAACCCAATCTTGCTTCATTACATAAGCAAACTTTGCGATAGTAAGTCTGAAGATGCCTCTGAAAGAGGTAAACACGTGTCACAGTTAGTAACACAATACGTGGAATAATCAAAGTTATTTTAAATTATCTAATAAAATGAACTTCCACAAAGTTAACGCCGAAACCATCGAAAGTATTGTTATATAGTAATACAGATTTGTCTTACGAGATAGATGATTTCATGCATCTTGCATCGTTCATTCGTATATAAGTTATTTTTTTCGCTAGTTTGCTGTCGATTAAAAAATGTAAACATTGCTTACTGCACTGCGGATCACCGAAATATCCTCGCAAATCACAATTTTGCCGACCGCTGATTCTCTTAAAAATATTTGAACGCTGTTTTTATGTTATCTCAATGCGTCAACTTGTTACGTACACAATCTACGTTAGTATCATATAAAGGTTACTTCGGCATTATTCGCATTGCCGGATAGTAACTATTATAGCGCGAGATCTATTGTTTAAATTTTAAAATGGCAAAGGTAAGCATGAAAATCCGCCGCAGTCCCAAGTGAGTTGTCTCATTTGGATTCACCCGAGCGAGATCCTTTGCGGAGTAATGAGTCTAAATTCTGAACAAATACAAAGTTCTTTGTGATACGAGACGAGAAAGAAATTCTTTCGTAACCAAGGCTGCGAAGAACGGCTTGCAGACAATGCGCAACTATATCTTGTAATTTATATCAATTCAATTTTGTTTCATAGTTACAAAGCACTTAATTCGAAGAGTTATATCAGTTGACAAAAAACTTCAAACGGTGTTTGACGGAGTCGTTAAGTTAATCTATTTTAATCAAGTATTTTTTATTATTATGCTTTTAACAATAGTGTCTTAGAAATTTCAGATAAGATTATAAACGGAATTAATATCAGATGTCAATGTTTTTACTTTCATTAGTGACCGCACGTTTTTTTATAAAATTTCACCTGGCGAAATAAAATTTTGCGATAAATTCGCAAAAATTATAATTTTACTAAATTCACTATAATTTGTCAGCAAGTTGAGATATCTTTACAAAATTTAATTTTTTTAGCTTCCAGATACTTCACCTATACGCATATATGTGTCCGCCGGCCAGCAACCTTTGTTTTTCAAAGACTCAAATACGCGTCCACGGTCGTTAAGCTAAAAACACAATATTCTTTTGTACTTCATTTCACTTTATTTAATAGGTCAGGACCGGTTTCGCTCATTGCGAGCATTGTCAACTGATAAGAAATATAATTTAACAATGCTATCTATCACTTTTAAGGTTTTCACTGTCAATACTTGGTGGAAAGGCATTATAATAAAAATAATAAAAGATTTTTAGTACCTTTTTCACATCAATTTTGTTTGATCAGGACCGGTTTCGCTCATCGCGAGCATTATCAACTGATAAGAAAAATAAATAAACACCTTACTTACACCTTTTTATTTCAATTTAAATTTGTATAAATACCACTGTTTATATATTTTTCTTATCAGTTGATAATGCTCGCGATGAGCGAAACCGGTCGTGATCTAATAAATTTTATGTGTAAAAAGTACTAAAAATCTTTTGTTATTTTTATTATAATGCTATTTATACAAAAAAGAAAAGTTGTAAACAACAATTGGCATTGAAAAGAAATTACCAATTACATTATAAGTAATTCTACTTTCATTTCATTTGAATGGTTGCTTGAGTTTTCTTTTCTCTACTTATATCCCAAATATGAAAAATTAAAGAAAATAGTTAAAGCAACGTATCTTGTAAATGGTTGTGTGATTATAATATAATTAATAAACGAAGATAACTATCGTTTTACAAGCGATTTATTTAATAAATTTATACAATAAGAATTAAACGTTTCATGTGATTTCAAATTCTCGATCGTCAAGAAATCCTAATGGTACATATTATGATTTCTTTATAACAATTATAGGTTCTTCTTTTAAAAAATATTAATGCGATATACAAAATCAATAAGAAAAAGCAAATTAAATAGACACATTTCTTTAGTGATTGATTCTCAGTAGAAAATTATTTTCACTTCAATTTATTACACTCGTTTCGGAGAAGCACCTCACATTTCGAAGAATCATTTTCATGAGTTTTGAATGACATTATCCGGTTATTAGCGGTCGCCGTTATTGGTTAAAGTGAAGAACCTTACGGGTTCGATCTACAGTATGAGCAACATTTTTTCGACGTATCGATTTCTGTTCGAAGGCATGGGTATTTGTGATGTCTGATTCCCTCCCGCCTTTCCAGTCCTAAAATAATGGGGCGCATCGTGAGTGATTAGTTTAGCACATGTTCTGTCCTATTCTCTTCAAAAAAGAAAGCTTGAGCAATTCAGTGACAAACACTTTTGTCGAGATACCTTTATTAAGAGGCGATTAACTACACATTGGGAGCGAACATTGATAAAAAATGTGGATGAGTGACTTCATCGTATTTTACTACATTGTGGTCGAAAAAAAAATAAGCTGATCTAATGCTGATCATTTGGAGTTTTTTCGTGTGAGATATTATCAGTCTCTTATCAGATTCTGTTGATCCTTTGAAAAATTAACTGTATTGAGAAATAAACAGTATTTTTTTTACAAAAAATATCAATGACATCAAACCTTAAAAAAACTAGAAGTAATAAATAAAAGGATTTAAAAGTACTATTGTTTTATTCAATTCTACAATAATGTTACGTAGCAAAATCTCGCGCTGGGAAAATCAAATTCTTTTAAATAACGGCAGAAAGATTGAATTCAAATACACTCATGAAATAAATGTGTCATAAAAGAGTATAAGGAAAATAAACCCTTATAAGAATCTTATTGTACCCTATTATTAACAGACATTTAAGGTCCCATGAATGAAAGTTGAACCTTTTAAGAAAGCGCGAGGCTCGTGAGGGAAATACAAATGAAAAGCATTAATTTCCTGCTTTTGACAAAAGGATTGTCGACATTTAAAATAACCTCCTAAGTATTACTTCTCGTACGCGTGCAAATTATGGATTAAGGACTATTCTTCAGGTGCTTTGTGGGGTAGGACCACAGTTGTGTGAAAACAGGGATTCGACTGAAAATATTCCAAGACTGCTTTAAAAAAATCTGTAGTATAAACAACAGTTAAAACATCATTACTTGAGTACGTTTATAACAATATTGAATCTGTCAATTTAAGTAACCATTTAATCTGAATAATTAATCATAATATAAACATTATCTGTGGCCTTAGCCAAGACCAGCGATCTGAAGCTTTAGAACTGTTCAGAAATTGGCTGAAATAAAAAATTCCCGATTGGGAACATCCATTCGGATTACAATCTCACAGAATACTAAAATATGAGGGTATTACGTGCAAACCCAGCTCATATAAAAGTTGTTGAAATATGAAACATGAACCATGAATGTAATTAAGTAAATTTTTAGAAATCAGTCTTAAACATGGCTTGACAACATTCAAAATATCATTCCAAAGTACCTAATGTAAGACGTAAGCCGTGTTTGCAACTAATACCCTCATATATTATGTATACAAACACGCGCGAGTCTATCGTCATTGATTGTCTGACCGTTGTCTAAGTAATACATAATTTCCAGGCCGGAACTCACCGTACAAGGTATACATCAGTATGTATAATAATTCACTTTTAGGGTGTTCACTGTCAATACTTGGTGGAAAGGCATTATATTAATAAAAACACAATAATCCTTTGTACTTCATTCCACTTTATTTAATATGTCAGGACCGGTTTCGCTCATTGGGAGCATTGTCAACTGATAAGAAATATAATTTAGCAATGCTATTTATACAAAATTGAAAAGTTATACACAACAATTGGCATTGAAAAGAAATTGCCAATTACATTAAAGTGATTCTAAAATAACACAAAATTAAAATGTTCAACACATCTAACATATAATTAAAAAGTCATCCCAGATTAATAAATTCAGAATGCGATTGAAAGTAATTACAAACATAATTAAAATTTGGGAAATTTTTGAGATAATAATTGTTTCAGTTACCTACGGATAAGTTAGTCGTATTTATCAGAAAGTCTTTGTTTACGATACAGAAGTAATGTAAATACAACATTTTGTGCGAAAAAAATACAGTTAAAAAATCAAATGCAACAAACAACATTTGTTTAAAACTGCCTGATTTTCAGTGATTTAATGAAGCAATGTTTGCATAAGAGTTCTTTTTGAGTAAGAACTTCTATATTTTAGATTTAACCAAAATTAAGAACTGCGGGAGTATGGTACTGCCGTATCCTTCTTACACATGTCATTATTAGCTTCTTGGGTAGGACATAAACACACGCGCGCGTGCGTCCGTGTTTGCAAGTTTCCTTCCTTTTCACCAATAACAATTTATTCTTTCGTGACTCGAAAACAAATGTCGTTAAAACAAGTTCGCACAGGTAGGCAAGGTCGCAAGTAACGGCAAGAGCGAGAGGAAAATTGGAGAAATGAAGTTTATATGAAAGCGTAGAATTTAATGTTTTACCAATAACAGATCAATCGATTTCAGTATAATGCGGATTCAACGCAAGATCTGAAGCGGCGTTACTTACCTGAAGCATAAATGCATCAAAATGAACGTTTTTATATTGATAACTTTAAGAGTCGTTTATTTCTTTGCGTCACTTTATCTAAACTATTTGATAATATATATATATATATATATGTATCCATGTCCGCTCCCAATGTGGAGCATATGGCCTCCTAATGGAGGTATCTAAACAGAAGCTTTTTATACGAACACTGTTAGTTACCGAGTCGCTCAACCTCACTTTTTTAATGGGCCGAGAGCCTCAAAGAGATTAAGTAAAGCTTGAGTAGGCTAAGGAGTTTTTTACGCAATATTTAAAATTTAAGTCTTTTGACTATATCGATTTATTAAATGATTTAAGGTAAATGTACCAATTATCGGCACGATAGTAGAAGAAACGACTTTGGTTAGTGAAACTTTTATAGAAGCTTAGAGATTTTTCAAATATTAATTGAAGGGAGTTGTCCTGAATAATAATAAAATATCATTTTATTGATATTTTTATAATTTCAATTGAAATTTCAGTTTTTATCTTTTTTGAGCGGAGCTCCTATTACCGGCAAGAAAAAAAAAATTGTTCCAATTTCCGGCACAGTGTGTTCGTACTATCGGCACACGCAGTTTTGGTACTAATATAATTGTTATAATAATATAAATAAAAATCAATTGAATGATGAATACAAGTCAAAAAAATACTTTGTATTTCCAATAAAATAAAGGAAAAGTTCATATATCATGTTCAAACACAAATAAATTAATTTGGTGTAAGTACTAAGTCAAAGAAAGTTTATTCATCCTTCTTTTGTCTTAATTCGCCCAGCTCAGGGACAGCATAGGATCCTCGACTATTGTTTGTTATATTTGTTATGTGAAGTGCATGTTTTCTTTTTCTGTCTGTTTGACGTTTGCTGCGGATTATCTATGGTACAACACACGCACCACCTACTGTATGTTAATTGTACTGTAACCTTCGCGCAAGTGCAAGGATACTTTGTCAAAATGAATTGTATGGCAGACATACAAACATTGATTTTTATATATAAGTCCTACGGTCGAAATCCGGGGATCGCGACCATACCAATCCCGGAATCGGAAAATTGGACGGGATTCGGGATCACAGGATTGAAGACTCTAATCACAATGTATCAAACTTCATACACGTTCTATCAAAAAGACGTAAGCTGCAAATGCCGAATTAGTATGTAAATTTAGCTTTTAAGTTTGAAAAAATATGAGATTGTTAAAATTGAAAACAATAAAAAATACTGAAAATAAGGTGTTTTATAGACAATTAATTTAATTAATATTAGATTATGTCAATTAAACACCAGCTTAGAAGTCTCCGTGGACTTCCAGGTTGTGTATATTTCATAATTTGCATATGGCCCAAAATCATCAAAACACGTTTTTTGTGTCTCCTGTGAAATTTGCTATGTGTGAGTTACGTCATTTTTCCTTTCCATAGTCGATATAATAATGAACGGTTGAAGTCGTCGATGTGAAATATTTCAGTGTTGCCTTATACAGATATACAATTTATTGAACTGTGTTCGTTTTCAGTATACGCAGGAAAACGCGGGAATATTGAGTGCGTTCCAAGTTTAAATCCTGCGACAGTAAATAAACAGCACGCGATTAAAACGTGTCAAAGTAAGCCAGTGCCACCACTTGCCGAACGTGTGAGGGGATGCAATTAATTCACTTAACCATTGTTTGTCGAGTTAAAAGCGGAGGGAAAGCGAACAAGATAAGAGGTACGAGTTTGACTACTGCTCGCTCGCTATCTCAAATAATAACTGTAAACATTCCCGTCTGACATCTTGATGAAATAACAGTTAGGTGCTGATAGCCAGCAGATGAACACTGGATAACGATCATAGTACACTCAACTCTTTTTTACACGGAAGATACGTTACACAAATAGCCGTGTAAACAAGTGGTAAAATTCAAATAAAAATTGAGAATTGCTTACCTGATTTAAAATAAAAAACCATGTAATTTGACAAAACGAAAAACAACGTTGTATAGAAAATCATGTTAAAGCTATCAATGAACTTTTTTTAAAACCATGTCCGCTCCCAATGCTGAGCATATGGTCTCCTAATTGAGGTATCTCAACAGATGTCGCCTGATGTGGCTGAGTTGGTTAGGGCTTGCCTACCGATCACGCAGGTCCTGGGTTCGATTCCCGGCAATATCACAGTGAATTTGAGAATTATTCAATTCAAAGTTGTGATCAATGACCGAGTTTTTGTAATGTCAATTCACATTATTTCCTCTCCACCCAACTTTCTGATCCTTTACTAACTGGGTGTAGCAATAGCGGTTAGTCAACCACTAGTCCTGTACTAGCCTTATCCTTCTTTCCCTACTACTAGCTTTGAAAAAAAGTGAGGTTGAGCGACTGAGTAACAAACAGTTCTCGTAGAAAAAGCATGTATTGAGATTAATGAAATAATGAAAAAAAAATATGTTTGCAAACGTTAAGGTTAGTAAAAACCAACATACTGTTTTGATTATTTGCATAAGATTTTATTTTGCAAACAGAGAAAACTCACTACGACATTTTACGCGCTCACATTTTGTTGATTTTTTGGATTCGCATAGCGTAAGGTTTGAATTGTATGCCTGCACGCCCTGTTAATTTACGATAAGGGAACACCTGGAGTTGTTATTAGTTTTATAAGGGTTGAATTATTCAGACATATTTAATTTTGCCGCTTCTTTGATTTATACACCGAGCCTAGTCAGTGTCTGTTTCGAATAATGCCGGAAAGAGCAAAAACATGCACAACAATCGCCTCAAGGTGCTCAGTGAAAGATTATGTTTGATCGTATTGGTCCCTGATGTTCACTACATTCATCTAAGTGAGTGTAATGAAGCCCGAGTATAAGGGTGTGTTGCATTTCCCCTGGTTCACAAGAGTATAAATAGGTCGGCCATGAGTATTTTTTATTAGTAGTACTTATAATCAAATCCAAAATTAATTTTATTTCTGAAAAAGCATTGTCAACTGACAAACATAATTGCTCGAATTTTTTCGGTCATAGTTTATTCTAAATGGTCATAATATATCGGTCAGAATAAATATACATAATTAAAAAATAGCCTAACTGAAATTGTTTTAAAATATTTTGACCGTATAATATTTCCACTTGAAACTGTCTTGCTACAAATAAAATTACATTACCTATACATGTAGTGTAATGTACAATACAATACATTGTATTCGTTGAAAATATAATATTTTGGTTTATTTTGTAAATATTTTTTTATGCCGTCGGATAGACATCTCGAGTAAAGAATGGATATAATTAGTTTATCGAAGAATAAGAACATTGAATATAAAAATGACTTTATTGTATCTTTTTGTAACTTGTTTATGATAAATAAAAAGAAAAAAAATTGAATTTGCTCTCTTTGTAAAACTTCGAAAACCGCTTTTAAGCAAATATAACGATACATATATTATAATTCGGAAATCAGATTTTTTAATGTCAGCTATTTTATATTCCCCATTAAAAACAGATGAATTATGGTTTAAAATATAATGAGAGCTATGCAAATCAAAAATCTCAAAATGCAGTTTATTTTCAGTCCGTTGAAAAAAGTTTTTTAATGAATACCGTCGTTGTAGCTAAATTTTTGCCGTTACATTAGCCTGAAGATGCTTCCTTAAGGAGCGAAACACTTATGATATTCAGTGACGTAACAAGTTGACGAACAACTGTATTGATTTCCACAAATATACCGCGAAAATTATCAAAAGCACTTAATGTCATTTCATGAATTATTGAGATTGTTCACGTATCATCATTATGTTTGGGAACAAATTAAATGATCATAATTTAAATCAAGTTTTGGTCAGAATAAAAATATTTTTTAAACCATGTGGAGCATATGGACTCCTAATGGAGTTTATCTCAACAAAAGTGTTTCTACGAGAACTGCTTTTTACTCAGTTGCTCAACCTCTCTTTTTCCAAAGAGAGTAAGGAATAGAAGGAAAGGGCTAGAACAGGACTAGTGGTTAGCTAATCGCTCTTGATACGTCCCGTTCATAGGATAGGATGGGTGGGAGGGGGGAATTCAAGACATCACATACATCCGTGCCTTTGAAGAGAAATGCATATATCGATTGAAACATCAATTTATAAAACTGCCTGTACTGGGATTCGATCCCGTGACCTCCGTAGCGGTAGCTAAAAACGTTGACCACTCGACCACACAGGCGGCGGAAGGAAATAAGTACGAAAGGAATATATGTGTGTTTAACTGTAACTGTTTATTTATGCAAAGGACATTAACAGTTTCCTGAATATAATATGTGAGTAACGAAAGCTTCGTAGGTCTGGGTGTTGTATTGGTTACTACGAAATGGGACACGACGTGCTAAAAGCTGAGACCTGACACGTCACAAGAACGAGCTGCGCCGGGAATAACGATGTACACAGATATAATATTAAGAAGAACTATATATATAATATGTGTATACTGGAGATTGAACAAAGACGAGCACTTAATTCTAAAATACACATGTCTAGACAAGCTGAACTTAAACATGCTACCTGAAAGCATATCTATACTCAAAGTAAGTGTCTAGCAAAATTCGGTTGCTTGAATAAAATCGTAAATTTAAGAGTCCATTAAATCACATTTTAAAGAAGTTTAAATATCTCATGAATTCTGTCTGATTTGTGGGTAACTTAGTACACTTCACTTTTAGGGTGTTCAATGTCAATACTTGGTGGAAAGGCATTATATTAATAAAACACAAAATTCCTTTTGTATTTTATTTCACATTATTTAAAAGGTCAAGACCGGTTTCGCTCATTACGAGCATTGTCAGCTGATAATAAATATAATTTAACAGTGCTTATAATACAAAAATTAATTGAAATGAAATTGTGTAATCAACAATTGGCATTGATTTTCTGGATTGTCTGTCGATTTTGTTAAAATATACAAACCAACTATTTGGAGGCGGAGAAAATAGAAAACTATCACTATGTTATTAACTTTAGTAACATGTTATATCACTTGGTCAATTATTGTTTATACTTTTTCATTTCAATTTATTTTAGTATAAATGGCACTTTTAAATTATATTTCTTATTTGTAGTAAGTACACTTCGATCAAAAATATAATATTTTAACATGATTCTGCGCGCATATAGTTTAGTTCAATTAATATTTTAGTAAAATGTGTTATCCTTTTTGCTATTGCCATTATTAGCTAATTAAAAGGTGCAGCTTTAATTTTAATTAACTCCTTGTCAGCTTTACATTATACATCGCAAGTATTACAGGTATAATACAGCCAAAAAGGCAGTCCGGTTAAAGCTATGTTTTAGCCCGTCAGATTCATAATAATAATAGTTCTAAGTTTTGAAATGAATATCGTAAAATATTTTTTTATGTGAAGAATTATTTTTTTTAGATAAAAAAGGAAAACGTAAAATAAGGCAAATACTTAACCACTTTTATACAAATAGGTTATAATTGTTAAAATGTTTTTTATGTACAAACGAAAGCAGACGAAGAGGCATGGGCGATTCAAATCCATCAACTAATTTGAATTTGAAAATATTAGGCGCTATCTTTTTTTCATTTTGTCCTCTTGAAAAGTTGCGAATTGTACCTAACGCTCTTTTCACTTTGCAAACCTTGATATTTCAAGTATTCTTCAACTATACTTGTTTCGACAATGGCTGCTTCTAAAATGCAGAATATTCCTTTAATTTCAATAATGCGTTTCTCACAAAATTTCTGTGGATCAATTTCGCTTAACTTCATGCTTAAAATATTGGTATTTAAAGATGTTTAAATACTATTCATTGATATTTAAAGATGATAAGCAAACATCAACCTAAACGGTAGAGTTATGGTACTTTTTTTTGACTTTTCGAAAAAGTCAAATAAATTATTTTTAAAGTATTAAATTAAAATTTTATAAATATTATTTTATATAATATTATATATGGTTGATAGCTAATTCAGCGTATTCCCTCATCCGAACTAGTTTAAACTTATATTAATATCATATACAATATATATACATATATATATGTATATTTAGTTAGAGAATATAAGTTTAAGCATAGGCAAAACCCGAAAAATAAAAAAAAATGTCGAATTAAAAATATTTGATATTTTTTCACTTTATTACAATTGAGTTCTACCAAATAATTTTAATTCAAACGATTATAAGTAATACACTTTATTGATTGAATTGGCAGAAATTCTTTTCTTACAAGGTGAAAAAATAGAAAAATATTTTATTTCTACAAATATTTGATGTATAATATATAGTTGACAGCTGTTTCGGCTTATCCCTACAACAAAACTGTGTTGAAATTTAACTAACATTAACTCAGCTATACATACATATCATCTTATAAGAGATACTCAATATATCCTGTTATTTACTCTAACATCATAATTTATATTAAAAATATAATTATAGTATTATATTTAACCATGAAACACTAGACAAGAAATCAAGTTATGAAATATAATTCAGTCGATAATGCTGCTCATGAGCAAAACAGGTCGTGATCTTTTTTTTTTTTTTTTAATAAAAATGGAATTATAACAAATAAGTATTTTATTTTTTGAATACAATATTTGTAGTACTAGTAAATACTTATTTTTATATCTTAACCTTTAAATGTCCGTGGAAGTTTTGCGAAATATTTGCATTACCCGTAGCCTTAATAAAAATAATTATAACTCTGCCTGTCAGCCTATGTGGGTAAAATAAAAAGTATTAGCAAAATAAAACATTGTTTATAATTAACGAAAGCTTCATTTACAATTTTTCACATTTTTATATTATTATACTTTAATGAATTAAAACGATAAAAAATAGACGAAACATAAGAAATTAAAACCATAAAATTACGAAAAATTGATAATTTCTCTAGGTATGGAAAACAATCTGTATACCCATTGAAATATGCTGTATGGTGTGGATAAAGCTGATTTATTACGGTCCGCCTAACACAACGCATATTCCAAGAGTCGACTTTGTAACGCAATGTTTATATTACTCAATATGACAAAAATATTGAAAATATACATCGAAACTGAAAATAAAATTATGGATATGAAAGATATTAAATATCGAATTTCAAGCCCATAATTTGCGAATGGAACAACTACTAAAAACAACTATGTAGACACAGGAATCTGTGAAACAGACAACCTTAAAACGTTTTATATGGTTGTGAGTGTTCGATTGAAATAAATCATTTTCGATATAATAAATATCTGGGTCGCGAATATTATAATATATATAATGATACTCGTGGAAATCTAAATACTTTGCAAATACGTATTGTTCTTTTCGTTTGAATACTCGATGGCAGCTGTCAAGCAATATATTTCCATCGTTATTCGTATTGGATTAACGAGAAAGGCCATTAAGTATCGAATGTTCACGATACAGTGACGTGCACTATAATAATTTTGCTTTAGGGAACTCATTACATATCTCAAACATTTTGTAGAAAATCATTTATGTGCAGACACTCTAAACTCACGAATCGTGTTGTCAAAGAAATATATTTTTTAAATTCAAACGCGATTGAAAGATATAAAAAGGAAAAAGATGGATGCCTGATGACTTTGATTGCTCATTGACAGTGTTTACCAACGTGTGGTACGCGTACCCCTTGAGGGGATGGAAGACTTTGGTGGGATACGCGCTGCATCGGGATTTGGTTGCGCCTGGTGCAACAATCAGTTTGCTTTTTTTCGACTACACAAATAGAAAAATAATAAAAACAAATAAAAACTCCTCGCTTATTAATACAGGGCTTTTGGGTGTGGAACCGCATCTAAATTAAAATTAATAACAATACAACCAAATTATGATGATCTGTCGCTTCAGCATTAACATTTTCACCCATCTTGTTAAATATATTGGATGTAATTTATAAGATTACTTTTATTTTGTCATCAATAAATTTTATTTTTTGTTTATAAATTAAGGAAATAATACATAAATTTGATTGTTATTCAAATGAATGTAGCTTTTTCCACGAGGTGTACTCGGTGTTACAAAAATAATGGAAGAGATACACATATGTACATATTTAGAATGTTTGGGAAACACTGCTTAACGACAATTGTAATTTTACAATGGAATTCTAGTAAACACATGAAAATCTAATTGCTGAATGTCTATATTTAGTAAAAGTGCATCTTTATTATAAAAAAAGTCAACACATTTTGAATTTGATCACCTACGATTTACTATTATCGGGTGAGAATTTAGAATTTGATGATTTTTTAATTACATTTTACAGGTGTTTTATTTTGTGCTATTTTAGAGTCACTTATTAACATTTTTTACTGTAATTTTTAAATTGTTTTCAATCCCAATTGTTTGTTATACCTTTTTATTTCGATTTGTTTTTATATAAAAAGCAATGTTAAATTTTATTTCTAATCAGTTGACAATGCTCGCCATGAGCGAAACCAGTCCTCACAAATTTAGTACAAAGGAATATTGTGTTTTTTTTTTAATATTGACTGCTGTTTATTTCAAAAATACACATACCAGTATACTACGACGGTTTATCGTTGAATTTAAATCTAAACGTTGAATTTCCTGAAATAAATCGCAAGCAAGCCACTGAGTGCTACGACAGTTAAGACCCTTGACGGGTCGTAGCTCGTAGCGGTGTTTTCAACGATGAATTAATCACAAACGCTACGACCTTTGTCAAAGCTCGCTGGGATTTGTTAAAAAGAAAATGCTTCTCTGTCATAATTACCGACGTTCACAAATATCGATTAATGGCGAAAATTTTACGAAATCTTTTATACAAGCGGGGAAACATTAATTCATATTTTGAGCATTCAACAGGAATAACAATTCAAGAGACGTTTTCACAACTATTACTTTTGCACGATAAATAAATGTAATTACTTATCCTTGTAGAATGATATTATAAAGAAAATGACTTAAATCTTGCAAAACCTGTTAGTAATTAAATTAATTAGTATAATGAGTTTCTACTCTTGAATTGTACAACAATTTAAAAAATTTAATTAGTTTTTTAAGGTAAAATCACTATAAAGTAGGTTTGGCATATCGTACAATATTTAAGGGTCTTACAGTACACGGGACAAACAACAACATCGTCAAGTAAAAAGATTTAAGATTTCGACTGAAGGTGCTTGGTGCAATTTCAATATTAAATTTCAATCGTTCAAATTATGTACATTCACACAGATTTTGTCACTAACGACCCGTGTTTTAGATTGAAAAAAGACACCACTACTGTTGTTAATCAGTAAATTTCGGAAAGACACGTGGTCAATCAGGAACAAGGGATAAAAATGTTGCACCCAAATACGGACGCCCATAAACTCTTTTTACAGGAAGTTTTAGAAATAAACAGAGCGCAATTGAACATTATTCCGATCTTAAATGAAATGTTAAACATGCCTGGTTCGCCGCTTTTATACCCTATATAAATATAATCATATAACGACCCAGGGTTCGCTTTTCGGCATCTTCAGGCGTTCAAGTGCACGCATGAACTTGGTCAGACGAACGATTCAAATTTAAGTAAAAAGATTACTTAAAATATATGAAGTAATTTTCTAATAATGTTATATCTATATTTTTTTAGGAAACTTGACGGTTCATATAAAAAAGGAATTTCAAAGGTAGAAAGATAAATATTTATTTCGATGAAGGTATGTATTTCTAAATAAATATAATGTTAAAATTACTAAAGAAATATCACAAACCTCTTCTACTATTTTAAATTTAAAAAAAGCTTTTTCGCATTATAGCAAAGTGATCTAAATTAAAAAAATGCGATTTTAGACAAATGCTCGACTAAGGGCTTACTCACTATGGATTCATAATTGTTAGGTGATTTTAACCCTTTAACCGCGTCACCAAATTTAGCGAGCATGCCCTGTACGCGGATGCTTTTTTGCGGATTTTGTTATCGCGTTTCGACGATATAGGTTGTAATATTTTTTCAACTAATCAAATATGTTAATTGCCACCCAAAGTAACTTTTTAAATAATAAAATACAATATATTTCTTGTATTTTCGGTTTAATTCAACAATAATCATTCTTCATACAAGTGACGTCGTCATATTGCAAAATACCGCCACGCGCGACCGAGAACACTGCGTCACTACCATACCATGCTTATAATATTAAATTCTCGGAACAATTTCACCCGCACTCGATCGCTTATTTACATTATCCAAAATCTTGCATTGGTGACGTATGTTCACGGCGTGTTCCAGAAATAAATTATTTTAGCCTATATTGAATCTTTTTTGACTAATGCCATCTATTGAATTTAGTAAACTGTACATTTAGTAACATTTTTAACCAAGTTATACAATTTGAACACAATAGATATCTTATATAGGGTTTGAAATTTCCATGACATCTATACGTGTCACGCGCGCTGAGGGCATGTTCGCTAGGACATGCATATATGTCATACGCGGTGAGAAGGTTAAGCGTCTCTATAAATTGTGTTGGAAAGCTGTTCTTTTATAAAATTAGTTTATTATTGAAATTAAAAAGTCGAAATCGTCATAAAGGTCATCAATATTAAGCATGCGATTTGCCTATTTTAAGAATTAAGACTGACTTTTATTTTTTAATTATTGCAGTCATTATATTTAACAGGTAGCAAATTTGTTATTTTGGCAACACAGTGAGGGAAAATATATATTATGTATTAAAAGGCAGAGAGAAAAATGAGCGGTGTTTCAGATTAACGCTTTTCCGACCCACAGATGTGTTATAAACGGCAACAGCTGTCAAAGCATACCTAAACATAACACTATTATGTGATGTGACCAAATTATTTATTATGTAACGCAGATATAAAAAGGATAATGTGAATCAAATGAACATAAGGTATTATTTGCAGAGACAAAAATAATGAATACGAAATCGGTGTTCGTGGTCGCTAAGAGTAGAGATTTGAGCTTGTATGTTAAATCTGCTATTAAAAAATCTATGGGGTTGAATTGAGTGTATACAACTGACATTATATCCTAAATTGGAGGACGATTCGATTCCATGTGCGAAGAATGAGAGATTGTGGGCTATTTTAAATGATTAAAATTGACAGAGTGAAAAAAATATAATAATTAAAAATACTTGCTAGCTAGATACATATTCACGTATACATCATAATTGATCTATATTGTTTAAAAGTTTTTCACACAAGACATACATTTACATAATTTGACACATTTACTGCACACCAGTACATTTAACTTATCCATGTTTGAAGAAGGTTTCTTCGATAAAATTAAATTCGATAACTTTGATACTCCACCTGTTTCACATCTTTAAAAAGCATCATCAGACAAAACATCGCAAGGTTTACGAATAAACCAATAATCTTTAGTAATAAATTACAAAATAAAGTCGGGGTATTTTAACTTTTTCTATTGGACGCAAGGAGAGAGTAAGAAATAAACAAAGACTTAATACAAATAATTATAAAATATTTAATACAAATTAATTTATTTTATTAGGTTCAGTAAGTCAAAATGGGAATAAATTCAAAAATGATGAGCCTGTCTTCTTTAAAAGGTTACTTACAAATGTTTCATTTATATAAATGGTTAAATGATTTCTTAGAACTGGAAGATATTCATTCTTGAATTTTGACATTTTTTTTTTTTATTAAAAAAAACATAATATTCCTTTGTACTTTATTTCACTTTATTTAAAAGGTCAGGACTGGTTTCACTCATTGCGAGCATAGTCAAGTTGTCAACTGATCGTAATGAGCGAAACCGGTCCTTTTATATAAAGTGGAATAAAGAAAAAAAGGAATATTGTGTTTTTATTAATAGAATACCTTTCCACCAAGTACTGGCAGTGACCTTTTTTATATGAAACAAGTTGGAGTGGGTTTCCTATTATTTTCACAGAAATTTAGCAAGAAAGCGAAAAAAACATTTTTAAAAATCCAGTCAATTGAATCCAAGCACAAACATAGTTAACACAGACTGAGAAATTCTCAAGTTCTTGTAAGTGTTGGGGCTAAGAGGCTGTAAAAAACTTTGGTATGACCCTTTCGGCAATAAAAACCTGGTGACCTCACTTTGATCGTGCCACAACAACAGAGGGACAGCCGGAAGTGGGCTCCGGGCGTCGGCCAGTGTCCCGCGCATTCATCCCTAAACAATGGCTCGCTCTAAGAGATCCACCACATGTGACGTCACGACCGCCCTTCCGACGGGTTACGAAACGGTACCGCAGTGTTCCAGCGCAAATGCAGAAATAATAATCTCGAATATTTTAATCCAAATGTCAAATTGAATACATTTTATTCACAACCTTTTTTTGTGGAAGTGGACTGTAGAAATATCGATTAAATATGTTAATTAAATTTTGAATATTATACTTTTCATTTCGTGAGTAAACGTTATTTATTTTAAAAGTTTAAGTTTTATTGCGAAAAATATATTTATATGAATAATATATGTATTGAATTGTCATTATATCGACTGTGGAAAGGAAAAAGACGTAACCCACCGATTATTCAAAATAGCTTTTTTTCGATAATCGCAATGTATCCGATTTGATACACGTTCTATCAAAAGGATGTAAGCTGCAAATGCCGAATTAGTAGCCAAATTTAGCTTTTAAATTTGAAAAAAGATGGACTTGTCAAAATTGAAACCAAGAAAAAAGACTGAAAAAGGGTATTCTTAAACTAGTATTAGATTATGTCAATTGAACACCAGTTTAGAAGTCTCCGTGCACTTCAAGATTTTGTTTATTTCATAATTTGCATATGGCCAAAAATCATTAAAACACATTTTTTGTGCGTCCTGTAAAATTTGGTTTGTGTGGCTTACGTCTTTTTTCCTTTCGACAGTCGAATTATGTTATTTAAATTTTCAATGCTTTCCATTTCGTGGGTCAATGTAAAGTTTAAGTTTTATCGCGACGGCAAAAATATGAATAATGTATGTATTGAATTGTCATTATATGTAGTTGACAAATAAATCTGTTGCAATGTGGCACGCATTAAAAATTGTACTGCGGCCTCACGTCAAACAAGAACACTTTATGGATTGAGTAAACAAATTTCCATCCAGCGGCATCACAAATCACAGAATTGTTGCATGGAATTTAAGTTGCCTGTGAGAAAATCTAAATGTTTTTTTTGAAGAAAATGAAAATAAATGAACAAATTGTCCGATTTGAATTGATAAGGGCTTTGAATAGACTGGCATACTAAGTGAAAATAATAGAAGTTTATTCATCAAAATCCATTGAATCGGTATTAAAATAAACAAATATTTTCACAAAATAAATTTGAAACGATTAAATATTTTTTAGGCACTGGCAGGGTACATCCAACAGAGATTCTTGAATGTGAAAAAGTTATTTTTTTATTTTGATTGATTTTTATGACAGCTCAATAAAAAAAGTAGATGCTGTCGTAAAACGTCTTTCCAATAATAATAATCGTTTGATATCTAGATATTTTTAAAATCCCCAGTGTAATACGAAAATATTACATAATAGTTGAGATAATTTTATGTAACCTGTAGTGGAATGGTGAACATCGTCGTTACAAAACTCAATTAACGTATACATAAAAGTAAAATGATATTCAAAAAAAAATACTTCAAAAGACTGATGAGAAATATTGTTTTTATTACATAAATAAAGTGACGGCACAAAAGCTGTTGACAAAAAATCTCATGTAATTAATTGTAATCGTAACATTTTCCGATATTGTAATAAAAAATATATTTGAATCGTTCAAATTATGCTCATTCACACAAGTTTTGTTGATAACGACCTGAGTTTCGCCTTTCGGCATCTTCATGCGTTCGAGTGCACGGATGAATTCGAACTGACGTTTATTAGATAAAGGTATCGTGTTTATAAAAGAAATAAATGTATCATCAAGTTTCATCTATTTTTGCCAGAATTTTCCCGTGATTAATGCAAATAAAAAAACACTGCTCACTCACAAGTTGAAAAAATACTACACGAAACAATCCCCACGCTTGCTAGCTGTATACAGATTGAGACTGGTGCAATCTCAACTTAAATTATAAAATATGAACACAATGTGAAAAAAAAATAGTGGGTAAAAAATACTCAGTAATCAGAAACAGAAATGACAAATGTAAATTTTGCACCAAACTGTCATTGGTAAATCGTTACAATCACTTTCACTGCAAAATGGGAGGGGTGACCGATTGGTGATTGGTAATAATATAACGAAAAATTGCCCATAAACGTCGCAAAAGAAAGGACCCCGCGGTGTAAGAATAATAAGAGAAGGGGTACAGTTTTAGCTTTGATCGCTTTGATTGACGATGGGCAGGATTCGTGAAACGGAGACAACAAAAGGGAAGCTGCTTCGCAAAGTCATCAAAAACAAAGGGTGACAGGCGAACGCGTAACTTGTAGCCAGCCAGTCGCAGAAATAACATTCACCGAAGTATTAGGCTAGGCAATGTCAAAGCAAGGTTCGGGAAACTTGGTGTAAAGCATATTATTAGATCAATTCATATGGCCAGTATGCATCGTGTACACTTACAGTGACAGTTTTTAATTGGCATATGCTTGTTATTCTACTTGTGTTACAAAATTTGATACGTGTTTCGCTTTTGGGAAGCATCACCAGACCATCGGTAAGTTAATGAATAAACTAAAAATTGATTTCGACATTTAAACATTTTCATCAAAATTTTGAAAATTTTCTTTCATTTACAGCTGTTTTCTTGGTAACCGGAAAAAACAGAACATCACAAAACGTACAAATATATGGAGTCTTGGAATGAGGAATGATGTCTTAAGTAATGATGACATGTACAGATCATCGTAATGTATATCCTTAGAAAACACTAGTATATATGAGGGGTATAAAAGCATAACCGCCTACAAGCACAAATGCAAATTGTTCAGTAATCGAAAAAAACGATTTAAATGTTCCCTTTACATTTTTTTGAACGATTTCGAATTATATTCACATACTTTTAGATGTGTTTTTAGTTTGGTTATTTTATATCAAGCAATTTTAGTTTCGTTACTTCAAAAAAGACAATCATTTTTTCAATAGAGGAGGTTTTGCAGCTCAAATTTGCAAAGTGGCGCTTTTGTATGTTCCGTTTCCACTGATCCCTGTTTACTTCGCGCTTTCTTGCACTGGTTTTAGGCACAGGTGATACATTAACATCCATTTTCTATAAGTTTTGAATTATTTGCAAAGCGAACACAAAACGTTTGTATGGCAACGAAGCACGGCGGCAATATACGATTTGCGCTAGTATGTGTTTACTGTATCGTGATTGGTCAATTTCGAATGTGGCGCTTTTGAACTTCATTGAAGTGTAATATAGGCGGTTATGCATTTAATCAACACTTTTGATGTCGATTTTGAATGATTTGGAGACGAATTTGCACTGGTTTGAAGTTTGTAGGGCATAGAGAGTGAGTAAAGGATCATTAATCAATCATTATCTCAAAAACGGTCAGGTATGGATAGTGGCGGTTATGCTTTTATACCCCTCATATATGTTTTACAATCAATCAGTAATCTCTATATCGTATTAGATACAATAAATAAAACAGCAATCGTGCATATCAATAACACTTTCAATCTGAAATTGTCGTAAATACACTTATATTCGACGATTATAATAGTCGCCATTGACTGATAAAGTAAAGCGCACGTTATAACATACTGTTCTGAAATTATTACCTGTATGATATTCAACTAATCTATAATATTTTTCCAATAAATAGTTAAGAAGAAACAGGTATCATTCAACTAAAATTGAATGTGTTCTGAATTGTCTATGTTCTATGTTCTCATGTTCTGTTTTATCATGATCTGTTTATTCATGGAACCGTTTTCTTATGCCCAACTTTAGTTAAAACTTCGGACAAGAAAATGTTGAAAACATTTGTTCCAAATATGATTCGGAAATTTGGTTATTCTGTTTCGTGGAATTGAGAGAGTATAGCAGGGGTTACCAACCCCGTGTCCCCCAACGGATTTTGGATTTCAAAATTTTTTGAAGAGCAAAAAAAAAACGAGTCACGCTGATAATTTGGTCAAATCGTTATTCCTGGGTTATAAATTATCTTGAAAAAATGTGGTGCCCTCTGCCGTACCAATATTTTAGAATGCACTCGAGGGTCCAAAAAGGTCGGTAACCCCGGGAGTATATATAGTACAGTTTCTTGACACTTTTAAACTATTGACTGTACATTTTAGGTGGAAAGGCATTATAAAAAATACTCATTTTTTTTTTTAGATCACTACCTATTTCGCTTATCGCTAGCATTCGTAAGTAGATAATGCTTACGATGAGCGACATCAGCTCCGATCTTATTAAATGATGTGCAACAAGTAAAATATAAGTTGTTTTTCAATAGTTGTTGGTATTTCGACTTTCTGCATTTTTCATTTTAAGATACAATAATTGTACGATTTTACGCTGTTTCTACGAAAACTGTTTGTTCTCGTATACGTTCTTCAATCTCTCTTTTCCAAAAAGAGTAGTAAGGATATAAATGACTTAACTTATCGTTCATATATTGAAGGATTTTTTCGACATTACAAACACCCATGCATTCGAACAAAAATCGATAAATCAATTGAAAAATGCACTTCGTCCTGGGAGTCGAACCCGTGAGATCCGGCAACGAAGCCAACACCGCTAACCGCTGCGCCATAGGACCCAAAAAATGATATTCTTGTATGCTGATAATAAAATAACACAGCATTTAACTATTTACTAGCTGTAAGCCCGTTGCCCTCAACGGGAGGGATTTTTTGTTGCATTTTTAGATAATTTTAAAATTTACTGGCGTGAAAAATAAATTGCAAACCTATGAAACGAATAAGCCAGAAAATCTAAACGTAATTAATTCTCAAAATGGATTTTTTAGGAATACACCCAATTCTATAAAATAACTAAAATACATCGAGACTGCAAAACAATATGCGAATAACGGATATTATAAAATATATATATTCATAAAAATCATAATTTAGCTGTCCTGCTGAGCTGCTATATCCAATATCGACAGCCTTGCAGTATTAATATTTCCAACTTTCTACGTCATAAAAAAAGGCGAAATCGCGGACCTACACCCAGCAAACACTCAGACAGACATTATCGGCTATTAATATATAGATAAGCTCACAATTATAAGATTTAACAAAACAACTAAGAAAACAAAAGATAAATACTAACCAAAAAATATTTATGCGTTTCGTTATTTCTAACGGATATATTATTTAGCGCTTATCAGTTCACGGTCCTTAGCTCCGATAAAATCCTTCCAATTAAGTGGGGCTTGCACCAGAAATCCTTTCGGAAGCGCCGGCTTATCTAACGAAAAAAGAAGGGTGTCAGAAGAACACATGAAATAGTGCTAATAAGAGAGGCACAGCGGCGAGCGCCGGTCAAGACGAGGGTAAGCAAAGAATATCTCCGGGCTTATGGTAATTTTGCTAAAGGAAAATGTTTTCCTTGTAAACTTTTCGCCCTTTCGGGCACTGGGATAAGAAACCGTTCTATCAAAAATATTACACGATACATCATCTCATGTTACCCGCGCGGGTAAACAAGATAATTTCATTACGTGTGAATGTTTCTTCTTTTTCCTATTCTATATGAATAAGATTTGCAATACCTCTAAAATAATTGAACGCGGTATGTAACTACACATTAACTAAGCGATACTATATCACATAAAGACTTACTTTAAATTGAATATTTAGTGCGAGCTTGTTATGGCTTTGCAGTATCAATAAGATCACTTTTAGGGTGTTCACTGTCAATTCTTGGTGGAAAGGCATTATATTAATAAAAACACAATATTCCCTTTACTTTATTCTTTGCATTAGCCTATGTTTACTGCTCTTTTATATTATATATATTTTAAAAAAAATATTTCTTTTGTACGTATTGATATGGTTTTTAAAAATGTCTTTTTCAGAATCTTCATTGCTGTCGATTTTGTTGAAGTACACAGACTTATTACCCGGAAGCGGGAAAAACACAAAATCATCATTAAGTTATTTACTTTAGTAATGTAGAGTTTCACTTTGTTAAAAATTTCCCAAATTTTAATTGTGTTTATAATTGCCATCATTCACCACTTTAATTTATTAGTCTTTGATGATTTTTTAATTGTATGTCATAGGTGTTAAGCATTTTAATTTTGTGTAACTGTAGTCACTGATAATATAATTTGTAAATTCTTTTCATTGTTAATAGTTGCTTAAACTTTTTATTTCAATTTAAATTTGTATAAATAGCACTGTTTATATATTTTTCTTATCAGTTGACAATGATCGCAATGAGCGAAATCGGTCCTGACCTATTTATTAAAGTGGAATGAATTACAAAGGAATATTGTATTTTTATTAGTATCAATAATATATTCGAATATGAACGCAAAGAAATAGTGTTGTTAATAGTGAAACGAATTTTGTTTTGGTTATTAAAATAAACTAGGGATTAACATACCGGTGAAATTAATACTGAGATTGCGGTATTTTACCTGTTTCACGATATCGAAATTCCGGTGAAAAATATTGAATGACTGGCCGATCAACTTTTTTCTGTAGCCATACTTATACGAAAGAAGATTCTTGAAAAATTATGAACTTAATTGATAAAAGATATTTAGTTCGCCTGTGTTGTACAGCAATTTATATTGTATATCTGAGTTCTCGAGAGGTGCAGTGAGCCAAGTAGTAAATGGTAAACCTTTTTTATAGAACTTTTAAATACAATCACGTGTTAACTTGATGTTAATAAAAACACAATAATCCTTTGTACTTCATCCCACTTTATTTAATATGTCAGGACCGGTTTCGCTCATTGCGAGCATTGTCAACTGATAAGAAATATAATTTAACAATGCTATTTATACAAAATTGAAAAGTTATACACAACAGTTGGCATTGAAAAGAAATTGCCAATTACATTAAAGTGATTCTAAAATAACACACAAAATTAAAATCTTCAACACATCTAACATATAATTAAAAAGTCATCCCAGATTCATAAATTCAGAATGCGATTGAAAGTAATTACAAATATAATTAAAATTTGGGAAATTTTTGACAAAGTGATAAAATGCTACATTGGAATGAAGTACAAAGGATTATTGTGTTTTTATTAATATAATGCCTTTCCACCAAGTATTGACAGTGAACACCCTAAAGGTGTTTACTTGATGTTTTAGTCGATTATTTATTTTAATTTTAGAGAGATAGCACCGTTGCATTGTGTTTTTAGTTTTTACTAAGTTCATTTCTCTTTTACGATCCTTTAAAATAGATAATTGTAGAATATTATAACGTACCTAACTCATTGTTTTCTCAAAATACCACTTGACTCACTTTGACTCTCAGGGACTCATATGTTATGTTTATTATTCCACAAATACGAATGTTTAGATCCGTTATTGATATTAACGGCGATTATTTAACAATTTACAAATTGTAACAGTTTTCAAAGCGAATTTATTAAATTCGGCCAAAAATACTTGAAAAACAGCTGAAGTTAAAAGGTTATTCCGAAACGTTAAAGTTTGCACAAGTCCGAAATTTTATTCAGATAAATGCTCCAACTGTTTTCCGAAGTCACGATGCAATTGTAAATTATTTTGGACCTGATAAAACTTTTTAGCGGAATATGGGGTTTTTGGTCCGTTAATAATCTCCGAAACGTGGTTTTAATAATCACAGTAAGGAAGAATGCAAAAATAGATTAGTGGTCGGAAAAGAATTTCGAATATCGCGGATAAAGTGGGTGTCAGACTATTGGCTACGCCGTTGATAAAATTTTGTTTTAGGCAAGTATTTTCGCAAGTGCGGCACCCGAAGAGGATTAAAACAAGTTTCAAAAGAGCAATTAAAAAACAATCAACGTTTTCGAGTGTCGAATTTTACGCATCAATGACAGTAATTCTTCTTTTTTATTTAACACAATGTAGGGCGAAAAAAAAAGTCGAAAAGTTTTGTAAAATTCCGCAGCGATTTGTGAAGTATTATTATTTTTTTCATCTAATATGTAAAAATGAATGTTTGTTAGTTCTTACTTTATGCGTTGCCTCACCACTCATCCAATTACAATAAAACTTTAAAACAATTTTTGCTTGCACTTTGAAGGTTATAGGCATAATAAAATTAACTTACAATAGGTCTTATACATACATAAGAATTAGCGAAAAAATCCACAATGAAATTAAACATTCGGTTAACGTAGCATTTAAGGTTAATAATAATTTAGGAATCCAGCTTAAAAACATTAAAGATAAAATCAACAACCTTGACAGAAGCGGAATATATAAAATGTCCTGTGGATCGTGTAATGCGATTTACATAGGACAGATTGGTAGAAGCATATCAACACGTGCTAAAGAGCATATAAGATCTTTTAACAATACAAAATCAGACTCACAATTTGCAAACCAGTCTCATGACATTAACTTAAGTTTAGAGCCAACCATTTTGCATCTTTGTCATAAGGGTCAAAAATTAAATTTATTAGAACAACTTGAGATAAATAGGCATAAACAAAACATCTTAAACGAACAAACGATTATTAATCCATCACCGTTGTTAAAACCCCTATTGTAATTAATAATAAATATTAGTATAATTTATCCTAATTTACTTTGAAAAATCCCATATTGCTTATTGTTGTTCGAAACAATAAAGCCATAGTTAACCAATTTTATGTAATGTCATTAATAATAAATATCATTTTAATTTTATCCTAATTAATGTTTTAAGAAATAAACCCAGACTGTTAATTGTTCTTTGAAAAACTAGAATCACATTTGATAAGTGTAATATTGTAATTATAATTAGGATGTTAGAGTGAATAACTTGATGCATTGTGTATCTCTTCAGAGCCAGTATATATAGCTGAGCAAAATATTAGTTTAAACATAGTTCTGACGATGGCGCAAGCCGAAATAGCTATCAACGAATAAAATTATTAAACTGTAGAACTAAAATACTTTGTTATTTTTAATCTGTTATAAATGGAGTTCTACCAAGTAAATGCCAAATCAATTAATAAACTTATACATACAAATCAATGTTTGTATGTCTGCCATACAATTCATTTTGACAACGTATGCTTGTACTTGCGCGAAGATTATAGTACAATTAGCTTACAGTAGGTGGCGCGTGTGTCGTACCATATACAATCGGCAGCAAACGTCAAACAGATAAAAAGAAAACATGCACTTCAATAAACACAATTAAAACACAAACACTTTCTTTCTTTGAGTGGCATTGCAACGTTTGCTGGGAACCGGCTAGTATTAAATAAAAAAAAAACATCACACTGATAGATTTATGTATGTATATATTGAAAACATGACAATGTTTCGTTATACCTGATAACACGTTTGGCCAACAAACTAATAAACTAATATAAAAAAAGAATGGGTGGGGACTTCTTGGCATATTTATTTATAAATCACTTATTTTTTCCTACCTACTTAAGTTACTTTAAGATTTCGACTGAAGGTGCTTGGTGGAATTTCAATATTAAATTTGAATCGTTCAAAATCTGTGAGAATGTACATAGTTTGAACGATTCAAATTTACCAAGTTACTCTTTAGAACTGAATTGGGCGAACGCCTAAAAACCAACTGCCATAAAATAATCAAGATCTTTATAAAATTAATAAAAACACAATATTCCTTTGTACTTCATTCCACTTTATTTAATAGGTCAGGACCGGTTTCGCTCATTGCGAGCATTGCCAACTGAGTCCAGTCAGTTGTCAGTTATCGTTGTCAACTGTCAGCTGACAATGCTCGCAATGGTCCTGACCTATTAAATAAAGTGGAATGAAGTACAAAGGAATATTGTGTTTTTATTAATATAATGCTTTTTCACCAAGTATTGACAGTGAACACCTTAGAAGTGATCTTTATAAAAGGCCTACATATATCTTCATATTATCTTCTACGCCAGGCATAAGAGAAAATAGTATTTATCAAATAACCAGTTGAAATAATATATTATTGGAAAGTAAAATAAAATACGCTAAGAGGAAAGCAATAGTGATTATTACAATTTAATCTGCACATTTTCGTTCGGAGCCGACTTTTGTTTTTATTTTATTTTCCGTGGCGTTTATTAACACATAAAATTTTATTAAATCGTTTTACACGAGAAAAGGAGCGAGAGAAAATGCAGTTAAACATTCCGAGATATTACTTTATATATTTTTTCTCAATAATAATTACACGCTCTCAGAGGCAACGCTGTGCATTGGAATGGGCAATATTGCGTTCCATGGAAAATAAATTATCCGATAGCAAGAAGAGCATTTACAGAAACTTGGATTTCTATACTGGCTTTATGACTTAGTTCATTGTGAAGGCGGGACGGTAATTATTTTCAAAGAAGTAAATCCTCTTCAGAGTAGATCGTTTTGTTAATATATTTAAATAACTTAGTTTTGTTGCTAAATGATTGATTGCACAGAAAATATTCGTTGATTTAAATAAAGGCAGGAAACATAATTCATTAGCTCAATAAATTTTAGCGTAAAATGATTAAACGAAATAACATACACTTCGTGTACCTATACACGTGTGATATAAAATTTCAAATATCAGGACTAATCCTGTAAAATGAATGAGAAAGTTTACTTAAAATATCGACTGTAGAAAGGAAAAAAGACGTAACCCAGACATATCAAATTTTATAGGACACACAAAAAACGTCTTTTAACGATTTTAGGCTAAAAGCAACTTATGAAATATACACAACCCTAAAGTGCACAGTGACTGATAAACTGTTTTTTTATTGACTAATATTAATAGAATAAATTGTTCAAAAAACCTTTTTTCAGGTCCTTTTTACTGGTTGCAATTTTCACAAGCTTTTCTTTTTTTAAACTTAAAATCTAAATTTACATACTAATTCGGCTTTTCCAGCTTCCATCCTTTTGACAGAAGGTGTGTCAAGTTGTTTACATTGTGATTATCGAAAAAAAGCTGTTTTGGAAAAACTGAGATTTACGTCCTTTCCTTTTCTTACACTCGATATGAATAGATCGATAAGCTGAAAATGTTCAATATGTTTGTGTAATTTATTTATTTATTGTTAAAAATTTAAAGTACAGTACATGACATAACGGCTGACGCCAGTTCGCCATGTACTGGGAAAATATAATAAAACAAAATATAGAATAAAACTACATAATACATCAAAATCAACATAAAAAATCAAGAAATAAAATAGTAAAATTTGTACCATCACTAAAAATGTCCACTTCTCTAGGCAATGCGTTGGTCAATTGAACGGCCCTAGGAACTAGTGACTCATACCTCCTAAGCGAGGTATAAGTTTTTAGAAATAAAATTTTTTGCTCATAGTTTCGCCCACGTAAGAATAAATTGGGAGCATGTAAATTAATAGTCATGAGAATTTCGGGATTATTAACTCGGCCCCAAAGAAGAGGAGAAAAATGTTTAAAACTTGAAAGCGATCTTCGGGCTTCAAGAGAGTGAAATGATAACATTCCTAAAAGAAATTTGGCGTGGAAGAATTTAAATTTTTTGAAATAATAATATTTTAGAAATTTATTATGGACTCTCTTCAATTGCAGCTTGTATGAACTTTCATATGGGCTACAAATGATGGATCCATATTCAAGCGTACTTAAGCGTATTATATATTTCTCAAAAACGAAGAAACAGTTTGTCACAAGAAAAACCTTTTCTATTCTCTATTCAAATAAACGCTTTAAAAATAAAATAAAATTTGAAGCGTTCCCAGCGTAGTCTCGTTCAGATTCACGTTTGAGTAAAATAATATTGATTCTATTAATTTGCAAGTCAAGACACGGCAGTGTAAACTCCAAAGGGTTGACTGCGATCTCCCGTGGAATCTGTCCTTCACGTAAACGCAGGGTGTAACCGGCGGAGAAGGGAGTACATTAAGCCGGACCGGGGTGTCGCCGACCAGTGGCCGGCGCTATCTGCATGCGCTAGCCGTACCGAATCAAATTAACGCTTGACATCTCGCCCTGAGACCTCCGTCCCCCGACCGCTTTTGCTCCTCGTCTGACAGGGGGAGATGAGAGGTGTTGCGATACCAAAGGGAAACTTAACACTGCGCAGGTATGATTCAGCGTCTTGTGCTAAGTGGTGGAGTCGACCAGTAAGTATACAATCTCAAGTGTAAATATGCATTACTATAACAGTATACCGTTACCTCGACCAAGGTGTTTGTTCAATACCAAAATACGTAAATCTACCGGCATTTCGTTATTGAAAATCACCCAAACAGAAGTATTTCTACTTGAACTGCTTGTTACTCAGTTTCTCAACCTCTCTTTTTCAATAGAGAGTAGGAATAGAACGATAAGGCTAGGACAGGACTAGTGGTTAGATCAGGGATGGGAATCCTTTCTTCTCTAAAGGCTCATTTATTTTTCTAATTTGACATAAGGCCGCAGTAAGGATTGACTAGGGAATCTTTGGCCGAAAACAGGAATTAACAGTCAGAATATGTCAGGAATTTACGAATTTACATACATTTACAGAATTGGCCAGAAGGCCGCACCAGAGTAGCCAAAAGGTCGCAGCTTCCCCACGTCTGGGTTAGATAGTCGCTCTCCATACGCCCCGTTCATAAGATAGGATGGGAGGGGGGAATTCAAGACATCACATACATCCATTTAAATTAAATTTTCCGGCATCTCCACTTCTATACCCTATATAATCATAAAATCATATAATCATAAAACCTTTGCCGACAAACAAATAATATAATTCTTGAAACTACTTACTACTCAAATCTGTTGGATTTCCCATGAGATTATCCTTTTCGCCAGCAATGGCTTTGGACTCAGTGATGCATTTATTTCTTATATAAACACGAAACTTTCATTTACTAAACGTCAGTTCAAGTTCATCCGTGCACTTGAATGCCTGAAGATGCCGAAAGGCGAAACCCGGGTCGTTAGTGACAAAATCTGTGAGAATGTACATAGTTTGAACGATTCAAATTTAATATTGAAATTCCACCAAGCACCTTCAGTCGAAATCTTAAATTTATGATTATGTATATTTTTCAATGAAGATATATTACAATTCGTTGTTACGCTTTCAAAATGTATTGCGTTTTTTTTTTTCAAAAAATAGCTGTACATAGTTACAAACAGGGCTGTGGAGTCGCAGTCGGGAGTCGTGTGTTTTTCTGGAGTAGGAGAAAGATAACGTAGACATATTGAAAAATGATTCGTCTATTGATCATATTGATAGGTGAAATCTACTAAAATTATTCAAGTAACTAGAATGATCTGATGGTATACAGATATTTTATTTAACTATATAAAAAAAGCAACTCGTAGTCGGATTTTTATTTGAAGCCGGAGTCGTCTTTTTTTACCCGAATCCACAGCACTGGTTACAAACCATGTTGAAAAGAGAATAAGAATTGCAATGTCTGTCCTCGATAACATCGACATATTTGTAAAGCAATACTACAATGCTTTTTAGCATCATATTTTTTTTATTTACGTGTGCGGTGAATTATTATAATTTTTTTGATGCAAAAGTCAGATTTTGTAAAAATATGCGCAACGACTATATGAAATATTTCAACTTACTCGTCGAGTATTTAAATCTCAATTGATTATTTTTTGCTTTATTTAAAATCAAACTGTAGAACCGGTACTTATATTAGCAAAACCGGTATTTTATATAAAATGCAGATATACTGGTATTGTTATCCCTAAGTATAACGCCTTCGCAGTGTTATAAAACAAGAGAAAAAAAATCGGCGAAGAGCCATATTATCATGATTTTACAATATGAATAAAATGTTCTGCTGGATTCGTTCAATGGTATGTATTTCCAAATTTAGGTTATTTAATTGTTTGATCATTTCAAACTCTCCGATTTTTATAGAAAAAAATAATTTTTATAAGTCATATAAATGTATTTATTTACAATTGTACTTGCTTCCAACGTGTTCCTAAAATTTTCCATTAAGAACGGCTTGTAACTCAGTTACCATTTAACTAGTTGGCTCACTTCACATCTCGAGGGCTATGTGGACATTCTCACTTACACCATCAAATTTTAAGTTACTTCTGCAAAATATCGAGTATAAAATATCATAAATATGTCACTAGGTTATCGTTACTGTGGCAAAACGCCGTATACTTAAAACAGTAGAGAAACACATAGCAAGGTGAAAGATGTGGCACAGTAGTGTATGTGGGAGACACGTACATCAGACTCGCATATGCCACGGGGCTAGGGAGTTTTTAATAGGATGCCGAGAGCGAAGCGTGGAAAGATTGAATTGAGGATTGGGAACAGGTACAGATGTACAACCAGAAAACTTATCTCCGTTTTCAACCTCGAAAATAATGTATCTAATAAAAATAATAAAGGAAAAACATTGACTGTTAACTGTGCAAGATTTTATACTAATATACTTTGATTACTTAGGACGTCGATTAAATGTTGGCGAGTTGAGAAATTAGAAATTGTTGATCTAATCCCGTGAATAAACTATTTCTATAAATTAAAAACCACGTACTTAATTTGAACTTAATTATATTAATAAAAACAATAATCCTTTGTACTTCATTCCACTTTATTTAATATGTCAGGACCGGTTTCGCTCATTGCGAGCATTGTCAACTGAACTGAAACCGGTCCTGACATATTAAATAAAGTGGAATGAAGTACAAAGGATTATTTTTTTTATTAATATAATGCCTTTCCACCAAGTATTGACAGTGAACACCCTAAAAGTGATTGAACTTAATTGTTTTTTCAAATGATTCGTTTATTTGTTCCTGGAAAAATTTGTGCCACAGTTTTTAATAAAATTTATAATATTCAAATATTAATAAACATGGCAAATAATAATATCTTTGACGATTTTTTAGATTTTTTAACTAACTTCTGGAAAAGCCGCTAGCAAATTCGAGACATTTTACTACACGAGTAAAACGTAAATCGTTGCTATTTTTACCACGATAACATCGTGAGAAAATCGTAGAAACGTTGTGTTTAAAACAATTGAAAGTTTAATGAAATATTTAAAGTACTATTTTAAATGAATGATTACACAGATTCTTTAGTATCAATTATTTAATAATAATATTTACTAGCTGTAAGCCCGTTGCCCAGCAACGGGAGATTTTTGCTGCATTGTGTTTGATTTTATTTAGTTTAATTTATTTAATTTTAATTCATTTTATTTAATTTAATTTAATTTAATTTAATTTAATTTTAATTTATTTATTTAATTTTATTTAATTTTAATTTATTTTATTTTATTTTATTTTATTTTATTTTATTTTATTTTATTTTATTTTATTTTATTTTATTTCATTTCATTATCTATTAATTTGAAAATGTACGCAAACAAAATACATTTCGTAGAAGAAGAAGATGTCTCGAGGACATCATCAGTACGCACACATTTGTGAAAAGTGAAAAGCGAGTGATTATTTTATCGACTTTTAATATATAAATTTAGTATGAATAAAAAAGTGGAGACTGGAAGGTGTGAAATGGACGTCCATACACTCAGACGGACCTTATCGGCTATTAATATATAGATTATACATACATCGTTAGTGACAAAACTTGTGTGAATGTACATAATTTGAACGAATCAAATTTGATATTGAAGTTCCACCAAGCACCTTCAGTCGAACTCTTAAATTATACATACATCATTCAAGAAATTTCCACTACATATATATCTAAAATGATCTAATAAATTTTATGTGAAAAAAGTACTAAAAATGTTTTATTATTTTTATTATAATGCCATTCCACCAAGTATTGACAGTGAACACCTTAAAAGTGACATATATATCTGCTATTTAAAATATACACAAAAGCTAAGTATTTTTTTATTATTTATAAATGACATATTATGCATATTGAAATATTCATATGACATTACTTCATTTTTGTTTTTTATAATTCATTTCCTAAATTTAAATGATATCAGATACCCAGTAACAATATCTACTCTCTTGTCATTAGGGCTTGTCGGTTTTTAAACGAAATTTGCGACATTCAAAAGCCGGTGTATTTTGACTGGCATAAACTGACCGAGAAGCCACCGCCGAATGGGAACACCGAATAAAATTGTTATAGATTGTAAAATGTTTTCATAAAAGTGTTTATAATATCATAGGCAAAAAATAGCTAAGTATAAGGCATCGAAGGCAAATTATAGGGCATTTAAAGAATTCTCCGCGTCATTTGGAAAAAAAGTGGAGTTAAATAGATAAAATCTCATATTTTCAACTGCACTTAATTATTAATTAACTTTTAATTTATGCACACTGTAGTGCATGCAACCAAGTCTTGAAGAATTTCTTCTCGGGACATTCCTGGCAAAATTTTGAACACGACTAACGTTGTTACGCTACGGAATACACCCTATAAAAAGAGTGTGAAGCCGTAGCGGGTGGTGGTGGGTACAACGTTGAGTACCCTAGGGAATTTAAAAAAAAAAGTATAAGGTTCTACATTTAAAAAAAAAATCAGTTGACAGCTATTTCAGTGTAGTTCTTCATCAGAACTAGTTAGATCAGCGATGTGCAACATGCGGCCCAGTTGAAGATTTTCTGCGGCCCAATTGGAGTTTACAGCCTTCTACAAATATATTTTGCATTTTGTTATTCATAAATCTAAAAAAACAATGCAGTGACGTGAATTTGTCAAATTTATATCAGCACGTTGTGTATCCAATTGTTTTCATGACAGCTGGGTCACAAATGAAGTTAATATACCTCCAATCAAGCATAGAGTTAAAATGCATGTTTGAAGAAATTTAACGTGAGTTTTATCAGAAATATATCCTCGAGGATAAATTTTCAAAATTAAAAAAAGCTGGCAATGTGCATTACAGCTGCATTCGGGACCACGTATGACTGTGAGTCGTTCTTTTCAAAATTGGAAATAGTAAAAACGAAATGTCGCACCAGGCTGGCCGATGAAAACTTGACCGATCAACTGCGATGTGCATCGAATAAATTACCAGTCGATATAAAAAAAAATAAAAAAAAAACAAGTGTCACATTAATTATTAAGTAAAAAATATATTTTGACAATTTTTTTTTATGCGGCTCACCATATACCGGTAATATTTTATTTGGGCCATCAAACGATTTCTGCTGGACAACGCTGAGTTAAATAGTACATGATTTTTATATGATTACAATGAAGTTATATCAAGTTAATGCTAAATTAATTTATAATATCACTTTTAATGTGTTCACTGTCAATACTTGATGAAAATGTATGTAATTTTAAAAATAAAAGACTGTTTTCAACAAATTACATTAATTTATTTATATGGATCAGAACCAGATACCATTGTTAAAAGCGACGCGAGAGTGTGCGATCTTTGCTTATGTTAAAAATTGTTTTATTTAAAGCGGTGATAAAAACAATTTTTAAAAAAAGTAAAAAAAAAAAGAATAATATACACATTTACTGACAGTTACGATAAAATATTTTTAACAAAAAAAGAAAACTATAAAATATTTAGATTTAGTTTTTCGCTAGATATAGCAAAATTAAAAATATTGGTAGATTTTAGACACGTCAGAAGATATGACTGGTTTGTGAAATAAAGTGTTTGAAAAATAGTAAAATAAGTCCATCGAAAAATTTTCAATCCAAGAGGTATTCAATATATCAACCTCGTGGAAAATATATTATTTGATATGTGACAGCTGGGGGAAAACCCAATGTCACGCTTCGGTTATAAATGACTAGGAAGTAACGCCGCACTACATTATTATTACCCATATCTGAAAGATTTGATAAAAAAAATATTTTGCATTTTCATCGAAATACAATTAAAGCATTACTCACTTAATGCTAAGGTTGAAAGCAGGTTTTTCCTTGATATTGACAATCTTAAAATGAAAGGTTTTTTACTTATGCGGTAATTTTTTTTAAGTATTAGATATGACATAATATCAACTGTGGAGTGGAAATAGATGTAGCCCTCAGTTTTTTCACAATAGGTTTTTTTGATAATCACAATGTATCAATCTTGATACACGTTCTATCAAAAGGATGCAAGCTGTAAATGCCGAAATAGTACCTAAATTTAGCTTTCAAGTTTGAAAAATATGACCATGTAAAAAATTAAAACCAAGAAAAAAGACTGAAATTAAGCTTTTTCCTACACAATTTCTTTAATTAATATTATATTATGTCAATTCAACAACAGTTTAGAAGTCTCCGTGCACTTCAAGGTTGTGTATAATTCATAATTTGCATATGACCCAAAATCATCAAAACACGTATTTTGCGCCTCCTGTAAAATTTTATAAGTGGGGGTTACGTCCTTTTTCCTTTCCACAGTCGATATGGAAATTTATTGACATGGTCGTAGTTTTTATAAAACAATAATTTTATAATATAATATGATTTCAAAATGTTTTCATCTAGGTTGAAATATTATTTGAAAAAAAAGCATGAATACATTATTTTCTAAGAATACATCTTCTAATCCACTATCGACGACTTTCAAATAATTAAAAATAACGGTGTGTTAATTTGTTTTCATATCGTGCCAAATAAAAATGATTTCAGTAAGAAATGTTCAATTCTGCAATGGCTTGTTTGTGGAAGTTCAGTTTTTAAAGTAATTTTATTTTTAATGATGGATTGACTAGCTTGGTATTTATTGTTTAACTTGATTGATTGATGGAAATAAATAATATTAATAATATAAAATAACTGAGATTATTCCACGTATTATGCTACAGACTGTGACACGTGTTTCACCTCTTTCAGGAGCATCTTCAGACAATGTTACTACTGAAACAAGAATTTGTGTAGGTAAGATTGTCTGAAGATGCATGTAAAAGAGGCGAAACGAGTGTCACAGTTTGTAGCACAATACATGGAACAATCTAAGTTATTTTATATTACTTACACAAAGTTACCGCCGAATCCATCGAAAGTATTAACATTATATTACTAATATTTTACACGACCAGGATCGGTTTCGATCATGCCGAGCATAACCATCATTTGATACTGTTCGTCATGAGCAAAACCAGTCATGATAGTATATAATAAAACTAGAATCAGTACAAAAGAGTGTTTTACTTTTATCGTTAAATTGATTGTTTAAGAACACTTTTGCAATTCCACAAAAAAAAATATGACGACGTAGTTATGCAATGTTTTAATTTTACAAGATACAGAATTTCAAGATAATACAGATTTTTCAAAATCTTACGAAACAGTAAATATCGAAAATTACAATAAACTGTTATAAATATTGTATTACCAACATCGAAAAATGCCGTAACACAAATAAGTCGTCAACTTTTTCAATTGAAACATTGACGTCAAAACGACTAGAAAGAAACCATAAAAATCGTCCATAAAAAAAGAAAAAAAAAAGGTTGACCCACAGCGGGTAAGAAGTTAAATAATTTTGACATTAGAATGGCATTCGAGTGTGGGGTGGCGGTGGGGGTGGGTGTAGGTCTCTGCTCGACGGCAGCTCAGAAAGTGGAAATTGAAAATTTATAGCGTTCTTCTCTCATAGGTCGTTACAAATATCTACAGCGTGTTCTCACTGTAAACATTTCGGTGATTACTTAATATAAACGATCTAGTTTATATTAGTATGCAAACAAATGTACGCCAGGGAATCGACATAGGATTTATTCTAGGAAATGATGAGCTACAAGGTGTGATGTGTACCGTAAATTAGGACACTTTTTTTTGTCACACTTAAGAGACATTTTAATGATAAAAACAACGAACAAAAAAGTCACAGAATTAATTGATTTTTAACGATTGTCTTGCTGTTAATAATCGACCCGTAATAGGCAGAAAATAGTAACCGACAATTTATATATTTTATAGTTTTTTAAAAAAAAATTAAGATTGAAAAAGAAACTGCTTAAGGGCGGTAAATAAATAGTAATATATGGTCAATGCCTGTCCTGATGGACTACTTTCAGTTCTGTAGATCAGCGTTTCTTAACCAAAGTCCAGGTGTAACAAACGATAACAAGTAAAAACACTAAAATGCACAGGCCCTAAAAAAAGATCAAGCAAATAACATAGCTGTCTAAAATTGTTGTCATTTCCACCTTAGGCGATATTGAACAATTATTGGCTTAAAACGCAATTTACTGGATTGTGTCGCTTAAGTTCTTTTGACGAGTATGTATCGATGTAGTGTTGCCTGCCTCTGTGCTCTAATATGGAAAAAGCAATCAGGTGGGTCCTTGGTACTGCGAGGTTTAAATTAAATCTTTTTTTTTTCATTCAAGTTTTAGATGTATGCAATTTTGTTTCCCATTAATAGTTATTATCTTAGTTAGTCTTAGAATGAGTCCCAAAATCCCGGGATTAGTTCTAAGACAATACTAGGATTGGACGCAATGGTTAGAATTTGGCACCTGTTTGACAGGTAGCTCATATGATAATATATTATATTCAGTGTTGTAGTGATAAATAAATAGGTACCAGGTCGGTCATTGATTTCTTTCCTATTTTTGTTTGGTTTTTTTTATATCCGTCCGAAGTTAAAAAGCCACAAGCTTTAACAGTTAAATCAATAAAAAAACGCGCTTCCAAGTTTGAGAATGATCAACACTTAGATTCTAAAACAGTGATGCACAACCTTTACCTTCTAGCGGGCCGCATAAAACAAATTATCGTAGGTTCGGACCGCAAAGAAAAACATGATTTAAAGTACGCTTAGTCCTTTTTAACACGGGGAATATGTACGTTCCATGTAAAACAGCTTTACAAAAAAACCGTATAAAAAAAGATTAAGATAATTTAGATAAATGACTGATAGGTTCCATTACAATTTTTTGGCCGTGTTATTTCGAAAACGTGAAAATAAATAAGTCATGCTAAAAAAGTATTATGAGTAGATGCTTATTAAAAATCATTTCATTGTGAAATATTTATGTTTCATTTATATGTAATACAAAAGTTAATGCGATCTTGGTCTTGGTTAATTTTTAACTATTTTCTGTTAATCTGACATAATATTTGAGGGTCTGTTTCTATGAACCGATTTATTATCCTTCGTTGAGGGAAAAGTTTGCTCACATTTATTAAATGTTTTACGTGAAAAAAATATGTAGAGAAAAAGAAAGATTGGCCGCCACAAAATTCAAAAAGAGTCGCGGTTTATGCATTACTGTCATAGAAAAAGGGGTGGTATTTTATTCACGTTACAAGTGTACATTTTTATTTTTGTAAAATCCGTCGGTTACATCAATTTTGATACAATGCTTTTAAATTTTATGAACATTATTTTGAACATATGCATGTGCCAGGTGCCAAGTCGCCGACCTGACCCCACTACACCACTGATCATACTAAATGTTTTGTTAGTATATATAATATAACAGAAAGATTCTTTTAAAATATCAATATATAAACAGTATGTTGTAATTGTTAATAAAAGAAAACATTATGTGCTATAAAAAATACTGGTTAGTTAAAAAGAACTCCCTGTGTCTTTAAAACATCACTGGTTCAAAATTGGTGGCCACTGGCAACTCAACACGTGCGCATAATAAACTACGTGTCCATTATTCTAGAAGCTGTAATAGCGACTTCTGTTAAGATCACATGTAGAAAACGAGGGATCTTTCAGTATTCGTCCATGCCGGTACAATTCTACTAACATGTAAGATGGACTTATAAAATATAGATAACTTTCGGCTTCCAGTGGAAAGTCAACCCGCAAGGCAATGAGCAAACAACACAACGTACAAGTCTGGGTAATACAATAATACAAAGTGTTTCATACAGGTTTGTTTACAGAAGTTCATCGCAAGAAGAAAGTAGGCGGAAACCATAATTATTTTGATTATTTATTTATTTTATTTTTTTATTTATTGTTAAAAATCAATTCTCAACGACGCATTGTGTCTATTTTATTATATTAACACATATAGGTCCGCAGATTTGCATACTAAAAAATGCGCGGGAGCCGGCCGAATTTTGGGGAAATGGAACTTTTTTTGCGCTCACGTTTAAATTGCGATAACTATTTAACCGATTGATGTATATTTTTTTTTCTTTCAGAAAAGCGTTCGTATGGTTTTATACATATAAAAATATGATAAAATCAGTGTTTCTCAACCGAGGGTTTCATATAAAGAGTCTTAACAACTTAAAAATAAAGTTATTTAGTAAGAAATGGCTATAGAGTTGCAATAATATACACTAATTTAAAATAAAGTTACTGGTTACTAACCCCCCCCCCCCCATCTCCTTCTTCTCAGCAACAACTATTTTAGTTTTTTTGAGATATTGTAAAACCGAAAATAAACATCTGTTCTATATCGCAAGGTTTTATTCGCAACTCTCAGATATTTTTAAATAATTCTTGTTATATTTATTTATTATTAATTTAATTATTTAAATATTTTAAATCTTTGAGAATCGTTTGTTTTTGTTAGAATGGTGCAGGTATATGCTATTAATGAATGGTGGCCATTCATATGTGTAATAATTATGAAGCATTAGGGTCACATTTTTTTCACAGGAGAGCCATAAACTTTACAGAAAAAATAGCTCCTTGTCAACAGCGTCTCGAAAAGGGCATTAAGAATTACATAATTTATTGCTATTGGCAAGCCAAACATATATTGACTAAAAGCGGTGCTTTGTTCGAAGTAAAATAATGATTTCATTTCTTTTAATTTAGGGTTGACTTTCCAACAAGAATTAGTTGCAAAATGTCTACAAAAGAAAAAAAGGATACAGATCTAAAATGAATCTGAGACAATGAATCTGTGTTATATAATTATTGTCATGACTAATTTCACTTTCGTAAAAATCCCATAGAACAAACACTTATTTTTTTGTAAAGAATTGTGAAGCGGTCAAAGAAGCAATAAATAAACTTATCCGAAAATTTAACCCATATTTTTATACGTAAACGAAGCAAAAGATCTAACAAAAAAAGATGCATTTTTCCATGAAAATAATATTACACCAAACGTTAAACGTTATACAAAAAATATTATTTACTAGGTGATACTGTGGAATTACTTCTATATGTACGATTAAAAAAAAAAATATTTTTAATATATTTGTTTGACATTATCAATTTCAATATCACTGGCAACCTTGATGTTATATTTGAAGAAAAAAAATCATCACACAAAGTACCTTTTTTTTGTGTAAACTTACACTCGGCAAAACGAACAGATATGTTCGCGCGGACTCCTGCGCACTGAAAGTGAGATGCACACATATGTTCGCCCGGACTCGGACTCGGACCGGTGTTAAGCATCTGATACTAATATCTTTTTAAAAACAGTGCGCTAGTTTTTAATTGTAAATAATTATCATATATGTAAGATATCGATATCAGTTATATATGCGGAAGATTGTCTCTAGACAGTATTATATATCAACCAGTCGACATCCTTGTTTCCCCACAGCCAACTTCAAATGGGAAGAGAAATACCTTTTTTTTCAATTAATTTCTTACGACGTATTGTGACTTTTTTTTATTATATTAAACATCTGATTGAAAAATTCTGTTGAAATACATTGGGAGCGTACATGGATTTAAAATAATCTGAAACTGTTTTTATTCTGTACACTTTCATAAATTTTGTAGATAACGACCCGGGTTTCGCCTCTCAGCGTCTTCTAAAAATACAAATTATTTATTGATTTGGCATTTACTTGATAGAACTCCATTATAATAGGGTACAAATATGAACGTATTTAAATACCACTTTAAATGTGTTCACTGTCAATACTTGGTGGAATGGCATTATAATAAAAATAATAAAACATTTTTAGTACTTTTTCCACATAAAATTTATCAGATCAGGACCGGTTTCGCTCATGATGAGCATTGTCAACTGATAAGAAAAACAATAAAACAGTGATATTTATACAAAAGTTAAGTGATAAAAACAAGGTATGACAAACAATTGGTATTACAACCTAGCAAAAGAATTGAAGCCAAATACAAGGAAAATAAACTATAAAAAAAAAGTTGAAGACCACTTAGCAATGAAAACTATTACAACAAAAACCAATTAGGTATGAATACGTTGATATTTTTACCCTATAATAATTCAAATTTTACATTCAATTTTCACCAAGCACTTTCAGTCGAAATTCTAAAATAAAATTCTGAAATTGATATTTATTTTAAATGTGGAACGTTAATTTGTCATTGTAAATTTTTTTTAAAAGCATGTCCGCTCCCAATGTGAAGCATATGGACTCCTAATGGAGTTTATCTCAACAGAAGTGTTTCTACGAGAACTGCTTGTTACTCAGTTGCTCAACCTCTCTTTTTCCAAAGAGAGTAGGGAATAGAGTATTGTAAATAGTTAACAAATATGTAAGATAGAAAAATCTTTATGCAGAGTAGAATATCTATAAAAAAGAAGATCAAATATAAGATATCAATGAAAATACTTAACATATAGGCGAAGATTCTCTTCCTTTGAGTCGATACGATGACGTATCACTTTCATAAAAAAACATTTTTTTACGAAGAAAGAGCGAATTTGAATTTCTGGAAAAGTTTTTACCTGCAACCTTGATAAAAAGATTTTTTACAACACTACAAAAAGAAATTTGAAATATGTGAACCTTGCGGGTCAGCGAGAATTCTCAAAAAAAAAACTAGTTTCGAGAAGAAAAGGAAATGGCGCATTCGACAAAAAAACTTTTCGGCTATAGAAATATTTAGAAATGATAAAACCAATAAACCGGAAGAAATTTCTACGATTCTTTGTGCTGCTGTAAAACGGTTTGATTTGTCGGAGTACAAAATATATAACGCAAAATTATATTTATTTTACGAATTTCGGAGACAATTATCTCAAGTTTGCATTTTTGTTCAGAATAAAACCTTCATACAATTGCCGCCTACGTGGTCGAGTGGTCAACGGTATTGGCTTCGGCTACGGAGGGCCCGGGTTCAAATCACGGTACGGACAGTTTTATAAATTGATTTTTCAATCGATTTATGAATTTCTGTTCAAATGCATGGATGTATGTGATGTCTTGAATTCCCCCCTCTCACCCATCCTATCCTATGAACGGGGCGTATCGAGAGCGATTAGCTTACCACTAATCCTGTCCTAGCCCTATCTTCTATCCCTACTCTCTTTGGAAAAAGAGAGGTTGAGCAACTGAGTAACAAGCAGTTCTCGTAGAAACATTTCTGTTGAGATAAACTTCATTAGGAGTACATATGCTCCACATTGGGAGCGGACATGGTTTAAAAAAAATAATATTTATATTAAAAAAAGGTCCATACATAATTTAAAAAAAAACGCAATCAACCATAACAATAATGGAATAAAATAAATAATCACTTTTAAAGTGTTCACTGTCAATACTTGGTGAAAAGGCATTATATTAATAAAAACACAATATTCCTTTGTACTTTATTCCACTTTATTAAAAAGTTCAGGACCGGTTTATCTCATTGCTTCTTCAGCTGACAATACATTGTTGCAATGCAATGCAATGAATGCAATGTTGACATACAGTTGCATTTCTTTAGTTGACAATGATCGCAATGAGCGAAACCGCTCCTGACATTTTTAATAAAATAAATAACGTTACACGTTGCAGTAAAGTACAGAGCATTTTAGGGAAATGTAATTTTGAGATGTATCTTTTGAGCAAGAATTTTATTGATGATTATACAAAATGTAAAAATATTTTTAATAGCATATGTCTAGAAGCTCAGAAAGTGTGGGCGGTACTTTTGAAATGAGCCAGGCGAATTTTCTTTGCCATTACTATATCCTCAAACGATATAAGGATTGTAGTTTCTCAGTTCCGTTTCTAATGTAAAACTAGCACGAGTATGGGCGAAGTCATGTCTTTATTTAGCTATGAACATTCTAACCAAAGTTCGTTTGCAATGTGATTTTAGACTTGAAGAGTATATATTGACTTACCCAGTTCACTGACTTGACTCGATAGTGACTCGAAGGCCTTTTACTAGAATGTTGCGTACACAATGCAAGTTTCATTTAGTAAAATTGTTGTTGCATTATTTAGCATAAAGGAGTAATCTGCCATTCCAAATGGAAATAATTTATGCGAACATATAAATATATTTGTTGCTTGCAGTGGCCCAGTTGGTTAGCGCTTGCTCTACCGATCACGCAGGTCTGGGTTCGATTCCCGGTCAGATTACAGTAAATTTGAGAATTATTCAATTCAAAGTTGTGATCTGAAAGACTGGGTGTTTATGATGTCAATTCACATTATTTCCACTCATCCCATCCTTCTGATCCTTAAAAAACTAAGTGTAGCGATAGCAATTTGTCAATCACTAGTCCTGTTCTATCGTTATCCTTCTTTCCTACTACTCACTTTGTGAAATTGAGCGATTGAGTAAGAAACAGTTCTCGTAGAAAAAACTTCTGTTGAGATACTTTGATTAAGAGGCTATATGCTCTACATTAAGAGCGGACATGGAAAAAAAAATAGTTTATATTAATATTTATTATCTTCTTTTTAACTCTCGCGGCTCAGAGACTATAAAAATACTTCTCTGCCGATGGGGTTCGTTTAGGGACCCCAGTGGTTTCCTCATTATTGGTTTTATTCATATGAATTAAAAAAAATAGTCTAAGGGCTTTAAAATATCTCTCTGCATCATTCCTCATACATTTTTTTTTATAAAAATCCGTGGTTTTTTAATAAATAATCATATTTTAAGTTGCGCGTAAAAAAGACGTCATCCCAGCACACATATGAAATTGCAACTGACGTGTTTAGCCCAGCTATCTTACGAACGTTCGCTTATTGCCTAATCGCGTTAGCGCGTTATCGCGTATTTATATAAACTACAAAAGGTCCAAAAAACTATGATATAAGAATACATTAATTATAAACATTGTATCACCCATATTAAAATAGATATTTAAGAAAATGTGGGTATTGGTGTTGCATTTCTTGGGTTTAGAACCGGAAAAGTTAATCAAAGTTAAAATATGATATATAAATACGAGGAAACTTGATTCAGATAAAAGAATGCTGAAATTCATAAGCATTTCATTAAACGTATTGTAAATTCAATTATTGCAATAATCAACAAACATCAAAGGAGATATTTTAAGTTTTCAATTTTCGTAATGTACTCACTATTGTCGATAAAAACCGAGTGAAAACACGAAAAAGCTTTGGTAGAAGTAATCTATTTTCTCAGCAAAATTTGAAATGTGTCGTATATGAAAATCCGTCGAACGTGTCACCGCGTTCTTTTGACATCTGTATCCGCTATTACTTCCTGCCTCATATTCTTCGATATTGATTTTCCCCTATGATTTTAAGTTGGTTATATAGTAAGTTCTCACGGGCACAATGATCGTATTGTGTCGTATAAATGAGTCACGTTTTATCTTAGAAGATTATTTATGTTTTAGAATGTATTTTTGAGATGTTTGGATGTCAACTTATTGTAAAAATAAACGGTAGTTTTCCGCAAAAAAAATATTTAAGAATGGTTTTGAGCATCGCAATTTTTCACGTGCTAATGAGTAGAAACGGTTGTTGTTTTGTAGTAGCTGAAAAGAGTTGAATTATATTATAATATATATCACAGCCTGCACAATACAAAAATATTAACACACACACACGACAGAAAGATCTTTATTTTAAGACAAACCTCCAATTTACGAAAAATATTATTGAATATTCTACGGTAACTTACAAATGTGAAATAATTTTCACTAACAACGTAATGTTTTAAAATTAACAGTATGTCTAGTATATACGAATACAATACAAAGTGTGATTGAAAGTAGAGACATCCCCTTTTTGTTAGAATAAAGAGTATAATATATCATCGGAATCAACAAGAGGCGATGAATAAAGCAATGAAAGGTTGCTAATTTATGCGAGATATGATGTCTGGAAGAATTGTTAATGATGTTATCGCTGTATGAATCTTTTCTAAATATACTGAAACAATGCCGATTATTAATAATCTCGATCGTTAAATCCAAAAAGTTTATTTTATTCAACCCTAACTCCATTGTAAATTGAATATGCGGGTTAACGTTATTTATATGTTTTAAGAATTGATTAAGTTGTCTCTCTGTACCTCCCCAAAGTACTAAGATGTCATCTAAGTATCTATACCAGTAAATGACATTTCTACTCAATTTGGTTGACAGACATTAAGATTTATTTATTATATACACTAATTGTTGGTTTTTACTTTGGTAATGATAATTCATACCTAATTGATTTTTGTCATAATAGTTTCATTGCTAAGTGGTCTTCAACTTTTTATTTATAGTTTATTTTCCTTGTATTTTACTTCAATTCTTTTGCTAGGTTGTAATACCAATTGTTTGTCATACCTTGTTTTTATCACTTAACTTTTGTATAAATATCACTCACTTTTAAGGTGTTCACTGTCAATACTTGGTGGAATGGCATTATAATAAAAATAATAAAACATTTTTAGTACTTTTTACACATAAAATTTATTAGATCAGGACCGGTTTCGCTCATGATGAGTTGACAATGCTCATCATGAGCGAAACCGGTATTTTTCCTTGTATTTTACTTCAATTCTTTTGCTAGGTTGTAATACCAATTGTTTGTCATACCTTGTTTTTATCACTTAACTTTTGTATAAATATCACTGTTTTATTGTTTTTCTTATCAGTTGACAATGCTCATCATGAGCGAAACCGGTCCTGATCTAATAAATTTTATGTGGAAAAAGTACTAAAAATGTTTTATTATTTTTATTAGTATAATATATCATGCACTTTTTGTCATGTTATTGTCATTTTGCACTACAATAGACAATATCGTCAATTTGCCATCGAAATCTAGAATATAAATGAGTTTTTCATTTCTAAAACTAGCCTCATCCATTTTCATTTATTTTAAGATACTCACATAAAGATGTATATGGTACTTTTAAATTGATATTTTCTTAAAATCAATTTGTAATAAACGATATTTTTGTATTTGATTCACGCAAACATTGTTATTTTTACAATGTACGTTCCATACACGTTTTTGTGAGTATCTCAAAATAAATAACAAAAACAAGGTGAATTTCAGAAACCGGCGAGACAAGTTTATTATATTAATAAATTATTTGTTTTTCGTAGGAGGGTTTTTGGCTTTAAAGATTATAAAAACCTCATCGTATTGGTTAACTAATTTTGAAGAAAATCGAATGTTTTGTTTTAATGGTCACGTTTAAAAAAAATATTCAAATCTATGGAGAAGTTACATTCCCTGAACGTACTTTTCCTGATCTGATATTATAAGTAAAATACAAACACACATGCCAATATTATAAAATGCTTTATACCAGATATGGTGCAATAAAACATAGGTTAGGTTACATTACAATACAATGTATTGCCGAAAGTATCATAAAGGTAGTGTAAAGAAAAAAACGATAAATATGCTGACTTTGGTTTCTTTTGTAGTCAAAAATGTGTTATGTTAGTAACATGTCGAAACTGACTTTAATACAGGTTACACTTTATAATATATGAAATGATGTAAGGATATCCATTTGGGTACATCAAGTATTCCTTTTGCGTACACTACAAAGGGGAAATAAACATACAAATGTCCTAAGCCTTTGAAAGGAGAAGGACGGATGTATACTTTGGCGATATGACTTGTACAGTTGAAAATACCTACCCGTAATATAAAATTCAACCATTTGAAGGAATATGAATACTATCTGTGCTGGCGGATTTATGTCATCACCGAGTCGGCCTTGAACAAATAAAACACGGACAGCGAAAGCTAATAAAATTTAATACACCTTGGGTGCGGAGCTATGGTTGATTTAGTTATTTTTCAATGTTATTTTATTATCACAATCTAAAGAAACGTGTGCGCGGTGAAAACTTCAGCCTTCATAATGCCAGACAGATCAATATATAAAAAAAATACCGCATATTTCATAATATATGGCTTGAGTTAAGCAAAAAGAAATCATTTGCAATTTTACACAATGGATACATTGAGCATCAAAGTTTTAACACCTTTTTATACATCGACTGTGAAAAGGAAAAATAAATTTTTGCAATGTACTTTGAGTATAATGCACGATGAAAAAAACTGAGCATATAGTTAATAGTAGGCGACAAGCAAATAAATATGAATTATTCAAGAAAATGTAAAATTAATAACGGATGCGAACTGAAAATCTTACTACACCTAATTAAACAATGTATCATACATGGTGAATACATGGGTAAACTTACAAGATTTATTGAACGCCTGAAGATGCCGAAAGGTGAAACCCGGGTCGTTAATGACAAAATTTGTGTGAATGTACATAATTTGAACGATTTAATATTGAAATTCCAATATTATTTATACCTTCGGTTGAAATCTTAAATAACAAGATTTCGATGTTTTTTTTTAATTTCAATATATTGCACGGTTTTTAATAATGTGTGCATATAAAAGAATCTGCGTGTTAGACAAGTCGACGTCACACTTGTGCCAGAATTCGTGAATATTATTTATCAATTTTGGTAAGTTAACAAAAAAAAAACGTAATAAATATATTATTCACTTTTAGGGTGTTCACTGTCAAAACTTGGTGGAAAGGCATTATATTAATAAAAACACAATAATCCTTTGTACTTCATTCCACTTTATTTAATATGTCACGACTAGGGTATCCAATCCCAAAGCCTTTTTCCAATCCCGGGATTTCGGGATTGAATTATTTTGAATCCCGGAATCCCGGGATCCCGGGATTGAGATTTTCTCACCGAGGAATTTGAAATCCTCAATTTGCTATACTTTTTTCCAGAATCTCACAGAAACTCGTTTTTTTTTTTTTTTAGCTCACCGAGGAATTTGAAATCCCCGATTTGCCAATTTCGTATAAATTTCGAGAATTTGCTAGAAATTTCTCAATCCCGAAATCCCGGGATCGCGGCCATCTCAATCCCGGAATTTCGGGATCAGAAAATTGAACGGGATCCCGGGATTACGGGATTGGATGCCCTAGTCACGACCGGTTTCGCTCAGAAACTTTAAAGTTCTACATTTAAATAACAAGTCTGTCAAACTAGACAAGCAAGAAATCCTAGAAATCAATAGATTCAAATTTTTACCTGATTCAGATCTTTTGAACGATCAAATAATTTTTGCTAGTTCCCCGTTACTTTATCCATTGCATTAGCCCTTGTTAACTATTCTTTTATATAAATTAAAAAAAATAAATAAATATAGATTTCTTTTGTTAGAATTGATATGGTCTTTGAAAAATTTGTTTTTCAGAATCTTCCTGGCTGTCGATTTTGTTTAAGTTATGAACACACCAACTACTTGGAAGCGGGGAAAACATAAAACTATCATTAAGCATATTCACTTTATTAATGTAGCATTTTATCACTTTGTCAAAAATTTCCCAAATTTTAATTATGTTTGTAATAACTTTCAATCGCCATTCTGAATTTATTAATCTGGGATGACTTTTTAATTATATGTTAGATGTGTTGAACATTTTAATTTTGTGTTATTTTAGAATCACTTTAATGTGATTGGCAATTTCTTTTCAATGCCAATTGTTGTGTATTACTTTTCAATTTTGTATAAATAGCATTGTTAAATTATATTTCTTATCAGTTGACAATGCTCGCAATGAGCGAAACCGGTCCTGACATATTAAATAAAGTGGAATGAAGTACAAAGGATTATTGTGTTTTTATAAATATATTATTAAATACAATAATATAAAGAGTGGACGATATTATGAAACTACGTCTAAAAGATTTATATATACATTTAGGTTATAAGTTTTATCTTTATTTTATTATTGCTGTTACATAAAAAAATGTTTTTATTAAAAAATATTATATCTCGAAATAAAATCAAATACGATTAACGTATGTAACATAAAACCGCTACGAAATAATATAATAAGAGAAGAATTGGTACCGAATGCTAAAATGAAAAATTCGAACAAAGCATACCAACAATTATTATTTATCAAGGGAGATCATTTGCCAAAAGAGTAGGTACATTACTAAAATCCGTACATTTTTTTTTGAGAAGTACGAAACGTAATTTATAATGATGCAATTGAAATAAAAATACACTCGAGTGAAAAGGAAAAATTCTTCAGTAAATTGAAATTTCTGAGGTTACATTATTATGAAATATCTTAGGGAGTGTACGTATTAAACAAGCCAGGGGTCGGCCACTTACACCCAACAATTCATTCGTGAATAAGTTAATTGTTATTACTAATAATTGTCACTTTTAAGGTGTTCACTGTCAATACTTGGTGGAATGGCATTATAATAAACTCTACTGGATTTTCCAAACTCAATTTGGTTGACAGACAATAAGATTTATTTATTATATACACTAATTGTTGGTTTTTACTTTGTTTAATGATAATTTATTAATTGATTTGGCATTTACTTGGTAGAACACCATTTATAACAGATTAAAAATAACAAAGTATTTTAGTTCTACAGTTTTTAATAATTTTATTCGTTGATAGCTATTTCGGCTTGCGCCATCGTCAGAACTATGTTTAAACTAATAGTTTAAACATTTAATAAACTATTAGTTTAAACATAGTTCTGACGATGGCGCAAAACTGTAGAACTAAAATACTTTGTTATTTTTAATCTGTTTTAATGATAATTCATACCTAATTGGTTTTTGTTGTAATAGTTTTCATTGCTAAGTGGTCTTCAACTTTTTATTTATAGTTTATTTTCCTTGTATTTTGCTTCAATTCTTTTGCTAGGCTGTAATACCAATTGTTTGTCATACCTTGTTTTTATCACTTAACTTTTGTATAAATAACACTGTTTTATTGTTTTTCTTATCAGTTGACAATGCTCATCATGAGCGAAACCGGTCCTGATCTAATAAATTTTATGTGGAAAAAGTACTAAAAATGTTTTCTTATTTTTACTAATAATTGTTTTTTTTTATCTTATTCTTTTTTTAAAGCGTAATAGTGCATCACTTTTAAAGTTTTCACTGTCAATACTTAAAAGTGAAAAATATTTTGAAAACTTCAACTGGGTTTTGGTATAAAAGCCACATACATTTTTCTATACTATTATTTATTGTTAGTTATGAGTAAGTAATACTAGCAAACTTTATATTTCTCTATGGTATGGGCGGTACCTTAAAAGTAAACATTGATTTTAAGACTTTTTTTTTCTTACCTTAATCAAGCCGTTGTTTTTTTCATTCTCTTGGTCAAAAGTTTTTTTTCATGCTAAATTAGACACATTTATAACGATGCTTATTAAGATTTTAATTTATCTGTACTCTAAAGGGATATATTACAATACAAAACTGAATGCGCAAAACATTCATACATTCATTTTTCGTTTTGATATTTTTTTGAGGAAACGTGGATATAGAGATTGTTTGCTCTCCCAAAGTGTAGTAGAACCAGGCTGCCAATGAATATGCCTCTGGGAAGAGCTTTAACAGTGTTAAAAAATATTACTTTGGATGTTGACACATTCCACGTGAACGTCCAGACGAATACTGTTTTTTTTTAAATGTAATAAAGTAGACTTTATTGCAGTTAACTCAGTTGACTTACTTGCCAATTTCAAATGCTTGAATTGTTTTTTTAATGTTCTTTTATATCTTGTTTTTTACATTAAAACATTTGTAATTAATATATTTTTTTATAATGTTCTGTTCAATGGCATGGATTGGGGTATCCAATCCCGGAGCCTTTTTCCAATCCCGGGATTTCGGGATTGATTAATTTTGAAGATCCCGGGATTGAGATTTTCGCACCGAGGAATTTGAAATCCTCAATTCGCTCTACTTTTTCCTTGGATTTTCACAGAACCTCGTTTTTTTTTTTTAGCTCACTGAGGAATTTGAAATCTCTGATTTGGTATACTTTTTCCCAGAATCTCACAGAAACCCGTTTTTTTTTAGCTCACCAAGGAATATGAAATCTCCGATTTGGTATACTTTTTCCCGAAATCTCACAGAAACTAAAGAAAGTTTTTTTTTTTAGCTCAACAAGGAATTTGAAATCTTGAATTTGCCAATTTTGTGTAAATTTACGGAATTTCCTCAAAATTTCTCAATCCCGAAATCCCGGGATCGCGGCCATCTCAATACCGGAATTTCGGGATCAGAAAATTGAACGGGATCCCGGGATTGGATGCCCTAGTATGGATGTATGTAATGTCTTGAATTCCCTTTCACCTTTTAAATCATTAAAAAACGGGCGTAGCGAGGGCGATTAGCCAACCAGTAGTCCTGTCTTATTCCTATCATTCTATTTGACTAACTGAGTGACCAACCAAGTGGGAGACCACTAACGGAGCGGACATGGATATAACGCACTAAGAAGTTGAAAACAATTGATTAAACAACGTGAAAATGTACGAAAACAAAAATTGGTACACTTTATGAAAATAAGTCGAGTTTTTAAGTGGTTCTTGTCAGCAAAGTTGCGAGCCCCGCATTAAAAACGGCTCGTTTATCGTGAAATGTTCATTAAATTGCAATGGTGAAAGCTGGATTTCTTTTATGGTGCGAATGCGACGAAAAATCGGCGAGCGAACATTTGCACAGATGAGTGACCGAGATATGTCAAAGAAAAATTGTGGTAAAAACGCAAATGCGGCTTCGCAATTTGCAGAATAAAGCGTGTATGTGTTTGTGTGTACGTGTGTTACGTAAAACGCATATTTACCCTTCGTTTTAAAATGAAAGGGATTTTTCATATATTCAAAAGCTAAGCGACAAAGTTGAAGGTTCGCTACCTGCTTAAATTTTTAATCGTATCAGTTTCTGCGGTCAATGTGGTCTGCAGTGAATGTGGAACATAAATGGACTTTCAATGTTGTATTTTCAACTATGTGAATAAAACAATGTGTTGTGTATATTTTGAAAATAGTTATATTACGAAAATATCTCCCAATTCAAACAACACGACCGATTCCGTTCAAACAATTAAAATTTACAAAAAGTCATTAGAATTCTCTTATTTTCCATTATTGTGTTGATTTGTTCGTACACAATAATGGAAATTTCTTGAAAGATTCTTTAATTATTTCGAATTAAAAATATTTGGTATTATTTTGAAATTGCAAAATCGTACATAATAAATAAGCTCGATGAGAATTTTTAAGTAATCTAATATATAAAAATAAATGTTTGTTTGTTCGTATTTTATGCGCTGGCAAACTGCTCATCCGATTGCAATAAAACTTTGACAAAATTTTTGCTTGCACTTCCGGGAAGCTTATAGGCATAGTAAAATAAGCTTACAGTATGTCTTATATATAAAAAATCAATGTTCGTATGTTTATCATACAGTTCATTTTGACAAAGTATGCTTGCACTTGCGCGAAGGTTATAGTCCAATTAACTTACAGTAGTAGGTGCCACGTGTGTCGTAATATAGACAATCGGCAGCAAACGTCAAATGTCAAACAGACAGAAAAAGAAAACATGCACAAAATTGTCAATATACAAAATTAAAGCACACTTTCTTCCTTTGAGTGGCATTGCAACGATTGTCGAGAGCTGGCTAGTATAAAATAAGAAATGATTAGAATAGCAATAAATGTTTCTTCCGGGAAAATTCTCTACCGGAAATAATGCCTTTATTTCCGTGTGTATACAAACAAAGCACACATTTTTAAGCACAGATAAACTCTTTTACTCACGACGCAGAAATTTAAGACGACAAAATCATAAATTCAGAGATAATTGTCTACCCACCGCAATGCGAACTGAAAATTGAATTATCGTGTGTAATAAGGAAAAGAATTTACTAAATACATGCGCGTTTTAAATAGCTTAGATAAAATACTTGCGCTAACCATTCTACAAAATGTGTATTGGGTTTGCGCCGGTTAAAGGTAGAATGCATTTGTTAACTTTCCATACGAGGAAGAGTATTTTCAGAAATGAAAATGTAAAAATATTTTGTACCGGGAATTGATTCCAGTTATTGAAATATTATGAATATTTGAAAAATAATATTCAAAATAGGCAGCACGATATTACAGTGTTTTTGGTAACAGAATTCGAAGTGATTAGGTATATTATACTGAATTTGAAAAATTCACCGTAACTGCACGTCTTACGTGAAATAAATCAAAGCGACTCGGTGCGGCACGAAAATATCGAATGGTCTCAGCCGCTTTGGTGTTCACGTGACAAAACGCACGCCGCAATCAATTTGTTTGATTTTTTTTAAACCGTGTTCCAATCGCGTTCGCAGTGACTTTGCCCTGGTAAGACGTATCGTTAGCCTAAAATCACCAAAAAAAAATTGTGTCTTTAGTAAAATTTGATATATGTGGGTGAGGTCCTTTTTCCTTTCCACAGTCGATATGTATATCGATGAAATCATGATAATTCGTACTTATCAATAAAAAAATAGATTGCGGACAGCGAGTACTTAATTACTATTTATATACAATAGATTCATTTCACAGCCACCTGTGTGGTCGAGTGGTCAACGGTGTTGGCTTCGGCTATAGAGGGCCCGGGTTCAAATCCCGGTACGGACAGTTTTATAAATTGATTTTTCAATCAATTTATGAATTTCTGTTCAAAGGCATGGATATATGTGATGTCTTGAATTCCCCCCTCTCACCCATCCTATCCTATGAACGGGGCGTATCGAGAGCGATTAGCTTAGCACTAATCCTGTCCTAGCCCTATCCTTATATCCCTACTCTCTTTGTAAAAAGAGAGGTTGAGCAACTGAGTAACAAACAGTTCTCGTAGAAAACACTTCTGTTGAGATAAACTTCATTAGGAGTCCATATGCTCCACATTGGGAGCGGACATGGTTAAAAAAAATAATAATAAAAAAAAAAACATTTAAGATTTCGACTGAAGGTGCTTGGTGGAATTCCAATATTAAATTTGAATCGTGCAAATTATGTACATTCACACAGATTTTGTCACTAACGACCCGGGTTTCGCCTTTCGGAATCTTCAGCCATTCAAGTGCACGGATGAACTTGAACTGTCGCTTAGTAATTGAATGTTTCGTGTTTATATAAGAAATAAATGTATTATTGAGTTTAAAGCTATTGCTGGCGAAAAAGATAAACCCATGGAATGCCCACAGATTTGAGTGTGAGTAGTTTTAAGAATTATATTTATTTATTTTGCGGAAAAGGTGATATGATCATACATATTTATATAGGGTATAAAAGCGGCGATCAAGGCATGTTTAACATTTCATTTAAAATCGGAATAATGTTCAATTGCGCTCTGTTTATTTATAAAATTTCCTGGAAAAAAAGTTTATGGGCGCCCGTATTTGGGTGCGAAATTTTTATCCCTTGTTCCTGACTGAACACGTGTCTTTCCGAAATTAAGTGATAAGCAAAAGTAGACGTGTCTTTTAGTGAAAAAATCTGTGTGAATGTACATTATTTGAACGATTCAAATTTACAATAGATTTAATGAACGAAATTCTCACCAGCGCTGGGCATATCCAAATAATTTGAATAACTGCTGATATATTAGTTCTAAACTAGATTTAAAGTTGTTTTTATGGATTTTTTTGTAGGCAAAAATTAAAAAAAAAACACATACACATACAATTTTTTACTGACTTATTTACCACGGTCAGTTTCGCCCATCGCGAGCGTTATTAGCTAGTGAACTCCGTTTGGATTTATTTTGCGTCAGTTGATAATTCTCGCGATGTGAAAAACCTCTTCTGATATTTGAATAAAGTGTGGAATTTGTATAAAAGAAAGAAATATTTATTATAAAGAAATATATAAAAAACCGTTTTTGGATTCGTTAAATTTAATTCATAAAATTTACTCGACATTGACGAACGCAATTATAGTATAATTTGTAATCAACTCCAGCGTATTTAAATAAATATTCCAGTTTTCATTTGATGCCAATTTCCATGGATGTATTATTTCCTCTTTGTGGAATCATATTGTATTTAAAAGCATAAATGTGGTTAAACAACGGGAATACGTAATTATCAGCAAACAATAGAGGAATATTAACAACATACTGATAATAAACCTCCATTACTTGAATAATGACTGCTAACTTTCTGTATCATACGAAATATTATCTTTACAGTGCACATAGTATTTTTATATTTAATTTTACTGTATTGAAATGAATACTATTGTAATACTTTCGATGGATTCAGCGGTAACATTGTGGAAGTTCATTTTAATATAAAATAAAATAACTTAGATTATTCCACGTATTGTGTAACAAAATGTGACACGTGTTTCGCATCTTTCAGAGGCATCCACAAACAACTAGTTTCGAAAATGCTCGATTAGGTACGAATGATTTTAATTTTACTATTTTGATATATGTACTATAATAAAAATCAAATAAAAATGGGAGGCAAGGAGGGGATGATAGAAAATCAAACAAACGATAATGGTTATACAAATTACAGTTAATGACAAAATTTGTGAGAATGTACATAGTTTGAACGATTCAAATTTAAATTACATTTACATTAAGAAATGATTAACTAATGAGTTGCATCAATTAAGACGGGTTAGAAAATATATTTAACAGTGGCGAACCACCTGTTTTATTGAAGATATTATTTAATAATATTTCTTTATTGTTAATGCTTTTATTTAGTTCTAAAAAATCTAAACTATTCATTTTTAAGCCATTTTTATTTACTCGATGGAGTATTTCTACGTTACTGTTATGATAAAAATAATGTTCGTTTTCGATTAGATGATTGGCAAACTCTGAAAAGCTACTTTTTAGACACTTTATATGTTCTTTAATTCTAATATTAAAGTTTCTACCAGTCTGCCCTACATATGAAGCTTGGCAGTCTCCACAAGTGAGGCGATAGATACTATTTACTATTGTATTTTTTAGAAAAGAGAAATGGTTAGTAACGTATGTGTGAAAAGAAGGTTAAACTTTTTTGTTGCCTAGAAGATAGAGAATCAAGCATAGATTTGCCGATATAGATATAATACAGGTGGTCACACCCAATACTTGTTGGATAAGTATTATATTAAAAAAGAACAAAACTTTTGTTTGTAGTTATTCTATAATTATTTATAGCAATCAGGACTGGTTTCACTCGTCATTGAGTTAAAAGCCACACTTTTATCGAGAGCCTTTGCTATTTTACAAATTACATTTGTTATATAATAAATTGAATTATATTATTTTTGAATTTTCTTAATCAATTTTTTAAAATGTTATTTCGAATTAGTAACCTTACACATTTTTAATTAAGTAAATTAAGTGTTTATACGTGTTAGTGTAGAGTTAAAGTTATCAAATTTAATTTTATATAAAAAAATAGCTTCAACAAAGTTACCGCCGAATCTATCAAAGATATTCTGGTTTTGTTAAATTATCTGTAAATTAATTATATATTTCTATTACCAATTGTTTGTTATAATCTTATTGTTTTATTTGGTTTTTTATTAAAGGTTATTTATCAAAATATATTTTTATCAGCTAAAAATACGCGTGATGAGCGAAAACGTCTTTGTTTTTTATGAAATAATGGTGGAATGTGTACGAATAGTGTATATATATTTCGACTGTGGAAAGGAAAAATGACGTAACCCACATAGAAAACTTTACAGGAGGCACAAAAAACGTGTTTTGATGATTTTGGGCCATATGCAAATTATGAAATATACACAACCTTGAAGTGCACAGAGACTTATAAACTGGTGTTTAATTGACATAATCTAATATCAATTAAAGAAATTGTCTAGGAAAAACCTTTATTTCAGTCTTTTTTCTTGGTTTTTTTTACAAGGTCATCCTTTCTAAATTTAGATACTAATTCGGCATTTGCAGCTTGCATATTTTTGATAGAACGTGTATCAAGTTTGAAAAATTGTGATTATCGAAAAAAAGCTGCTTTGAAAAAACTGTGGGTTAAGTCCTTTTTCCTTTCCGAAGTCGATATAATGCTTCGCTTTATAATACTATAAGATGGTCCATATACGTTAAATTGATCGAATTTCCTTTATATAAAAAAATATTTAAATACGTTTTTCATACATTTCTTATAACCGTTTTAATTAAATATAATTAATTAGCGAGAATTTGAATTAAGTTCTGAAAATAATCATCTCAGTTATGCTATGATAAATTTATAACAGTTTGTGTAAACTTAAGCTTGTTCAAGCTTTCCTAAAGTTAATACATAGTTCAATGGGCTTATCTTAATGCTACATTATTTCAGGTGGTATTGATACATCAAACGGAAGCCACTGAATGGCAGATAATGCGAGGGTAGTTAGGATTTAGTTAAAACTATGTCTTGAAGGGTACAATGGGCGAATGACACGCCGGTGACATCATGGAGAGAGTGATAACATTATCAGTGCGTTTCGAATTTGGAACAAAATAAATGTCGTATATGTAAAACAATGTACTATATTAGAGATTTTAACAGCAGTCGTTTTGTAATGTCTGGTTCGAAGTCAATTACTTGATTAATTTGTGTATGAATGGATGGATAATGCAAGAAAAAGGAGAAAAATTATTACCCTTAACCCTTTCCTTACTATTCAAAAAAAAACACGCGCTCCTGAGCTGTGTATTTGTTACACATCAAGAAAACGGGAGTGAATCATGACAATTATATAACAATTAATAAAAACACAATAATCCTTTGTACTTCATTCCACTTTATTTAATATGTCAGGACCGGTTTCGCTCATTGCGAGCATTGTCAACTGATAAGAAATATAATTTAACAATGCTATTTATACAAAATTGAAAAGCTATACACAACAATTGGCATTGAAAAGAAATTGCCAATTACATTAAAGTGATTCTAAAATAACACAAAATTAAAATGTTCAACACATCTAACATATAATGTGTTGTAATGATGTGTTGAACATTTTAATTTTGTGTTATTTTATGTAATTGGCAATTTCTTTTCAATGCCAATTGTTGTGTATAACTTTTCAATTTTGTATAAATAGCATTGTTAAATTATATTTCTTATCAGTTGACAATGCTCGCAATGAGCGAAACCGGTCCTGACATATTAAATAAAGTGGAATGAAGTACAAAGGATTATTGTGTTTTTATTAATATAATGCCTTTCCACCAAGTATTGACAGTGAACACCCTAAAAGTGAATTATATAACACTACTTACTACAATAAGTAAAAGTGTAAGAAAAGAGTACCTGAATTTTAGGCCGAGTATTTATTATATTTACAGAGAAATGTAAATTATTAGAAGTTATGTGTACTATTTACACATCTTAGTTAAGAAAGGGTTAATTTTGACAGTTGACAGTAAAAAATAAGTATGGATTTTCTTATAGATATGCAGAATTTCGTTCGGGGAAAAATACAAGACGTTGGAGTACACGTGATTTTGCGTTGTGATAAAAAGTGTGATTTTGCATTGTAAGCGATTTTTAAAGAAGTGTGTAGGTATTTACATTTTCCTTTTTTAAAAACAATTTCCAACAATTTTCTAGATTGCAAATACTTTTTTTCTTTTAATGGAAGAATAATTAAGCTTGTGATAACAACGGTATATAATATCTATGCTGTAAAAAAGATTCGCACGCACACACCTTATGACAGTGCTTCCTAATCTGGGGTCTACGACCCCTTGATGAGTCGAAGGTTTTCTCCAGGGGCCGCGGCAGAACATGTTTTGCATTGGGGGGGGGGGGGGGGCGCGGATTATTTTTTCAGATTTAGTGGACCGTGGAGTTTGGCAACTCTTGGACTAGACTTTTAACCGTCACCTTTTTGGCAGATGTTGGTAACTAACACATTTGACGAAAATTAGTTAAGCATCCAAATAAATTCTTTGTCTGGAATAACTCAGTTAGTGCATTAACAATACCAGTTTGCTTAATAAGGCATTTATTTTCAAATTAAGTAACTATTAACCATCTTACCGCGTATGACCGCTATGCATGTCCTAGCGAACATGCCCTCAGCGCGCGTGACACGTGTAGATGTCATGGAAACTTCAAACCCTATATAAGAGCTATCTATTGTGTTAAAATTTTAATAACTTGGTTGAAAATATTACTAAATTTATATTTTACAAAAATTCAATAGATGGCATTAGTCAAAAAAGATTAAATATAGGCTAAAATAATTTATTTCTGGAACACGCCGTGAACATACGTCACTAATGCAAGATTTTGGATAGTGTAAATAAGCGATCGAGTGCGGGCGAAATTGAAATTGTTTCGAGAATTTAATATTATAAGCATGGTGTGGTGGTGGCTCAGTGTTCTCGGTCGCGCGTGGCGGTATTTTGCTATATGGCGACGTCACGCCGCAATTGTGTGAAGAATGATTATTGTTGAAATTATTATATTGTATTTTATTATTTAAAAAAATACTTTGGGTGGCAATTAACATATTTGATTCGTTGAAAAAATATTACAACTTATATTTATAGTCAAAAACGCGATAACAAAATCCGCAAAAAATCAGCCGCGTACAGGGTTAATGTTGATTTAAAGGTAGTTATTTTTCCCCATTTATTGATTTTAAGCTCTTATTTCAGGACGGCATTAATTCATCGATATTTTGATATTATAAAAATCTATTAAACATAAAATCTAAAAGCCGAAATGTTCCATTTACTGTTACATGAGAACTATCAATATGTTACTTACGAACTTCTGCCAGAACAGTGATGTAATATATGTTCGAATTCTATTGGATTTGATTCAATCTTTATATAAGATGTAGAATTTGTATAACATACTTGATTTGTTTATAATTAAATTACGTAACAACTTTCACGTATGATGTTTAAGTAATAAAACAACTTAAATAATATTTTCCGTGACATATGAAGGTTAATATGTGCGTGGAAAAATCAGGTAGGCAGTCGTAGCATCGGTGAAAATATGACAGAGAAGAACGTGAAAACGCAATTTGGAGTCTGTCAATAATTTCCGCGTACGAAATTCGAATGTGTGAATAAATTTCCAGCGGGAAAAACCGGCGGATGGTGCGAAAATTCGACGCCGTGACCTTTTAGTAGGAAAATAATTTCCATGAGTCATTCGAAAAAGTAAAAGTGGCGCTGCATGTCAGGCACTGATGGGCGGTAGAGGCCCGCTTTCCTATGATTATTCGTACGTGCCCAGGTTGCAGAATTGCTAAGAAGAATTTATTATTCGTGAGATATACATGTTTCAATAATTGTCCCAATCGTACTGTATTTGAAACATAGCAATCAAGACTGTTGAAAGATCAAAAATGGTGAGTAACTCATTAGGATAAATGTACGATTTGACTTCGAACTTGTTACCTGTAGCAAAAGAAGTTTTGACTAATCCGTTTGGCAGTAACTTTATGGAAATTCATTTTTAATATATAAAAAAAAATAATTGTGTTACTCCACTGTTTGTGTTGCCAAGATTGATAAGTGTTTCACGTTTTTTGAGGAGAATCTTCAGATTAACTATTTTCAAAATCTTACAGTTAGTTAAAACACGTGTCATAATCGGTAGAACAACCAGCGAAATAACAAAGTTATTAATTTTGATTTTAATGTATATTCAGAATTTACACATAATTCGTTTCGAAACTTTTCTAACATTTATAAGTATTCCCGATTAATTAAATATGATGAAATTCTTTGATATTAATTAATTACATAGAATTTAAGCTGTTGCAATATGAAATACTAACATATCGGCTGTGGAAGGAAAAATAACGTAACCCACACTTTTTCAAAACAGCTTTTTTTCGATGACAATATACAACTTGATACACGTTTTATCAAAAGGATGTTAGCTGAAAATGCCGAATAAGTATCTTAATTTAACTTTTAAGTTTGAACAAATAAGAGCTTGTCGATATGAACTCAGCAGCTATATATTTATGTATGTTTTTTCTGTTTTCTGGCCGTAAAATTTTTCAGCAAATATTATAATTTAATACTCTTAAATACCAATACGCTAAGCCATCGCACAAAATAACAATCCCGAGATTTCGGGATTGGAAGCCCTAGTCACAAGCATAGCTGTGGAGTCGGAGTCGTGGAATCGAGGTATTTTGGAAAAATATATTTAATGATGTGTATTCAAACAAAATAGTCAAAAGTGTTGACATTGCATGCTTGACTGACTAAAGATCATCTGATGGAATACATATATATAAATTAAAATTAAATTATTTACAAAAAATTCTCGGTCTCGTCTTTTTTACACGACTCCACAGCCTTGGCCTGGTCACAATCATTGACATTGGGATACAGCATAGTTGCCGTCGCAACTGTTGCGTTGTGCACTTTATATTGGCTCGTATTTTTCCGGTCAGAAATTATATTACATCGGTCAGAATAAATAGTCATAATTTAAATGAAATTAAAAAAAACCTAACCTTACTTAACTAAAATTGTTACAAAATATTCTGACATATATATTTTTATTCTAAGCCGTTCATATTTTTATTCTGATCAAAAATTGATTTAAATTCTGACCATTTAATTTGTTTACTTTTATATTTGCAATAAAACCGAGTTCTCGTTATTCTTTGCGTACATTCTCTAAATGTGTTAATTCAGTTATCGATTTCTAAAATATTTATTAAATACAAATACATTGGGAACGCAAAATGAGTAAATGATATAAATATAATGTTTGCATATCAATTATTATTGAAACATGTATATGGGAGTGCAGTGCTCATTTTCTCTTATTATATGAGCTGTCCCCGTTCCACACCCTAAAAGCATTTTTGCTTCAATCGTATTATATTATATTATATACTATCAACCTAAGTAGACATCGTTTGGGAGACATGTTATGGGACTGTTTGTATTTACAACAGTGTTTATTGAAAAATAGACTTGGCTGAAAAATTACACAGAACAATGATATTATGAACGAACAAATTATGTATGCTACAAAACATGTGTCTGTTTGCTTGCCATGTAAGGCAAATACACCCGCACTTTTGTTTCCGCTTATCACATGACAAATGACAGAGTATTATTTCCACTGGAACTTTAAATCACAAGAGTAGGTTCATATAATTCGTTTAACGGTTGAAAACAAATATTTCGTAACAGAATTTCCCATTGTATTTCAGTGTGTATTGAACATTGAAAAATATCAAATATGGGCAGCTTTTAACTTTATGAGTTAACTTTTATACACATTATGCATTACATAATGTGTATAAAAATGAAGTGCTTTATTTTGCTCACGAATAAAAAAAAGAAATAGATTAGTTTTAAATTACACGCAACTCTTTTTTAAACGATATTGTAGATATGTTCCACATCTAATATATACAAATGAAAGTTTGCTTGTTCGTAATTTATGCGCTGCCACACCGCTAATCAGATTGCAAAAAAACTTTGACAAACTTTTTGCTTGCACTTGCGCGAAGGTTATAGGCATATTAAAATACCTTACCACTAGGTCTTATATATAAAAATCAATGTTTATATATCTGCCATACCGTTCATGCAACTTGCGCGAAGGTTATAGGCGTAGTATATTTAAATTACAGTAGGTGGCGCGGGTGTCGTAACATAGACAATCGGCAGCAAGCGTCAAACGTCAAATAGACGGAAAAAGAAAGTATGTACTTCAATAAACACAATTAAAACATAAAAACTTTCTTTCTTTGAGTGGCATTGCAATGCTTTCCGGGAACCGGCTAGTCATGTATAAAAAGACCATGTAAAAAGCAGGACTGTGGAGTCGGAGTCGGGTTGTTTTGACTAGAGTCAAACTCTAAAAAAAACTAATAACTTCCATTTCTTTTAAAAAAAGTTAAAGAGATAATGTAAAAAAGCCGTTTTAAATATGTTAAATTATATATCATATCAAGAGAAACGTATGTAATAGTCAGATACGATTGATTGATAATAAGATTTTGAAGAAACAAATGTCCATATAATGAATATTGTGCAATTATTTTGATTCATTTGCTGACGACAATGAGCCGTATGAATTTATCTATGGATAAATAACGTCATAATAAAAAAAATGATATATTTCTAGTTTCATAGGATGGGATACGTGTTTGTACTATTTGAGAAGCAATTTCAGTCAAATTTTCGTAAGCTTGTTTAAGTATAACGTGAACATTGACTTTAATCCTTAGCTTATAAATATAAAAATGAAGTTAAGGGTTTATAATTTTCTCTACTGATAACATGCAGGGGCTTAGATAAACACCACACAGCATTTTGTAATTTACAAGTTAATAATAAAAATGAAAGTTTACGTTATTCGGAAATAAACTTCTGATAGTTGTCAATGTTGCGAAAAACCTGTTACAATTCTTAATAGAATTTGTGGAATAACAAATTTATTAAATATAATTTTATTCATCGCCGAATCCATTGAAAATATCGTTATGTTACGGTTAGTGGTTACAAAGATAACACAAGTACGAATTAAATAGTTCGATACATATAATATTTTTTTCTAAATTTGAATCGTTTAAGTTTTGTCACTAACAACCCGGGTTTCGTCTTTTGGCATCTTCAGTCGTTCAAGTGCACGGGTAAACTTGAACTGACGCTTAGTAAATGAATGTATCGTGTTTACATAAGAAATAAGTGTATCACTAAGTTTATGCCCATAGCTGGATTTGTCTAGTTAACAATGAGAAAATAACATTGTTTACTACTTCTCACTGACATCAAGCATTACCTTACTAACATTACTGTATTTACTAACTTTATTAGGTTGAAGCCGTATTGTTACGTTCTCTTCAAAATCGACGACATTAGCTATTAAAAAGCTAGGTTTACCCTACGATATAATTTAAAACGCCCCGAAATATCCTAACCTTAGGAATAATTCCCGTAATAATAATTATGAAACTTGGATGCTTCAATCATCACACGCAACATTTGCCTTACGACGGGAATCACGACAGACACACACACCGCACTCCCTTCTCGCATATTATCCGCCTTCCGCATAATGAAAACGGCGGAACTTCGTCGGGGGTTCCCATCGACCCCGCGCCGAAGCACTCCACCATACCCAGCGGAGAGAAACTCGGCAAACTTGCAGAGTCAATAGTGTGGACGTGCTGAGTCTTGGCCTGGTTCAGTTACGAGCAGTAGGAAGTATTTTGAGATAACCTGCTCGGATGAGTAAAGCTAATGTAGATGTTAAGTGAAGTGTCTCTTGATGGGATGGAATTATGAAACTGATGAATAGTCATTATTTATTACACATTGTGATAACATTTTTTCTTTTTTTATTATTCTATTTGATGGCACTATAAAAACGATTTATTATGTTTGTAATTACCATCATTTACCACTTAAAATGTATTAATCTTTGATGATATTTTAATTATATGTTAGAGGTGTTAAACATTTTAATTTTGTGTAATTGTATAATCACTTATAGTGTCATTTGTAAATTATTTTATTATGTCAATTGTTGTTTCGACCTTTTCATTTAAATGTATTTTTGTATATATAAATAGCACTGTTACATTGTATTTCTTATCAGTTGGCAATGGTCCTGACCGTGTTAAAGTGGAATAAATTACAAAAGAATATTGTGTTTTTATTAATACTTTTAATAATAGTTGATTTCAAGTCAGCACCCTAGGATTGTTGGTTGAAGAAACTTAAAGATTTTTAAAAAATTGTATATAATTCGTTTATTAAAATTGATTAACAAATATTTTATTTTCACCAAACTCTTTCATGTAGTTTTTCATGATACATATCGATTGTGGAAAGGAAAAATGACATCACCCACACATATCAAATTTTACAGGAGGCGCAAAAAAACATGTTTTGATGATTTTCGACCATATGCAAATTATGGAATAAACACAAACTTGAAGTGCAAGCAGACTTCTATACTGGTGTTAAATTGATATAATCTAATATTAATTTAAGAAATTGTCTAGGAAAAACTTTCTTCTTGATTTCAATTTTTACAGGCCCATCTTTTTTCAAACTTAAAAACTAAATTTAGATGTTAATTCGGCATTTTCAGCTTACATCCTTTTGATGGAACGTATACCAAATTGGTTACATTATGATTATCGAAAAAAGCTGTTTGAAATAACTGTGCGTTACGTCCTTTTTCCTTTTCACGGTCGATATGATTTTAAAGGTTATAGCGTTTACACAAAAACCAGAATAAATTAAGAAGATTTAAGAAACTAGCATCGCGCATGATGATTGATAAATAAGAGAACCTACATGGTATATTTAATATGCTAACGGCTTATAACGGATCACGTTAATTAGAAACTTAAATAGGTTGCGCGCTAGCAACACGGCGTAAACGTCTAAAGAGTTCATTTGAGCAATGTTTATGCAACGTGACTTTGATTATTCAGTAAGAAATAATATCTCAGAGAAAAAGTCTATGCGATGAAAGTTTCTTCGAAGAATTCGAATGGACGCATTTTATATTGTCATTAATATAAATAACAATGAATTGAGTTAAGCTATGTATTTATATTTAAGTTGAAGTAAAGCAAAAAAAAACACCAACTGTAATCACAATACCCGACGAGTAAAACAAAGTCGTTACCTATTTGGATACATAATTTTAAAATTCTGAAATTAATCCAATGATTCGATATGATTTACAGGCATAAGCTCCTACTACCTCTTTTAGGATGACAACTGGCAGACATTTAAAAATTTTAGTTAAATTAATTGTTAATTGATTTGGCATTTACTTGGTAGAACTCCATTTATAACAGATTAAAAATAACAAAGTATTTTAGTTCTACAGTTTTTAATAATTTTATTCGTTGATAGCTATTTCGGCTTGCGCCATCGTCAGAACTATGTTTAAACTAGTTCTGTTAAACTAGTAACATAGTTAACTAGTTATTCTAGTTATTTTTAATCTGTTATAAATTAATTGTGTTTAATTTTTTCTATTGTGTAACCAGTAATATCGATTGTTTGATTGTTTATGACATTAAATGGCAACACTGTTTTTCGATACCCAAAGCGATTTTTCTTTCTTTCTTTCTTGATTTTTGGGACACGAACCGAACACAACGTGTGTGGAGGACACTTCCCGGTCCTCGAACTTGCTTCCAGTGACCTTTAATTTAGAGTCACTTGTAGTTTTCCTTTTCTTTTGTGGTTTTGTGCGATACGTTATTCATAGAATGAACAAAATTCTCACAATAAATGAAACTCGCTCAAAAATAAATTAAGAGTCATGTCACTATCACATATTTTAAAAAAAATTGTTCGCGGTGAAGTAAAATATTATATTGAATGTGCTAAATGTTGTATCAAAATTTATAGGTTTTATCTATGAAAATCATTCGTTTATGATTATATTTTTTATCGTGATATCTTCTATGAAATATCCAAATATCGATTTTGATTTACTCACCCGTTATTTTTATCCCAACGGTCGTATTTTGTTTTGCTTTATTAAAACATTGTTGTAATGTAAGTGTTGCAAACCCGGTATTTAATACGAAATAACAGCATTGAAATATTTGTCCGGTATTGCAATTCCCAGTCATAACTTATATTATATTTATTGAAAAAGATAACTACTGAACTAAAACTCAAACGTAAATAAATTTGTGCAAGTACAAAGAAAAGATATATACATTACGTATGTACATATTCCAGAATGTGTGATTTATTTACTGGAGATCAGTTAGTAAGGTAAGATTAATGTTTAATAACTTTCCTTACCCTTCATTGTAAAAGGAAGCCACCATAAATCAAGGGGTTGATAATCGCTTACACACATATGAAAGAAAAACTCGCCAAAAGACGTACCTGAAAGAAACAGAAATAAAAACCTTTAAACACATATTAATTTAAAATTTAACATAAACAAATGAAAACTATACTCAAATTCGTCATGCAAGGTTGCGAGGTTCAAGAACTATCGTAGTACTACAACGTTCATACTTCATACATTATATTATATTGATGTTTCAATCGATGTTTATGGCATTTAAGTCTTTGAATTTCAGTCCATTCACTCTGAAACGTTTATTATTATCAATTAAATTTCATTGAACATTGTGTAGATAAGGTAGGTTAAGTGATTGGTTTGAACTCCATTTGACATCTACATATATTATTTTCACAGAAAGCAGACGTGATTAAAAACGAACGACGGAAAATGTATTAATCGTATAAGTATCGGATTTCGGTCTAAAGATGAAAATGATGGAATGATAATGTCACCGATATGTTTTTCTAGTTCTGTATATCAAAAGTTGATATCAGAAGCTGAAAAGCAGAATGCGGTTTGTCCACTTTTTTGAAAATTATGTTTTTTTTAATTTTTCAAAATGCAATAAGCCCAAAATCACTCTACTTTTCAAAATAAACTTTCAACGCACGCGGTAGTTAACAGAAAATTTAAATTAACTTTGATTATTCCACGTATTGTGTTACTAACTGTGACACGTGTTTCGCCTCTTTCAGAGGCATCTTCAGACTTACTATCGCAAAGTTTGCTTAAGTAATGAAGCAAGATTGATTCTAACATTTTAAAATTATAAAATTACAAAATGGATGGTTTTTTTCCTTTTAAGAGGAGCAAGGAGGGGGGTGTAGAATCAAAATAAAACAAACAGATAATGATACTAATGATACTTATGAGTTGTAATCAATCAGATTGGGATTTTTCCTTTTTTAAGGGAAGCAAAGAGGGGATTATAAAATCGAAACAGTGCAAACAAATTTAATCATACTACTAATGACGTTAAACATTACAAACTATTAAACTAATGAGCTGCAATCAATAAGCTAGGTTTGTGATTACTCTATTAATTGGAAACAATTTGAGTAACGGTTGCATGCGGTAGTTCTTTGCATTATAATGACATGTTGCAATGTGCTTCTTAAATTTGACAATCATATTATCGAGTACAATCATAAGAAGCATGTTAGACTTATTGCATTCCGCCACTTAAGTTTTACATGATATAAAAATGAATTAATAGTATGTCATTTTATTAGAATGGTTGTGAGTTCAACTGTTGTTGAAATTCGAATACAACACAGCTGACAAAAAAACGTAGCCCTGTAAGACAATTCTATCAATAGAGAACAGTAATTAATGGTATTTTTTTTCGAATCCCCACGAAAGCTACAGGTCACTGAATTATGAATGAGCTTAACACTGACACGTGTTTTAAATACATTCGTCATTATTCGTGAGTAATTTTTTTGGCGGGAAAGTTTTAAAACAAGGGTGGATGCCCCTTTCGTAAGTAAGCAAAGGGGATGGCAAAGTTTACATTAAAAGACAATGTAGCTCAAGACAGGGATGACAACTTAACAATTCTGTCACTAATATTTACCTAAATTAAACAAAAAAAAAAATTGAATACATCATCAGCAACCAAATCTATATCGAAACAAATGGTGGTTTTACAGTTATTAAATATGACTAGATCCAAACTGTAATAGCTCTTTTATCACAGCAGAATTTAAAACAATTTTTGGTCAGAATTTAAATCAACTTTTGGTCAGAATAAAAAAAATATACGGTCAAATTTTTATACTATTTTGGTTAGGTTAGGTTATGTACTAGTAATATCGCTCGCCCATATGACGATTTGTCGTAAATAGCTCGACTTTGCAACAATATCAACGCAATAAGGTGACATCATTATCACGAAACTATTTCAGAACATGTGTCAAAATAAATCTGAATAAATAATATAATTTTATATAAATTGTGACCATAAATTATTTTTATGGTGTTCAATCAATACTTGGTGGCAAGGCGTTATATTAATAAAATTACAATATTTCTTTGTACTTTATTCCACTTTATTAAAAAGATCAGGACCGGTTTCGCTCATTACGAGCATTTTCAACTGGTAAGAGATATAATTTAGCAGTGATATTTATACAAAAATAATTTACCTTGTCAATTGTTAATACTTTCGATGGTTTCGGTGGTAACTTTGTAGAAGTTCATTTCAATAGAAAATTTAAATTAACTTTGATTATTCCACGTATCGTGTTACTAACTGTGACACGTGTTTCGCCTCTTTCTAATAGGCGAAAGACGTGTCACAGTTAGTAACACGATACGTGGAATAATCAAAGTTAATTTAAATTTTCTATTGTCAATTGTAGTTAACACCTTTTCATTTCATTTTTTTGTTGTTGTATAAATAGCACTGTTAAATTATATTTCTTGTAAGTTGCTCGCAATGAGCGAAACCGGTTCTGACCTTTTTAATAAAAGTGGAATAAAGTACAAAAGAATATTTGTTCTGCCGTCTGTATACTGACCGATTTATTCATTATGAACATTTAATATAAATTCAGACCAATGTAATAAAAATTATGACCGAAACTGTATTAAAATTCAGGCTAGAAAAATACGATCCGTGAAGTAACACAATTAGCAATCGAAATAATGCATTTGAAAAAAGAATCACGGTATGAATTTTTTAATCCAATTATATTAGAATGCCGTCTTTCGACTTGTCGTAGTTTAAAACTAGGGGGTGCGAATTATTCATCATGAAAGTGCTTGCGTACATTTCATTCAAAGAAGGTTGCAAGACACTGTCTTAGATGAAAGATGGCTCGTTCAAAGTGTAAATTTACATATAATTGTTTATTTGCACAAGGCAACGCTGAAGGAAAAGCGACGCTACTAATTCTCATGAAAAATGGCCGAGCCAATCTCACGTGACGTTTTCAACGCAGATAAGTTTCGCTTACTTTCTTTTACTCGAGTCGCGTGTGTGATGTAAATAATTTATTATTCAATTGCATTAAATATCCTGTTGGAAATGGAATATACAACTTACAAGGCGTTCATTGCCGATACTTGGTTGAAAGGCATTATGTTAAAATGTAAAACACACTTTTTTGCTAATTTCAAATTATCGACCGGCTGTTATTGGGATCAGGTCAGAATAGTTGTTAATGCTCGTGAGTAGTGATAAACGATACCAGTCAAGATCTTAATGAATAAATTAGGAATTAGTAAAAATGTGTATTATTTTTTTATCTAATATATGTTCATAAAAAAAGAATATTGATTTTAGTACTACTAAGTCCGTTCGTCTCAAGGGATCGAGTTCCAGTACAAATAGATTTTTTTCAATTGATGTAAGTATCGACTTATTTTCAATAAGATATACTTAGATGTATGTTACTCTAAAAATTTCTTCCCTCTTTCTCAGTTCTAAAATAGCAAGAGCGATTAGCTTACCACTAGCCCTGTATTAGCCTTATCGTTTCTACTTCTAGCCTCTTCAAAAAAAAATAGAAGTTGAGCAATTAAATAACAAGCAGTTTTCTGTTGAGATATCTCCACTAAGAAGCAATATGTTCCATATTAGGAGCGAAAATATATTTAAAAATACAGCTTTAAAATTGATGACATTATGAGTTATGATCAATGCTCGCTCTAAGACAAGAGGTTAGCTGCTCGGAGAATGAGTGCGCGGGGGATTCCCAACAGCTACGCGGCATCGCGCGCGCGCAGCTTAGAGGGAACGTTGGTTATGATTGTTAATAGCGTTAATAATGGGTTCGCACTTTGCGTGGAATTATTTGTTCATCGCTGAAGACTCATACAAACTGTAAATCATCGATATATCGGACTTACACGAGGGAGGGTGAAAATTCGTTATATAAACATGTATTTTTTTATTTCTATTTAAAATAAACGACAAATGACATCTGCACATGGTTTGTGAGATTTCTGTACAGTGGAACCCTCAATTACACTATCCCGAATTACGCGCTGGCTTGAACTATTCGCCGCAAATCTCCCAATTGCACTATCTCGTTCCATTGTCGTTGCTACGAGACGGTCGTATGTACGGTGCAAACAGTCAAATGTTGGCTAGCGTCTGTGTATTCAACACGTGCCAGGCTATACACGTATAGCCAGGCAACTGTTTAAGTTTGGCGCGCTTTGCATTTTATCATTTAGTAACCAACGTTCCCTCTAATTTTTATATTGTGTGTGCGGACCATCAACTTCTGCCAGCAGTAAATTTTCAGCAAAATAAAAAGTGTGCGCAAATATAAAAATTTTGTCAAATAAACAATATTGTACTGTGTGCGGCCTGTGCGGGGATGGAAAAATGTGTGCGGGCACATTTGGGAGAAGCGAGAACATTGTTAGTAACTAAATATTTCGTCTATATTTTTATTTTGCAAAACTAAGGGAAAGCTTAGTTTTTCATTTATTTGCGCGAAAAACCAAATCCTTAATTTTGCATGAGATTCACTCCCCCAATTACACTGTCCCGACTTTAGTGTAAATGGGGGTTTTACTGTAATTATTTTTTATTTATTCTGCATACATTTTAGCATCAGAATGACTAAACCAAAACTCGTTTACAAATAAAACATGACATGTGATTTCAATTTGCGATGAAACATTGTTATTTTATACAGCGAGATTATATTTATCTACAAATTGGCAGATATTTCGGAATACGACACGAGTGTGCATAATAGAATAATATTTGACATGAATGGCGTCGCTGGAGAAATATTAAATCACGGATCGACAAATATAGCGATGACAGAAATAAATCACAAATCTTGTAATTCAAAAAGCATTCCTTCGCCAGTGGCGTTCGAAAAATCCCACTCTTTCTGCGGAGGGGCGCGCCGAGGTGGGAACCGCTTTCGTCCGCAGCCCTCACCCACACCCATCGAAAGTCTGTTTACAACTCTCCAGATATTTTGTGAACCATTTCATTTATCATGTACATTTCGTTTCATTTATCAAACCTCTCGTTCTACCCCGCTAGTTGCTTCTCCACCGCATAATAATATTTGCGATTATCTTATTCAAAACTGGCCATTCTTATATTCGATAAGTTGACCTTTGATTTTTGGAAATAATAAGAAAAAAAAAGCAGTTATCGGTCATATAAAATATATTTTAGAAAAAAATCTTTACTTTCTCTTTTCCTTTTGCATACATTCACGTCCGTCTGACGATTGTCGTGTTTTATACATAGTAAACAAGTTCTTGAAACTACTTACTTCTCAAATCTGTGGGCATTCTCATGAGCTTATTATCCTTTTCGCCAGCAATGGCTTTGAACTCAATGATACATTTATTTCTTATACAAACACGAAACATTCATTTACTAAACGTCAGTTCAAGTTCATCCGTGCACTTGAACGCCTGAAGACGCCGAAAGGCGAAACCCGGGTCGTTAGTGACAAAATCTGTGAGAATGTACATAGTTTGAACAATTCAAATTTAGTAAACAAGAGGTAATTCGTAACTTAAAAAAAACTCTTTTATACTAATTCAAAATTTATTTAATATGTACAGGACCGGTTTCGCTGTGCGTGAAAATTTAATTGTTATTTGATGCGATTGCGTTTTAGTATTACCTTTTTGTTATGACGTAGTCATTTTTTTAACAATAGTCAATTGAATTTGAATCGTTCAAACTATGTACATTCTCACAGATTTTGTACATTGTCAGTTCAAGTTCATCCGTGCACTTGAATGCCTGAAAATGCCGAAAGGCGAAACCCGGGTCGTTAGTGACAAAATCTGTGAGAATGTACATAGTTTGAACGATTCAAATTTAATATTGAAATTCCACCAAGCACCTTCAGTCGAAATCTTAAATGATAAATAATAGTCAATTGAATGTTACTTATTCATATTTTGTATCTATATCTGTAAATTTCTTCCATTTATATATTGCCAAATATTAGTTACGCCATTAATAGATTAACATGGTTCTGTATAAATAGTACTGTATTTTTATCATTTTAAGCCGGTGCTGATCATATTAAAAAAATGTAGATTGAGTAATACCTTTTCACCAGATATTGACAGTGAACACCTTATAGGTTAATTTGTTACTTATTTTAATTTTATTAAGATCGCTTTAATAATCGGTAAATTATGCATATCAAAATAATAAATCGTTTTGTTGTATTAAATATCTTCTGATAAGTTCTAAATAATTTGTTTATTTGCACTGTAGTTGAAAATGTTCACTCGGCCAAGTTATTTCTCATTCCAATTCTCGTCCAAAAGTTCGGTAATTTTATGTGGGTTTTCTTTTCGGAATTTACAACATAAAATTGCCAATATTGCAGTGATTTGGCTTGTTTTAAATCGCACAGAATACATTTATTTATACCTCCCGAGAACAACCAAGGTAACAAATATTCAATTGAAAAATGTTACTTTACGGAGCTATTTGATTGCTGACGCAAATCTATCACCAGAAGACCACATATGTTGACAACAATATGTCATATAATACGTGTACGTATTCATCTAAATGTCATTGCTCGTTCCAAGAATTCACTACCAAAAGTAATCAACAGTGTGAGAAAACGATTTTGAAATTGTGTGACCAAAAATTAGTGCGCGCACATACATACTGGATGGAGGTACATCATCCCCTCATATTTTCCAGCAGTAATGCAATGTTTTTGTCATTTCTGAAATATTACTATGAGACATTTCTTGCAGTCGGGTGTGAATAGAAAGTTACATAGCCTTATAGTTGGTGTTTTTCAACAGGCACTCGTGTTGTCGTGGAGTTTATGTGGAAGCGAAACATTAAATTAACGCCCTTATAGCGTCATAGGTGACATGCAGTGTGATTCAGAAAGCCAAAAGCTAATACATTAACAAAAACATAATAATGGGGTGCAGGCTACCGACGGCGAGGGTGCCGACGCTAATTAAGTGTGTATTGACAATTTCCTACGCGAAAGTTCAAAATTATTCCGACCACAAACTGACAGAAAATAAATGACTTTAATAATAATATTTTACTTGTAAAGGAGGGGTATATTTCCGTATAGATGTATTATATATACCTTTATGTATACACAACATCTACCTCTATTCTATGTTAGTTCTATATGACATACTTGTAACAATAAACTTTCAACGGACTAAACCGATATCCAATTCCTTCTCTCCAAATCTATCTCAGTTTAAATTGACAGTTAAAATCGAAAGGCCGACAGCTCAGTAGAAACTCCTCAATACTCACATAGATATTATTTTGATAAAATAAGATTAAGTGATTTATTATAAAGTGTGTAAATTATTATTATGGAATAAAGTTGCAGCAACATTGAATTAAAAATAAATGTTTTAGTAAAAATATATCTATAACAATACATACGATAATCAACGACTTTAAGCGGTTTCAAATCTTTCTCATAAATCGCTTAGCCTCCCTCTAAAGTGTGCGCGTATGCGCGCGCACACCTCCCAAAATGTGCCCGCACACATTTTTTCATCCCCGCACAGGCCGCACACAGTACAATACACTTATCCCTCGATTTACGCGGTAGTTACGTTCCGAGAGAAAACGCGTACATCGAGACTTCAACCTCATACAAAAACGGAAGATAGGTTCCAGAAAATAAACATCCGCGTAAATCGATAATTAAAAGAGGTTTCATCATGCAATCTCCTGAAGCATTACCACAAAACATTAACGTTACTCTATCTTTAGCAGCTTTAAAACCACTGGCTATTTTCTCAGATTTTGCAACGAATGTTCTACTGGGCATTTTTTTTCAGTTAAGTCCTGTTTCATCAGCATTGAAAACTTGATGCGGGGAACAACAATTTTCTTTGACTATCTTCAGAAACTGTGGTAAAAATATCTTAGCTGCATTTTCGTCGGCGGAAGCAGAATCACCCTTTATCTTGAGATTGTGTAATGAGTATCTTTTTTTAAATTTTTCTAACCATCCCGTGCTCGCTGTAAAATCTTGTTTTTTTTCGTCAGATGATATAGACTGATTATTTTCTGATAGAAAGTTATAAATTCTATTAGATTTTTCTTTAATTGCGTTAGTATCAATTGGTTTTCTTTTTTGTGTGTGATCTTCTATTCATATCATTAAGGCCTTTCCATTTTTTCCATTATGGGATCTCTAACGTATGAGGTACATTTAGAACTAATAAGGGATCCAGAGGCGACACTTCTTTTGACAGTTATTTCGTTTTTTTTAATTGTACGGACAGTAGATTCATTAAATCCATAAGTTTTTGCAAGAGATGCAAAACTATCACCTTTCTGGAGGGAATCTAAAATTTTAATCTTTATATCCAAAGAGATTGTTTCTTTTCTTCTTTAAAATACGAATGTCTTCCTGGGGGTAAAAATACATAATTATTTGCGACATAAAGAAAACAAAATTCGTAGTAAATTGATTGAATAGTTTTCAAGTGTGATTTTTTCCTGACCGCGTAAAATGGGTACCGCGTAAATCGAGGGATAAGTGTATTCTAAAAATACGTTTAATTCACCAAATTTTTATATTTGCGCACACTTTTTATATTGCTGAAAATTGCCGCATACACAATATAAAAATTAGAGGGAACGTTGATATTCAGTAGTCTGTTATTTCACCGCGTAAATTCGGAGATCACTGTGTATTTACAATTATTTAATTAAAATAAATAATAAATCGTGTGTTCTCAAATAAAGTTTTTAAGCTTACACGTTGCATAATGATCATTATATTCATGATACACTATAGAACTACCGTTTAATAATTTATTTTAAATAATCTTTTTATGTACGTAATCTTAATTAAGTATTTCGACTGAGGGTGCTTGATGGAATTTCAATATCAAATTTGAATTGTTTGAATTTTGTACTTTTCCATGAGTTTTGTCGCTAACGACCCGGGTTTCGCCTTTCGGCATCTTCAGCCATTCCAAGTGCACGGATGTACTTGAACTGACGCGTAGTAAACAGTTTGTATCGTTTATATTCAAAAATATAAGTAGATCACTAAGTTAAAAGGCTATTAAAATGTTAATTGAATGTATACAATTTTCAATGAATTAAGTGGGTTTGTTATAATTATGGGTTTGTTATAAGTACGTAATCTTTTTTGACAGACAATTTTGTGACCAAACGTGCTTGAAAAAAAAAGTTATTTAACTGTTCACCAGGCTGCAAAGTGCAAGCTGCTTTAAAAAGTGTTGTTAATCTATACTTCAACAATCCAATATCAATTATTGCAAAGACAATTTCTATCCGACACGGCTGATGGAGACCTATTTTAACTCAGATTATTTCCCAATACGCGTTTATAAAACATCACCAACTATGGATGAAAAAAATCAATAAGGAGCTAGGGAATCTGTCGTTTTGTTCTGGCAGAGCAACATCTTATAAATGTTTAACGGAGTCTTATCATTATTCGAGTCGCGTTTCGCTCTGGCCAAATACTAAATTGAACGGTGTCAACCCCTAGTTACTGAGTCGTTGTATTTGGGAATTGAGATGAGAGAATGGAGATAAATAAACTACTCAAAAACATAGATTCTTGCGATTAGGCAAAATTGTAGACTGAACACGTCGATATTTTTTAAATTGTATTGAAGCGAGTTGAGAATGGTTAATGTGGACATAACAATATATTTGATAAAAGCTTGATAGAAAAAGTGGGTGAGAAGGAATATAAATACACCCATACCTCGCTTTACGGCCTAGATACGTTCCACGAAACTTGGCTGCAAAGCGAAAAGCCGTATAACGAATCAATTATTCTAATACAAATTTATACAAATTCAATGGGATCTTAAATTTGAATTGTTCAAACTATGTACATTCTCACAGATTTTGTCACTAACGACCCGGGTTTTGCCTTTCGGCATCTTCAGGCGTTCAAGTGCACGGATGAACTTGAACTGACGTTTAGTAAATGAATGTTTCGTGTTTATATAAGAAATAAATGTATCATTGAGTTCAAAGCCATTGCTGGCGAAAAGGGTAAGCTCATGGGAATGCCCACAATTTAATATTGAAATTCCACCAAGGACCTTCAGTCGAAATCTTAAATTATATCAATGGGATCTGTTCCAAATTGTTTGAATATGTAACCTGGTTTATCATTCAAAATGCATTTTATCTTTTTATTTCATTTAAATCAAAAATACATTAAACAAAAATGAAACAACTTCATGTTACATAAAATATGTGTATGTGTACATACATATATTTTTTTAAATGGCTTTAATCTGAAGACGATGAAGAAATGGTAACCTGCAGATCACTGTCATCATCATTTTTCGCTGGTAAGGAAGGGCCTGGCTTAAAAAAACTGTCCAACGTTGTTTGTCTTGCCTTCTTGTCTATTTCGTTCTTCAGTGATTTATGATCGACATCGAAAACTCGGTGATACATTTATTTACTATATAAACACGAAACATTCTTTTACTAAGCGTCAGTTCGTGTTCATCCGTGCACTTGAGCGCCTGAAGATGCCTAAAGGCGAAACCCGGGTCGTTAGAGACAAAATCTGTGTGAATGCACATAATTTGAACGATTTAAATTTAACTTATCAATGCTTTCAATGTTAGATTTTTTTTTCTAAAATTTGTCCATTAATAGTATAGTTGAAAATAAAAGTTTAATCCTACAAAAGAACGGGCACGTCTTATATCGAAAGCTTACGTTGTACGACTTTTATCACTGGCAGCGAAAGGGTTAGGAATTTAGTTCCTTTTATGTCTGTAACATCATTTTTGAGATGATGCTTAAGTATTTTATTATTTTAATTTGGATTAACGTAGAAATATTATATAAGTTCAGGGTCGTCTACGTAATTTGAATCATTTAAATTTAATATTGAAATTCCACCCAGGACCTTCAGTCGAAATCTTAAATTATACCAGTATATATAGCTATCAATCATCGTTTTGATGAGGGTATAAGCCGAGATAGCTTCAACCATTTATAAAATAATATCTGTCGAACTAGAATACTTTTTTATAATGAAGTTCTACAAAGTAAATGGCAATTCAATCAATAAACTCAACATAGTAGTAGTTAAGGTGTTTTTGAAAACTTTTAACGATTTTTGAAACGGTTAAGGGCATAAATCATTTAATCGTAAAATACGTGAATTCGTATATTATTACAACACTGAAAAATAAAATAATACTTTAAAAAAAATGGTAAACGTAAATAAATAGAATACGTAAGTTTCTTTTGACATCGCGCATTTCCTCGCTTATTTTTTTAATCAACAAGCGGTAAGATGTGTATGTTTTAAAACTTCGTAAGAAATAACGTTTCATCTTGAGTTACAAGATAAATTACTCAGAAACGAAAGGCAAAATAAAACCGACCGGAATGTTCAACCCAACCCCTATGCGGTAACATATATTAAATTACCCCCTAATGAAACAAAGACCTTAGAACTTAGTCTGGTTTTATTAAACCCGTATGATGGCGGCTACTAGATTTCTCGTAATAAATTTATCACCGCAGACCGGCGGGGGGAAAGCAGTGCGACAGTTTCGCATATCTGTGATAACACTGGCCGAAGAAGAAGAAGAAAAAAACAAACTTTTACGATGATCCGGTATAATATGGTAATAACATTTTATGAGCCTTTTCCAACGACGTGACAATAACCAGGCATGGACAATTTGCCATACTGTGCCAGATTCCGCAGGAAAAACAGAGCTATTTCGATAGCCGTAAGAATATACGCGTGCATTTTACAACAAACAATTCTCTAATGATATCGAACGTTTCGGTTATCAGCCGTATATTTAGAAAGAGCAACTCAAGCTATAAACAATTTAAGAAAAAAAAAACGTAGATACCAAATCGATACAACTAGACAACCTTATTTTGACATTGGTGGAAAATTATTTTAGTATATTATGCTTATAAAGCGAAATTTTCTTTTAAACTAATTAAACGATTTATTTTTTCCATAGCTGTTTCGAGAGAGTATTATTTTTTTACAATATTGTGATAATGGAAATACAATATAAATACATTTACTTCTCATAATACAGAACGAATTTCATAAATAATAAATTTAGCATCCTGTTGTTGTTTACTCTGAAATAACTGACTGACGATACGAGTAATAGAAATTCAAAAACAAACCCACATGCTTAGAAAATTAAAAATAAGTAAGTAATATGAAAATATTGTTTTCATTTGTTTCATAAAGAATTTCTTCGATAAGAAAATTCGACATTGAGATACATATTTCATTTGAGTATATTCTTTGTAGTGAGAACTTGTATCCTTCACTAGGTGCAAACGAAGTAAGATAAACATTAGCACGAATTAACGATTATATATTATAGTTATTATCTCGTGGACGGAGAAAACATTTTTCAGAGATTGTCTCATCGACGATGATGAAAATGATTTTTATTTTAATATTCGTTATAAACACACGTCGGATTATAAAAAAAAACATTGAAAACTATATCATGGCCCGTGGCTAATTTATAAAATATAAAACAGAACCAATACAATCGATTAGGTGTGTTTGGTGGCACTAGAGTATAATTTTACGATTTTGGTTTCTTGTTTCCTAATTTATGTGTCTAACTAATATCAAGTTATTGCGATTTGACAGTTAATATGACTGATATTAAATTATTTCTATTATTATGATAAACGTTTTCGGTTATTAAAATGAAATAAAATATTATGTGTTTTTTGAAAAAAAATGTATTTTACTTTTAAAAATGTAAAGCATTTCAAAAACGAACTTACAGTTTACACTTTGAAAGTGATAATATGCGTGTATTTGACTAAAAAAGTTATGACACCTAAGAAACCACGGATTATAATATAAAAACTGTTTCAACACCGACATCGTTGCATTATAATATAGCGTCGTTATAAATATACGTCCTGAGTAATTACTCCTAAGTCTCGGGAGATCCCCACCATTCTTACGGTGCAATACGTAAATCTAAGTAAACCGGGGTTGTGCATAAGTAGGTAACAATGTTGCCGAGAACGAGATCACAAAGGAGCTTTAAGATACGGCCGCGTGATAGCACATCCTAACAGTTCCAAGGACAAACTATCAGCGTTAAAAGTTAGAGCTTAAAGCTCCAAAGTTGCCACATGCGAGTTAATATTTACGCGATATTTTGAAACGCTCCCGAGAGAATTTCGGAAAATTTGTCAATATCGCATCCGAGAGTTTTAAGTTTTTATTAAGTAAGATTTAAGAAGTTTAAAGACAGAATGAATATCAAAGAAAACTTCAGCGTTTCGTTTAAGTCTTTTCCAGTCTAAGCTATTTTCAATTATTTTTACAACACTTAAGAATAGTAAGTGAAAAATTGGATCACTAAATAGTGAAAAAACTTTTTATAAAGGATTTACGCAAAAATCATTAACACCTTAAAAGTGTAAATATATATTGAATATTGATATAATCAAGTGAATAAAGAAAGCTTCCTCGCGCACTTCGGTCGATACAGGATAACACGCTAGTAGTATTTGGCCTAGATAATTTTGTTTTTTAAAAGAATAGTAGAAATAAAAGATTTATAAAAGTGACTTATAATATATTTGTTTAATGGATTATCTAGGAGTATGATCTGCTCAAACAATCAATTAATATTATTTTTATCGTTAGTAAATAACGAAATATTTCAAATATTATATTCTCGTCAAGGACTGAAAAAAAAAACTTTATCGATATAAAGCAACAGCTCACGCGTTACAAATACGGGAATGAAAAAGAAAAAAAGAAACAAAAGGCAAGATGCCAATTTATTTCGATTACCAACGATCCAATTGGCTCCTGGATTTACGAATCGGGCATTTCTTCTCTTCTGCTTCGAGAACAGAGTTGCTGCAGGGATAAATCCCCCAATATCCGTCTACAGCAGATGTATGCAGTATAGAATAAAACAACATTCGTACCGGCTTCTTTCGAAGTTTTCCGACTTGGGTGCTACCGGCTTAAATACCACAAAGTGTTTGTTGAGAAAATGGATAGCTTCAATATTTGTGAATATTTAAATTATTTTAAACAGATGGTTTTAGCAAAATACTGTCTATTGTTAAGGAATAAATTTTGAAGTCTAAAAAAGAAAAAAAAATAGTTGACTGAAAGTACCATATCGACTGTGGAAAGGAAAAAGGACGTAACCCACAGTTTTTTCAATAATCACAATGTATTAAACTTGATACACGTTCTATCAAAAGGATGCAAGCTGCAAATGCCAAAGAAGTATCTAAATTTAGCTTTTATGTTTGAAAAAGATGACCTTGTAAAAAATTAAAACCAAGAAAAAACACGGATATAAAAGTTTTTCCTAGACAACTTCTTTGATTAATATTAGATTATGTCAATTAAACACCTGTTTAGAAGTCTCCGTGCACTTCAAGGTTGTGTATAATTCATAATTTGCATTTGTCACAAACTCATCAAAACACGCTATTAGCGCCTACTGTAAAATTTGATATGTGTGGGTTACGTCCTTTTTCTTTTCCAAAGTCGATACACAAATGAGCTGTTATTCCAACAAAAATTGTTTTGGTTTTTGGTAAATATTGTTTGTAAAAAAACATCCTTTCGCATACATTTTTTAGGGTATAAATTAAATGGTCTGAGTTTAAATCAATTTTTGGTCAGAATAAAAAAAATATTCGTCAGATTTTTATAACCATTTTGGTTAGGTTAGGTTTGTTTTAAATTGAATTTAAGTTATGACTATATTTATATAAATTCTGACCTCTGCACACTGAACAATATATTATGACCATTTAATATAAATTGTGACCAATGTGATAAAAGTTATGACCGAAACTATATTAAAATTCAGACCGGAAAAATACGAGCCATTCTTTTACACACAAAATATATTAATAATGAATATGTCACATAAATCAATACAATTTTTAATGCAAAATCAATATTAATTCAATAAAAAGCAGTGTCTTACGGTATTTAAATCAAAATGAAAAGAGTGTTTCAAGTAAGAGCTATTTGCAATTTTTCTAGTTGCGTTACGGTTACTACCCCTTATCTTATTCTTAGTGCAACAGATCGGGGTGAAAACCTTGACTACCTTAATCAATCTCCTACAATACTATGGATACTCCACCTTTCTACACCAGTCGCTGACCTCCAGCACTCGCAGGTCCTGTGGCACCACATCTACCCATCGAATTCTCAATCTTCCAACGCTTCGCATTACCCCAGGGGTAGTAAATGTGAGACATTTTGTTGGTTAACATTCATCCATACGTGTTATAAAACCACCCATTTAAGTAGTAAAATAAATATAACCAAATACTTGCTTGCTTCGTAAAATGTAAAAGAAAAATAAAGATTTTTGGTTTCCAGTTGCATACACAATTATTATATAATTTATATTCCGCAAAGCTTTTTTTGACAACGTGCAACACTTAATTTTGCAAAAATCATTTCTGAAAGTAAGCATTCATTCTTCGTGCGGTATTTGTATATACTATTTAAGAAGGGTTCTCTGGTTGTGATAAGTATACATGATTCAATCCAAGACTAGTGATATACAAATACTTTTTTTATTAAAAAAACACACATATAGAACATATAAGATGTATATAAGATGTATAATAGAACATATAAGATGTCTAAAAAGTAACAATTTCTCTGAGTTTGCCAATCATTTAATAGAAAATAATCATAATTTTAATCAGATTTGTAATTTAGAAATACTCCACCGAGTAAATAAAAAGGGTTTAAAGATGAATAGCTTAGAATTTTTAGAAATTAATAAAACTCTTAACAAAAAAGAAATATTATTAAATAATATTCTTAATAGCACAGGCGGTTCCCCGTTACTCAAATTGTTTCCAATTAATAGAGTAATCACAAACCTATATGATTGCCTGCAGCTCATTAGTTTTAATAGTTTGTAATGTTTAACGTCATTAGTAGTATGATTAAATTTGTTTGCACTGTTTCGATTTTATAATCCCCTCTTTGCTTCCATTAAAAAGGAAAAATCCCATTCTGATTGTTTACAACTCATTAGTAAAATTAGTATCATTATCTGTTTGCTTTATTTCGATTCTACACCGCTCCTCTTAAAAGGAAAAAAAACCCAATCCATTTTGTAATTTTATAATTTTAAAATGTTAGAATCAATCTTGCTTCATTACTTAAGCAAACTTTGCGATAGTAAGTCTGAAGATGCCTCTGAAAGAGGCGAAACACGTGTCACAGTTAGTTACACAATACGTGGAATAATCAAAGTTAATTTAAATTTTCTATTAAAATGAACTTCCACAAAGTTACCGCCGAAACCATCGAAAGTATTAATATTTATACTTTTATGATTGTATGCTCCACCAATTATTCAAAATTGGACGTCACCTTTGCCAAAAATACGTCACGTTTCGCGTCGCTTGCTATAGACAGCTGTCTAGCTGATGCTCTTTGATTAATGTCAGTCCGAAGTTGCTAATAGAAATAAACTTCTGAAGATTCCAGTGACGTTATCTTAGGATAGAGTGGAAAGTCTAAAAGGATGACCAAAAGCTTTGCGGAGACGATGCATTTATACTTGGGCATGTCGTTGGATGTGAAAGTGGTGTCCCTAAGGAAATAAATAAATGCGATGCGTCTATTTACTCCAAGGCTTAAACATATATTCCAAAGAAAGATGATCTGATATGACTTCAGTACTTTGCGTGGAAAAATGTGTTTCATAAAACTATAATAATTTATTTTTTTAACTGATTTTTTAGCAAAAGATTTTGTCATTTTGTGAATAGAAATCAATGAACGTACATATTTATATAAGTTGGCATGATATCGTATTTACATGATTGTATTAAAATTAATTCAAAAGAGCCAAGCTTTGAAACGAATTTATTAAAAGAATTTATATTATTTATTAAATAAATCTCGTTTATTAATTAAAAAGGGTGCAACAAACAATTGACAATAATCGGATTAATATATATATATATTTGAATCCATGTCCGTTTTCAGTGTAAAACATATGGTCTCCTAATGGAGGTTTCTCACAGAAGTTTTTCTACGAAAACTGTTTGTTACTTAGTCGCTCAATCTCTCTTTTTAAAACAGCGTAGTAGGGATCTAAGGATAAGACTAATCCCTCTCGCTACGGCTAGCTATTGAAGAGGGCGGGAGGGAATTTTTTGACATCACAAACACCCATGCATTTGATCGAAAAAATGCTGTTCTTAGTAGAACACGAACCCGTGAGATCTGGCACGGAAGCCCACAACGCTAACCGTAAACGCTAACCATGTGACCCGACGAATTGGGAATATAATTAGCCGTACACGTAACTTTATTTTTACACAGCTTATTTTTAACACGATTTCGAAAAAACACGATCAAACGTAATGGAACCTATCATTCATATATCTATATTCACTACCACTTTTTTATACGATTTTTTTTGCACGGCTGTTTTACATGAAACATATCCCATGTATAGAAGAGGATTTATTGTACTTTAATTTTAATTTTTCCTTGCGGCCCTAGCACACGATCATTTGTTTTAATGCTGCCATCTTGAAGAAAGAGATTGTGCATGTCTGATTTAAATGATAAATAAAAAATAACTAAAGTATCTTTTCAAATGAATTGTAGTGTCTTAAAATTGAATTTATAGTATCATACGAGAGTATCATTTAAACACTTTTAGGGTGCTCCCTTTCAATACTTGGTGGAAAGGCATTATAATAATAAAAACACAATATTCCTTTGTGCTTCATTCCATTTCGGTCGAAACCGGTCCTGACCTATTAAATAAAGTGGAATAAAGTACAAAGGAATTTTGTGTTTTTTATTAATATTATTTAAACATTGTTATTTACATGTGTTAGCGATTTTCTATTTCAGATTGTGAGCCACAAGTAGAGCGGAGAAATCTATTAGCGGGTACGCCAGACTGACAAGCAAAATAATGACACCTTAATCCTGATGCATGATAGCTCAGTCAAAATTGAAGTTAACACGCCACCTACTTGCACCGGAGAGGTACAAACTATCGCTGGTACGGAAACAAATGGCATAGCAAGACCACCGCTTCGTCACAGCGCGACCGCACCCTTGCGGCGGAAACCTTCCACTACACGCTTGCTTTTAAAACAGAGTTTGCCAATCTGTGATGGTGTTCAGTGAATATTTGACCGGTCGGAATGTAAGCCACGTGCAACATTGCAGGAAAATAATTCACCAGTGTCCACCTTTTTGTTTATCCATGTCAGCTCCTAATGTGGAGCATATGGCCTCTTAATTGAGGTATATCAAAAAAAGTTTTTTTACGAAAACTTTACTCAGTCGCTCAACCTCACTCTTTTTCCAATGTGAGTAGTAGAGAAAGAAGGATAAGGCTAGAACAGGACTAATGGTTGGCTTATTGCTACACCCAGTTATTACCCGCTTCAGTACTGTAAGGCCACTGGTGGCCGCTATATACGAACAGCATGAATACCTTAAATCCACTGAAGAGCATGAATGTAACTTGAAAATCTTAAACTATGTATATCATTTTATAAGTAAACTTTTAATATTTATAAATTCAGTACTATTTTTTAAAACTATTTAAAAAATATTTTTAAAAAGCGGTAGGTATGTGAGTGAATGTTTTTTTTAGCTTAAAACATCGCGTTACTGAAAGGTTAAAGGATCAGAAGGATGGGAGTAGAGGAAATTATGTGAATTGACATCACAAACACCCAGTATTCGATCACAACTTTGAATTGATTAATTTCAAATTCACTGTGATCTGACCGGGAATTGAACCCAGACCTGCGTGATCGGTAGAGCAGGCTCTAACCAACTGGGCCACAGCAGGCGACACATATAAACATTGTTATTGATGAGAATGGTAATTTGTTTTTTTATTTTAAGTTATTAAGACTATGATTTTCTGAATTATTTATATGGGAACCTGCACTATCTTGTTATTTGTCTGTACATATATAATTCAGGTGACAGAATTTGAGCATTAACATTGCAGTGTTTTATCTTGGATCATGTCTTAATGATTACTAAGTGAACATATTGAGAAACACTGTAGAATGCCCTATTGTAGTATTGCAGAAATAGTTTAACTTGGAATGGTAGGCGAATTGTTACAAAACGTTTTTATTCTACGACAAAACACAGCTACTCGTAAATAAATCTATGGGTCAAAATATATTATAGTTATATTTAGTCAACAATGTGTATACTGTCTAGGCTGCCTCAAATATGATGCAATCTACATTTTTGAAATTGAATAAAAAAAGTATACAAAGAAAAAATGCTATAAGCTGGTAGAGGAGTTTAAAAAAACATACGCTCAAATATCAACGGGGGGGGGGGGGGGCACAGAAAAATAAAGACACTCAAAAAAGGTCACGGCCCCTAAAAAAGGTTGAGAAACACTGAACTAGAGGATCAAAAACTATTTTTTGCGTTGCGTTAGTTTATTTTGAGGGACAAACTTTGTCTATCAAGAGTTCAGCAGAATCCATAGTCAGTCGAAATTGGAATAAGTTCATACAAATTTAGGAAAATGGATTTTGGCCTTATGCTTTTTTGAGTATAGTCAAACTCGAATCGTTCAAATAATGTACATTCACACACATTTTGTCGCTAACGACCCGGGTTTCGCCTTTCGGAATCTTCAGGCGTTCAAGTGCACGGATGAACTTGAACTGACCCGAACTGACTGAAACCAGGATCGTTAGTGACAAAATTTGTGTGAATGTACATAATTTGAACGATTCAAATTTAATCATGAAATTCCACAGTATAGTTATTTTATCTGACACTAAATGGACATTTTTTTTTAAACCGATGACTCATGTTAAAACAAATGTAATCAGTAAAAAGAGAACTAATAGAAATTATGACATCTGGTAATGATGTAGCTCAAATCCAAAGCAACAATACCACTTCCTAGCATATTTGGTAGATTACTTAAAAGTTAATGAGCGCTAGGCACGATAGTGTAACCAAAGGAAGCGTGATATGTAAGAATCAGTGAGAGATTTACCCAAGGTCCAGCCAAGGGCAATATCCATCACGGTCACGTGACGTTATTAGGCCGCGTGATGGATCGCCCAGAGGAAACTTTTAATTATGTCTGAAACTTTCGCATACTTTTTTTCAGTAAATAGAATACGTCCGTGTTGAAGGTTTGTGACAGAGCATTTTTTTTTATAGTTAATGTAATGTTTATATATTATTTTTTATTTTTTTTACCATGTCCGCTCCCGATGTGGAGCATATGGACTCCTAATGGAGTTTATCTCAACAGAAGTGTTTCTACGGAAACTGCTTGTTACTCAGTTGCTCAACTTCTCTTTTTACAAAGAGAGTAGGAATAGAAGGGTATAGCTAAGACAGGAATAGTGGTTAGCTAATCGCTCTCGATGCGCTCCGTTCATAGAATAGGATGGGTGGGAGGGGGGAATTCAAGACATCACATACGTCCACGCCTTCGAACAGAAATTCATAAATCAATTTATAAAACTGTCCGTACTGGGATTCTAACCCGTGACCTCCGTAACCGAATGACGTTGACCACTCGATCACACAGGCGGCCTGTGTGGTAAAAAATATAGAATATTTTTTTATAATTCAATAATAAATACAAATTAAGATGGATGGCATGCCACAGGACTTGCGATTCAGCGACTGGCGAAGGAGAGCGAAGAACCAAGAGTGGATAGGACTTATTGAGGCGGAAATTTTCTTCTTGACTGTAGCGTAATAAAAGAAGAAGAATAAAAAAGCTTTCTCAACTACCACACCAAACGGCTAATCAGGGGTGGAGAACCCTTTCTTCTCTAAAGGCCACATTCATTTTTCTCATTCGACATAAGGCCGCAGTAAACATTGGCTAGGGAATCTTTGGCCGAAAACAATTTCACGCCAATTTCTAAAGCCCAGAAATTTGCGGATTACCCAAAATTACCAGCGTTGGTCTTCCAAGAATTTTGACATCGAAAGTCCCAAGAATTCACTGATTTGCCCAAACTAGTAGCGTGGCACCTTTTTCTTTAGGTCTTCCACGAATTTTCAAATCCAAAATCTCAGGAATTTACGAATTTACAAACATTTACAGAATTACAGAGTTGGCCAGAAGGCCGCGCCAGAGTAGTCATAAGGCCGCAGGTTTCCCCGCGCCTGGGCTAGATTATGTGTATAATCCGCGCATGGCTACGAACTGGAAAATCTGGACGGCCTTGTGAAAAATAGATAGATAATTTTTAATAAGAGTAAATTCGTTGAATTTTCCGGAGTGGTAGACTAACCGATCTTTACAGAACTCGATGTGGAGGTGCATTCTTAAGGGTGTCAAAAATTACATTGAGTATAAATGGCCTGAAAATGGCAGCATACGCGTCAATCTTAACATAATAAAATCACAAGAACGCTAGATTGTGTCGTACACAAACAAGACATATAGAGGGTTGGGGATTCAATCTTTTAACAAAGTACACAACATGAAGACGTAAACCTTAAAAACGATAACCAGGGGGGTATGAGAAACAATACTGCGACGATTTAAGTTTCCCTCAGCGCCCACGCGAGGCGCACTCCGAAGAGATTGGGCCATTCGATTTCGCCGGGACCTTCACGATCCGGGACGCGCAGACACTCGCTCCAGCACCGTGGGACGTATTACTCATTCAAACAATTGGAGATTACTCCGCGAGCGAGAACTCCCCTGGCGGGCGTATCCGCTGCGACGCAAACTTTGGAATCACTTTAATTAACGACATGAATAATATTGATTATATTGCGGATGACGTCATCAAGCATTGTGAATATTTTAAGCGATTTATCAACATGTAGAATGCGCATATATACGCAGCAATGAATAATGAATAAAGGCTCGGTTTCAAATATCGTATGTACTAAACTATATACATTTATTGGGAATGTACTAACGTAGCTCTAATTTTTCTTGTTAGTTTCAGCATGCATATTTTATTCATAATGAAATAAATACGCATATTTAGCACTTCCAGTAAATCCCCCATTTACACAAGTCGGGACAGTGTAATTCGGAATAGTGTAATTGGGGGAGTGAATATCATACAAAATTAGGGATATAGTTTTTTCCGCAAAAAATACAAAAATAAGATTTTCCTTAGTTTTGCAAAAAAAAAATATGGACGAAATATTTAGTTACTAAGTGATAAAATGCAAAGCCACACAAGCAACACATAGACAGTCGCCCGGGTATACGTGTATAGCCTGGCACGAGTTGAATACACAGACGCTAGCCAACATTTGACTGTATGCGCCGCACAGATGACAGTCTCGTAGCAAAGACAATAGAATGCGACAGTGCAATTTTGACCTTAATTTCATGTTTTCGTTTTTTTAATAAACCGGTTTCTTGAGATCATTAGCGAGAAAAGTGTTTCAGTAATAGTTTTTACAATTATTCTCAAGTCGAAGATCTTTTTTTTAGCTCTATCATTTGAAAGAGTTACGAGTTAAGTGTCTCAGCTCTGTCGAATCTTAATGTATCCCAAAATTCCGGGATTGACACTAGGACAATCCCGGGATTGGAAGCCCTACTACGGATGTGTAATTAATGCTTCTAAGAGTGTGATTAGCCGCCTGTGTGGTCAACGTCGTTGGCTACCGCAACGGAGGTCACGGGTTCGAATCCCAGTACGGGCAGTTTTATAAATTGATTTTTCAATCGATTTATGAATTTCTGTTCAAAGGAACCACCCATCCTATCATATGAATGGGGCGTATCGAGAGCGATTAGCTAACCACTAGTCCTGTCCTAGCCCTTTCCTTCTATTCCAACTCTCTTTACTGACTTAAACTTAACTGAGTAACAAGCAGTTATCGTAGAAACACTTATGTTGAGATAAACTCCGTTAGGAGTCCATATGCTCCAAATTGGGAGCGGACATGGTAAAAAAAGTGTGATCACAAATAAAACTATTATAGTCATAGAGAGTCATTAGCTTTCCGGAATAACAGTAAAAGTTTACAGACTGGAGATAGTTTAGTAGTACTTAATTAGCTAATGAAATTTATCACTTATCTCTCAAATGAGTATTGTCGGCCTAATGCTTTTGCTGGGAACGTCAATTAAACCTCTTAGTTACGGGTTATCTACATTATTTGCGTCGCAGATATTCTAAAAGAAAATAACATTTGGCATTCTATATAATTTTCATAGATTCTTTTTATTCATTTTTTTGTGAATTTAGCCCCATTATTAATGCTGTGACTAGGTGGCTTTTATTTTTTAACGTTTGAAATGAACTATCGTCAAATACAACCAGCGTGGGATATATAACACATTATAAGAGAGTCTGTATTTATTCATAAAACATCATTACGAAGGTCCATGTTATTATTGGCAACATTCAGGTAAGGAATGAATGAATGTCAAACCAATACGTCCTTTTATTTGTACTAAATGAAACCCAGAAATTCATAACAATAATTTTCTAACATATTCTAATTCAGTTCAATCTTGCTCTGTCACACTGAGAAGTTAAATATTAGCAAGATAATCAGATATTAACTCTATGGAAATGGATATAACATTATATGATATAAAGAAAACAACTTTTCATGTAACATGTCTCGTGTTTTACTTAAACATTTTAATAAGCTTTTAGGGTGCTCTCACTGTAAATACTTGGTGGAAAGGCATTATATTAAAAAAAACACAATATTCCTTTGCACTATTTTCACTTTTATTTAGCAAGGTCAGGAGCGGTTTTGCTTACGACGAGCATTATCAAGATACAGTGTTATTTATCAAGGCAAAATGAAATGAAAATGTGTAATAAGCAATTGACATTGGAAAGAATTTACAAATTACAGTGCAAATTATGAATAAGAAATTTTCATTGAAATCAGTTAAGAGTAGTGACTCTAATTAATAATTTGTAAATTCTTTTCAATGCCAATTGTTAATTACACCTTTTTGTTTTTTTACCTTTCTGCATCACACCGAAGATGATATCTCCTCAATGATACAGTTAAGACACATTTTTTTAGATACAATTTGATAGGCAACGATAAATAATAATTCAAAATATATAGATATCAACAAAGGTTAATTAAATACATAGAATTGGTATAACTACAAGTAAAAAAAAACAATTAAATAATAATAAGCAAGAATGATAGTTAATGGCACTAATAAAATAACTTTTAATTTTGAAACAGATGTGATTAAGGATTTAATGGTGAGGGGCAGGGAAGGTAAACCTTTTCTCCAAAAGAAGTAGCAAATTTTTTGAAGTGACAGAAATTTTCAGGAGACGAAACTAGATCTGGATGCCCGATAGGACCAACATGGTTATTCCTACATAATGAAAACAATATACCTTTTATTTTAATTTGTGTAAATAAAACTGTTAAATCTTATTTCTTATCAGTTGATAATGCTCGTCATGAGCGAAACCGGTCCTGATCTTGCTAAATAAAAGTGAAAATAGTACAAAGAATTGAGTTCGATTTATTTCTTTAAATTTCAGTCAAAAATGATGCATTATTGTAAAGCGACACCGATTTCGATGTCTTTATAAAATGTGAACTATTTATTTAACACAATTTTATAGTGTACATTCCATTCGATATGAAAAATAATTTGAAAAAAACGTCAATATGCTTTATCTATCATGGCATCAAACAGGGCTGTTGATGATAGCATGTAGTTTTTTTGGTAAAAAGGAGCAGCCCGGGTGTACTGACTATTCTTATCTTAAACTCACCTATTTTGAAACTTGTTTTTCTTCTACCGGGAAAACACTGGCGTAATAAATCTTTTACCGATTTCAAGAATAATGTCTTCCGAGTTGGGGGAACTTACAACTAACTTAAAAATATATCATGCTCAAGCGTGTCGCTCACTTGGGAAAGTTTCAAATTGAACTGTATAGTTCTAGTCATTGCGGCCTTCAACTCAAACCCGATCGTTCTCCTTCACAAGTACTTACGTATGTACATCGAAATATTTTGATAACAATGTGCTGGTGTTAAGTGTTGGGTAATGGTAGTGGTAATATTAGAAATAATTGATTGATCAAGTAAATGTAATTCTAATAGAAAATTTAAATCAACTTTGATTATTCCACGTATTGTGTTACTAACTCTGACACGTGTTTCGCCTCTTTCAGAGGCATCTTCAGACTTACTATCGCAAAGTTTGCTTAAGTAATGAAGCAAGATTAATTCTAACATTTTAAAATTATGAAATTACAAGGAGGGGGGTGTAGAATCGAAATAACGATTCTACACTCCTCCTTGCTCCTCTTAAAAGGAAAAAAAACCCAAAATCTCCATTTGCTGATAAGCGTTATCGCGTATTTATATAAACTACAAAAGGTCCAAAAAACTATGATATAAGAATACCTTAATTATAAACATCGTATCACCCATATTAAAATAGATATTTACGAAAATGTTGGTATTGGGGTCGCATTTCTTGAGCTTAGAAACGGAAAAGTTAAAAGATCATATGTTCCGCATTTGGAGCGAACACGTTTAAAATAAATACTTACGAAAAATATTTTTACATTTCACTCTCTAAACAAGTGTCGCAAAAGATAAAAATGAAATTCGTAGAAAAAGTCGTGAAAAATCATTTAAATAACCAAGCAATTCGAATAATTTGTAATTGGAGCAATTTCCATTCGAGCAATTTACCGGCTCCCCTCCATTAGGTGGCCATATGCTCCACATTGGGAGGGGAGATGGATATAAGAATCGTATTAATCTTCGGTAAAAGCAAATGCTCTATAGTCTATGCCAGTGCTTCCCAACCTTTTTTATGCCACGGACCCTTAAATCCGAAAACAATAATCTGCGGACTCCCGGAATATTTTATATTTCACATGTTCATATTTTATCACAAAGAATGTTGAAAGAATGACAATTTTGCAGACCCCATGTTGGGAATCATTGGTCTATGTGATACATTTTTATCGTTTGAACGAAAATGTCTGAAGAAATCATTATTTACCAGGGTAGAATTTATTATTAGTGCGATCAAGTAAGTGTATTGTTTAAATGAATTCGTAAAATAAGTTAGACATAAATCTAAATGTAGTGTTAATTAATTAAATCATACGACAATATTTTGTAAAATATATTACATGTTATTTGGACTACGTTTGCCATTATTATACAAAATTGACAAACACTGACAGAAACGTTACACGACTAAAATAGGATAAATAGGTTGTGAAGTCGTCCTGCCAATACAGATGAAAACATTGTAATCTATTGTATGTCCCAATGGTGCTGGGATAATGTTTTGACTGGGAATGAAACAACTGCTTCCTTTTTCTTACGCAACTCTCTCTCAAAGACGAGACAGTGCCTACTAGTGGAAGGCGTGTACATAAATATATATTATTAGGATGTTGTCAAGAAAAACTGAGCTTAGCCCAGGGGGCAAGCTCCACCTAGGTAATCTTCTGTATGAAAGGAAAAACTAAATTTCGCTGGAGGCATTAGGAAAATGAAAACATACTGGCTGCGAGAGTTGACAAATGGGAAATTCTTTACGTATTTTTATTTCTTTCCGTACATGTCTGTGCCCACACGTGATTTCTTCCATTTATTTATTTTTTCCCGACGTCAACTATTGTTCGCCTACCCCCGTCCCATAGTAATATCGTGTACGTAGGTAAAGCACAAAAAAGCACAGAAACGTTGTGATATATATTTTTTTGCCATAATCAAATCATAACTATAAAAAAGCGACCAAAAGAAAGAGCGGAGGGAAATCTAAAAATAATGTGCCTATTATTTTGGGAAGATGTGACAATTTGTCTGTCGCTTTTATATATTATATTTTTTACTTAAAGTAATATATAAAACATTAGTATAACTGACGTATGAAATATTTATCATCGTATTTAATATGAATTACAACATGAATAATATTTATATATTTTATTACTAAAAATTTTCTGAATTTACTAAATACCTACTGGGGATTCCGAGCTCGCGGCTTTTTCATGCCCTGGGACACAAGACATAAAATTGTCATGTTCCGTGAAATTTTTGCGTCCCGAAACCGTAATACTGTAGCAATTTTTATGAAAAGATATTTAAACGAACACTTTCCGGTAACTTGAAACACATGCAAAATTATTTACTTTTTATAAAATATTACGATATTGTATTTATCAATAGAAAATTTAAATTAACTTTGATTATTCCACGTATTGTGTTACTAACTGTGACACGTGTTTCGCCTCTTTCAGAGGCATATTCAGACTTACGTAAGTAACTTACTCAGTAAATCTGAAGATGCCTCTGAAAGAGGCGAAACACGTATCACAGTTAGTAACACAATAGGTGGAATAATCAAAGTTAATTTAAATTTTCTATTAAAATGAACTTCCACAAAGTTACCGCCGAAACCATCGAAAGTATTGTATTTATCATATTTACATTGCTTATTATTACAGATTATTTGAGGTATTCGTTTAATTTTGTTGATGAAACCATTTTTTTTTGGAATATAAAAAATATTGGGTCAATAATTTTATGGTTATTTTTGCAAACTAGCATCTTTGACAGGTACGTAAAGTGGTCATGATTAATTTTAGTTTAGACAGTCTCCTCTCATACCTTTTGCAGTGTCATTTTCGGGTTGTCTCGACACAGAATCTTTAATACCAACAGATCGTTATGATATTGATAATCTATCATTAAACTTTTTTAGCTATTCGACATTCTCATTAAATTTCTCTTGCGTGGACATGGAGCTTATTTGAGATTTAGATGGTTGTGAAGGATGTGATTTTAATAATACATATGAGGAGCAAACATTCAAAAAGTGTTTTGTCACACAAATACAAAGCTTGGAAAATGATGATTTAAGTGTTGCAAAAGTGACGGTTTGTATGAATGTGTCAACTTTATGATTTCATTTTAATATGAAAAAAAATTTTTTTGAACACTAATTTTGATTTCTATTCATAGGTTTTATTATGGGCTATCAGAATTGATATAAAACGCCATTTTTCAAAATTTGTGACAAAACACTTTTTGAATGTTTGCTCTTCATATATAAAATAATACAAGCTTATGTTTTCATCAGTTTTTAATGAGTGTTTGCTATTTTTACAATATGTAATTCTAAAATAAGTTTTAACGTATTTTTTTTTCAACTTTCGCAATTAAAATTTTGGAATAAATTCTTCGACAAGATATTTTTTGTTTGATATAAAACGATAAGGGGCTGAACACTGGGGTGGAGCGAGTGCACTCTACAACGACGAAATATTATTAGGTAGGTGAAAGTTTTTATACGTTTTTTTCCCGGCGTGAAAAAAAAGTAATTACAGTATGCACATACATTGCAAATACCCAGGGGCCGGTATGCGCATTCGTGCATTGCACGAATTTGTCACAGCCGTAGGGGTCATAATTTGAGTAAATTCCCCGTTTTGGCGTAGTAATTTGGTTATGTTTATGGGATTTTTCCCCAGTCAACTGTGTTCCCCTTCCATAAAGCACAATGAAGCGGGTATCAAGCGTGTCTCGGGGGAGCTTGGCGTCCGTCGCGGGTCAGCTGGCCCGCCCTGATGAGATCGGTCAGAGAAGTCGGTCTCGGGACTCTCTTAGTATGGTATAAACTATGAGCGGCAAAGTTATTTATATCTACGACGAGGCGAAAGAGCAATGCTCCGGCTAGAAACTTCAGAGAATTACTATGGAATCTGATTATTGAAGAGGTTGGCATGAATTTGGCTAATACAGCCCACATAGTGCTTTACTAGGGCCAAAACTTATAAGTGAGAGAGTGAACTTTTTATAAGCATAACCTATATACTACTTTATCTTTGAAACAGTTTCGTATATATTGATAAAAAAAATCGATTGAATATAAAATAAACCCACATTTTTGATTCAGATGATATTTGTTTCGCTGTTAAAAAAATAATAATCACATTTAAAGTGTTAACTATCAATACGTAGAGGAAAAGCATTATATTTAAAAAAAACTTTTTATATTAATTCCACATTTGTTTATTTAATCAGGACCGGTTTCGCTCATAATGAACATTATCAATTGAGACATAGAGAAATGAAGTGAGGCAAGTAGTAAAATGGGAAAACTTTTCTATTGAAATGTTAAGTAAGACCACATCTTTATTTGGTGTTTCGGTGGATTGATTATTTTAATTTGAGGGAAATAACACTATTGCAGTGTACATTTACTAATGTTACTTCACTTTTACGATACTTTAAGACATGCAGAGTATTTTTTTTTCCTAAAATACCAATTGGCTCACTTAGCCTTTGAGTAAGCCAAGTGGTATTTGATAATAAAATATGTTGAAAAATACCGTTTAATGTCAGTTCTGATAGTTAATAATAATCTATAAATGTAAATCACAATTAGTGTTCAAAAAAGGTTTTTTACTATACAAATTAAGTCATAATGTTTCCAATTAACATTCAAGCAAACCGTGATTTCTTCAACACTCAAATCATCATTTCCCAAAAGCTCTGTATTTGCGTGAAGAATCACTTTTTGAATGTTTGTTTGTTTCTCAGATGAAGAAAAGCTTTTTGTTCGTTTTAAAAAAATAAAATTAGCGTTGGTTATAACAAAACTATATTTTTTGATTCGATTGCTATTTTGTCGCCTGCTGTGGCCCAGTTGGTTAGAGCTTGCTCCACCGACCACGCAGGTCTGGGTTCGATTCCCGGTCAGATCACAGTGAATTTGAGAATTTTTCAATTCAAAGTTGTGATCGAAGACTGGTGTTTGTAATTTCAAATCACATTATTTCCTCTCCACCCATCCTTCTGATCCTTTAATAACTGGGTGTAGAAATAGCGACTAGCCAACCACTAGTCCTGTTCTAGCCTTATCATTCTTTCCCTACTACTCACTTTGAAAAAAAGTGAGGTTGAGCGACTGAGTAACCAACAGTTCTCGTAGAAAAAAAAACTTCTGTTGAGATACCTCCATTAGGAGGTTTATATGCTCCACATTGGGAGCGTACATAGATTTAAAAAAAACTATTTTATAAACTTTTGAACCCATCTTGGATTTGATTCAGAATAGGTATCGAACACCTGGTTAACGTTTAACTATATTATTTTTTTAATATCATCAGTCACCAGTAACAAGTTTCCTGTGTTTTTGTGTTTGTTATTAAATTTCTCTGCGTACGCACTAAATCGATGAGCATCGTGACGAAGCGCCGAGTTTAAATTAAATCTGAACCTCCGACAAAATTTTGTCAAATCATTCAGAATTTTGATGAAAACGGTGTATCACAGAAGGTCACGAAAAGCATTACGTGGCGATTTTACGATAGTGATTTTGCTAAGATTTTACTAGAACATAAATAATATTCTCGGCTATATATTTTTACACATTGACAGTTAAATATTTTTTTTTATATTCGCATCAATTATATGTTTGATTGGATTGCCATGACCTGATTTATTTTGAATAAGCTTTTTTTTACCTTATGTACACCTAATGGAGTTTATCTCAATATAAGTGTTTGTACGAGAACTGTTTGTTACTCAGTTGCTAAACCTCTTTTTTTTCCAAAGAGAGTAGGAATAGATGGATAGGGCTAGGACAAAACTAGTGGTTAGCTAATCGCTCTCGATAAGCTCCGTTTAAAGAATAGGATGTGTGAGAGGGAGGAATTCAAGACATCACATACATCCATGCCTTCGAACAGAAATTCATATATCGATTGAAAAATCTATTTATAAAACTGTCTGTCATGGGATTCGAACTCGTGAACTCTGTAACTGGAGCCAACGACGTGGACCACTCGACCACACAGGCGGCAACGGATAATATTGCGTCGTAAATTTTGAATTAAATTTCACTTTTAGGGTTGTTCACTGTCAATACTGGTGGAAAGGCATTATATTAATAAAAACACTATATTCCTTCTTACTTTATTCCACTTTAATGTAAAGGTCAGGACCGGTTTCGCTCATTGCGAGCATTGTCAACTGATAAGAAATATAATTTAGCAGTGATATTTACCTAGTCAGTTGTTGGTTACACCTTTTCGTTTCAATTTATTTTTTGTATAAATAGCACTGTTAAATTAAATTAAACTTTTACTTTTAAATAAACTTTTAAATAAAGTGAAATAAAGTACAAACGAATATTGTGTTTTTATTAATGAATTGAATTTGTATAAATATCACTGTTAAAATATATTTCTTATCAGTTGACAATGCTCGCCATGAGCGAGACCGGTCCTGATCTTGATAAATTAAAGTGGAAATAAGTACAAAGGAATATTGCGTTTTTCTTAATATTTATAATGCCTTTCCACCAAGTATTGCCAGTAAACACCCTACAAGTGAGTAGAACATATCAGCAATATCGCATAGTATACAATATTGGCAATATAGAAATTTATAAATGGCAATATTCGGTCAAAGATACGAATCCAAAATAATGAAGAATAAAGACTGATATCGTACGACATATAAAAAGAGCGAGTAAAATAAGCTCGCAAAATGCATTGGGTGGTAAATTAAAATATATTTTTGAAAAAACAAATTTTATTTTATAAAATCCGCCTGTTTCAATCATCTTAATTAATAATATTTACGATATCATGGAATATAAACTCATCTGTCGTGTCTTCGGCTAGTGTCATTTATAAGATGAAATATATGTTTGCCACATGTGTGGTCGAGTGGTCAACGGTGTTGGCTTCGGCTACGGAGGGTCCGGGTTCAAATCCCGGTACGGACAGTTTTATAAATTGATTTTTCAATCAATTTATGAATTCCTGTTCAAAGGCATGGCTATATGTGATGTCTTAAATTCCCCCCTCTCACTCATCCTATCCTATGAATGAGGCGTATCGAGAGCGATTAGCTTACCACTAATCCTGTTCTAGCCCTATCCTTTTATCTCTACTCTCTTTGTAAAAAGAGAGGTTGAGCAACTGAGTAACAAGCAGTTCTCGTAGAAACACTTCTGTTGAGATAAACTCCATTATGAGTCCATATGCTCCACATTGGGAGCGGACATGGTTTAAAAAAATATATGTTTGCATTCAAATGAAAATGGTGTAAGTCGGTAAACTACTTTTTGTTTCCAAACGATTTAACCATCCAGGTTTTTCGTATTTTCAAGGTAGATGGAAGCCACCGGAGAAATGGAGAAATGGATAAATGTAATTAAAGTAGGGATTGTATCTCCCTAGTGCGATATTCGCAGGATATTTCAATTAAGGCCAATTCGTCGATTTAATTACGTCGGATGCTCCCCGTGATTGTTTTCTACAAAATCAGTGTATTTTTCTACGCATAAGACGTCAAATTCGAATCGATCAAATTATGTACATTCATACAAGTTTTGTCACTAACCCGGCTTTGCATTACGGCATCTTCAGGCGTTCAAGTGCACGGACTAACTTGAACCTACGCTCAGTAAATGAATGCATCGTGTTTATTTAAGAAATAAATGTATCACTAAGTTTAAGGCAATTATTTACAGATTACAGATTTGAATGGTGGATAATTTTTAGAATTTTATTTATATTTGTTAGAGAAATTTTATGATTATATGTACTCACATATAGAGTATAAGAGTGGGGATTTGGCACATTTATGTGTTCATTCAAAATCGGTGTGCTTTTCAATTGTGCTCTGTTTATCTCTACAACTTCCTGGAAAAATAGTTAATGGTCGTCCGTATTTGTGTGTAACATCTTAATCCTCTGTTCGTCATTGAACACGTGGCTTCCTGAAATTGAGTGATTGGCAAAGGTGGACGCATCTTTCTTTAATCTAAAGGCAGCCATGTACTCTGACAATCTAGTTTTTAATGTTAGTTCGGTTTTTCCGCCTAGACATCCCTTAATGGCAGAAACTATTTTTTTCACGGAGAAGAATAAATAAAATGCCGAACACGCACTTTAAAAAGTACTAACGGAGTAGTAAGAGCGATCATGCCAACGAAAAATGCTTTGAGAATTTTCTTATTGAATTTGAGTTAGTTTTGACCATTAATTGAATCTGAAGATTTTACCAACAGAATAGCTAAACGCGAGCGGTTCAACATAGTTAGTATTTCCAATGTTTAAACTTTTGTATAATTAAAATTCATTAGTCGTCTGATCAACAGACTTACATGATACATTAGTACAGTGTTTCTTAACCGTATTGAAATAATCACCCCCTTTAGCAGAAATAAATTATCCAAAATTATCTGACGCCCCCCCCCAAAAAACGAAAATACAGAATTATCTATGTATGTACTATTATTTCACGCAATGGATTTCCTAATACAAATAAAACACATATTATTTATTTATTGTTAAAAATCAAAATTACAGTACATGACATAACAGATGACGCCAATTCGCCATGCACTTGAAAAATGTAATAAGACAAAATATAAAATAAAAATACACAGTACATCAAATTCAACATAAAAAATCAAGAAATACAAAAGAAAAATTTATCAAACAGTTCACAAATACCATCACCAAAAATGTCCACTTCTCTAGGCAATGCGTTGATTAGTCGAACGACCCTTGGAACTGGTGACTCATACCTCCTAAGCGAGGTATACGTTTTTAGAAATAAAAGTTTTTGCTCATTGTTTCGCCCACGTAAGAATAAATTGGGAGCATGTAAATTAATAGTCATGAGAATTTCAGGATTATTAACTCGGCCCCGAAGAAGAAGAGAAAAATGCTTTAAGCTTGAAAACGATCTTCGAGCTTCAAGTGAGTGAAATGATAACATTCCTAAAAGAAATTTGGTGGGGTAGTATTCCTTTAAGGAATTATCAAAGAATTATCAAGACTATATTATAATAATATAGTCTTGCAATATCTCAGTGGGCCCCCCTGAATAGGTGCATCGCTACCTCGCATTCCTGCAGCGCCCCCCAAATTCTGAAAAATTAAAAACGCCCCCCCCAGACTTTCAAAACGCCAAGCAGGGGAGGCGGTACCGCCCCCGTTAAGAACCACTGGACTAGAACAATGTGAAGGCACATTTTATTTAAATTTGTTGAATTAATATTAAATTAAATTAATATTAACTTTTTTATTACACTTTTGAGCTACAAATTGTGACACGTCTTTGATAAGCATCATCATACAGATTATCGCAACGTTTACATATAAACTAAAAATTGATTCAAATTACAAAAGAAATAAGAGGGTTTGTCCTCTTCTACTACACGCAAGGATAAGTAAGATAAAAACTTTGATAGTACTAATAAAAAAGTAATTACTTTAATTATGTACTCATTAATTTTTAAATTAATTACTCAGAATGTTCAACTTAATAAAAACACAACACATATTAACATAAACATGCAAGCAGTACAAGAGATTTTCAAATTTATAGCGGATCATTAATAATTATTACAAGTCTGCACGTGAAAGATATTTTCTTATGTAGAATACGTCAAACCCAAGAATTTTGACAGGTGATAGATTTCTAGGTTTTTGGAATTTGAAATTCTAGGAAGAGCTTTAAAAAAAAACAAAAAACGAGTCACGCCGAACATTTAGGCGGATCAATTAATTCCTGGGTCTTTGAAATTGGAAATGTGGAAGTGTGGAAATTGTTCTATGATTTCCTAATCGCAGACCAAAAGTTTTGTCAATTCAAAATCCCAATTTTTACACGATTTCATGTGGAGTGTTCAATCCCGGAATCACGGGATTACGAAAAGGCTCCGGGATTGGATACCCTAATAGACACGATACCGCCAATTTTGAATTTATATAATATAAATATGTTTCATATACTTTCGATGGTTTCGGCGGTAACTTTGTGGAAGTTCATTTTAATAGAAAATTTAAATTAACTTTGATTATTCCACTTTGATGATTTTATAATCCCCTCTTTGCTTCCCTTAAAAAGCAAAAATCCCAATCTGATTGATTGCAACTCATTAGTATCATTATTTATTTGCTTTATTTCGATTCTACACCCCCCTCCTTGCTCCTCTTAAAAGGAAAAAAACCCAAAAACTCCATTTTGTAATTTCATAATTTTAAAATGTTAGAATCAATCAAGCTCCATTACTTAAGCAAACTTTGCGATAGTAAGTCTGAAGATGCCTCTGAAAGAGGCGAAACACGTGTCACAGTTAGTAACACAATACGTGGAATAATCAAAGTTAATTTAAATTTTCTATGTTTCATATAGTTTAGTTAGGAACATATTTGCATTGTGGTTGCGTAATTTTTTTTTTTGATAATAGATTTATATTGAAAAACCTCTTATTTTAAGTTATTATATTATTACGTCGTCCCGTGACCTTTTGAATAAAATTCCAGCCGGAAGCAACAATACGACAATAAATATTTCAGTATCAATTTCACAAACGCAACCTTTTGCATAATTCATGTACGAACGAGAGCTTCGAGGAGCTGCTCCATCTGAGGAGGGACGAGAGGACAGTGCCGTATAAACAATATCGAATTAATTCCGCTTTAGCCACCATACAAAAGAATTACTCGCTGGAAGCGCACGTAAAAAGCTGCGGTCAACCTCTCGCGATTCAAAAGCTCGCCGTGAGCTTTCCACGCGTGGAATTTCGGAGGGTTTTCACTTGCTCGCGTCAGTGGTTTCGGATCGGTGGAACAAAACAACAAATACCCCATGAGCGAGGTAACTCTCTATTTATTTCAACTAAAAATGGGTCCAAGAACCACAAGTGTCGCACGAAGAATACAAACATCGTCGGCTTGGTGCTCATGGGTTTTATCTTTATAAGTATCGAAAACGAGATTAAAAAATATCAAAACGAACTATTTTTTTACATATCGTACCAGAAAATATAATTTCACCTATAAGTTATTACAACTCAAACAAACACTGATAAAATATTTAAGAGTGGAAAGATTCAATATAAATATGTAATGAACGAGTATGAATATGAGAATATTTGATGTAATTTTATATATCATTCATTCTCCTTACAAATAATAAATATGAACCACTTTTAAGATTTATACTTTCGATGCATTCTGCGGTAACTTTGTGGAAGTTATTTTAAAATAAAATATAAAATAACTTAGATTATTCCACGAACTGTGACACGTGTTTCGTATCTTTCAGAGGCATCCTCAGACGATCTTACTTTGTCCAGTGTCAATTTTTGGCAAAAAAGACTGAAACATATGATTTTAAATAAATAATGTGGAATTAGTATAGAAAATTGTTTTATTTTTTAATACATTTGGACACTAAAATATACAAACTAACATGTTTTGACAAAAACCTTTAGATTGCCGCAGGCAGTTTGAATGAATACACGATATTGTACATTTATTTTTTGAATTACCATCATATAACGCTGTATGCTTGTATAAGTTGTACATATGTATGCACACATATGTGTGGTATATGGGAAATATATATTTTATAATATGTATATGAAAGCGCATGGTGTCCACGTGAACTGGCTTCGCTGTTGATTGTTCACCTCTGAACCGATTGAAAAGGTATGTAAATAATCAAAACTTCAGCTATGAAAAAGACTCTAAACGTTTATGCGCTCTATGACTGAAAGCTCCGTTTTTTAAGTTTAAATATATGTGAAACTTGTTTCATTAAAGCGTCTAATTCAGATTTTTTTATCTAGTTGCAAGGAAGGGGAGGAGAGATCGATCTAAAAGTTTGAGCGCTCGTCCCAGAGCGCACGTAGTTACCCCTTAATATTTGGTCTATAGCTGAATGGAAATATCGGAAGTCCAGAAGAGAATTCCAAAGCCCCTAGGCGAACCATGTATCATATGAAAATTACTCACAGTGTTAAAAAATAATAGGTATGCACACAAAAACGCTTCCGGCAAGGGTGCGCACGAGCTCTTAGAGAAGGGTATGGAGTATTGTTCCGAGGACCGGAATCGTTCCACAAAAACCTTTCTCCGTACAATGGATATTTTATAGTCTAACGTACGAATCATACACCCTGTATACACAAATAGTATGTAACCCTATGAAGGTTTTTATTATATTCTGCATACGTAGAATTTACAGAGCAATTATTTACAATTTAAATTGTAGCCCGTCTGCAAAGAGGCATATCAATAATTTAGATATGCATTGAAATTAATTGAATGTTTTGTGCATTATACGACGGGCCCCTTTGTTAATTCGAAACAATACCGGGAATGGTACATACATGTTTTTGTCACTGGAAAAGTGTGACAGAAAAATTATATTCTTATGTGTATGGTATACTTGTAAAATAATTGTGGGGTTAAAATGTAAAACTATTTCCAAATCTCGAACTTTTTAGTAGTCTAAAATACTATAACGAATAACACAAACAAAATAACATTTGCATAAAAATATGATTTCCAATTCGAAAACGACAATGTTGTAGATTTTTATATTTCAAAGTATTTTAGTTCTACAGTTTTAAATAATTTTATGCGTTGATAGCTATTTCGGCTTGCGCCATCGTCAGAACTATGTTTAAACTAATGTTTTGCTCAGCTATTATACTGGCTCTGAAGAGATACACAATGCATCAAGTTATTCACTCTAACATCCTAATTATAATTACAATATTACACTTATCAAATGTGATTCTAGTTTTTCAAAGAACGATTAACAATCTGTGTTTATTTCTTAAAACATTAATTAGGATAAAATTAAAATGATATTTATTATTAATGACATTACATAAAATTTATAAACTATGGCTTTATGGTTTCGAACAACAATAAGCAATATGGGATTTTTCAAAGTAAATTAGGATAAATTATACTAATATTTATTATTAATTACAATAGGGGTTTTAACAACGGTGATGGATTAATAATCGTTTGTTCGTTTTAGATGTTTTGTTTATGCCTATTTAATGCTAATCAGTAGATTCCTTAGGCTTGAATTATCCTATATCTGAATACCTAACTTAATATCGCTAATTTTGAAAATAGTACGTTTTGCATTATAGCAGCACATTTTTATTAAAATTTATTTTTTGATCCATGTTTGCTCCCGATGTGGAGCATATGGCCTCTTAATGGAGGTATCTTAACAGTATTTTTTATTTTATTTTTCTACGAGAACTGTTTGTTACTCAGTCGCCCAACCTCACTTTTCTCAAAGTGAGTAGTAGGGAAAGAAGGATAAGGCTAAAACAGGACTAGTGGTTGGCTAATCGCTATTACTATAACCGATTAGTAAAGGATCAGAAGGATGGGAGCAAAGGAAATGATGTGAATTTACATCACAAAGACCCAGTCTTCGATCACAACTTTGAATTGAATAATTCTCAAATTCACTGTGATCTGATCGGGAATCGAACCCAGACATGCGTGATCGGTAGAGCAAGCTCTGACCAACTGGGCTACAGCAGGCGACCATTACGGATTTTTAATTCAATTTTGAAAAATTGTTGTTTTTTGTATATACAAAAGAAATGTTTGTGCATAATAGTTAAGTTAGCGTACATGATTAAATTTTTTCGCGAGTAGCGTTTTTGGATAACAGACAAATGATTGCCACATTCCGAAATAAAAAAAAGTGAGAAAAAGACATTATTTGGATTCGGGGTTTTCGCAATTACATGATTAAGACAGTTTCATAAGCTAAGCATAAGCATATTACCAAGTCTGACCCATGAAGTTAAAAAGCAAAAAACGTAAACTATGTACCGCAGTAAATAAAAAGGAAGTTTTGATTAACACTTTCACTGATAAATAAAATACGTCAAAATTGATGCTCCGCCAATCAAATATGATATATAAGAGACTTTATTACAACGATATACAATAATGCACCCAAATTTCGCAGTGATACTGACCCGGTGGTATATGATCGGTTTGTCTGACGGTTTTGTTAGGCTTTTTGGTAGTTATTTTAGGAACAGAAAACAATACGTATCGTATGGGCTTTTCGAATCAATGCCGTTTTGCACGTACTCTGGTGTTCCGCAGGGTTCAAACCTGGGGCCATTGCTGTTCTTTATTTTCATAAATGATATAGCAAACGTTATTAAAAATTCTATGTTCTTGTTATTCGCTGATGATTTGAAACTTTTTTTGAAGGTTGTCACCTTAGATGATTGTCATCGTCTTCAGTCTGATATAGATAATATAATAGATTGGGGGCGGTGTAACAAAATCGATTTCAATATTGATAAATGCAATCTTTTATCCTTTACAAGAAGGTCGCGAGTGTTATTTTTCCGTTATTCAATGAATGGCCGAATTCTCTCGCGAATTTCATCAGTCAAAGATCTTGGCGTACAATTTGAGAGCAAACTAACATTCAATAATCACATTAAGATTACTTGCAAAAAAGCATTGCAAATGTTGGGCTTTATCATCCGTACCACCAGAGCCTTTTCGGGAGTTAAAATTCTAATATTAATGTACAACGCTTTGGTTCGAAGCAGACTTGAGAGTGGGTCAATTGTTTGGGCTCCAAGATGCTCGAAATATACCCTTATGGTGGAGAGGATTCAGAAGAAATTTTTGAGACTTCTCTATATGAGGGTGTATGGATATTACCCATGGCTTTATCCAACTGACTTTCTCTTAGGCATGCTTAACTTTAATAGCTTGAACGTTCGAAGAGAAATATATCTGGCCATATATTTCTTTCGACTTATACGAGGCCAAAATGAGAATTCCACCATTCTTGAGAATGTGAATCTAAATGTTCCTGATTATTTTTTGAGAAATCGTGGACATGAATTGTTTGTTCTCCCAAGGTGTAGAACCAGCCTGCCAATGGGGATGCCACTGGGGAGAGCTTTAACGGTGTTCAATAATATTGCTTCGGATGTCGACATATTCCACGTAGACGTGGGTGAGTTCCGACGAATACTATTTTTTATGTATTAAAGTAGAGTTCGTCGGATCTTACTCAGTTGACTTCCTTGCCACTTTTTTTTTACTGCTTTTAATATTAAATTATACTATTTTTTTTCTCCATTGTAAAAGTTTTAAATTTATAATTTGTCAACCTTGTACAATGTTAATTGAATAAATAAATAAATGATTGTATACTGCGAGGTAATTTTGTTAAGCTCATCCCACCATTAAGATATATGTGTACCATGTATAATGAGAGCGTCTATTATATTCATAAAAAAATATTAACATAACCGCTTCCTTATTGCAGTCTTTATATAAAATTGTATTTTTAATCAATAGTGAATCACTGCTTCGCATTTTTTCTGAGTTTCAAGATTTCAATAAACGATTAAATGAAATTATTTAAAATTATTTATAAATAAAGTGGAATGAAGTACAAAGGATTATTGTGTTTTTATAAATATAATGCCTTTCCACCAAGTATTGACAGTGAACACCCTAAAAGTGATTTACGTATATTTACGTATATTTACGTATTTTTTTTACCATGTCCGCTCCCAATCTGCATATGGACTCCTAATAGAGTTTATCTCAACAGAAGTGTTTTTAAGAGAACTGCTTGTTACTAAGTTGCTCAACCTTTTTTTTTCAAAGAGAGTAGGAATAGAAGGATAGGGCTAGGGCAGGACTAATGGTTAGCTGACCTCTCTCGATACACCCCGTTAATAGGATAGGATGGGTGGGAGGGGGAATTCATTCGTCACATACATTCATGCCTTCGAACAGAAATTCATATATCTATTTATAAAACTGTCCGTCATGGGATTCGAACTCGTGACCTCTGTAACTGAAGCCAACGACGTGGACCAGTCGACCACACAGGCGGCAACGGATAATATTGCGTCGTAAATTTTTTGAAAATGATAATATGATAATACATGTATTTATCAACTATTTGCAGAGACTGACTTATTGTTTGACAAGTAATATTTTTATTTGAGACATATTAATTAATTATAATACATATTTTTTAAGCTCTCAATGTGGAGAATATTGACTCATTTTAGAGCTTATCTTAACATAAGTTTTATACTAGAAGTTTTTGTAACTCAATTGCACGTTCTCTCTTTTTCGAAAAGAGTGAAGGAGAGAACAATTAGGAACAGGACAAGCGGTACAAAAAAAAAATCGATTGAACAGTCAACACACAAAAACTTTTCGTAATAAGGATTCAATGTTACGATGTTGAACAACTGATCGCGGCCACGCTAATTATTAAACGACACCATTTAAATGGTTAAAAATTATGAAGCTAAGCAACAATAATTTTCAAAAAATAAATAAAGTTTACTTGATATTGTAAAACTTAACAGGCCGAACGTTAGTAAGGCGTATTAAAAGAACCAAAACCTCTAAATTTGTAACAAGGTTTTTCAATTACGCACGATAACCCTTGTCCGAATAGGCCGCGAATTTTTCATTTGTGTAATTTGTAACCGAAACCAGTCGTTCTTCGGTTAAATACTTACCGTAAATAAGCCGCCGCGGAGGGGATGCCATAAGAAAGTGCCTCGGCCAGGCTTGGAAGTGACGTCAGGTCAGAGATTCATCTGGCCTGCCGGGGCCAGGGGATGATTTATTATCGGACAACCCCCGGAATATATATGTGCACTACGTATTTTATGATATAATAAATAAAAATGGGATCGCGATTGTGGAGATTCGAGAGAGACGCGCTGCTGGGTGGCTTGATAGTAATTTGTATATTCGTTTGGCAGTGTTATGGATTATAATAACTTAAACACTTATTTTAAATTCAATGTTGTTTCACCTTTATTCCATAATAATATTTACACACTTTATATTAAATCATTTAATCTTATTTAATCAAAATATGTGAGTATTGAGGAGTTTCTACTAGGCTGTCGACCTTTCAATTTGAACTGAGATAGATTTGGATATCGGTTTAATCCGTTGAAAGGTTTATTGTTACGTTACAAGTATGTCATAGAGAATTTAACATAGCACTCTATGCTATAATGTTGTGTATACATAACAGCAGGAACGAAAAATAAATTGAAAAAAAAGAAATATTGCACGATCATCTCCAAAAAAGACTCGTGCAATTGTAATATTAGTTGTATAATTGTAATATGTAATGTGTAACAACGGTGACGTTGAGGGGGGTTACAATTTGGGGCTTTGGGGGATATTTTTAGTATAACAATGTGATCCTAAGTGACGCCAGTTTTAATTAAATGATAAATATATTTTTTAAACTGATATAACAGTTATGTGAAAGGCGGAAGCCAAAAAAGAACGTAAATATATGTGGAAATTATTTATTCACAAAACACACTCAGAAAATATAATTTTCTGAATCGTTTAAAAACTTAAAAATAACACTAAAAATAAATACTATTCTCGCTCTTAAGCAATAATTACAACCACCGGTTGGTTGGAGTACGGTCCCTCTCCAAAGTATTAATTTTATGGAAGAAAAAACAGGAAAACAGGAAAACTTGAAAGGTGTTATAATTTAAGATTTCTACTGAAGGTGGCTGGTAGAATTTAAATATTAAATTTGAATCGTTCAAATTATGTACATTTACACAAGTTTTGTCACTAACGACCTGGGTTTCATCTTTTCTATCTTCACGCGATCAAGTGCACGGATGAACTTGAACTGACTCGGTTAAAAGATTCAAATTTAAAAGTGTTGTTTCGTACTTTTATTATTTTTTAAATATTGCTTGAATCCTTTCGATGGTTTCGGCGGTAACTTTGTGGAAGTTCATTTTAATAGAAAATTGAAATTAACTTTGATTATTCCACGTATTGTGTTACTGTAATGTTTAACGTCATTAGTAGTATGATTAAATTTGTTTGCACTGTTTCGATTTTATAATCCCCTCTTTGCTTCCCTTAAAAAGGAAAAATCCCAATCTGATTGATTACAACTCATTAGTACCATTAGTATCATTATCTGTTTGTTTTATTTCGATTCTACACCCCCTCCTTGCTCCTCTTAAAAGGAAAAAAACCCAAACCTCCATTTTGTAATTTTATAATTTTAAAATGTTAGAATCAATCTTGCTTCATTACTTAAGCAAACTTTGCGATAGTAAGTCTGAAGATGCCTTTGAAAGAGGCGAAACACGTGTCACAATTAGTAACACAATACGTGGAATAATCAATGTTAATTTAAATTTTCTATTGCTTGAATCACTGGTTAGTTAACGACTGGTTTCGTCACTCGGCCAGTGATAGTTTTCTACTGATCTTGACTATAAAGGACATGATATAAAAACTTTTAAATATTATAGGTAATTTCTAAAAGAAATTTTGACTAACATGGCAGCCGTATGTATACAGGTATCGTTATGTTTGAGCTAGCATTTCTGCGAATACTTAAAGCACAGAGCAAGTAAAATATTAATCAGTCCAATAACCGTTAGTAATGTTTATGGCATAATAATTACCAAGCAAAATTGAATAAAATAAATATTAGGAAGCCGAAATTCATGGCATTGCGGATAATTTGGGGTCCAATGAATTGCTGAATCATGATTATTTATTTTCATGTTTCTCTTCGCAAAACGAAACGAATTGATTAAAATAAATTAGAATTAATTCAGGAAAATCACGGTAATAAAAACAAGATTCTGTAAACAGCACAAAAATAGCTTGGAATTCTCGGAACCATATATATTTATTATATCGGATATCTGAAAATGTGGTAATACGAAACTCATTACGAACGGATACAGAAAACCAGTACATTTTTCTGTTTTGTCTTGCTTAGGAAATTTTACGTAAAGTTTATGTACAAAACTCTTTTTTTGTTTGCTTAGTAATTATATACAAATCGAACCGTAAAAGGCAGAAAAACGTAACCGACAATTTGTAAATTTTTCAAGAGAAGGTATTTTTTTTAAAATTACTCTCGTACTAAGTTCGATAAAGGAATTCCTTAAATGCGGTTAGTAAATAGTAATATATGGGAAACACCCATCCTGATATTATACTGACTATATGCAGTTCTCTAGATCAGCGTTTCTTAACCGGGGTCCACGTAGAACAAACGCTAAAATGTACAGGCTCTAAAAAAGATCAGGCGAATGGAAAGACGTTCTAAAAATTTTGTCACCGACGCTCTAGATCATAAATAGGCAACCACCGGCCCGCCAAGCTATTTTGTCCGGCCTTGATTTATCTCGGCGAAATATTAGAGAAAGAAATTAATAGTTTCAGGTAGGGATTAAATAATAGAGATGAGACGGGCGCTTGCAGTGGGTCCACTCTACTGGTTCATGATCACCACCATATAATAAATAGCAACGTGTTTTATTTAATTAAATATTACTTTATTATATTAAATAATTTGGTCCGGCCCTTGACTCGGAGACAGAATGATAATTTGGCCCCAGACCTAGAAAAGGTTGCCCATGCCAGCTCTTGGCCAATGGTCGGCAAAGTGTGGTCCGTGGACCACCAGTGTTTATTGGTTGACATTTTTTTATGAACTTTGTGCATTTGATTACTTCCATTTCAATATGTAATATTTAACACAAAAGTCAAGTTAGTGGTCCGCTGTATTAAAATTGTGAATTTAGTGGTCCGTGAGCCCTAAAAGTTTGCTGACCGCTGCTTTAGACGGTATTGAACATTTTTTTGTTTAAAACGCAATTTACCTAATTGTGTCGCTTAAGCTATTTTGTCGATTATGTGTCGATGTAATGAAAATTGTATACAATGCACAACATTTCACTGTATAAAAATATTCAAGAATTAATTTGAATAAAGAGAAAGTCAATAGTTGAACATATCATCAATATCACATAGTATATCGACTGTGGAAAGGAAAAAAGACGTAACCCACACATATAAAATTTAACAGTAGGCGCAAAAAACGTGTTTTGATGATTTTGGGCCATATGCAAAAAATGAATTATACACGGAGACTTCAAAACTGGTGTTAAATCGACATAATCTAATAATAATCAAAGAAATTGTCTAGGAAAAACCTTTATTTCAGTCTTTTTTCTTGGTTTTATTTTTTACAAAGTCATCCTTTTCAAACTTAAATGCTAAATTTAGATACTAATTCAGTTTTTGCAGCTTGCACCGTGCACATCATAATATTTCTTTTGTAGTATGTATGTAGTAATAGCATGATTGAATTAGTTTGCACTGTTTCGATTTTATAATCCCCTCTGCTTCCCTTAAAAAGGAAAAATCCCAATCTGATTGATTACAACTCATTAGTATGATTAGTATCATTATCTGTTTGTTTTATTTCGATTGTACACCCCCCCTCCTTGCTCTTCTTAAAAGGAAAAAAACCCAAACCTCCATTTTGTAATTTTATAATTTTAAAATGTTAGAATCAATCTCGCTTCATTACTTAAGCAAACATTGCGATAGTAAGTCTGAAGATGCCTCTGAAAAAGGCGAAACACGTGTCACAGTTAGTAACACAATACGTGGAATAATCAAAGTTAATTTAAATTTTCTATTGATACATTGTGATTATCGAAAAAACCTGTTTCGAAAAAACTGTGGGTTACGTCCTTTTTCCTTTCGACAGTCGATATAATATTGACAATATAAAAAATATATAAATGGCAATATTTGGCCGAAAATACGAATCCAAAATAATGAAGAATAAAGACTGATATCGTGCGACATATAAAAAGAGCGAGTAAAATAAGCTCGCAAAATGCATTGGGTGGTAAATCAAAATATATTTTATAATACTGCGACAGCGTCTAATAGCGCAGCTTTTAGAGATAAGATGGTGCATTTCTCGCAGTATTTCTTAATAAAAAGCTTTAAAAACTCCGCGAGCTTTGCAGGTTTCGCATCGTCTCGAGCCGGTCAAGGATGGCATACGTGGGCGCTTTCCATTAAAACGGCGGCGATGTCCACTGCGACTCCCCAGCCACGTTGCACCACTGCCACGCTAGCGCCTGGAAGATGATTTATTGTTTGGGGAGTACTGTGCTCTCCCAGTGGCGTGCCTGGATGTAGTTCACGAGCGAACGAGGAATGACAGTGAGTGTGATTCGATAATAGAACTACTGAATAGTTATTATTATATTTATATGTATGCTAAATATGCTGTACAGCATGGTACTCTTTTTCTCCATGATTTTATTAAATCCCGCAAAAAAACCGATGCAATCATCTAGATAATTTAGTTTTAAATAAGACAATACCAAGAAAATTCATGTTGAAATGAAGAAAAATGATAGTTTATGCAAATAACTAAATATTATTGCGAAAATTCGTCGCAATTTTTCAAAATTTCTCTATGGTTTCTTCCGAGAAGTTCCATTTAAGATGTTATGCCGCTTTTTTCATAGTGATTTTATTATGTTCGTATTTTGCGTAAATTACCAGTTTCCCACATTTCCATATAGGATATTTTCACTTTTAACTTCCTATTCATTAATAAACTTCCTACTTCATCGTTATTATTGGAATTTAATTATTTTTTTAAGTATGCTTTGTCTATATTATTGTTGTGCCATCAACTATCGCACAATTGAATTATATTAAATATTACCATGAAGTCAAAACATCACTTTTGGACAATACGAGAGATTTTACTTATTTTTCTAAGAAACACACTATTCACGATAGTTTTCATGCTTTAAGTAAGCCAGTGTCGCGAGGTTTCGGGTGCAAATACTAAATTATTTAAGCATAAAGGTCGTCTTTGTTTATATAAATATATGCACAGCAAAGTATATCTCAAAAAACAATTTATTGCAAATTTTCTAGGAGACTCGTATCGAAAAGACCCTTGGCATAAATACACCACAAGACACTTAAATACATTCCATTTAAATCCGTTGGCAGTTACATCTTCAGAGATTCGTCAGGCTATATATAACGGAATTAGGCTAATTTATCGCTATACCAAATAAACCGAATTAATTAGTCTCGGTAGAATATTTCGCACGTCACTGTCACCTCTACGTCGTATAGACGCCGCGACGCGCGGGGACGCTGTTAAATTTAGTTTCGAATATGCCGCTGCCTCTACGCGAATTAAAATCCGGCCATTTTAAGAGCGCCCACCGACAATACCTTCCCATTAAATTAATTACTAATAATAAATCAGTCGTTTTGTAGACACGTCAATATAACATTTCAAGAATTGTGGCAGAGAAACTGGTTGGCAGAAAATTGGGCATTAACCGTTATGCACAAAGGAGATAAATCTCATAACAGAATAGATAAATGTCACTGTTTTTTTACAAGTATGAAGCTTCATAAATAAGTGTCATCGATAAATTAAGCATTCTACGTCATTTTGGACATCCGTTTTATTTTCACATTATTTTTTTAGATCTATTATTTTTATACAGTGGGTGAAGGTTGCTCAGATAGTAAAAGCACACAAATACAGACAAGACTCTATGAATCATTTAAACGACACCATTTTTCTTTACTGAAAACGAAAAAAGTGTATTCTTTTCCAAATTCACGTGTACAGTGCAGCGCTGCATTTGAGTGATACCTGGACTTTATTAGAGGAAATTTCACACAAAATATAATGTTAGTAAATATAATCATATTTTTTTCCAGCAAACACAAGAAATATAATTCTTGAAATTACTCACCATTCAAATATGTAGTCATTCCTATGGGTTAAACTATTTCACCAGCAACGGCCTTAAACATAGTCATACATTTATTTATTAAACGTCAGTTCAAGTTCATCCGTGCACTTGAACGTCTGAAGATGCCGAAAGGCGAAATCCTGGTCGTTAGAGACAAAACTTGTGTGAATGTACATAATCTGAACGATTCAAATTAAATATTGAAATTCCACTAAGCACTAAAAAACTACTAAAAAACCCAATCCATTTTGTAATTTTATAATTTTAAAATGTATGAATCAATCTTGCTTCATTACTTAAGCAAACTTTGCGATAGTAAGTCTGAAGATGCCTCTGAAAGAGGCGAAACACGTGTCACAGTTAGTTACACAATACGTGGAATAATCAAAGTTAATTTAAATTTTCTATTATTCCACTAAGCACCTTCAGTCGAATTCTTAAATAACAAAGATTTAAAGCGTTTTTTTTTTTTGAAAACTCGTTTAATACAAACGCCTCCGCGTTATCTGTATCCACCTAAGCTTGAATATTAGCCTAGTAACTTGGAGTCCTCATAAAGTTGCAGTGCTAGAAATATCAATCAAAAATCATGATAGAAAGGCCACAACATAAGGTATTAACAGATAACGAAGATATTTCAACATTAAATATTTTAAATAAAAATGACCAATAGCCATATTGTTAAGAGAAACGTTATCAAGAATGACTCCCGACACATTTGGGATCAAGTTGTACATATACTGAAAAATCTATAATTTGACTGGAGACTTAACTAAGTCACAGAATACGCAACTGTAACATAGAGCCTAAACGGTCGCAACAACTGTTGCCATTTGTTGTAGCTATCGATAGTTTTACACTACTGCTAAACTAAGTTACAGAGAAAAAATAATGTATTCGTCTAATTTACATTTCCATTAAAATAAGTTAAACATTGCAATGCATTTAGTTCATGTTTGATGTTTTTGAAATAAGTATGGCAAAAAAATCTGAATGCATTACATGTATCAAAAAATAGTTGGGTTTTTAAATTTACTTTGAACATTGTTAAAAACTCGGATCTGTTTATAATCTCACATTATTGAACGAATAATATGACATGAATCAATCGGCGATCTGTATTTTTTATGGTGCAATAGTACATTGTGCATCTTAGAAAAGTGCTACTTTTCACTTGCGATAAATATTTATAGAGTTCCGAAAATTTTTGCTTCTGTGGTTTTTTACGATTTTCTCAAAACTAGATTTTTGGAGATTATGAGTTATGATACTGAGCCCCTCATATATAATAGTTTTGGTTGATTTTTATGGTTTTTACGTTGACAAATGACTTGATTTTTTATAAGGTAAGTCAGTTATTTCACATATTATTGTTCTTTGATTACGATTAAAATGCATGCAAATACCTAATCGTCATATACTATTAATCCAATGCAATTGTCAATTAACGCATTAATATGAAATAATAGATTAATTATAAGGTAGCTAATAAAAATTGAAAATCTCATTATAATGAGCCTCGTTAAGTATCTTTGAATATTACCCAAAATACCTGATTAATGATTTACGAATATTAGCTTAATGCGAAAAAAGACCCTCGATAGCTACAATTTGTGGATTCGAAACTGCTAATTAACAACTCCGTTCTGTATATATTCAAACGCAATTAAAACGGCGCTAAGGAAACGGTTAGCAATATATTGTTTCACTGCGGTAATGGGACTTTTAAGCGAGTCGACACTTTCGATACATCAGCACGAAAGGTAGGCATAATTAAGTGCGTGGGTGGGAACAAAAACTTTGCTTAATTACATTCAGGGCAAACTAAATGCGCCGCACTAACTATTCAACTCAATTCCTTACATAGAAAGAAACTTTGTGGCGGTGAGTTGAGCAAAGACCGTTTTGGATAATATAACGAAATTATTAAAAGTATGAATGCATATTTGTCCAGGTAAAATACAACAAATTAATTAAAAATAGTATAGACTGCAATGCTTTTGTTGCACAAAATTATATATCGGAAAAACTGAAAAAACCTTAAAAACTAGACTTTCAGAACACATGGCTGCTTTAAGATTAAAAGATACTTTCGACAAACCACTTGATTTCAGAGAACCACGTGTTCAATGCGGATGAAAGGATTAAAATGCTTCACCCAAACACATTTAGGCATAAATTGTTTTTACAGATAATTTTAGAAATAAATAGGGCACAGTTAAATAGTTTACCATTTTTGAATGAGCAGGTAATTCTTCCAAGTTTCCTACTCTTATATTCTATATTTGTCTAGGTAAAATACAACAAATGTAAAATAGTATGTGTTCTTTCGATGGTTTTGGCGGTAACTTTGTGGAAGTTCATTTTAATAGAAAATTTAAATTAACTTTGATTATTCCACGTATTGTGTTACTAACTGTGACACGTGTTTCGCCTCTTAAAAGGAAAAAAACCCAAAACTCCATTTTGTAATTTCATAATTTTAAAATGTTAGAATCAATCTTGCTTCAGCAAATTACTTAAGCAAACTTTGCGATAGTAAGTCTGAAGATGCCTCTGAAAGAGGCGAAACACGTGTCACAGTTAGTAACACAATACGTGGAATAATCAAAGTTAATTTAAATTTTCTATTAGTATGTGTTCAACACGAAAACAAATGTATTATGGCGGCTGTTTTGGTACATATATTTCTTTTTAATTTAAGTATATGCAAATGATTGCTTCAGCCTGACGGTAAGAATTTCGCTTAGTAATCACACTGTTTCAAATTTAAATCATTTCAATGATAAATGAAATGTATTTTTATGATTCCACAGAGAGTTATTTAATATTGACACTTAAGCATGGCAGCTAAATTCTCCCTGTGTTAATCGCGGACGAGGATCCAAATTACTGTGCTGAAGAGTGGTAAGGATGTTGCTTAGATGAAGGAATTATTTTAAGGGAATAGGTATCGAAATTATTTTTATCTTTTTAGTACATTTAAGTAAAAGCTTATTTAAAAAAAATATTTTTATTCCATTTGATCGATTTGATTCTCGCGGTTTCGATATTACAACATTTTTAATATTTTTTTAACATCGCTGGCTTCAGTGCGTATTTCTCAGGTTTGAGTTCCAGTACTAACAGCATTTTTTCAATCAATTTCTGTTAGAAGGCATGGGAGTTTGTGATGCATTAAAATTCCATCCCACCCTTTCAGTCCTAAAATAGCGGAGCGAGAGCGATTAGATAACCACTAGTCTTGTCTAAGCTCTATCATTATATCCTTACTACTGTTTAAAAAAAGAGACATCTAAAAACTGCCAACAAGCTATTGTAGAAAAAGCTTCTGTTAAGACACCTTCATTATCGAAATAACAAAACTGGGACGCAGATGAAAAAAATGTATGGAATTGTACAAAAATTTTAACGTGAAATTGCACTAAGTATCAGTCCGATATAAAGTAATATTTTATCTCCCACATATAATTTATAGCTTTGTTAATCCACTGATTGCATTGAAAGCGTTGACACGTTTCTCTTAATTGAGAAACGTCTTCAAACTCATAGTGGAAAAGAAAAAGTTATACTTTTGAATCGTTCAAACTATGTACATTCTCACAGATTTTGTCACTAACGACCCGGGTTTCGCCTTTCGGCATCTTCAGGCGTTCAAGTGCACGGATGAACTTGAACTGACACCGTTCATCATCGCTCAAGTTCATCCGTGCACTTGAACGCCTGAAAAGGCGAAACCCGGGTCGTTAGTGACAAAATCTGTGAGAATGTACATAGTTTGAACGATTCAAATTTAATATTGAAATTCCACCAAGTACCTTCAGTCGAAATCTTAAATTAAAAAAATACTACGATTCTAAATGTGACATTATTTGTCGTATTTTCCATAACATGCAATTTAATTTTCATGCGTTAAAAATATAGTCGCTCGTGGAACGCGCCTAGCAAATAACTAGACTATGTAAATTGTTTATTGGATAAACAATTGTGGAATACGTGATAAGGGTGGATTTAAGTTGGTTTTAGGGTATGTGGCCGATAGAGCTTATCCCTTAACTAGGCTATGTTTTGGCCAGAACGTTAATATATGGCTGAACCGAATACGTTGCTTGTAGATAGGTATATTCATTTATTTATTTCTAACGTGAGGTATCCATTCAAAAAAGGCCTAAGGCAAAATTGAAAATATCTACTTACTATGCGAAGCCTGTTTTGTGAATATACAATATACACTAGGCCAATGTTCCCTATAAGGAGAGATGTTAAGCTGCGCGGTAAATTCAAAGGTGAGGCGGGCCAATGCAATAAATGCGCGGTAAAATTAGTCATATTTGCGATAAAAAATAATGTCATTTTTCATTTTGATTTGCATTATAGAAAATATTATTTATATATATAAGTTTTTACTAATGACGGTATTTAATAAAACACAAGAAATAATAGATTTTTTTTTTAATAAAATAAAATCAAGCACAAACTAAGAAAACAAGCCGAATGAAACAAAAAATCAGTAGCTCATAACGTGAATAACATATTTTATTTCTAGTTAATTAAATTAAATTTTCTAGTTTTTCACATCGTTTCTCAAAACTAATCCTTAAATAATATTCATTTAAGCCACTTTCTGGTTCTGATAATAATTTAATTTTAGTAAAGTAATCTGGCTTTCAGTTTCTATTTTATTTCGGTCAATTAGGGTTATTTCAATATAAAAAATATTATTTGAGTAATTGTATAGGAGGGCGCGCCATCTCTAAATGAGTGCGTGGGGGTTTTCGAATTGCTGCGCAGCCGTGCGCGCGCGCAGCTTAGAGGGATAATTGCACCGAGCATTTAATACGTATTAAAATATATTTATTATTATGTCAATTTCATAATATTAACGTTTCATTCTTGGAGGATTATTATTCATTCATAAAAAAACTTACACAATGCTTTGTATTATAATAAAAATAATAAAACATTTTTAGTACTTTTTCCACATAAAATTTATTAGATCAGGACCGGTTTCGCTCATGATGAGCATTGTCAACTGATCATGAGCGAAACCGGTCCTGATCTAATAAATTTTATGTGGAAAAAGTACTAAAAATGTTTTATTATTTTTATTATAATGCCATTCCACCAAGTATTGACAGTGAACACCTTAAAAGTGAGCTTTGTATTAGTTTTAAATTTCATCAAATGACGACAATTGGCTAGTTAATCGCAAGCGTTTTCAACTTACTTTATAATTTATACTAACATAAAAAGCCTTTTTACAGTTATAATTTAGGATTTCAACTAAAGAAACTAAATCAGTAGATCGTAAACTTTTTAGAGACCCGCACCCTTTTGAATCTGAAAATATGTTCCAGCACCCCCTTTAAAAATTATTGACGTATTTGTAACACACTTAATAGAAACTTCTCCGGCACCCTGGAAATGCTTTCTCGCACCCAGGCTAAGAACCACTACAGTAAATGATATTTTGATATTGAATTTCAATCGTTAATTTTTTTTACATTTCGAAATGTTTTGGCAACTTTAGGCATTCATGTGCACGAATGAACTTGAACTGACAGTTCTGATGATCAGTTGTTAATTTTCACTATGAGCGAAATTGGTTATTATCTAAAATAAATAATTATGTGTTTTTTTTCAAAATTGTAATTCCGCCAAGAACGGACAGTGAAGACTTTAAAGATAATTAATGCTATACGTTATCTAATTATTAAAGCAAATGTAAAAAACTTATCACACAAAACGAATAGATTTTATCCCCATAGCCTTTAACAGTAAAAAATTCCGAGTTTTTTAAATATAAATTATCGCACGGGGAATCTCAAGGCCATCATCCGTATTACGAAGTTTGAAATATATACGTATGAAATGATATGTATAAGTAATATATTATTATATGCTTTGTTAGGCATATATGATCTCTCTCTCCCCCGTCTCCACGCACCACCCATGTCGAAGAGGCTGTATAAGTAATTAAAATAATTACAACTGCCACATTGGCATATATATGACGAATCTGCAAATTGAGTTTGTCAAATAATATGTTATTCTCAGCTTTGCACACAAGAATAAGAAGTGTGTTCAAATTTAACCGAATTTAAATAAATACAAATACAGTTTATATTAATAAATATAGTATACAAATAAAAAAATACGATAAGCACTGACAGTTCATATAACATTAAAATAATCGCAATGAAAAAATTAAGTTAATAAAGCAACAGTAGATAAAAGATATTCTGAAGTCTTGGCGATTTTCAAGTCCCTGGACACGAGCCATAAAATTGGCATGTATAGGAAATTCTCGCGTAGTATTGCTTAGTAGTTATGAAAAATATTTAAACTCTATAACACACACACATATATATTTGCGGTATAGTGTGCGTTAAAATAGATTTTTTATCCATAACTCGAATAACAAACCAATACTGAGAAAGACAACCGTAAAAGCGTATTATTTCTTTCGACCATAAACTGTACAACTGTGTAAACTCGAAACCATGCAAACCAACTTTTTGAAAGTCATTTTTTCAGGTACAAAAGTTTTTTAAGAATAAACGTTCTCAATCTATGTATGTTTCAAATGAAAAAAAATCCACCAAATAAAAAAAATATTCAAAAAAATAAAGTCTAAATTATCGGGTTGTTTTATTTAAATGCTACAGTAACCGAAACTGTCGTCCCAGGGTCCCGAAAAAACGTGGATGTCCCGGGACATCTCGACACAGCATCTGTAGTTGGTATAATTGGAAAAATAATTTACTTTTAATTTTTAACCGTAATAAATCAGATAATATATTTTTTAAGCTACGTGGATGGTGCAGTGAAGGGGAAATGGAAAGTAAATATTATCACCAAAAGAATACAAACAGTATTAGACATATAAATACTGGCATTATTTTTTAACGTTGAATACGGCTATGCAAAGAGCCGTATGCGGCTCGCGAGCCGTGGTTTATCGAACTGACCTAACCTTACAGAGCCTAGTCTAAAGACAGCGAAGATAGATTATTGAAATTATTTTATAGGCACTCGCGTGTGGCGGGTTAAAAATTCAAATGAAATTAAGCTACTAAAAATTGACACCATTTGAAGTTTTCTTTGATGTAGTTTTCAAAGCAACTATACGCTCTCAAGTGTTTCTTCATTATTAATATGGCTTTTATCAGTAAATTCTGAAAAATGTTTTCTAACAACACATCTGTTCAATATTATAAAAATAATATTGAAGGCTGTCTGACTGATATACACTATACACTGATGGACAGCTATTGTGATACATTATATAAATATTTACCATTTCATAGAAAAAACTCTAAAATCAGAACGATGATTGAACGAGAAGGTTCCCTTGAAATAGTAAAATTTACGCTTTTTATTTGTATTATTGTTGTTGTTTGTTATTTTTGAAGAGATTGAAGACTAAAATTGTGTTAATCGACTGGTTGTGTTACTAGTTGGGACACGTGTTTCGCCTATATGAGATGTGTCAACAGACTATATATAGCAGGTAAGTTTTAAGGAGCTGGTAAAACACACGCAGTGGTATAACTAAGTACAGTGGAACCCCCAATTACACTGTCACATTCCGTTGTTGTTGTGACGAGACGGTCGTCTGTACGGCGCATACAGTCAAATGTTGGCTAGCGTCTGTGTATTCAACACGTGCCAGGCTCTACACGTATAGTCAGGCGAATGTGTTGGATTTTGGCGCGCTTTGCATTTTATTACTTAGTAACTAAATATTTTGTCATAGAAATAGAAAATTTAAATTAACTTTGATTATTCCACGTATTGTGTTACTAACTGTGACACGTGTTTCGCCTCTTTCAGAGGCATCTTCAGACTTACTATCGCAAAGTTTGCTTAAGTAATGAAGCAAGATTGATTCTAACATTTTAAAATTATAAAATTACAAAATGGAGGTTTGGGTTTTTTTCCTTTTAAGAGGAGCAAGGAGGGGGGTGTAGAATCGAAATAAAGCAAACAGATAATGATACTAATTATACTAATGAGTTGTAAACAATCAGAATGGGATTTATCCTTTTTAAGGGAAGCAAAGAGGGGATTATAAAATCGAAACAGTGCAAACAAATTTAATCATACTACTAATGACGTTAAACATTACAAACTATTAACTAGAGTAATCACAAACCTAGCTGCAGTCAATCAGCTAGGTTTGTGATTACTCTATTAATTGGAAACAATTTGAGTAACGGGGAACCGCCTGTGCTATTAATAATATTATTTAATAATATTTCTTTTTTGTTAAGAGTTTTATTAATTTCTAAAAATTTTACAAACAATCGGTAGGATAACCTATGGGTGGTCCTATTTCACCTTTGCTCGCGGATATTTTTATGGATTATTTTGAGAATAATCTCTTTAAGTCAAATCACACGTTACTTAAAAATGTAAAAACTTGGTATCGTTATGTAGACGATATCTTTTGCATTTGGACAGGAACAGATAGACAGTTAGATACCTTTTTACGTCATATAAATTCATTGCATACAAATATTAAATTCACACTAGAAATCGAGCAGCAAAAAACCTTAAATTTTCTTGACATAACAATAAAGAAACCATCGAAAATATTTTGTCCATATTTTTTTATTTACAAAACTAAGGGAAATCGTAGTTTTTAATTTTTTGCTGAAAAAAACCAAATTCCTAATGTTGTATGAGATTCACTCCCCCAATTACACTGTCTCGACTTTAGTGAGAAAAGGGGTTTTACTGTATACCATTTAATTATATGTACATATATAATATTAAAATATAAATATTCAAGATAAAAGTGCCTGTTAAAATTGAACTACGTAATTATAACAAACACATTGAGTATGACGCTAATCTAGCGCACACTAATTTATCTCTAAATGGCGGAAAAGCATCCCCTGTTTAGTTGGGAGCTACTTGCGTCAATGATGGCGCCTAATTAAAATTAATGAGTTACTTACCCTTTGTTAAGTACAATGAGAGGACAGGTCGTTTTGTTAGGGAAGGTATTAAAACTAAGATAACTGGTGTGTACTCTAAACCGTGGCTGCAATAATAATTGAAACAGAAATTATTTTTGTTCCCATTCGAGCATTGTTGTACAGCTTAATTAAATCACTGTTTATATTGCAGTGTAAAATGGAACACAGGTATGACATTTTTAACATTTTTTTCTTTAAATCTGTAAGCATACTGTTATATCAACAAGCGATGGAATATTTTAGCAGTTAACATGAATAACGAGAACTAGTGTAACCGATAGTAATAACTGTAAACAAACCGTGAATAAAATAAAGAAAAAACCTTGTGATATATTGATCTTTTTTTTTGCTTCAAGCCCCATTTCCACTCATAAAGTGGAACTGTAAACTGTAAATGAAACATATCTTATCAGAAGTCAATGTAACATATCGGCTGTGGAAAGGAAATAGGACGTAACCCACACACAGAAAATTTTACAGGAGGCACAAAAAACTTGTTTTGATGATTTTGAGCCATATGCACATTATGAAATATACACAACTTTGAAATGCACTTAGACTTCTAAACTGGTGTTTTATTGACATAATCTAATATTTATCAAACAAAGAGTGGTAAGAGCCTCTTTTTCAGTCTTTTCTCTTGGTTTCAATTTTCACAAGCTCATATTTTTTCAAACATAAAATATAAATTTAGATACTAGTTTGGTATTCGCAGCTTACATCATTTTGATAGAACGTGTATCAAATTTGATACATTGTGATTATCGAAAAAAAAACTGCTGTGAAAACACTGTGGCTTATTCAAACATAACATTTATAACATTCACTCATTTTAAATTCTTAAAATATTTATTATAGACAATAAATACATGAAGAATTTAAAATGAGTGAATGGTCTAAATGTTATGTTTGAATATTAGTTCATGAAATATAACCGCCCCTGCATATACAAGGGGTGCATTGATTCAATGCCACATTGACCGACCGCCACTGTCGATGGGTACTTTAGTTACGTTTCATTTTTCCCACATGTTTTCATGTATTTTCTATCTTAGCTCGAGCACCATTAGGGGGGGTATAAATAATATTTCCTTCGCCTTACCTCGTTCGTGATTAAATATCTCCAGTGCGCAAGCTCCGTCTCTAGTTATGAAAAAAATCTAGACTTACCTGCAATAAAAAGAAAGCACGAATAAACCAACAAGATAATAAATATACACAAATGAATAATATAAGATGTTTCTCATAGTTTAAAAAAAAAGCACAACTTTTATCATACTCAATTTACAATTCATCTCATCACGAGAATTGACAATTAATAATAATTATCACTTTTAGGGTGTTCACTGTCAATACTTGGTGGAAAGGCATTATGTTAATAAAAACACAATAATCCTTTGTACTTAATTCCACTTTATTTAATATGTCAGGACCGGTTTCACTCATTGCGAGCATTGTCAACTGATAAGAAATATAATTTAACAATTCTATTTATACAAAATTGAAAAGTTATACACAACAATTGGCATTGAAAAGAAATTGCCAATTACATTAAAGTGATTCTAAAATAACACAAAATTAAAATATTCAACACATCTAACATATAATTAAAAAGTCATCCCAGATTAATAAATTCAGAATGGCGATTGAAAGTTTCTTATCAGTTGACAATGCTCGCAATGAGCGAAACCGGTCCTGACATATTAAATAAAGTGGAATGAAGTACAAAGGATTATTGTGTTAATTACAAACATAATTAAAATTTGGGAAATTTTTGACAAAGTGATAAAATGCTACATTAATAAAGTGAATATGCTTAATGATATGAATATGCTTAATGATAGTTTTATGTTTTTCCCGCTTCCAAGTAGTTGGTATGTTCATCATATAATTAAAAAGTCATCCCAGATTAATAAATTAACATACTTTGGCACAGTATCACGACGAAGACATTCACGATTAAACCAAATATGTTGCGACGCTAAACACTGTTTTAATTTATATTTCTTATAAAGGACAGTAAGTTTAGCCGTACTAGCTTCATTGATCACTTTTAATTAATCACTTTTAGGGTGTTCAATGTCAATCAATACTTGGTGAAAACGGATTATATTCAAAAAATAAAATACACTTTACTTGTACTAATTCCCACTTTTATTTATTAAAATTAAGACCAGTTCCGTTCATGACAAGCATTATCAACTGATATATGTCTCACTTTTAGGGTGTTCACTGTCAATACTTGGTGGAAAGGCATTATATTAATAAAAACACAATAATCCTTTGTACTTCATTACACTTTATTTAATATGTCAGGACCGGTTTCGCTCATTGCGAGCATTGTCAACTGATAAGAAATATAATTTAACAATGCTATTTATACAAAATTGAAAAGTTATACACAAAAATTGGCATTAAAAGAAATTGCCAATTTTTCCCAAATTTTAATAATGTTTGTAATTACTTTCAATCACCATTCTGAATTTATTAATCTGGGATGACTTTTTAATTATATGTTAGATGTGTTGAACATTTTAATTTTGTGTTATTTTAGAATCACTTTAATGTAATTGGCAATTTCTTTTCAATGCCAATTGTTGTGTATAACTTTTCAATTTTGTATAAATAGCATTGTTAAATTATATTTCTTATCAGTTGACAATGCTCGCAATGAGCGAAACCGGTCCTGACATATTAAATAAAGTGGAATAAATTACAAAGGATTATTGTGTTTTTATTAATGATATATGTCTACTGATTAGTTGATAATGATCGTCATGAGCGAAACCGGTCCTGATATTAATGCATAAAAGTGGGAATTAGTACAAACGTATGTATATTTCATTTTTTGAATAATAATAATTGTTAACTGACGCTCGCGATAAAAGAATCTAATCTTTAATAAAAACACAATATTCCTTTGTACTTCATTCTAATTTATTTAATAGGTCAGGACCGGTTTCGCTGTTTTCGAGCATTGTCAACTGACTTGACAATGCAATCGCAATGAGCAAAACAGGTCCTGACCAATTAAATAAAGTGGAATGAAGTACAAAGGAATGTTGTGTTTTTATTAATATAATGCCTTTCCATCAAGTATTGACAGTGAACACCCTAAAAGTAATATAATCTTTACGAGACATGTAGAAAAAGTAAAATAAAATATTGTGTGTTTTTTTTATTATAATGCCTTTCCACTAAAAATTGACAGTTTATTCTTCAAAATCACACATTTCAATTAGTCACAAACTTGAAAGTGGGGAGATGAGACAGCTGTCACGGATACACCCATTGACATACGGCAATTCAAAAATTTGTTTATTTGTATTTATCTGATCACTTGTAGCTTGTAGCTAGGGCATCTAATCCCGGAATCCCGTTCAATTTTCTAATCCAGAAATTCCGGGATTGAGATGGCTGCGATTCCGGGATTTTGGGATTGAGAAATTTTCAGCAAAACTCGAAAATTTACGCGAAATTGGCAAATTCAAGATGTAAATTTTTTCGGTGAGCAAAAAAAAACGAGGTTTGTGATAATGCTGTAAAAAGTATACCAAATCGAGAATTTCAAACTCCTCGGTGAGCTAAAAAAAAAAACAAGCTTCTGCGAGAATCTGGGAAAAAGTATAGCGAATTGAGGATTTCAAATATTCCTCGGTAAGAAAATCCCAATCCCGGGATCCCGAAAAATAGGGGATCAATCCCGAAATCCCGGGATTGGAAAAAGGCTCTGGGATTGGATACCCTACTTGTAGCACAACGGGTTCTCGGTATGTGGATTATACACAGGGTACGCTTTATCAAATTGTTTTAAGTAACTTAGTAAGTCACAGCTTTTTTTTTTTAATATTTTTATTTTCTAACTCATTCTCGTGTAGTTCTGCTCGGGCTGCGAATGTGAAAGACGAACTATTATTTTCTGTCGATAGAAACATAGGCTGCATATACTAAACGGATGGTGGTGAGGAAACAATAAAGTAATAACTCAATTGTTGTAATAAACATTATTATAACTCATATTATTGTATAAATAATAGACATATGTTTTTAAGTATAGATATGAGAGAGCGCAGAGATACGACGTATATATTAACGTTGCGAGAAGAATGCTGTAGCACATAACTTCTAGTAAAACTAACTAACCGTAATAGGGTAAAAATATCAACGTATTTTAAAGCTATTATAACGGAGTTCTACCAAGTAAATGCCAAATCAATAAACTAACTAACCGTTCTCAAGACCACCCATACTTTTGATGACATTACAGGTTTTAATTGTCTGACATGGAAAAATATGGATAGTGAAAAAAATGACAACTTTTTTTATATCTTATATGCTTTTATATTAAAGTTTCAAAAATAATGTATGTGTTAAGGAAATATTCGGCATGAAAATCTGAGGAAAGAGTTTTTTTTTTATTAGACGACATATTTTAAAAAATATGTTACGTGTGTAGATCATTGATTTTCAAGACAAGAAGAATTAATTACTTTTCAAGAAAAATAATCTTTATTTTTTATTGTTTCAAATAAAATTTTATTTTATTATATCGCGTACTTTTTGAGTTAATCGACGTATTTGTGATCATAAATATTAAAAAAAAACATTTAAAAAGTAATGATTTTTAACGCATTCGTAGAAAACTTAAATGAAACAGCGATTGAATATTAAATGAATGCAGGGCAAGAATGTACAGTAACAAATGGGGGTAAGGAGAAAAGAAATAAATTTTACGGAAGCATTAAAAAGGCTATGTGGGGTGAAAGTTTCCGCCGTTTGAATGGCATTATCCTGACGATATCATCGACAGACATCACTCTTTCGGTGATAGCATCAGACTGACAGTCGTCATTTCGTCTCGCCCGCCGAGTCGCGGAGGCCGCCCGCCCTGCCGGTGTGGGGCAGCCGCGCATCGGAAAAGTGCAAAGAGGAAAAAAACGAAAAATCTTCGGAATTCCTTGCATTATCGAATTTTGTGGAGGCGACACCGCGGGCGGTGCAGGGCGCCGGCGCCCGACCCTCCGCCCCTCGTTCCTCGCTCCTAGAAGCCGCCCTTCCCCGCCCTCGACGTTCGCGATCCGCCGTCAGTGGCCGCTCGTCCGCCGAGCCGACCCTACGCGAAACGGGACTGCAACCCCCAGCGCAAACCAATCTCCGGATATTGTTTACACGTATTTCGTTTCAACAACCCCGCGGAAATGTCGATCGAATCTGTCATTCTACACGCGACTCGCATTTCTTCTAGGTGTTAAGTAATAACCGCTAAGCAGAAATAACATTTTTTTTTTTTAAATATATATTTGAAAAATAAAATAATAAACAGTTTTGATTACGAGTAAAATCTGTGAGAATTTAGACAGTGCAAAATTAATTAATGAACGGCAAAAGGGTCGGTCTCTATTCGAAATCGCGAGGATAGCTATCCTCGCGAGCGTGAAATGCAAAATTTCCGGAGTCGTTAGCAAGAGACGCGAATACCTGCCGCCGTCGAGCGAAGACGCAGATAAAGTTAAAAGACAGCGAGAGCGGGGTAATCAGCGACTAACCAGGTGTCGGCTTAACGAGACGAAAGGAAACGCAGTTCGGACGAAACGGGAAGGACGGGGTGACATCAAAAGATTGTGCGTGCCGCCTGTGCGGAAAATTAAAAGTGATTTTTGTTGTTTAAATATTTGCAGGACAAAATGTTGGAAGCTTTTAATTACAGAAAAAACCTTTGACTTAATTACACTGTGCCATTTATTTTGCGAAGATGAGAAGGAAATAAGAACGCGCGGAAACAGACATCACAACCCTCGACAGCCGTGATGGACTGTCAGGTGTTTATAAATTGTGTGTACCGACAATTACTTCATAAGAAACTAGATACATTTTCAATAGTATTAATATATTGAAAAATATTAAAAGAATATTTGTGTGATGGACCTCACAGTGTCGAAGACGATCGTGCGATACTTGTTCGCAATCAGCGCGAGCCCGAAATCGCGGTCGAAGATTATGATGTGATCGGTCAGCGAGGAAAAGATGGTATCCTCTCTGTCGGCGGCGTGTCTGTGCGCCGCAATCTTCCTCGCCATGTGCTCGGCCGCCAGCCGCCCGTGTCCCGCGCCCTGCGCCTGCTCGGACGTCGCCGTCGCATGCCAGGGATGCCCGACCGACTACCTGACGGTGGCCGACGACACCGAGCACCTCTACATCCGCGGCTGCAGGGACATCGAATACCTGCTGAGGCTCCGCCGCCATCGGGAAGAAGGCGGTATCTCTGATCGCTTTTCAATACGAAAGCTCGAAATCAGGGACAGTCTCATTGACGCAGTCCCCGAGACTTACTTGAACGACGACTACAGTATTCAAACTCTTATATTGACGAATAACTCTATCCACAAAATCGATTCTGTTCTTAAAGTAAGCAATTTGACATATCTCGACTTATCGCGAAATAATCTGAGCCACATTGGAAATGGAATCTTTCGGTCAATGAATTATCTTCAATATCTAGATATGAGCGTCAACGGAATCAATGAGCTGTCTGTTGATTGTTTCTCTGGACTCGGTGAGCTGCTAAACTTGGACATTTCGGTAAATAATTTGACTCATTTAGGTGATGGTATCTTTCTTCCACTGTCATCGTTGCAGAGATTGAATCTGAGTTCAAACAGATTAGAAGCATTATCAGAGAGATCGTTCAGCAGTCTTCTTCCGTTACAGCAGTTAGACGTTTCTTATAATCGACTGACGAGCGTAGCTCCGGGAGCGTTACAGTTTTTGCCGAATCTCGCGAGGCTACTGCTCGCTGATAATCCGCAACTGAGGCCAGACGCGCAGATCTTTGTCGGAACGGGTAGAAGACTTCGCCAGGTAGATGCGTCTCGCACCGGATTATCACAAGTCCCGGAAGCTCTCACGCATTCCGTGAGGTATTTAACACTAGCAGGAAACCGAATAGCGACCGTCAGATGCGGTGATCTCGACAGTTATCCTCTTCTTCGCATGCTCGATTTCGCTAATAATATAATCGGTGACATCGAAGACGACGCCTTGGGCAGATTGGAAATGTTGACTCAATTGTATTTAAATAGAAATGCGCTACGCACGCCTCCGAGAATGCTGCCAGATAAATTAACATATTTGTCGTTAGATAGTAACCTTATAGGTAACTTGACCACGGTAGACTTCGCCACTTTGTCAGCGTTAAATACTTTAATTCTCTCAAATAATCTGATATCGTACATACAAGAGAATGTGTTTATTCAACTGACGTTACTGGAAGTGTTAGATCTTTCAAATAACCCGTTAAAAGCGCTGACACCGAATACTTTCAGCGGCCCGATATCATTGAAAGACTTGCGAATCGCATTCGTCGATATTTCACCTCCCGCAAGAGACATTTCGTTTCCCGTTCCGTATCCGGAGGGAATAGAAAATCTTCACTTAGAATTCAGTCCAGGACTCGCTAGGGAGTTGATGGCAGATACCGCAGCTTTGGCAGCCATGACACGACTGCAACACTTAGACATGCGATACTCGAATATCACTAATATAAGGTCTGACCTACTTCACTTTTTACCGCAATTGAAGGTATTGAAACTTGAAGGTAATAAATTGAATTGCAGCGATTTGAATTGGCTTTCTGAATGGATGAGAGAAAATTTAACTAATGACTATAGCCAAGTCAAGTGTTTCACCCCACCGCTATTATCAGGACACCTTGTGATCAGTTTGCCGAGACTAAAAAATAAATCTGACTCGAGGGATAGTTACATTTTATCTCGAAATGAAACAAAAATAATAAATTCCTCTGCGGTAATCAAAATTGAAAAACCAGCAATAAATTTTATTGAAATAAAAGGTAACGATAAACCTGATATCCATTCTGTAATTATGAAATCTAAGAGCAATAATTTAATGTACAGTGGTAGACAAACTACATTTGAATCCATTGATACAAATGATGATAATTTAACAGAAAACAAAAATGTAAGTAATATTTCTGATATATTCAGCGTAATAAAAAATAGTTCAGGTGATCGGAAAATTTATTCTGATCAAAAACACTCGAAGAAAGAAAATATGTATAATAATACAAAAAGTATTGGTGATATTTTAGAAGCTCATACTCATATAAATTCTAGAATTCTCAAGGATATTGAGTATTTTAATAATATTGGCACATCTGAATCGAATGCGGAGCCAATCGAAATTGAAAAACCAATTGTCAATAGCCGAGAAAAGCTCGAGAAAACCGGAATACAGATAAATACCCCGGCGATAAAGTATGCGGGCAGAAGTAAACTTATCGAAATATTTTCCGAAATGTCACGAGCGCCGATCAGTATTCAGAATGAAACGAGCGAAAAACAAAAAATGAACACAACGACACAAGAGAGTGTTTCGCTGTGTAGCTCTTCCGGAAATTCAAATGGCACGGAAAACAAAACGAAATGTTTGCAACATCCGGCAATAGCGCCGATGCCGTCTGAGACGCGCGAGAATAAAAATACCAAGCCGGAGAGTTTTATGTATCGGAAAATAGGAGACGATAAGTCAAATGCCAATGTTGAGTCTAAGAAAATCAACAGTGAACCTCTCCGCGATATATCCAACTCGACCGTTTTATATGACAGCAATTACCGCATAGAGACACTCATAGCTAACGTTACAAATCACACGACTAAGGGTATTTCCGAGACGGCATTAACACAATCGCGTGATTCACAAAGCAAACCGAAAGGCGTCGCTGCTCAGGAAACCTACTCATATGTCAAAGAAGTTTTGTACGCGTTGCCTCTCTCTACCGAAACTCAGAAAACTGTAAACAAAGCGATAGAAATGGACGATACGCAGGCAGAGATAAAAGCGAGAATGGAAAACGCCAGTGCGAACATCCTCTACGAAGGCAAGCACAAAGAAGATATTCCGAGAAAAACTCAAAAAAGAGTCAATAATAAAAAGTCTGGATTGGATGATACGCGTTCAGTATTTAAAATCGTAACTGAAACAGGTCCAACTAGTATCAAAGAGCACTTCCAAGCAAAAACATTTCGAAATAAAGACCGGAAGACGGTTAATAAAGAAAAAGGATTCGTTGATAGTAAATCTGAGATAAAGATGAGAATGGAGAACGAAAATTCAAGCACAGAGGTGAATAAGTCAAAAACACTTGTACTCGACAGGGTATCGGATAGTTTTTATTCGGGAAACTTTGAAGAAAGACCAGGAGAAAACGCATCAGAGTATCAGACGTCAAGATTCAGAGCAGAAGGTAATAGCGGGCCTAGCTTAGGAGCTATCTTGGCTGTGGGTGGAGCGGCTTGCGCGGCGATGGCAGGTGCTTGTCTTGTTCGTCGTCGTCCGCGGCCCAGTCCTCACAGCGGGACACCAGACATGATGGAAGTACCGACAATAAGCGCAGTGGGCGAGCTTTGGTGACATCTAAGAACGGGGGAGCACGTTGCAGATATCGAGTATGACTCCCTCACATAACAATAATGTAAGTCAACCATTTAAATTTTATTATATTATGGATACATAGTTTTGCATGTTGGTGTTTTCGCAATAACACCCATAATATAAAATTTGTGTGTTTTTGTATCTTGCAAATATAACATTATTAAATGTAAAGATTTTAACATATACGAATCCAAAAACCAAAAAACCTAATTAAATGTCCTCAATAAATTGCTAAAATAAGTAAATATTTCAAAACAAAATTTATGTTTACACGATAATTATTTGTAAACCGCTTTTGTTAAATTTTACGTTCTTATTAATCCACGTTTATCAAAGTCAGGAATTTATGTTTTGAAATTTTAACTTGGGTATCTCCGGAACATAATCTTACTTCCCAAACTTTGGTGTTATTGGAGCAAAATAGCAATATAAATTGTGTTTTTCAGTGTCGAGCTCTTCACAAATGCGCGTCGTTGTTGTTCGTCGTTCGGGGGCGCCTTTGCAAAAAATAATTCCTGAAAAATAAATGATGCGAAAAGTGACAAAAGAAAAAAAAACTTTTACAGAGATGACCGAGTAATGAACAATGTGATCAAATCACGCTCACTTTGAGACCGTGAATAGGTGTTAAGATGTTGTGAATAAAATATAGAATGTACATAAAATATTATAGAAATTGGATGAAAGATTTGCTAATAATTATATTTTTTACGAGACGAAAATTTTTGTAGAGTACTAATTAAGATTATTTGTGTATTTTAAGTGTTTATTTTTGATTCGATATTATTGTGTATAAAATATTTTAAGTTGAATTATAAAAAAGTGTGTATGATAAATTAACAAAAATGGTATTCAGTAAATGACAATAGAAATATTTCAAAACAGTCTCAATATTTTTTTTTTATTATCAATTATTCATTGAATACGATTTTATTATAAATGGTATAGAAGTACCTTTCCATTCAAATCAAAACTACTTGGTCTTCCCAGTCACTTTACTTTTAGACATCACAGATTCTTCAGTGATAGCTATTCAAATAAAGCACCATATATGACGTAGTTTATTTTATATTCGTTCTTTGGGAACTGATAAGATTTAAAAAAAAATGTTTTGTAAATGAATTAGTAAAGAATGATTTTTTGACTATTTCTTGTAAAAAAATATCTCGTTATGTGTAAATAAAAATCATTTTTTCGGGAACAAACAACGGTTCCCTGCATATTGTAGTATGATTCATAAATATATATTTATATGGAGATAAATGTATAATGATTACAAATTTGCCAAATAAAGTGTTAGATTTAAACTAATATAAAAAAGTATGTCTTTTATATATATACGGAACCTCCAAACGTCCTTAAGCTTTTAAGTTTAACGCTACGGTTTTTCACCTGGGCTTGAAAGGCGGGGTACCATAAATATTGGAGTTAAATACTTTTATACATTTTAGCCAGATAATCACCTTCGTACCTTTAGCATTTTAGAGATCCTAGGTGGGAAACTGTGGCGTACAAAAAAGTTTGCCACACTCATAACTACATATGTTTTACACATTTTTTTATTGTTATTATTTTAATAGGGCTATCATCATTCGCACAACGTTATTCAAAACTAAATAAGTAAGAAACAAATATTACATAAAGTAGAATATAATCAGAACTATTAATTACACTTTGAAAAATACACGGTTTTTGTACACGATTTCGAAATAACACGGTCCACTTAAACAAACAAATGTTATATTTTTACACGACTTTCAGACACAAAACAACACAGAAGTGGATAACGGATTTAAAAATAACAAAAATCAACAACACAAGCCAGTAATAACAAACAAAAGGCTTCATTAGATCTTAACACATAAGACGTGTAATTTACTTATTAAATCTTCTTTACACGATTTTCTACACCACAATGTTACACAAACTTTCGCTTTCTTCTACGGTTTTTCGTGAAACGTATCTACCGCGTAAAAGAAGAATCGAGTGTATACCTAGTTTTTAAACTAAAAGGACAATTTGCAAAAAGGTATAAATATACACAATCTAACCAAAAAACAGTTTTTTTGTTGCGTTGGTTCTCAGAAATCAGTCTGATTTTGTTGAAATGCTGTTGACGAATATTTGTTGTAAATAATTTGATAAAATATTTTTTCACAGTAGAGTTATTTTCAAATCGAAAACCATCGCAGACAAGTCGCTTATTTACAAAAATGATATATGATTTATTTTCCTGTACTATTTAAACAATTCAATATAAAATATGTACAGCATTTTTTTAATAACCATAGAGACAAACAAATGAATTTGCGATCAAAAATTGGACGAAAATAATTGAAAGGTTCGCTTAGTGATTGAAATATTATATTTATATAAAAAAAATCAAAGTTATTAAAAACATTATGACGGGAAAAAAATATAGCTTTTTGATAGCGGTTTTTTTTCGCACAATACGATATCTGGATTTGTTTGTTCAATTTTAGACAAATAAACAGATTAATTGGTTATTTTTCAAACGTTCATATAACATTTACTAGTCTTTCATATTATAAAAGTTTAAATCAAATGAAAAAAACTCTTAAATAGCATAGTAGGGTATTTATGAATGGTTTATTCTGTCAGCATAAAAATTACATTGTTTAAAGTAGAAAACAACCTTTTATCTGCATTATAGGTAAGTTACTTGTCAAGTATTCACTGTAAATTGTTCGTAAGAAAGAAAAGTGATCAAGAAAATACAGCACTTTTTCTATTACTTTCACAATGCGTATTATCTAAACCAGTCTCGCTCATCGCAAAAATTAAAAACACATACAAAATAAAAATATAAATGTCTTATTTAGTCAATTACCCTTAATTAATTGTTAATAAATGGCCCTGCATCGGTTAATATTTTATTAGTTGATAATGCTTGCAATAAGCTAAGTCGCTTCTGATCATTAATAAATAATGTGAAATTAGTAAACTTACTGTTTTATTGTTTTAAAAAAGGGTAATATTATCAAAATAATAGAAAAGATATTTTCCAAAATGTAACGTATAAGTACAAACTAACGAATTTTTCATAAAACCAGATCAAAAGAAGACTGCCACAACTAGGGTATCCGATTCTGGTATCTTTTTGTGATTCCGGGATTTCGACATTCACAGTATTTCAATCCCGGGATTTCAGAATTGATCATTCTCGGTAATATCATGCCACAATTGCTTGAGATCATTACTAAAAATAGTGGGTTGATACACATAATTGTTGTCAAATCGAAGTGACAAATTAACAAAGTCTAGAATTATAGCTCGATTCTTTGAAAACGTTACGAATTGACAGATTTTACAATTATTCAGAAGCCGAAGATTTTTTTTTATCTCTATCCTTTTAAAAAGTTACTTCTGCCAGTGAGTCCAGCGCTGTTGAGCTTTTTTTTAGCTCTACTTAGGTAATTTTAGGTTCTATAGTGAATCTCGAAATTTCAGAATTAGTTATTAATAAAAACACAATAATCCTTTGTACTTCATTCCACTTTATTTAATATGTCAGGACCGGTTTCGCTCATTGCGAGCATTGTAAACTGATAAGAAATATAATTTAACAATGCTATTTATACAAAATTGAAAAGTTATACACAACAATTGGCATTGAAAAGAAATTGCCAATTACATTAAAGTGATTCTAAAATAACACAAAATTAAAATGTTCAACATATCTAACATATAATTAAAAGTCATCCCAGATTAATTAATTCAGAATGCGATTGAAAGTAATTACAAACATAATTAAAATTTGGGAAATTTTTGACAAAGTGATATTTTGTTAAATTATATTTCTTATCAGTTGACAATGCTCGCAATGAGCGAAACCGGTCCTGACATATTAAATAAAGTGAAATGAAGTACAAAGGATTATTGTGTTTTTATTAATATAATGCCTTTCCACCAAGTATTGACAGTGAACACCCTAAGTTTTCAGAATTAGTACTTAGACGATTTCGTAATTGGAAACCCTAGTCATAATCAAAAAAAAATGCATTAACGTACCAACATAAAATATATTTCACTTCAATACAGATAAGAGCTTTAGAGTTATATATAATAGTTTATTATTTAACTTTTGAAATTGTGGCAGTTTGCAAAGTAATCTTTTAAGCTTGAAAATATATAATTACATTAATTGCGAAAATTCAAAGTTAAGCGCAAAAAAGTGTAAACGCCGAAAACTTTAACTTTTAATTATCTTACTTTTACGACCATGAGATCTGGTAACGTTTTGTTAGGGGATGTAATTTAAAACTATGTTTTTTTGCGAAAACTTAACACGGATATTTTTTGTACATAATCTGAAGTATACCAGTGTCGTAGTTCGTGAAGTGGTCTAAAAATTATTTTACTTAATAACACTCGACCCAACCAAAAACATAATATAATTTAACCTTTTTCATAATTTATGGCAACCATCCTACTACATAAGTGGAACCACCAAGTAGACCGAGGCGCGGAATACACCTTATGAATAATACCTAGATGCGTAGGGTTACTCGTTACACTTCAATACAGGTATGGATCATCGCAAAATGGTATGTTGATTCGACCTATTTCGCATAATGATCCGAATCCCCCGATCAATTATTCACACAGACTGATTGCCGTCATCACACTATAATATACCGTAACGCATGATTAATAATGCAGGTGGTTCCCTGGGAAAGATATCATTTTACTGCAAATGCTGTCCACTTGCTATAAGATACTTTATACAAGAAAGTGGTTTAAAAAAATAACAACGATGGATGGACTATGTAATAATCGATTTGCAATATATGCATACTTAAAATATTTACTTTGAAGACATTAGGGATTTCAATACCGGACGAATGTATCAATTAGAACGAACTTAGCAGCATGAAAATGACTTTCTTTGAATGTGTGTATGTATGTATGTATGCACGTGTGTGTACATGTACAGGTGCAGCATATAGAATGTGATTTGCAAAACAATAGATAAGAAGTTACCGTGAACTTTTTATCTCTGTAGCGATCACGCCCTTCCTTGATAAGATACTTTATACAAGAAAGTGGTTTAAAAAAAATTACAACGATGGACGGACTATGTATGTGATAATTAAATTGCAATATATGCATACTTAAAATATTTACTTTGTAGACATTAGAGATTTCATTTTTTGTATACCATGTCCGCTCCCAATCTGGAGCATATGGACTCTCAATGGAGTTTATTTCAACAGAAGTGTTTCTACGAGAACTGCTAGTTACTCAGTTTCTCAGCCTCATTTTTTCAAAGAGAGTAGGAAAAGAAGGATAGGGCTAGGACAGGACTAGTGGTTAGCTAATCGCTCTCGATACGCCCCGTTCATAGGATAGGATGGTGGGAGGGGGGAATTCAAGACATCACATACATATATGCCTTCGAACAGAAATTCATAAATCGATTAAATAATCAATTTGTACAACTGTTCGTACTGGGATTCGAACCCGCATCCTCCGTAACCGAAGGTAACGACGTTGACCACTCGACCACACAGGCGACACCATGACTCTATCTTTTCTAAAATTAGCACTCCGAGACGGACTAACAACCAGTCTGTGTTGATACACGTTATCACATTGGGAGCAGTCAGTGTGAAGAAAAAATATCCGTTCAATGTGTCCACCGATTCCAATCTATAAAATATTCATTTGAGAGATCGATGCGCCAGTTTGGGGAGCGTTACGCCGCCGCAGTCATTCGACGCGAGTGCCGCCGGCCTCTCGCCCTGCTTAATTGTGTATTGATACGCCTGCGGGGACCAGTTCCCTTTGTACATGGAGCAACGTTCTCCATACAGCCCTTCAGTTATACTCTCAAACGGTATTGACCATCGATTGATGCACGAAGGATGGCAGATGAGTTGATCTGCGATAAAGATATGTATAATGTACGATATATTTCGAACATAAGGTATTTTATTTTTCTATACAACATTTCTATATATTTTTTCATGTACAATACCGTCATTTAAAAATATATAATTACATGCTGGAGAATTTAATAAATAGCGGTTTTATAAAATAATAACAAACCATTTAAAATATCAACAAAAAAAAAAATATTTTGTCATAACACCTTAGTTGTAAATAGGCTATTAGTTGTTTTTCAAATATTATTGACAACGTGTCGACTAATTTAGAATGTACGGGATGAGTAAATTTTAATTATCTTTAATCGCCAGTCTATAATAAAAAAATATACATCATGCATAACGTTTAGAAGGGTATTATTTTTACATATTTCGTAGAAATATTAAAATTCTACTAAAAAATTAACCCTCTAATACAGTGATGCACAAACCGCGGCCCGCGGGCCGCATGCGGCCCCTTTTGAATTTTGCGGCGGCCCTTAAATCTCTTTCTCAAACATATTCTTTTCACGTAAAACATTTATTAAACAAATGTAAGCAAGCTTTTTCTTCAATGGAGGAGAATAAGAAACAGGCTTACAAATATTATGTCAAATTAAAAAAAATAGTTAAAAATTAACAAAGACCAAGAACGCATTAACTTATGAATTGCATATAAATGAAAAATAAATATTTCACAATGAAACGATTTTTGATAAGCAAGTACTCATAATCCTTTTTTGCACGGCTTATTTATTTTCGAAATAACACGGTCAAAATAATATAATGGAACCTATTATTCACTTGATCTTTTTACACGATTTTAAGGCTGTTTTACATGGAAAGTACATATGTTCTATATAAAAAAGGATTGAGCGTACTTTAAATCATTTTTTTCTTTGTGGCCCGAACCTACGATAATTTTTTTATGCGGCCCGCTAGAAGGTAAAGGTTGTGCATCACTGCTCTAATATAAGCATTATTTTATTTTATAGGTTACAAAAACTTATGATAATTTATTACAGACAAATATAATTTCCATGATTATTTAATTTTGATGATGTATTATGTTTTTTCGATATAAGTCATAGATTTTAAAAGAATAAACTTTGCTTTCTGGGTCCTTTTATGGACAACCTCATAAGACGATTAACAACACCGAAAAATAAAAAGATGAAAAATTTAATTTTCAATTAAGCATATTTTTTAATGACGTGAATGACGATGAAATCGAAACATAGCTTGGCAATTAAAAAAAAAGAAATTTTATTTTATTTATGAAAAAATATGTAAAAGTATTGAAGAAAATATTTTTTATTGCAAGACATTATTAAACATACCGTAAAAGCGTCCATTATCGTACATGAATTCGGAAACCGTCAATCATCTCACGCGAAGATAAAACACATAATGGTTCTTGTCTTCCGAACGCATCGATCGACGGTAGTATGCGAAATGTTAATGACAGCTCTATTTTTGATCGAATAATACAGTAATCCTGAAAAGGGCATAAATTGAGAAGGGTTTGACAGTAAATTTCGTCAGCAATAAACAAACGCGCGAAATTGGATGATGCATATTATTCAATAATATTTCTTCACGGCAGTCTGACCCTCCCCCACTGGTATTTTGGCAAAAATCAATAGCTGATGGGAGAAAATTTACATCTTTCCATCACAATTATATTTGAAGCATTCAATCACAATTATATTTGAACAAAATAAAAAAAAACGGAGCGAACAGACAATGCTTTTATTATTCACTGACTGAATAGTGAAACCAACAATGAAACAAAACTTGAAAGGTATTTTATTGAAAATGAGTCTAGCAAGATATCGTTTATTTTAGATTTTAAATTCTTTTTGGAAATTCTAAAATTGAGCAGACTATAAATATGTGTATAAGTTTCACTTTTTATGTGTTAACTGCCAATGCTTGTTGGAAAGGCATTATATTAAAAATATAGCTCACTATTTTTACTAATTCCATATTTATTTAACCTTTAGAGAAGTATGGATGTACATGTACGTCGGCGCCATTTTTATGTACAGAACTACAAACGCACCTTAAACTCAACACAGTAGTGTCTGTCTTTGAGTATATATATGCTTCAAGTATAAATTACAAAATAAATTGGGAAAAAGTCACACGAATGTCTTGTTAAAAAAAGTCAGTAATGTAAATAAGGTCAGTATAGATCTATTCACTCCTCGAAAGGTTAATAGGATCAGGTTTCACTTATTTACTGATTTTAATCTGATCATAAGCATCAGTAAAGTTTCGGTGAGATAAATAGACGGTGAAAAAGTGATTGGGTGACTTGTTTTTCAACAGGTTTCGTTAAGAAAATTATTCTGTTGGATTTTTCAACTAGGATTTTCGATATGGCGATTTAGTAATATGCCATATTGAGTTAAGTTTTCATATCGATTATAATAAAGGTTAAGGCGAGTAGAGATTTGTCCTGTGACAAAAAAATAAATAAAACAGGTTTGCAAATGTTGGTGATAAATTATAAATACCAAAGTTTTTGCGACACTCGAAACTTGGGTCAGCTATCTGATACGATAATAGCCTAAAGCTCAAAGCTTACCAACTTCATTATGGTTTAATAGTATCAGTGCTTTGCTTACTTAGTGAAACTAAAGAGTCTCTAAATGATATTTTCTATACAATTTGTTATCTCAATACTATATAAGTATTGGGATAACAAATATAATAATAATTATTATTTTGAAGTTTATTGAAATTGAGTAATTTCATTAGTTAAAACTTCTCACTTTTTGAACAAAAAAACTTTTAAAATGTTTTATACAATAAGATAAACAAAAAAATGACAAACCGTCGGGTTTGCTGAACCAGAAATGTTGCTGTTAATTTACGTTTATTTATCATAAAAACATACGTAACTATGAGCCGGGGGAAAAAATGAACAGCGAAAAACCTTAGTTTAAAAATTTTAAAATACTCCATGCCGTGTTTTGTTAGTTATCAATTTTTGGCAGTAGCCTTTCATTAACATTATTGATTAATCCGTCTCGTACATATAATTATATCACTTAATATGACTATTATTTGAAAATTAATATAATTATAAAATTTTTCCAAAAATAAATCCATTCATTAGATATCGACTGTGGAGAGGAAAAAAGAAGTAACCCACATATAACAAATTTAACAGGAGATACAAAAAACGTGTTTCAATGATTTTGGATGAAAGGCAAAATATGAAATATACACAACTTGGATGAGCATGGAGACTGATAAACTGGTTTTTAACTGATTTTATCTAACATAAATTTATTATTTTTTTCAAAATAAACTATTTTTTCCTGATCGCATTTTTTAAAGTCTCTTCTTTTTTCAAACTTAAAAGCTAAATTTAGATACCAATTCAGCATTTTCAGCTTACATTCTTTTGATAAAACATATATCAAGTTGTATTTATTGTGATTTTGGAGAAAAAGCTCTTTAAGAAAAACTGTAGGTTACGCCCTTTTTCTTTTCCAAAATCGATATGTGTACTGTTTTAAATACACATATCTTATTTTAAGTATCTAAATCTTGTGTTTTGTAATGGCATATCGTAAAAATATATTCAAATAACGGGCAATTTATTAAAAAAAAAAGTTGCCGTTTATTAAAAAATATCCAATATTTAGAATACATTTTAGAATAAAAAGTCTTATTTTAATTTGGAATAATTTAAGTCTTCTGGATTAGAAAATAGATAAAGCATGAAATAGCCGATCCCGAATGACCCATAAACTTTTTAATACATGGATAATCTCAAAAGTGACTGTTCTGTCAAAAGACCTTTTTGCTTAAGCAGTACAGAATATATGTTTCAAGACAAAACTACTTTAATCTTAGACAACAAACTTTAGAGGAGCGGTTCTGTTTACCCAATATAATATTGGATCAATAAAAACATGAGCCTAAACACAATTTTCGAACTAAATCTATTCTAAATAACACGGCTCCCTTGAGGGTCATGAAAACACTTCCAGCAGTAGGATTTTGAGCCCCGAGGCCATCTGCGATGCGAAATTCGTTAATAAAACCATTTCGCTAAATAGGAATTCGATTGTATAATACGATCATACAAATAACGCTCCTCTCTATCTATCTGCAAGCATTACATAATTAAGTGGGGCAGGTTCCCAAAACTTTAACGCCCGTACAATCTAAAAATTGACTTTTAAATACTTAGAAATAAATAGAACACAATTGAACATCCTTTCGATTTTAAATGAACAGGTAAACATGCCGAATTCCTCAATTTTATACCCTATATGTAAGTAAATATAATCTTAAAACTTTTTCCAACGACCAAAAATTACTCACAATTTAAATCTGTAGGCATTCTCATTCATCCTTTTCGCCAGCAATGGCTTTAAACTTAGTAATACATTTATTTATTATACATAAACGATACATTCATTTACTAAGCGTCAGTTCAAGTTCATCCATCGCCGAAAGGTTAAAGGTACCCGGGTCGTTAGTGACAAAATTTGTGTGAATGTACATAATTTGAACGATTCAAATTTTAGATTTTTATTTATAGAAAGCTTGAAAAAACTGTAAGCTTTTCAATATTGTGGATTCTTACTTATGAGTTTAAATTTCACAAATAATTTATACAGATAGAAATAATTAATAAAAACAATAATCCTTTGTACTTCATTCCACTTTATTTAATATGTCAGGACCGGTTTCGCTCATTGCGAGCATTGTCAACTGATAAGAAATATAATTTAACAATGCTATTTATACAAAATTGAAAAGTTATACACAACAGTTGGCATTGAAAAGAAATTGCCAATTACATTAAAGTGATTCTAAAATAACACAAAATTAAAATGTTCAACACAACTAACATATAATTAAAAAGTCATCCCAGATTCATAAATTCAGAATGCGATTGAAAGTAATTACAAACATAATTAAAATTTGGGAAATTTTTGACAAAGTGATAAAATGTTACAATAATAAAGTGAATAGGCTTAATGATATGAATATGCTTAATGATAGTTTTATGTTTATGTTTAACTATCATTAAGCATATTCATATCATTAAGCCTATTCACTTTATTATTGTAACATTTTATCACTTTGTCAAAAATTTCCCAAATTTTAATTATGTTTGTAATTACTTTCAATCGCATTCTGAATTTATGAATCTGGGATGACTTTTTAATTATATGTTAGTTGTGTTGAACATTTTAATTTTGTGTTATTTTAGAATCACTTTAATGTAATTGGCAATTTCTTTTCAATGCCAACTGTTGTGTATAACTTTTCAATTTTGTATAAATAGCATTGTTAAATTATATTTCTTATCAGTTGACAATGCTCGCAATGAGCGAAACCGGTCCTGACATATTAAATAAAGTGGAATGAAGTACAAAGGATTATTGTTTTTATTAATATAATGCCTTTCCACCAAGTATTGACAGTGAACACCCTAAAAGAGATAGAAATAATAATGTCGAAATGTATTGATAAAAATACGAAAAAAAACATTGAACAGTGTTTATATTTATGTTTTTATTTTTGTTCGTACATTTTGAATTGCACAGACTATATTGCTTTTGGGAAATTCTTTAGTACCAAAAAGCAATTTTTGTTCAAGTATAATGAGGGCTTTTTATAAAAGAAAATCCTCAATAAGTTTTAAAAAATATCTCAATTTTTCAAAACATGCAAAACTGAAAAATTGGCCTAACTTCTAAAGCATCGATATCAAAGTGAAATAGAGTAAATACAAGTAATATTCATTTTATGTTCATGTTTCATGTTCATTCTAAAAATGCGTGTTGATTAAAAACCAAAAAAAAAATGTTTTCTAAATCTTTACATTTAAAACGAAATAAACAACCTGTTAAATTCCATAGATAAATTTATATGCATTAATTGCTTAACTGTAAAATAATTTCATCAGACTGAAACACAGATATTAAACATAGATATATCCTAACTGGTTTTTTCGGTATTAAATTATATTGCCAGAGCAAGATGATGTATTAGAATTTATTTATTTTTCAGTTCTAAAACAAATATTTTACCGTCATGGAAAAACAAATTATCGAAAAGATTATCTCATATAATCCCTCGAAAAGTGAAGTGAGCCAAGTAGTAAAATGGTAAAACTTTTCTATTAGGCTTTTAAGTACTAAGTCTAAATCATTTTTACTTAAATACCATTTGGCTCACTTCACCTCTCATGGACTCATATGATATGATATGTAATCTGTGTATACAGTGGAAACTAATCTTTTGCTAGACACTTAACCAACGATTTTACAGAATGGGAAATAACTTTCATGGGATAGTAAGGTATATAAAAAAACCGGGTTTCGAATTCCAATATCTCATGTCACTTGGGCTTCATATTTTTTTACACACAGACACTGTTACAGAAAATAGTAAGTTTTTAAGATTTCGACTGAAGGTGTTTGGTGGAATTTCAATATTAAATTTGAATCGTTCAAACTATGTACATTCTCACAGATTTTGTCACTACACTACAACATTCATTTACTAGGTGTCAGTTCAAGTTCATCCGTGCACTTGAACGCCTGAAGATGCCGAAAGGCGAAACCCGGGTCGTAAGTGACAAAATCTGTGAGAATTTTCATAGTTTGAACGATTCAAATTTAATAGTAAGTTTTATTTGGTGGTGGTAAGTTATTACTTACCTATTATTTGAAAATGAATCTCAGTCAAAAATCTCCACAAAATATATCAAAAATATACTATAATATGAATATGAATAGTAATCTAAATATTATTTTTTAATCTCGTTGTATCTGTAACCATGCCGGTTTTAAGTTACAATACAAATACAAATTAGTATTAATTATATAATTTGAAAATGAGTGAGAGTTGAAAAGCCCAGATTTCGAGTGTTTCTTTGAATGAAAATGTCTCTAATAAACGGGTTTTTAATATTCGAAAAGCCTGAGACATTATGACAAAGGTATTCTTATGTATCTTATTGAACTGAACACTCGATAGCTGCTAGTAATTTTGAAAGTATCGGTGTTGATTTATTTAAGCAACATACAATTTTCTTAGACACAATTATGGGAAATGGTTATGATAGAGTTCAGAACATTATCATTATTCAAAATGTGCAATTTGTAGCTTTACTATCTCTTGGAAACAAGATTAAGGGCCGCTGATACAAAGTGGCGTGCACGAGTGTGCCCTAATGGTACATTGATACCCAACACTTGGGACCACGGGAGGCTTTGAGCATATCAAAAATAGATGCGTTTCGTATAGCACATACATATATAACGGTATAATGCGGTATACGAAAGCGCCATATCGTAATGCCACAGAATAATGCTTAGACAACAGATGTGGGGTTTAGAATTCATTATTGTAGCGCTTGGCGCTAGACACTTCCGTAGGCTTAGCTGAATAATCTCTTCAGCGAAAGCTTTATGACCTTTTCTAGTTATTGAGAAAATAAAAAAAAACATTTGAACTTCGTAATTCATTTTTTAAGGACTGCGGGACAGTGTGAACTGTAAATGGTAACTGAGGATAATAATGGATAAATGTATGTATTTTACTGTAATATTTTCACACATATCGACTATGGAAAGGAAAAAGGACGTGACCCACAGCGTAGCAAATTTTACAGGAGGCACAAAAAACGTGTTTTGATGATTTTGGGCTATATGCATATTATGAAATATACACAACCTCAAAGTGCAAGGAGAATTCAAAACTGGTGTTTAATTGACATATTCTAATATTAAATAAAGAAGTTATCTAGGGGAAACCTTTTTTTCAGTCTTTATTCTTGGTTTCAATTTAAAAGCTTAATTTAGATACTATTTCGACACTTCCAGCTTACATCATTTTGATAGAACGTGTATCAAGTTTGATACATTGTGAATTGTCATCATCGAAAAAAAGCTGATTTGAAAAAAACTGTGGGTTACCCGTATTTTCCTTTCCGCAGTCGATATGTAAAACGAAATCACAATGGTTATATTGTTTAGTAAGTCTAGAAGTAACGTTTTTTACCATGTCCGCTCCCAATGTGGAGCATATGGACTTCTAATGGAGTTTATCTCAACAGAAGTGTTTTTACGAGAACTACTTGTTACTCAGTTGCTCAACCTCTCTTTTTCCAAAGAGTAGGAATAGAAGGAAAGAGCTAGGAAAGGACTAGTGGTTAGCTAATAATCTCGATACGCCACGTTTATATGATAGGATGGGTGAGAGGGGGGAATTCAAGACATTACATACATACATGCCTTTGAACAGAAATTCATAAATCGATTGGGAAATCAATTTATAAAACTGCCCGTACTGGGATTCGAACCCGTGACCTCCGTAGCGTAGCCAACGACGTTGACCACTCGACCACACAGGCGGCGTATACGCACGTATAAATCTAAGCCGAAAAATTTACAAACTAATCAAACGTCCTTTTCATTGTTTTTTAGTGGCAACCACTCCTTCTTTATTGTGCCTTTTAAGATTTTACCAAAATAAAGAATATTATTTTTTTCCGATTAATTAATATAAGAATGTCCACTCCCAATATGGACTACTAACAGAGTTTATCTCAACAAAGTATTAATACAACAACTGCTTGTTACTCAGTTGCACAACCTCTGTTTCTCAAAAAGAGTAGGATAGAAAGATATGGCTAGGAGAGGACTAGTGCGCTACGCTTCGTTTTAATGATAGGAAGAATGGAAGGGAATTTAAGACATCACATACATCCGCGCCTTCAATAGAAATCTATGCATAAATTGAAAATCAATTGATAGAAACTGTCCGTACTGGAATTCGAACACGTGACCTCCGTAACCAAAGCCAATTATATTAATAAAAACAATAATCCTTTGTACTTCATTCCACTTTATTTAATATGTCAGGACCGGTTTCGCTCATTGCGAGCATTGTCAACTGATAAGAAATATAATTTAACAATGCTATTTATACAAAATTGAAAAGTTATACACAACAGTTGCAATCGCATTCTGAATTTATGAATCTGGGATGACTTTTTAATTATATGTTAGTTGTGTTTAACATTTTAATTTTGTGTTATTTTAGAATCACTTTAATGTAATTGGCAATTTCTTTTCAATGCCAACTGTTGTGTATAACTTTTCAATTTTGTATAAATAGCATTGTTAAATTATATTTCTTATCAGTTGACAATGCTAGCAATGAGCGAAACCGGTCCTGACATATTAAATAAAGTGGAATGAAGTACAAACGATTATTGTTTTTATTAATATAATGCCTTTCCACCAAGTATTGACAGTGAACACCCTAAAAAAGCCAATTATACTGACCACTTGACCAAGCAGCCGGCAAAATACATGTAAAAATAATACTAAATAATATTTTCAACCGGACGGATTGACTTATGGTAATGTTTTTCCGGTATAAAATTAACTTTTAATAACAGTACGGTTTTCAGTTATCAATAATAAAGGAAATCGAGGTTTTTTTAAATATAGAAACATGCAGATAGCTATAAACGAATATTTATTAGATTGAGATGGTACTCTTGTTATTAAAGATAACGGAATAATAATTAATATTCTAGTACATCCCATAGTATTATATGTGATGTACTCATTGATATTAAAAATCGTGTTTTAATAAGCCCCGAGTACAATTCGTTAACGCGCATTAATATGCATACCTCTGGTGTTATTTCTCCCCCCTTTGTTGTTTTAGGATTTGTTTTCAAAAACATATCGTGTTTTTTTTCGCAATGCAGATTTCAAATATGGACCTAAGGGGAACATTTGCACCGCGGCGTAGAAAAACAATTCGGGATAACATCTCCGCCAAATAATACAAAGATCCGAATTTCCGCCCTTTGCTTTCCATATAAACGAGCGTCGTAGAAAAAAAAGGCCATTGCAAAAATAATAACCTATCTAAACAAGATTCCCACGAGGCTAACCTACCAAGATGTTCATTTAGATTGAGAAATTCGGAAAAGCTTTATTTAAATTCTCAGAAAATTATAAGCCCGAAGAATTTACAAAGCAAGCACTTTAAGTAATGATTTTAAGTCGACGTACCGACGTATTTTAAACTTGAAAAGATTTGCGGCTTTAATTAATTACACAAATAAGGACAAAAATTATACTTGCATTATAACTACCAACGGAAGTTGTTTGATAACTGATTTGATTACAGAAATATTGTAATACGTAACTTATATTAATACCATACATTATATTGGGCAATAAGTAGGGCCTTTTATCCCGGGATCCCGTCCAATTTGGTGATTGATTGTTTTTGTTTTTTCCTATCCTATCCACTTCTAACAAGAGATCGAGTAAATTCCAGTTGAGGAAATTTATTCTTACTTTATACTTAATCTTTAGAGATATTTGAATGATGTCATACATACAAGCATTGATTTTATATCCATTAGCCGAGTCTATAAGATACATTTTTTAAAACTTATGCCCGCTTTCAATGTAGAGCATATTGCATCCAAATGGAAATATCTCAAAAGAAGTTTGTTTATAAGAACATCTCTTTGCACACAGTTGCTAAAAAACTTTTTTCGAAGAGAGTAGGGATCGAAGAATAGGGACTAGAAAAAGGACTAGAGGTGAACTAATCGCTCTTGCTACGCTACGTTACTATATAATTGAAAGGGTGAGAGGTAATTTGTAGACATCACAAATGTCCATACTTTCAAACAGGAAGCGATAAATAGATTGAAAAAATGTTGTTAGTTACTGAAGCGAACGACTTTGGCCACTACGCCACAGGCCGACCCAACATATTATATTGTAATATATGGTATTTTTTTTACCATGTCCGCTCCCAATGTGTAGCATATGGAATTCTAATAGAGTTTATCTCAACAGAAGTGTTTCTACGAGTACTGCTAGTTACTCAGTTGCTCAACCTCTCTTTTTTCCAAAGAGAGTAGGAATAGAAGGATAAGGCTAGGACAGGACTAGTGGTTATCTAATCGCTCTCGATACGCCCAGTGCATAGGATAAGATGGGTGGGAGGGGGAATTTAAGACATCGCATAAATTCATGTCTTACGACACAAATTCATAAATCGATTGAAAAATCAATTTTTAAAACTGTCCGTATTGGGATTCGAGCCCGTGACCTCCGTAACTGAAGCCAACGACGTTGACCACTCAGGCGGCAAAAATAAGTTGTAATAAAATTTATGAAAAGAAATATCATACATTTTTTGATAAACACAAATGAAAATGTATAAAAAGCGATGACATTCAATAAACGGGATGTGTATCACACAAATAAAAGTCTGAAAGACAAATCCGCGTAAACAAAAACAGAATAGCGGGATTTAGCAGCGCTGCCGTGTTCCATACATCTCTCACCAGCGGACGTTCCTCGCTTTGGCGCTGCAAAACGGATTGAGTTGAAGATACGATCTACACTTCAATCATGCCTGCACTGCTATACCTCTACGGCGCTACGCCAGTGTGCCAACGCCCATCCACTTTCATACAATATTAAAGTTCCTGTGGAAACCCCCAACGCAGAGAGGGTTAACATCGAATTTTGTAGTTCAGCGTGTATTGGATGAGTAATAGCTTACGACGAATAATAATTTCCAACAACAATATTATCGTAAAATTAGTTTTGCTTACATAGAACAATGATATCAATCATAATTCTCAAATTTTAGTTAAAATACAAAACAAAAAAAGAATAAGGTAAGGGCAGCAAAGTACATGGAATCTATTACAGCATGTTCTCTACTTACACTGTTGATCAAAAAACGGCGAAAAACGAGTGATACTTAATTATCGATATGTATTTACCCTGTGAATTATATTCACAATTTCATATAATGGGATATAACAAAATATTTAAGTATATTATATAAAATCACCTTGAAGTATATTTTATTTAGTTGGTTTTCAGAGAATACATTTTCCTACATGATTCTTTTTCATTACATATCGACTGTGGAAATAAAAAAAGGCCGTAACCCACAGTTTTTCAAAACAGCTTTTTTCGATAATCACAATGTATTAAACTTGATACACGTTCTATCAAAAAGATGTAAGCCGCAAATGCCGAATAAGTATTTCAATTGAGCTTTAAAGTATGAAAAAAGATGAGCTTGCGCAAATTGAAACCGAGGACAAACGACAATTTCTTTAATTAGTATTAAGTCGATTAGTATCAGGATCTTGTGCTTCGAAGCTATACATTCCTCTATATACCATATAAAAGCCGAATTTCAATTCTTTAGTAACAAAGTCAGTTACAGAATTCATAGAAATCGACAGATGAAGCAAACTGACTGACTTTTAAATTCTCATTCGCGTATCTACGAAAAAGTGTGTTTAGAGGACCTAATGTACATATATATTTGTATTAAAATGAAAACATTGTTGTATTTTTCTTTTATGTTGAAATATTAATATCAGGTAAAAGATTTAAGCTTATTCTCAGTAAGTTATATCTGAAGGCTGGGAAAATGTAATATCTCAGAAAGCACGATTTATTTTTGAAGACCCGGGATACTTAAAAATAAACACCTCAAATTAAGAAGATATTTTCCTTTTATTTCAAAATAAACTCAAAGTGGGTATATTAAAATTTAAAAAAAAAACACGTACCTACGAAAACAGAAACGTTGAAATCATGGTTAAGCTATACACATAATTACTTAGATTTTAAATCGTTCATATTTTCTTGATTTTCTTAAATAATATTTGCCAGTGAAAATATAAGTGAAACGTCTTTTGATCTCTAGAGAAGTTATTTTAGGCTTATTTATACTGTTGACAATAAGTATAACGTATATTGTGTAAATTGTTTATAAGTATGTTGTACTAATAACGTCTTCAGTAATAATATTTTTTAGCTAATTAATTTGAAAAAGATACATTTTCAAATAAAAGAAAATAGAAAGTTTTTATGTCCATTGAGAAAACGTAGATAATTTTTATGTTGAATTCGTAAGCATTTAAATATACCACTACCAAAAAGCAACATTGAAATAAAATTGAATATTAATATAAGTATGACAACCTATTGCTGAAAAGTAAAAGCAACACTGAAATATTCTAATTAAAATAAAAATGCACCATTTAAAAAATCTTTCTTTTAAAATTATTGATATTGCCCTGTATTTTCTAAGCATCAGTAAGATTAGAAGAATAAATAAATAAAAATAATAGTTGATTGAAACAAATATCATCTTTTATCATGCATCGTAAAAGAAACTAAATAAAATCATAATTGACTATTTAAAAGTACAACACGAACCTTAATTAAATTTCAATCATTACAAAACTAGTATTTTCAATTTTTTTCACTGTTGATTTAAGATAGCAATATTTAGAATATATACTATGTATACATTTTCAACTGATAGTTTTTAATACATAATAAAAACATATTTATAAACATTTTAATGTATTGTATTTCTTCTGTGACACGTATCTTATTTATGTGAAAAGCTTTTTCAAATATAACATACGATAAGGTAGGGACGCAGAACTGTTCCTGAGATTTTTATTATCAAGAAGTTTAAAATATTTGATATTTCATTGATTTTATATGATTTTTCAAACAACAGTGGTAAGTGAAACAGCTAAAGAAAATATTACAAAACCGATTCAATAGTAAGGTATTTTACCACTTTAGTCAGTATAATTTATTTCACTTTCAAAACTGTAAGCAATAATTAATCTAAATGGGGCATGAGAATTACGCAAACGAATTTTATTTCTTTCGTAAACTTATAAATTCGATTACAAAATAGTGAATTAAATTAGGGTTAATAGTTATACAAAATCTTGGAAGAGTTTAGATGTTGTTTGGGGGCGTAAGCGAGCCGCATTGCCCCCTTCGTGGTAGGAAGTAGATAAATATTATAACAGGTGGGGAAAAATTTTGTAGTTAACCCGCAAGTTTCATAATGTATACGAAGCTGTGCAGAATGGGCTCTTCGCAGTGGCGCCGCCAGCGGGGGATCGCTAGATAAAATGGCTTTAAATCACATGTTTTTACCGTACGCTTTTCCAAAATAATCGTTTAATTATTACATAAATAATATTATCAAGCAGCTGGCTGCTTGGTCGAATGGTAAACATCATTAACTTAGAACATGGAAGACATGAATTCGAATCTCAGTAAGGACAGTTTTTAAAAAATATTTTCAATCGAAGGTATGAATATAAAATATGACTTTTTGTATTCCCCCTTTCTACCCATTTAATCATAAAAACGAGTCGTAACGGAAGCGTTTATCTAACCACTAATTCTGTCGTAGCACTTCACTTCTCTCTCAAAAAAGAGAGATTGAGTAACTACGTAATAAATAGTTTCAACAGAAACTTGTCTGTTGTTGATATACACCATTAAGAGTCCATGTGCTCCAGATTGGGAGCCCACATGGTAAAAAATAAAATGGTCAGAATTTAAATCAATTTTAGGTCAGAATAAAAATATAATACGGTCAGAATATTTTATAACCATTTTGGTTAGGTTAGGTTAGGTTTTTTTTTAATTTCATTTAAATTATGACTATTTATTCTGACCGATAAATTATGACCATTAATTATAAATTCTTAACGGAAAAATACGAGCCAAAAATGTGTATATTACCACAAATATTGAATCAATTAATATTACATGATTGTAGGACACTGGTGAAATTAAAGACTTCCTGAGAAGAAGATACCACTAAAGTAAAATTATGGATGTTATCATAATCATTCAAAAATATTCAACGAATATTGTTTTACTTTTAATGCAACGCTGACAAATGTGTATTTAAGTAGTTTGTCATTTAGATATAAAATTTACGTACGGCTGACTTGACTGAGAATATAATCGTTCGATTTAAGTGATGGTAAAATAAAACAGTATCATAGTAAACAATCACATGCTATTTAAAAACGGTAGGGCTTCAAATCTTGGGATCCCAACCAATTCGGAAATACCTTAATCCCGGAATCGTCAAAGCTCCTATAATAGAGCTAAAAAAAAGAAGGTTAACAGGGCAAACCTATAGCTAAAAAACAAATGGTTCGCCAGCAATGGCTTTAAACTCAAGTATACATTTATTTGTTATATAAACACGAAACATTCATTTACTAAGCGTCAGTTCAAGTTCATCCGTGCACTTGAACGCTTGAAGATGCCGAAAAGCGAAACCCGGGTCGTTAGTGACAAAATGTGTGTGAATGTACATGGTTTGAACGATTTAAGTTTAAATGTTTCTGACTTTAGAATTATTCTGGGATCTGTCAATTCGACTTTTACTCAAATGGTGGGCTAAGCGAAAAAAATGTCTTCGAGTTCAGGATAATAGTGGTATCTGTTAATTAGAAACCTTTTTCACAAATGATCTCAAGCAACTGCGGTTTATGAAAATGATCAATTCCGGAATCCAGGATTCGGAAAAAAAGGTCCGAGATTGGATGCCCTAGATACGGCATATCATGTATCATATCTAACATATAAAAATGAATGTTTGTTTGTTCGTACTCTATGGACTGCCAAACCGCTGATCCGATTACATTAAAATTTTGACAAAACTTTTGCTTGCACTTCCGGGAAGGTTATAGGCATAGTAAAATTTAGTTTCGGCTTTCGCCATCGTCAGAACTTTCTAGTATTTCTGACGATGGCAAAAGCCGAAATAGCTATCAACGCATAAAAATTATTAAAAACTGTAGAACTAAAATACTTTGATATTTTTACTCTCTGATAATGGAGTTTTACCAAGTAAATGACAAATCAATTCATTGTAGAATTAACTTACAGTAAGTCTTATATATAAAAAAAATAGTGTTTGTATGTCAGCCATACAGTTCAATTTGACAAAGTATGCTTGAACTTGCGCGAAGGTTATAGTACAATTAACTTACAGTAGTTGGCGAGTGTGTCGTACCATGTTGGATTGCCAGTAAACGTCAAACAGACAGAAAAGGAAAACATGCACTTTAATAAACACAATTAAAACACTTTCTTTCTTTGAGTGGCATTATATTATAATAATTCAGATAAATATGTACACCAGTGATATGGCGTATAATAATACGCATCGCAGTTGTTATCCCACAAAGTACGATTGTTAGTAGAAGTTTAACTCTGATACTCGTACTTCAAAAATATTCGGCGGCTCTAAGTGATTACTAGACATATAACGCTTCTTCTTAAAGTAGTTCTCGTATATACAATAATAATAATAAAAATTCAAGGCTGTGGAAACGAAACCAAAGGAAACTTAATTAAGATAATAATTGAGTAATAATACGGTTAATTATTCTAAATATGTATATCTTAGCTTCCTCAAGTTTAATGGTAATTCTATGAAACTTTTACGTTCTAAGATATCATCTGTATAATATGCCGATATTGTATAGCAGTGACTGACAAACTTTTTTACTTCACGGCACACTGTTGAATGTATTTTTTTCCGCGGCACACCAAATAAAAATGCATTGAAAAAGTAAACGTACCTTATTAATATGAATTTATAAATTTTTGATGTAGGTTACATTTCTAAAAATATTTTATCATCATATATGTCCATATCTGGTAATAATTTTAATAATGAGATGAATGGAAATGATTGTAGGAAGAATTTTTTCAAAGTGTTTATCTAAATTGGGTTAACAAATACTCCTTATCTACCATATGTAAACGCTCTAGTTATTTTATTTCCATGTGTGCTGAAAAGCTAAAATCACAGACAGACGATCCAATCGGCAACAGAGATTGAATTGCTGTTGTAGTTATTCGAAGATATTGACTCCATAGCGATATCCAAAATGCTGACAAGCTACCTTAGAAAATAAGGCTTTGTACACGAAGCCATTTTTTTAGATCTATTAAAATTTCCTCCTCTGTTGGTGTCGGGTGTATACTGTCGAACCTCACGAATGATTGATGACCCACTGGTACATTTGATAATAAAGTGATTAAAAAGAAGACAATGGACAAACGTGATAAATATTTATCTCAGTCTGTAGGTGTTAAATTTATTTAAAATTGAAGAAAATTTAATTGAGTAAGCTTTATTTAAAATGAAAAGTTTTGAGGTTTCTTCCTTCGCGGCACAACTGAGACTTCTTGCGGCACACAGTTTGGCAGACACTATTGTAGAGTATAATTGAACGAAACGTTAAACCAATATTTCAGGATTGAATCGATCACGGCGTGTACCTCTTTTACAATACTTGGTATTATTCTAATTTAAGATTTCGACTGAAGTCGATTTGAACGATTCAAATTTAATGGTATTTTATACATTTTAAAATTTTCGCCCGAATTCATCAAATAAAACTTTGTATACAGCGATCTCCGTTGTGTGTGTGCTTAATTGTAGGAATACAGTGGAACCCCCAATTACAGTACTCCGAATAACGCGCTGGCTTGAAATATTCGCCAAAAATCCCCTAATTTCACTGTCGCATTCCATTGTCGTTGCTACGAGACGGTCGTCTGTGCGGTGCATACAGTCAAATGTTGGCTAGCGTGTATTAAATAACATGCCAGGTCATACACGCATAGCCGAGCGACTGTCTATGTGTTGGATTTTGGCGCACTATGGATTTTATTACTTAGTAACTAAATATTTCGTCGATATTTTTTTTTTGCAAAACTAAGGGTAATCTTAGTTTTGCATTTTTCGCGGACAAAACCAAATCCGTCGTATGGGATTCACTCCCTAAATTACACTACCTCAAATAACACGGTCCCGACTTTGGTGTAAATGGTGGTTTTACTGTACAGGTGTTCAAAATTGATTATAGTGAGATTATAATAAAAACATACTGCCGTACTTGGATGTGTTGTCAGGATAGCATTTGACAATTAGTAAGGATGATGATTTGCCTAATAGTACATACTAGCACACGCCCAAACAAACCTAATTCCTATTATGACGTTCATAAAACGCCGTCTAACTGTCATAACGGTCTACGCCGTAGAGCTACGCCGTCGGGGTGACGCACTGAGAAACCCTTCATATATGAGCGGCGGTCAAAAGGAACCGTGATCCGGAATACTAATTTTAGTTGACATGGATCTGACACAGATTAAACAAACTATATGTTAATTTCAAACTGGACCCTTCCGTCGACGATAATAGCCCAAGCCTTATTTATACAAATAACACTTTTTACAAAATACTGATGGAGTTGTATACATATATTTCCATTGTTTTTTTTAAGCTATGTCAGGTGCTAAAGTAGACCCATTATGGAAAAAAACGGTGGGTATCCAACTAAGCTCGTAAGTCACAAAAAACGAAAATGAGATTGCCCCCTCGAAGCTTACCGTATTCAACACGTTATATAAAAATAGCTTTCGCTCAACATTCGCAAAAAAATGTTAGATACAGATTGATGTAGACTTTTGTATGCTGTAAATAAATAAATCGTTTATTCTTGACAAAAATAGAATAATACTATGTGCACATGTTTAATACAAACAATAGTATGAATTATATTTTCACGTACAAATCGTATAGTGAGACAATTATATTGTAACGCCTTCTGTGTTAAGAATTAACGAGATTTGGATACTGTTTGGCAATAAACATTAATTACACCAAGTGTTGTGAAAAAAGACAAACAAAAAGCAAACCATGGTTCAAAAATATGTCTTGTCATAATGAATGACTTTATTTTTTATTGTATGTATTTAACTCGCATTTTTTCCGTCCAATACAACTATTATACAACTTTTGTCTGTACTAGCCATTTGGCTAGGGTGACATTTTTGCGTCAAGTGATGTGATACATAAACGCAAAATGTTGCACGACATTGTTCCCGAGACATGAACGTAGATGTAGATCTTCTTGTCCCGCGACATTTGTCTCCTGATGTATTCATAGCATTATATAAATGGAACATTATTCAAATGCATCCAGGCTTAGAATCAGTGAATATTAATTCAGGAACATTATTCAAATGCATTAGGCTTAGAATCACAAAATAATGCTTGTGGTGAAGGAGTATTAGTCACGCGTGTTGTATTTATGCACATAGATATAAATATAATTATTTTGAACGATAAATTAATAGTTTATCTTTAGATATAGTATTATTTTTGTTATGGTCTCATTTCTACACTTGGCCGAGCCGCTGTCTACAAACTCAATTTTCATACAAACGGCCACAAATATCCAGCAAATATTATTACATACGCTCATCCTTTGTGAATTTCACGTTCTTAAGATTTCACACGCAAAAGTATAATTAACTCGCTCACTCGAAATCACATTCATTTCCTTATTTATATCATTCTCTAGGCCAAATCTGTGTAACACGGTTGAACTAAACATCTTGTTACTTCGACACATTTCACCGATCCACACTCAACTCTACCCTTTAAAATTCTATCATTAACTTAATAACCATCGCTTACTGTAAATTAAATCGTTAACAAAGTTATTCATACAAAATTGTACAAGAATTAGTCTTACTTAATTTTGTCTACCAATGTTTTTGATAGTAACGACATAAAAATACAGTAATATATCGAATAGTAAACGGCAGAAAATCATAAGTGATATTTTATAAATTTTACAGAAGAGCGTTTTTATAACGGCTCGTATTTTTCTGGTTAGAATTTAAATAACATTGGTCAGAATTTATATTAAATGGTCATAATATATCGGTTAAAATAAATAGTCATAATTTAAATGAAATTAAAAAACCTAACCTAACCTTCTAACCAAAATTGTTATTAAATATTCTGACCGTATAATATTTTTATTTTGACCGTTAATATATATTGTATTCTGACTAATGACAAAATTTATTTAAATTCTAACCATTTAATTTGATTCCTTTTATAAATTTCTTTCGTAATAAGGTCGTAAAAAGAAATTATAATTGACTAAATATTACTTATAGCTTATAGTTCTGACGATGGCGAAAGCCAAAATAGTTATTAACTAATAAATATAAAAACTGTAGAACTAAATACTTGCTATTTTTACCCCATTACTTATAGCATTTAAGGCATTATTTTTGGATTATGGGTCGGTATGTACATTCGACAAAACTTTATATAATTTAAGATAGCTGAAAAAGATAAGTACGTTAAAAGTAAATGCTAAAATGAAATTAATTATGAAATATTTGTATGCATAGACTAGTAATGTCTCCTCCCCAGTTATTTTATTCTCGTTATAAATCTTTCATTCAGGCTGTTTTCCACCCTATTCTCGCTACCCTCATATCCGCTGGAATTAAACAAATTTAATACTGATGAATCAAACACCGCGTGCACACCAATTATAACTTATCACAGAGTAAAGTCTAGCTGCTGCAGATCGCACCAACAATGAACCAGCAAGTGAAACAAAACGACGCCGACGCTTAAGTTACTCAGTGAGACGCCTGAATGATTAAAAGCGTCCGTCGGCCGGTTAGACGCACGCCCCATTATTATTTGGGCCCTTCCGCAGAATTTAAGGGTCAATTATTTAGTGTTTAGCCCGCGCCCCCGTGTTCAGCGCCCTCCCCCCGCCAACCTCCTCTTCAAACACAAATCGTGGAGTATAGTGTAGCAGTGTGTTTCATCAAATATTTTCTCCTTTAATCAATTTATATTCAGTGCCTTACCTACGTTCTTGGATCGCATTCGGTGTGACGGTTGATTACTGTGATATGGATTATTATTAAAACACTTTATTTTATTCAATAATGTTTCACTTTATTCTTAAACATATCGACTGTGGAAAGGAAAAATAACGTAACTCACAAAAGCAAATTTTACGGAAGGCACAAAAAACGTGTTTTGATGGTTTTGGGCCATATGCAAATTATGAAATATACACAACCTTAAAGTGCACGGAGACTACTAAACTGGTGTTAAATTGACATAATCTAATATTAATTAAAGAAATTGTCTACGAAAAACCTTTTTTTCAGTCTTTTTCTTGGTTTCAATTTTCACAAGCTCATCTTTTTTTCAAACATAAAAGCAAAATTTAGATACTAATTCGACATTTGAGCTTACATTCTTTTGATAGAATGTTTATCAAGTTTGATACATTGTGATTTTCGAAAAAAAGCTGTTTTGAAAAAAACTGTTTTTACCTCCTTTTTCCTTTCTACATTCGATATGGTTTGTGCAACTGTATTATAAATCACTAAATCTATCAATTATCAGAACACAAAGAAATATTGATATGTTAAACTGAGCTATTTGACCATTCGTTTTGTCCATCGAAAGGTTATTGTTACATTCAAATTATATACAATATTGAGTGCAAGTAAATAGGACGAATTGTAATAAAAATAATAAAACGTTTTTAGTAGTTTTTCCTCATAAAATTTATTTGATCGGGACCGGTTTCGCTCATGGTGAGCATTGTCAACTGATGATAAATTCTAATAAATTTTATGTGGAAAAAGTACTAAAAATGCTTTATTATTTTGCCATTCCACCAAGTATTGACAGTAAACACCTTGAAAGGACGAATTGTATTTAATGCCTGTCAGGGGCAATCAACATTGCACAGTGGTTGATGTTGTGTATATATAACAACTGATTTGAATTTTGTACTTTTCCATGAGTTTTGTCGCTAACGACCCGGGTTTCGCCTTTTGGCATCTTCAGGCATTCCAAGTGCACGGATGTACTTGAACTGACGCGTAGTAAGCAGTTTGTATCGTTTATATACAAAAATATAAGTAGATCACTAAGTTAAAAGGCTATTAAAATGTAAATTAGCGAAAATTGAATGTATACAATTTTCAATGAATTAAGTGGGTTTGTTATAATTATGAGAATTTTTTGAAAATATTAATGACCAGATAATAACATAGGAATGTTTAAAATAAATCTAGGGCTTTATCCGACCTATTATTAATGAGTTGATTTGTTTTTAAGCCTTTGAATTAATATTTAATGATAGCAAGTGCTTGAATTATTAATAAAATTACAATTATTTAAAAGGGGTACAGCAATGGAGAATTTGGTAGATAAAATTGCTCGTTTAAAATTGGAAAACTGTTGAGCTGAGCTCGATTAATCTCTAAGATTTCTTGGTAAAATAAGTTAAACTCGCCCCTGTTAGCATGTAACAAATCAATACCTGAGTCAAAATTATACGTATGGTTTTCAAGAATTAAATGGTTGGCAAAGGTGGAGGTATCTTTTTTTAAGCGAAAAGCGGCTAAATGCTTTAATAATATTTATTTAAAAACAACTAAAAATGGAATTAGTACAAAAGAGTGTTTATGATAATACTAAAAGTATAAATTAAAACGCAATACCCATTAAAAGTTAAAATCTGAATCAGCCATACTTAATCTGCGACCCAAACAGATTTTATGTGGGGCCCATAACAATCACAGTCACTATATTCTTTTTCAAATATCTGGTATTGTTCGCAAAAAAATACGTAAAATACGTAAACGATTGAGTATTATGGATACATTTGTATTTTAGTGTTATGTCTCTTTATATAGTATGTAAAGTATATGGTATATTTACGTATAACTATTAATATGCTGCGGCACACGCAATGTAGAAAAAATCGACATGCGGCTCAAACGAACAAAAGGTTGATTATCGTTGATCTAGATATTGATACACGTTTGTTTATTCAATATGATGATGAATTTTTAAGGGAAAAAATTAAATGGTCAGAATTTAAATCAATTTTTGGTCAGAATAAAAATATTATACGGTCAGAATATTTTAAAAGCATTTTGGTTAGGTTAGGTAAGGTTTTTTTTTAAATTTAATTTAAATTATGAATTTTTATTCTGACCGATATATTATGACCATTTAATATAAATTCTGTCCAATATTATATACACTCTGACCGGAAAAATACGAGCCAATTTTTAATTACATTTTTTAATTATGAGCAGTTACGTATTCACATATAAATATTTTAATACCTTTCCTAATAATTAAAAAAATATGAAAAAAAAAAAACAAAAACCTCTTATATAATCTTGCGTGGTGATTATTTTGCGGACGCGTTTTTGTACATCCAATTCCAAATATGATTGTTACCAACTGTAAATTTTAACGAGCACTCTTTAAATATTTAGAATCTTTATGTATTCTAGCCCCGGCGGAGGGTTAGCAACAAAACGAGTGTTCCAGCATTCATGGCTGAAGATTGAAGTGTGTCCTCCGTGATGTGTGGGCGGGAGGACGGGTAACTAGCGTAGACCCCGGTAGCCTTCCATCCCTTAATGGCGGTGCGAACGTGTTTTTGTGCGAAATAATAATGCGAGAGTTTAACACGAATAATGAACACACTCGTGTAAAGCTAGCTACCAGCGCAAAGCGTGTATAGTGGGATTCGTGCGGTCAGCCTGTATTGTTAACATAAAGGTTAATATGTATAAAAATTTCCATTACATCAGGCATCAGACTGTAATAAAGGTCACGATTAGGGTGATTGAAATCTATCTACACTACACACGTCATGAATAAATGTAAAATAAAATAACTTAGATTATTGCACGTATTGTGTAACAAAATGTGACACGTGTTTCGCCTCTTTCAGAGGCATCATCAGACGACTAATTTCGCAAATGCTTGCTTAAGTCCGAACGATTTTAATATTACTATTCTGACATACTATAATAAAAAACAAATAAAAATGGGAGACAAGGAGGGGATGGTAGAAAAACAAACAAACGATAATGGTAAAACATTTTGTTACACAATACGTGGAATAATCTAAATTAATTTTTATATTAAAATGAACTTCCAAAAAGTTACCGCCGAATCCATTGAATGTATGAATAAATGTGTTATGCAGCGTTTATTGATAATCATTGATTTAACGTCTGAATTGAAAGATATGTATATCGACTGTGAAAAGGAAGAAGGGTGTAACTAGGGTGTCCAATCCTTTGATTGATTAACTTTCAATCCCGGGATCCTGGGTTTGGGCACTCAACGTGAAATCGTGTATAATTTGAAAGTTTTGGTGAGTCGTTTTTTTTAGATCACCGAGAAATTTGAAATTCTCAATTCTCTTTACTTTTTCCCCAGATTATCCCCATAACTCGTTTTTTTTTTAGCTTACCGACGAATTTGAATCTTCAATTCAAAAATCCTATCAATTTTCGGGATTTGCACAAAATTTCTCAATCCCGGGATTTCGGGATCAGAAAATCGGACGGGATCCCGGGATAAGATGCCCTAGACGCAACCCACACATAACGCATTTTACAAAAGACACAAAAAATGCTTTTTGATGATTTTAGGTCAAAGACAAAATATGAAATATATACAACCTTGAAGTGCACGGAGACTAATAAACTGGTTTTTAATTGACTTTATCTAATATTGATTTAATTCATTTTACAAAATATTATTTTTTTAAGTCTGTTTTCATGATCACAATTTTCGCAGGCCCTTATTTTTTCAAACTTAAAAACTTAAATAAGATACTTATTCGACATTTCCAGCTTACATCCTTTTGATAAAACGTGTATGAATTTGTATACATAGTGATAATAGAAAAAAGCTGTTTTGAAAAAGGTGTGGGTTACGTTTTTTGCCTATTCCACAGTCGATATAATAATATATATTCAGCAAAGAAAAACACTTGCATTAAGACACCGTTTATTTGAAAGGATAAAAAGAGACTAGTTTTATTGAACGAATTGGCATTTATTTGTAGAACTCCATTGAAATAAGGTAAAAATAAAGTATTTTATTTCTACAAATATCATTTTTACAATGTTTATAACTAGTCGGCGTATGCCTTTAAAAGAACTATGTTTAAACTTACTACTTAGAGTTACTTAAAGTTACTTACAATAACTCAGCTATATATACGCCGAAATATATATCAACATTATATAAAAAAATATTTGTAGAACTTAGATACTATTTATTCATCTTATTGGATACTAGTTTTCAAAAAATAAACCACTATTTTGTACTAATTCCTTTCTCTTTTATTTTACATGATTAGGACACGTTCCACTCATGACAAGCATTTTTTACTTAATGCTATTTATACAGAAAGTTAAATTACCAGAATGTAGTAAAGAATTAGTAACCAAATTAAAGAATTACGTTTAAGAATCTATAAAACAGATTTCAACTTCAACAAAACAAGCATTACAAAAAAATATATGGTACAGAAAACAATCTTATATTTCAATGCAAATAATATGTTCGTAATGTTAAGTTGCTTGTAAGGAAATGAATAAGTTAAGTATTACGTTCACACAGTATGCTAGAGCATCATTACATATTTCAAAATATTTTTCTACCAACTCCCATGTGCCTATTAAAACTTCTTCGTCGAACGAAAGGTCGTGTAGTTTATCTTGTTAATAGCTTCATCTTAACCTCAGACTGAGAAATATTTCTTCATAAATATTATAATTTTACCACTACGAAATGTAAGCGTAAAGTATTACAACAATGTTACCAGCGGTGGGTTTGAGGGGGCTCGGAGAGGCTCGCGCGAGCCCCTTGTTAATTTAAGAGAAAACAATATTCTCATATCAAATTAGTATTTAACTGCAATTTCTGACTTATATAATATATTAGCTACGACAGCTTCAGTATACACAATAATACATTTTAGCTATTTAGATTGATAAGTTTACGGTGAAATGCGTAGTCTTAAGAAAGCAATCGATTGTTTTCTTAAATAAGCAATACTTATATTGCATATAATTGCATAGGAGTGATAAAAATTCACTCCTTCCCCAAAACACCAAAAATCGCTTTGAGATTAAGCGAGCTCCTTGTTAGCGTATTGTCAGCCCACCGCTGAATGTTACTATGATGCAGGCAACCCGAAGCGTTTAATTTTATTAACACTTCCATGCTCATGATGCGTTCATAGCTAGTTGAGCCATTAAATCATTCAAGTATTTTAAGCACTTATAAATAAAATGAGGGTGAAAATTAGACCTAGAATATATTTTCAAGCATATATACATTTTTAAAATTATTTTTTAACTTCTTACTTAGGTTTAAATACTGTCAATAAACAGTGAAACTGAGATGCCATCATAGCAGTGAACGTGATTTTTTAGGATGGCATGTTACGGGTTAATCGTCATCAAAATACATTAGGTCGCATAACTTGCCTCATAGAAGTGTTTCAAAATATTGGCTTTAATTAATGTTTTTAACATTTTTAAAAGTGACATATTTTTAACAGCTCAATCAAATACGTATAACGAAATTTTAATTTATAAATATACTATTAAACAGGAAAAAATATACAAATATTATATATATACGAGCATTATTATAATAATATATAATATTAATTTCAATTCGATATAACTTTGTTATAACATTTGTTGGGTTACAAAAAGTGACACGTGTTTTGCTACTTTGAGAAGCCAACATCACATGTAAAATCGGAAGATTAAAATAAAAGTCGGGGTTTGTACTTTTCTTATGAAATTAGTGAAGAGGTAAAATACAATATTTGATAGTACTATATAATTATAAATTATTAAAAAGTATAACTAATTATAAATTTTATTATGACGATCTGCGTCCAGTAGATAAAGACAAACCCCCATTTTTATTTTGTAATTTATAATTTAATAATTAAAATCAATTTTTAGTTTATTTGTAAATCTTACGATGTTGTCTGATGATGATTCTCAAATCTGATGATGACTCGTGTCACATTTTACTTATCAAATTTGATTTTATATGAAAAATGAATTCACAAAAAGTTACCACCGAATCCATTGAAAATTTAACAGGATGCAATTTGTCTGAAAAATTTCAAAACGATCAAATTTTCACTATAGGAGTTTAGTCGTTTGAAATTTCTTTATAAGTACTATTTTTCTTTGTAAAAAAAACTAACCTTAATAGTGAAAATCTACTTTCTTATCCGAACATTTGTAATTACTACTTATTTTCAAATGAAAAATTTTCGTGTCTTTAATTTTGTTAATTTACGTTGACTTATCAAAATATATGATGGGCGATATTTACAATCTGGAATCAATAGAATCGTGGGATTCTGATATGAAACCGCGAAATTTTCAAAATAAAGAAATTAAGGAAACGATAGCAATAAAAAAGAAGTTGAACAATAGACAAACGCAACACGATTATATTTTTTTTTCTAAGATCGTAAAAAGTATGTAGTTTTGTATGAGAATCGTATTCAAATCTTATGAAAATGTTACTATTGTATATACGGAGTTAACAATTTTGGACGTGGATGAATCAGCACACATATTACGAAACATGGGATTTCGGGTGAGTAGTATAAATTTAGAGAATTTGCCAAGATTAATGAATAGCGCTAGCAGCTAGTTAAGTGATGGCAAACCCGTGACCGATGTGATATTTTCTATATACGTAAAAATAATTTTATTTACATTTTAAAAAACATTCCATTCGTTTTTAAATACCGATCACAATATGGTGAAAGTTTCAAAATATTATGATAACTACAATTAAAATATTGATAAAAAAAATATAAACGATACTTGTTACAAGATATCAGCGTTAAAGAAAAAAGATAGATAATATTATGTAGTATATTTTGTCTAGCTAAAAAAATGTTGGTAACAAGATTTCTATTTCGACAATGACTCGCTTGCCAAAAATGGTCAGCCATCGCTGTTCTGTTTATAGGAAAATAGTTGTGTACGGGAAATCCACAGAAATGACCGATACTGGGAAGGTACTATAAATCTTGCAAAAGCCTGATTTCGAAATGCCGCCAAACAGTAAATACAAAATGGCTCAATTCCAGAAATTTTTGAAATACGCGTTTAATTTAGTAGCGACAAGGGATGTTGTTGAACGCAAAATGGGTATACTGATTTGCAAGGGTAAAAAATGAGAATATGAAAAAAGGGTAGACAATAATTGTGAAGGTAAATGGAAATATTTATAAAATTTCATACATTAAAATTAATTAAAAATATGTATAAGATCAATATGAAATTAAATTTGAAAAATTATAAGAACATTCATTTCTCTTGAAATAAGTAGTAGATGGTGTATTATTCAAAGAAATTCTCATTTTATTCAAAATAATGGACACAACAAGATTTAGTGAAATAATTTGAAATTAGTTCAAACCTACATATTTTGGAAAATATTATTTCACTATAGTATTTTTTTAACGTGAGTGAGGTAAACTGTAAGATTGGACATAGTTCTGTCTTCTGTCTGATGAAGGCATATGGCGAAATAGCTATCAACTATATATCGACTGTGGAAAGGAAAAAGGACGTAACCCACACATAGCAAATTTTACAGGAGGCACAAAAACGTGTTTTGACGATTTTAGGCCATATGCAAATTACGAAATATCTACAAGCTTGAAGTGCACGGATACTACTAAACTGGTGTTAAATTGACATAATCTAATATTAATTAAAGAAATTGTCTACTAACAACCTTTATTTAAGTATTTCTTCTTGGGTTCGATTTTCACAAGCTCATATTTTTCAAACTTAAAAGCTAAATTTAGATACTAATTCAGCATTTGCAGCGTACATCTTTTTGATAGAACGTGTATCAAGTTGGATACATTGTGATTATTGGAAAAAGCTGTTTTGAAAAAACTGTGGGTTACGTCCTTTTTCCTTTCCACAGTCGATATGTATATAAAATAGTATTTCTAGTTTCGAGTAGTAATCGAGTGCTACCAAGTAAATGCCAATTCAATTAATAAAATAAAAATGCTGTAAAATATTTAATACTTTTACAATTATATATTACTGAAAAACAATTTAATCGAATGATCAAAAAAATGAATTATGAAACTCACTAAACTAAGTGAATACATTTATTACCTCGAATATATGTTTTACCTATTAAAAAGAGTTGTTTCACTTTTATTAATATTCAGTAATATTTTACAATACAAATAAAATATATATCTATCAATATACGACAAAATAAATCCCAAATTTTGTATGAGTTGAAATATGAATGCAAAGCCCATTTCATTATTGAAGTTTAATTCTACTACAATAGAATGCTGCATTATTACGAACATTTTTCTCTATGAAGCGCATTAATGGAAAGCATTGTCATTAATTTACACGTCAATAAAGTTCCACGTGCATTCGTAATTTATTTGTATGCGAATTCCATAGGGGTTTGTTAATGAATATGCAACATCGATCCATCTCCATCGAAATAACAAAGGACCTAAGTTCATCGGATGACGCTAAAAGGGGCGAGTTTATATCTCCGTTCTGGCATTATTGAAGTTCACTTAATGGGTGGTGCCATGTTTGGTCGGCGGAGATTTATTGATTTAGGTCGCAAATATTTAATTGAATGACCCCTTCCTCTCTCAAGCGAGCTGTTGAAATATTACATTTTGTTTTAAAAGGTTTGGATTTGGTAATAGGCAAACATAATGTATATGCCTACATCAAATACTGTGACACGACGAGCGCTGTTTGTCTCGCTTAAATACACTATTAATTGAAAATTGGTCGCCGTATTATTTTCGTGAATTGTCCGCGGATTCATACGAATTCAATCGTTTTGCATAAAACATTTCTAAGAAGAAAACTGTTCTATAAAAATATGTATGCCACATATACTTAATATAAATTACACCAGGATCTGTATTGTTTTCTTTTTCTGTACTTAATATGAATATTATATTTTTCAAATGCATGGCGCATTTTCATCAGCTGTAATGTCATGTTTTGTCGTAATATTAAAATAAATTTATATGTTATGTATACTGATTAGAAAATATAAAATACACCAGAAATAACATTCAAATTCATGAAGAATTTAGACAAAGTTACCTTGATCTAACCAAAATCATTTATTATTAATAATTATGTTCGACACTATTTTCCAGCGTGTAAGTTTTTTAAACGCATTAAAAATATTGATCAAAACACAATATTCCTTAGTACTTTATTTCAACTTGATTTAAAAAGGTCATGACCAGTTTCGCTCATGGCGAGCATTGTCAACTGATATGAAATATAATTTAACAGTGCCAACCAAAATTTAATTTTCAAATGATCAGTAATATTATTAATACTTTCGATGGTTTCGGCGGTAACTTTGTGGAAATTCACAGTTAGTAACACAATACGTGGAATAATCAAAGTTAATTTAAATTTTCTATTAGTAATATTATTATTATTAGCGCCTGTGTGGTCGAGTGGTCAACGGTGTTGGCTTCGGCTACAGAGGGCCCGGGTTCAAATCCCGGTACGGACAGTTTTATAAATTGATTTTTCAATCGATTTATGAATTTCTGTTCAAAGGCATGGATGTATGTGATGTCTTGAATTCCCCCCTCTCACCTTTCCTATCCTATGAACGGGGCGTATCGACAGCGATTAGCTTACCACTAATCCTGTCCTAGCCTTATCCTTCTATCCCTACTCTCTTTGGAAAAAGAGAGGTTGAGCAACTGAGTAACAAGCAGTTATCGTAGAAACACTTCTGTTGAGATAAACTCCATTAGGAGTCCATATGCTCCACATTGGGAGCGGACATGGTTAAAAAAAATATATATTAATAAAGCAGTAAACTTCTAATTGAATGCATGAATGTGAGATTTTACACTGTACTCCCTAATGTTCTGTTTCAGAAGCCCCTCAGGCTTCCCTCCCCCAGTTACACCATTTCAAGAAATCATTTTGCAAATACCTCATAATACATTTATGAGCGCCATAGCTATCCATCCAGTCGCCCCATTAGTCTTTCCCGGATTTTTTTTTATCTCAAAAGAATTTTCTCCAAGATTTCAATAAAATAGCGTTATTTTCTGTTGCATCGAACTTGCTTTGCGAAATGAACTTTCTGGTTCTCTTAACAAAGGGGCTGTAAAGCGTTGGATGTGCTTTATTCTTTATTCCTAAGAGACAAGAGTCGCTTTCTTTTACTCTTACACGATTTATCGTAGCAGCAGTTATCGTAGAAACACTTCTGTTGAGATAAACTCCATTAGGAGTCCATATGCTCCACATTGGGAGCGGACATGGTTAAAAAAAAAAAAAAATATTATTATTTACATTTTGTGTCCTTTTAATAACATAACAAAAATAAGCATTCGACGTAATTAGGGTATCCAATCCCGGAGCACTTTCCAATCCCAGGATTGAGATTAGCTCACCGGGGAATTTGAAATCCTCAATTCGCTATACTTTTTTCCGGGATTATCTCCAAACCTCGTTTTTTTTTTTTTAGCTTACCGAGGAATTTAAAATCTTTAATTTGACAATTTCGTGTCAATTTTCGGGATTTGCTCAAAATTTCTCAATCCCGGGATAACGGTCGTGTCAATCCCGACCGGGATTGGATGCCCTAGACGTAATGTTCCTATTTTCTTTTATACATAAAAGTAAGATGAAGAACGTCTTTTTAGAATGAAAAAAAAACGGTTGCAACAACTGGTTCGTACACACAGTGATTTAAAAAAAGGAATCCTTGCGAAGATTTCTGAGATAAGACGCTCAAAGTATTATCGATTTCCATGAGAAGAAAAAAGAACAGATGTGACTCGAATGATTTGTTAACTCGAAGCCTATGTATCCGCATTGCTTATAATATAACTTATGTATGCCATCCAGACGTGAGAAGACGGATCCTACAAGATAAAGCGACGGATTGCTTATTTCCTACGTGGATAAAAAAAATCTACACACCCGTCACTCAAAGGGTACAAAAGTTGATCTTTTTACCGTAAGTGATTAAAATTGATTTGAAAAACTTGTTCAAAAAAAAATTAGAATTTCGACTGAAGTTGCTTGATGGAACTTCAATATCAAATTTGAATTGTTAAATTTTTGTACTTTTCCATGAGTTTTGTGTAAACGATACAAACTGTTTACTACGCGTCAATTCAAGTACATTCGTGCACTTGAAAAGCCTGAAGACGCCGAAAGGCGAAACCCGGGACGTTAGAGACAAAGCTCATGGAAAAGTACAAAATTCAAACAATTCAATATATTAAGCGGTTAAATTTTTTAGACATTACCAATGAAAAAAAAGCTCACCTAATTACACAATCATTTTTTTAGGAGGTTATATGCTCGCAGCGTGGAGCATATAACCTCCTTATAAAGGTATATAAACAGGATTTTTTTACGAGAACTGTTTGTTACTCAGTCGCTAAATCACTCTTTTTAGAAGAGAGTAGTAGGGATAGAAAGGATAGGGTAGAACAGGACGATATACAGGATGATATCCAGCATCGTACTGGCAAAAGTTGGTAAGTAACAAAATTGTTGTCGAGTACACAATGAGATTTTTGAATATCAATTCTTTATCTGGAATAACTTAATTGATGCATTTATTGTTTCAGTTTGACAGAATTTTTTCATCTGTTATTATTAAAAATGCATATAGGCAGGAATTTGTCTTGCTTATTAATTACTATCTATATTAGTGTTTGATTGGCATAAATGCATCTATATTTTTATATTACAAGCTAGAAAGTTTATCCAAAAAGATCAAATTTAAACTATCAATTCGATACCTAACAACTTCTGTCGGTACGATGATGATAATTAATGGTGTATATCTCTTTTATGTAAGAAAAATAAATATACATACACCTGTAAACTTTATCAGATAATTATAGTACAACTAAATACCCTGGTTGTAGTATATATATATATATAGTACAACTAAATTATATACTACAGTACAACTAAATACTCTGTTGTTATTAGTGTTCAAATAAGTAAATGTCAATAATAATTATGTCATAAAAAGCAATCATGAATATAGTTTCCAAGTATGATGTCATTATATAGTCAAAGCTATTTACGTTATGAACTGTTTTCTTCGTATATATTGACGGAAGTCTTCCAAGTAAGTAAATAAAATGAATCCAGGAATTGTTGACAAACATATGAAAATACTAAGGGATTAAAATTTGATAATGTAAAAATATCAACGTATTTAGTCGTACAATTCATTATAACATGAGTTAATGGCTATTTCGGCGTGCCCTATCGTCAGTTAATTTGTAGAACTAAATACGTTGATATTTTTTTACCTTATTACAATGTCGTTCTATTAAGTAAGTGCCAAATCAATCAATTATAATTTGACATATTTGTATTATTACACTACACTTCAACAGCGTCGAATACAAAAGTTCAATAGTTCAAATAATTGAGGAGCAAACATTCAAAAATTGTTTTGTCACAAATTTTGAAAAATGGCGTTTTATATCAATATTCTGATAGCCCATAATAAAACCTATGAATGTGTTCAAAAAGGTTTTTTTTTCATATTAAAATGAAATCATTCATACAAACCGTCACTTTTGCAACACTTAAATCATCATTTTTCAAGCTTTGTATTTGTGTGACAAAACACTTTTTGAATGTTTGCTCCTCATATTGTCGATATACAAGATATATGATTTTTTCTATTCATTTTTTAAAACCAGTTTTCCAAATAAATTGCCGGAAAAATTGGGGAAAAAGTACCGCCACGAAAAACCATGTGTCTGGCACGATAAAATTTTCACTCACGAAGCGTTAATTATTGTTTCATCGGCGCTTATTTTCTGATCTAAATTATCTTGCTGCCTTGCCCGTTTGAAGTATCATAGAAATGGGTCGCCCACATGGTGAATGTAGACCGAAAACTTTGACCTTTTTTTCGTTTAGTAGAGGTCTTAAATCCAGGCTGTAGAGATCAACAACGGTATAAAACTTTATACTGAAAAAACACTGATGCATAAATACTACATATTTCAATATATTTAAATATCATCCGCAGTATGTACCTAAAAAATAGATTATTATATCAAAATGAAAGGAGCGTGTTTTTATTGTCTCTTTATTGCTGTGCTGTACAAAGCAGCATTATCTTTAATTCCTCATCGATCCGCCGATTTTCGCTCTGGTTGTGCCCTAAATAATGAGAATTTGCGTTATTTAATACCCGCTTCGTTAGTTTGCCTAACGTTTTCGAATATATTCGAAAAGTTCACAAAATCGCCACCGCGTATTCAGCGTTATTACCTGCAATTTAGAGTTATATTATTTCACTAATTTTGCGGTTAACTCGCTGGGATTTCAGTTAATCTTTCCGAAATATCCGCCACACTCGCTAATGGAGTTTTAATGCATTCGTAATGATGTGATTTCGATTTACAAGAACATTTTTTTGTAGTCATATATTTATAATGTGTCTTATTAAAGTTATTTCATAACGTCACATAAAATGAATGTCGATTCAGTTCGACAGTGTAATAATATATGAATCCACATTTTTGTTTAGAATAATCGTTCGCACTTTAAATAAATGAATACATATCTTCGACAGATTGAGGAAGTCCTTTTTTTTAAATTTCATCAAATACATCCAATTTGTTACCAAACTATATATATAACTCGGGGAAACTTCTTTCAATAGTAAAGATAAGTTAGAACCGTTTTCTGAAAGCGGCATCTATCCTCTTACTCATTATGACTGTCAAGCTGCTTATGTCGGGCAAACAGGTAGAAACTTAAATGAAAGAAAAATATTTTTTTCAGAGTTTTCGAATCATTTGATAGAAAATGATTACAATTTGGATACAAATAAATATGTTGAAAAACTCCACAAAGTTAATCATAAAGGGTTACGAATGAATAGCTTTGAGTTTTTTTCAAAATCAATAATCATTAATAAAAAGAAAAATATAGTAAATAAAGTACTACCAATGTTTTTATCTTGCCCCCTCCCTAAGTTAAAAGAACATTTTAGGGTTACAAATAATCAATGTGATTTGGTTAAGATCTGAAATAACAGAATAATTAAAGTAATTTTAGAACAGGTATCATAGTTTTATAACTTGATTGAAATGCATTCATATTTTATTATAAAAATTAAGCGAAATATTCTACTATAACACTAATTCAACAATTATTAATATAACTATGCGCTATTTTGCACAGCGAAAATTTTGGTCTGATAAATAATATAATCCAACACAGCTTACTATTAAAACAACACACACACAATAATAATGTATAGCTAACAATAAAAAATCCCTACGTAAATTCTACCATTATTCATTTGTTTTGAATATATTCTATTTATAAACGACTATTAAAATGGCACTTTAACTACCACAAGAAATGAAATATTCGAATATCTCAAGAGAAATATGTACTGGTAAAAGTTACGTAAGCATGTTCGCTGGTTCGTAAGTTGCCTAGTAAACACTCCCATTACAAAGAAACTTAATAATAAATAAGCGAAGAGTTTCCAAGACAATTAAATATTAAATTGGTCGAACCTTCGCAGGTATTCGTTCGATGGAATTCCGCAAAACAACATTTCAATGCGTAGGCACGTCTACAATAAGAAAATGAATAAATTTTATGGCTTACTGGAGACAGGATTTCATTATTTTATTATTTCGGTACCTGTAATAAAATACCTAGGCAATGTAAACTAGGGGTTGTAATTGAGAAAAATATATAACCAATGCTTTCAAAGAGCCATTTGATTCCATAAGAGAGAAAAAACGGTCGATTCGTGGTTTTTTCATATATTAATGGTAAGTAGGGCTTCTATAAAAATCAACTTTTGAAATAACCGGTTTTTGAATTGCATTATATCATAACTTCGGTTTAAACTGGTTTTCAATGAGTCGCAAAAAGGGTAATTTAATAAAAATAGCGAAAAAAAATATCAGAATCAAAAATAAAAATAATGAAGAATTTTGGGAGTGGGAAATTCAAAACAGAAGGAATGCAATGTTGGAAAGATCTCTTTTTTAACTCCTCCATGCTCATTATGTATGCATAGCTAGTTGAGCCATTAAATCATTCAAGCATTTTAAGCATTTATAAATAAAATGAGGGTAAAAATTAGACCTAGAATATATTTTCAAGCATATATACATTTTTAAATTATTTTTAGCTTCTAACATAGGTTTAAATACTGGCAATAAACAGTGAAACTGAGATGCCATCATGGCAGCGAACGTGATTTTTTAGGGTGGCATGTTACGGGTTAATGTATGTATATGATGTGTTATCGACTGTGGAAATGAAAAAGGACGTTACCCACACATACCAAATTTTACAGGAGGCACAAAAAACGTGTTTTGATGATTTTGGGCCATATACAAATTATGAAATATACACAACCCTGAAGTGCACGGAAACTTCTAAGCTGGTGTTAAATTGACATAATCTAATATTAATTAAATAAATTGTCTAGAAAACACCTTATTTTCAGTTTTTTTTTGTTTCAATTTTCACTAGCTCATCTTTTTTCAAACTCAAAAGGTAAATTTAGATACTAATTCGACATTTGCAGCTTACATCCTATTGATAGAACGTGTATCAATTTTGATAAATTGTGATTATCGAAAAAAAGCTGTTTTGAAAAAACTGTGGGCTAAGTCCTTTTATACTTTCGATGGTTTCGGCGGTAACTTTGTGGAAGTTCATTTTAATAGAAAATTTAAATTAACTTTGATTATTCCACGTATTGTGTTACTAACTTTGACACGTGTTTCGCATCTTTCAGATGCATCTTCAGACTGACTATCGCAAAGTTTGCTTAAGTAATGAAGCAAGATTGATTCTAACATTTTAAAATTATGAAATTACAAAATGGAGTTTGGGTTTTTTTTCCTTTTGAGGGGAGCAAGGAGGGGGGTGATAGAATCCAAATAAAGCAAAAAAATAATGATACTAATGAGTTGCAATCAATCAGATTGAATTTTTTCCTTTTTAAGGGAAGCAAGGAGGGGATTATAGAATCGAAACAAAGCAAACAAATATAATCATACTACTAATGACGTTAAACATTACAAACTATTAAACTAATGAGCTGCAATCAATCAGATAGGTTGGTGATTACTCTATTAATTGGAAACAATGTAAGTAATGGCGAACCACCTCTCCTATTAAGAATATTATTTTTTATTACTATCAGTATTTTCGATTGAGTGTTTGTAGCAATTAAATATGAATAACCACAAATAAGCCGCCCAATTACAATTATAGTTATGTCTTTAATAAATGAGATACCTAGATATTACATAAGGTAATTTGTTAAAATGTTAGTTATAAAGATAATCTGAACGCATTCAAGAGGCGAGATAATTAGTAGTTATCTACTTTGTGAAGTTATTGATGAACATAGATAATCTAGCTACGGAAGTAGAAATCATTCTTGCATAAAATCGATGGCACAAAGCAAACTAGCATACGGAATGAAATAGGTAGGTAGGTATAATGTCAAAGAAGAATGAGATATAAATCGTGTAAGAGTAAAAGAAAGCGACTCTTGTCTCTTAGGAATAAAGAATAAAGCACATCCAACGCTTTACAGCCCCTTTGTTAAGAGAACCAGAAAGTTCATTTCGCAAAGCAAGTTCGATGCAACAGAAAATAACGCTATTTTATTGAAATCTTGGAGAAAATTCTTTTGAGATAAAAAAAAATCCGGGAAAGACTAATGGGGCGACTGGATGGATAGCTATGGCGCTCATAAATGTATTATGAGGTATTTGCAAAATGATTTCTTGAAATGGTGTAACTGGGGGAGGGAAGCCTGAGGGGCTTCTGAAACAGAACATTAGGGAGTACAGTGTAAAATCTCACATTCATGCATTCAATTAGAAGTTTACTGCTTTATTAATATATATTTTTTTTAACCATGTCCGCTCCCAATGTGGAGCATATGGACTCCTAATGGAGTTTATCTCAACAGAAGTGTTTTCTACAAGAACTGTTTGTTACTCAGTTGCTCAACCTCTCTTTTTCCAAAGAGAGTAGGGATAGAAGATAGGGCTAGGACAGGATTAGTGGTAAGCTAATCGCTCTCGATACGCCCCGTTCATAGGATAGGATGGGTGAGAGGGGGGAATTCAAGACATCACATATATCCATGGCTTTGAACAGAAATTCATAAATTGATTGAAAAATCAATTTATAAAACTGTCCGTACCGGGATTTGAACCCGGGCCCTCTGTAGCCGAAGCCAACACCGTTGACCACTCGACCACACAGGTGGAAAAATTATTAACATATAAATAATATATATTAGTATCCAAAACATTTTTACTAAAACAAATACATTATAAACTGTATTAAATGCTTAAATGAGATGGTAGATACTAGGGTATCCAATCCCGGGATTTAAGGATTGATTAATTTTCAATCCAGGGATTGGGATTTGCTTACCGAGGAATTTGAAATAATCAATTCACTATACTTTTTCCCCGGATTATCTCAAAACCTCTTTTTTTTTTAGCTCACCGAGGAATCTGAAATTTTCGATTTGCCAATTTCGTGTCAATTTTCGGGATTTGCTAAAAATTTCTCAATCCCGAAACCCCGGGATCGCTGCCGTATCAATATCGGGATTTTGGGATCAGAAAATTGAACGGGATCCCGAATCCCGGGATTGGATGCCCTAGTAGAAACGTTATATCGAATATTGCTTTAATATGGTTGTATTGAGGTATTCATTTTAATATTATTTTTTAAATGATTAAAATTATTTTTTTGACTTTAAAATAGAATCAGAATTTCTCATTTTTGATATAGTATCAAAAACAAGAATCCGATTTGTGTAACAATCAAATTATAATTTTTGAAAATTGACTTACTGCATGTGTTACGTGGGGAAACGCGGTACCATTACTACCCTACTCTATAAATTATAAAAATAGTAATATAAAAAGTTCTACAGCATATATCAATACCCTATTCATTCCTTGTTAAATAAACAGTTTACAAATTCACTTAATATTTCTTAAAATACTATATCGGTGATTAAGAAAAACATTTAATACACCAGTTTTTGAACATAGGTGGTGAATATATCATTATTAGGTACGGGAATCGCTGTTAAGTATGCCTAGACTAATACGTGAGACGCTTACACAACAAGTGGAATAGAAATGTTATTAAGTTTTATTTTTATATTTAAAGTTAATTTCTACAAGTGACCGCCTAATTCATCGAAAAAAGATGCAAAGCAAAATAATGCATAATTTAAAAACGACCATGCGCGATAAAGCGCTTTTTAAGGACGTTAATATCGAACACCGATTTGTTCCATGATTAATAAATTGGCCAAGCTTGTTTCTTTAGGTAGCAATTATTATTTATGATAATAAAGAATGGACAGACCTTTGGACAATACGTCGAAAGATCTTTGGCAAAATGATAAATGATAGTCAATCGCAATCATATTATCTATTAACATTCTGAATTAAGCGGACACACTACAATTTACTTTAAATACCAAGAAAAAAGGAATACTTCGTTTGAATTGCAGAAACATATATCTTAAATTAAACCACTTTAATGAAGTATTAATTGAACACAAAACAAAGACTCAAATATCACAACAATTGTACATATATACGATTAACAGTTAATCACAATGAAAACATTAGCTACATTCTAAATTAAGTGGTCACACTACGATTTACTTTAAATACCAAGAAAAAAGGAATATTTCGTTCGAATTGCAGAAACATATATCTTAAATTAAACCACTTTAATGAAGTATTAATTGAACACAAAACAAAGACTCAAATATCACAACAATTGTACATATATACGATTAACAGTTAATCACAATGAAAACATTAGCTACATTCTAAATTAAGTGGTCACACTACGATTTACTTTAAATACCAAGAAAAAAGGAATATTTCGTTCGAATTGCAGAAACATATATCTTAAATTAAACCACTTTAATGAAGTATTAATTGAACACAAAACAAAGACTCAAATATCACAACAATTGTACATATATTATATACGATTAACAGTTAATCACAATGAAAACATTAGCTACATTCTAAATTAAGTGGTCACACTACGATTTACTTTAAATACCAAGAAAAAAGGAATATTTCGTTCGAATTGCAGAAACATATATCTTAAATTAAACCACTTTAATGAAGTATTAATTGAACACAAAACAAAGACTCAAATATCACAACAATTGTACATATATTATATACGATTAACAGTTAATCACAATGAAAACATTAGCTACATTCTAAATTAAGTGGTCACACTACGATTTACTTTAAATACCAAGAAAAAAGGAATATTTCGTTCGAATTGCAGAAACATATATCTTAAATTAAACCACTTTAATGAAGTATTAATTGAACACAAAACAAAGACTCAAATATCACAACAATTGTACATATATTATATACGATTAACAGTTAATCACAATGAAAACATTAGCTACATTCTAAATTAAGTGGTCACACTACGATTTACTTTAAATACCAAGAAAAAAGGAATATTTCGTTCGAATTGCAGAAACATATATCTTAAATTAAACCACTTTAATGAAGTATTAATTGAACACAAAACAAAGACTCAAATATCACAACAATTGTACATATATTATATACGATTAACAGTTAATCACAATGAAAACATTAGCTACATTCTAAATTAAGTGGTCACACTACGATTTACTTTAAATACCAAGAAAAAAGGAATATTTCGTTCGAATTGCAGAAACATATATCTTAAATTAAACCACTTTAATGAAGTATTAATTGAACACAAAACAAAGACTCAAATATCACAACAATTGTACATATATTATATACGATTAACAGTTAATCACAATGAAAACATTAGCTACATTCTAAATTAAGTGGTCACACTACGATTTACTTTAAATACCAAGAAAAAAGGAATATTTCGTTCGAATTGCAGAAACATATATCTTAAATTAAACCACTTTAATGAAGTATTAATTGAACACAAAACAAAGACTCAAATATCACAACAATTGTACATATATTATATACGATTAACAGTTAATCACAATGAAAACATTAGCTACATTCTAAATTAAGTGGTCACACTACGATTTACTTTAAATACCAAGAAAAAAGGAATATTTCGTTCGAATTGCAGAAACATATATCTTAAATTAAACCACTTTAATGAAGTATTAATTGAACACAAAACAAAGACTCAAATATCACAACAATTGTACATATATTATATACGATTAACAGTTAATCACAATGAAAACATTAGCTACATTCTAAATTAAGTGGTCACACTACGATTTACTTTAAATACCAAGAAAAAAGGAATATTTCGTTCGAATTGCAGAAACATATATCTTAAATTAAACCACTTTAATGAAGTATTAATTGAACACAAAACAAAGACTCAAATATCACAACAATTGTACATATATTATATACGATTAACAGTTAATCACAATGAAAACATTAGCTACATTCTAAATTAAGTGGTCACACTACGATTTACTTTAAATACCAAGAAAAAAGGAATATTTCGTTCGAATTGCAGAAACATATATCTTAAATTAAACCACTTTAATGAAGTATTAATTGAACACAAAACAAAGACTCAAATATCACAACAATTGTACATATATTATATACGATTAACAGTTAATCACAATGAAAACATTAGCTACATTCTAAATTAAGTGGTCACACTACGATTTACTTTAAATACCAAGAAAAAAGGAATATTTCGTTCGAATTGCAGAAACATATATCTTAAATTAAACCACTTTAATGAAGTATTAATTGAACACAAAACAAAGACTCAAATATCACAACAATTGTACATATATTATATACGATTAACAGTTAATCACAATGAAAACATTAGCTACATTCTAAATTAAGTGGTCACACTACGATTTACTTTAAATACCAAGAAAAAAGGAATATTTCGTTCGAATTGCAGAAACATATATCTTAAATTAAACCACTTTAATGAAGTATTAATTGAACACAAAACAAAGACTCAAATATCACAACAATTGTACATATATACGATTAACAGTTAATCACAATGAAAACATTAGCTACATTCTAAATTAAGTGGTCACACTACGATTTACTTTAAATACCAAGAAAAAAGGAATATTTCGTTCGAATTGCAGAAACATATATCTTAAATTAAACCACTTTAATGAAGTATTAATTGAACACAAAACAAAGACTCAAATATCACAACAATTGTACATATATTATATACGATTAACAGTTAATCACAATGAAAACATTAGCTACATTCTGAATTAAGTGGTCACACTACGATTTACTTTAAATACCAAGAAAAAAGGAATATTTCGTTCGAATTGCAGAAACATATATCGTAAATTAAACCACTTTAATGAAGTATTAATTGAACACAAAACAAAGACTCAAATATCACAACAATTGTACATATATACGATTAACACTTAATCACAATGAAAACATTAGCTATAAGAATCAATTTACAGTGAACAGGCAGTAAAGTAAATACTCTGGTGAGCTTTCCCTCCAAGCTTTTCTTATTTGAAGTAATTGCAAACAGGTTCTATTATACGTGCAACTCGGTTAAACAAAACGAGCGGCAAAGGGAGATATATAATACTTTCGGAATAGGGTGTGTAATAATACGGAGTAGTTTTTCTTTTGTTTTATTTCGTATTCGGAGATTAGGTGAATGCCGCAACGGTATTAAAAAAAATACCGTACACAGAGCCGCTATTTGTTCTTCTTCTGAGTTTCTGTGATCAGATTGGGTATAATCTTCATTGTTGTTTCTTTACAAAATTACACGTATCCTTTATTACGTGATATTATACAATCACTAGACAGGGTATCATTTTAAACTGAAATGATATTGAAAATCATATTGCGTATTATATTTAAAAAAAAAAAAGATATATTTCTTCCAAGTATTAAAGCGATTACATAGATTCTTGGTCATAAAAATTTCCTTCATAGTGATATTCTTTTGCTCTATATCTACATAGACTAAAGTAGCGTTATGTGATAAACGAATTCCAGCTTTACAACTCCGTAAAAATGATATATTACCTTTAATGAAACGAAATTATTTTTATGACGATATTAAAAAGGCTTCAAATTTTAATTTACAAAGATATGATATTATCACTTATAGTAAATATATTTTGAAATCAAGTAAAAAGATATTTGAATATTTAATTTTTACATATGGTTGAGAATCCAAATAATATTTTTTCTTCCTATTGCAATAGAGTTCTAACAAGTAAATGCCAAATCAATAGATAATTTTAATTTGTTGGGACTAAGGACGGGAATGTAATTCACTGAAATTTACAGTCGCCATTCAATCGTTCAACACCACCATGGTTGAATAATTAAATAAAAAAATAAACATGTTTTAATTATTGTGAGAAAAAAAGTGAATACTGTACAGGTCTTTATCAAAAATGTGTTAAATCAGTTTTTTTTTCTCAAATATAGACGTTATAATAAGAAGTGACAATCTACACCGTAAGAGTGAATAAACATGAAAATTAAATATGATCGGTCAATTTTGTTAACTATACTTAAAAATACAATAAACTATATTTTAACTATATATAGATACGTTTCACATAAAACCGTTTGAAGGAGTGATTGAGATTGGTTTCCTAAATTTAAAAAAATTGCTTATTTTAAAAAAATAACAACATTGTTGTACAGATAATCGTGGTAATCAAGGTAATTACACAAAATATTATTCATAATTTGTATTTCAATTAAGAAAAAGTTATAATATTCTTCGCTTATATACGGGAACTTTTCATTTGTAAATTACCAATTTAATTTAATAATAAGTAAGGATCTGATGAAACCTTTTGTTTGTTATTACATTCTTGTGTAAGGAAGACCGTTATCCGCGTCAGTTTTGTTTGTGTCTGGTAATCGTGTTCGAAAAAATAATTCGTGGATTTTTTTTTAAGCCATGTCCGCTCCCAATGTGGAGCATATGGACTCCTAATGGAGTTTATCTCAACAGAAGTGTTTCTACGAGAACTGCTTGTTACTCAGTTGCTCAACCTCTATTTTTCCAAAGAGAGTAGGGATAAGATAGGGCCAGGACAGGATTAGTGGTAAGCTAATCGCTCTCGATACGCCCTATTCATGGGATAGGATGGGTGAAAGGGGGTAATTCAAGACATCACATACATCCATGCCTTTGAATGTAAATTCATAAATCGATTGAAAAATCTATTTATAAAACTGTCTGTCATGGGATTCGAACCCGTGACCTCTGTAACTGGAGCCAACGACACAGGCGGCAACGGATAATATTGCGTCGTAAATTTAATTCAATTTCACTTTTAGGGTTGTTCACTGTCAATACTTGGTGGAAAGGCATTAAATTAATAAAAACATCCATCACATACATCCATGCCTTTGAACAGAAATTCATAAATCGATTGAAAAATCAATTTATAAAATTGTCCGTACCGGGAATTGAACCATGGCCCTCCGTAGCCGAAGCCAACAACGTTGACCACTCGACCACACAGGCAATATAGTATTTGCTATTTTTCGAAGAAAGTGTTTTTTTTCGAAATCTTGTAAAAAAGCCGTCACACATTTTTATACGTTTAGTTTAACCGTACAAATGATTTGAGGTCTTAATTTACTGTCAATATTTTAAATCGGCATATTCCCCATTGGGGTGTTCGAGGATAGTGTAAATTCCGGGATTCCGGACTGTTTCCGGTGATGCACTCCCTGCTCCGTGGCATTTTATGCGATCCATAAGAGTGCGGCGGGTGGAAATAGGCACACACCTACCCGACCCATCCGCCTAAAGGAGCGGACGCTCGTAAATTTTATTGAGGAGTCAGGTCGGCGAAATAAATAAAACAAATGGTGGACAGTTCAGAAGTGTTTCCGCAACGCCCCGTGAAAGTTTAACGAGTAATTTTTCTTTTGTGGCCGGGAACGGATTAACGGCACACTGTTGAGGCAAATTGAGGTGTGCAAAAGAAAGGCAACAATGAAGTGCCGGCGCGAGATTCGCCTCTCATATAAGACCATTCACAATGTGTGTTGTTAATGCATTATGATCAAATATAATTTACATTACTAAAATTTTGAGGGTTTCATACGTGACTTAATATGTATGCGGTAATTGAGTAATATCGGCTGCGTGGTCGAGTGATCAACATCGTTGGCTTCGGCTACAGTGGTCAAGGGTTCGAATTTCAGTAGATACAGTTTTTATAAATTGATTTCTTTTCGAAGACAGTCTTTAAATTACCTCCCACCAATATTTAAAAAAAAACGAGCGAAGCGAGAGCGATTAGCCAACGACTAGTCTTGTCCTAGCTCTATCTTTTTATTCCTACTCTTTTTTAAAATAAAAAGTGTTTAATCAACTGAATAACAAGCAGTTCTCGTAAAATGAATTATTTTGAGATAAACTTCACTAAGATTACAAATATTTCAAAATTTGGGAGCGTAAAATAAAAGATCTTACAGTATATAGTTTACGAATATTAGATGTCAGTTATTTGTTCAAACTCCTTACCTGCAGCTGGATAAGGATGTACGAATAAGGTAGCGGAATAACTGCAAGTGATTTTCCAATAATTTTGAACATCGTTTAAAATAAAATTGTACGTAACGTTGAGTTCATAGCAGAGGTAAAATAAAAAAAATAAAAACAACTAATAAAATCAAATCACTATTAAAATCAACCAAGATAGATTTTCCAGACTAGATATTGTGGCTCACGAATATAAACACTCGACAATAATAACAGTATTTTTTTTTTAATAAATAAAAAAAACTGCAATAAAATGCCACACCCCATAAAATTCTATGAAAAACGGATATTATACGAGAGCGTGAAACACACTACCTGCAATCGTAAATTCGATGATAAAAGCGTACAGTAAACAGGCCGCACCATTTGAATAGCACATTGTATCGGCCAGCAAAAGAACATTAACAATTTGTAGTATGATCCCAGGTCACAGAATGTCTTTGCAAACCAAAGCAAATGACCTGAATCGTGCGGACAGTTATAGTAATTAACTAATGAAGAGTCTCCGTTAACTAGTATGGCCGGGAACGCGATAACGTGTAATTTTGCAACAGGATACGTTAGTGTGAAGCTTATACATATGTGTGTATTAAGCATTTTGACTGATTTTTCTACTTACTAGGACATTGAAGTTGGATTCATAAAAAGCGAAGCGGCTTTTTACCCATTTTCTTATATTACATTTCTTTACTTTCTTAGAATAGTTATGGGTGGATTTTATAAATAATGAAAGAGTAGGGTTTTCAAAAACTGATTTTTTGGCTAAATTTGTGACATTCGAGAACCGGTTTTTCAACTAGGTAACCGGTTCTGCCGAATTTTCCATAAACGAGTCTTTAAACATAAGGACAGAAAATTTGAATCTTTTATTTGATGGCTTAAAGATAATATGCTCCACATCATTACGCAGCGAAAGAGTATTTTCGATATCAGGAAATTTTGTTACAAAACGATTAGTGGGCGCTTTGTGTTTTATTCAATTTTTCTGAAGAGTTACACCAAATAATTTATTGTTGTGTATTATTATGTATATAAATAAACAACAACAAAAAAAAATAGCATTTTCTCGCTATTTTAATTGAATTATTTATTTTATGAAAACCGGATAAAACCGTTTTTCGAACAATATTGACATTCGAAAACCGGTTTTTTCAAAAGTCGGTTTTTGTATAAGCTCTAGTTTCTACGATGGCAGCGAGAACTATACAAAATCTGATGAAACCAGAGATGAAAAATACGATAAGAATGTAAATCATGATATGGAGTTGTACTTGACAGTACTGGAAGACTAATTCTGCTTTAACCGGATCTCTGCCGCAAGCGAGTTTATTCGCTCTACAATTCCGTGTTTAAGGGGCCGTCCATACAAAATGAGCGAATTAATACGCTCTATTTTATACTTGATTTACAAGACATCAGTACGTGTTCGTGTACTCTGCCACGGACGTGTTAACACGCCATACAATGTCGTGCTCGTAGGGCCGGCCATACTAAATGTGCGTGTTTACACGCAGTATATGAGACGCGGTTTAAAAGCCACAAGAAACGTATTTAATAATTTAAAAATATCATGCATATAGTGACATCTCTCTCAATCATAGTATGATACTTAAACTTCAATAATATTGTTTTTTAATCTATAATACATCGATTTAAAAAAAAAGCTTTTTTGTTGTGTTCAAATGTGTTGCTAGCAGGGCTAAGCGAATATGGCGGTAATTTTCGTTTTTAAAACATTTTTGGATAAATGATGGCGGAAATGACCCATCGTGTATTTATACGGTAAGTGTTTGTAATTTACTATTATTATATGTCCAAAAAGTGCATATTTATTAGGTTTTTTTTTTTTAAAAGAAAATCACGGCCCTCCATGCACGGCCATATTAATACCGCACGGCACAGATCAGGTTAAATAAATTATGTAGTCATGAATAAAACAAAATCAAAAAAAAAAATGTATTTCCTTAATTTTTTAAGCACGAAATTTAAGCTAATGCAATATTACTTTTTAAATAAAGCGTTCAATACTTATTATTGTGTTATAACAATGAAATAATAACTGAAGCATGAAGAAAACAGATTATTTGCAAATCTTGCGATGTTGAGTAAGATTATGCCTTTTAAAGAGGCAAATCACGTATTTCAACTTGTAACACCGCAAGTGGAGTAAAAAGTTATCAAATTTAACTGTATATTAATTCAAATAAACCGCAGAGTTCATCTTAAATATTCAAGTGAAAAGTTTAATTTGTATTTCACGGTAGCAGTGGTTAAAACTAAATGAAATTAAACTATAAATTAATATGATATCCACACCTGATGATGGCATACACAAAATTTATGAAAACAGCAGTTTAATGTTTGTTAAATATAGAAACGATATTCAAGTGGGAGCCGAGAGCCAAACTAAATGGAAAAAAGGTACAGTAACTCCGATCGGGAATTTAGTATTCGTAAAACGTAATTTTAAATGAATCCATTTATCAATCAGAGTGCTTTGGTTAAATTTATAAATTGAAAAATGTTTGCCACCGTAAAATATTTACCATTCGACAAAAACGTAGCATGTTTCAAGTATAAATAGAGCAGTTAACCACCGTAATGGATGTGTATCCAATCATTTTATTTTTGTTTGAAACATACGTTTGGTAATCAACTTACGTTCGGTTCGCAAATATTATATCAAAATATTGGTAAATAATAACACAAAAAGTAATGAACACGCGTAGAGTTTTTATGTCTAATTAATTTCAAGTGTTTTTAATAAACAAACGTACGGATAGAACACTGGGAATGATAACCAGTACCACCAACCACAAGATAGTATCCATCCAAATGTATACATATGTATACAAAAAGTCACCTTAATTTTAGCTTGCACAGGCCTTTATTATTGTGCAATAAATAGTACATTATGATAAATAAATTCGATATCATATTTTAAAAAAAAAACCTTGCTTTTCCAATAAAGGATAATAAAATAACAAATAACGGTTCTGTTTCAATTCTTAAAAATGAAAAGCAATGAATAAAAATATACTTTAAATATGTCGCCGATATAGAATCACATAGTAATCGAAACTCTGCCATTTGAAATTGCTTCAAAAATATCGATATCAATTAGAATGGCCAATTTGGTTTTATTTTAATTACTGACACCAAAACCACTAATGAAACAATTTCATATACAAACAGCAGCAATATTTCAATAATATAATTTAAGTCCTTAAGTGACTATAGGTACACATTAGTGAATAGGGCATCCAATCCCGAACCCTCTTTTTAATCCCAAGATTTCGGGATTCACAATTTTTCCAATCCCGGGATTGATCATTCAACATAAAATCGTGTAGACATTCGGGATTGAAAGATTTAAGGTTTGAAAAATTTTTACTGGCCGATTTTGAAATCCAGGGAATTTGCAGAATTCCAAAAATGTGGGACTTTTTTTTCTCTTCCGGAGATATAAAAAAGTTTTACTCGCTGACCGATTTCAAAATTGCAGGAATTCACGGAATTCCTAAAATCTAAAGATTTGGCTCCTTTCAAAAACTTAACGAGAATTTTTCACTTTTTATCCTCAATCCCGGGATAAGTACTATCACAATCCCGGGATTTCGGGATCACAAAATTGGACGGGATGCTGGGATTATAGACCCTATTATACGCCATGTGAATAAATAGTATGGCCAACACGTAAGTGCATTTTCAAACTTTTAAATCAGTCGTATATTTATTTATTACAAAAATAAATAAATATAGCAACGTGGCAGCTGTAGACAATTTTTCATTTAATACATTCATAAGAACAATGCAAATAGAGAGAATTTTATTGATAAATAAAATGCTTTATATTCTTGTTGTGTGTTATTTCATTGATTAATAAATAAAAAAATGTCGTTTCCCTTGAGCAAACGACTATTGGGCACTTGCATTCGTCTGACTACTCGGTGGTGATATTATTGCAGACCTATCACGATACCTTATTTCCATACCATAGCGTTACATCAAATCCGCTGTCACGACGCGAAGATGCCAAGACAAGCGGATCATTTATTCACAGCTCATTTCTCGACTTGGAAAAACGCTGCCGCAGAGTGAGCAGTTTCATCCAGGAGGGCCGGGGGCGAGTAACGGCCCTCCAGCCAGGTGTAAACAACAGTGTGACATAAAATATTCAGGCGCTGGGGCCGGGTAATGGTGCACATTTCCTGCGCAGGGCTGGGGCAATCGTCCGAAACAAAGCTATACTACCGTGACGACGTCTTCGCGACATTTTTTACTGCGAATTTACAGCGATTGTACGTTATTGTGTCTTACACGAGATAGATATTTGTTTACTGAAGCATTTGGGGTCTTGGAAACGCCCGGCAGTATACTGTATAGTGTATACGTTGACCGAATCGTGATGAAAACTACCTTATTTCACAGGACATGATAGTGAAAAGAGAATTATAGAGCAATGCAATTTATTTTGAGCATAAAACGAATGGCAGAAACCTTCAATCTCTTTCCAGCCCTAAAAATACAAACGATTATCAAAATAGAAAATTTTAATTAACTTTGATTATTCCACGTATTGTGTTACTAACTGTGACACGTGTTTCGCCTCTTTCAGAGGCATCTTCAGACTTACTATCGCAAAGTTTGCTTAAGTAATGAAGCAAGATTGATTCTAACATTTTAAAATTATAAAATTACAAAATGGAGTTTGGGTTTTTTTCCTTTTAAGGGGAGCAAGGAGGGGGGTGATAGAATCCAAATAAAGCAAAAAAATAATGATACTAATGAGTTGCAATCAATCAGATTGAAATTTTTCCTTTTTAAGAGAAGCAAGGAGGGGATTATAGAATCGAAACAAAGCAAACAAATATAATCATACTACTAATGACGTTTAACATTACAAACTATTAAACTAATGAGCTGCAATCAATCAGATAGGTTGGTGATTACTCTATTAATTGGAAACAATGTAAGTAATGGCGAACCACCCGTCCTATTAAGAATATTATTTTTTATTACTATCAGTATTTTCGATTGAGTGTTTGTAGTCCTTGCTCCTCCTTTTAAGAGGAGCAAGGAGGGGGGTGTAGAATCGAAATAAAACAAACATATAATGATACTAATGATACTAATGAGTTGTAATCAATCAGATTGGGATTTTTCCTTTTCAAGGGAAGCAAAGAGGGGATTATAAAATCGAAACAGTGCAAGAGGCGAAGCACGTGTCACAGTTAGTAACACAATACGTGGAATAATCAAAGTTAATTTATTAATAAAAACAATAATCCTTTGTACTTCATTCCACTTTATTTAATATGTCAGGACCGGTTTCGCTCATTGCGAGCATTGTCAACTGATAAGAAATATAATTTAACAATGCTATTTATACAAAATTGAAAAGTTATACACAACAGTTGGCATTGATAAGAAATTGCCAATTACATTAAAGTGATTCTAAAATAACACAAAATTAAAATGTTTAACACAACTAACATATAATTAAAAAGTCATCCCAGATTCATAAATTCAGAATGCGATTGAAAGTAATTACAAACATAATTAAAATTTGGGAAATTTTTGACAAAGTGATAAAATGTAAATTTACTATTAAAATGAACTTCCACAAAGTTACCGCCGAAACCATCGAAAGGATTATCAAAATAGTTCTAAATTGTGTCATAAATCATAATCACATCATATTCACAAATTTACAGCTACATCTATTATAAAAACACATCTCACACATCCATGCCTTTGATATTCAATTCAATTCATAAATCGATTGAAAAATTAATTTATAAAGCTGTCCGTACCGGAATTTGAACCAGTGCCCTCTGTAGCCGAAGCCAACAACGCTGACCACTCGACCACACAGGCGGCAAAGCAAAGTGTGCATTAGTCATGTCATAATTATTAGCTTTCGCAAACAAAAAGTTTTGGGAAACGATTTGAATATAATAATAAAATTAAAAATAACTTAGATTATTGCACGTATTGTGCTACAAACTATGACACTTGTTTCGCCTCTTTTAGAGGCATCCTTAGACAATCTTACTTTCGGAAATGCTTGTTTAAGTACGAATGATTTTAACTTTACTATTCTAACATATTATGAAAATAAAAACGAGAAGTAAGGAGAGTATAGAAAAACAAACAAACAATAATGATACTACACAATACGTGGAACAATCTAAGTTAATTTTAATTTTATATTACTGCCGAATTCATCGAAAGATTTGAATATTATTTTATTTATATTTTCTAATATCATTAATGTAAAGTAAGAATACGTTACTTTATTGAAATTAAAATGAGAAATTGAGACTTACTTTTGAATAAAATTCCAACTGGCCTTGTGTTTAATTATTTTTGAAACTTAGTTAATGTATATATGTATAAATATTCAGACTAGAGTCACATCTTATGCGAATGTTTAGCAAAAATGGTGACATGCAATTGAAGGGGAAAACATCGTTGAGAGTTACTCAACTAATATTTGAATGGTAATAAAAAACATGAGACACACTAAAAAAAATGAGCTTAAGTATTGACTGAAAACGTTAAGAATGTAAATATAATAAATTGTTATTGTAACAAATCTAGCTATGATTTTTTCTTGATATATGTATATTAACTATGTATGCGAATTTCATTAATTAGATAACACATAAGTAGTCTCACTGCTGCCTGTTATGTGTATGAAACCGCTGATTTGTTGAAGTGTAATTAATACACAAAATATGATGTTGAATTTAAATTAACTTGTGGTCATTTGTGACTGTTGTTATTTGTTTTACACTTTGATGTCCAGTCATAAATTTAATATAATGGAATAATACAAAGCAACTGGTGCGGTGTAGAAACAATATTTTATAAGCATCGTTTGAATTGCATATTTTTTATTGTTTCCCCGCGAAGCGTTCGTAGAGAAAAAATCAGAAATTACCAACCATACGTATTCGCGAAAATTACATAAATGCTACGTCTGATATGAACATGCGCACACATTGTTTTTGGATTGATTTATAATCAGCATTGTGAAGGTGGTAAAATACAGAACATTGGTTTTAATATTATTTTATATGAAATGATTATACAAACTTTAAAGCTTTAAAAAGTAAATGTATATTAGATGTAAGAATATATAATTGTACATAGTGCACTCAACTCTTTTTTTACACGATCCCGAAATAACACGCTTAACTTAAACATTACTTTTTTACACGATTTTTGTGAAACATATCTACCAGCACGGGGCAGTAAAATAACATTGCATGTTGGTGTTAGGATAAATCCATATTTTAAGCCTAATACTTAGGAATAATGTCAAAAATACCAATCGGTTATCCCCTGTTTTCTAAATACCACATTGAAAATGAATGGATCTTTGCATAAGTATTTTTTTAATAATAAAATGATATATACAATATCAGCTAGTAAACACTAAATTGAATCATCCATCACTTTTAATGAATAACAGTCATGTTTCAGTTCATGAAAAGGCATTATATATCGACTGTGGAAAGGAAAAAGGACGTAACCAACACATATTAAATTTTACAGGAGGCGCTAAAAACGTATTTTGATGATTTTGCGACATATGCAAATTATGAATTATACACAACCTTGAAGTGCACGGATACTTTTAAACTGGTGTTTAATTGACACAACCTAATATTAATTAAATAAATTGTCTCGGAAAAAACTTTATTTCAGTGTTTTTTCTTGGTTTTAATAAGGTCATCTTTTTCAAACTTAAAAGCTAAATTTAGATACTTATTCGGCATTTTCAGCTTCCATCCTTTTGATAGAATGTGTGTCAAGTTGTATACATTGTGATTATCGAAAAAAAGCTGTTTTGGAAAATTGAGGGTTACTTCCTTTTTCCTTTCCACAGTCGAATTATGTATACATAAAAAAAACACTTTTTTTTATTTTGTTCACATGATTTATTATAAACCAGAAACGATTTTACTCATCATGAGCAAAATCAGCTAACAAGATATAAAACGATGAAGGTCTTCACTAATGAAAAAAATAAATAAGCCTTACTTCATTTTGTAATAGAAGCCCTTGTTTCGGTTTATATTTCATCAGTTGATAAAGAGTTGTTTGCGGTTAAGGAAATCGGTTTTGATACATAATGTTTAATTAGAAAAAAAGTGCTTGGAAACTGGATAAAACTAAAAAAAAAACACGTCACCTTCGATCTCGGAAGTATGTTTATCGACGTGTCAGTTATTACTTTTGGTTACTTGCATTCAACAAACACACTTCGTCACTTGTTACGAAAAGTTTTTGGTACAATTTTATTAATCACTAGCCGGTTCCCGGCAAGCGTTGCAATGACACTCAAAGAAAAAAAATGTTTGTGTTTTTTTGAAGTGCATGTTTTCTTTTTCTGTTTGTTTGACGTTTGCTGCCGATTTTCTATGGTACGAGACACGCGCCACTTATTGTAGGTTAATTGTACTATAACCTTCCCGGAAGTGCAAGCAAAAGTTTGTCAAAGTTTTATTACAACCGGATGAGCGGTGTGGCAGCGAATAGAGTACGAACAAAAAAACATTCATTTTTTAATTTAAGATTTCGACTGAAGGTGCTTGGTGGAATTTCAATATTAAATTTGAATCGTTCAAACTATGTACATTCTCACAGATTTTGTCACTAACGACCCGGAATGCCGAAAGGCGAAACCCGGGTCGTTAGCGACAAAATCTGTGAGAATTTACATAGTTTGAACGATTCAAATTTAAACATTCATTTTTATATATTAGATAATAAAACGTGATATTGGTGAATGACAGAATGTTGGGTTGACGACGAATGTCATACAGTCTAGTAAACTGCATTACAGAAGTAAAAGCTATAGACCAGTCGACGGCACTAAACATTGGTTTGGCTAAGCCTCGCGCAGTAAAGTCGCCTACTTTGCTAGGCTTTTACAGCTTGCCCATGAATATTCCAACCTTTTTTTCATTAGGGTAACATTTGAAATAGTGACCGGACAGGGTACTGAATCCTCACAATTAACTGGAAAAGCAGACGATTTTAACGGCCCGTAAGATTTTTTACGCGCACTTAGCGTAGGAGGAAATATTGCCGTTGGAAACATGTAAAAGTGGATGACTCTGCACGGTCGAAATAAAGCTTACATCAAAAAGCTTTCCTTTTTAGATATTCATTTTTCATGATTCAAATTGGTATTTCGACCGTTGTCTGATGAAAAGTGAGACTAGTTTTATTCTAAATCTGCTGAACACACGCTGACCTCACTCGCACAATACGTGAAATAATAAAGTTATAAAATATAAATGTTAAAATAAATTATTTAAAAAAATGTCTAAAATAATTTTAAACATCGAGCAGGAGAAACTGTAAAATAAATTAAACAAAGCAAAGATAAGTGACAACAAAAAAAAAACAATTTCTTATGGGTGATTTCAGCAAATAAATATTACATATTTGTTATTAGAACACTTGCTCAAGGACGCTGGAATTAGAGAATCCAATCCCGGGATTTCGGGATTGAGAAATTTTGAGCAAATCCCGAAAATTGAAACGAAATTGGCAAATTGAAGATTTCAAATTCCTCGGTGAGCTAAAAAAAAACGAGTTTCTGAGACAATCCGGGAAAAAGTATACCAAATCGAGGATTTTAAATTCCTCGGTGATTTAAAAAAAAAAACGAGGTTTGGAGATAGATAATCCGGGGAAAAAGTATAGCGAATTGAGAATTTTAAATTACCCGGTGAGCTAATCCTAATCCCGGGATTGAAAATTAATCAATCCCGAAATTACGGGATTGGAAAAAGGCTACGGGGTTGTATACCCTAGCTGAAATAGCATGGGAGGAAGCAAGAAAACTAGCGGGGTACAGCGAATCTTAGAAGAACCATGTGGTGGTCATATGCTTCGACAAGGGTGCGGATATGGGTGAAAAAAACACTTGCTTCAATATCCTTAATTTTGGCTAAGCACACTTGACCTTTTTTTTTCATGAAAGATAAGTAAAATTTCTCAGTTTGTTTTAACAAACTATGATTAAATCATTGAAACTCACATTTTGTAGTGTTTCTTACACTTCGAAATCAATACTTGAAAAGAAAATAAGGTATAAAAATCTATGCCGTATTTGAAATGGCAAAATAAATCAATCTTTGACCTAGTTAGAAATAAAATCCAAAACTTCTGACAATTAGTGGAGCGTTTACAAAAAAAATAAAACTAATAATGCTCAAAATTTCTAAGATAAACCAATTTTCGAGATACAATCGAAGTTCAACGAAATAAAATGTTCTAGTAATAGACCAAGATCCGTTTGGAAAACCGCAGGCGGAATTTAGTCATATTGTATTATACTACGTGGGTATGCGTAGCTAATGGGTGGGACGTAGGCCTGACTGATTTTCGACGAAAGGCAAAAACCGCAAGCCAAAAAAACAGGGAAAACGTAAAATAACCTGAGGTTATTCGTCCAGACTCCAAAGGCAAGTATTTTATCAATTGCAAAGTAAATATTTGTGCACATTTAAAATTGTTTGTTTAAGTCTTTTCTTATAAAACTTTTTAATTAATTTAGCACTTCGACTTAAGGTGTTTGATGGAACTTCAGTATCAAATTTGATATTATTTTGGTTCTGTACTCTTTCATAAGTTTTGTCGTTAACGACCCCGGTTTCGCCTTTTGGCATCTTCAGGTTTTTACAAGTGCACGAATGTACTTGAACACCTGAAGATCCCGAAAGGCGAAACCCGGGTCGTTATCGACAATTTGCACTTTTTAATTGTTGTCTCCACTGCAGTTTTTTAAAATAACTATAATCATTAAAAAAATATATGTATTTAGTATTGTCGTGCAATAAAAGGAGCATTTGCCTAAATATATATTTAAAAAAATTTGATATGTGTTAAAACAGCATACAACATATTTCCTTCTATTTGTGAATACCGTAAACGTATATTTAACCCATGTTCGCTTGCAGTAAGTAGTCTTCTAATTGAGGTAACTTAGTCTAAGTTTTTCTAAGAGAGTAGGGATATAAAAATATAAGCTAATTCTTAGCTTATCGCTCTCATTACGCCGTTATTTAAAAATTGGAAAGATGGAAGGGAAACATCACAAACACCCATGCCTTCGAATATAAATTGAAAGAAAAAGTGTTGTTTGCACAAAGACTTGAAAACCCGTGAAATCCGTGACGGAATTAGACGACAAACGAATAAATATTTGTTAAAGAAATAATTTGAATTAAGCAATATTAAAAAAAAGCAGTCATGTCTATTCATCTGTACATTTTAAACTTAATTTGTGATGGATCGTCATAACGTTTTTCCACTAACCGCTTTTGTCGTTGATTTTAACTATCCAGCTACATATAATTAATCATGTATTTGCTATTAAATCGAAACACTTCACACTTTAGTATGACGAAAAATTATTCACTAATATTTTTTGTATTCGCAAAACTCATATCAACTCATTCGTAAAATCGTCGAAAACGTTTGACGTCGTCGCTTCTCAACACAATTTAAAGAAAAATAACAAAGCATTTGGGCAGATTCAAGCATATCTCAAGAAACACGGTAGGGAAGACGAGATCAAACTTTCAAACGATGAAAAACGAGAGTATCGTGAGCGTCATGGGAACATAAATGTACTCGCGTATTTTTAATATATATTTATTTTCATTATCTTACATGAAAGATAGTCTATGATTATCAAAGAAAATAACAGTACAACTTAAAATCTGCAATACAAATATTTTCTTACGATTTTTAATTAGTGCAGTGGAACCCCGATCTACCGTTCTCTCATTGTTCGTTTTCCCGCATGAATCGTTTATTTTTCATAGTCCCGGCCAAACACCCATAATAACAATGTAAAATAATCCCGCATTAATCGTTCCCCGATTTACCGTTCGATCTATCGTTTAAATATTTTGGTCCTGTCACAAATATTATCTCGATTGACCGTTTCCGTTGAATATTTCTCATTAACAGTTTTGCCTCGCACCTCGTTTCGCGTTTTTTTCAGTGGAACTTCGATCTTCCGTTCTTGCTATCTTCGTTGTTTTGCATGGATTTTTTATTTTTTACTCGACCAAGATCCCGTAATAACAATATTTAATCATTTAAGATTTCGACTGAAGGTGCTTGGTGGAATTTCAATATTAAATTTGAATCGTTCAAACTATGTACATTCTCACAAATTTTGTTAGTTCAAGTTCATCCGTGCACTTGAATGCCTGAAGATGCCGAAAGGCGAAACCCGGGTCGTTAGTGACAAAATTTGTGAGAATGTACATAGTTTGAACGATTCAAATTTAATATTTAATCATTTTTACGTTAATCATTCCCAGATTTGCCGATTTCTTAGATCTATCATCTAAATATTACCTTTCTGTCCCAATTACTATCCCGATTGACCGTTTTTGTTGAATATTTATTTTTTCCCTCATAAATAGTCAACGCATCTGGTTGCGCGAATTTGCGTCTGTCAAAATTTAAGTAAAAAAATACAAATAGAGAACTTTGTATGTATTAAGCAATTAAAGAATACATTTATTTATTCTTTAATAAAAAAAAGTGAAATAAATAAATAAGTGATTTGAAAAATTAAACACTTTTTGGTATTATTTGAAGATTTCCCGCATTATCGGTTTCCCGTTATTATTCGTTGATTAATTACGGTCCCATGGAAAACGTAGAATCGGGGTTTCACAGTATTACATTGAAGAAAGGAGAATCGTCAGTTATTTTTTTTATTACTAAGCAAAGGTTGGATTAAAAAAATAAAACATTCTTTTTTTTAATTCTACATTAATAATTGTGGAATTTACAAGTGTTATTTTAAAATCGACTGTGGAAAGGAAAAAAGGACGTAACCCACACATAGCAAATTTTACAGGAGGCGCTAAAAACGTGTTTTGACGATTTTGTGACATATGCAAATTATGAATTATAAACAACCTTGAAGTGCACGGAGAATTCTAAACTGGTGTTAAATTGACATAATCTAATATTAATTAAAGAAATTGTCTAGGAAAATTCTTTTTTTCATTCTTCTTTCATGGTTTCAATTTTTACAAGCTCATTTTTTTGTAAACTTAGAAGCTAAATTTAGATACTAATTCGGCATTTGAAGCTTACATGCTTTTGACAGAACGTGTATCAAGTTTGATACATTAAACAAAATCGAAAAAAAATGTGGGTAACGTCCTTTTTCGTATATTTCCACAGTCGATATGATATCTTTCCACTAAGTATTGTCGGTGAACACCTTAAAAGTGAACTAGAGTTATATTTAATATTTATATGAACAAACTTATATATTTCTTAAGCAATTACTTACATTACAATAAGCATCGCTTAAAATAGCATTCATATTTGCAAATCCACGAAATAAATATGTTAAATGTATAAAAGTATTCAAAATGAAAATGGTGAGATTTTCGGTGACGAGATTAAGTATAATATTATTTTATTATACGACTTAACCTGTTAACCGGGTATGACGACATATTTCGTCATTCCAAATAAGCAACTGCAGCGGGTATGACGAAATATTCCGTCAAGACATTTAAAATATTGTCCTCTACCGTTTATTTTGTTTGGGAATCACATGTACAATACATTAAATTTACACGTCGTTCAGCGCTGATTTTTTTTTTTTTTCCACTCTTCTGTTGACAAAAGTTCTGCACGTGACGAACTATGAAACGTTTCAGCAAGTGTTTACTATAAGCGTGACGACATATTTCGTCACTGCTATGTTTAATATGGGCGTGACGAAATAATCCGTAATCCTATATATTTAATTACCCGTTGCACATACACACTTTTTAAGATACGCAAAACTAAATTACTCGGTTAAGAGGTTAAGCGGCATGGCATGTCTATCTCGGATTTCCAATAGATATTCTGCGGCAGATAACACCTACGGAGGAATGAATTTCATAATCAAAATGCCATCGGAAAATCTCACCTCGTTTCACGGCCGATACCGGCGTCCCAAAAACACGGCAAAGAAGAGCCGGCGTCCGGCGCGCGATGATTTTCGAATTAAAGGAAACAGAATGCGGAGAATTTCGCAAGTATCCCGAAAGGTGACCGTATTAAGTGTCCGGCGTACGGCTCAGGTGTACACGCCGATAATGAATAATTTATAATATAAGCCCGTTAAAAGCAGGCAGGAGCGTCCCTTCTAATTAATATTGACGAAATGGACAGAAGGCCTCCCGTTTTGCAGGCTTTTAAAGGCTTACAGACGATAATAGTAAGCACGTACCCGATGCGAAATTTACGGCCAGCATACTAAACGTATTCTACATTCTCATTTATTCAATTCGCTCAGATAAACACCGTAATGAAATATTCCGCCCGCTCGTGAAGGTTATTCAATTCTATGCACCGTAAAAGGTTTCAGTCATGCATTATTACACAGGTAAACACACGGCGGCCGTTATATTAATTATTTTAATTAAATTTCGAATACCCTAACAAGTAAATATAAACGACAGCAATTCTATTGACATCGCATAAGCTGGCTTGCATATGGATTTCAGATATATTCTTTCATCGTCCACCGGTATAATATCGATATTACATATTTGTCGCCTGCCGTGACCCAGTTAGTCAGATCTTGCTCTGCCGATCACGCAGGTCTGGGGTTGATTCCCGGTCAGATCACAGTGAATTTAAAAAATATTCAATTAAAAGCTTTGATCGAAGATTGGGTGTTTGTGATGTCAATTCACATTATTTACTCTACTCCGTCTTTCTGATACTTCAATAACTGGGTGTAGTAATAGCGATTAGTTTACCACTAGTCATATTCTAGACTTATCTTTCTTTCTCTACTACTCACTTTGCAAAAAGGTAAGGTTGAGCGACTGAGTAGCAAACAGTTCTCGTAGAAAAAACTTCTGTTGAGATACCTCCATTAGGAGGCCATATCAAGAGCGGACAAGGATTTTTTTTAAAAAAATCCGGTCAGAATTTATATGAAATAGTCATAATATATCGGTCAAAATAAATAGTCATAATTTAAATGAAATTAAAGAATAACCTAACATAATCTAACCGAAATGGTTATAACATATTCTGACCGTATATTTTTATTCTGACCGTTTATATTTTTATTCTGACCAAAAATTGATTTAAATTCTGACCATTTAATTTGTTAACAGATTAAAATAACAAAGTATTTTAGCTCTAAAGTTTTTAATAATTTTATTCGTTGATAGCTATTTCGGCTGACGATGGCGCAAGCCGAAATAGCTATCAACGAATAAAATTATTAAAAACTGTAGAGCTAAAATACTTTATTATTTTAATCTGTTATAAATGGAGTTCTACCAAGTAAATGCCAAATCAATTAATAATTTAATTTGTTCCCTATATTTTTTTGTCTTTTATCGTCCACAAATATAATACAACATTAACGGTGGATTGATATACAAAAAATACAATATTCATTAGTACTACTTCAACTTTTATTTTAAAAGATCAGGACTGGTTTCGCTGATGACGATCATTATCAACTGATAAGAAAATGATATTTTAGGGTTATTTATACAAAACAAAATGAAATAAAAAAAGGTGTAATAATTGGTATTGAAAAGAGTAAATAAATTACAGTAGAAATAAATTAATCCAAATTAAAATGTTTAATACCTCTAAAATATATAATTATAAATAACCTTCATATCTAATAGATATGAATGTTATTTATTTGATTTCAAGGCAGTGATTCAATAGGAAATAGTTAATCAAAAAATAATAGTAAATTTGAATCATTCAAACTATGTACATTCACACAAGTGTTGTCACTAACGACGGGTTTCGCCTTTCGGCATATTCAGGCGTTCAAGTTCACGAATGAACTTTAACTGACGTTCAGTAAAAAATGTATCGTGTTTATATATAAAAAAAAATGTATCACTAAGTTCAAAGCCATTGCAGGCGAAACGGATTAGCCCATGGGAATGCCTACAGATTTGAATGGTGAGTAATTTCAAGAATTATATTTATTTACATATAGTATACAAGAGTGGGGAGTTTGGCAGATTTACCTGCTCATTTAAAATTGGTAAGCCATCAGTTGTATCTAAAATTGGTAAACTATCAGGCCAACTGTCAGTTCAAGTTTACGGATGATCACTAAGTTAAAAGCTATTGATGGCGAAATCTTAAATTATTAAATAAATAGTACATTTAAAAAAAACACCTCTACTCACGATATTGTAAGAAGTCAATAAATACTTTACTTTATCCAATCGCAAAAACTTTGTTTTAACAAAATTCGAAAAAATAATACTGACAATGATTTAAAGATTTATAAAAATAAATGAAAGCGCTTGAATTTCGCTTTACGTTTAGTAATAAAATATATTACCGAGGGTTTTGCAAACGTAATACATCGTTGTAAGTATAGTGTATTATATCCACGTGTTATTTTATTCTATAAGTACAGTGTGAGCTAAATGTAAAAGATACGCCCGTGAGAGAAATCCTGGCAAATCCAATCAATTCTGCGGACCATGAAAGCGCCCACCCACACCATTATCCGCGTTAGGTGTCATTTTACCCTCTAGAAAACAATTACACTACCTTACCACTCACGGTAAAGCAGGGCGCGTTTGCACGACGCGCAAGTGCGGCTGACTTATAAAAGGTATAATAAAAAATCTAATTTGACTCATCAATAACTGCTGTGAATCTTCAAAGCGAGTTTTACTTAACTGCTTTATTTGAGAAGGTAAAGCGTCTGTTTTTCAACCCGTGCGCTTTCGTTACAATAATGGTCGACGTGATTGTATCTTGAAAGCCTTTTTCTCTTTAATGTAGGTAATGCTGTTTTAATGAAGATTTGTGGTTAACAGGTATTCCTGAAAACGTTTTATAGTATACATTAGGGCTTGTCGGTTTTTATAAACCGGTTATTTGGCTAAATTTGTGACATTCGAAAACCGGTTTTTCAACTTCGTAACCGGTTGTGCCAAATTTTTCATAATTGAGTCTATTCATAACCCAGCGAAAGGCTTTTTCCGATATCAGGAAATTTTGTTACAGAACGATCATTGGACGCTTTGTGTTTTCTTAAATAGTATTTTCTGGGGAATAACACCAAATAATTTCTTGTTGTGTATTGTTATGTATATAAATAGAATACATAAAGAAAATGAACTTTATCTCGCCATTTTAATTGAATTATTATTTTTTTGTAAAACTTCGAAAACCGGTTTTCTAAAAACGTTGACATTCAAAAACCGGTTTTTTCAATAGTCGGTTTTTGTATAAGCCCTAGTATACATACACATGTATGTACAAACTCATAATCCATTGCAATTAACACACAGTCTTGCGATGTGAATTCGTGTATAACATTAAAAGCATTCAAATATTTTTTTAATCTATTCAGTGAATACAAAAATTATAAAACTAAAAAATAACTACGTCCGCTCCTAATTTGGAGCATACATACTTCAAATTTAACTTATTTGAACAAAATGTTTTTCTACGAGAACTAGACTTTATTCATTTTTTATGTTGCTGGCCCTTTAGGAACCAAGTGAAAAACATGTTGTTAAAAAATATACGTCACGGGTTTTTATCGTCTATCAAAGGGCGGTAAGTGTTAAAATATGTTTTTCATCTGGTTTTTTCAGGGCCAGAAACATATCAGAAGTATTTTTTAGCACCGTAGGGGAAGTGTTAATCTCTCTTTTAAATTGAATAGGCATAGATTGATAGGACTAGAACTAAACTAGTGATTTACTTGTCACTTTCGACAATGCCCGTTTTAGGGATCGGATAGGTGAGAGAAATTAGAGTAACACTGACATCTTAATCGATTAAAACAAAAAAAAATATGATGAAAATGTTCGTACTGGGATACGAGACCGCGAGTACTGACGACAATGGCTTTGAAAACTCGACTACAAACCCAGGGTTGTGTTGTCTTTAGAAATTTATTCATTGATCACTTTTAGGGTGTTCACTGTCAATACTTGGTGGAAAGGCATTATATTAATGAAAACACAATAATCCTTTGTACTTCATTCCACTTTATTTAATATGTCAGGACCGGTTTCGCTGATTGCATCAGTTGACAATGCTCGCAATGAGCGAAACCGGTCCTGACATAATAAATAAAGTGGAATCAAGTTCAAAGGATTATTGGGTTTTCATTAATTTATTTATTGTGATTAACTTTTTCTTTTATTTTTAACCACTTGAATACCAAGCGGACACAGGTGTCCGGAAAATATGCAAGCAAACACGGATATCCAAGACATTTAATAAAATAAATACCTGGTATTCTAATAGAATATAAGCAATATTTTGATGAATATATACTGAGTCAATATAATTTTTTAAAATATCGAATTCGAAAGTATATTAGACAAAAATATTTTTCTCAAAAACACGCAGTATCTCTGGGACATATTAATGATTTATTTCCGCGGTATTCAAACGGTTAATATTAGAGAATGAACAGTTCACAAAATCATATGTTGTTGACATGTTAATGTATTCATCTATTTCGTCGTTAGTACACTATAACATCCAAATTACGTATCTAGGTTTTACGCTTTCATAACACTGCTAGTGCGCCTGATATTTTTGATTTTCTTTTTAATTGAAATCAAAGAAATTACACAAATCACTCGACATTAAAGTGAGGAGGGAACATACACTTAAGACCCATGTAGACTCAAGTAATATTAAATGGGAATATTAACATATATCAGGAAGAAAAACCAAAACAAACTAAAAGCTGACTTGTGCAAAAGTTATTAAAAGTGTACGTTTAACTGTATTTAATTTTACTTCATTCACGAATATATTCCAACTGCATTTATAAAGTGAGCACATACCCTTTTGAAAGAAAATGTTTTATTTTTAAATGTGTTTACTGTCAATTATTTATTACGTGTAACTAAAAAGCATCGAAAACCTTACTGTGCTTTGTACAATAACGCAATTCACTATTTGGTCAATTGTAAAGCAATCGTTTTATCTTTTTTTTTTGTATCAATTATAATTTCAAAAAGAGCAGACTGAAATGGAACAGAGGTGTTCAAGCATGCCCAGACGAGGGTAGCATAATCTTCAGTCGGATTGTCGACGTTTATCTCTATGCTGCAACACTTCAGCGAATACCACACTAATTGTGTAATTCATACGTGTTGAGTATATCTCTTGAAATTTACTGAACATTTGTGTTCGGTAAAATAATTTATATCCACTGTATACGCAGGCGACGCGCAAGGACAAAATTATCCAATTAAAATCATTTCATTTACAAATGTTTGTATTTCATATTTTTATTTTAGGAAGAAAACACTAAAAAAACTCACTTCACTTTTAGGACACTTTAACCCAGATAGACCTACCGTTCCTTTAAAGGAACACTCTTTATCATGTTACAAATTTAAATATTTTTTCATATGAAAACATTAGTTTTGATAAAATTTTTGTTTATGGCAACACTAGATGGTATGACAATGACAATGCATATTTTTTTGTCAGTTGTTGTTGGGCTTTTGTCCTGATCGAACGTTTTAAAGTTTGTTCATATCTTTATTACAACAATACTCCACTATGGATAAGTCAAGGTATTTTTTTTTATTTTATTAGTTATCATTATGAAAATTTTTTGATGTAATTTTATTATGGGATATATAAACTTCTTCAGACATAACTTTTAACATATATATTCCGGAGTTTTATCAATGTATTGAAGTATATATTAACTGTTCCTTATAAAGATCAGTAGGACTAAGTACTGTGTGAATCCAATTTGATTTTATTTTTTAGCATTGGAACAGGGCAGACCAAATTATTTATGTTATTGGAAGAATTGGAGACAAATGATCAGTTGGAGGTTCCTGATGAAATTTTCATTTTGCCACCAGAGAATGCGAATGACTGTATTACCGATGAAGATTCTGGGGAAGAAGATGATGTTACCTTGGACAATTTAGATGGAAACCAACTTCGAGTTGATGTAGATGTTTTGGTGGAAGATTCAGAAAGTGATGATGATTTGCCGCTGAGTAACATAAGTAAAAGATTTCGTTATTCCACTTCAACTGTTTCGCATACGTCAAGAAATACCATAGTAAGCAAAAAACAACAATATAAATGGTCAATGGAAGATATAAGTATATCATCACAGCAGTGGAAAGAAATTCAAGGTCCGCATAACAATGAATCACCTACGAAACTTTTTGAAAAGCTATTTGATGATGAAATTTTTGAACTTCTTGTAAAATATTCCAACTTATATGCATTTCAAAAAAATATGACTGGTGATATTACTATAAATGAAATGAAATGTTTTATTGGAATACTATTATTTAGTGGTTATGTACGAGTACCGAGACGTAGAATGTATTGGGAAAATACTACAGATGCAGGCATGAAAATTGTTTACAATGCTATAGCAAGAGACAGATTTACGTTTATTATGAAGCATTTACACTGCAACGATAATAACAATCTAACTCAGGATGACAAATATTCAAAAGTGAGACCTCTCATGAATTGTCTGAACGAAAAGTTTTTGAAATATGCGCCTGTAGAAGAGAATCACAGTGTTGATGAAGCTATGGTTCCATATTATGGACGCCATAGTGGAAAGCAGTTTATTCGGGGGAAACCAATTCGATGGGGGTATAAATTTTGGGTTGGAACCTTGCGATTAGGCTACGTCAATTGGTTTGAACCTTATCAAGGTGCGTCTACAATTATCTCAGAGAAATATAAGGAACTTGGATTGGGTGCCAGTGTAATTTTAGAATATTCGGATGTCTTATTGAAACATTTTGAATGTAATTATACATTTCATCTCTATTTTGACAACTTTTTTACTTCTATTCCTCTAATGCACAACCTTAGTAATAGAGGTATAAATGCAACTGGTACAATTCGGGGGAACCGAAATTCTGGATGTTCCTTACTAGACTCTAAACAGCTACAAAAAAAGGCAAGGGGCACCTTTGTTTATAAATCTACCAAAGAAAATATTTTGCTGTGCAAATGGAATGACAATAATGTTGTGGCTATCAGCTCGAATGCAAATTCCATACATCCTGTTCAAAAAGTCCAAAGATTTTCCAAACAACAAAAACGTAAAATAAACATCGACCAGCCATATCTCATAAAAAAATATAATGAGAACATGGGTGGAGTTGATCGATGTGATCAAAATATAAGCTTGTATAGAACTTCAATCCGGGGGAAAAAATGGTACTTCCCACTGATCACACACTGTGTTGATATGGCAGTACAAAATGCATGGCAGCTATATAGAAAAGCTGATGGAAAAATGGATCATTTATCTTTCAGAAGAAATATAACTCAAGGTCTGCTTGAAAGCTACAAAAAAGATACAAAACGAAGACCTATAAAGACACCAATAAGTCTACATAGTTGTTCGAGATATGACAATATAGGACATTTAGTTGTCTATAAAAGTATACAAACAAGGTGTAAAATATGCCACAAAAATGCAAATTTTCAGTGTAGGAAATGCGATGTCGCTCTACACCCTAAACACTGTTTTGAAAATTATCATACAAATATGTAGGTTTTTTATTATGATAATTTTAATTGCTTTAGTAAATGAAAATAAAGTTATTAATGTGAAATGTGTTGTGAAAATATAATTATTAAAAAAATTTTTTTTTGGTAGTCCTTTGTCCTACCGTTCCTTTAAAAGAACACCCATTTTCTCGGAAAATATGATATATACGTGGTTTTTATTATTTTTCCCATATTACTATTAGTATATAACCTAATAATTTGTAAAAATATTATCAATACAAGAAAAAAAAAGTTTCAGGACTATCTGGGTTAAGACATGTAGAATATTATAACTAGGTCACCCAAATAACCGTCCAAAGCAACTACCATGTTTTCGGTTTTTTTTTTAAATAAATAAACTGATTCAAACAGAAACTATTTTCAAAAAACCAATTTTAGTTACAATACAAACCAATTTCCAAAACAAAAAAATAGGACATTTTGCTATCTTAACCCTTCCCTTACTATACAAAAAAAAGCACAAGCTGTGTAGTCGTTACACATCAGGCAAAAGGGAGTGAATCATGACAATTATATGTAGTACTGCTGTAGTAGTGTTATATAATTGTCATGATTCACTACCATTTGCCTGATGTGCAACGGATACACAGCTCAGGAGCTTATGCTTTTTTTTGCATAGTAAAGAAAGAGTTAAATATAAGGTGCATAAAAGAGTAAATTAGCCTTTTTTTCATCAATGCCCGCTCCTAATAAGAATCAAATGAACTGCTAATGAAGTTTATCTATGCAAAGATTTTTTCTTTGAGAACTACTTGTTGATCATTGTTTAGCCTATCGTTTCAAAGAGAATAAAAATATGAGAATAAAGCTAGAAAAGAACTAATAGTTAACAAATCACTTTCCCTACGCCTTGTAATGTTAGAATTGGAATTGAAATATTTAAATACCAAAAACCAATGCGTTTGAATGCAAAAATGCTCCTCGTACTGGCACTTGAATTAGTGAGATCCGTTACGGATGCCTACGACGTTTACCACTGCTCCACAGACCCGACGTAAGAAAAGTTCATTGTACTTAGGGAAAAAGAAGGTTTTCAATACATCCGGTTAACCGTCCAAAATTAACCGGTTTTCGGTTTTTCTTAAAATAAAAAGTAAACCGGTCAACCGGTTTCGGTTTAAGACAGGATGGAACTCCTAATTATAACCTAACAAACTCAATTTTAGCTAAAATACTACATAACTTACTTCACTTCTCAGGGACTCAATAAACTAATATGTTTTTAATGGGTCGGAGTAGTAAGATTTTTCCGACTCCATGACTCCCGAATACGACCCCAAATCCCTGAAGTAATTGACAACGTTGGGGTTGAAATTCCAATGGCAACACATGGATCCGCAATTCACCTGTTGGCCAACCGTTGTATAGAAGATATTATGAATTTAAATTAACATGAAAATAATAATTTCAAGTCATGAATGAAATCGTGTATTTAACAAGCGAGCCAGCAATCCACTCACGCACTAAACACAAATCAAATAACATATTAAACACGGATGCTTGTATAACATAAATTGTTTTAATTTTCATGAATAACGGGCGTTTTTAACACAATCTAAAAACTCACGCAATGTAGGTATAAAGCCCCACTTAGACAATTCGACAGAGATAACGTATTCATTTTGAGCATAAATTTTATGTAACTCTCGAAAGTTGTTCTATGGTTCTATTATCGGAAAAAAAACTACATATGAACCATTGGAACGCTATTAGTTATTTAGTTATTTTCACAGTAAAGATATGTTCGCAATTGTATGGCTCTCATACAAAATTGGCGAAAATGAGTTTAAGTATGCCGTATTGTAAATGTTTGTGCCAGGCATAGATCGAATCACGTGGTTTTACTGTTTGAAATTGCGATTGTTTTCTATAACGAACAAACAAAAATACAAAATTCGTTGATCTTAAATAAGTACAAATATATTGTATGCATTACTCAAATTTGTTTAAGGACACATAAACAGTTGTATTTTCAATGTATAAAGCATTACAATTAAGTATATGTAACAGAAAATCACGTTTCCTGAAAAAGTGCAAAACTTGAAATGGTCAGTTTTGGGAAAGAGTCCCACAGTTCATGATGTACGTTATTACAAGCATAATTTGATTAAGAAATTAAAACTAACTCCAAATAAAAATAATTTATTACCAAAATTAGGTGTATCATAAATTACCTATTCAAAAAAAACTCAAAAAATATATAATTTACCTAAATATGTAGGAGAAATTGTGATGGCTAAGTAACTGTTTTTGTATACTTATTCAAGGTTTATTGTATCTTATGATACAAACAATAACGTCAAATAAAAATATATGTGTCACCAAACAGTTTACAATGGAGCTAACCGAAAAACATGTCGATAGATCGATGATAATGATGGTAATGTTGTTTATTGAATGAAGTCAGAAGCAGAAGCTGTGTGTTTTGTAGGTAAAATATATTTCCAATATATTAAATACATATCGACTGTGGAAAGGAAAAAGGACTTAACCCACACATATCAAATTTTACAGGAGGCGCTAAAAACGAGTTTTGATGATTTTGTGACATATGCAAATTATGAATTATAAACAACCCTGAAGTGCACGGAGACTTCTAAACTGGTGTTTAATTGACATAATCTAATATTAATTAAAGAAATTGTCTAGGAAAAACCTTTATTTCAGTCTTTTTTCTTGGTTTTAGTTTTTTACAAGGTCATTTTTTCAAACTTAAAAGCTAAATTTAGATACTAATTCGGCATTTGCAGCTTGCATCCTTTTGATAGAACGTGTATCAAGTTTGATACATTGTGATTTTCGAAAAAAACCTGTTTTGAAGAAACTGTGGGTTAAGTCCTTTTTCCTTTCCACAGTCGATATAATCAAATTAAATTTACGTAAGCAAATTTTAAATGTTTTCTATCCTTCACATTACAAAATCAACAAACATATAGTCAGAGAGCATGTTTCCATTCCAGTCCATAATTTAAGTTTGGAACATACATAATTATATTTTTCGAGAGAAAATAAAATAATTCACGAATAAATTATGTTTTTAAATATCGAATACTATTCTTTATTGGAAAATACAACAGTGTGGAATGTAACACTATATGTAATGATGAATTGTAAAGTGAAAAAGTTTTAATAATCCGCCAGGTGATCGCTTCCGTGTTCTGAAATGCACCACACGTGCGGGAAAACCAATAACGGGGAATATAGACAACTTTATAAGTTCTGCGTGAAATCGAAATTCGTAATGTCATAAATAAATTCGAACAATACAAGCACAATGGCGATAGCAATGGCAAACAATGGAACGGAGGGTAAAATAATATTTTATACTATTAAACGAAGAAAGACGGCGGCCATCGTTTTGTGAGACCCTTAGGAATTCCGTTTGAACAATTCATCAGCGATAATTTTGAATATTGGAATACATTTTATACTGAAACGTTTCCGGGAGCACAAATAAGCACACGATATTTTTCATTGGGTTGCATTTAGGGCTTATAAAAAACCGGTTTTCGAATGTCAATATTGTTTTAAAACCGGTTTTATCCGATTTTCGAAGTTTTGCAAAAAATTGCTAATTCAATTAAAATAGAGAGAAAACGCTAATTTTGTATATGTTGTTTATTTACAGACATAAATACACAACAAGAAATTATTTGGTGTTACTCAGAAAATGTGACTTAAGAAAACACAAAGCGTCCACTGATCGTTTTGTAACAAAAGTTCCTGATATCGAAAATACTTTTTCGCTGGCTAATGATGTGGGGCATATGGTCTTAAAGCCATCAAATAAAAGATCCAAATTTTCTGTTCTTTTGTTTATAGACTCGTTTGTGTGAAAATTCGGCACAACCGGCTACGAAGATAAAAAACCGGTTTTCGAATTTCACAAGTTTAGCAAAAAAAACCGGTTTTAAACCCGGTTTTGAAAACCGAAAAGCCCTATTTGCATTTCTATCAACAGAAATACAAAGACCTAACAATATTATTTGTACTTTCAAATTCCAATTAGCAAACAAGAGCAGATTATGAGAGTTTTCTACTTTTGAGATTTCGTTAACTATAATAAAATTGTTGTTTTCAAATTTGGATGCAAATTGTAAAAAAAGGACAATATACAGCTTTTGCTCTAATACGAAATAAAAATACGTTTTCTCGATTTTTTTAAAAATAAATTATTATAGGTAAACCCAAAGAAAGTCAACAAATAACTCAATATAATTCAATTGAAACGTGCAAAAAGTGAAAACGAATTGAAAAATATTTAAAACGAAACATCTAACCGTTTCGCAACATGTTGGTTCAGTCAGGCATTATCGTAACGTTCTTTAGAATTCATTTTTTTAGATTTTTATAATATATACGACAATAATATCAATATAAAATAAAATTTGATAACTTTGAAAGGGGGGTGAGATAACCCCTTCCGTGCGACCAATAGAAAAGTAAAAACCTGAGACATTTATTTTGTAAATGTATAACTTAACCCTTAAATGAATGATTTTCTACTTTAAAATAAAAAAAAATATTTTCATATCCAATGGGTGAGTGAGATTGCAGGAAAAAATATTTAAAATCTTATCGATAGTTTTTTTTTAAAAATATATTTTTATCCAAAAACACTTGGAACTCTTAAAAATCACCTAGCCATTAGATCATAGGTTCCCAACCTTTTCGGGTGGTGACCCCTTTTTATAAAAACCCCCTCCCCTTCCCCGAGGAATTTGAAATCCTCGATTTCCTATACTTTTCCCACGGATTGTCCCCAAAACTCCTTTTTTTTTATCTCACCAAGGAATTTGAAATCCTCGATTTGCTATACTTTTCCCCATATTGTCTCCGAAACTCCTTTTTTTGTTCAAATCCAAAATCCAAAAAAGTTGGCGACCCCCCAGAAAACCCTTCGCGAGCCCCAGGATGGGAACCCGTGCATTAGAGGCATAAAATAAAACATGATTTTCAAGCAGTTTATAAAAAAGCAACACTAGAATACACAATTAAACTACTGAATGCTATTATGATGAACCATGTTTTTTATATTGTGAAAGTTGTAACAAAAAAATGGTCTAAAATCAATGGCCGCCAAAACACCAGTTTGTTCTCTTCAAATAAGGATTATAATGGTTTATCACGCGTAGACAATACATCTATTGAAACAGTATGAAAATTAAATATTTATTTTACCACTGGGTAAAAGAATAAAAGGTAAAATCGATTTGTGTTTTGCAAAAAAACCCAAAACAAAAGTTTGTACTTTTCGTAGTCATCTATGCATTTAGGGGTTAAAAATTAGAATATTTTGTAGTTTATTCGTAAAGTAAGCTACATTCTGTCTGATGATACTTCTAAAAGAGACGAATCAAGTGTCACAATTACAACAGGTGGAGTAACAAAGTTGATTTTTTATTAAAAATAAATTTCCACTAAATTAACGACAAATCTATTGTAAATAATAGAGAACGGATTTTTCGGACATTTACGAGCTTAAATCACAATTAATCGAATTCAAACATGTCTAATTCGTTCAGCTTGTGTTAGTTACAAATGCGCAATAGCCAAGCGAAACCGGTCAAACGACACATGGTTAATATAAAAATAACTTAGATTATTCCACGTATTGTGCTATAAACTGTGACACGTGTTTTGCTTCTTTCAGAGGCATTCTCAGAGAATCTTACTTTCAAAAATGCTTGTTTATGTACGAATGATTTTAATTTTACTATTCTGATATACTATAAAAATAAAAAACGAGAGGCAAGGAGGGGATGATAAAAAAAACAAACAAACAGTAATGAAACTACAAATGACATTTACATTAAAAATGAATAACTAAAGAGTTGCATCAATAAGGAAGAGGTAAGCCATTGGCAATAAATTTAGCAGTAGCGGACAACCTATCTTATTTAATAATAGTTCTTTATGGTTGATACTTACATTTACTTCTAAAAATTCTAAGCTATTCATTTTTAAACCTTTTTTTTTAAACCATGTCCGCTCCCAGTGTGGAGCATATGGACTCCTTATGGAGTTTATCTCAACAGAAGTATTTCTACGAGAACTGCTTGTTACTCAGTTGCTCAACCTTTCTTTTTCCAAAGAGAGTAGGGATAGAAGGATAGGGCTAGGACAGGATTAATGGTATGCTAATCGCTCTCGATACGCCCCGTTTATAGGATAGGATGGGTGAGAGGGGGGAATTCAAGACATCACATACATCCATGCCTTTGAACAGAAATTCATAAATCGATTGAAAAATCAATTTTATAAAACTGTCCGTACCGGGATTTGAACCCGGGCCCTCTGTAGCCGAAGCCAACACCGTTGACCACTCGACCACACAGGCGGCATTTTTTATTTACTTTATATTAAAATTAACTCTCACAAGTTACCACCGAATCCATCGAAAGGCACAAGTTATTTTATTTATAAATATTCATATTTTAAACTGTTGTAGCGTTGGCGAATTATCGGACAACGAATAACAATTCGGGTAAATTGGTGGGGAGAATATTGCAGAGAGAACGGCCATCGTATTGTAATAAGTTTTCAATGGCAGTCTATACCCGAACAATAGGTCAGCTTAGGTACAAGGCGACGGGGAATGGGTAGGAACGGGAGGACGGTGTCTAGCGTCTATGGCAGCGATATTAATAACGTTCGTGACCGGGAAAAGCTCAAGACTAAGAAGGCTAAGGTGAGGGAGTTTTGAGCTACGAAGTAATTTTATCGAGAGCTTTCAGGAAGTAATAAAAAGATTATCGGTATTTAACGGAAACAGTTAAAGCATTCAGTGAAATTCGAGAATTTATGGTCGGTTTTTGTATTTTTAAACAATCTTTAGCTGCAAAGTCTTCCGATTTTAAATGAAATATCAAACTTTCCCACATCTCCACTTCTATACCCTATGTAATCATAAAATCATATAATCATAAAACCTTTGCCGACAAACAAATTATATAATTCTTGAAACTGCTCACTACTCAAATCTGTTGGCATTCCCATGGGCTCATCCTTTTCGCCAGCAATGGCTTTGGACTCAGTGATGCATTTATATCTTATATAAACACGAAACTTTCATTTGCTAAGCGTCAGTTCAAGTTCATCCGTGCACTTGAATGCCTGAAGATGCCGAAAGGCGAAACCCGGGTCGTTAGTGACAAAATCTGTGAGAATGTACATAGTTTGAACGATTCAAATTTAATCTTTAGATCTTCAATCATAGTGAACAAAAACAAGTACTAAAAGAGCATTGAATAATAAAGTCACGTTTAGGTTGTTTACTGTCAATTCTTGGTGAAAAGGAATTATATAAATAAAAACAATATATTTATTTGTATATTATTTCACTTTATTTAGAATGTCAAGACCGGTTTCGCTCATTGCGAGGATTGTCGAATGAGTTGTCATCATATTAATAAAAACACAATAATCCTTTGTACTTCATTCCACTTTATTTAATATGTCAGGACCGGTTTCGCTTATTGCGAGCATTGTCAACTGATAAGAAATATAATTTAACAATGCTATTTATACACAATTGAAAAGTTATACACAACAATTGGCATTGAAAAGAAATTGCCAATTACATTAAAGTGATTCTAAAATAACACAAAATTTAAATGTTCAACACATCTAACATATAATTAAAGTCATCCCAGATTAATAAATTCAGAATGTTTATAACTTTTCAATTTTGTATAAATAGCATTGTTAAATTATATTTCTTATCAGTTGACAATGCTCGCAATGAGCGAAACCGGTCCTGACATATTAAATAAAGTGAAATGAAGTACAAAGGATTATTGTGTTTTTATTAATATAATGCCTTTCCACCAAGTATTGACAGTGAACACCCTAAAAGTGAGTTGTCATCAGTTGACAATGCTCGAAATGAGCGTAACCAGTCCTGACATTCTAAATAAAGTGGAATAATGTCAAAAAGGAATATTGTGTTTTTATTAAAATAATAAATTTATCTGAAAGTTGTACGTCCAAATTTCAACTACTAATAATAAGCAAGCAAAGGAAAAATAAAAAAAACTAAAATACTTTCTAATCTAACTATTAAATCGTATCTGTAACATTTCGTGAAGAATAATATATCAAAATTATGTAAATTTAAAAATATTCACATGACAATCAAAAACAATTTTCCAAAGTAAATGATAGTATTATATTGGTAGCAGAATAGGATATTGTCGAAAATCTTTCAAATCAACAAATATAGTGTACACAAAGCTTTTAGAAAATTAAAAAAATGCCCCTATTTTCACAATATTATCTTAAGGTTGACAAATTAAAATATCTTAAGGTGACATGGTGCCAAAAAATAAAAAGCAAGTAGTCTGCACAGAATTATACTTGAAGGTTTGTATACATTTACGAATTATTACTAAAAATAAATTCAGTGCTAATGTTCGTGTCAACGGAAAACACTGGAGTGATGAGTACGGATGGAGCGGAGGGAGTCGACAACTGGCAGTGAAATGACGACGACTGTAGATGAATTTGTTGATATAACATACATTCGCAGGCATACCTTGAGGAGTTGGTAAGTATCTTTATAATGTAATTCTATGGTTAATATAGGAAATTAAATGATATATACTTTCGATGGTTTCGGCGATAACTTTGTGGAAGTTCATTTTAATAGAACATTTTAATTAACTTTGATTATTCCACGTATTGTGTTACTAACTGTGACACGTGTTTCGCCTCAAAGTTTGCGTAAGTAATTACTCAAACAAACAAAAGTATTAAGCAAACTTTGCGATAGTAAGTCTGAAGATGCCTCTGAAAGAGGCGAAACACGTGTCACAGTTAGTAACACAATACGTAGAATAATCAAAGTTAATTTAAATTTTCTATTCTATTGAAATGATATATATTTTACTTCGATTAGTTTTTTATAAGTAATGCCGTAGCTTTTTTTATCCACGTCCGCTTCGAATGTGGACCATATGGCTTTCTATTGGAGGCTTGTTACTCAGTCGCTGGGGAAAAAAGGATAAGGCTAGGGCAAGACTAGCGGTTAACTAATCAATCTCGTTACAACCAGTACATTCAGTATTGTAGGATCGGAAGGGCGAGAGGAGAAGAATTTTTAGACATTACAAACATACATGTTTTCGAACAGAAATGGTCATTAATCATCAGGTATTCAAGTATACCTAGAAACTCGAATAACAGTTACCTGATTTTAATTTAGTGTTAATCGTAAACATTAATTTAAATGAAGTTTAAGATTCTTAAAGACAATATTTATCATACGATAAATAAAATATAACTATATTTCGATTAATCTGCCACGTTTTTCTTTACCAACTATGATATTAGTTTGCCAACTATTTGTAAAACATTTTTGCGTCACATGGGCCAAAAACAAGAAATTTAAATATATGAAAACCATAAATCGGTCAAATTTGACATAATTTTTTTTCCTTCTATTTGTTAGAGTTTTGTGAGATGTAAGAAACTCTTTTGTTAAGTGGGGTAAATATTATAAATTGGTGCGTTCTATAGAATTTCCCAGGATTTCGATGAAATCCGGGCCTCTTGGCAACCCGATATGTATACACCAGTATTTACTTGGGTTTCTAAGGAATATGAAAATGAGCTGATTATGATGAATCTTAAATGATTTATCAATGCATATGTTGCATTCTGCCTAAAAGCATTTTTTAGTTCATTAAATACGATGATATTAGAAGTTCACTTTTAGGGTGTTTACAGTTAATACTTGGTGGAAAGGCATTATATTAATAAAAACACAATATTCTTTTGTATTTTATTCCACTTTATTTAAATTTAATTTATACCACTTTGTTAAAAAAATTCCAAATATATATGTACATTAGGTCCTCTAAACACACTTTTTCGTAGTTACGCGAATGAGAATTTAAAAGTCAGTTTGCTTCATCTATCGATTTCTATGAATTCTGTAACTGACTTTGTTACTAAAGAATTGAAAGTCGGCTTTTATATGATATATAGAGGAATGTATAGCTTCGAAGCACAAGATCCTGATATTAATCAACTTACGAAAGTGTAAAAGGCAGTGCAGGGTGAAATTGCACGTTACAAGTTTATTTTAATTTTATATATCGACTGTGGAAACGAAAAAAGACGTAACCCACACATAGTAAACTTTACAGGAGGCCCAAAAAACGTGTTTTGATGATTTTGGGCTAAGTATATGGAAATTATGAAATATACACAACCATGGAGTGCACGGAGATTTCTAAACTGGTGTTAAAAACATAATCTAATATCAACTAAATAAATTGTCTACGAAAAACCTTTTTTTCAGTATTTTTCCTAAGTTTTAATATTCACAAGCCCATCTTTTTTCAAACATAAAAGCTAAATTTAGATACTAATTCGGCATTTGCAGCCTACATCCTTTTGATAGAACGTGTATCAAGTTTGATATATTGTAATTATCGAAAAGAAAAAAGCTGTTTTGAAAAAACTGTGGGTTACGTCTATTTTCTTTTCCACAGTCGATATGAAAACGGTAATGGTCATATTAAATAAATGTAATATCAGTACAAACGAGTGTTTTATTTTTTAAACATTAATTTGTACATCATTACCATTTTCAAATCATAAACGACTTTACCATAATTCATTCAAGTAAGTAAATAAGCTCTCGTATATTATTCACTCGGTCGTTTAAAAAGAGATTATAACATCATTGGTATGGAGGCACAGAGGGCTGGGAATAAATGTACACGAATAAAGAAATAAAATAACAAGGTCGGTATTCACTGGCCGGAGTCAGTTAATGCAGACTTGGCATCCGTCCCGCAATACTCCAGTTTCCAGTTTCGCAAGAATTGCGAGAGGCAGAAATGCCCCGGCTAAAATGTCGCAGACAATTTTTAAACGCGATACCATCTTGACGGGGAGTGAGGGCATTTTCTTTTTTGACTGAAAATAATTCTTCGATACTATCGCAAGAAGGAAAGATGATATCAAGAAAACCAGTTTTGTGTTCGTGTACATACTCAGTATATTATTTACTAAGCTACACTGGCTATATGACGTTTACTTCATGACTAATGTTGGATTAAAACAAATAAATCTGTCCTACTGAATTTGCAATCATTCATATGATCCCGAAAACAATTATTTTCTCATTCCATCCAAAACTAAGTTGTTTTTAATACGCTACGTGTGTGGTCGAGTGGTCAACGGTGTTGGCTTCGGCTACGGAGGGCCCGGGTTCAAATCCCGGTACGGTCAGTTTTATAAATTGATTTTTCAATCAATTTATGAATTTCTGTTCAAAGGCATGGATATATGTGATGTCTAGAATTCCCCCCTCTCACCCATCCTATCCTATGAACGGGGCCTATCGAGAGCGATTAGCTTACCACTAATCCTGTCCAAGCCCTATCCTTCTATCCCTACTCTCTATGTAAAAAGAGAGGTTGAGCAACTGAGTAACAAACAGTTCTCGTAGAAAACACTTATGTTGAGATAAACTCCATTAGGAGTCCATACGCTCCACATTGGGAGCGGACATGGTTTAAAAAAATACCAAAACTGATATTTCGCATTTAAAATAAAAATAAGTTAAAAACCCAAAATAATTTTTCTTATAATAATCATGCTAGAAGTCAATCACCAGAAAACTTAAGATTGGAAAGTAATTCCCAGCGCAAAAAAGTTTTTACAACCTTGCAATATATGTAGCGTTTAGCTGCCGTAGATAATTAATAGTAATTACCTAGCACGCCGGCTATAATTTGCAACTATTAATTTAATTAGTTATTGACGAGATAGCTCGTCTCTGGCGTGTTAAGTACGAAAAAATTTACGAGATATCTCATCTGTGGTAGCCATCGAGTTAAGGTGTTCACTGTCAATAATTGGTGGAAAGGCATTATATTCAAGAAAGAAAACACTCTGTACTAATTCCACATTTATGTAATAGGTTCAGAATTTCGAAGGTTTCGCGCATCACGGGCATTTTCAACTGATAAGAATATAAATTAATACACGTCTATTTAAACTGAATCAATAAAAATATTGACTTTATAGACTAATTATATGTTTGACTGGTCTGAGGTACAGTGGTTAACGTCATTGGAGTATGTGACGGATTTCACGGGTTCAGGTCCTAGTACAAAAATCATTTTTATATTTGATTTATATTTGAAGGTATTCGTATTTGTCATAAAAAAAAGGAATAACCTCCAACTATTCCAATCCTAAAATAAAGTTGCATAGCGAGAGTGATTAGCTACCCATTTTCCCTGTCCTAGAATAATACTGTACATCGCTACCGTTACTTAGATTTCGCAGAAAAAAAAATTGTTGAGATTCCTTCATTAAGATTCTTTAGGATTTAACTTTTTGGGAATTGAAGGAATTTGCTAAAACTTTGACCCGTATATACTCTACAACAGTGTTCTTCAACCAAGAGTTTATTACTGGTCCGCGATGACTTTTATAATTGGAACATTTTTCGACTTTATTATCTCCTCGATGTTGATGCACAATGGTAAATGAACTACCATCTGATATCTTTAAGGTGTCAGCTATCTCACGCAGCTTCAATTTACGATCGGTCAAGACTATTATATGTTGTGGACTTGTTTGGTGTTTTCTGGAACAATTGCCGAATTTGGGCTACCAGAACGTTTAGTTCTGAAATCATAAAATGAGTGTCCAGATATCAGCAAACCACTTCTCTAATATTCTTCTCGATGTAACAGACTCCGAATGAAACTTGTCAAGCCCATAACTTTGTTTGAATGGTATTTTTTCCCATTAAAAATCAATGCTTTATTAAAAACACGAAATTCAGATTTTTCCATTGTTTTGAAAATTAAAAAAATCATATGGATTTATCAATTGTGGGGTGATCTATATGTTATTCTATGAACATATTGAGTGATGTTAGTTGACGCCGGTCCGCGAAATATGTTTTCCAATTTTTAGCGGTTCGCAGATGTAAAAAGGTTGAATAACACTGGTTTACAACTCTTAAGTATACTTGCTTCAGCTATAAATTTGATGATTGTAATAAAAAAAATGCACGAACAATAGTTCCGAAAACATTACAGCATATATAAATAACAAATGTATACATTAAGCAAACAAACATAATCCACACGACACTGAGTTATTCAAAATATCAAAGTGATGAGATGCCACTCAACTTACAAGTGTAATATAAAAACAAGATATTATATCTACTTACTACATGCTCATAAAAACGCAAAGTTGCCAGTTGGCGAACATTTTTTGCGGTATCACTATGCCAGAGTAATCTTTTTTGCGCGTAAGTGGAAGTTGGGCTATTATGTTGAGAGATAGGGACTGTTTTGTTGTGTACGTACTACTGAGAGATCTTTCCGCTGAAAATTTGCTTAAAAAGATATTTATTACCTCAAAAGTACACAAACATAATACTAAGCAAATCTTATCTCATTAGAGAAAATGTAGCACAAAATGGAGATGCCAAGAAGGAAAATAATGCAACGATATGGCAGCGCGGGTATTTTATTAATTCCATTCTTGTTTCGCGAACTAGCCTCTTACGTTGTATGGCGCACAAAACGGGGAACTTGGTCGGAGACAATTCGCCAATGGAAAGCTCAATATGTTTTCGATATAATATTTTATAAACATACCTACTCAATATACGACACCACAAGATACGAAATATCATTTAAACTAAATGATTACGAAATTCAAATTTTCTTTTCCTTTTTTTTTAACACAATAAGACAGGGATGAAAGATCAATATTGTTCAGCTATGCATCTAACAAAAAATATGGGTATCAAAATGTTGAAAAAAACATCGTTTTTATCGTACCTGGGTTATAGAGGGCGGCCATGAAACATCGACTGTATAAAAATAATGGGTAGGGTTTATTAATCAGACACTAAAATGCCCAAAACCTAGTAGCAAAACTAGCTATTTCAATGTTACAAATCAGTCTGTAAATCAGAACATATGTACATCCATTTTTATCACGAATGAAGAATATTTTATGATACTCGAAAAAAGTCAGAAAAAGAATCCACACTAAAAATACCTCAAGTCAACGTGAAATACGATAAATACAGTAAACTGTGTTTATAACTCATTTATCTTAACTTTTACTGTCGGTAAAGTCTCTCAATATTGTACACTATTAAGAAAAAGAAGATAATCAACTTCCAATTCATCAATACACTAAACATCTTTGATATTAAAATAAAAATAATAAAACATTTGTAGTACTTTTTCCACATAAAATTTATTAGATCAGGACCGGTTTCGCTCCGGAAAAAGGCTCCGGAATTGGATTCCCTAGCTGTATACATAGCGGGGTGTATTTTTTAAATGATGTTACTTTAGAGATCTGACAATGGTTTATACGTAAAGATTTCAAAATAATATCTGACAATAATAATACTTTCCAACAACAACAAAAAAATATATTTAATTGTATACGAGTTGTTGTGTTATCCGAGAAAAAGCAGACAAATAAAGCTCTCCGTTTATTTACGGCCATGTCATTCTTGTATTCGTAAAAATAATGTCGGTATTCTGAGAGAGAGCTTTCGCGAGTTTCTTCACTCGACCGGAATTACCTCCGCTCGTTTGAATGTACGTCAACAAAGTTTGAATTATTCTCACGACCCAACGGAGAGTCCAGTACGCTACACTTGCCCAAGTAACTTACCTATATATTCACGTTCTGAAAGTAAAGTATTTACTCGTTTAAAATCAAATGATTATTGTAAACATTAAAATAAACTGCACACGTTGTAATAAGGTGAAATAATATCAAATTATATTAGTCCTACAGATATTATTGTGTTTATGCCTTTATCAGAATTGTTTTAAAACTTATACTAACTTTGCTTTATACACTGGCTTAGAAAGATTCATAATACATGCTTTCATCCATTTCTCTCGTGCGCTGTAACGCTTTTTATCGGTATCTATAAGATTCAGATATGTAACGCCCCGTGGTACGTGCGTAACACGCTGCTTCACAGAGACTTGAAAATACCTACCATCCGCGAGTTCGTTCGTGAGATATCTCAAAAGTTTCACAGTGAAGTAGGAAAACATTTTAACCCAACGATATCTAATCTCCACAACTATGACGAGACACTACCTGAGAATCGTTTTAGACCGAGAGCAATTCTGCTCGACGACCCTCCATAGATCTTATGTCGTCTAAAATTGGCACTTTTAGAACGAAATTAGCATCACGAAAATGACTCTCTTTGTTTGACTTTCTTTGTGCACTGTATGTGTGTATGTATGTATGCGTATGTGTGTGTACATGTACGGATGCAGTATGGGGAAGCATATAGAATGTGATTTGCAAAACAGTGCATATGGAGTTCCCGTGAACTTCTTATCTCTGTAGCGATCGCGCCCTTCTGTCTGCAAACGATGGTAAGGGGATGCAATTTACAATTCTTCAAAAACTTTATCGATGAAGGAGACTAGAAGAACCTTGACGTTAGCGCGTCCTGGTACTTGAAGCTTCATAAATTTGATATCCAAAAAAAAAAAAAATCTATAAGATGTCATGTGGCTCGTAAAATTCGATATGCATATGACAGCCATATAGAAGTATATTAACTCTAGCTAAATCACATATAAGGTCATTTAATAATAAAAAAACAGACTTTTGATTTGTTAACTATCTCATAAAAGAATTGCATAGCATAAATTGTAATCCAGCACCTATCTGTTGACATATTTGTAGTAAAAGCCCTCACTCAGTTAAGTGCAATTCTATGTAATACAAAGCTTCAAAAAAATAAAACACTCTTTTGTACTATTTTCACAGTTATTAAATATGAACGAAATTTGTCCAAACAATATTAAATAATAATTAAATTAGTACAACACGTATTCTAAGGAAAATTGATTACTCTGGGAGATAATATGGCAAAGTTAATAAAAAGGTTTTTTAACCATTGGCACGAAAATATTTTCAACGTATTCGGCGCAAACTTTCTGTATATTATTTTTAATATACAATCAAAATTGATAACTTACTTATTTGTTACAAAAAAACTGATATTGATGCCAGCCGTTACCAGTGTTTTGCCAGCTGGAGAAGAACCATCTGACAAGCTCATTTGATATTCTTTTCAAATTATGTATAACATATAAATGATACCTTTTAGGGTGTTCACTATCAATACTTGGTAAAAAGGCATTATATTAATAAAAACACAATATTCCTTTGTACTTGTCATCAGTTGACAATGCTCGCAATGAGCAAAACCGGTCCTGATATAATTAATAAAGTAGAATGAGGTACAGAGGAATATTGTGTTTTTATTAATATAAATGATAAGTTAAAAGTGCATTTTTTTTTAAGCGGGATGAGGGAAAATATTATTTTATAATGTATTGAGGTGAAAACCAGACAAAGGGAAAAACATTTATCAATTATAATTTGACGATTCATATTTTTTTTGCTACCGTTTGGCATTAATGAGGACAAATTGGTCTTCTTATATAGATTTTTGTTACGGTTACATTTAGGCTCTCTTACTCCAGAAAAGTTACATACGATATAATAGAAGGATAATAATTGAACAAGAATAGTGATTAGCTAATAATTCTAACTACGCCTTATTTTTTTGTATCGGATAGAATTCTGAACATCACAGATACGCATGCTTTCGAATTCAAATTAATTGGCAAAGGGCTCGGAAGTTATGTATTTTTTTTTGTTTTTAACTTTTCCAGCTCTAAGCTCAAGAAATGCCACCCCAATACCAACATTTTCTTAAATATCTATTTTAATATGGGTGATACAATGTTTATAATTAAGGTATTCTTATATCATAGTTTTTTGGACCTTTTGTAGTTTATATAAGTATGCGAATACGCGATTACGCTATCAGGCGATAAGCGCCCGCGATAACGATCGTTTGTAAGATAACTGCGAACACTCGTCAGTTGTCAATTCATATGTGTGCTGGGATGACGTCTTTTTTACGCGCAACTTAAAATATGATTATTTATAAAAAAAACACTGATTTTTATAAAAAAAAATGTATGAGGAATGATGCAGAGATATTTTAAATTTATAAGAATAAGGCCAATAATGAGGAAACCACTGGGGTCAAAAAAGACCCCCATCGGCAGAGACGTATTTTTCTAGTCTCCAAACCACGAGAGTTAATGAATATGATTCAACTTACTTTTCGAGAGAATTTCAAAATATTTATGACCCATACGCAATATATTAATGATTATATAAAATATATATTTTTCTATGAAATTCATTCCATAGAAAAATATATATTTTCCGAAAGTCTTGAAGCTATATACATATATATATATATATATATATAATATTATATGTAGATTTACATCGCTATAAGAAGTTGATCCCAATTTTCCGCAAAAATGAATAGGTTGAAACGGATTTAATGCTTGGCCGCCTTGTAGCCTTATTTTGTATACTTACAAAAATTCTCTAAGAATATAAAATTGAAATAAAGAAATAACCAAATATTAGGTATATAACACATCATATTTGACCCACTTCAGAAATTTAACAACGAATATTTTCGACATTTCATACAAGAATATTCAATATCCTTACCATCAATACACCCAAGTACGTAATACGATACATTTTCATTAAAATTAAATCAAACAAATTATATAAGAACATATTGTTTAAAATCTAAGAAATGGTAAGCATTGATCGAGATACCATAAAATATGTTAAATACTTCCGTAAATTTTCAATCACCTCCGTCACCTGTGTGGTCGAGTGGTCAACGTTGTTGACTTCGGCTACGGAGGGCCCGGGTTCAAATCCCGGTACGGACAGTTTTATAAATTGATTTTTCAATCGATTTATGAATTTCTGTTCAAAGGCATGGATGTATGTGATGTCTTGAATTCCCCCCCCTCACCCATTCTATCCTATGAACGGGGCGTATCGAGAGCGATTAGCTTACCACTAATCCTGTCTTAGCCTTATCCTTATATCCCTACTCTCTCTGGAAAAAGAGAGGTTGAGCAACTGAGTAACAAGCAGTTCTTGTAGAAACACTTCTGTTGAGATAAACTCCATTAGGAGTCCATATGCTCCACATTGGGAGCGGACATGGTTTAAAAAAAAATTCAATGATTTCATTTCATGACATTTTTCATGAATTTTCATTTTTCATGGGTGTATTGACAGTTAACACCCTAAAATTAATACTGTTTCGATGACTTTAAATTTAGTCTTAAAAGGCTAGTTAATCAATACTGAAATCTGTCAATTTGTATTGGATATTTGTTGAAACAAGTCTGACTTAGAAAGAAAAAAAACAACGTTAATAAAATAATTGTAACGATATAATATATTAAGAAAAAATATATAATAGATTAGATATAGACAATACTGGAATAGACTAAATATAATATATTATCCAAATACCTGTATGCTGGGATTTCGGTTTGTGCAATCTCTAGTATTATATATACAATATGCAAGTTCGGGAAGGTTAACGAGGTAATATCGCAACTCCTTCAATATGCTAAGAATAAAATATGCAAACTCAGATACAACATACAACACTTCAAAAAGCATAACAAGAAAAACACTGCAGTGGAAGTACAAGAATTCCGAGCAAACGTACGCGATTTACCTAGATAATATAAATCCCATCAAAGTTGCCCCTTATGCGAGAGATGTGGGGGAACGAAGAAAAATAGGAAATGCAATATTTTACGAGGAGTTTTGTGGAGCCTCCGCTTGTTTTACGCTGCAAAGTTGCTCGAATAACGTGAACGTAATGTTATTCCGAGACATTTGTTCGTTTATCTTTCTGCTACTATTATACCACTATAATTCAATTCGCGCGAGAGATTCGTACATAATAATCGCTTTACTTTATATAATATTCCGCGGAATATTTAAAAAGACAAAGATTGAGTTGATATAGTAAAAAAAGTTTAACCGAATATAAGTTTTATACAATTCAAAGGGATCAGACTTTGGATGGATAATTGGTGAACATAACATACATAATTTGAATTGTTCAAACTATGTACATACTCACAGTTTTTGTCACTAACGACCCGGGTTTCGCCTTTCGGCATCTTCAGGCGTTCAAGTGCACGGATGAACTTGAACTGACGTTTAGTAAATGAATGTTTCGTGTTTATATAAGAAATAAATGTATCATTGAGTTCAAAGCCATTGTTAGCGAAAAGGATTCCAGGAAATTTTTCCTTTTTCCAGGAAATTTTGAAAATTAATAGAGCACAATTGCATAGTCTTCCGATTTTAAATGAAATACTCAACCTACCTGGGTCTCCACTTTTGTACCCTATATAAATATAATCATAAAACCTTTGCCGACAAACAAATAAAATATAGTTCTTGAAACTACTTAATTCTCAAATCTGGGGGCATTCCCATGAGCTTATCCTTTTCGCCAGCAATGGCTTTGAACTCAATGATACATTTACTTCTTATATAAACACGAAACATTCATTTACTAAACGTCAGTTCAAGTTCATCCGTGCACTTGAACGCCTGAAGATGCCGAAAGGCGAAACCCGGGTCGTTAGTGACAAAATCTGTGAGAATGTACATAGTTTGAACAATTCAAATTTAATATTGAAATTCCACCTAGGACCTTCAGTCGAAATCTTAAATTATAACATACATAGATGTGATCGGGTATTTTTCAACCATATCTAATCCCAATGAAGAGAATATGGATTTTTAATGGAGCTTATACCTCAGAATAGGATGGTATACGCGAACATGTTGTAATTCAGTAAGGTCTATTGAAAGATCGAAGGACACGACTAGGACAAGACAAATGGTTAGATAATTTCTCTCGCTACGCTAGAAAAATTGAGATACCTCCATTATGAGACCAAATGCTCCACATTGGAGCGGACATGGATAAAAAATATACCGAACAGTTCTGTTAATTCGCGATTTATTAAAAAAATAATAGGGGGTGTATAAAACGTATTTTTTTAACTAAATGGAAAAACGAGAAAGATAACAAGATTTTTAAAAAAACATTATTTTAGAAATACAAACCCACTTAGGATAATAAATTGTTTGTTGAAAGTACATTTGAGAAATATACTTAGCTATGATATTAGTTTTCATTCCGTCACGTCTTATTTCTGTAGCTCATTTCGTATAAAATTATTTTACAGAATGAGCCATTGCGCAGTCCTATTCATTGTAATAACAGAATGGATTATATATTAACTTAAGTTGATTGGCATTTCGAGGGGTTATTTTTATCAACGTAACAGAATTTTTAAAATATATAGTACATTCAAATATTTCTTTAAATGGTTGTTAATAAATCCCACAAAAAAACGTGATAGAATTAATAGACAAATATAAGATTGGTTACCTGAATTTAAAAACTCATGTTATTTAAATAAATAACAACATCCTGGTATATAAAATCGTGTAATAAAAGGTAATAATTAAGACACAAAATTTTTAAAAAATACTATTCAATATATTTTTTTCAATAAAAAAAAGAATACCATTCATCGCTACTTGATTATATACGGGGACTTTTATGAGGCATTGGACATAAATTGTTTTCATCTTTAGAAATATCTGACACGTTTAATGTGTTTGAATCTAATGAAGCCTTGTTTTGTTGATTTCCTTGTTATTTAAAAAATCCGTTATCTGCTTCTATATTTTTCATGTATGTGTTAGAACAAAAGAACTGTGTAAAAAATATGGTATATCGTGTTATTTCAAAATCGTGTAAAAAGAGTTCAATAAACATATTATGTTAGAAGTGAAATGCTCCATCGATTGCTTAAAGTATTCGTAAATGTTGAGAATGAAATACGTTGGGTATAAAACATCTTTAACGTCCTGTGTGTAACGAAATTGGATTATGTATTGATCAAATTCGTATATATTTTATTTAAATTTTTGTATAATTAATCGGTAAATAAATTTCTTTTTTAAACTGTGTTGAACTTTACCAATCATATATTTTCCTGAAAACTCAAAGTCGAGAGCATTGCTAACTCAATAAGATCTTTGTTCTTAAAAATAATAAAAGAATAACGCAAACATTAAAGAAATTTAATAACGACCAATAGCTTTGCTTCAGTGAATACAAATATATTTATTTTAATTTTTAAAAAAAATATTTGACATTACAGCTTACGTCAATGCGTCAAATATTTTTAAATTGTAAGATTAACTCCATGAGAATTGACTTCATAAACACCCATGTCTTAGATCTCAAATTAAAATTGAAAAAAATCCAATATTGAAATAGACTTTACCGGGAATCGAACCCAGACCCTCCTGGTCGGTAGATCAAGCTCTAACCAACTAGACTAAAGCGGACGACATATATCAAACTAAAACCATAGTGTTCATATTTATATTATATAGGCCCTCGAGAGGTGAAGTGAGCCAACTAGTAAAGTGGTAAATCTTTTTCATGAACTTCTAAATACAATCACGTCATTATTTGGTGTTTTGGTGGATTGCTAATTTTTATTTTACGGATACACTATTAACACTATTTCAATGTGTATTAACTGAGGTTAACGATACAGTTCACTTTAACGATAGTTTAATATGAGTAGACTATTACAATGCATCTAACTTTTTTTCTAAAATACCACTTGGCTCACTTAACTTCTTATGGACCCATATAATTACATTTTCATAAATATCATTTGTAATGTTTAAATGACTTATGTAAGCGTAAGTATGTTCAAAAATATTAAGTTTGGCTCAACTATCCAATAAGACGTATAGAAATTGATAATGTATTGATCAAATCAAATGTGAAATTCGACATTTTTTATTTAATATTCAACTGTAGTTCAAATTAAAATTCTTCTTGACTGACAAACCATTGTCGCCTGCTGTGGCCCAGTTGGTAAGAGCTTGCTCTACCGATCACGCAGGCCTGGGTTCGATTACCGGTCAAATCACAGTGAATTTGAGAATTATTCAAGTTGTGATCGAAGACTGGGTGTTTGTGATGTCAATTCACATTATTGTCTCTCCTCCCATCCTTCTGATATTTTAATAACTGGGTTAAGCGATAGCGAATAGTAAACCATTAGTCCTGTTCTAGCCTTATTTTTCCTTTACTACTACTCACTTTGAAAAAAAGTGAGGTTGAGCGACTGAGTAACAAACAGTTCTCGTAGAAAAACTTGTCGATATACCTCCATTAGGAGGCAATATGCTCCACATTGGGAGCGGACATATTTTTTTAAAAAACATACCAGCCACATTCTCTTCTAACTACAGTTTGGCAGTCAAAAATAAATTAGTAGCCACTTATATATTACGTTATAAAACTAAAAGAAATTCCATTAAAAAACGCGGTTAAGAACAAAAACAAAGCAGAATAAAGCGATCCTTCTGATAAATAAATATAAGAGATCGTATAATAACCCATTTCATTAAAAGCACACGCGGGGTTAAGATAAGAGGCGCTTTCCGCACAGCCTGTGGAGAAAATAGAGATGGCTGTTCGGGGGAAGTAAGCCCATCCGCCGAGTTTCAAATGTCTGGTCCACACCGTAAATTTCAAATTCATTACAAAGTTTCAACGTATCCCTACTTACTGCCTTACTGCTCGCCTACTACAATCAGGCCTGTAGAACAACGGAATATAAGGCGATGCTTCTCAAACACGGTGGTCTTTGTCAAAAGAACTTGCGTACATTTCAATTCAATATGTTAAGTGTTTTAAAAACTTTATTCAATCGAAATTTTAAGAATATGTTTGATTACTAAAAACACAATATCCTTCTGTACTTTATTCCACTTTATTTGATAGGTCAGGACCGGTTTCGCTCTTAGCGAGAATTGTCGCGCTGTTTTTATTAATATAATGCCTTTCTACCAAGTATTGACAGTTAACACTCTAAAATTAATATGTTTAATGTAAAGGTAATGATTTATTTTTTTAAGTAAATGTCAGAAACGGTTTCGTTTATCCCAAATATTATCAATTGAAATTAAATCGTTCTAATTACGATTCAAAATTAATATTGATATTCCACCAAGCACCTTCATTCGAAATCTTAAATTATCAGTTGACTTAAAGGATAGAACGTTGAGCTTTTTTAACATAACTGTTTTTTACTCAGTCGCTCAACGTCTATTATTCAAAGAGAGTAGTAAGGGTATAAGGATAAGGCTAGGGCAGGACTAGTGGTGAGCTTATCGCTCTCGCTAAACCTAATTATTAAGGATCGAAAAGGGCGAGAGGGATTTTTAGACATCACAAACACCCATGCCTTCGATTAGAAATCGATAAATCGATCGAAAAAATGCTGTTCTTACTGGGAATCGAGCCCCTGAAGTCTGGCGCTTAAGCCAACAACGCTAACCGCTGCGTAATGGGACCCGACGTTGAGCGTAGGAGAGATTAATAACACGCATTTTCACAAAGTTACCGGCAAATAAATCGAAAATAAATACTTTGATTGCTAATCAATAATTTACAAATTTGAATCGTTCAAACTATGTACATTCTCACAAATTTTGTCACTAACGACCCGGGTTTCGCCTTTCGGCATCTTCAGGCATTCAAGTGCACGGATGAACTTGAACTGACAGTTCAAGTTCATCCGTGCACTTGAATGCCTGAAGATGCCGAAAGGCGAAACCCGGGTCGTTAGTGACAAAATTTGTGAGAATGTACATAGTTTGAACGATTCAAATTTAATATTGAAATTCCACCAAGCACCTTCAGTCGAAATCTTAAATAATTTACAAAACAAATAAGAAATACACTATTAAAATTAACTTTGATTATTCCACGTATTGTGTTACTAACTGTGACACGTGTTTCGCCTCTTTCAGAGGCATCTTCAGACTTACTATCGCAAAGTTTGCTTAAGTAATGAAGCAAGATTGATTCTAACATTTTAAAATTATAAAATTACAAAATGGAGGTTTGGGTTTTTTTCTTTTTAAGAGGAGCAAGGAGGGGGGTGTAGAATCGAAATAAAACAAACAGATAATGATACTAATGATACTAATGAGTTGTAATCAATCAGATTGGGATTTTTCCTTTTTAAGGGAAGAGGCGAAACACGTGTCACAGTTAGTAACACAATACGTGAAATAATCAAAGTTAATTTAAATTTTATATTAAAATGAACTTCCACAAACTTACCGCCGAAACCATCGAAAGTATTAAGAAATACACTAATATCAATACTTTCGATGGATTCGGCGGTAGCTTTGTGGAAGTTCATTTTAATATAAAATAATTAAGATTATTCCACGTATTGTGCTTCAAACTGTGACACGTGTTTCAAACTGTAACATGATTTTAATTTTACTATTCTGATATGTTATAATAAAAATGAGTGGCAAGGAGGGGGATGACAGAAAAACAAACAATAATAATTCGTACTTAAGCGAGCATTTGTGAAAGTAATTCTTCCTGAGGATGCCTCTGAAAGAGGCGAAACACGTGTCACAGTTTTTAGCACAGTACGTGGAATAATCTAAGTTATTTTATATTACAGTAATATTTTTTTTGAAAAAAAACTTAAAAACGGTTTTTCACAAATTCTGCATAAAATTTGAGCATCGGTTATTCAAAATATTGGCGTCGGCAGTTGGCAGAATGGCGGCCAGGCGCTCATCGTAAGCCTGCGAAGGCCCGCGGATAAAAGAATCAAAGAATAGGCATTTCGACTAGGTCCTTGATCCGGGACATAAATTTCCGTAAAAGCGATTCAACTATCTTTGAATGCCTCCTTCTGACTGGATTAAATTACGCGATCAAACAATATTTATGCGTTGAGCTTCGATTAAAGCAGACTCTATAATATAGTAAAGTATCCACAGGCTGCGATTTGCGGGGCAAACGATCTGAGATAGGCGACAAAAACGCAATTCGATAATAATTTCTCATTGAATATTAGCCCATTGAATTTATATCATACAAACTTTGAAAGTTTTCTATACAGCCAAATTTCGCAAATAGGTAGCTCTCAATTATATTTCAAAACAATATTAGTATATTGGCAAGAAAAATATCTTCAACCATTGAGTTAATTAACTGCCTGCCTCTGTGTCTGTAAGAGCTCTGCCTTAGTAAGCCGATTGGGCTATGTTCAATTCCCTTCAAGGTTAATTATATCAAATAAAGATGTTTTCTAGCATTTATAAAATAAGTCTTTTCTCACATACTTTCGATGGTTTCGGCGGTAAGTTTGTGGAAGTTTATTTTAATAGAAAATTTTAATTAACTTTGATTATTCCACGTATTGTGTCACAGTTAGTAACACAATACGTGGAATAATCAAAGTTAATTAAAATTTTCTATTTAGTCTTTTCTCCTTTAGTTGGGTGACTTAAAAAAATCCAATAACTTGATCTCCAGCATTAAAATATCTACCGCCTTGACTATTGTTAGCTTTAACGTCAAATATTTTTTTCTGTTATGAAAAAAGTATGTCGTCAGACAAAAAAAAAAGTAAATTCATCACCGTACTATTCTTTCGTGTTTGAAAAATGAATAGAGAAAACTTTCATGTTTAATAAGTTGTTATGACATTGAAATTTTGTTTTAGAACCTTTCCTATTCAATCGTCACATAGTTGAAGTATTGCATGTTGAAGAATTTCAAAAATCGTTATAAACAACCACAATAATGACATACCTGTTTCCAACGTGTAGCATATAGAAATATGTTAAAAAAAACCAACAGTGAAAAAATAAGAATATACTTGTAAATGTTCTATAAATTTAGTGTTTTTTTTTAGTCAATCATAATATACTAGCTGTAAGCCCGTTGCCCAGCAACGGGAGATTTTTGCTGCAGTGTGTTTGATTTTATTTAGTTTAATTTATTTTATTTAAATTCATTTTAATTCATTTTATTTTATTTTATTTTATTTTATTTTATTTTATTTTATTTTATTTTATTTTATTTTATTTTATTTTATTTTATTTTATTTTATTTTATTTTATTTAATTTAATTTAATTTAATTTAATTTAATTTAATTTAATTTAATTTTAATTTATTTTAATTTATTTTATTTAATTTAATTTAATTTAATTTAATTTAATTTTAATTTATTTCAATTTATTTTATTTTATTTTATTTTATTTTATTTTATTTTATTTTATTTTATTTTATTTTATTTTATTCTATTTTATTCTATTTTATTCTATTTTATTCTATTTTATTCTATTTTATTCTATTTTATTCTATTTTATTCTATTTTATTTTATTTTATTTTATTTTATTTTATTTTATTTTATTTTGTTTTATTTTATTTTATTTTATTTTATTCTATTTTATTCTATTTTATTTTATTTTATTCTATTCTATTCTATTCTATTTTATTTTATTTTATTTTATTTTATTTTATTTTATTTTATTTTATTTTATTTTATTTTATTTTATTTTATTTTACTTTATTTTATTTTATTTTAATTTATTTCAATTTATTTCAATTTATTTTATTTTATTTTATTTTATTTTATTTTATTTTATTTTATTTTATTTTATTTTATTTTATTTTATTTTATTTTATTTTATTTTATTCTATTTTATTCTATTTTATTCTATTTTATTTTATTTTATTTTATTTTATTTTATTTTATTTTATTTTATTTTATTTTATTCTATTTTATTCTATTTTATTCTATTTTATTTTATTTTATTTTATTTTATTTTATTTTATTTTATTTTATTTTATTTTATTTTATTTTATTTTATTTTATTTTATTTTATTTTATTTTATTTTATTTTATTCTATTTTATTTTATTTTATTTTATTTTATTTTATTTTATTTTATTTTAATTTATTTCAATTTATTTTATTTTATTTTATTTTATTTTATTTAAAAAAGTGGAGACTGGGAGGTCGAGGACACCTTACAGACGGACCTTATCGGCTATTAATATATAGATTCATATTATATGCTGCAATGAAGAATATACTTATGGATTATCAATTGAATCAATAAAACATGTATAGAAATGTTATTTTTTGCATACACGAATTGAACATTGCTCCCAAGAAATTCGCGGTTGTGTTACCTTATTGCAAATTCGCTTCCGGTGATAGAAGTTATAATTTCGTGAAGAACTCAAAGATCAGGAAACGTGCAAGGCAGCGGCATGTTCACTACAGTGGTCATGGGAAGACATTGGAATTAGTTGGGTCATGTGCTGTGGGTGCGTCCATAGAAACTCAAACCAACTTGTATTTTTTTAAGCTGGTGAGATTCTGGTGTCTTGGGCGATTGTCTGATAATATTCTTACGATTTACACGGAAGAAATGAAGGATGCTGACCGGTTATGGGAGGAAACAAAGTGACAGAGAATCACGTAGACACACACTTTACATAGGGAGCGAATATGACATTTAAAAATATAATAAAATAACAAAATGAAAAAAGAATTTAGTAGGCCTGCGTCGGTTGAAAGCTTGAAAGCTTCTGTAACTGTACTATATTGGGGGGGAAACTTTATTATTCCGGTTCAGGCTTCACATATTTTCAATATGTGACTCCTGTTATTCGCGATCAAAGTTAGTGATTTTTATTGAGTGAGTTTTTGTAATAAATTTGTATTGATGTGACAAATAAATAAAAGAACGCAATATAGAGCGAAAACCTATGTAACTCGCAACAAAAAAAACAATCGAATTTATGTTAGGAACTATTTCGAGAAAAAAAGATTTGGAAAATCATAAATGATAGCGACAGTTATACAGGATTCGAATACGCGGAATTTTAAAGGACGACAGTAATATTTGAGGAAAGAAATTAAGCAAATTTTGTTGTTGAAATATGATTAAGTTGAGCTTCATTATAAAGGTTGATTACCGTAGACATATTTTTAGTTATGATTAAATTAGTTTTAGTTAAATTATTAAAAGATACCTATGTAAGTCGCGACAAACCTCAAAATAAAAACATATCGATGTAATACAAAACTCAAACAATTATGATATCATTATTAATTGATTTGGCATTTACTTGGTAGAACTCCATTATAACAGATTAAAAATATCAAAGTATTTTAGTTCTACAGTTTTTAATAATTTTATGTGTTGATAGCTATTTCGGCTTACGCCATCGTCAGAACTATGTTTAAACTAATATTTTGCTCAGCTATATAAACTGGCTCTGAAGAGATACACAATGCATCAAGTTATTCACTCTAACATCCTAATTATAATTACAATATTTGATACTTGATTATTACGATATTTGATAAGTATAATATTGTAATTATAATTAGGATGTTAGAGTGAATAACTTGATGCATTGTGTATCTCTTCAGAGCCAGTATATATAGCTGAGCAAAATATTAGTTTAAACATAGTTCTGACGATGGCGTAAGCCGAAATAGCTATCAACACATAAAATTATTAAAAACTGTAGAACTAAAATACTTTGATATTTTTAATCTGTTAATTATGATATCTGTAGTATAGAAGGGATATCAAAAGTTAGCAATAAGTAATTTGAATGTAATGTGTCATTCATTTGTAATAATTTATTCATGGTAAAAAGGTAATATTTATTGATTTAACTCGTATTTACTTTATAAAACTCCATTGTAATGCGGTGGAAAAATAGAATTTCTGATAAGGGCATAAGCCGACATAGCTATCAAGTATTTACCATACATATATACAAACATATTTTTATAACTAAAAAATGTATAAGGTGATTTTTCATCAACCCATAATATCGTCGCTCTACTGACAAAAATCTGCTCTTTTGAGTCATGAATGCAGCTAGATATGTACATTTTAAAATGCTGTATCTCTGTAAAAACAAGTTGATCCATATTTTGTTTATATGTACACAATATAAACATAATATACATCTAGTCAATTCTGCTCGAAGATATATTTGGCAAAAAAAAACGACACATAACTTGACACTTTTGAATATTTGGATTGAATTTGTTGATCATTATCGAATTTCATGAAGTGTATGAATCGGAAAGTAATAGATGTGCATAAATTGAGATGTTATTCTTGTTGTCATGGTTATCGAAAATGACGATTATTTCGAAACAAGTTTTTTTGATTTATTGCCTTAGTATACTGACAATATCGACTGTGGAAATCGAAAAGAACGTAAACCAGTTTTTTTTAAAACAGCTTTTTTCGATCATTACAATGTATACAATTTAATACACGTTCCATCAAAAGGATATAAAGCTGAAAATGCCGAATTAGTATCTAAATTTAACTTTTATTTTATTTTAATAAAAACAATAATCCTTTGTACTTCATTCCACTTTATTTAATATGTCAGGACCGGTTTCGCTCATTGCGAGCATTGTCAACTGAATCGCAATGAGCGAAACCGGTCCTGACATATTAAATAAAGTGGAATGAAGTACAAAGGATTATTGTTTTTATTAATATAATGCCTTTCCACCAAGTATTGACAGTGAACACCCTAAAAGTGATTTATTTTATTTATTGACTTGGCATTTACTTGGTTATAATAGTCTAGTCTAGTCAGAACTAGTTCTGACGATGGCGAAAGCCGAAATAGCTATCAACTAATAAATATAAAAACTGTAGAACTAAATACGTTGCCATTTTTACTCTATTTTAACTTTCATGTTTAAAAAAGGAAGGGCATGTGACTAAAAATAAGATTTTTTTTTAATATATTACTATCAGACAAAGTCGATTAAAAACCAGTTTAAAAATCAGTCTTCATGCATGTCAAGGTTGTGTATATTTCATAATTTACTTTTGACCCAAAATCATCAAAAAACCTTTTTCGTGTCTCCTGTTAAATTTGTTATGTGTTTGTTACGTTCTTTTTTCATTCCACAATTGATATGTATAAAATACGTTGCCATTTTTACTCTATTTTAACTTTCATGTTTAAAAAACGAAGGGCATGTGAAATTACGATCAGATAAAAAGACTAAAAAAATGCTTTTTTTAAAATATATTACTATCAGACAGTCAATTAAAAACCAGTTTAAAAATCAGTCTTCATGCATGTCAAGGTTGTGTATATTTCATAATTTACTTTTGACCCAAAATCATCAAAAAACCTTTTTCGTGTCTCCTGGTAAATTTGTTATGTGTTTGTTACGTCCTTTTTTCTTTCCAAAGTCGATATGTATACCACGTATTCCACAATATAGTTTGCATTGACTGGTTTTTATCTCAAGATTTATATACCAAAATTTTTAACAGTTTTTCCAAATATTTTCAAGAAAGGTCATCGAACTTGAAAGTAATAATAAAAAAAAGAAAGAAACCAGAGTTGAGTTTATTTCTCATATTGGGCGTACCCAAACACAGTAAGTTCTGTAGCGTTACGCAGTTGTTTGATATTACTTCACAAAGTGTTTGTAAAGAAGTGCGTCGGAAGATCCGAACCGATGAAGTTTTTGCCCCTAAATAAAGTCACGTACGAGGATACGAACGGATGAAGGAAAATGGCGGCGACAGACGCTGAACTCTGTCTCCCGCCACACACGGGGATCGCACGGCCATCACATCACGAATGGAAACAAAGTTTCTAGTAAATCTCAATAGAAGAACTGGGTCAAATAAAAAGGACGAACCGCGGTTGCTCGTACTGACTCAGAGGCGCCCGTGAAACAAAGCTTTACAATTAAATGGTATTTTTACAGATAGTAATTAACACACTTTACAACAAAATGAAAAGAATTTTTTATTGTTAAAAATTGAAAATTGAAACCATTAAAATAATACCATACACACTTAACTTTTATGTTTACACGATTTTGAGAAAACACGGTTCACTAAAAATATAAAATACTATATTTTTACACGAATTATTTGTTCTTACTCAATTCTCAGATACACGCATCACAGAAGCGGATAGCGAATTTCACAACACAAATCAGTGATAACCAACAAAAGGCTTCATTAAATCCCAAACATTTAAGAAATTTTTAGCGATGTCCAGTCCTTCACAAAAGTATCCGTATATAATCAAGTAGTGATGAATAGTATTATTTTTCCTAATTAATATACATATTATGAATAATATTTTACTTTTAAGGTGTTCACTATCAATAATTGGTGGAATGGCATTATAATAAAAATAATAAAACATTTTTATATTAATATTTTACGTTATTTACTTATTGGGTATTCATTAATATTTTTTTTTTACGATTTTCTATACCACGACTTTTTTTTACCAATTTTTACCAATCTTCAGTTTTTCAATGAATTCTTTTACTTTTATTGCACGGTTTTTTTTTGGAACGCGTCTTCAGTATAAAAAAAGTTGAGTATAGTGTACATACTCATGATATTGCTATTCGCATGTAGTGTATAATAAGATAAGAGAAACAACAAAGTTTAGGAATATCTTTATCGTCAAGGTTAGTTGCATCTTCAAGGTAACATTGCAATGAAACCGTTTTTCTAACAATACTATACAAAAATAGTTAACGAAAATTTCGATGTGATTTATTCGGTAACCGGATAAAACAGAACATGAAAAAACAGAACATCACAAAACGTACAATATATCTTTAGAAAACACTAGTATTGATATGTTTTACAATCAATTAGAAATCTCTATGTCGTATTAGATACAATAAATAAAACAGCAATCGTGCATATCAATAACACTTTCAATCTGAAATCGTCGTAAATACACTTATATTCGACGATTATAATAGTCACCATTGACTGATAAAGTAAAGCGCCCGCTATAACATACTCTTCTGAAATTATTACCTGTATGATATTCAATTAATCTATAATATTTTTCCAATAAATAGTTAAGAAGAAACAAGTATCATTCATCTAAAAATTGAATGTGTTCTGAATTAACTATGTTCTATGTTCTCATGTTCTGTTTTATCATGTTCTGTTTATTCATGGAACCTTTTTATTCATATGTTGCGGGAATATTTGTATTACTTCTAATGTATTTATCAAATTTCAACATGGTTATTATTGACGTATTCATTTATTTTTTTGTAAAACAGTTCGCTGAGTGATATTTTTGCATGTTAACGTTTTAATACGGCTGTACATATTGAAAGAGATTTCAATAATGAAGCCGATATATTTTTCTTTCGATCGAGTTAAAATTCACTTCTACTGCACTGTCAGTTTATCTGTACCTGAGCAAACGGAAGAAAAGTTCATTTCATGTAACACATAGGTAACGAAACAAAATAAGGCCGACAGCGGTATGGACGAAAACGAACAAAGCAAGTTCCATCATCATAAATAAAAATTAAGCGAAAAAGGTTATACACATGACCGAAAGGGGGCCAGGTGATGAAACATTTGCCAAAGTGAGCATTTCAATGGAGATTTCTTTTTTTATACAATATAAATTTAAAAACACGCTCACTGAGTATGGGCATGAAATGTGGCGTGTGATATACATAATTAGCGGAACGATGAAAGCCTACGCGATGATACAATGACGTTATGCACGCATCTGGTCTGCACAATTTTTAAGATATCGACTGTGGTAAGGAAAAAGAACATAACCCACACATACTAAATTTTAAAGGAGGCGCAAAAATTCTTTTATGATGATTTTGGGTCATAAGCAAATTATGCAATATACACAAACATAAAGTGCACGAAGACTCGTAAACCGGTGTTTAATTGACATAATCTATTAATAATTTAATAAATTGTTTAAGAATAACTTTTTTTAATTCTATTTTACTGTTTTCAATTTTGACAGGTCCAACTTTTTTCGAACTTAAAAGTTAAATTTAGATACTAATTCGGCATTTGCAGCTTACTTCCTTTTGAAAGAACGTGTATCAAGTAAACATTGTGATTATCGAAAAAAAGCTGTGAGTTACTTTCTTTTCATTTTCAGATCATAGAAAAATGCCGATGACGAGTCCTCAACAAATTTGTTAGTATTACAGTGCAAGCAGTTTTCTATGCAAATCATAATATGACATGCATAACTGCCATAAGTTAAATAAATATTCAAATTAATGCTTAAAATGCTGTTGCTTTTCAGTTTATTTATTTTTTTAATTTTCTTTCGCTCTACATAAAACATATTAATTGTGATAATTCTACTATTTTGTCGATCAAGGCTAGTAATAGCCAGCTGAATAGAGAAGAGAGCTAATTATATATATATATATTTTGATTTGGCATTTACTTGGTATAACTCCATTATAATAGGGTAAAAATATCAACATTTTTTAGTTCTACAGTTTTTTATGTTTATGAGTTGATAGCTTTTATTTATTTTGATAGCTATAGTTGATAGCTTTAATTTTATTTATAAGTTGGTCGTAAGTTTAAGCATAGTTCTGACGATAGCGAAAGTCGAAATAGCTATCAACTCATAAATATAAAAAAAAAACTGTAGACCTAAAATACGTTGATATTTTTACTCTATTACTAATTAAGTATATACATTTTTTTATGACCAGGGCTGTGGAAAAAAGACGACTCCGACCGTAGATATATTAAATGAGGGCTGTGGAGTCGTGTTAAAAAAAGACGACTCCGACTCCAAAGATTTTTTTCAATCATTTAATTTTAACTTTTACATATACATATATGTATACACCATCAGATCATCTTCAGTCAGAATAGCATGCAGTGGCAACATAATGGACTATTGTGGTATGAATACATATCATTAAATATATATTTTTTAAATGTGTCTAGTCGTAAGATCAAGCGAAAAAGTACAAAAGTGTGAATTATTTTTTAATATAATCGTTGATATAAAATGTGTATATTTTTAAGTAGTTGATCGTTACGCAACTCGTCATCAGTTGTCAAATAATCAATATGAAATCTTTGTTCTTTTATCCTTCACATGAACATAGCTTTAAACTCGAAATACGTTCATTTTAAAGTTTGACAGAAAAGTTCAAATACTGTCATGTGATTTTTTTAAATAAAATAGCAACTATTTTACAATGCTCTTAGTGTTCATAATAATACAAAGCTGCTACAATCAAACGGCGAACCAAATTATACGCTGTAGTTATTTATTTTCGGTACGGGTCCTCGGGCTTAATAATACCAGACCGAATTCGATTGCGGCGGGAAAACTTTTAAGTTTCGAAAACCGCGAATACCAATTAATTAGTATGAACTAGTCGGTCTTGAACAAAACTTGAATTTCGAATAATAAATTGAGAGCATTGTACTAAAACCATACAAATAAGAAACAATTGAATTCCGAACGTCGCAATGAAGTAACTTCAGAATTTAAAATAAGAATAAACTTTGTTTAAGAAAAGGCGTAACCAATATTATTACAAGTGTTTTAATTATGTACCTTGAGGTTTAAATGAATTCGAATCACATGTTATAAATATTTTTAGCCGCATTTGCAAAATGTTTGGAAACTAAAAAATAGCAAATTTATATAAAAAAAGGGGGATGTGAAGTGGTTGAAAACTCGAAACTCCGACGTCACAATTCGACCCCAACTTCGACACTGTCCGATAAGCCGCCTCTGATTCTATGTATTTCAAATCGACTTTCTTTCTCAACATTTATGAAAGAGTTCCTGGTTTTAGTAATGTAATCTAAAAAATATATGTAAAAGTATTAATTCATGTCCTCTCACAATGTAGAGGAGGCCATATCCTCCTAATAGAGGTATCTTAATAAAAGTTTTTTTTTTCACATTTTTGAATAACTCTGGAATCTTTTAACCATCCACTTTTTTCGGCAATGATCTCAAGCAACTGTGGTATGACATTATGATGAATGATCAATCCCGGGATCCCGAAATCGATTCGATCGGGATTGAAAGATTGTGAATACCGAAATCCCGGGAACACAAAAAGCGTCCGATATTGGATGCTCTTGTACAGTGATGCACAAACTTTACCTTCTAGCGGGCCGCATAAAACAAGTTATCATGGGTTCGGGCCGCAAAGAAAAAACGATTTTAAGTACGCTCAATCTTTTTGTATACAGAACATATGAACGTTCCATGTAAAAAAGATTAAGTGAATTTAGATAAATGAGTAATAAATAGGTTCCATTATATTATTTTGCCCGTTTATTTCGAAAATAAATAAGCCATGAAAAAAAAAGAATTACGAGTACTTGCTTATTAAAAATCGTTTCATTGTGAAATATGCATGTTTCATTTATATGCAATGCAAAAGTTAATGCGTTCATGGTCTTCATTTTTAACTATTTTTTTTTAATTTGACGTAATATTTGTTAGCCTGTTTCTATGAACCGGTTTATTCTCTTTCATTAAAAAAAAAGCTTGTTTACATTTATTAAATAAATGTTTTACGTGAAAAAAATATGTTTGAGAAAAATATTTAAGGGCCGCCACAAAGTTAAAAAATGGCCGCGGTTTGTGCATCACTGCCCTAGTATCAACCGGATAGTACACACTGCACATGATTTTCCGTTTAGGAGTGTGATAATCAACAAATGTTTGATTGTCTACTGATCTTGAATGTTTATTGTAACTCATTTAAAACGCATTAGCATATAATAATATTGCTTAATATGTTTACTTTAAAGTGTACAGTCAATCTTCACATTTCCAAGATCTGATAAATCGATAAGGTTTAAAAGAATGAGCTAGGTAAATTAGTTCTCATCGACGATTTGTCTGAGCGTACAAGCTTAACTATAGTCTGTGAACGAAATCACCGCAACGACAGCTGTAAGTCAGGCAAATCCCGTATTCAGCACATCGGAAATTGAAATATCTCATTTTAGCGGGAAATAATAATAATGTAATGCATTTCACATGCAGCTCGCATCGTGCAAGCGAGCGGAAACACAGATGAATAACTGAATCTGCTAACAGCGCTAGCCATAAAACTGCATCACGAAATGTTCAAAATTAGAATAAATTTTAAATCGGGTATACCCAAATGCAGTTCGGATTAGGGCATCCAATCCCGGGATCCCGTTCAATTTTCTGATCCCGAAATTCCGGGATTGAGATGGCCGCGATCCCGGGATTTCGGGATTGAGAATTTTTTAGCAAATTCTCGAAATTTACACGAAATTGGCAAATTGAAGATTTCAAATTCCTCGGTGGGCTAAAAAAAACGAGTTTTCATGAGATTCTGGGAAAAAGTATAGCAAATTGAGGATTCCTCGGTGAGAAAATCTCAATCCCGGGATTCAAAATAAATCAATCCCGAAATCCCGGGATTGGAAAAAGGCTTCGGGATTGGATACCCTAGTTCGGATATCAGGGCACGAACCAGACAGCTGATATGACAGTAGTGCATTAGACGCAGACATGTACGACCAGCGTATGCTGTGACAGCTGTATTTAGTTTTTTTAACTATAATTTTTATTATTTTAAAAAATATTTGGCATAACAGCTAATGCCAATGCGCGAAATATTTTCAAATATGTGAAAAACTTGATGATAATTTTAGTATTGTAAGTCACTCGAGATAAACTCGAGGTAAATTGACATCACAAACACCCATGTCTTAGGTCTCAAATTTAAATAAAAAATCTAAATTATACATTGAGCTTACCGGGGATCGAACCCAGACCCACCAAAAGCTTTAGACCACAATGGGAAATGCATCACACAAGCGACATAAGGAATGACATATAGAGACCAACAATAACTCTTTCGGTGTATTTTAAGAGTAGTATCGTATAAGCAAAGTTCAATTTGCACTAATTCTATAAATGTATCGTCATTTTCGAGGCAAAATCAAAATAACCTGTTCAAACCTGCACGTGTCAATCAGGAAGCTGTACCAGTTATAAGACGCATGTATAAGTCACAGTGCCAGCGTGGCAGCGAAGGTGGGTCTGTGCTTCTTCATGTTAAACAAAATCTACGTTGCCTTGCGCTAAGCTGCGCTGCGTCACCTGCGTCAACCTCCACTATCCTTTTTTGCGATCTAATGATAGATATCCTTCGGTTTCCGGCATATGAGGCCACAGGTGGGCAAGGTGTTTTTTAAAAAAAATATTTCTTGTGAGAGATAAGCTGATCGCAGGTATTTGACATTCAATGGTTAATGATAATTCATTGCAATAAAATTTTAAATGGAATTGACGATTTTTCCTTTGCATTTGGCAAAAAAAAAACATTTTCATACAGCCTTTTTCCAGAAACTAAACCTGCAGCGTTCTATTTGAATCCTAATTTTTCATATAATCAAACAAAATAATTTACTAGAAAATTTAAATTAACTTTGATTATTCCACGTATTGTGTTACTAACTGTGACGCGTGTTTCGCTTCTTTCAGAGTCATCTTCAGACTTACTATCGCAAAGTTTGCTTAAGTAATGAAGCAAGATTGATTCTAACATTTTAAAATTATAAAATTACAAAATGGAGGTTTGGGTTTTTTTCCTTTTAAGAGGAGCAAGGAGGGGGGTGTAGAATCGAAATAAAACAAACAGATAATGATACTAATGATACTAATGAGTTGTAATCAATCAGATTGGGATTTCACAAAGTTACCGCCGAAACCATCGAAAGTATTAAAATAATTTACGTTTGAATCGTTTAAATTTACACAAGTTTTGTCACCTTAAGGCTTTCAAGTGCACGGATAAACTTTAAATCAGTTCAAGGTCATCCGTGCACCGTGCATCCGTCGGTTGTCTTTAGCGAAACCATTCCTGATATTATTAAATAAAATTGGAATTAGTAGAAATGAGTAAGTAATTTTTTGAATTTTTAAGGAGCTAAAAAAAGGTTATATGTCTTTATTAAAAAATATCTGGGAAATTAATACAAAAAGACTCCTCGAAAGAGGAAGAGAAAAACCTCGGGCTTTTTAAAGCGAGACAACAGCTAATAAATTAGTTCGTTATAAACCGTCAAATGAATGAAACTTACAAGCACGAATTCTGAGAATCACAAGATCAGCAGCGAAAAATAATTTAATAAAACAATAGATGGCTTTGCTTTTAAATTTGAATGATATTATGATTTATACGTGAAATAAAAGAAAGAAATATTATGCTTGGCGATGGCAACTTGGAAGCGTCTAATCCGTCTTAATTTCAAGGCGCTAATGTGCTCAAAAAATAAACAGCTAATATTTTTTGATCCCTGATTTGAGATTTTTTTCACAAAAACGTCCTTTTAGCATAATACGCTAGGGGATTCGCATGAGGTGAGCATTTACCTCATAGCCAAGTCGTAGAAAAAATCTCATTTCTTTTTTGTTTCTTTGAGTCAAAATCTTTATTCCAGTGATGCACAACCATTACCTTCTAGCCGGCCGCATAATAAAAATTATCGTGGGTTCGGGCCGCAAAGAAAAAAATGATCTAAAGTACGCTCAATCTTTTTTTACACGGAGCATATGTACGTTCCATGTAAAACAGCCTTACAAAAAAACGGTATAAAAAGATCAAGTGAATTTAGATAAACTAGCTCTTAGCCCGTTGACCACAACTGGGGGGATTTTTGTTGCATTTTTACGTAGTCAGAAAATTTACTGGCGTGAAAAATAAATTACAAATCTATGTATTGAATAAGCCAGAAAATTTAAACTAATTAATTATCTAAATGGATTTTTTTATGAATACACCCAATTCTCTCAAAGAACTAAAATAAACCGGGACTGCAAAACAAAATATGCAAATAGCAGATATAATAAAATATATTCATAAAAATCATAATTGAGCTGCCCTGCTGAGCTGCTATATCCAATATCGACAGCCCTGCAGTATTCATATTTTATCATTTTTACCATCTTTCTTGACGTCATCAAGTCGAAATCGCGAGACCATACAAACACTCAAACGTACAAACGTACCTTATCGATTATTAATATATAGATGAATATAGGTTCCATTACATTATTTCGAAAACGTGAACATAAATAAGTCACGCAAAAAAGAGATTATGAGTATTTACTAAATCAAAAATTAAAAATCTTTTCATAGTGACATATTTATGTTATGTAATTCAAAAATTAATAAGATCTTGGTCTTTGTTAATTTTTAACTTTTTTTTTTAATTTGACATACTATTTGTAAGCCGGTTTCTATGAAGCGATTTATTCTCCTTCATTGAAGATAAAGCTTGCTTACATTTATTAAATAAATGTTTTACGTGAAAAAATATGTTTGAGAAAAAGGCCGCGGTTTGTGCATCACTGCTTATTTCGAAGAGAGTATAGATAGAAAACATAAAGAGATAGAAAAGTAACATGATAATTTAACATAATTATTATTATTTGATCATTGTTGTGAAAATAAATGAAAACTTAATTTGATTTGCATGCACATAAGTTGTAATCATTGTTGAAAATAATTATAAAAAATAAGACTGATATCTATTTAATAATGTTTAATTGTATTATATAAAAGGAAAAGTGATTCAATAGTTATTTCAAAAACAAAGAAATCGATTTACTTAGTTGTAGTATTGAGGTAACGGTAACTATTTTTTTTAGATGGATAGTAAAAACTTTCTCTTCGACATATGTCGAATAAAAACTAGACAAATTGTATCGATACCTAATGACTTCAACGGTGTGAAAAATAATCTTTTGTAAGTTTCACAGATCAAATATGGATACAATATTGACTGGGGAGCATTCAAATCACAACAGTTGTATAACGACATAACAATGTGAGACATTCGCCTCTCGGCAGTCGCCTGACGCGAGCCACACTCCAGGGGGTGGCATTTTTTAAGGGAAAAAGGTCGGCTGTATAAACAACGTAATTAAAAGTAATATAATCTCAAAAAAAGGAAAATTCAAACACACGAAAATGGAATATTTATATCTGGAAAAACGTCGATGGATTTCAGATTTATTTTCCAAATTACACGGACGTCAAAAATAAAATAATTACATTGCAGGTAGAAATAATTATCATCACATGTTACAGAATATAAAAGGTAGATTTTTTTAATTAACTTTGCGTAGTAGGAAGGAAGGAAAACCAAACATTAAAAATAACGTTCATATCTACATACGAATATTATCCATGCTTTTACAGAACTGTAAATGGCCTTTTCTCGCTCATATTTTCTTTTTTAAACATTGATTTATGGGAGCCATACACACAATTAATACAAAGTATTTATTTCCTGACAAAAATGTATCTCTATTAAACATTTTATTTTAAAATATAATATTCTTGTAACGCCGATACTCAAAATCCAGAATATAGTAAATATTGAGTTTTGTATTTTTCAGATAAATAAATATGTGTCGTTATACTGTTCGGTTTACCAATCTTTTATGAGTTACACTGTGTTATATAATGTCATCTTTTTAATGAAGTGCTATTAAGTAAAAAAAATCTGAAACGTAATTGATCATTGTTTTATTTTATCTTGTCCTATTCAAACCACGATGAGTTACACAACGTTAACGTCATAACATAATAAAAAAAACTAAGAATATTAAAAAAATAATAAAATTTGAAAACAGACTTAAATTTTCCACAAAAACCTTATTTGGAAAGATACGAGAATGAGTCGTATTTTACAGGTTCAAGTCCCAGTACGAGCACAATTATTTCGATCGATTTCTTTTCGAAAGCATAGGTCAGGGATGGCGAACCAGGGACCCGCGTGAGAATTTATCTGACCCGCTTGAACTTTTAGAAATGATGAAAAACGAGTTTTTAAGACAATCTGGGAAAAAGTATACCAAATCGAAGATTTCAAATTCCTCGTTGAGCTAATCCCAATCCCGGGATCTCTATATGTGACCCGTGACATGATTTTTTAAATTTTTTAAATCAAATTTGACCCACTTGCGAAAGAGGTTCGCCATCCCTGGCATAGGTGTTTGTACAAGTTTTTTTTATCACAAATTAAAATTTAAAATGATACAATTATTTTAATATGTTTCATAATGCAATTGAAAGGTTAGTGAAATAAACAATATTTAAAGTATTGCAACAGATGGAAACGGCAAGACAGCCAATGCGGATGGCTAGTTAAATAAATAAAAATAGTTTATACTTTCGATGGATTCGGCGGTATCTCTGTGGAAGTTCATTTTAATATAAAATAACTTCAATTCAGATCATTCAGATTCATTTTAATCAGAATCGTAACGTAGAAATACTCCATCGAGTAAATAAAAAAGGTTTAAAAATGAATAGTTTAGATTATTTAAAAATAAAGTATAAGCAATAATAAATAATATCATGAATAAAACAGGTGGTTCGCCACTGCTAAATTTATTTTCCAACGGTTTAACCCGTCCTAATTGATGCAACTCATTAGTTAATCTTTTTTTAATGTAAATGCCATTTTTATTATTGTTTGTTTTTCTATTATTCACTCCTTGCTTCTCATTTTTAATTGATTTTTATAATAATATATCAAATTTGAATCGTTCAAAATCTGTGAGAATGTACATAGTTTGAACGATTCAAATTGAATATTGAAATTCCACCAAGCACCTTCAGTCGAAATCTTAAATTATGATAATATATCAGAATAGTAAAATTAAAATCATTCGTACTTAAGCAAGCATTTGTGAGCAAATAAGCAAGCAAGGCGAAACACGTGTCACAGTTTGTAGCACGATACGTGGAATAATCTAAGTTATTTTATATTAAAAATAGTTTAGTTTTCATAAATCAGGAAGTGCAAAAGGTGCAATTTATTTTCACGCTGAACGCTTCCGGGCTGCAAATGGGAAATTATTAAAAACGGCATTTAAATATACACGGTTCCAGCACTAGAGCCTGGAGTCACAGTTCACCAATTTCGAATTACCGCCCACCAAATAGCACTGTATAAAAAAAGCAGTGAAGTCCACCGTGAAGTTGCCTTTACATGCTTTAAAGTATTCGTTCGTTTTCGATGAATGTGTCATTGAATTTGTTAATGTAATTTGAATATATATATTTTTTAAATATGCCAAATTCACGTCAGAAGAAGCTTTGATTTGGAACCGTTATACTTATACTATATATTTCTCATTATTATTTGGTTGTTTTTATATCAAATGTTGTCTGGTGACGAACATTAATGAGACTTCACTATTCTTTGTTGTATAGTGACAGTATTAACGTCAATGGCCATGGGATTTCAATCAATGCAGGAGAAAATTATTATGCTCGACTGACGTTAACGTATCACGACAAGCTTTAAGGTAGAATTAAAATTTAGTCGAACTCGGCTATTACGATCACGGGAATAGCACGATCTCGGATGTTATTAGGAAATATTCGTCTAAATTTTAATCGATGGTTTTCTCCATACATTTATGCACTTTTATAACGAGCTACTTCTCGGGCATACCGAGCAAAAATAAAACAATCAGAGTGAACACAATGAAACAAACATTAATTTTAAATTTTATAAGAAAAGTGGATTGACAGAAAAATGTAACGGGTGTGTAAATAAATTCTTATTGTGTATTTTTGTTTAATTGCGACTCTTTGTGTTATGTGACCGCTCCAGTTACTGCATGTCTTCATGTGATGGGTATGTCTGTAAGAATTTAAAAATTCACACCTATTCCCTAATATAACGAGCATATTCGGTCGGTCCTAGCTTCTTCGTAATAACCAAGTTTGACTGTATTTTAAAAAATGTCAATTGATCATTCTAAGCATTCTCATATCTCTACAGAAGAAGCTGCGCATCGATTTAATATATAAAAAAAACTCTATTTGATAATTTTATAACGCTGACTTAATTTTAAATTCATGTCCGCTCCCAATGTGGAGCATGTGGCTTTTTAATGAAGGTATCTCAACAGAAGTTTTTGTTAATCAGTCTCTCGACCTCTCTTTACCAAAGAGAATAGTAGAGATAGAAGGATGAGACTAGGGCAGAAACAGTGGTTAACTATTCGCTACGTCCAGTTATTGGAGGATAGGAAGGGTGAGAGGGAACCGCCGCGCCATATGAGACGATGATTAATTAATGAAAAATAAAAATAAAAAATTGTTTTTAAAATAATGATTTAAAATAGTGAGTTTTTAATGGCAAAGAAACACCTCGATGGAATTGAGTATTTTGAGAGACACTCTTTACTCTCTTTAGACGCTTCGTTAAGTTGGAAAATAAATTATGCTTGAAATGCTTGACATTTTAGTAATCTTTCTACAGTTTCTGAGTGGAATTATAAAAGTTATGCTACAATTGAATTAAGAAAAAACATTTAAAATGGTATTTTAAAAAACAGCTAATTTATCTTTCAAATGGCATAGTGATGTGCCATAATATAATTCAACATTAATCTTTTAAATGAATATTTTAATTTGAATCTTTCAAATTATATACATTCACACAAGTTTTGTCACTTACGACCCGGGTTTCGCTTTTCGGCATCTTCAGACGTTCAAGTGCACGGATGAACGTGAACTGACGAATCCCGGGTCGTTAGTGACAAAACTTGTGTGAATTTACATAATTTGAACGATTTAAATTTAGTATTGAAATTCCACCAAACACCTTCAGTCGAAATCTTTAATATTTGAATGTTATTTTATTGTGTTAAATCTAAAATATTTAACACAATAATTTCAGTGACTGCCATACGTCAAAAATCAATATGAATGTGATAGCCTTCATGTATATTTGCAAATGTTCGTTGTACTTTATGAAATATGTATGAATATCAAATATTCGCGAAGTCGATTCAATTTTCAAAAAAAAAAATATTAGTAATGTAAAAAATGTTGAAAAGCCATTGTTCGATTGTCAAGCTAAGATGTAATAATCTACGTTATAATAAAATGCTTGCAATATTGATTTTAATTATAGAATATTAATTCGAGATTTAAAAGGTGTTTTTGTAATGTTGATGCCTTGACGCGCTACCCCTGCCGAGGTGACAGGACCACTGTCAAATTTTATTTAGGTCGCGCAACGTTTCAATTAAATTATGTTTCCATCCGAATAAATAATTTGAATGGAATACACCCGCCGGACCAAAAATATCAGATGAACTATTCAGAGTCGATTAATCCGCCACGGGGACATAATTGGATGTCCATAGGTCGCTGATTATTTTACGAACCCAAAAGTGCTGGAGTTAATTACGTAGGTACTGTGATTGTTTTTTTTTCGACGGAAGTCCTAAACCCCACGACTGTCGAAAATGAGAAACCTAGTAATCTGGTTCGTTTAAGGTACACCCTTTAACATTACTCACTTTACTCAGCAAAGCTTATGCATTATATCAACGGTCGGCAAATTTTTTGAGTTCTCGGACTACTAGATTCACAATTTTTAATCGGGCAGACCAATAACTAGACATTAGTTTTTAATATTATTTATTGTTATAAAAGTGATCAAATGCGTCTAAAAATGCACCTAGTTCATAAACAAAACTATTATTTTAATTAAATTATAAAAGGTTTAATAATTTTTAATGTGATGGATGTTCCTGGATGATAAAATTTATATTTAGCTCCAATGTTGTAACTGCAAGACGGAGAACTGAATGTATTTCAAGCTGAAATCGATACCGTGTTTTGATTGCTGTGACAAATGAAAAGGCGTTTTCGCATACTTATGTTGTGAAAAATTGAATTAGAATTTTTATCGGAAGGGTAAGAAAATTAACATAGTGTCAGATTTTTCTGCGGACCACAGATTTCATAGCGGGGAAGTCTTATCGAGCAGTTAATTGATATTTAATTTGAATTGTTTGAATTTTGTACTTTTCCATGAGTTTTGTCGCTAACGACCCGGGTTTCGCCTATCGGCATCTTAAGGCATTCCAAGTGCTCGGATGTACTTGAACTGACGCGTAGTAAACAGTTTGTATCGTTTATATACAAAAATATAAGTAGATCACTAAGTTAAAAGGCTATTAAAATGTAAATTAGCGAAAATTGAATGTATACAATTTTCAATGGATTAAGTGGGTTTGTTATAATTATGGGGATTTTTTGAAAATATTAATGACCAGATAATAACATAGGAATGTTTAAAATAAATCTAGGGTTTTATCCTACCTATTATTAATGAGTTGATTTGTTTTTAAGCCTTTGAATTAATATTTAATGATAGCAAGTGCTTGAATTATTAATAAAATGACAATTATTTAAAAGGGGTACAACAATGGAGAATTTGGTAGATAATATTGCTCGTTTAAAATTGGCAAACTGTTGAGCTGAGCTCGATTAATCTCTAAGATTTCTTGATAAAATAATTTAAACTCGCCCTTGTTAGTATGTAACAAATCAATACCTGAGTCAAAATTAAACGTATGGTTTTAAATGATTGGCAAAGGTGGAAGTATCTTTTTTAACTTAAATTTTAGAAACAACACTCATTTGTAATAATTCTACTTTAAGACCAGTTTCGCTCATGACTGGCATTATCAACTGAAGGTTTTTAATAATGCCCGTCATTAGTACAAATGGGTGTTTTCTCTGTTTTAAATACAATGCCCTTCCACTAACTATTGACAGTGAACACATTAAAAGTGAATAAACATTAATACAAAAAGGCAAAATGGCAACGTTTAATAGAAAAAAATATATGTCAAAGATTCAAATATATTTTAATTTAGAATTAAATTTGTTACTTCACTGTAACTGTGTAACAAATTGTAACACGTGTTTCGCTTCTTTAGGAAGCTTAATCAGACAGAATATCACAAGGTTTACAAATTTATAAAAACTTGATTCCAATTCTTACGTAAAAAAAATAATGAAGAAAAGGACTTTTCTATGGGAAACGAAAAAGGGCCAAGATACAAACATTGATAGTAATGATAACTTATTATATTAGAGCCGGTAAATCACAAAAGAAAAGAAAATCTCTAATGGTGAGCCGCTTGTTAATTAAAGTGTTTCATTTCTATAAATGATACAATGAACCTAATGATGATGCTTTTTAAAAAACAGAAACACGTATAACAATTTTTAGCATAAGTATAGTGACAGAGTTATCGATTTTCATCTTATTTGATAATATTTTCGTCTAAGAACGTGGTTTTTCATTGTTAAGTGTAAGCTCATCTCTAATACCTTCCACTCCACCAAACAAGCACTTTTATCCATTAAAAGCTTTTCTTGAGAATCAATATATTAACATCGACGCATGATATATTTTAAGCATTAATTTATAATTTAATCAGTAATATAAATTGACTTGGCAATATTCAAATGTTTGTATCTCATTTCATATACTAAATATTACAAATGAAATGATTTTATTATTACAAGGACGTGGATTTACGAGTTGAGTTGATTAAAGCTTCATAATATATTGTATTAAAATTAAAGCTATACAGTATAATCGAGAATCAGTCGGGAAGAAAGATTATTTTTTAAGCATAAGTATTTAAAAACACAACATTAAGTGTATCGAAGAGTTTCTAAGAAAATATTCGCTATGTCAACAAACCCAAAAATCGTAATAAATCTTCTCAGAATATCAGATTTTGAGACAACCAAAAATATAATTTTGCTTTATTTTTAATGGCTAAATACCGACGAAAAATGTGCTTCATTCAATGATCTTCTGAAATAGATTTGTGTATATATATATATATATATATGTCGTCTGCATGGTCAAGTGTTCAATGTCGTTGGTTTCGGTTACGGAGGTCACGGGTTTGAATACTAGTACGGACACTTTTATAAATTGATTTATGAATTCCTGGTCGAAAGCATGGATGTATTTGATATTTTGAATTCCCGAATTTAAAATTTGTAGAGGTTTTAATCCTACTATTTTTATAAAAAAAGGAGAAGTTGAGCTAGTGAGTAATAAGCAGTTCTCGTAGAAACACTTCTATTGAGATAAACTCTATTATAGACTCATATGTTCCACATTTCGCTATTGCAAGCACAGTGGAGTGTTAATTAATATTATTATATGAAGCTGATGGCAAAAGATTTCAACGAAAACCAGTAAAAGAACAAGTTTTCATTTTAAAAGAAAACATTGTGATTGAAGATGTTTAAAAATGCGACTTGCAGTTAGATTATCGCTTTATATACACTCAGTTTTCATGGAAGAATGAAAAAATCTTTAAAAAAAAAGAAAAATCGTGGTATACGGATAAAATTCTCTTGGTTGATTAAAATATGTATGCTTAAGTGCATTTGTAGATTAAAGTCGTTGCCGGCGATAGAGTAATCCACAGAGCGTTACCGTTCAGCTATGCAACCGGCCATGATATCGCAACTAAGTTGTGTCTGCAGATTAGATTCAAATAATGACCACAGTGGCATGTTAAACAGAATTCATAAATTTCGAATAAATATATAAAAAAAACTATTATTGTGATAATTGATTTGTATGATAAGATTTGGTAACGCACGGTGAATGAACTATAACAAAAATGTAAAATCTATGTATTTATTGGGAATTAGTAACATCCATTAACAGTTTGAATACCGCGAAAATAAATCATTTACATGTCACAGATATACTGCGTGTTTTTGAGAAAAATAATTTTGCCCAATATACACTCGAATTTGATATTTTAAAAACCTATATTGACTCAGTATAGATGGAACTACACATATTCATAAAAAAATGCTTATATTCTATTAGAATACCAAGTATTTGATTTTTTAAATGTCTTGGATATCCGTGTCCGCTTGGTATTCAAGTGGTTAAGACTGTTTGTTGTTATTTAGAAAAATAATAATTCCAGCAAGGATTCTACATGATTGAGTATGCTTTTGTTTTGCGTTAATGTTATAATATATAGCAAGACATTATAAAAATTATGATTTTTTTCGACTGAAATTTTACATGGAAGTAAACCTTGGAAGCTTTGAGCCTATATTCGTGAACACTATCATAAAATGATAATGTGACGTTCTATACAATAAAAGAAAATGTCGCCATAAAATTATCAAAATACAAAGCATTAGAGATTATTTATTGTCATGGCATCAAACAAAGCTTTTTAATTTATGCCGACCGTTAATCCGAACGAGAATTGCTCAGCCGCTGAAATTCTGTAGCCAAAAAAACGGAAATTAAAGAAGGAAAAATCTTTTCAGTGTAAAAATAACGTTTCATTAAGGGATTCAAAAGTTATGAGAAGACATCAAAGGCGGCGCTTTATTGACTCTGTTTCCAGCACAATAGGAATAAAATGAGCATTTCTCACTTAACCAGATGAGATCGGAAAGCATTTTGAAATCTTTCGCCGAACCAAGCGCACAATGTTTCAAATAAACAATTTATAGACACTGCGTAATATATTTCTCAAGTATAATAGCCAGTTGGTATATCGTTGATTGTAATAGATAAATTTAACGAGAAAGTTTTACTCCACTTACATGGCATTAAAACTAGAAATTAATACATTGGGAATTCGTACCATAGTCCGCTATATTGCATCATATAATCGTACATCGCTAAGAGTGGACTCGATAGTAAATAGTTTTTAGTAATAATTACAAATTGATAACTTTATCTTACCGCTGCTTGCATAACTGTGTGTGTCAGGAGTTTTACCTTTTGAGAAGTGTTTTCAGAATCTTCTGCATTATTCAACGTTAAACATCGTTTAATACTTTTGATAGACATGATAATATGTTTGTGGCATAATTTGCTTCTCGTGTTTATCTCAATCAACGTTAAAGTTTATTTTTATGTGATAAACAAATTAATATTCAAAATATGATGTATAAACAATATGGGATTTTAACTGAAGTTTTTTTATTTGAATACGTCAAAATATTTTGAAAGCATCTTTTTTGGAGTCAGAGATTTAAATATTAAGCTACCAAATGTTTGCCTTTAACGATTCTAGTTGAAACACTTGAAATGTATAAGCTTTCGAAACATATTACGTTATAGTTTGCTTATAATTGTCAGATAAAAACGATAAGCTATTTTAATTAGAGAAAAAACAACTTTAGACAGTAATATATCATAAAACTTATCATAAAACTTAACTCCACTGAAATAAACGATACAAAAAATACAATTTTTAAATGAATACGTATTGTATTAATAAAAACAATAATCCTTTGTACTTCATTCCACTTTATTTAATATGTCAGGACCGGTTTCGCTCATTGCGAGCATTGTCAACTGATAAGAAATATAATTTAACAATGCTATTTATACAAAATTGAAAAGTTATACACAACAGTTGGCATTGAAAAGAAATTGCCAATTACATTAAAGTGATTCTAAAATAACACAAAATTAAAATGTTTAACACATCTAACATATAATTAAAAAGTCATCCCAGATTCATAAATTCAGAATGCGATTGAAAGTAATTACAAACATAATTAAAATTTGGGAAATTTTTGACAGAGTGATAAAATGCTACATTAATAAAGTGAATATGCTTAATGATATGAATATGCTTAATGATAGTTTTATGTTTTCCCCGCTTCCAATAAAGTGGAATGAAGTACAAAGGATTATTGTTTTTATTAATATAATGCCTTTCCACCAAGTATTGACAGTGAACACCCTAAAAGTGAATACGTATTGATTTATCTTAAATCTATCAAAAAATATAAAGTATATTTTTTCAATCAACAAAAAATAAAATCAATTAAAATGGTTATAAAGAAACATATAAGTGTTATTTTTCTTGAAATTTGTTTTGAGATAATAGTTATATCAATGACTGCTTTAATGGTTTCTTTAACTAAGATTCAACCAATTAATGTAAAAAGACTGTTTTTACTATAGCCTCATATAGCAATATTAATAAAAATAAATAAATAATTTTATTTCATTAAAAATATGTATTATCTGTTATTTGTAATTACAATTCAAAAGAATTGAGTTTGCGGAAAATATATTTTAACTCGTCGATTAAACGTTTGGCTATAAACATTATATTTTATACGGATAAACGCCGCCTAAATAAATATCAGCCATTTCATTTAAATTGTTTTAAAAGGGGGCTAGATGGTACGAAAAAAAACTCGACAGCCGAAAAGTCAAAAGTTGGCAGCGAACGCGCCGTTCTCAGTTCAATTTAGACAAAAGCATTCCAATTTTAAATATTTAAATATTGTAGCGAACCGAGGGCAGGTCTAATTTTTGATCATTGAAAAATTAAACAACGCGGGTGGAAAAACGAATTAAAACAGAGGTAGAAGACAGAATGTAACTAAACAGCCTCGATTTTTATTAATTCTGCCTACCCGTAGTTTTGAAAATAATCATGAACACAGGAAATGTTTTTCGCTACAGATTCTTATATGCCATGTCAAAAGCTATTTTAAATTGAACATCGGTTGAATTATTAAATGGCTCGTGCTTTTCCGGTCAGAATTTATCGGTCAGAATAAATAGTCATAATTGAAATGAAATTGAAAAAAAACCTAACCTAACCTAGCTTGTTATAAAATATTTATACATACAATGTTGGTTATATAAATATTAATAATATTTATATAACCAAAATTGTTATAAAATATCTTTATTCTGATCGTTCATACCTTTATTCTAACCAAAAATTAATTTAAATTCTGACCATTTAATTTGTTCCCTTATTAAATTAGTTATGAGAGCATCTCATAAAAAATACATATTTTGTACCTTATTTCAATCAAGTTAACTGAGTGGAGCCAATGTGAAGCATATGGCTTCCTAATGGAAGTATCCAACAGCAGTTTTTCTACGAGAATTGTGAGTTACTCAGTTGCTCAACCTCTCTTTTTGTCGAAGTGAGTAGGGATAGAAAGGATAGGGCTAGGACAGAAATAGTGGACGGCTTATCACTCTCGCTACACCCCTTTATTTTAGTATTAGAATGATGGGAGGGAAGCAGTACAGTGAATATTCAAAAATAAATATATGTTTTTTTTTAAATATTGTATAATACCAACAACAGAGATAAAGAAACACTCTAGGTTCTCAAATACAACATTGTATCTGTTTTATTTTAATTTCTCTGAGGTAAGTTATTTACCGAATGAGGAACCTAGAATCATAACTAGAGTTTTGTGAAAATCTAAAGGAGAACGGTTTGTTTTAGTTTGAAGAAAAGTTATAAATTACCATTTATCTCAAATGAAAAGTAGCCTTTTTTTAAGATGCGAAATATACTATATAATACTGATGGCCGATTGGTTTCTTTCTCAGTTATTACGATCATGGAAATAGCGAGATCTCGGAAGTAATGAGGAAACATTCATCACTTTTTAGGTGTTCACTGTCAATACTTGGTGGAAAGACATTATAATAAAAATAATAAAAGATTTTTAGTACTTTTTCCGCATAAAATTTATTAGATCAGGACCGGTTTCGCTCATCGCGTTATCGCATTATCAACTGATCAACTGATTCAGTTGATAATGCTCGCGATGAGCGAAACCGGTCCTGATCTAATAAATTTTATGTGGAAAAAGTACTAAAAATCTTTTATTATTTGAGGAAACATTCGTTGACATTTTAGTTTATGGTTTTCTCCACACATTTATTCACTGTTATAACGAGCTACTTTTCGGGAATACCAAGAAAATATCTTCAATGAAACGAGCATAAATTTTACGTTTTATAAGAAACGTGGACTGACAGAAAAATGAAATATGCGTGTTCAGATTAATGAATTTTAATTGTATATTTTTGTTTGAATTGCGTCTTTTCGTGCTATGTGACCGCTCCAGATACTTCATGCCGTCATGTGATGGGTATGTTCGTAAACATTTAAACATACCTTTTCTCTGGTATAACGAATAATGCTTATTACGAACAAATTCAGTCGGTCCCATCTTCCTCGTAATAACAAAGTTCGACTGTATTCATTTATTTAGTTTTGAGAGAATCGTAACCAATTTAATTAAACATAAGAGCGTAATATACGCAATAACGATATTATAATTTGAAACAAACCAACAAAAAAAAACAGAAAGATGGTTTTGTTTAAATTGAAAAAAAAATACTGCCGTTCATAAACGATGAGTGTACTATATTATTTCTGTTATCCAGGGAGACCGGACGCGTGGAGCGAAAAACGAAAGTCGGTCCGAAAAACAATCAAGCGAATACCTTTCCAGCTGGGGAGGTTGAAGGGGTGGCAAAGTCGGGCCCCGACAGTGAGCCGTGAGGCGCGGCGTCATGTCAACCGTCGAGAGTGACGTGCCGTTAGAGTACGCCGAATGATTTTCGCATTCAAATTTATTCCCCGAGGTAATTTTATTATGCGGCAACCTTCCGACCGAATTGTCTTCTGCGTGGTGCTTGCAGGGCTCATTCTCGAGGAGGCGAGCAAAGATAGGAGGAAAAATTGTTTCAGTGGAGTAACTAGGTGGACCGTTCATTAAAAACAAGCTACAATCCCAGTTCTTCTAGTTTTCATAAATTAAAAACCCCTAGCTAGTTTAATAGTATCTTCATCCGTCGAGTAAATCAAAAAATAAAAACTATAATTTTAAATTGCTTATTTATCAATATTTCGAATTTGCTTAACACTTACCTTACAATGTTTAAAAATACTTCCGATATGTTGCTGGCCCTTAAAGAACCAAGTGAAAAAACATATAACTAATGGACTGTTAAAACCTATGAGGTATATTTAAAAAAAAAACACTTGGTTCCTAAAGGGCCAGCAACGTATCGGAAGTATTTATTAGCACCGTAAGGGAAGTGCTAAAATTGTAGCTATAGAAAAGGCAATAGTTTTCTCTATCTATTTCGTAGTTACAACATTAACGGTTATATGTAAAGTGGGCAAAGCGTAGACGGCGATCGCGTGTAACTATTTGATCTCCCACCTGTCGATATGTACACATCTCTGATGCCCGACCCACACGTACTTTTCTTATGATTACCTAACACACACGAAGTCGGTAGACCACCGTATATATATTTTTAAAAATTCGATCGTAGTGACCAAATGTTTGACCACCCCTGATCTATACAACATGTATTACAAAAAACCGCATTTTTACAACATTTATTAATACAAAAATGTAGTCATATTATTTAATAAGCTGTGGGCAAATCAATGCGCAATAGAAAATACATATACAAAATTAAATAATGTTTAGGCAACATTTATTGAATGGAGATTATATTTAAATATTATTAAATCGATTAAGCCATCACAACTAGGGTATCCAATCTCGGAGCCTTTTTCCAATCCCGGGATTGGGATTTGCTCACCGAGGAATTCGAAATCCTCAATTCGCTATACTTTTTCCACGGATTATCTCCAAACCTCGTTTTTTTTTTTTAGCTCACCGAGGAATTTGAGATTCTTGATTTGCCAATTTCGTGTCAATTTTCAGGATTTGCTCAAAATTTCTCAATCCCGAAATCCCGGGGTTGCAGCCGTATCAATCCCGGGATTTCGTGAATGAAATCATAGTTTTGAATAAACGAACGATAATGATAGTAACTGTAAAAATAATATAATACATTATTAACATCGCTTTTATAGGATTGTATTTACAATTTTTTTCACTTTTATTTACATCATTTTTCACGAAAGAAATATTTCAATAAAAACTTTTCTGAAGCAGTTTTTTTTGGCAAGAAGTGTTAGCAATGAAAAATTCAGTAAGTAAACGAGTAGATGAACAATTTTTATTCGTATTATTTTTCCGGTTTTTTTTTACGTTGGATAGCGGAGCTCCTTAATAACGGCAATTTTCCCACCGCTTGTCTGTGTTTTCAATTCCAATAAGGTGATTATCGTTGGTAAAGGCGTCGAGCTGTTAATTTATTTTTCCTGCGAAATCATTGGAATAGAAAAAAATTTTGCGAGCGTTTAGAAAATATCGTTCTCTTAATGATCAAAAATATTTCTTTGCGAAAACGTTTTATAAATAAGAGTTCAAGGAAAAGGGCAATAAAATTATACATTATTGAGCAATTAAACGATACAAAAATCCTTGGGCGTTTTCTTCTATCGGTATTTAAGTTTTTTTTAAACAATTGTTTCGTCACATTAACTACATTAATAATTGGACTATTTTCAAATTATAATTGGGCCCATTAAAGGTGAAGTGAGCCAAGTGGTATTTTGGAAAAAAAATAAGTTAGGTGCGTTGTAATATTCTACACGTCTTAAAGTATCGCACAGTGAAGTAAACTCAATTAAAACACACTTCAATTGTGTAATCTCCGTAAAATAAAAATATGTAATCTACCAAAACAAAAAGGAAAGACGTGACTGTATTTAAAAGTATAAGAAAATGTTTTACTAGTTTACTAGTTGGTTCACTTCACCTCTTGAAGGCTCAATTAATGACACGTGAATAACTTTATAAGATAGACCAAAAATACTAAACATTACATTAGACAAACGTTAGCTAGTATGCAATTTTAAAGCTGGTCGAAAATGTTATTTTTTTATAATTCACTATATCATTGTTATATTATATATGCAATCAGTTATTAATTATGTCTGCCTTTCAAAACACTATCGGACGAAAATGAGTCAACTTCTAACAGTTTTAAGCCGAATAATGTCGATGAATTTGGCTACTGCTTTCTGATAACTCAAGTGTCAAGTGTCTTAGATTTTAATATACCGAGTGAATAGACCACACTTCAACGTACTGACGTAGTGGCTGTCTATTTTACTCGTGTAAATGACTCATCATAGACTGAGTATTTTAGCTAACGTAGGCAACATCAATAATTGTACACAGCTTATATATTCTGCTTCTTGACAGATTACCAGCCAGCAGTATTGAGGCTGCGAAAAACCTTGTGATCTGTACAGCGTTGTCCTACCAGCGTGTATTTTAACATGCCGTAGGTCCGCCAGGAGATAGAATTTCGGACTTCTGACTACACCAAAATGTGCGCAATGAGACGTACGTTGTGTACTCAACTCAATACAGCCCAAAATGTGCCTTACAGTATTTTTCGGATGACATCTTCAATTATTTAATTGATTATTTAAAATCAAGAAGGCCAATATTAGTATGTCAAAGATTTCCGACAAGTCGTGGACGTAGTTACAAATGCATTCAATGAATGAGTGAATATAAAACATTTATGTCATATGCGTCTATAGAAAAAGAAAACAAATAAACCGATATTGGAAAAAAAATATGGAAGATTTCAGTTTTAACCGAAACGGCCAACAAAGAAAATCGTCATAATATTTTACAAATTCACTGTTCGAGAAACAATCAAACGAAAATAGTCAATAAATTAACAACAAAATATTTTAAATTTCCTCACCTATATCTTCAGCTCCAATCTGCGCCATGAATATGATTTTCATTATGGAAAACTCCTCGTCAGGCGCCATTTGATTTCCTCCAAATACATCGTTTTCAGGCCAGACATCCCTTTAAAATTTTCAAAAAATATAACAAGGACATAATAATTTAAGATTTCGACTGAAGGTGCTTGGTGGAATTTCAATATTAAATTTGAATCGTTCAAACTATGTACATTCTCACAGATTTTGTCACTAACGACCCGGGTTTCGCCTTTCGGCATCTTCAGGCATTCAAGTGCACGGATGAACTTGAACTGACGCTTAGTAAATGAAAGTTTCGTGTTTATATAAGATATAAATGCATCACTGAGTCCAAAGCCACTGCTGGCAAAAAGGATAAGCCCATGGGAATACCAACAGATTTGACTAGTGAGCAGTTTCAAGAATTATATAATTTGTTTGTCGGCAAAGGTTTTATGATTATATGATTTTATGGTTATATAGGGTATAGAAGCGGAGATGTGGGGAAATTTGATATTTCGTTTAAAATCGGAAGATTTTGCAACTGTGCTTTGTTGATTTCTAAAATTTCTTGGAAAAAGAGCTTATGACTGTCCGTATTTGGGTGTAACATTTTTATCCCTTGTTCCTGATTGAACACGTGTCCTTCCGATATTAAGTGATTAGCAAAAGTAGACGTGTCTTTTTTCAATCTAAAGGCTGCCATATGTTCTAAAACCCGGATGTTCAGTGTTCTTTCTGTTTTGCCGATATAAAACTTTGTACAACAAGAGCATTGCAATCTATAAATCCCGGATTTATTTAAGTAATGTATTTTATCTTTATTATTAACTAATAATTTGCCTAAAGAGTTTTTACAGTAAAAAGCAGGTCTTACACTATCAGCTAGCTGATAGTGTAAGACCTGCTTTTTACTGTAAAAACTCTTTAGGCAAATTATTAGTTAATAATAAAGATAAAATACATTACTTAAATAAATCCGGGATTTATAGATTGCAATGCTCTTGTTGTACAAAGTTTTATATCGGCAAAACAGAAAGAACACTGAACATCCGGGTTTTAGAACATATGGCAGCCTTTAGATTGAAAAAAGACACGTCTACTTTTGCTAATCACTTAATATCGGAAGGACACGTGTTCAATCAGGAACAAGGGATAAAAATGTTACACCCAAATACGGACAGTCATAAGCTCTTTTTCCAAGAAATTTTAGAAATCAACAAAGCACAGTTGCAAAATCTTCCGATTTTAAACGAAATATCAAATTTCCCCACATCTCCGCTTCTATACCCTATATAACCATAAAATCATATAATCATAAAACCTTTGCCGACAAACAAATTATATAATTCTTGAAACTGCTCACTAGTCAAATCTGTTGGTATTCCCATGGGCTTATCCTTTTTGCCAGCAGTGGCTTTGGACTCAGTGATGCATTTATATCTTATATAAACACGAAACTTTCATTTACTAAGCGTCAGTTCAAGTTCATCCGTGCACTTGAATGCCTGAAGATGCCGAAAGGCGAAACCCGGGTCGTTAGTGACAAAATCTGTGAGAATGTACATAGTTTGAACGATTCAAATTTAAGGACATAATAATTATATTCAATAGATATATATTAATCGAAATGTACATTTTTTTGAAACTAGAAAGGTGAATAAATATCTGAAAATACTTTAAGGGAATTAATTAACTGTGGGTTGTAATTTGAAAATACTTTTACTAAATACATGCAATGCTCCATTCAACGAAATATTTACAAAACTGATGAAAAAATGTTAGTAAGGGTAAAGTAAAAAATAGTATATAGAAAAGGTGTTTTGGTGAAATTTGTAATGCTGTGAAGGAAAAGACAGTTAAATATACTACGAAATTAACAATAAGTTTAACAAAATACAGTATTGAAGAGCAAGTTATGTCTCAAATTCGGAAATTATACTAAAAATGAATTCACTTTGAAAGTGTTTATTATCGAAATTTGGTGGAAAGGCATTATACATATTCACAAAAAACACTCTTTTTTACTAATTCTACATGTAGTTTATACGATCAAGATGAGTTTTGCTCATCGCGAGCATTTTTATGTAACAAAATATTTTTAACTTAAGTAAAAATATCTCAGGATCGATATTGATTGACTTGATCCAAATTTATTCTAAGCCAGAGATGGAAAACCTTCTCATTTCTAAAGGTCACATTCATTTATCTCATTCAACATAAGGCCGCAGTAAATAAAACGTTGGCACCTTTTTTGATCAAAGTGAATATATTGCATTATAAAATTGTGTATGTATTAGAAAAGTATCCAGATTTTTTTTTAATTGACACATGTCAAAAGGCCGCATCAGAGTAGCCAAGAGGCCGTTCCCCACTCCTGTTCTAAGCCAACAATGTATAGGTAAATATAAGAGATTTATATACGAATGTAAAGCTTAGCTGAGTAGGGTATGATGTTAGAAAGGTAACAGTAAAGAAAGGTTTTCATCATTAATGACATACACGATGACTAACCCTTCCCTTACTATGCAAAAAAAGGACAAGCTCCTAAACTGTGTAGTCGTTACACATCAGGCAAACGGGAGTGAGACATGACAATTATATATAGTACTGCTGTATTAGTGTTATACAATTGTCATGGTTCACTCCCGTTTGCCTGATGTGTAACGGATACACAGCTCAGGAGCGCGTGCTTTTTTGCATAGTAAAGGAAGGGTTAAGGTATGCTTGTAAAAATATTCAGCATCTAGCCGAGTAATGGTAATTCCCCACACCCGTAATTAATTTTCACAAATAGAAGAATAAACTAACGATTTTTGGATTTTTTAAAATAACTTTTAAATGATTTTGTGATAGCACTAGGGCTTATACAAAAACCGACTTTGAAAAATCCTGTTTTCGAATGTCAATATTGTTCTAAAACCGGTTTCATTCGGTTTTTGAATCTTTTTTTAAAAAATGGATAATTCAATTAAAATAGCGAAAAAAAGTTTAAGTTTTTTTTATTTTGTTTATTTATATACATACATAAATAAAACACAACAAGAAATTATTTGCTATTACTATTCAGATAACATGATTTAAGAAAACACAAAACGTCCACTGATCGATCACTTAGTGATGATCTTAATATTGTAACGAAATTTTCTGATATCGAAAATACCCTTTCGCTGGGTAATAATATGGGCACATGGTCTGTAAGGCATCAAATAAAAGATCCAGTTAAAAAGTCTAAATATTAACGTTTTTTTTTAAATAATAAAAAATATATTAAAAACCGGTTTAAGAATGTCGCAAATTTATCCAAAAAAGATAGCACCAATCTTAATCAGAAATACAATAAAAAAAAGACGTACCTACTGTGGATGACAAGGTTCATCAAAATCAATTTATGGAGGCAGCGATTTTTTTATAAATTGATATGTATATATATTTTCAATCAATTACGGGACCGAAATTGAAAAGGTTTTAATAATGTTTTGAAAATGACGGGTTCCTAATTAGAAATACGCTATTTGGGTCGTGTCACGCCTTCCCCAGTGTGGTCACAAGAAAATATTAATTGCCGCACTGGCATATTTTGCCAATTTGGCCCTGTCAATCTTTCGGGATAAATAATATTTGCTAAGCTGCGGAAAACCAGTGGATAGCAGAAATGGTCGCCAAGAGTTTGGCATCTAAATCGAAAAGAAGTTTTCATTATCCGTTTACTTTACGATTTCGTTTATTCAACGATTATTAAATGTCAATTTTCTGCATAAATAATGTTTCCATTAAAATTGTTTCGAGTGATTTATATTTTTTTACCGGGTTCTATGTTATTATGCTATCGGTTAGTGTTGTGGGATTCCGTGCCAGACCTCACGAATTTGAATCCCAGTACGAACAGCATTTTTTCGATCGATTTACAGGCATGGGTGTTTGTGATGTCCCTCCCTTGCGAGAGCGATTAATTTGCGATTAATTTACCACTATTCCTGTCCTAGTCTTATCTTTCTATCCCTTTTACTACATTTGAAAATAAGAGTGCTTGAGCGACTGAGTAACAGTTCTCGTGGAAAAACTTCTGTTAAAAAAATCTTCATTAGGAGGCAATATGCACCACATTGGGAGCGGACATGGATTTAAAAAATAAATCATTTTTACTATTAAATTGTGTAATATTAAACTCAGAACTAAAGTCAATACTTGGAAGAAAGGCATATTATTCAAAAGATAAAACACGTGTGTACCAATTTCACATTAAAAATAATTAGGACCGATTTCGCTAATTACGATATTTTTTTAACTGATAAAAAGACATTAATTTAGTGCTTTTTGTACTGAAACAATTAAAATTATCAAGTGCGTAACATACACAGTTTGTGATTAGAAACAAATTTTAATTCACAGTTATTTTTCTAATTTAGAGTGTGCTATAGGCGTAACCTGTTTCACCTTAATACAAAATAAGTGGGAAAAGTTATCAATTAAAAAAACGTCTGGACAATGTGTTCTGCAGTAGTCAACTGCAGTGTTAGCAACTTGCAATCACTCTAGATTTAGAGAGGCAATCGTCAGATGGAGCAATGGATGCTTTAATAAAGAAAACAATAACGGTCACATTTAACGCGACATTTAACCATAAAACAAGTTTTTTTTTTTAAATAATCCTTCATAAAAACCTCAAAGGGTGTTTTATTGTTTAATTAAATTTTTCCGTATACTTGTATAAGTCCTGCAAATCTACGTTATTTATCGCCAGTTTTTAAGCTCGCTAAAATTTGACACATCTACAATAATAATAATAGTGGTGTTATGAAATCGGTATAAAGCTCCGCCGCCTCGCCTTGCCAGAGCGCTCGCGACTCGTAGAGGACACTTCAACAAATTGATTCAGAAAAATCATTGAGCACGAGCTTCCAATTTTATTTTTTTCGCCAAAGAGGCAATCGAACACAAAATCAAATCCATTTCATGACGTACGCAAATCGCGCGATTTCTTCGCGTGCTACACTTTTATTCTGTTGAAATCCAATTAAACCAAAAATACATGTTTTATTTGTACTTAGTAAAATAAAAAAAAAAACAAATTGGTGCTTCAGTTGAATTTGCATTGGAAAAAAACGTCTTATTGAGAAAAGGATTTCATTGAAGAAGTAAATAAATATAGCATATAAACAATTCATTCGCTAATTTAAATTTAAGATTCCCATATTTCTTTACCATGTTTAGAGGTCAAGTTATGTTTGAACATACATTGCGAAATATAGTGCGAGCTTTGAGTCAAATCAAGTTATTCTAGAAATGATGGGTTATGTATGTATTACTTTTTTTAATTGGTAGCAAGACTACATTGAACAAATAAAGATTAACTCTCTCGGCTCGGAGACTAGAAAAATACTTCTCTGCCGATGGGGTTCGTTTAGAGACCCCAGTGGTTTCCTCATTATTGACATTATTTTTATGAATTTCAAAAAAAATAAATAGTCTAAGGGCTTTAAAATATCTCTCTGCACTATTCTTTATACATTTTTTTTTTATAAAAATCCGTGTTTTTTTAATAAATAATACTCTTAAATGAATAATACATCTCAGCACACATATGAAATTAAACTGACGAATTTAGCCCAGCTATCTTACGAACGATCGTTATCGCGGGCGCTTATCGCCTTATCGCGTTATTGCGTATTTATATAAACTACATAAGGTCCGAAAAACTATGATATAAGAATTCCTTAATTATAAACATTGTATTACCCATATTAAAATAGATATTGAAGAAAATGTGGGTATTGGGGTCGCATTTCTTGATCTTAGAACCGGAAAAGTTAAAAGAATAACGATGCCGTAATAGATGTTTACTTGATTGTAGATGGATGAATAATAAAACACAGTGCTGTTAAGTGACGTCACTTTTAAGTCCAATAAAAGACAATATGTATCAACAAAGAAGGAAGGACACTGCACTATATGCAACCTAAAACATGATAAAAAAAAATATAGACGTAAATGAAAAAAAACGAAAAGGTAGTAAAAACCGTTTTTGAGTTAGCACTTTATTATGCAAATGAAACTATTATACTCTCCGTACTTTTAATAGAAAACAGGCTTTTATTTTAATAGCCCAATTTAACCCATTACTAATCCCATAAATCTTCCACTTAGATTTGGGTAGTAAAAAACAAAATAGCAACAAACCCTTACGATTACACAAAAGTTACCGGAAAGTTTTCCGACATCGTAATATTTTAATGATAGAGTTTTCCGAATAAACGAAAAAGCGCAAAAAACGAAAGAAAAGCTCAAAGTTAATAAAAAACACAATCTGATATAAGCTTTTTTCGCTGACGCCACGAAATCATCTCCCATACCAGTCCGTCGATAAATTACAAGCGAAAAAGCCGACCGAGCGAAAGTTATTCAAACATACACGCGGCAACCAAGGGGCGAAATATCTGACCGATTTTTGACCCGTGCTTATCGGGATTTTAGATCACACATTCCCGGCATACTTAAAATAGTTTTTAATGATATACACATTATAGAATAAAAGTCATGTACATTAACCAAACAATTACAAAAATGATATAGATTGTAGACTGAGGGTGCTTGTTGGTAGTTCTTAATAAAATTCGAAGGAATAAAACCTAAATGTTGCTGCTTTTATTACATTATAGAAAAAATGATATTTCCGCCATTCCGCTTTTTTAATAATACGAAACTGTACGTCCTGATTATTTATTGAGGAATTGTTGAGAAACATAGATTGTTTTGTCTTTGGAGGTGTAAAACTAGCCTGCCAATGGGGATTCTACTGGGGAGAGCTTTAACAGTGTTATATAAGATTTTTTCGGATGTCAACATACTTCGCGCGGACGTGAGTGAGTTCAGATGAATACTATCTGTTATGTATTTATTTAAGTGGACTTTCTCGGAGGTTATTTAGTTGACTTCTTTGCTAATTTACCTTAGAAAAATATTATATTTTAACATTGTAAAAACAAGCAAATTATACTGTTTAGTTCTTTTGTTATGTAATGAAAATAAATCTAAATAAATAAAAGTCCTCCAATAAAAGTGTCTACAATTGCATGTATACAATTATTTGTATGCAGTATACTTAAAGTTATGCTGTACGTCTAATGTACATCTAGGGCCGGCTGTAAACTATAAAAGAATATCAGAAGCAGCATGGTATGTTTTAAATAAAGCTTAAGAAATATTAATTTATATTTAAATTAAAATAAATGTTTTTAATTTATAAATATTATTATATTGTTTCAAACTTATATTGTTTACAAATGAAAGTCTTAAATTGACAATGCGAAGGCAATATTATAAAGCGAAACTTGGAATGATGTCCGCTCGAACATTCAAACATTTGAGGAGCAAACATTCAAAAAGTGTTTTGTCACAAATTTTGAAAAATGGCGTTTTATATCAATTCTGATAGCCCACAGTAAAACCTATGAATGGAAATCAAAATTAGTGTTCAAAAAGGTTATTTTTCATATTAAAATGAAATCATAAAGTTGACACATTCATACAAACCGTCACTTTTGCAACACTTAAATCATCATTTTCCAAGCTTTGTATTTGTGTGACAAAACACTTTTTGAATGTTCGCTCCTCATTTATGCCCATGCAAATAACTTTTGAAATGCATGTGGGCAGTCCCGGAATGTTATATTTAACGGGATACCGGTATCGCGCTTCCTGTCGGGCATCCGAGGGAATAGAAAACGTTTTCAGGGCGATTCAATTAAAAAACTAAGCCACCATCACAGGGCAGGGAAAACTTGCAACAGTATGATTATTTAGAATCTTGAGTCCCGCAATGAGAAATCCCACAATGGTAGCCGCTAATTGGATTAGTTCATAAAAGTTTAGCGTCGTTGTACTGGCAACACTGGGACTCGCTGATGCGGAAATAAGGCGGGAAAACTGCCTTAACTAGGATATTTTAATTTCGTATCTGTGTGTGTAATTGTACGGAAAATAGTGTCAGGTGGCGCGCCCGTATCCCACAATCGTTGGTACACTTCCGTACGATTCTATGTACGTAATAAAGTTAATAGGTGTTAAACCTTATGCGGCGGAGCGTGGAATGAGAGTATTATCGACAACGAGCGAAGAGCACAGGCCAAATCCTTCGGGGCCATTTTACTCGGCAAATTTTGTCTCCCTTTCGCAAAACGAGAACATTTTATTAAATCAGAGCTTCCTAAATGACTGCCTATGAAATAAACACAATTCCCAATGCGAAAGTGAAAATTCTTGTTAAATTCCCTCAAATCAAAAACGAAATGGTATTTTGTTTAACGCAAAATAAAAAAAATAATGTTTTATGTGATTCATTTTATTTTTTATTTATTTATTTAGCGATTTTAGCATCAAGTCATTGCCAAAACTATGCTTTAGCCGGTTTCAATACAGATATTTTTTATAAGCCCAAAAAAAATAAGCATTTTTCGTGTAAGATAACGTTTATGCGATATCAAAGAAGATCATTTAAAAAGGAGATGTAATAATAGTTACTTCATATGATGTGGATGACTTGTTAATTACTTTGCACATGTCACGCTTAATAAAATAAGTTTTTTTTTTCTCTTAATCGAACATTTCAAAAGGAGTTTGAATCGTTTTGTTACTACCGATCCTGTTTCGCCTCTAGGCATCTCAACTGACGTTTATTGAATGACACTATTCATATCGTGTATACATATCTACTATGGAAAGGAAAAAGGACGTAACCCACACATATTAAATTTTACAGGAGGCGCAATTATGATGATTTTGGGCTATAGACAAGATATGTAATATACACATAGTTGAAGTGCACGAATAATTATAAACTAATGTTTATTTTAAATAATCTAATAATAATTTAATATTTTTTTTTAGAATAACTTATTTTTAAGTCTATTTTACTGTTCGCAATTTTGACAGTACCAAATTTTTTCAAACATAAAAGTTAAATTTAGATACTAATTCAGCATTTGCAGCTTACATCTTATTGATAGAACGTGTATCAAGTTGTATACATTGTGATTATCGAAAGAAAGCTGTTTTGAAAAAACTGTGGGTTACGTCCTTTTGCCATTCCACAGTCGATATGAGTACAAATATTATCAATAATCAAAAATTATTGATGGCGATCTCGATTAATTTTAGTTTCTTTTCTTTATCCATGTCTGCTCCCAATGTGGAGAATATGACCTTTCAATGGTGGTATTTCAACAAAAGTTTTTCTACGAGAACTGTTTGTTACTCAGTCACTCAACCTCTCTTTTTTCAAAGAGAGTAGTAGGGATAGAAGGATAAGGCTAGGACAGGACTAGTGGTTAACTAATCGCTTTGCTACGCCCAGTTGTTGAAAGATTGGAAAAGTGGTAAGGAATTGTTTAGACATCACAAACACCCATGCCTTCGAACATAAATCGATAAATCGATCGAAAAATACTGTTCGCACTGGGACTCGAGCCCGTGAGATCAGGCACGGAAGCCAACATTTTGATATTAAAGGCGAAATCTATACTAATAAGACAGGATAGGAAACATTAAAAACTGTATTGAAGATTGTCAAGAGATAATTTATTCGCGTCTTGAATATATTCTTTGAGAAGCAATGGTTTCTAGGATAGGTACCGCAGTCTCGATGATATATTCGTCGATAAAAGAAATAACATTTCCATCGAGAGAATATTGAGACAAATAAAACTTTTTTATTCCGTGAATTGATGAAACAAACTAAGTAGACTTAAACATTTCTTATTTATCAATTCGACGAAAGTCGAAATACTAAAAACATGCGGCAAATCGGAATATTTATTTACATCCGAGAGGACCACAATGACTTATCACTGTAAATAATACATTCTTCTTTTGTCAAAAAAAATTTCTTTAAAAAATACTACTAAACTTAGACTACACCAAATAATAGAAAATTTAAATTAACTTTGATTATTCCACGTATTGTGTAACTAACTGTGACACGTGTTTCGCCTCTTTCAGAGGCATCTTCAGACTTACTATCGCAAAGTTTGCTTAAGTAATGAAGCAAGATTGATTCTAACATTTTAAAATTATAAAATTACAAAATGGATTGGGTTTTTTTTCCTTTTAAGAGGAGCAAGGAGGGGGGTGTAGAATCGAAATAAAGCAAACAGATAATGATACTAATTTTACTAATGAGTTGTAAACAATCAGAATGGGATTTTTCCTTTTTAATGGAAGCAAAGAGGGGATTATAAAATCGAAGCAGTGCAAACAAATTTAATCATACTACTAATGACGTTAAACATTACAAACTATTAAAACTAATGAGCTGCAGTCAATCATCTAGGTTTGTGAACAGTAAAGATCGCGTAGATTCATCGTCACAGAGTGGTATCTATCGACTCTCTTGTGGAGACTGTCAAGCGTCTTATGTTGGACAGACAGGTAGAAACTTTAATATTAGAATTAAAGAACATATAAGATGTCTAAAAAGTAACAATTTTTCTGAGTTTGCCAATCATTTAATAGAGAATAATCATAATTTTAATCAGATTTGTAATTTAGAAATACTCCACCGAGTAAATAAAAAGGGTTTAAAGATGAATAGCTTAGAATTTTTAGAAATTAATAAAACTCTTAACAAAAAAGAAATATTATTAAATAATATTCTTAATAGCACAGGTGGTTCCCCGTTACTCAAATTGTTTCCAATTAATAGAGTAATCACAAACCTAGATGATTGACTGCAGCTCATTAGTTTTAATAGTTTGTAATGTTTAACGTCATTAGTAGTATGATTAAATTTGTTTGCACTGTTTCGATTTTATAATCCCCTCTTTGCTTCCATTAAAAAGGAAAAATCCCATTCTGATTGTTTACAACTCATTAGTAAAATTAGTATCATTATCTGTTTGCTTTATTTCGATTCTACACCCCCCCTCCTTGCTCCTCTTAAAAGGAAAAAAAACCCAATCCATTTTGTAATTTTATAATTTTAAAATGTTAGAATCAATCTTGCTTCATTACTTAAGCAAACTTTGCGATAGTAAGTCTGAAGATGCCTCTGAAAGAGGCGAAACACGTGTCACAGTTAGTTACACAATACGTGGAATAATCAAAGTTAATTTAAATTTTCTATTAAAATGAACTTCCACAAAGTTACCGCCGAAACCATCGAAAGTATTAGACTACACCACTTTATTATTTATTTTCTTTTCTCAATTACAGGAAATAACGGAATTAGAAAAGTACATATCGTAAAAACGATAAATCGAACAATCAATGCATTTTTATACGGTAAAAATTACATCTAAAATCTTTTATTATTATTGGAGGAGGGAAAAATGTTCGTAAAATTCTCGATTGAACATGAATAGCTCAGGATTCTTAGAAATTAATAATGCCTTTACAAAAATACATTAGTAGAAAATAAAGTTTTTATGAATTTACGTTTTTCTTAGAACGTGGACGATATAATAACATTCGACGAGGTTTAGTTGTTTAATAAAGTTGCCAGGCGTCTCGGTATTTTTTTCCGATGATTTAAAAAAACTTTTAATGCAACCCAAATGTCTCAGTTTTAGATAAACTGCTTGCTTATCATGACATTTTTCATTATTCAAAACCAGCAGGATTCAAGGAATTCTAGAGTAATTTGTAAACGTTGATCGTAACTCTAAAAGAAATGTACGATTATGTAATGAAAAATGAAACAATTATTAAAAATACCAATAAATAATATAACCAGCTCTATTTCATTAAGAAAAGCACAATATTTATTTTTACTTATTTTCACTTTTATTTACCAAGAGCAGGACCAGTTTCGCACATGACGAGCATTATCAACTGATAATGATGGCCATGAGCGAAACCGGTCCTGATCTTAGTAAATAAAAGTGTAAATAAGTACAAAGGAATATTGTGTTTTTTCGTAATATAACCCCTTTCCACCAAGTATTGACAGTGAACACCTTAAAAGTGATTAATTATATTTCGTATACATATTTACTGAGAGGAAATTGCCGAATCCAAAGTAACGATTTTTGACCCGGGTCCCAGAACGGCCGCGAATAAATCTGGCAACCCTAGTGTAGAAAGATAAAAATAAAAAAAAATAACCCATGTCTGGAAGTAAGTTATCACTTCGTGATTCAAACCTTAGATAGCATTCTAGATATACGATGTTTTAGTAATTAGTCGTGAATACGAAATACACATAATTATCACCAATTGACTTAAAACTATTAATACTTTTTTTTTAAGAAATAAAAAAGTATTATTCCCGATTCTTTTTGTCGGGAAAGCAACAATTATCGTAACCATGTTTGATTCCAGTGAATGAAGTTGAGAATATTACAATAGTGAACAAAAACTTTGTTCATAATGAGAGCACTGAAAAATAATTCAAGCTCTAGCGCAGGGTTTCTCATACTATGAACCGCGTACCGTGAGTAGGTAAATTGCGCGGAAAAAGCATTTTTTGGTCGAGAGCTAGATTTTTTTTATAATTAGGTGACTTTTTTACAATATTTTACGATGAATTAGGTAAGGACAATTTTCTTGTTATGAAATTTTTTTTTTTGGGCATCTTAACCAATACACTTTACTTGATTTAGAACATAATGTCAGACAGCCATTATTTGATTATGTGCTTATTTATCAGAATACCAATGTGTATCAAAAGCAGGAATTTCTTATTATGCTCCAAATAAGTCTAGGAACAAACTGGCAGTTAATCCAGATATAAGTAAAGTGGAACCCCCAATTACACTACCCCGAATTACGCGCGGTCTTGAAATATTCGCCAGAAATTCCCCAATTGCACTGTCGCATTCCATTGTTGTTGCTACGAGACGGTTGTCTGTGAGGCGCATACAGTCAAATGTTGGCTAGCGTCTGGGTATTCAACACGTGCCGGCTATACACGTATAGCCGGACGACGGTCTATGTGTTGGGTTTTGGCGCGCTTTGCATTTTATCACTTAGTAACTAAATATTTCATATTTTTTTTTTGAAAAACTAAGGAAAATCTTAGTTTTAATTTTTTTGCGGAAAAAACTAAATCCCACATTTTGTATGAGATCTACTCCCACGAGTTACACTGTCCCGACTTAAGTGTAAATAGGGGTTTTACTGTATTCGACTTTTTAGTAGTGTACTTGATATTAAGAATGTTTGCAGAACAATTTACTTAATTTAGTTTAAAATAAATACTTAATAAGAAATCTACTGTTAAAATATTCCATCGCAGTAAAAGTTTGAAATTTTCTGCCTAATCGCAATCGGGAAAGCTTCATTGTCGGGAAGAAAAAAAACAATTTATACTAATTTTCTGTCTGAAGAAATATGAAGCATTCATTAGCACGACCATAAGTTATATTCATTAATTTTAATTTCTCGACCGAAAATTCCCTACTAAATTGGCTGAAACTTTCCTTTGCGCTAACTAATATTAATAGCAGTAAGTATTTCATATTTCTTCATATCACACGTAATAAATGGCGCAGAACTTCGCATGTAATTACTAATACTCCATATTTCAATGGTACCTATTTATCATTATGCCACATATTGCGTATTTTCATTTTATTATTATTTAAATAATATTGAACGTACACTTAATATTTCAAAAAAAATGAAAGCCAGAAGGTGATAAATTTACAACATTCGCTCATGACCGACATTATCAACTGATGATTTTATCTGATCAGTTGATAATACTTGTCATGAAATCATATAAAGTAAAAGTGGAATGGACACAAAAGGGTGCTTTGTGGAAAGGAAAAATGACGTAGCCTGTGGGCATAACAAATTTTACAGGAAGCGCAAAAAACGTGTTTTGGTGATTTTGGGCCATATGCAAATTATGAATTATACACAACCTCGAAGTGCGCGGAGACTTCTAAACTGGTGTTTAATTGACATAATCTAATATTGATTGAAGAAATTGTCTAGAAAAAAACCTTTATTTAAGTCTTTTTTCTTGGTTTTAATTTTATACAAGCTCATCTTTTTAAAACTTAAAAGCTAAATTTAGATACAAATTCGGCATTTGCAACTTGAATCCTTTTGATAGAACGTTTATCAAGTTTCATTACATTGTGATTATCGAAAAAAACTTTTTTTTCTTTCCACAGTCGATATGATGCCTTTCCCCCAAGTATTGACATTGAACACATTAAAAGTGGAATATACTTACAGTAAAAGATATATCCAATATAACAACATTTAATATAATATTGTAGATATTTCACAGTAAAGATAACGTGAAATAAATACATGCTTAGCAGAGCTACTTCAGAGCAGTTCATTTAAAAAAAAAATGAAATATCTTTTAAACATTTTTAAAAAAGTACCCAGATTCAGAATTAAAAAATAAATGATCAAATGTGAGTGTAGCGGTCCACAGCGACACCTACAATAAAGACAAATTAAGAAACATTCGTGTTATTGATAAAATATAGCTGAACACTTCTGCTAACACGGTGCTAAACCGATATGTTGCTGTCCCTTAAAGAACCAAGTGAAAAAACGTGTTCTAACACTTACCGCCATTTGATGGACGGTAAAAACCCAGGACGTACATTTAAAAAAAAAACATGTTTTTTACTTCACTTTTACATATGTTCGGAAGTATTTTTAGCACCGTAGGGGAAGTGTTGATAGGATTTTCAAAACATCCTATATAAGTTAAGTGTACCTTATTTATTATATTCCATTAAAATGTATCTGTAAAAAAATAACATTGAGCCAATGGCGTTTTTGCTGGCTCGAAGACTAAATATGCATTCAGCAACAAGTTCAGAGACATTTAAGAACTTTGACAAATCTTGTATGTTTTTACCTCTTAAAAGTTACGTGCAAAAAACGAAAGAACTTACGAGACAGCCAAATCTTATATGTAATTATATTCGGTGTCCAAAGTTAATAAATCTTATTCTTCCGAATTACCGGTTTTAATTTGACAATCACGGAGAGGACATCCAACGCAATTAATTAAAAATACGAAACCCGGCGTATTTTTCTGTCATAGACAATGCGGGCAGTAATAAAAGTCATAAGTCACAGCCAGAACGCAAATAATTTATGTCAAGCTGCTGCCTAAGAAAGTTCGCTAAGAATCCAGGTAAACAACACTAAAACTGTCAAGGCAGGTTAAAACTCTTAACAAGAAAAAGGTTCCCACTTCAAAATTAGATTTCGAACCTTGAAATTTCATCTCGCCGAGAGATAATTCGTTTAAAAAAGTAAACATCATTATTTATGAGAGGCGCCTAAGTTGATTTGAAAACAAAAAGTTTAAATTAAGTCGACTGACACAGAATGTCAGATTTTTTTTAACGGCTGGAATATTTGATCAAAGAGATATATCAAAAGATTTTAAATTATTACAAAAGCAAATAACTTTAAAAAACAATGTTTGGCAAAGAAAAACACTCGCTTCTAAGTTATTTTGCTTCAGTGTTGAAAATTAATGAAACAACTGGCAAAAAGCTTGGAATAATATTATTATTGAGACCTTATTTTATTGTGTCATTATTACTAACTAAATAATTGGATAAAAAGTTCGAAGTCAATAAGTGTGACTCAAATATGGCTGTCAAAAAATAGCACTATTTTTGTATATAAATTCAATAAAAATCTGTTTGATAAATACATACATAATATAATTAAGAATTTCGACTGAAGGTACTTGATGGAAATTTAATGTCAAATTTGAATTATTTTTATTCTGCACACTTCCATCAAGTTATCAGTTCAAGTGCATTCGTGCACTAGATAAAACCAGAACATGCCGAAACGCGAAACCCGGGTGGTTATCAACAAAATTTATGGAAGTGTACAGAATAAAAATAATTCAAATTTGACATACATAATAAATGTTTGAAAAGTTTGGAAAGGAAGTGTTTTTTCGAGTTCTGTAAAAAATAAACAATGAAATTTTTTAGTGTCAATTTTTTTACCATTCGATTATTTATATTTTAAAAAAATAAATTCAAAACTCGAAAAGTTATCGGCTGGTAAAGGGAGGGGTCCAAAAAAAGATGGTGTCCTCACGTACACGATTTCAACCTTTCTGGTCATTTGAACAAAAAAAAAATAACGGATTAAATAAAAATGTCGCTATAGCCCCTACCTCGAAGAAGTAAAAAAAATATTTTTTTCAGAAAATGGCAGCCGTTTGAAAAAAAATGAAATTTTTAGTTTCAAATTTTTAAAAAATAGTAAAATTTAAAATTTTGACTTAAATCTGCTACGGGCTCTAGAAAAATGTATATAGAAGGTTCACACAAAATTTCAAATAAATCGGTTTGGTAGAACTTGAGATAGTATGTACGTCAGCTTGAAAAAAGTAGTTTCGAGAAAAATGCGTTTAATGTTTTGAGTTTCGATCTGTTCCGGTCGGACCAGCTTAGTTGCTGCGTCACCAAAATCGCTGTAACTCAGTAAATAATTAAATTTTTGAAAAATCACTATGAGGACATACTCTCAAATGTCTAAACATTTGAAAAATATTAAAAAAAAAGAATCGACTTTTTCAAATTTCTAGACTAGAATACTGCCTTAATATTATAGTACCTAGTTAATTTCAAATAAATTGCCATGTCCGTAGCGTAGTGGTGATCGTCGTTTTTTTTACGTAGTGGCTCACACGGGTTTGAGTCCCAATACGAACAGACTCTTTGTCGCAACAGAGTAATTATATTTATTATTTCCTCAACATTCCATTCACTTTTGTTTATCGTCGCTATTCAATAAAATCAATAGATTTCGTATCATTGCGATTATTCGTTTAATCGTACTCAATTCGATAACCTCAAATAAGATTTGGAATCTATATATTAATAGCCGATAATGTCCGTCTGTCCGACCAGATTTCACACCTTCCAGTCTCCACTTTTTTAAATAAAATAAAATAAAATAAAATAAATTAAAATAAAATAAAACAAAATAAAATAAAATAGAATAAAATAGAATAAAATAAAATAAAATAAAATAAAATAAAATAAAATAAAATAAAATAAAATTATATAAAATTAAATTAAATAAAATTAAATTAAATTAAATTAAATTAAATTAAACTAAATTAAATTAAATTAAATAAAAGAAAATAAAATAAAACTAAATAAAATTAAACACAATGCAACAAAAATCTCACGTTGCTGGGCAACGGGCTTACAGCTAGTATCCTTTCAATTGTTCTTACCGAAAATCATTAGCTCTGTGCATATTTTCAAAATAGTGTACTTGCCGAATTGATTTGTCATTTTTTAATGCTAATCTATTTTGTACCAAACTGCCATCGCTCCATGTCACAGTATAATACGACTGCAGTCAGTAAATGTGTTTTTTCCTTTTATCATAAATTCAGTAACGCTCTGGCGAATTAAACGGTAAACATATAGCTTTTTTTCTGTAAATAGTTCCGTACAAATCTGCCTGTAAAAAAGTTCTTTTTACAGCGGACTAGGAGAAAGCTTACCAAGCAACTTCCTAAAGAAACTGCATTTTCCTGTCTTGAGATGTTTTCTTCTTTTTTTGTTTGCCAGAAAGGGTATTGAGCGGGTAAAAGTTTTCCACAAATTATTCACTTGAGAGTAATTGGAAAAGCGAGAGGAAATCTTTTAGATTGCCCTGTCAATTTAGGTGAAATAGATGGCGTTTAAAATTTTGCGAAAAATTCTCGCTAATTTTTACACTACCTGCATTTTGTACTTTTATATTATTGTACGTTCTGGAGTAGTTAATAAGGAAACTGCCTGTTTAGTTAGATTAAGCATTTAAATGAATAATTAACAGTGTTTATTGTACATTAAATTCCTGGAATAAAATTTCTTAATCCCAAGAATTCGATTATCCAAGTCGTAGTGAAAATTCTTCAAAATAATTTTAGATTAAAAAGCCGCATTTTAGATTTAAAATTCATCAAAATCATTTTAAATTAAAAGGCCGCATTTAGATTTTAAAAAGACACGTCGACCCTTGGCAACCACTTGATTTTAGAGAACCACGTGTTTAATGGACATGAAGGTATTAAAATGCTACACCCAAACACAAACGGGCATTAATTGTTTTTCCAGAAAATTTTAAAAATAAATAGGGCAATGTTAAATAGTTTACTTATTTTGAATGAGCAGGTAAATCTGCCTCAATCCTCACTCGTACATCTTATAGGTAATATAATCATTTATACTCACCATTAATCAGATCTGTAGGCATTCCCATGGGTTAATCCAATTCGCCAGCAATGGCCATAACTTAGTGATACACTTATTTCTTATATGAACACGATACATTTCAAGTTCATCCGTGCACTTGAACGCCTGAAGATGCAGAAAGGCGAAACCCGGGTCGTTAGTGACACAACTTGTATGAATGTACATAATTTAAACTATTTAAATTTGATCGCTATTTCGTTATGGAAGGCAGCCGTGAAACAGCGGCTTCACACACATAACGGCTGGTGGTGGGATAGCCAAAAATCAACTTGTTGACCTCAGTGATGCATTCATTTCTCTGCGTCTAAAGCCGTTGCTGGCGAGAGGGATGAGCTCATGGGAGTGCCAACGGATATGAGTGGTTCTTAGTATACAGAGTACTACTCAAATCTGTTGGCATTCCCATGAGCTCATTCTTTTCGCCAGCAGTGGCTTTGGACTCAGTGATGCATTTGTTTCTTGTATGAACACGAAGCTTTCATTTACTAAACGTCAGTTCAAGTTCATCCGTGCACTTGAATGCCTGAAGAAGCCGAAAGGCGAAACCCGGGTCGTTAGTGACAAAATCTGTGAGAATGTACATAGTTTGAACGATTCAAATTTAATATTGAAATTCCACCAAGCACCTTCAGTCGAAATCTTAAATTATATGAATGTACATATTTTGAACGATTCAAATTTAATATTGAAATCCCACCAAGCACCTTCAGTCGAAATTTTAAAATTGATTCAGGACGATAGTTTTTTCGCAAAAAGAGCTGTAGAGATTACATAAGTCGTTTTTACATCAATATTATAAATAGTAATACAAAAAAGCTCAATCGAAATAAACTATTCAAGTGTAAACTTGGAAGATACAACTACGGTGAAGTTTATTCGAATTCTCTCAGACCAAAGAGGTTTTATTTATAAGCAATACTTACTCGGAAAAGGGCTACCCTTGAATTTAAGAGAATGGCAAACTCAATATCCAATGAGTCGAATATTTACTACAAGTGAGTTCGCATCGCGAAACTTTTTAGATGCCTGATAGATTATTTTATGTAAAAATTTTCAGAGATACACACTTTTATGGTGTTGACTGTCAATACTTGGTAGAAAGGCATTATATATTAAAAAAACAAAATACTCAATTGTACTTATTCCACTTTCATTTAATATTATCAGAATCGGTTTTACTCATGACGAGCATTAATTAACGACTGATCACTTTTAGGGTGTTCACTGTCAATATTTGGTGAAAAGGCATTATATTAAAAAAAACGATATTCTTTTGTACTTATTTCCACTTTTATTTATCAAGATCGGGACCGGTTTCGCATATGGCGAGCAATGCTGAGCACTGCCAATAAATTGACAATACTTTGACAGTGTTATTTATACAAAAACTTTTTTTAACAGAGATGCATACTATATATCTGGTTATATCGCACTTTGTGGTCTATTTGGTTAGAGATTTCTCTACCGACCGGGCGGGGTAGAGCAAGGGTTCGATTCCTGGTAAGGTCAATGTCAAATTTAGTTATTTAAACTTTAAATGTAAGACCTAAGGACATGGGCGTTTTCGATGTCAAGTTACCTCGAGTTGATTTCGAATGACTTACAATAATTTCTCAACGAGGTTTCTAGTATGATCTTTCAACATAAAAATATCAAGCGAATTGGCATTAGCTGTTACGCCAAATATTTTTATGTAAAATATACATATTTTTTTTAAGAAGAGGCAATAAATATTTTCATTTTTCTATTTTCATTTGTTATAAATATGTATAATGATGCGTTAGTATCAATGCTTATTATGAGAATTAGACATCATCAGATTAGGGAGATTCGGTTTCAAACGTGTAGAAATGCTCCTTCTAATCTAGCATATGCATATCGCATCAAATGCACCACAAGCTAGAAAGAAATTTCATGAAATAAAATCTTAAATAAAACACTTTCGAGAACACCTACATAAAAGATACTATGATTATAGTAAGAAGGAAAAGGGGTACAACATTATGTTACAGAAAATTGAGGGTTGTTAAAAATTGACACGGATATCAAAAACTACTTAGAAAGAGGTGCTTTTTTTAATATTTAAAATCGTTGTCTGACCTCGCAAGTTAACTATACTAAAAATTCTGTCCATCAAATATTTGATGAATTATAGATGACAAAAACATATTAGAATCGGTGTATTTTTTTAAGGTTGGCATAAGTCAACCTTTTCAATTCACCCTTTAGTTTTGGGGTTCTGCATAACTTAAAGCAGACAGGGTAGAAGTAAGAATATATTTACTTCATTAACTTTGTGATTGTGTTGGTATTTATAGAAACACCGACTTATAGATACTTCACAAGATAATAAGATGCGAAACTCAATAGTATAACGCTCTCAGGGTATTGACCGACGAAAGCTGTTTTAACCTTTTCAGGATTGAAAATGCATATTATAATTTTATATTGCATTTTTGGACGTGTATATCGATACCGATATCACAAAAAAGGTAAAAAATACGACCAATTGAGATCTCAATAACGGGCAAGTAAACCAAAATCAAGATTTCATATAGAATACCGTCAATGAAATATATTTCATAATCATATTTTTTTTTACAACTAACGGTTTCTTAAAATAATAATAAACCATTAAAAATAGTTATTATTGTTGAACCTGTCAATAGCGATAAAACCCTTGGCAGATTACAAATATGATGAGCATTATATTAAGTTTATAATGCTCGTCATTAGCGAAACCGGCTCTGATCTTAATAAAATAAAAGTGACAATTAGTACAAATGAGTATTTTATTTTTTTGTACTAAAACATTTGATTAAATATCGACTTCACCGACTACTTTTATTTCCATGTCCGCTCCCAATGTGTAGCATATGGACTTCTAATGGAGTTTATATCAACAGAAGTGTTTCAACGAGAACTGCTTGTTACTTAGTTGCTCAACCTCTCTTCTTTCAAAGAGAGTAGGAATAGAAGGATAGGGCTAGGACAGGACTAGTAGTAAGCTAATCGCTCTCGATACGCCCCGTTCGCATCCCATATGATAGGATGGATGGGAGCGAGGAATCAAGACATCACATACATCCATGCCTCCGAATTTATAAATCGATTAAAAAATAAATTTATAAAACTGTCCGTATTGGGATTCGAACCCGTGCCCTCCGTAACCGAAGCCAACGAAGTTTACCACTCGGCCACACAGGCGGCACTATAATATTACCCAATGTAGTTTCTTGACAACAAAAAACTTCCGTGCAAATATGGAAATAAGGTAAAAAAAAAAACTATCGGCTTCATGTTTAAAACTAAGTTTTAAACATGAAGCCGATAGTTTTACTGGGTCTCCGGGGAATTGAAACTCAGTGTGGCGCTGTGCCCCCGCCGGGGAACCGGCGACCGTTCGGCAGTTTCACGTTGATCTGAATAACCTGCGAGCGGGAGTCCGGGAGCGCCACCCACTCGGAGCGCCGACGTCGTCATTGCACCGCCAATTGCTATGCAAATGAGGTTAGCCGGGCTGCTGTGACGTGGCCGGCTGACTATGCAAATTTCCTCAACCTCGACATTTTCACTTTGTTGCCCGCGAGATTGATAGACAACCTTGGAATTTATGTTGAGAACATGTAATCAATGGAATATTATATTTTTTTTAGACCAGTGGTCCCCAAAATGGTTCCAACGGACCCCCAGGGGTCCTTGAGAACGCTCAGGAGGTCCGCGACAAATTAAAAATCGTTTGAAGGTGCGTGGAAAATTTCAGGGGGTCCGCGAAAGAATAAATATGTCTGACACTTTTTTTGTTATTATTAATTTTTAATATCAGCAAATTATTGAATTATCCACAAATGACGAACTAAAACCAATATTTGAACAAGGATACAACAAATTCTGGTTACAAAGACAGATACCAGTTTTAAATCAAACATTGTGGAAAAATTTTGATTGGTTTCCCGTTTTCCTTTTTAGAAGAACGTGGATTTATAGCAGTTATGAACCTCATCGCGAAAAAAACCCAGCTGAATAGAAGTGCTCGCGGAGACCCACGAATGTAACTTTCTAACATTGATTCAAATATAAATAATCTAATATCATCCCATCACGTTCACCCATCTGAAAAAAGGTGTTTTTTTTTATTTTAAAACTAAATTTATAATTTTAATAAATACTACATAAACACAATGAAAAAATCATTCTTACATCATCATTTACTATTCAAAGCATTAAAATTAAATGTTTTATTTCACTTCGGTGTTTTTGCTTTGAGAGGGGTCCATGAGTATAATAAGTTTGGGAACCATTGTTATAGACCAACCGAGTAAACCTTACTGGGACAAATGTTTTTTTCAATAAAAAAATGTATATTGAAGAAAAAACACTAAGTCGTTCTATAGAAACCTTGCGTGACTATATGGTCATGCTCATCATTATAGGCTCCGTGCAATATTGTTTAAGGACAGTAGTAAAGACGAGTTAAAATATAGCTAAAGGTGAAATTAAAAAAAATGTTTACAATTTGACCGCTTTAGATCAACATTAAAAATTAACGGAAATTAAAAAAAAACGTGCTTTTGGTAGTTGTTTCCGTCCCCGCTCCTGATAAATAACTGAAGTCTGTATCCTTTTAAACCAAAATTGAGCGAAGGCAACGATATTCAGGTAGAAAAAGGATAAATAGTGGAATCAATAGACAACGGTGTTTACTGTTACCAGATGGTCACGCTCGTCCTTGGAAGGTTAATCATTAATTTGAGAATTTTTTTTTTTTCAGCGTAACCGAGTATAACGTAAACCGTGATTTATATTTGCAATATCAAGGTGGAAGAAATGTGGAATTATTATTATTTCTAAGGCTCGGTAACCAGCGGTTGCTGGTGTGCAGTTTACTTATCGCGGGTTCGGTGTTTGCACTTTATTGTGTTTGCAACGTATGAAAATTTTAATTGAGACAAAGTTTGCTCATAGAAAGTTCATAAACCGAGTTCCGGAAGCACGCTGCTAGTGCTGCTACTCTACGTCATGACTAACTCTTAATCCCAAAAGAGCATAGAAGACTATATAAATTAAGACGAGATTTTTGCTTACTCTTCAAAAAGCATAATTATAATTTTATATACACACATGTGTTATCACACATGTTATCACACATATATCACCAGTGGCGGTTCTAGGTACTGGGCTAGGTGGGCTAAGCCCGACTTGCATTTTTCACCCAAAACTTTAGATGGCTGAATAAAAATGAACAGCAATTCGGCCGCTGAACAAAATAAATACATTTATAAGCGTAACTAACCGTTCCCAAATGAATATAATATCTTTGTTTAAATTTTCCTCTGTCAATATAAAACAATGCCATGTCTACCTTCAATAATATTCTCGATTGTTTTGTATTACAATTTTAAGCTGAGCCGGCATAAAAAAACAATAACCCTATAAATATTTCATAGAGAGCATTCAACGTGACGTCAGTCTGGCAACACCTGTGTATTAAAGGTTCAGGGGCTAAAGCTTTCCAGCCCGCAATCATAGACAATATTTCTTTACACTGGAACGCAATCTAGCACGATTCGATTTTGTTTGTATTTGTATGTACGGAAACGTCATCAAACTCACAGGACTGTTTTTCAAATTTACTGGCTTCTGTCATTCATTGGGGGCTAAAATGAGTTAGCCCATGGGCCATACACAAATACCAAATCGATGTATTGTATGAAAGTGACAGCTCTGTATTGCTTTTTGTACTTGTTATTTCACTTTGAAAGACAAATTTAAGGTTATTATTTTATTATTTCTTACTTACAATTAGCATTGATTTTATTATATAGTAATTTATGCTTTGCAGTAGTGTCGTAGTATATGTTAATTTGCTTGTAGATTAATGTATAAGAAGTGGAAGCATGCAAAATTTCGTAAATAGTATACAATGCTATGCTTTTCTCTAGCCCATCCAAGATTTTAGGTCAGGAACCGCCACTGTATATCACACATACATCACACTTTTCACACGTTATCACACATGTGATAGCCATGTGTGTTAGTAACTTCAATACAAATACATTTTAACGTTTGTCAATACTTATTTGCAGTCCTTTTTCTCCTACGTAACGCGGTGGAACGGCGTTCCGGCACCTTTTTTGTAGCACTTTCAACACTTTTCAATCTTTCATAGGTGTCTGATATATAAAACAATTTCTCCCACCTTTCCAATCCTAAAATATGTATAGCAAATCCAGAGCGATGAATTGGCCACTAGTTTTATCAAAGCCCTGTCTTTCTACATTTACTCTCTTAAAAAAAAAGAAAGAGATTGAGCTACTGAGTAGCATACAGTTCTCGTAAAAAATATTTTTAAATAGCTCCATTAGGAAGGCAAATTCTCCACATTGGGAACGGACATGTATTTTAGATTTTTTTTTAAATACTGCTTATTTCACCATTGTGCTCATTGTGTTCACCGTCAATACTTGGTGGAAAGGCATTATGTTAAAATAATAAAACGCTCTTTTGCTAGCTGTATGTTATTAAGTACAGAAGTATTTATAAAAAAAAACATAACGTTCGTTTCTAATAATCAGATGTCGCTTGCTAGGGAACGTCAGCAATTCACATTTTCGTAATGAACTTATGAATAATTTCAATCTATGTAACTCACATTCTCCAAATTATTTTTTCCGAAGGGCGGCGACTTACGTGATTGGCTGGAAACCATTTATAATAAAAATATTTTGAAACAGTACAGTGACAAAAAATTAATAAAATGTTAACATTAAATAAAGCTTTTTTACGCACCCTTAAGTATTCGTTAATCCTACTCAAATAAAATAAAGTGACGAAAATCATTCAAAACTAATAAATTATTTCCAATCCCCTTTCCTTTTAGCGTCAGCTACGTCATAAATAGGAATTGACGTGAAAGTTTTTAAGAGAAATTATTATACGTTTTCATGTCGAGATTTTTTTTACATAATATAATAATATTATATACACTGTCCCGTTTACTCGCCTCTTTCCTTACTCTTTGTTGACATTTTCAATATCTTAATGCCGCTTGACAGACAGTGAAAAGGCAAATTTTGCTACGGTGATACATTATAGCTTTGCATGAAAACAGCGATACGACTAAAGTTGTACACCTTGAACAGGAAATAAATTACACGTTCGAAAAAAAACTTCTTTATGGTGCGAAAGTACATTTTTAAATTATTAGATTTTTTTTTCCAATTTTAGCATTTTGTAGCATTTGAAATGTTTTAATTGAAAATATATTTTATAAATTTTAATACCATTTATTTATACGTATCATTTATTATACTATTATGAAAAAGTATTTATATTTTTTTTCAAAAATTTAAAAATAAAAAAACATGGAAAATACAGAAAAAAATACAACCAAATACGTTCATCCGTGCACTTGAACGCATGAAGATGCCGAAAGGCGACACCGGGGTCGTTTGTAACAAATTTTGTGTGCATGTACATAATTTGAACGATTCAAATTTATTATTGAAATTCCAACAAGAACCTTTAGTCGAAATCTTAAATTACATAATGTATTAACGGTGATCCATGTTCTTAACAAATGTCTTGTGTAATAAGTCATGATTTCACACTATTGACCAAATTATATGTCGTATGAAACTTGATTATGAATTAACACATAAAAAGATAATAATACATTTTTTTTATTATAAAAATACAAAATTAAAATATATTGAAATGAAGCATGGAACACGTTTCTAATGAAGATTATTTAAGATTAGTACAACGACCTGTTACAACAAAATTATATCAACCAAATAAACTCTCAGCATATACACTATTAACCGGACACCGCATTGATTTAATAGCAGCACAACCAAACTCTTAGTACATTTTTTGTGACCATTATTAACTGCAATATATCTGCTTTTAATCCACATTTATATTAGTAATGCTCTTATCCTTCTATGTTTCGAATCTCTTAAATATTTTTTTAATTTTAGCATTTATTCGCATATTTTGCGATTTTAGACAAAATTAGCATACATTTATTATGAATTTGAGCATCTATTTATCATATCAAAATGCTAAAAATATTTGTCTCTGGTCATAGCCCTTTGCACCCTTTCTGCACACTACATATATTGCAATCAAGTCTCAAAAATTGTTTCCTCGGATTTTCCAGGCAAAAAAGAAACACGAATAACGTTGTCATGCTGCGGAATACACCTGAAAAGTATTTTTGCATATTTCGCTAAAAAACCTTTTTGTGTTTTTTATTTAATTCAGAAATAGCTCAAGTGTCTGCCACTGTCTGTCACTGTTAATAATGCAACGTTACAACATTACGTCTTGTCGGGTTTTTTGCTGTCTTAAGTCCCGGGACTTTTTTAGAAAATGTCTCGGGAATTTTGACTGTGATTTATAATGTGCTAATAACATGTACATTTTAATTTTGAAAAAAAACAATTCTTGTGGTTAAGAAACCCTCAAAAGGACTGATGTGTATTGAATGAAAGCAGGAGATATGAGAGAGGAGCCCCAAGAAAAACGGACACGATATGGTCAGGACGTGACACTTACCCGGGGTTTTAACAAAATTTAGAATGCATATATAAAAGCGATCTGATAGAAAAACAGTTGTTTGGGATTTATGATTTCGTTAAAGTTTCAAATACCATATGTTTAAATATTGTTATATAACTGTAGCAAAAGAAAATTACAAAATATTAAAATTAAATATGCTTACCTGATGTTGTTTTATGTACAAATATTTTTTCACTATTTCACAAGGGTACCAGTGTCTCAATAGGACAAAAAAAGGTCTAAAAGCTGTATTGTGAAGTTACGGTCAAAAATTTACTCCTGGCGGCGGCTTCATTGATATTTTTTTATTACATGTACCGTTTTCATTTTTTAAGTAAGCATTGCACACATCCATTACACAAGAAAAATAATAATTATTAAAAATTGTATTAAAAAAAACGCGACCTTTACTAGTGCGTACTTTAAAAATACATACATAAATGCACATATGTAAGTTTAATTAAATTATAATTTTATTGAAGGGGAAATAAAAGTCTTGAGTCCCGGGATGTCCCGGGACTTTGATTTTATCACGCCTCGAGTCTCGGGACTTTGAAAATCTCGAGACTTCAGAATCCCTAATGGGAAGACAGATTAAAGCCCTCTACCTTCCTGTCTTTAATTTATTATAAAATAAAGTATCGAACATACATTTAGCCCGTAAGAGTTCCTTAATGAGATGAATAACAAAGGTATCAATTTTTTATTATTATTAGTAAGTTGTATGCTTTATGGCATTTCTGCGCCCATGCGTTTTTTGCGACAGCCTCAAAGGTGAAGGAAGTCGCCTATATCCTGGTATTTTTCGAACACACTTATATCAGAATCTTTCCGTTTCCCGCAATGCGAAGGCATTGTTTTTGTCGCGGCTTTTTATCGCAACATTTTCCACCGCCAAACACGTCAATCACTTACGCAGACTCCGCTAATGGAAAAGTGGTGTCTTATATATTTGTATCAGTAAACAAAAATTATTTACGCCTTAGCGATTATTTAGGTTCTGTACAGATTTACAAGGATAAAAAGCGAACGCCAGCATTACAATGTACAATTTCTTCCAGTGGGTTTTACTCATCAACTCCCCGAAACAATGTCACACAACACGTAAAAAACGATGTGATGATTTAGTGGGTAATAAATCATCTATATTCTAGAGCTAAAGATATGAGATTGTGGTTTATTTATGAAGAAAATTATGGAACATAAAAATACGTTGTTAATTGATTTGTCATCAACTCATTTGAAATTCATTGTAATATTTTTTTAAAAAAGCTAAGCATATTATACCATAAGAAATATGTCAAAATAACTACAAAAAAATATAAATTATTGAGGAACTTATTTTGTAAACAAAATATTCCTACGTTTTTAAGCTTATATTTTTTAAGCTTTTACATTTTAAAAAAAATACATTATTATTAAGACACAGGAATTTAGAAGCGAGATCGATTAGCAAACCACTAGTCCTGTCTTAGCCCTATCCTTATATTCTTACTCTATTTGGAAAAAGAGAGGTTAATCAACTGAGTAACAAGCAGTTGAGATACCTCTATGAGGAGGCTTTATGCTCCACGTTGGGAGAAAAAACATGGATTAAAAAAATAACGTTTAAGCTATAATAATAAAATAGTACTATTTTAGTAACACAACTTTTGTATTTTTAACTTAAAGTTTTGTTGCGCAAAATAATTAGGTAAACTGACGTTTAACAAAAACTGCATAAACATAATGAAATCGTAAACTTTGAGTTTTATTAAAAATGCGAAATAGAAGTTTTGTTATTCTTACAGCCAGCTTAGATTTCTTTGAATAAAGTTCCCAGTAGCCGAGATAGTTGAAAAGATTATTTTGAATACAAAACTTAAATACATTGTAGGAAGGGGATACACAAGAAGATAAACACAGAAATAGCTGTGGGGGGTATTGTGTTTCCGATACAAATATAGATAAAAGTTGTCAAAGCAGTTTGAATTAATAATACCTGAATTAATAGAAGAAATTTCCGAATGCGCGGAACTAAGGCGGAATGTCAACATACAGCCCCTACCCTTAAAAGTATTCCATTTGGAAATGTTCCCTCGGTTACTTTACGATAAAACTACCCTAACAAAAGCTATTATTGAATCTAAGGAGTGGTGTGCCCACACCAAATCACAGTGTGCTCACAAATATGATATTCATATTTTAGTCAATAATTGTTTTTAAAAATTATTTACTATCAAGATTATTTACCTAATCAAACAATTCTTTGACATATTTTCGATGGTTTGGGCGGTAACTTTGTGGAAGTTGAAAACTATAAATATTTAAATATAGACTGGTAGATATTATTATTTATTTAGTTTATTAAGCATAACCTTGTTTTACATTTAATTCTACATTTTTAATATTGATTAGAACCGGTTTCGTTCATTACGGGCAATATCAACCGAGGTAATCCTATTATTAAAAATGTAGAATTAGTACAATGTTTTTTTTTAAATTTTCACCAAGAATTAATTTGACTGTTATCACATAAAAATATATATATTATCCCATTTATTAGCACGTTGCTTAGCAATTTAATATTTTTTTCAATAAGTCAGTTATTGTGAATTGAATGTAGATTGGAAAATAAATAAACAAAGCTGAGTTTTAGCGGCAGTTAATTGTTAGGTAAAAAAGAAGCATTTAAACTGTTAAAACTGTTAACTAAGCAAACAATTACAGTGATGGGGAAAGGCCTATCAAGAATTCAGCTTACACTTTGCGGTTACCTTGTAGAGCGCTGTTTTAATAGAATGGGAAAACAACTACATCACTAAAAAGGAATTTATCGGTCATAAAAATATGCAATAAAGTTGAAAAGAAAAAAGTTGCCGCTTATTAAAACTCTCGAAAAGTTTACAGAAAGTCGAAAATTTTCCCGAGTTCCCTTATCAAATCAAAATCTAATAAAATGCTAATTACTAATACAAACCAACCAAATGAAGCCCTTCAAAGACAATTTATGCGTTTATTTTTATTCACTTTTGAAAACGAAAATATTTTAACATGATTTAACATTATTTTCCGTAATTCAGTGTCACACTATTGAATTTCTAAATTGTCCTATTCGGTTTTTTATGCTGACGAATAATTATTGGATTTTTTAATCAACACAGAAAATGTCTATTACCAATGACATATAGTATATGAATGCAATTAAAATAATCGAAGAAAAAAATAGTTTCACTGAAAAAAAGATTGTACACTTTAACCTTTGGGTTCCTAACGGGGTCATTTACATTGCAATTTTTTTCTTATTTCAATCATTCGCTAAATAACAATAATATTTACGGCAGGGGTGGGGAATCCTTTTGATTTCTAAAGACCACATTCATTTATCTCATTCAACATAAGACAGCAGTAAAGAAAATGTTGACTGTAAGCCCGTTGCCCAGCAACGTGAGATTTTTGTTGCATTGTGTTTAATTTTATTTAGTTTAATTTATTTTATTTTATTTTATTTAATTTTATTTTATTTTATTTAATTTTATTATTTTATTTTATTTTATTTTATTTTATTTTATTTTATTTTATTTTATTTTATTTTAATTTATTTAATTTAATTTCATTAACTATTAATTTTCAAGTACGCAAACAAATACATTTCGTAGAAGAAGAAAAAGACTCGAGGACATCAGAACGCACACATTTGTGAAAAGTGAAAAGCGAGTGATCATTTTATCGACTATTAATATATAGATTTAGTGTGAATAAAAAAGTGGAGACTGGAAGGTGTCAAATCGGGGACACTGGACGGACATACGGACCTTATCGGCTATTAATACGGCCCCCCTTTTTTTCGACTGTCGAACATATAATAGGTCGATTATTCTCTTTTTCCAAACGCTTGCGTATAATTTTTGATCAAAGTGAACATTTTGATCAATTCAAAAGGCCGCAACAGAGAAGTCAAGAGGCCGCAGGTTCCCCTCCACTGATCTAGATGTTATTTATTGTTATCTTTAATGATACCTCAATAAATGCAATGCAAATATTACGCATATTTGTCTGGGGTCACATTGTACCACATCACTGCTCGATCCTATTTTAGACGTTTCGGTATTGAAGTGTTTAAGATACAACTAGTAAAGGCCTTCATAAAATCCGACTTATTGTGATGGTGGTGATATATTTTCAATCACAAATTTTAATTTGAATAGTTAAAAATATTAGTCATTATGTCAATCACAACAGTACTTCCCAAACTGGGGACCGCCGCAGAACATTTTTGTGTTCAGGGAGGCCGCCGATGATTATTTTTTTCAGATTTAGGGGCCCGTTGTGTGAAAAAGTTTTGGAAGCACTGAATTAAAACAAATTATCTGTATTCAAGCTTAAATTACAAAACTATTTTTTTTGTTATACCTGCTATGTAAAATATTTTGTTGATAATTAAGAGCTTCGAGTGAAGGTGCTTGATGGAACTTCAATATTAAATTTGAATTTTTTTGATTCTGTACACTTCCATAAGTTTTGTCGATAACGACCCGGGTTTCGCCATTCGGCATCTTCAGTACAGAATTAAAATATTTCAAATTTTATTTTGTTTATATTCAAATTATAAACGTAAATTGTGATTTTAAATTCAAGTGCATTTTCAAAAATTTTGTTCAACAGATAGAAGTCATTTTAATATCCAATTTATATGTATGGGAAGAAATAAAACACACAGCATACCTTGCAGCACGAATCAAGCCGATGGCATCCTCGAAGCGATGTTCACTCAAAAGTTTCTGAATTTTTCTCATACAGTCTCCCCTAGCAGAAAAAAGAAAAAAAAACAAGAGGGTGTCAATTCAACTGGGAGATATAAAAAATCCAATTCATGGATACGTCAAATAAACATGCTAGGTATATTGTGCACATAAGGAATAGTAGAAAATAGCTTTTATACAGAGTGCCAAATATCTTTGACCTTGGACACTTCGAAAGTATATATTTTCAACACATTGTTGTGTGAGGAAAGAAAAACATTTTTTTTTTTTTGATGTAGGTTTGGGTACACTTCGAATGAAAGTAATCGAAGAAGATGGCATTTCTATGGATTACTTCATATATATTTAATCTACGACTTGTGCGAAAACTTATACCAATATAAAGTACATATAGTGCATGAAATTTTTATTGTTTCTTATAATAAAACTTGAATTTATCAAATAGGAAGTTTTTTTTTTCTTTAATCAGATTGTTAAAATAAACTGAGAATATTATTACCTACCCCAGGGTTTCTCAAACTTTCCATGTGCAATGGAACACTTCGCAAATCTGGAAATGTTTCCGGAACACAGCTTATTTTTTAGGTAGGTTAATTCATAATAGTAAAAATATTGATCAAAATATATGTTATTAAATATATTTTTTAATATGTTACATAATAATATGAGTAAATAAAACTCTTACCGATTCAAAATATCTACCTGTACCTAAATATTTGACGTTTCAAACAGTGAAAATTTACTAAATTTTTAATATGCAAAAGGTGATTAAAAGTTTCGACAAAAATTACTGTATATTATCATCAATATTACAACGTAATTAAAATTAGTATCTTTTCATCAACTGTCAATAAATTGAGTGACTTTACATGAAAAAGTCTGAGAACATCTGTACTTTTATGTATAATATTTTATGATAAATTATTACATAACCTCATGTTACTTGGGACAGCCCTCTTTTTTCTCTTACAAACAGCAGTAAAAAATCGGCCTGAATTTGAAAGCTTTTCACAAACTTTTATGATGAAAGTTACCACAAATTTTTTGAACGTAACTTCTTGATATCCTGTGCATAAACTGCAAAGCTATAAGCATTCTCTTATCAATATTCATAATCAAAACAGTTCACTGATGTTAAATAAAGGGGAGACTTCTACAGGAGTCAATCGAATGCAAGCTTTAAGCGTGTTATTTGGAGATAAAAGAAATTTAAACAGACGTCAATTTGCAATAAAAATTAATATAGAAGATTTTCAATCTAATTTTCATAAAGGAAAGCGTTGAGTCAATTACTCAACCTTACTGCAAGAGCTGTAACTTTTTAGCAAACAATTATTTCTTTTAGGCAGAATATACTAAATGGGATTCTGTGACATAAAGCTAGAGGAAACCTAGAAAAACTTTAGTATATCCCTTTATTTAACTTTTATTTTAATTATGTAACTTTATAGCACTACATGTCTTGTAGGTAAGGTTATATTTTTTTTTAAAACCGTGTGGTTCCTTATGTAGAGCATGTAGACTCGTCATCGAGTTTTTCTATGAAGACTGCTCGTTACTCAGTTTCTCAAACTTTCTTTTTCAAAGAGAGTTAGGGATATAATTATAGAACTAGTGGTTACCTAATTCAGTGCTTCCCAACCTGGGGTCCACAGGTTTTTCGGGGGGGTCCGTGAAAATTTTCCTTCTCTCAACATTCTTTGTGATAAAATATGAACATGTGAAATAAAAAAAAATTGGGGGTCCGCAGCTTATTGTTTTCAGATTTAGGGGTCAGTGGCATGAAAAATGTTGGGAAGCACTGACCTAATTCATCCTGTTATTATAATTGGAAGGATTGGTAGGGATTTTTAGATATAACGAACATCGATGCCTTTACAAAAAAAGATAAATTGAAACATCAATTTATGAAACTGTCCCTATTTGGCTTCGAAACTGTATTACTGTTGACCACTGACCAGGCTTTTATATCTGGAGGCATCAATATAATTATAGCATAGGAAAATGTTTTGTTTCATACTTTTGTTCTTCGATGGATATATCTGAAGCAGCATCAAATGGAAGAAATTCCGTGGAAATTTCTGCATCACTTTGAAGGACTGCCGATAGCTCATTGGCCACTTCATCCCATTGGGCTTCTTTGTCAATCACGGCGGGTGCAGCGAATTTTGTTGATTTTTCTTTCCTCTTGCCTTGTAAAACAAAATAGTCAAATTTTCTATCAAAATAAAACAACAATGGCTTAAGATGAATTGTGACTTATATTTTTATTTCAGAATGAATATTTTACCTGACTTCTTGTTAGACTTCCTCATTTTTTTCTGAACTACAAGACCGTGTTTGGTACAAAATTGTTCAAGCATTTTTAAAAAAACATGTACAGTCTCCACTAAGTCTTTCAAGTAAGTCCTGCAAGAAAAAAAACATAACCATAATTGTCAAATAAAAATAATACATATTTTACAAATTTTATATATTCACTGAATTAAAAATCAAAGATTTATTGCTTTTGCAATGTGATGAAAGATATCGACATCTAAAACATTAACATTGAACTTTACTAAAGTTCCTAGAAATGGCATCACTATTGATATTCACCAATTATCATAAAGTGTATCATTCAGTGTCAAGAGTGTCAAGAGTTAAAAAAAAGTACTCAGGTATTTTTTTATAGAATTATTAATCTAGTATCAGTAATATACCTGGGCATTTTTGACTCGTCAAAGTTCAGAATCAATTGCAAAATGAATTCTCTGTACTCCAGGACATAGAATATGTTGCTTTTGATAACTTTTGAAGAGTCTTGCACACTTTGATCACTGCAGCGGTCCATTGCCATCATAGTTTGTAACAGTTCGTGGTATGCTTTCAGTGATAGATGGAGCCTCTTCACCCACAGCGGAATATTTTTTTTATCCATCATTATCATTTCGACACACTTCTCCATTTGTTGCTGTACATAATGAAATGTTGATACAGACATTGTTTCACTAGAAAAAATCAAAAAAAAAGAGACATTAATTTCGAAATTTCTGTTCTTCAACAGAAGTTGTTTTTACACTGCTTGTAACCAGCGACTGCCAATACGTTAACAAGAGACTAGCTTAATCTCAAAGCTCTTTAATCAAAACTCCCATAGATATATGTTTTAACCATCTCCACACTCAATGTAGTAATATATACACTTTTAACGAAGCTTGATTTAACAGAAGCTGTTCTACAAGAACTGCTTGTTACTCACGACACTCAACATCTCTTTGTGGGAGAGTAGAGATAGAAGATTAAGGTTAGAACTGGTTAGCTAATCGTGTACATTTATTATCTGGCTGAATATGCATACAAAAAATATACAGTACATCGTTTTCATAAAAAAATTGGCTCAAATTTTTTTTGGTCCGCCGACGTTTAACTTATGAATAATTTAGTCTAGATATGTTTCAAACTGTTAATGTGTCTGTCTCGCACCAATGACAGTCCAGGTTGTAAATGACAAAATCTTTATACAGATGAAATACAATTCGTCTTCTGTGGTCTATCGGTAAGTGATTTATTCTATCGATCAGGTGGGATTGGGTTCTTGCAGAAGTCGCGGCGAAGTCAATATGCCATTTTTTTTTCAACTTTAGACCTAGGTATGGGTGTTTGTGATTTCTTTTATTTTTGAGTTGACCGTGAATGTTAATTTGGGTGATTTAAAAATTACAAAATATAATTTAAAATTTCGACTGAAGGTGCTTGATGGAAATTTAATAATAATTTAGAATTATTTTCATTTTGATTTTGTACACTTCCATAAAATTATGGAAGTGTACAAAATCAAAATGAAAAGAATTCTAAATAATTACAAAAATATTTGGCGACTTATCTTAAACTGCAATACCAATATTTTCAAAATGTTATTTAAATTCGAAATTTCTAATACCCTTTGCGTGACAGATGCCTGTAAATATCTAACTAATGTACAAATGTCACATAAGAATAAAGAGTTAATTAAAGTTCTTTTTGCTAGAATAAGTAGTCAGGTAACCAGAAGATGTTTTACCGGTTGATATAAGATACTAGTTTTGCTTTTGAAAACTTTTGCTGAACGCTAGAAAGTTATTAGCATGACTAAAAATAATTTAATATGGAACCGTAAGGCATTCCTGACAGCCAGATTGCACGGTTAAATTAATGCTTGAATTAACTCATTCGCATCGGGGCATTTTTGCGAAATTTTGCAAAAAATTAGGTACTTTTGAAAAAATAGTATAACTTTAAAACTATTTGACATTCAAAAAAATAATTTGGACACCAGTTGTGCAACACTTTGTTGCATAATACTTTATATATTTAAGCCTGCTTTTATTAGCGATACTCATCTTTTGTATTTTTTAATATAGAAAATCGGGTATTTGACATAGAATTATATATTTCATCGAAAACGTAATAAATAACAAGTCAAATAAACATTTACTCCTGTTTATTTTATTTCAAAACAAAATTAGAAAACATAAAAGCCTATTTTTAGCCTACAATTGCTTATATTTTGGTGACCTATTTTTTAAAGTTTTATTTTAACTGTCTGCTGATTTTTCATCGCCGAAATCACCGAATAAAAAAAATATTTGTGCATATATTTTAATATTTTATTTTTTAAATGATGCATCAATCATTTGTTACGCCATCTGCATAGAGAATCTAAAACATTTGTCGCATTGGATGTATATATTTCAACGCGTAAGTCAGACCGGCGAAAAGACTCGTATACGAGTCATCCGTAACCAATGTGTTAATATAATAAATCGTAATGTAACACTATCAGATTTTTTCTTTTTTTAATCCATCTCCACTCCCAATGTGGAGGATATAGTCTCCTAATGGAGTTATGTCAACAGAATTATTTTTCAACGAGAACTGCTTGTTACACAGTTGCTCAACCTCTCTTTTTTTATAGATTTGACAGACATTCATGCCTTAAAAGATGAATCTTAAAATCAATAAAAAAAAATAATTAATGAAACTGTCAGTATTGGGATTTGAACATGTTAACTCTACAACCGTAGCCAATGACCTTAACCACTCACCTAAAGGCGCACTTTAAAATTAGTGTATTATTTCATGAAAATGAAATGTGCTGCATTTGGTATATGTAACTGTTTATCTGATATGAGATTTTTTTAATAAGCTATAATTACAAGGGTCACAGTATGAAACTCAGAAATGAAAAAATTCATCGATTTATTAATGATTTTGAGTATAAATGCATGTTTTGTGATGATTTTATACATCCCTACCAATCTTCTATCTGATACTGAAATCTGAGAACATAAAGAGCGATTAGCAAACTACTATAACTCCATCCTACTTTTGTAAAATGTCCTGAAAGAAAGAGGATAAGCAAATGACTTCCAACCAGTTCTTGTTTAACAAGTTAAAGTTATATGCTACATTAGGAATTCATATGCTATATATGAAAGTGGACAAGGTTAAAAAACCATTTTTGTTTTAGGTTAAATGAAATACTCATTTTTTAATCTAGTAAATGTTGAATAAATTAAATTGAACCATGCTAATTAATTAAATAAAAATAAAACAATTTGTATATTTATAGACATATTTATTTTTAAAAATTCATAAAAGTTTTATATATTAAAAGAAATTTCATAAATAAGAAGAAAGTGGAATGAAGAAAACTTGAAAATAGTAACAGCTAATGAAGGCAAAAACTAATTAAAAGGAAAGAAGTTATTCCGGGAATAAATAAAGATGTAAATGAAGTCTTCAAGTATATTTAAAAAGTATTCGAAACTTTTTCGAAAAAAAAACTTGGGATAAAAAAACAATTAGAATGTTTCGAGAACAATAGAGAAGCGAAAGATATTTTAATTCAAATAAACATCAAGAAATTAAGTTTGCTAAATTAACTTCATTTTGATTTAGTTGCTGGATTTCTCTCCCTAATTTCATTAGGGTAGAAAAAAGATCTTACATTCGGCATGGATATTTTGTACTGCCTTTATTTATTATTTTAGAAATTAAATTCTTTTGAATAAAAACAGTAATCATGTATTGTCTAATGAATACAATTTAATAATCCATAAGTACATTTTTTTTAAATGTAAATGAACTCCTATGCACCAAAATGTATTCATCCTTTTATAATCAATGAAAAATTGTTTGTCACTCCACTGAGCGGAACAGAAGATATTCACGAGGACTCTTTGTAAGCCATTTATTAATTTTTCTTTTTTTTTGTGAAAAGAGACATATTTCCAGGGCTGTAGAGTCGGAGTCGCAGTCGCGGAGTCGCGGTATTTTGGCCGGAATCGGAGTCGTAAAAAATGAGCAGCTCGATTTTTTTTTGAAAAATATATTGAATGATGTGTATTTAAACAAAATAGTCAAAGGTGCTAACATTTTATACTTGGCTGACTAAAGATGATCTGATGGTATACATATACTAATATAAGTTAAAATGAAATTATTGAAAAAAATTCTCGGAGTCGGAGTCGTTAGTTATTTTAAAGCTGGAGTAGGAATCGGAGACATCAATTATTTTAAAGCTGGAGTCGGAGTCGTCTTTTTTTCACGCGACTCCACAGCCCTGCATATTTCACCAATATCACATCAATCTAAAGCAGAATTTTTTTTTATATTGTGAAAAATTAAATAATTACACTCGGGTCTCTTTTTATGCGGATTTCAAATTTTGCTAATTTGAATTAATCCGTACGATGGAATAGATAATTAATACTAGTAACTCACCTGACAAGTTTCACTTGGAAGTTATAATTCCGATTGAATTCCATGAAAAATTTCATCGCCCACATGTAGTAGGTTTCGTCATTTTTTTGACCTTTGGACCGTACAAGGACGTCTCGTACGTAATACATCAATGTATTATAACTTCCGTTCAAAAATATGATACAAAATTCTTTGAGGCACAATCTGTGAGAAATGAAATAACCTTTATTAATTATTTCACATACTCGTTAAAATATAATAAGTTTTATAAATATAACAGATTTTTGATGGATAAAAGGAAGAGGTTTCAAGGCTTGTGTCTGAACTCTGATTTTCAGGGTCAGATAGGGTGGGCAGGAAGGTACAACAACTTTAGAAGACATAAAAATACCCATTTGGGGTTTAAAACTCTTGACCATACATCTGAGAAGAATGGTCATCTTAGCAAAAAAAAATTGGAGTGTGAACACTAAAAAGAGTAGCATCTTCATCGTCAGAGTTCTTCAACAAGAGCTGGTTATTATTCAGTCACTTAACCTCTATTTTTTTTAAGTAAATATGAAAAGGTTGGGCTTAACAGGATTAGATGTAAACTAAGCACTGGAGAAGGGTAGAAAGGATTTATAAAAATATCAAAAATTGAATTTATTAATTATTAAAAAAATTATATATAAAGAGATATTTAAAATTTGTGTGTGTAGAACGGGTAAGTAAAAAAAAATTAAAACCAAATTGCTATTTGTTCAACGCTTGCATTCTACCAGTGCTACTTTACGGTATCGAATCATGGCACCTGACGAAGATTTCGTAAAAGAAAGACCGTATACTGAGCTTGGAAAACAGATTCTTGAGCCCGATAATCGGGGTGAGATGGTTTGATTTTGTGATGAACTCGGATATAAAGGAACATACAAGACAGCGCCCTGTCATGTCAGTTATCATGGAGAGATGTTGGAATTGACTAGATCACATGCTGCAGATGCCTTCAGAGAACCTTAATCCTGCCTGCCTCTTCTTCCGACTAGTAGAATTCAGCCGTCCTGTATGACCGTCGGGTACTATCCATTGGATGCACTTGGTGGAACTGAAGAATGCTCACATGTCATAGGAGGAAGCAAAGCAATTGACAGGAGACAGGAAAACATGGAGTTATCGAATGGCAGTCATATGCTCCACATAAGGAGTAAATATGGGGAAAAAAGAAGAGAAAATGATTCATTTACCTGATAGCGAATGCTGATCGCCGTTCTCCGGTGGAGACATCATCAGCTGGTCTTTTATTCTTGGGTTTCTTAGTCCTATCCTTGTTCATGTCAAAATCAAGACTAGTTACTTTTGAAAGAGGTTTGTGGCAAATGAGACTGTTATCCGATATTGATTTCATGTTTTGAACAACATAAGTTCCTCCGAACCTCGAATGTCTAAAAAATGTAAAGTAAATTTTGATGATGTTGTTTTATTTAATGATATAAAAACCTTGATTAATAATAAAAAAAATGTGCACAGAAACACCCATTCCAGTGACTGTTGGTCCTATTTTAAAATTGCTCATTATCATCGGGATAGGTATGAATATCACATATTTTTTATTTTATAGCTCGTTTTACCATCTTATGAAGATTTAGGTTATTACCGTAAAAAAACATTTACTTAAGGTACAGGTGGTTAGAAATTTTCATTTGAAAACAATTATCATAAATATTTTTATTTTACAGTTTGAGAGCCAGTGCCACTTAAAAATAGTTTCACTGGTGATTTAATAAGCTTCTGTTCAATCTCAAAAGTTTTTAATCAGTAAATATTTGTTTGTAAACTCCATTAGGAGTCCAAATGATCCACATTGGGAGCGGACATGGTTTAAAAAAAATATATATATTTGTCACCATCAGTGATATCACAATAAATTGTGTACCAGGAATTAATTTTTAACTTTTATATTCGACTACATTATAACTATATAAGACTACAAATTATCTGATAACAATTTTAATATTTTTTGATAAGTTTCAGTCCAAGAGTTGATCAAATCTTAAGAATACTTATATACAAAATCTGAAAACAAACCATCTGAAATGGTTAATTTTTTATTTGATTGTCATATCGATGGCTTAGTTCCATAGTGCTACAACTAAGAATCGGTAGTTATGAGTTATTGCTGACCAATGTTTTGACACACTTAAACTAAATTTAAAAGATACAATTAATATTTATCTCAATTAAATTCAAATTTATTGCAACGTTGACAAAAAATTAAATAATATATAATGAGTTGTATTTATATGGAACTGAAAGAAGATTGTTTATATTACTTTATTTATATATGCAAACATCTGCTTACTGAGAGAAAACTGGTATTTTTTTTGTAAAACTATAAAAGAGAGATATCCAAATATAATGATTAAAGTCGAAAAATAATATTTTTCACTTATCGTTCTATGGAACTAAGCCATCAAAATTAACATAAGAGGGAAAATAGTACATGCCTATTCGCCGCGAAATTCCTAACTTTGTCAAATTTCTTCTTGGTCTCATTGGATCTAATTTGCAGGAGTTCCTGTTCGTCTCTGAGCTTCTCGTCCATGCTCCGTTGCAGAGCAGCATCAGCCAAGCTTGTGGGGTTTTGTTCCCGAAGAGCCAGCGAAATAATCTCAACAATGTGCATGAAATATTGTCGCTCGTTTTCTGAAGACATGCACAGTATTATGTCAAGCAGGCGAGACTGATTGAGGGCCCACAGAACCTAAATAAAAATGAAATATAAATTTAGTTGATTAAGTATAATAAACGTTTTTGATAAATTATTGGCCAAGGTACACTCAGTGTTACCTCAACCATTAATATATTAATTGAAAAAAACTGAACATTAACCACTTCCCCGGCGAATTATTTTTGCAAAAATGTTCCAAAAAAATTATTTTTATTTTCTTTTAATTTGAAGCATATAAATATTATTTTTATAAAAAAAAAAAAAAATTTTTTAACCCTTCAAAGTATATTTTTTTTTTTAAGATTTACCTCCTGAATTTTTATATAAAATATACGAATTCCACAAAGCTAATTCATATAAATTGAATATCGTGAAATTGTATGAAACACGTATTTGCGTGAACGCCGAAAATCGAACAACGATTTTAAAATGTTTATATGGGCATGCTTCGGTTATCACACGCATTTGCGTGAGCGCCGAAAGTGGAACACTTTTTTTTACACGTATTCGTGTGAACGCCAGGAAAGTGGTTAAGCAAAAATAATAATTGAAATTTAGAAAATACAAAATTAGATTAACTAGCCAAGACTTTCAACATGAAAGATGAAAAAAATGTTAATAATAATACAATATATAGATCAGTTTCTCAATCTGCAACATATTTTCAGTGAACTGTGAATAAAAAAGAAATTATAAATAAATGAATAATTCATCCAAACTTTTCTTTTCTTTCTCCTCCAGTCCATGTCTCTCAAAATAATTGTAATTTAATAAAAATATGTAATACAAGGCTTTTGAAAAACATGTTTTTTATTCAAAATATTACAGATGATGTCCCAATAGGCAATCAAATTAAAAACAGTTACAAATTTCATCTTAACCCTTTGAGGAGTATGGCTGCGTATGTGGGTCTTAATGTTGTGATTAATATCTATTGCCATTCTCACGTTTTTTATTGAATTTTCGTTATTCCTTCACATGGATAAAAAAAATATTGGTTTATCTGTGATTTTTGGTAGCCCCATAATTTTTATTATTTTTTGGAAATGAACAAATAATTTTGTAAAAGGGGTAATATTTATTATTTTATGGTTAATATGTAAACAAATTTAAGCTTGGAATCAATGTCAGTAGAACGCAACATGCACAAAGATGAAAGCAAAAAAGATCAAGGTACAAACCAGAAGTAATTGCTTCTCAAAAATTATTTTTAAGTAAAAATGAGTTTGATTATTTAATTGTGTTGTAAAATTCTAAATAAAATATTTACAATTAGAAATTTTACGCAATATTCTTCCCGGACTGACCTTTGAAAAAAAAAATGTTTTTATATTTTTATGTTGTTTTTTGGTGAAAATAACCAAAATATAGAAAAAACCTAATTTAGTAAAAAATAGCTTACTACTCAAAGGGTTAAATGTAAAAATGGAAAAGGCGAACATAGTTTAAGTATTGAGAAAATAAAATGTTACCTGGTCATGAACACTTGCATCATTGTCAGGACGTTTATCATCATTATCATCAGCTGGCACATGCAAAATATTGCGCACTAAAACTAATATACGCTCTATCACAAGTCCAGTGTCTTCATCCCTTTCACTAGCATCCTAAAAAATATATTACATCAACAAAAAATCCATGGGTAAAAGTCAAAATTTTCCAGAAGAAAAAAAAAATATTTTAGTAGTGCTTCCCAAAACTTCATACCAAGGGCCCAAAATGCACTACAATAATAGTATATTATGCAGTTGATGTTTTACAGTTAACCATAGCTAAGTATGTTGGGTCCATAGTGCAGTGGTCAACGTTGTTGACTTCCATTAAGGGTCTTACAGTATTAAATCCCAGAACGAACAGCGTTTTTTCAATCGATTTCTGTTCAAAGGCATGGCTATTTGTAACATCTAAAAAATTTCTCCCACCCTTCCAATCCTTATATTACAGGACGTAGCAAGAGCTATTGACCAACAACTAGTTGTTGGTCTAGACTAGTCTTGTTTTAGACCTATCCTTTCAATCCCTACTCTGTTCAAAAAAAGAAAAGTAACAAGCAATTCTCATTAGAAGACTATATAAGCAGCGGACATGGATTAAAAAAAAGTATAATATTCATTTATTGTTAATGCAATTAACTGTTTATAGAACAAGTATTATTCTTGATAACTTAAATATGTTGAAAATTATGCAGTATAAACAAAGTATGATTTAAAGAAGTATGGTGATCAAATAACAAAAATGAAATAATGAAAAACCATTGCATCTTACTCACACGTGCTAGTGAATACAGTGCTTAACAATATTCTCTGAAATTTTGCATGAATTGGAAAGCTGAAGCTGGGACAGCTAAATGTATAAATTCTATTAACAATACTGTACTTCCATAGCCCAGAGCAAGAGAACGGTAAGAACTTGGGATTCACTTTTGTGAATATTTATAGCCGGAGAATGTAAATTCCTTCCAATCAGTTTGTGAAATAATACAAAGCAACTTGAAGAAAACAATACAGTGAAAACTACAATATGCAAAATAATAAAACAGTGTGCACATGTTGAGTAATATACTGGTGTAGCTTATGCAAACATAAATATGAAATGTTTAGTAAAGACAGCAATTGTATACAAAAAAAAACATTAATTTATTACTTGTCTACTGACAAAACTTGGTGGAACGGCATTAAAATATTAAAAAATTAAGACACTATTTCTAGTTCCACATTTATTTAATGTGAACAGAACCGGTTTCGCTCATCACAAGCATTTTCAGCTGATAAGTATATTTGTAAGAGATGATAAACGTTTTAATTATAGTCAATTTAGTGCCATTTATTCATGTTTTTTATTTTTATCTGTAAATTCTTATCCTATTTCTATTAGCAATTGTTTGTTACACCTTTAATAATTTTACTTGGCGTATTAGAAAAAGCCCCATATTAATGTATATTCAGAGGTGAAGTGGTAAATAAATATGTACCAGGTCGCTCATTGATTTCTTCCCTAATTTTTGGTTTTTTTTTTTTTAAATATTTGTCCAAAGTAAAAAAAAACACAAGTTTTAACAATTAAATCAATAAAACAAAACGATTTTGAATATATGTATTTACTTGAAAATTAAGTTATAAGTCAAAGAAGTGGCAGGGCGCCGTCCTCATTTTCAGGTGCCAGGTCACCGAACTGGCCCGTCCTGGCCCCACTACACCACTGTGTATATTCTTATCAGTTGAAGATGCTTGTGATGAGTGAAACCGGTCTTGATCATATTAAATAAATGTGAAATCAGAGACATAACTTTGTTTTGCTAATACAAATGATTATTGCATTCTCGATACCATGCATTATTGTAGTAGGCCCCTGTGATCCCAAGCTCTCGAAATAAAATGCATAGCTAGTATGAAAAGATTATTACAGTTTCAAGTATTTTAGTGAGCCGATTTGCAAGAACAGCCCATATATCTTGTCCAGTAAAAGCGTTTGCTTTGTAAGATGCCATGTGAGAAGAGAGTTGTAAGTAACATCTTCGGCCCGCTTTTTCAGTTGGTATTTCTTCGCGATACAGCAGCAATGGTGGGTTTGTGAGATTCACTACCAATCTGAAAATAAATGAAAATTGCAAATAATTAGTGCCAGCCATTTAACCTTTCAAGCAACAACTGTCAGAAAAAACACACCAATGAAGGTGTACATACGTATATTTATGGTGAATCTGGTAGTGTATTTTTTTTTGTTAAAAATAGATCATTAATGAGGTTTTAAAAAATTAAGAGAAAAATTGATTATACGATTTTCAACATGAACAAATTTCATGTTATATACTATATAGCTTTATAGAATATTATCAATATTTTACATATAGGCTTGGTCTCAAAAAACAACATTTTATGTACCTGGCTCAACTAAAATACAAATTTATAAGCCTATTTCGCACAATTTATCAGTGTTCTTCGTATTAATGTGTGATTTTAACACGATTATTAAGCCCTCAAAAAATAATATTAAATCGTGGCGTTGTTTTTAGCTCAGTTTTTTAAAGTTTTTCGCCGATATAATCCATGACTAACTTTAACACACTTTTACCATAATCTGGAGTGAAAAATTGTCGGTGGATAATGGCAATCTTGTGATAAATTAGCTACCATTTAATCAGTCGTTTTTACCTCAATGTAACATCAAATAGCTCAGAATTATCCGAGTGGTGTATCAATATCAGTAAAAGGTCAGTTTCCAAAACTTTAGTTTGTCCCAGATGACGTCTGATTTCGTGATCTTCGTCATCGCGCCTCAAATAACGAATTAGATCCTTCACTGTATCTAATGTGAAGTCATCAATTAAATACTTCCCGGTTCTTTTATCCAAAGAACCCAGAGCATTGCACGTAGCGGCTAACTCTGCCGAGAGTAATGTTGACATATTTTAACTATATATTCACTTGAAACTAGACACTCACTTTAATAACTATATATTTCAAAAAGCTGCGACAAGTTTCATCACTTCAATATTCAATAACGAAACTTAGTGTCAAAAGTAAACAATGTCTTGGAGGTTATATATTTTTTTAAACGGATTAAATGACACGATTGATATGTTTGCTTATACATACACGTAAAAAACAAATGTACTTTTTGCACAATAAAGTTTATAATGGTCAAAACATACTTATAAGCAGTAAACTAAACTTTATAACTATAACCTAAACGAAAACAATTAAACTGACAACCGCTGTCAATTTGAGCGCGGGAAACTTTCAGTGTTGCAAGTCAGCAAAAACTTATGCTTATTTTATTATGTAGTGTCCTTAGAATAATGTATCGGATAGTATTTTAATTGTTTTAGTTGGGATGAAAAAGTGTCAATTAGTCAACTGCATAGAGATTTGCGTAATTTTTTGTTGCGATTCTCACCAATTTTGTAATGTTATGTGCTTAAGAATAAGGGGTTAATACAAAGTATATATATGTACTTAAACCAAATCATAATTATAAAAATTATTAAAATCATAATCCGATGTCAAGTGGGTTCCGCTACATGTTAAAAAATATGGACACTTAGTATGTTTATATAACATGATCTTACAGGAAAAATTGATTGCCATGCAATAAAAATAATCAGTAGATTTTTATCTTAAATATGCATACTTGATTATTAGTCCGATGGGAGGAAGATTTTATTATATGGGGGTAGAATAAATTTATTTTAGCTATCCACTTTTGGCTCTTAACACCAAATATTTTCATGCCCCGTCCCACTGGCTAAGCATAAATGCGAAGCGTCATTTTTATTGATCAGGTAAGTGTTTACTTAAGATTTTTTTTATTTTAATTGGTAAATATAATTTAAAACTTCTTTGATGGCATCTTGAGAATTATTATATCCGGCACCGATACCTTATTCTTTTTGACTTTGTTACACTTGTAATTTAACTAATTTTAAACAAATTAAACGTACCAATCCACATTTCTGGTATCTCGTTTTTTTTATCAAGACTCGTGACTTTAATTCTGATCTGACAACGATTGGTACAATTCCGTGATATTTAAATTCTGAAATCTTGACATCAATCCTCGCAAATGGCGTTATAAACACCAGAATACAAAGTAATCCCTGTCTAGGTGGAGTTAATACGACAGAAAATGTGGGGAAATATTTAAGATTCTCATATTTTCAGGTTTTTCTCCGTAAACCGGCTTACTGCAATATTATGTAGGTTAAGTTAGATAACCTTTCCTTCGTAATATTTTCCTTTATATAAGAGAATGCGGTATAAGACAGAAAAGTTTTATAAATTTCCTAACTAAATATTGAAATATTGCTCTAGGATACGAATATACCTGATGACTTATATTAAATTTCATGGTTGTATATTTATATTTTAGTAACTTATATAAATGCATTTACCAACAATATTAGATAGCGATTATAAATGTTTTGCATGTGCTTCGAATTTTTGCTTCTGGAAATGTATCATAAACTTAATTTAATAAATCATAATCTTAACATTAATAGCCGATAAAATAATCACAAATCACAAATATGTCCGTAACACTGTCTTTTTCGCCCAATGATAAAGGTTTATTTTGAACAACACATTTTTCGACCAAGGCTTATTTTGAACCGCTCATTTTTTATCCGTCCAATAGTAAATTATCATCAATATTCGAAATTCAAACATAATGGCTTAGAACTCAAACAATGTAATAATATTGAGAGAACTTTATTTGAAAGTTTGCATCGCTACAAAGTTTTTTAAATAATAAAATATACTGATTCGATTTTTCGAAGCTATAATTATAGGGTTGGGAGCTGATTTGACAGATTTTGTTCAATGTCATTGAGTCGATTATTGGAAGGTATGGTTATATTTTGCATCCGGCCTTGAGAATCTTTTAAATTAATGACAGTATGGATGTTTTATAGAACTATATTTCGGCTTTTATTTTAACATCTGCTACTACGAAAAATGATTGTTAGCAAACTTGTACATCATTCCTAAAATTTAATAATTTACAATTTAAAAACTGCAGGGCTGTCGATATATGCGCCGAGGTCGATTTCTGCTGCTACGAAAAATGAATAGTTTACAACTTAAATACTGCAGGGCAGAGCTCTCAATATATGCCCCGAGATATATTTCTTTTACTTTTAGAATTTCTAGCTTATTCAATAAATAGGTTTTTAATTTATTTTTCACCCCAGTAAATTTTCTGACAACTTAAAAATGCAACAAAAATCCCCCTGTGGATGTCAACGGGCTTACAGCTGGTTATTGATAATAAAGCAACAAGTTCATACATTTTTTGTGTATAATTGTTTTCTTTTTCAAAGGTCATTATAAAAATTCACTTGAGATTTGAATCACATTGATCGGGGCATTTGGTCTGAATGAAAATTAGTAGCTTGACACATTCAGTAATAAGGAGTTTGTAAACTCAGAAAATCGGTATGAATGGACTTTTTAAATGTCAATTTTTTGTTGTTTTCAATCTAACGATTGACAAAAGTACAGTGGCATATTGCGCATTTGAACGCCCTATTATTCGAAGAACATAAGAGCGCTGTAAAAGTTAACGCAAAATAATGATAGTTATTAAAAACTGAATTCAAAATATAGCCATTATGTAATATTTGCTATTTTAGACGCCCCTAAGATTCGGAAGCCCCAAGCGCACGCCTCCGACGCTTATGGGGTAATCCACCACTGCAAAAGTATCAAGATGAAAATTTGGCTAATAAGGTATAGTCAAAAATTTTTTTTTCAAAAGAAATAAACTTTCAAAAAGAGAAAAAAATAAACTCGAATAGTATAATTATTTTTCAGGTCTAAGCTAGGGTATCCAATCCTAAAACCTTTTTCCAATCCCGGGATTTCGAGATTGATAAATTTTCATTTTTTGATCCCGAGATTGGGATTTTAGGAGGAATTTGAAATCCTCAATTCGCTATACTTTTCCCTTGGATTATCTCCAAACCTCTTTTTTTTTTAGCCTACCGAGGAATATGATATTCTCGATTTGCCAATTTCGTATCAATTTTCGGGATTTGCTCCAAATTTCTCAATCCCGAAATCCCGGGATCGCAGCCGTATCAATCCCGGAATTTCGGGATCAGAAAATTGAACGGGATCCCGGGATTGGATGCCCTAGTCTAAGCGCAACAACAAATTCATTATAATTAAATTTGTCAACGACGATTTTTACATAGTTGACTATTATTAAACAAAGGGGAACTACTCTTCACATGCCGATAATTTTTATTGGCTAATAATGCGTGCTATAAATTTTAGATTACAGCTTGATAAAATAACATTTTAAATTATTGAAGTGGAATAATATAATGCTTTATTGGAAAGGTTAATCGTGCGTATAAAGTTAATGTCAATAAGCACATTTTTTTTATAAATCGTTGCCATAAAGTAAACTAATATGCCTACTAGAGAAGTTTGTTTGAAAAAAATTCAACCGGGTTACAGCTAACAGATAACAGCTTATCATTATAAAATATTGGATGTCTATAGATACTAAGAACAAAATAAAATTACTTAGTTTTCCAGTATTTGAACTTTTAAAAATTGAAAAAAGCTTGACTGTAAAGTGACTCACTCTTGAGTACTTTTGCACAAAATGTCTTTTAATTAAAATCAACAAAAAAACATGAAAAAGCAAATTATGTAAGTAAAATTAGTAAACTTATAGTGGATCGTTCTAAGCAGGCTACATATCAACTGTGGAAAGGAAAAAGGACCCACAGTTTTTTCAAAAGAGCTTTTTTTCGATAATCACAATGTATCAAACTTGATACACGTTCTATCAAAAGGATGCAAGCTACAAATGCCAAATAAATATATAAATTTAACTTTTAAGTTTGAAAAAGATGAGCTTGTAAAAACTTAAAACCTAGAAAAAAGACTGAAATAAAGATTTTCCTTGACAACTTCTTTAATTAATATTAGATTATGTCAATTTAACACCAGTTTAGAAGTCTAAGTGCACGTCAAGGTTGTGTATAATTCATAATTTGCATATGTCGCAAAATCATCAAAACAAGTTTTTAGCGCCTCTTGTAAAGTTTGATATGTGTAGGTTACGTCCTTTTTCCTTTCCACAGTCGATATGTAAAGCCGAAAGGTGATATATGTAATGCTTTTTAACTGTAAACATATTGTTTTGGGAAGACGCTGAGCTTCCCATAGGTGGTATCAAATTGACTTAAGTACTAAGTAAATGATTTGTTCATGATATAACTGTAATGCGAACTTTAAAATGTATTTTTAACTATATTGATCTCAATGCAGCATGTTTGAATAAAGTATTGGATTGGAATGCGCTTAACAATGATTGATTGTCATTGGGTTGCTGATCGTCACTGTTAAATGATATGGATAACATAAAGAGAGATGTCTTAGATGGAACTTGTAATACACTTATCACTCTCTATTAGTCCCATTTTAGAGGTTAGATACGTGGTGGGTTGGAAGAAATTAAATACACACAATTGACGCAATCAAAAAATGCCCGAAAGAGTGTATTCATGGAAGGAAGGACGAAATCTCAAGAGCGCTAATTGCAATATTTCAAATAATACTTTTGCTGTCTTAGATTAAATGCACAGTTTTGAGCGGTCCTCGTATTTCCGTTAGCAGTGCAAATCAGGTATTTCTGGACCCTACTGCTTTTTTGTTTAGGGGGTAACCTGTTTTTTCCGTGTTTATAGAATATCACCGCGAAGAACTTTAATCTTTAAGTTTACACGAAGGGAGAGAATACATCTGATGGAAGGGGTGTGGGTTTCAATGTTACATTTTGCTTCTGGAAGATATTTATTGTATGAAAGCTTTGAAATCTATTGCAGTTTAAAAAGCCCAAAGCGGACTTTTTTTCATTTGGAATGCTTCGACAAGATTCTTGTACGAATCTTATTTCAAACATAATCTACGCTTACAATTTTGAATTTATAATATATTATATTGTACCTATCAATAAATTAATATAAATGCCTATTTTAGTTTGAAATAATACACTTGTTCCATACCTAAGGAGTTGGTATTATGTAAATCTAGGATCTCGACTTTCGAATGAATGTTTGGTGGAATTTCAATATAAAATTTGATGCGTTCAAAATAAGTACACTCACGCAAGTGTTTCACTAACGACCTGAGTTTTTGCTGTTTGACATTTTCAGACGTTCAATTGTACCTGTACGGATGAACTTGAACTGAAGTTTAATGTGTTTTTTTCTACAACATTACTGAAAAGAGCGTCGTGAGGTACACTCTTACACTGTGACGATATCTCAGTTTGGCCAAAATGATGATGTATACAAAGTTTACTTCCCATGTTCAGATGGGATTCCCCCAATGAATTGCGAAAAGGCGGCGGAAGAGGTCGAAATTTATTATTAATAGTATGATTAATATTACTTACAATACTTATTACTCTAATGGCAACTTGTGTTAAAACGGTGACCTTTTAAATGACTTCTAGCCAGCATAAACTTTTATACCAATAATGATAAGCAACGTTTTAGCAGAAAAATACCTTATTAAAAATATCTTTTCCGTATTTTACCGAATTGAATTTTTCGAATTCGATTGAAGTCATCGCTAGATATCATCCCCACGGATGTTTTCGCTTTTCTCTTATTTTTAATATGCTTGTTTGTATGCATGTACACATAAAAATATATGTTTGTTAGCCCTTTATGTAGTGATATTTTACGAGGCCCACCCTATAATAACGACATCAAAAGGACTCGGTAGCTCACGCTCATTTAATACAAATAACCAAACGACGGTTCAACCGTTTTAGTTCAATGTTTGATCGGGTTAATTAGCAAATTATTCGCTGATTCGATCAAAGCCATTTTGCTAAGGGCAATGCATGTTTGTATTTACATTCAATCATAAGTACCTGGCTGACTTCATTGTAGCAATTTTATATTAATAATGTCAAAGGTTTCAGCGTGGGATTTGCTTACTTCATATAATACATAATAAAGAATAATATTCAGTGGTTGCAGTATTTTTAGATGCATAGCACTAACGTTGGATATGTGTTAAGATTAATTCAATTTTATTATTATGACGTACCAGGAAGCTTATTCTCTAATTCCATTTTATTATATTCCAGTTTTGCCTATCACTGACATTACCTACTGATGAAAAAAAAAAACAAGGCTGGGTTTTTTTTTGATGGACGATTTTTGGAAATTTATTTTGTTAAATTATATGAGTTATAACAAATTTCAGATACAAGATATTGCAAGATGATAAAAGAGAAAGAAATTGCGACCAGATAAGACAAAAAATAATAGACATAATTAAAACAGAATAATGCAAAAATTGAGGTGTTTGTAATCGAATTAAAAGTATTCTGCATAACGAAATATTATTTTGACAAAAAAATATAGAGGTAACTTTGTTAACATAAAAATTTGGTGAGTAATAAAAAGCGATAATATAAGATACCGATATTAATTTGTAAATGATTCCGTTTGGAACTGAATAGAAGATTTTTTGTCGATTTTTTTGACCTTAAATGCCACCGTTTCTGTAACCTAGTGATCAACATCAGTGTTTCTCCGGTTTCGGTTTTCACTGGGTCAAAGACATCGCTACAATTAAACATACTGATATTTATAAAAAAAATCTAGAACAATCGCTTGTCAGAAGTAAGAAAATATCTAAGTAATAAAAACAGCTGCCTGTTTTATTAATTTGATTCTATTTTTTTTCTAGGCTGACCACCCTTACGCGTTGTAGAAAATGTTTATCTATTGTCAAGGCAGAGGGGATAATATTTACAATGTTGTTGCGAGTATGTAATGCCGTGTTAATATAATGTAAATAAATTTGCCAGATCTGAGGTTTCTGTCAACATCGCAAGGGCAAGTATTGCAATAAAACCTTATGGGGCATTGTGTGAAAGTTTTATGTGCTTAGGAATATTTTCTTCGTGCATCCATCATGCCGAACAAACGGTTTGTTCTTTTATCTGTGAGCATTTAATGTTGTACATTGCACAGCGTTTCCGAAATGGGAACCCAGGCATCTATTAATCTAATACACGTAAAAACTTACGGGCTAAGGGGGTAAGTTAAATGGGGCGGGAAATTTCGGCACTCCTCTACTTTGTATGTTTTTTTATACAGGATGCGTATTAAAAATCAAAATTAAGTCTTTCTTAAGCACAAGATTTTTTTTGCGTTTCTATCAAATTTATTCATAGGCCGCAGGCGTAATTTTTAAATCGTGAGTGGCTAATTTTCATAAATCTTTTTCTTATGTGCATATAATCATTTCGTAAAATAAATTTGCACCTATGCATTATATTTGTTTTGTAATAAATTTATTTTAAGTTTTATACAATACACACTTACATACAGCCAGTGGCGGCCGGTCGATGTGGCATTGGATTAATGCACCCCTTGTATATACAGGGGCGGTTATATTTCATAAAATAATATTCGAACATAACATTTATACCATTCACTCATTTTAAATTTTCATGTATTTATTGTCTATATATTTATTTTATTATAGACCATTTTTAATATTTATTATAGACAATAAATACATGACGAATTTAAAATGAGTGAATGGTTTAAATGTTATGTTTGAATATTATGTCATGAAATATAACAGCCCCTGAATATACAAGAGGTGCATTGATCCAATGCCACTGCATACAGCATTGTATACTCGCCAAGAAAGTAATTTTGTGTTTTTTCTTAATATAATACCTTTCCACCAAGTATTGACAGTGAACACCCTAAAAGTGAAATACACACTTAGTTTTCATTGTAAGTACTATTTTTTTCTTTCCTCATAACACATTCCCGTGTTATCGATTATCAAAAACTATTTAAAACATACGCATGCATTGCGACTTGCAAGAATATTGCGAAAAACTTTGAGTAGCTGTTTTGAGGATTATATTACAGTTGACTGTGTCCACGAAGGGCGAAACATATACCTAACAATAAACTGTCGTGCTGTTTTTGTAGCTGGCAGAAATGCTTGTTTTATGTTATCGTCATCTGAACCTCATTTCCTCATCAAACGTTGCAGAAGGGTCAAGATCGTGAATAAAATAATTTATTGGTGAGCCTACAAAAGAGTTGTGTTTTACTACTGAAATAGGAAACCTAGAAATGAGCTTCAATGACGAAATAAATACTCAATTGTCATTTAAATTATTTATGTATTAAATGGATTATTGTTTTCGTGCATATTTATTAAGTTAAGTGTTTCAAAACAATATTGTGCTCTCTCTCGCTGTAGCTACATATGTCAGTCGATCAGAATTTTATATTCTTTATTGCTTCGTTCCTAAACGAATTTAAACAATCACTTTATCCATTCCAATACTGTATCTATGCACCAGTTTAGTATTATATTAGGATAATTTAGTTTAAAAATGAACTAAAGTAAGTGAATTTAATGATTTTGAGATACAGTGGAACCCGTTCTCGCATTCTTCGTTTTCCCGCATGGGTCGTTTATTTTTCATAGTCCTGGCCATGCACCCATAAGAGTAATGTAAAATACCTACTTCCGTATTAATCATTCCCCGGTTTACTCGATATATTGCCTAAGCGTTATCGTCCCGTCATAAACATTGATTTTTTTTGTTGAATATTTCTCATTTCGCTAATAAATAGTCTTGTCTGGAATCTCGCCGCGAAATTTTCTTACTTACAACTAAAATGCCTCCATGAAGAAAACTAGGACTGTAGCTGAGAAAATGAAAAGCGTTGAAAATAATCCAGGAGAAAAACGAATCGACTTATAAAAGTACGCGAGTTGAGGGGTCTTTGTTAAAATTGAAGTATTAAACTGTAATTAGACACATTAGTATTTATAAAAAAACATTTAAAAAGTTAATGTATTCTATAATAAAAAAAGTGAAATAAAAATTAAATATTAATCATAGATTTCCCGCATTTTTCAGTATATTATTTCGTACCGTTGAAAAACGTAGAATCGGGGTTTCACTGTATTATGATTCTATTTTTTACGCCCAGCGCAGTCTATCGCCCGGAAGCTGTGCTCCGCCATGCGCAATCCCGTGTGTGATGAATTTATTTGCAAAGTGTGCATTTGCGAACGAATAGGCCCTCAGATGTTATTTAGTTTGGAGAGTAGACTGTAAATTCTATACAAAACCTCTTGTGTTCAAATATATGATACAACCAACTGGTATGTGAGTAATTAATCAGGCGGGTGCATTTCGATTCAATTACATACGTACACAATAGCTTTATTCTCGTAAGTGTTCCATTATTTATCTGCTAGAGAAAATGGCTGTCGTTTATCGCGTAGAACACACAATGCTAAGACAAGGAATAATTGTTTTTGTAAACACAGTGACTATAGTGTTACAGTTTATATTATAATTACGATTGAAGTTTTAACATTTTTAATACATTTCAAGTTGATCAAAATCGTGTCGAATGAAGATTGGAACAACGCTGTATATTTGTTTGTTGCGATTCAATCACATTGACGATTGTCTATGTCTCGATAAACGAATAATAAAGTTTTGTTGGCATTACTGTTTTTCAATTTGATCGCTAAAATACTATATTGGTGGCTAAGCCGTTTGAATACGAAATGAAAGAAATGTGAAATTTGAATCGTTCAAATTATCTACATTCACACAAATTTTGTTAGTAACGTCCCGGGATTTGCCTGTCGTCATCTTCAAGCGTTCAAGTTCACGGATGAACTTGAACTGACGGGTGACTAGTGAAAAAACTTGTGTGAATGTACATAATTTGAACGATTCAAATTTAATATTGAAATTTCAACAACCACCTTCAGTCGAAATCTTAAATTAATAAAATATGAATTAAATTGGCGCACAATTCTTTCCTTAACAAATCGACTGTCACATTGCATAATATTGCAAGAATTGCTTTGAATTGGTTTCTCAGTCATCATTTTATTCCTGTTATCGAAATTTATGATTTGACTCGTTCGCAGGAAATTATCTTGAAATCAAGATGTTTTCTAGTGTAAGTAAGTTTAGCGAACGTATTTTTCAGTTATCACTTTTAATGTGTTTACTGTCAATACTTGGTGGAATGGCATTATAATAAAAATAATAAAACATTTTTAGTACTTTCACTGTTTCATTGTATTTCTTATCAGTTGACAATGCTCACCATGAGCGAAACCGGTCCTAATCCAATAAATTTTATATGGGAAAAAGTACTAAAAATGTTTTATTATTATTTGTATTTTTCAGTATTTGGATATTTGTAATAGAACCAAGTCGAGATCTTTCAGTGTACACTTATATACTTATAAATTGTTTGTTTAAATGAATGAAGTTGTAATTTTAAATTTATTGTAGAAACTTAATAGTCTGGCTTGAGCGGGCATTGTGGAGTTGAAAAAGTGGGCAGACTAAGTGGTGCTCAAAACGTTTGCGTTAGAATAAATGATTTGTTTACATATTTTTCAGAGTATCAAAGAATAATTATTCAAGCTCTTTTTTCAAATTTGAACTCTGGTTTGTAAATATACATACCTTTGTGCTTTTACTTCCATGTAACGCGGTGGAACGGCGTTTCGGCACCTTTTTCTCTCACAATTTGTAATGTTTCAAATCAATATTCGTAAACTTTTATTTTTATTTTGCTTAAACTGTTAATTAAATAACGGTTTTCCGTGAAAACCATTGTCTGTTTGTTCCTATCTTAGGTCCCTTTTGGATGTAATAGGTAGAAACAATCCAGGTCCATAGACTTACTCTTTGACCAGAACCAGGCTATATATGCTTCATCTATTGTGTTCTTTTGCAGAATTCTCTTATTTACAAAACCTTTATCCAACAGTTGGTTCCGTAGCTCATAGGACCTGCAACGAAACGATTCCAATTCAGCAATTTACAGTGAGCTTTGTTTATAAACTTCGCGTTTATTAAAATTAAATCTGTTGGTGCAATTCCTCGGAAAGCAGGCAGGGGTAGGTGTGTAATATATTTACAACGCCCGCGCTGAACAAGTTGCGAGTACCGAGGCACTCCGCCAGTGTTCGGGATGGAAGGAGATAATGCATTCGCCGAATTAACTCTTTCGATCCTCGCATATTCAATTTTATAATAATCCAAGTTTTTTTTTATCTATGTCCGCACCCAATGTGGAAAATATGGCCTCCTAATGGAGATGTCTCAATAGATTTGTTTTCTTTTTCTACAAGAACTGTTTATTACTCAGTCGCTCGACCTCACTTTTTTTTCAAAGTGAGTAGTAGTAAAAGAAGGATAAGGCTAGAGCATGACTAGTGGTTTTCTAATCGCTATTGCTACATCCAGTTATTAAAGAATCAGAAGGATGGGAGGAGAGAAAATAATGTGAATTATAATCACAGACACCCAGTCTTCTCAAATTCACTGTGATCTTACTGGGAATCGAACCCAAACCTGCGTGATCGGTAGAGCAAGCTCTAACCAACTGGGCCACAGCAGGAGGCAATTCAAGTTTAAATCACTCAAAAAATGACACTTATTACGGTATATTTAGTTTACTCTTAATTCAATATAAATACGCAGTGTAAAGTTGAAAGCTTTTCATTTTTTGGTGCACATTTAAGTCGGATTTTTATTACAATTAAAGCACAATACAGATTGGTAATCATCGGTTCGATTTAAAAATCGATACTCTATCAAATAATCTTCCATAAGAAATTTGCAATGATTCTCTTGTATAAATGTAAACTAATGTTCGGTTTAGAAGTGTTAAGTTGTTCTGAAACTTTTCACATTATTCTTGTTCATATACAACTTGTTTGATAGTTTTCTGAGCCATGCTTAAGTACACTTATATGTATGTGTTATAAATTGTAAAGCATTCATATAGAAAACGAATGCACTGGCTGGACACTCCCTCGACTTTCTATGCTTTGTTTGTTTTATTGATAGCATTTACAAAAGATTGACATTTATTTTAAAGAAAATATTTTATTTTATTTTAAGTAAAGTAATTAGTACTTTATTTTAAGTAAAAAAATAGACAGATTTTCATAATAGTGGGTTGAATATGAGCCCAACAGATATTTGAAAAATACTGTTAAAAATAATGCTGGGATAAAATTGAAAATCGGAAAAGCCTTGAGAATGCAATATAAAACTTTCTCTTTTGTTGCAACTTCCTGGATGCCGCCGTTGTGGTTTTGGCTTCACGAACAGAGTCTCGAATTACCTTTAAAAAGCCATTAATAACTCTCTGTTGTTATATGTAATAATTTATATTATATATTTCGATTAATTGTTTTAATGTATTCCACAGTCGTCAAACTGGTGACCGTTTCAATCTATGGTTTCAGAAATCTGGCAACCTTGATCCCGAACTGCAAATACACTTGCTGCCTGTAATTTCCATGCCGTGCTGTTGGAATAGCATTAGATGAAACGCTGACTGGAGGAATTGTCGTCATCTTTTACTCGGTCTGTTGAGAAAAGGATTTATTTTAATATCAAGCAAAAGCTTCTATTCGCGTTTTACACTTCTTTCATAAAAGTCTTTAATAGTGTGTTGTTCTTATTATTAATTGTTCAAAACAAGAGTCTAACATATTTTTTAACAATTACAATGTCAGAAAACTGAATGTATTTCAATACGTATACAAAATATGGACGCGTAGTTCAAAATTTGTACGTTCAATATGGTATGTTTTTCGTAAATAACCTTATTATAATTTGTCTGAAGATGCTTCTCAAAGAGGCGAAACACGTGTCACAACTTGTTTTACAACCTGTGGAATGACAAAAGTATCAACTTTAATTTATATGAAAATTCAAAAATTCATCGAAAATATTACGGTTTTAAAATATTTAACTTAGCAAACTAATAATTTATTTACCTTTTAAAATATTATATAAAATCTGGTCATAAATTAAATATTTCGATGAACTAGACTTGTCACTCTTGTAACAGTCATTTGTAGAACAAATTATAAATAAATTTACTATTCTTAAGTACTCACGAAATATATGACACGATTCTTTGGTGGGCTGGATCACAACATTTAAGTTAGAGATACATCAAACAATTTAAGATTTATATTTATTAAAAAACCTCAAAAAAAGAATGTTACATTAAAACATATATTTTGTTTGTTTTGAAGAATTGGTACATACATTACTTTTTTACACGGTTTTGTCTTTGCTATTATATTGGTAATTGTATATTATCCAGTAAAACAAAACTGCCTTATTTGTTTGACATTTAAAATAAATGCAAAATATTCTAGCTGTATAAAGTTTTATAAGATATGTTAAGGTGAGTGTACACATCATTATGTGAACTAAGTGGTTGACGTAGTCTCGGGCATATGTGCAACAGTGCAAGTCACATTTTTCACTAGGCGATAGCTGAACTGCAAGTTCCACCCCATGCAAAGGGTGCTGCGATCGTTTTTAACCTCCCACAATTTTTACCATCACCCAGATACCACCCCGATGTCACAGGGGTCGGCCATTTTCTGCCGTCGTAAATCACAATACTGGGATCTAGTAAGTTATTATTTCTCTATATAAGCGTTTTCCAAATGATGGGTTGCGACCCGGTACCGGGTCGCCAATTTCCTAAAATAAATCTGTATATTTACTAAATAATTTTGTAATACCTCTCATTAATAAATTATTGGTACAAGTTGGTTTTCCACCACCCGGTGTGTATATGCAGCCAACGTTTAATGGCCGCCTTCCACAACGCTGTCGACAGAAAAAAAGAAGTCTATCCCTCACTTTGATTTCTATATAGGTTTATCGGAGTAAATTATTTTGTAAAAAACTGTATGGACATAAATATACTATTTTATTTTACCTATAGGCCGGTAGTAGAGGCCAGGGATGGCGAACCTTTTTCGCAAGTGGGTCAAATTTTATTTTAAAAAAAATAAAAAATCATGTCGCGGGTCACATAGATTGAGTAATTAAGGTTTTAAATAAAAATCATTTTTAAAAGTTCATGGGAGTTAAATAATTTCTCACGCGGGTCTGCTGTTCGCCATCCCTGGTATAGGCCATAACAAATTTAGTGGGTCGCGAAGTAGAAATATTAAAATAACTGGGTCCCGAGAAAAAAAGTTTGGGGAACGCTGCTCTATATAATATAAAATAGTATTTGGATCCATTTTGAAAACGTAGTAAATAAAAAGATTAATAAATATATGCAACTGACAAAAAAAATCTTTACCATTAAATCATATCTTGATTATTATATGAAATAAAGAATGTGGAGAAAACATTATTTTGAGAAACCTACATTAGAAGGACATATGCTTCAGGCTGAAGGACCAAATGGATTAAAATAATCGTGGAATAATATTCCACGAAGAAATAACCATGATGATCAGTACTTACTCATTATAAATGGACACTGAAAAGAAATTTACCAATATGTGGATTGGCAATCTCTAAATATGTATCCTTTGTATATTGCATCTACCTGTATTATAGAATATCTTGACAGGAGAAATAAATTTAGTAGCATTTAGTAATCAAAAAGAATAGTAAAGTAAAACTTTATCTGTGTATCATAAAACATTTTAAGGTCCAAGTTGTTGAGTCTATAAAGATATACAAAAGTTTTCTGAAGAATTTTATTTAATAGTTTGTCTACTTGCAGCTTTGCCATTAAGGGCACAAACGACAACCTCCCTACTCCCAGTACAAAGCGAATGGCACTGCCATCTGTTACGCTTCTGAAACATTAAAAAGCTGAAGCTCAACTTGCAGTGAAAAAAGTTGACATTATTAAAACTTCCATTCTGGTGCAGTTAAACATCTGTCAGAGGGAGTAAGAAACCTTAAGGCATTTTGTCTTTGTCATTCGCTTCGAGAAACGTTTTCTGGGCATTTTATAATATATATTGTCTTGTTAGCAAAGAGATTCCAATATTAGTGCTGAATTTTTATTTTGTATATAATTGAACATAACGACAAAATAATTTATTCGATCAACTTGTTTAATCATTTTATATTGTTGATATATGTACATACTCTGTTGAATATTCTAGATATCGTCAACAACATCGCTGTCGAAATCTGGCATAGACTATCCTTTATAATTAGAGCCCAAAAAACCGATTATTGATGAGGTAAAAACCTCTATCTGCTAAAAACGAAATTGTCAGTCTGTTTACCGTTGCTTCATGAAAATCGGAGGAGTGTAAAAATCTTGATATACTTGCTAGGTTAATTAAGAAAAAAGAGGACTTTAACTTGATGTATTGATCTTTGATGAGCTTTAAAATCGGCACTGCTGACTTCAGAAATAATCCAAGATAATCAGACCAAACCGATCGACGTTACGATTCTTTCCTATGAGACTGTTGACTGTCCCATCACCATCCTTTGTGTATGCAGCTGTTTCTCTACAAGGCTATTTGAATCAATTCATTAGTATATTTCATTCAATTGTGAGTAATAGAGGTCATCGATTGACATTGAAAGGTAGAGGATCGAGTGAAGTAGAGGAAATTGATTCTGGCGGCCAAGGCTTACCTCAGGCTATAACGTCAAGAAAGAAGATATTTGAATCATATTAGCTCTAAAATGTTTTTTTTTAATTTTTAAAAAAATGTACTTTCTACAATATTATATATTCTATGATCTACCGCTACCCAATTTTATATTGTTTGTATTTTCAAGATTTTAGCACTTATGTTAAAAACAATTAAAATTAGGCTGTGAACGTGAGATTATTTGAAGTCATCGAAAAAAAAAATTGTATGTATTGAGCCAACGGAACATAACATATTAAAGATTTTAAATTAAAATTATTCCTATATATAAAGTTCTCTATACGGCAGGAACCTGTTGATTGTGTTTTTGCACCTGTTGAAAACGATTTAATATAAAAGCATAATGTTTTATAAAATCTTCATTTGCAGTTAAACATAAATGGCATGGTAAGATGCTTCAGGCAATATTTTGCACTCTTGTGAATGGAGTAAATTTGTTTTCCATACAGAGTAAAAACTAGGGATGGCACTATAAAAGAAGAGCGGTAATACCAATGTATTAAATTATATTCAAATACCTTCACGTTGGTTTTGAAATAAAAAATTAAAATAAATATGTACACTGACGAGATCTTGGGGAACATTTTTAGGTTGTGATTTTTTTTTGACATGACTTGTAAATTTTTTTTGCAAACATATTTTTTATAATATAAAAATACATGTTATAATACGAGGTGAATTATATTTGTTGTTATAGTGATGGCGAACCTTTTTGGGTCCGCGTGTCCTCAAATATTATTTCTTGATTGTGTGGCTTGCCCAAGCAGTAAAAAAATAGCAAAATAGAAAAAAAAAACTTTTTTTTTCTGAATTTTATTTACAAGCTTAAAAATTAAAAATAATAAAACGGAATAAATTAATATTTCAAAGATTATTTAATCAAAATTTTAATTTTTTAACTTAGAAATCGTTCGCGTGCCATCAAAATTCTCAAACGTGCCACCTCGGGCACGCGTGTCATAGGTTCGCCATCCTTGTTATAGTGTGTAACATATCAAATTAAATTGAAATATCAACTGCCAGTTTTGTGTAATGATATAGATTTAAAAAAAAATGACGAATACATGATATTATACCCAAATTTAATCATTGTTGTAAGTAGGGTATCCAATCCCGGAGCCTTTTTCCAATCCCGGGATTTTTTTTTAGCTCACCGAGGAATTCGAAAATCTTGATTTGGTATACTTTTCCCAGATTGTCACAGAACCTTTTTTTTTTTTAGCTCACCGAGGAATTTGAAATCCTCGTTTTGGTATACTTTTTCCCGGATTGTCACAAAACCTCTTTTTTTTAGCTCACCGAGGAATCTGAAATTTTTGATTTGCCAATTTCGTGTAAATTTTCGGGATTTGCTCAAAATTTTTCAATCCCGAAATCCCGGGATCGCAGCCGTATCAATCCCGGGATTTTGGGATCAGAAAATTGAACGAGATCCCGGGATTGGATCCCCTAGCTGTAAGTCGATATTTAAACAGAAAATAAATATCGGCGAGAAACCGACTAACACCGGTTTATATATTATTATATAATACATTATTAAGTGTTATTACTGGAATGCTGGCCGACGAAAACCGGCTTCTTTTAAGAACCCTATCATTTATATTTACCTGTAAGACTTTGTATACATATCCCGAGGCTTCTTTGAATTTTCTTCAACAAAATCAAAATGAATCTAAGCGCGCAGGCGCCATAGTTTGTTAAGTATACAGACTAGAGTTACATTTAATGGAAATAACATCTTCATTACATAATTATTTACACTATTTGGTGAATAATTACTTAGTATTAAGTTTCTTCACTAAGCAGGCGTTCAATTTAAGCTGTTGAGGTAAGATAAAGGTAAGTCTTTTATATTCCTATTTCGCTAAATCATAAATGACAAAGCATCAGTTTTTAACTCGTAACATAGCATTTTTATGAAAGGCTGTCTTTCCTTCAGAGAGAGTTAAAATAAGAGAATGGAAGTCAAGTTAACTAATAGCTGTCTGCACATTTTGTTTTCAGTATTGGGAAGATTAAACAAATATGATAAAATGTTGTGTACTTATTTTCCTTACGATACAAATCCATAAATCAGTGTGTGTAAGCAGGGCATCTAATCATGTTTTTTTATTCTTGAAATCAATACAATTGTCTGCTTCTAGACGAATTCTACAACGGAAGGGTGTAAGATCACAATTCGTCTTTTCAAAATGTAGGTATTATAAAAAAATATTTACATAAACAAACTGAGGAACGCAGGAGGTCAGATTTGATCTTTTACTTGGTATAGTAAATGACAGGATCGTTATAAATAAGATCCTGGGTCTACGAGATTGCTAAATTGATCGGGATCCCGGGATTGGAAGCCCTATGACCGATCGGATTACAAGTCGGTCACCATAGACTAGCGAGATCTACTCGATTTGCGCGGTCAAAGATTATTATCTTCAAATACACAGACATTTCAGTCGATTAATAGATGTCAGTGATGTTTTCTCAGATTGCATTCATCTTATCCGATACCAAATGAAACATGAAAAGAGCGAGGTATCAGTATTGGCAAATAGTCTGAGATAATTATTTCTAATGCATATTTAACGTTCATGTAACACTGAACTTATTTTGCATGTGGCCGGTTAGCTTTCAGATCCCCAAATAATTCAGCGTGTATACGTTTGTCGTAAATTCTATATACTGTGATTATTATTCAAAACCAAATTTCAATATCTACTATAAACCACAAGATTATTAATCAAAGCGAAATGCGTTCGATACTACTCATACCCCCCAAGTGTTTATTTGTCAATTTGCCCTCCCCCTACGCAGTATTACCTTTATCATAAGATTTTACAGCAGATGCTTGTTCAGTATAAGATGACATAGTTATCTGGATACGATGTTGAATTGTTTTTACCTTAACCTTTTTGGCTGCCATAGAAAAAAGTAAGTCTCTACTTATCACGCCGGCTATAATTTGCAATTATTAATTAAATTAGGTATTGACAAAATAACTTGTGTCTGGCGAGGTTAAGCACGGAATATTTGACAAGATATCTCGTCTGTGGCAGTCATCCAGTTAAACTATGTTTGTATGATTATTTTTTGTGTATTAGTAGTTAAAAAACTGATGGATATAAAACACTGGGATATAATTAATATCAATTGACTATGATTTTAAACATAAAAATTCACCAGGCCATACCAACAAACAAAAAATCTGGTCTTGTAATACATTGTGTTAGGTGTTTTATTATTATCCTTCAGTGCCAACTGACAATAAATTTTCGTTAAAAAAATCGTATTTAATATCTTGGCCTCTATATTATGAAGGTGTGCAGCGAGTTTTTTGTTCGCAAACTCACCACAACTGTGTGAATTCAATAAACATTTGATATTTATTTTTCTGTCGTTTCGAATTTCGCAAATCCTTGTCTGTTATTTAAAAGAATAAATAAACATTTTAATTTAAGCTGAATAAATAAAAGCAGACGAGTTTCAGAAAAAAAAATGTATAAGCAGAAGAAAACTGTATTGAAATTATTGCAGACGAAGAAGTTTGAATTTAACACATCGACTGTTCGATTATTTTAAAAACTCTTTTCAATTGGCGCAAAAGATTTTCTCTGCTGATTTTCATGTCCGTTCATGAAAATAGATAAGTCTGTACAAAGCGTTATCCGGTAAAAATAATCGTAGAGCAGTCCAACTAGATTACAGTCTCGATTTTCGTTTTGTCCTACTTCGTGTCTAGATAAACCAGAAGTCTGATCCACGCAAGCTGACAGCAGGAAAGCTTTTAAGAGGATTGCTGTTTCTAAATAGATCTGAGAAAATATGAATAGATCCATAATGGTAGTTTTTACTAGTATTGGTGAATTTTATAGAACATAAAATAATGAATCAAAACAGTTCAAATGTATTCATTTGCGATTCAAACTTCAAAATCGTTTTATTCCTATCTCCATTTTATTACTTAAATTATGTTTGCTCTCAGTTTAACAAATCTTTTATTACTTGGCATCACATGTATGTGTTGTAATTTAATTCTTAAATATCTAAAGATTATTCATAATGTGTGGAAAAAATGATAATGAAGCACTCTTTAAAAATACTAGCCGTGAGGGTTTTTCTATAGAACCGATCATTTTTTATTACAAATTGTCCGTAGTCAATGCTTTAAATTCGTTTTAATTTTTAATCTATGTTTCCTAGTTCATACGGCGAGCTGAGTCTATAACACTGCCTCCAGAATTCTCTGATTTTCTTTCTGGGCTAATGCTTAAATAACGACTTATTTTCTAATACTGTAATTACCCACACATAACGTAGATAATTTAATGGTAAACATAACTATACATATTTTTCGACCATGTCATCTCTCTCTTATTAATTATGACACTCCTTACTGCGTAGATCCTAAAAAGCAGGTGTTTTCTGTTTCATTCATTCAATATATTCTTAATACTTAGATTTTCGAATTGAGATTCAGACGCAGTTTTTTTATTATAAAATAATTTCACTTTGCTTTCAGAGCGAGTGAGTAAGAATGTCTTACAATTAATAATTTGGATACAAATTTAGATATTGAAATTAATCCATTTGAAATTTGAATCGTTTGCCGCATAAAAGTAACCTACGATATAAAATATGAATATTTAGTAACTTTTAATCGTCAAGCATTCATTGACTGACTTCAGCATCCTGTGAAAAGGTTAAGATTGTTCTCGATTGACGTACATTATTTCACAATATAGAATATAAATAAAATATGGCATGTTTTTAAAAATCATTTAATGACTTCTTTACAATTATTCCTGTTTGCACTCTTATACTATAATAATGATTATCTAAGTTATGTAATATAATGTAGTAATGGTAATTTTAATCAATCTTTGTTCAATCATATTTTACATCCATTCTTTCAGGTCTAAGATTGCAGTTATGTAATGATAATGAATTATATTTAATCAATCAGATTTATTCTATAGTATAAAGGAAATAATATCACTATAAACATAACCAGCATATATTAAAAATAGAATTGTTACCAAATTCACGTTCAAACTATAATATAATATGTGACCGCGTTTGCTAAACAAGTGGTTAATATCCATACTCTTGGAGGTTACAACTTGGGTATATGTTATAGTGAATCTCAAGACTTCAATAACAAACTTCGTTCGTAGTCTGATATATTTTGTAGAGAGATAATGCACATTAATAACATCATCGATTCCAGACAACTAGCGGTCTTTCGCTTACAAACTACAATTATTCATAACATAACCGTCTTAGTTACTATTGCATAATCAAAAAAAAAAAGAAAAAATATTTTCTAATTTAAGATTTCGACTGAAGGTGCTTGTTGGAATTTCAATATTAAATTTGAATCGTTCAAATTATGTACATTCACACAGATTTTGTCACTAACGATCCGGGTTTCGCCTTTCGGCATCTTCAGGCGTTCAAGTGCACGGATGAACTTGAACTGACTGTCAGTTCAAGTTCACATAATTTGAACGATCTACGAAAAATGATTGTTAGTAAACTTAAAAATTATTCCAAAAATTAAATAATTTACAATTAAAATACTGCAGGGCTGTCGATATATGCGCCGAGGTCGATTTCTACTACTACGAAAAAAGATTGTTAGCAAACTTGAACATCATTCCAATAATTCAATAATTTACAATTTAAAAACTGCAGGGCTGTCGATATATGCGCCGAGGTCGATTTCTGCTACGACGAAAAGTGATTGTTAGCAAACTTAAATATTACTCCAAAAATTAAATAATTTACAATTTAAATACTGTTTAAATTGTTTTCAGAAGGAAATGAAAAGACATATAATCAAAGACTTTATAATAAGATTCACAATTGTTCACAATATTAATAGGTACAAAAATTTCTGCAATTTAATATTTTTAAAATAAAAGGTTTATACGTGTAACCAGAATAAGGTGTTACTAATAATCGATATAAAAATATTATAAAAAGAAGTATGAATATAAGATTGTAACCCTATACTAAAATACAATTGGTGGTCACGCTATTTCCCGGGAGCAAATAAAACTTTTCCACAAACTCCGTGGTCGCATCCTTATTAACCCATTCCCACCGAACTTTTCATTCCACCTTATATAATAATTTAGCAATATGGTGCGCGCCAGATAAAATTGCTTCGAGCCAGAAGTATCGTAAAAAGTGGTGCCAGGAGTGTAAATAATCGAAACAGTTGGCGCGTTGGCGGACTGGCTAATTCTCCGCCGCTTATGCAAATTTTTAGTTCCCGCCATAAAACTACCGCGAAGGTAGTATTTAATATTTTATGGCTAACGTTTGATGGCAATACTCGGAAAGAATAATTATTTAACGGCATAATAATTAAAAAACTTCCTTGATGATTATTAAGGGAAGCTATTTATTGTTTGCTAAAAGAATTTTGGCTTAATTATTAAATTTGATTCGCGAATGAATAATATAAAATTCAACTTAATTTTGTTAGTCAACTTATTGTGCTAAACATTGCAACACGTGTTTTGTAAAGCAATATTTTTTCAGAGTTTAAGAATCGTTTGATTGAAAATGATTACATTTATAATGAAAAATATAAATGTTAAAATACTCTCTCTTGTGAATAATTACGGGTTAAAAAAGAAAAGCTTAGAATTTTTCAAAATGAATAACATTTGTAAGTAACATTGAAAATAAGACAAGTGGCTCAATTTTATTTAATTAATTTCCATTAGGATTTGCCGTACCTAATACTTATAGGTAAAAAAATAATAAAAGGAAACAACCACGACTTTCATTTTATAATTTATAACTTAGGAAAAAAAATAGTATATCCATAAACCTTGCGATTTTCTGTCTGATGATGCTTCGTAAAGAGACAAAACACATGTCACAATTTGTAACACAAGTGAAGTAACCAAGTTATCAAGTTTAATTTAGTATTAAAAATTACCTTCTACAAAGTAACCACCGAACGCATTGAAAATACGCATTGTTGTTGTTGGTTGGTACGTTTTTGAATTGTCGAACAGGTTAGTCTGTATTCAATATTTAAATGAACTTGGTGTTAATTATAAGGAGATCTCTATTTAATTTAAAGTTGAAATATAAGTGGGAAACGACATATTCTATATAAGAGGTAAATGAATTATAACGCCCCATGATACGTGCGTAACTCGCTGCTTCACAGAGACTTGAAAAAACCTACCATCCGCAAGTTTGTTCGTGAAATATCCCAAAAGTTTCACAGCGAAGTAGCAAAACATTATAACCTAACGATATCTAATCTCCACACTATGACGAGGCACTGACTGAGAATCGTTTTAGACCGAGAACAGTTCTGCTCGACATCCCACCATAGACCTTATGTTTTGACTAAAATTATTAATTTAAGAACGAACTTAGCATCATGAAAATGACTTTTTTTGGTTGACTTCCTTGTGTACTGTATGTGTGTATGTATGTTTACGCATGTGTGTGTACACGTACGGATATAGTATGGAGGCATATATAATGTGATTTGCTAAATAAAGCATGTGGAATTCCCTTAAACTTCTTATCTCTGTAGCGATCACGCCCTTCCGTCTGCAACGATGGTAAAGAAATATAATTTTTCAAAAACTTAGAAGATGAAGGAGACTAGAAGAAAATTGACGCTTACGCGTCCTGGTACTTAAAGCTTCATAAATTTGATATAAAAAAAACCGTTATCTTCCTTTGTACGTATATCCACTTTTATTTATAATGATCAGTGCCGGTTTCGCTAATGGCGAGCATTTTCAACTGGTTTTCATCATTGCAATGTGTTTAACTGTTTACTTCACTTTTAAGATACTTTAAGACATGTATAATATTGCAACGCATCATTTTTTTAAATACTACTTGTCTCACTTCACCTCTAATGGGCCTATATAATTATCTTCATTAAAACTGAAAATACTGTAAAAATAGTCTTAGTTTTATTTTTGTGCCAAGATTACCAATTTACATAAAAAATATATATATATTTAATACAATTCGCGACCTGAGTACTACAAGGTTCTATGCGAAAAAAATTGATGAAACAAAAATAACATTGTATACCAATAACGCTACTTGGAAGACCGCATTGTTAGCACTGTTTCGTCAAAAAAATTCACATAGAACCTTGTAGTACTCGGGTCGCGAATTGTAATGAACATATTGATAAGAACACATAAAAGAAAAAAATATTATGTCTTTAACACAATGTTATTACTGTCTTCGTTAAAATCAGCAAGCAAGCAAAAATAAGCTATGCGTGGGAGCCGCACTTTAACGCAAGTTTTGTTTTCATTTTTACCTTCAGATGGTATTATATAGTGCAATTGATTGCTTGACAAACCCACCTCCGATTCGTTTTTATATCCGTTGCAGGGTTCCCGTGGATATATCCTATTCAAAGCGCAGTAGTTAAATGTCACTAGGGTTTCCAAAAATAAAATTTACGGCTTTTTATTCGTCTCCCTGAAATCTTGTGATGTTTGGCAAAGAAATCTAAGCCAGAAAAATCAAATTGACTGGGCAACTTGAATCTCTGAAATAGGAATTTCAACGATTCTTCACTAGGATTTTGTACGATTTTTATTATTTGGCTTCTTTCTGATAAACTCTTTATTGACAAGAATATGCTTGAACTCTTAACGGTTTTATTTGACATTTAAATTAAAAGAAAGAAAATAAATAAACGAATTTGGCATACATCAAAACTTTTTTGTTTTACATATGAATCATGGTTACCAAGTTACCAGTTTAAAATATTCATTTTAATAAGTTTTACGGTAGAGTTATATTCTAAAAAACCTTTTTTTAATACGGTCAAGATGATAAACATAAGTCTGTGTTATAGAACAGTGGTCTACAACAAATGATCTTCTGGTGTGCCGCAAGAAAGCTTTTTGGTTTGAAAAATAGTTGCGGTAACGTCATATGAGCCAAAAATTCAACAAATATCACACAACTTTTTAAAACGGTGTATTAACTATTTCATAATACAACAACATCAATTTTATGGTCATTATTTTTTATAATATGTGTATGTTTGTATATTTGAAGCGGTTCGTGCGTTTAGAAAGTTTGGCGAAAGCTGCAATATAATAAAATAACCCCGACAAAAAAGGTGTTATTAATTCCTATTAATTTTTAATTTAAAAGGTAGTGTGAAATCTGAATCTTCCTATTTGTTGTTTACTCGTAATGGCCGTTGTGATTGCCTGATTATAAAGATTTATTTTTTGTAAAAATTATCAATTTGTTAAAAAATATCAAAGGTAAACTGTTGATCACTCTGATTTGAGCCAAGTTGCTACAAGAGTTATTTAAACCTCATCATTAATTCACAAGCTCTACGATGTAATATACCGTCCCAGGACCATATCTTTGGTATTCTCACACTCTACTGGGAGGAAGATTTTTCATTCTATACGAACCAACAAATCTCAGATGACTAAACGTTATTGTTTTGAGCGTTATTTAATTACTTTTAGGGTGTTCACTGTCAATACTTGGTCGAAAGGCATTATATTAATAAAAACACAATAATCCTTTGTACTTCATTCCACTTTATTTAATATGTCAGGACCGGTTTCGCTCATTGCGAGCATTGTCAACTGATAAGAAATATAATTTAACAATGCTATTTATACAAAATTGAAAAGTTATACACAACAGTTGGCATTGAAAAGAAATTGCCAATTACATTAAAGTGATTCTAAAATAACACAAAATTAAAATGTTCAACACATCTAACATATAATTAAAAAGTCATCCCAGATTCATAAATTCAGAATGCGATTACAAGTAATTACAAACATAATTAAAATTTGGGAAATTTTTGACAAAGTGATAAAATGCTACATTAATAAAGTGAATATGCTTAATGATATGAATATGCTTAATGATAGTTTTATGTTTTCCCCGCTTCCAAGTAGTTGGTGTGTTCATTCATCACTTAAACAAAATCGACAGCCAGGAAGATTCTGAAAAACAAATTTTTCAAAGACCATATCAATTCTAACAAAAGAAATCTATATTTATTTTATTTTTTTTTTAAATTTATATAAAAGAATAGTTAACAAGGGCTAATGCAATGGATAAAGTAACGGGGAACTAGCAAAAATTATTTGATCGTTCAAAAGATCTGAATCAGGTAAAAATTTGAATCTATTGATTTCTAGGATTTAGAAATTTATTTAGAAATTTAGGATTTAGAAATTTCTAGAATTATTGGTAACCCTGATTTATCTTCGTTATACGCAATGTTGTAAAGGTAGATGGGCGGCATATCTAATCCATCAGACTCCCGCCGCCCTGCGATCCAGCTCCTCCGCCTACCTCACCTCGCAAACACATCATTGCGCTTGAAAAATGACTGAATCGAGAAGATGAGAGGGTGGTTTCAGATGCCTCTATCAAATGGTGGCAGTGTAGAGACGATTTGAATTATACGAACGCGGCCTGAATAACGCACCACGCTTTTATTTATCTTTATGGTTCCTCTATCTTTGTTTTTTTTATGTCTATAGATACCAACAGCTATTTTAAAAACAAATTTTGATGTGCGTTGTTCAAACAATTGAACTCTGCAAAAAACGGCCGTGAAAATAATATATTTCTACGTATTAAAAATATCAAATATAGTTTAAGTTCAAATCTTTTATTGAAAACTAATATTACAACTAGCAGAGTCTGTATTCGTTTCTTGTGAAAACATGTATTTTCATTCCGCTTTGTGGAGCATATGGTAGAAGTTTTTTTTACGACAACTGCCTCTTACTCAGTTTTCTCAACTAACACCTAAATCCAAAACTCTCAAGACTGACTCTACAGCCCAGCTAATTACAATAGACAGACATCATAGCGGCGTAATAAAAACAAAACATCGATATAAATAATTTTACTTGTATATCAGCCACGACAAAACATAATTTGATGAGTATCAACGTACATGTACGTTGGAGTAGCTTGTCATCTATTATCCTTTTCCATTCTCATATGTTTTATTGAATTTTTGTTATTTCTTCAGATATGGATACTAGACACATTCACCAGTGACTTTTGGCCACCAAATTATTTTTATTTGAACAGCAAATGAAGAAAATGTTTTTTAAAAAAGGGTAACATTTTTAAAAAAATCGGTTACCATATAATATTGAGCGTAAAATTCTATTTGGGATCGATTCCTTTCTGGAATCAACGTCTGTAGCGGCACATGTAGACAGATGAGAGCAAAAAAGATCATGACACAAATGCGAAGTAATAGCTTCTAGAAAAATATTCAAAAGTAATAAAGAACTAGTTTACTTTACATTTTTAACTATGAGATTTATAATTTTAAAAAAATATTTACCTCTTGAAATAATAACTAATATTCTTCCCAGATTATTCCGTATCAAAAAAAAAGGTTTTTATATTTTTGTGTGCGGCAATACTACAAATAATCAAAATATAAGAAAAAACTTTTTTGTGTAATGATATTTTTTTTTATTACAAATTCGTAAATTTATTAAAAATATTCCTGTCCGGCTAAGAGAAACAACCTAACATCATCTTTACACTATCTGTAACGATCAATTTAAATTATAAAATGGCATACTTACCCACTAACCTCTCATCGCTCAAATAGTGATGTCTAACATCTTTCGATGGTTTCGGCGGTAACTTTGTGGAAGTTCATTTTAATAGAAAATTTAAATTAACTTTGATTATTCCACGTATTGTGTAACTAACTGTGACACGTGTTTCGCCTCTTTCAGAGGCATCTTCAGACTTACTATCGCAAAGTTTGCTTAAGTAATGAAGCAAGATTGATTCTAACATTTTAAAATTATAAAATTACAAAATGGATTGGGTTTTTTTTTCCTTTTAAGAGGAGCAAGGAGGGGGGTGTAGAATCGAAATAAAGCAAACAGATAATGATACTAATTTTACTAATGAGTTGTAAACAATCAGAATGGGATTTTTCCTTTTTAATGGAAGCAAAGAGGGGATTATAAAATCGAAACAGTGCAAACAAATTAATCATACTACTAATGACGTTAAACATTACAAACTATTAAAACTAATGAGCTACAGTCAATCATCTAGGTTTGTGATTACTCTATTAATTGGAAACAATTTGAGTAACGGGGAACCGCCTGTGCTATTAAGAATATTATTTAATAATATTTCTTTTTTGTTAAGAGTTTTATTAATTTCTAAAAATTCTAAGCTATTCATCTTTAAACCCTTTTTATTTACTCGGTGGAGTATTTCTAAATTACAAATCTGATTAAAATTATGATTATTTTCTATTAAATGATTGGCAAACTCAGAAAAATTGTTACTTTTAACAATTTTTCTGAGTTTGCCAATCATTTTATAATCCCCTCTTTGCTTCCATTAAAAAGGAAAAATCCCATTCTGATTGTTTACAACTCATTAGTAAAATTAGTATCATTATCTGTTTGCTTTATTTCGATTCTACACCCCCCTCCTTGCTCCTCTTAAAAGGAAAAAAAAACCCAATCCATTTTGTAATTTTATAATTTTAAAATGTTAGAATCAATCTTGCTTCATTACTTAAGCAAACTTTGCGATAGTAAGTCTGAAGATGCCTCTGAAAGAGGCGAAACACGTGTCACAGTTAGTTACACAATACGTGGAATAATCAAAGTTAATTTAAATTTTCTATTATGTCTAACATCTCTTGGAAAAAATACATTAAATTTATCAAAATATACATAGAGTCGGTCATTAGTTAACAATGCTCGCGAAATGTAAAACTGGTTCATTACAATAAATGCGATTTTTTTTAAATATGTATAAATACTTATTATATTTTAAATACATTGAATCCATTTAGGCTTTTGTTATCATTCATAGATAAACTCTGATAACATTTTCTTCCGATCTCTTGCAATGTAATTACTTACTCCATTTGATGGAGCAAAGAAAGTGTGTTAAAATACAGAGTAAAAATACTGTTGCACCTCCAAGTAGACGGTCATAAATCAACGTCTAAGGAGAGAGCTGTAAATAACTCAAGTTTCTAAAGGTAAGATTTAATGAGTAATTTGCCAGCAAAAAGGTGTAAGTATAAATTACTCTGCGTTTGTATTTTTTCACCGAATTTTGAAGGATTTTCTAACTAAGTTAGTATCATGTTGTATTTTAGTAATTATATATTGTATGATAATTATCAAACCATTGAATTTAAGTGGCGTAATTATATTTGTTTTGTTTCACTGTCGCTCCGAGATCAATGGTTTAAAATCAAAGTTTGAACAGATCTTTCAATCATTTTATTAATTTGCATATTATTGCCTAACGCTACAATCGAGATTGAGTCATATAACTTCCTTCTTTTAGTGTTAGCACGTCCTAGATATGAATAAATGACGACAATTCAACACTTGAAACACTGATTAGTTAAATGTTTTAAGCTGTAAGCGAAAACAAACGGTTATTAAAAAAATATTAATGAAATCCAAGAGAGATCCAAGTTAACAAAATTAGATATCAACCACATGATTAAGTACTCCCAATAATCTGTGGAGCAGATATGATCTAGAGTCTCCTTGTGCTTTGTATAAAAATATAATAAATCTAAAGTTTCAAATAAACAGGGCGTACTTCCGTACGCCTATATTTAACTATTTTTCGATCATTATTATAAACATAACAATTTTAAACATACCAATTTTTCTTAATTAAGAAGCGGTTTATTTGTAATTTCTTAGATGTAGAATATGGAAACCATGTAATTCCACTAAAAATACCAGTATCTTGATTTACCAATCCTTCACTAATCACTTCTAAATTCTCGCCTCAAAATACAATGTTTAACCCTTAAATGCTTGATTTTCTATTTTACCAAAAAAAAAAATTAAAATCGAAACTATTTTGACAGTTCCTTTATTGTAAATAATCAATAAATATGTGTTGATGAATGCATTCATATTTTTTTTAATAAGGAATTTGAATCTTGCCTAAAATCAAGAGTTCGAAAAACTCCGGCTCTCTTCTTATGATTGCAGATTAGAACCAACAACTTCTTGTAACACAACATACAGTAAAATAAATTGTAGAATGATTAATATTTGGAACATAAATCTATGTTTAAATGGACTTTGATTTAACAGTAAAAAAATAAACAAAAGTTTGTACTTTTCGTAGTATAGTAAGTATGCATTTTAGGGATAAGCGATATAATCTATGTATAACATATGTTAATTGCAGAGTTTTATCGATGAGCGTTCTAATACCAAGATAATTAAGTTGACATAATGTTTTGAAAGAAAACCAAAAATAATTTACCAAGAAGGCATATTACTTGCTATACGAAGCAGCGTTAATTTGTTAATTAAGCATAACTTCATCAATATTTAAGATGTAATCAACAATATGACCAATTAATTTTAACGTATACACTCATAGTTCACTAAATTGGCAGCGTTAAGAGGAACGTGGTTTTATGTATAAGTATACAGTAGTGATTAAGTTTGCAGTCAATACTAGGGCATCAAATCCTTGGATACCGTCAAATTTTCTGATCCCGAAATCCCGGGAGTGACATGGTCGCAATTCCGGGATTTTGGGATAGAGAAATTTTGAGCAAATCCCGAAAATTGATAGTATTTTGGAATTGGAAGAGCTAAAATTCAATTTAAAATTCCTCTGTGAGCAAAAAAAAACGACTAACCAAAACTTTCAAATTATACACGATTTCACGTTGAGTGCCCAATCCCGGAATCCCGGGATTGATTAAATTTCAATCCCGGGATTACAAAAAGACTCCGGGTTTGGATACCCTATTCAAGACTGTCAAGGACATGTTAACTTTGTTGGTGCTATTTACTATCTTAACAAATTATTTTAATGCAGCAATATTTGTTTTCATGTTATTCTACCATCACTGTCAACAGCTATTCGGTAAAAGGACAACGGATATAATGTAAACTTTTCTCCGCGAAATTATAAATAAAAGCTCGCCTCCAGATTCACTCGTACATAAAGCGGATATTTAAAATTAATATATACTGCATAATAAAATGTACCGGAATCCGGCTTGTAAAGTTCTTTTTAATCCAGATTGGGCTGTTTCCAATAAAAAAGTTGCCGCCGAGAGAAAGTCTTAATATAAAAAAAAGACAGGCGATGTTCCCGCGCGAGAAAATAAAAAGAGAGAAAAATGTTATTATACTTTCAAATCTTTTGGCTTTTGAATAATTTAGCATTTTATTTACATGGCTATAACCGTAAATCGTTACGAACCGAACTCAGGTGGGGTGCAGGGCTTGAGGGGTTGGGAAACTTGAGGAAGTGAACAAAGAAGATATTGCTTTTGCAGCTGTTACGAGGCAAAGATGACTAGACAAGTCAAACGGCTCGGCTTTTTGCCCACTTCAACGTAAAGCGATTTTTAAAATTTGATTTTGATTCCCATTTTACTATATAAAGACATCGACTACCGAATTTCGATTTTGCCACGATCATCTTTCACGTTTAACCTTTCTATAAGAGACCATCTGAGTTCAAACCAACCGTGTTAAATTATTTAGTAAGGGTGTAATTGATATGGATAATGGATCTAATGGATAAGTGATACCAAAATACCAATTCATGTGATCATTTTAAAATGGATTGAAATATATTTTTTACTTATTTGTAAAGAAGATTTTCATAACTAAAAAGCATATTTTATCACCGAAAACATATATAACTCAAATAAACAATGTATCTACAATATAATAAAAAATAATCTTTTGGAAATTACATTCAAGAAATTCTTAAATGTAATTTATTACTGGCGTATATAATTAAATAAAAAAAAAACTAAACGAGTTTCTCTTTCTATATTGTACATAAAGAACCATCATTATATATAATTTATATTGCAAGATTCATTGGTGATATCACAAATAGCTGACGGTATAGAAGTTATTTGCTTAAAAAATAAACTATTTATTTTTATAATATACTGGCAATAACGTAGTCAGAATTTTCGCCAAAATTGTGAACTTTATTTTAGTATACTTAAAAAAGCTCTTTTTGATAGATAGAAAATCTATTTGTTTGTTATTTTATTGACAAATTTTTCATTTCACCGGTTGTATCATTTTTTTATCACGTATACATTGGTTTACATTCTTACTTTACAAATAAGAAAATTATTAGATTCCTTTGATAGATAATAACAATGGGTATTAATTATTATTAATTTTCAAAAATTCTCAACTGACTATCGTTTATACCGGGAGCTGAAATAAAAGACGGCACTTACAAATAAAAAAGTTTGAGAGATTTGTTGAAGGTAGCCATGACCCACCTGTAAAAAAATGTTTAGTAAAAATATCGATCACCGTAATTCAGTAAAAGCTTACTTTGCGAGTCAATAGTATTAATAAAAATTAAACAATTGGAAGATTCCAAATTTTTAGATGTAATAAATCTCCTGTTTGATTTTTCCAGAATAGTACGATATTCTGAAGTAGATAGATGATTTATATTTTGCTACTTATAGATTTCAATCTATATTTATGCGATGTTCACTGAAAACTTATGACACATTTTAAGTGAGGCGCAGAAGTTTGGTAAGAGACAAAAATCGTACAAGCCAACTTTCCCGGACTTTCGCCGGGGGTTGGAAAATTCTCGAAAACTTCTCTAGAGAAAACGCACGGAAATAAAGAGTTGAGCCCTTTAAAAGCTTTTTGGGAAAATATTGAGTCGATCAAAACAGCATACTTTTTAGCCGGAATCATAAATTCTCACAAAGGTTTGCGACCCTAAAAAAATAAACCCATCTAAATTTTGGTTTTTTCTTTGGTAAATCGTCAATGGTAACTTTTTTTTTTATCTTGTCTTGGTTTTTCAAGGTAAAAAATACTTTTTCTTAAATCGAAATACTTTTCTGTAAACGAAATTATTTATTATTTATTATATATGATTTTATTTTAAATAAACACTCTTTTATACAAATTTCACATTTTTTTTATGAAGACCAGTATCATATTTTCTCATTATGAGTAATTAATTTCAACTGATAAATACATATATAGAATAGTGTCACTTAATTATAATTTGTATCATTATGTATATTTTTAAAATATTTCTATTACCTATTGGTTGTTACACCCTTATTAGTCCTAATTCATTTTTTCATTACCTTAAATTTATATAAAATATATATTTATCAGTTCAAAATGCTCCTGATGAGTGATACTTATCTTGCTCATAATAAATAAATCTGTCGGTAGTAAATTAAATGTTTTTGCTTATATAATACCTTTTCACCAAGTGTTGACAGTGAATACATTACAGGTGATCAAAATAAACTGTCCACTTAAACCAAAACGAATATTTTTTTTTACAGTATTTTAAAACACGATTGACTGTGCTAGACTCAATCCCAATTGGTTTTGAAGAAAAATAAGTTATTGTTTCTAGGTTTTTTTTTTTTTAATCATGTCTATAAGTCTGGTTTTCTCAAATTTCAATACGCATTGTATTTTTTTAAATCCATGTCTGCTTACAGTGAGGAGCATATGGTCTAATAAAGGTATCTAAAAAAAAGACTTTCTATGAGAACTGTTACTACTTAGTAGTAACTCAAACTTTCTTTTTCGAAGAGATAAGGGATAGTGTTAAGGTATTACTAGTGGTTAACTAATCGCTCTCGCACCACTCCTTTATGTTAGGATTAAAAGGTTGGAAGGAAATTTTTAAAAATCACAAACATCCATACTTTCGAACAGAAATCGGTAAATCAATTTTATAGGTGATATTCTTACCAGGACTTGGACCTGTGAAATACGCCACGTAAACCATCGACCTGCTTCACGGAGCCGGTATTTTATAATTAGTTTTCTCATGTTAAATTTTTTTTTTATTATTATTTATTTTTTAAACCATGTCCGCTCTCAATGTGGAGCATATGGACTCCTAATGGAGTTTATTTCAACAGAAGTGTTTTTCTACGAGAACTGTTTGTTACTCAGTTGCTCAACCTCTCTTTTTACAAAGAGAGTAGGGATAGAAGGATAGGGCTAGGACAGGATTAGTGGTAAGCTAATCGCTCTCGATACGCCCCGTTCATAGGATAGGATGGGTGAGAGGGGGGAATTCAAGACATCACATATATCCATGCCTTTGAACAGAAATTCATAAATTGATTGAAAAATCAATTTATAAAACTGTCCGTACCGGGATTTGAACCCGGGCCCTCTGTAGCCGAAGCCAACACCGTTGACCACTCGACCACACAGGTGGCTCGTGTTAAATGTTAAACACAATTGCATAATAAAAGAAATATTACGTCAAAAAACTCGACAAAGGTAACGTTTTAATTAACAACCTGGAATAAAAACATATTTAAGCAAATTTGATATTCAAGTTCCACCAAGCACTATCAGTTGAGTTGGTATCGTAAAAACATTTTTGTGTTATCACAATTAAATATATTGCCGTATTATTTTTCATTATAACACTGGAAGAGTACTGTACATTTTTTGTTTGACAAAAACCATGGAAACCAGACTGCTTAAATTTAAATTTAATTCGACATATTTAGCCCTCATTTTATTTCTCTTCAAGTCACTCGTCCTGCTATACTTAAGCGTTCAAGTGACGTTAATTTTCGAGAGCGCCATTCCAAAGAGTGCCTTAATTACAGCGATGCACTTTATACATACGAGTTAGCTGCATCGCCCGGTGGAGCAGTGAATGTGCATATTGCTTTTGACTGCAACTAAAATAAATTCCCGCAAATGCTACCTTTATTGAAGCAAAACTTACAACCACAGAGTGGAACGTTATTTTAGAATTGGTTACCATATCTAAAATTGCAAAATCCATGACAATATAATTGTAAATTTGCTGATACCGAAAATATTTTATATATTTAATGGCATCTTTATACTTAATAAGTTTTTATATATAGTGTTTTTACAGCACACCTACTGAAATATCATTGCACTATAAATACAATTTCAAAGGTTATTGTTAGTGACCTTTTCCTATTTTTTTTTAATATGTGATTGTACATTAGTAGATTTTATTTGTCAGAGGTTATTTAGTCTTAATTAATATCAATAATATTTTATTTCAGTTTCTATTCTTACTATTTCTGTTTCTGTTTTCATTCTTGTTATACCAAATCTTCTCATGCGGTGATTCTTCACATAGTAAATACTATTTTCATTGTGTTAACCATCTGATAAAAAAGACAGGTTCCATGATTTTTGTCTCCCGTTATTTTTTTGCTTTCTATAAATAAGCATAACACTATATCTTAATTAAGACAAATGCAAAATAAGGTCGATAGTACTGGAACATTATAGACGAAAGGAAAAGCAGACGAGTACATCTTGCGAATTGTCAATCAAATAGTTAATGTTTTACAAATTCAAACAACAACTATGCTGAACAAAAATACTTTTAAAGATTTCCAGATTATAATGTGTGAAGAAAAAGCTTTATACAAGAGAGCTTGTTCGTTGTAAATGAGTACTTTCTGTATTTGTGTAACCTCGGTTTTGCTTATATGTGTATTTTAAAATGAAACTCGAGCTTTAACAAAACGTCATATGTCTGATGCTATGAGATGAATCATTTCGTTCACGCAATCCAGCATATTAAAAACCTACTGCGTCCAAAGTCAATATAAGTTCCAAGCTTTTGCATTATTAAATATGTATGTTTCATGTTCACTTAGATTACCCTTTCAAACACAGAATGTAAAAATATCGTTTCTGAAAATGATGTAAAATAAATCTCTATTTGTCCAGTTATGTTGGTTATAGTTTTTACATATCCAACAAAGAACCATTCTTACTTATTTTTTTATCTTATTTTATTTTATCATCAATATTGATACAATATTATTAGTAAAGTCGATTAACTTTGCTTCTTTTTGTAGATACTTTTTGCTTTTTATAATTGATTGGAATAACTTGGTGCTATAATGATGTTTTTTCACTATACTTCTGTGTCCGTAACTTAGTGGTAACGACGATCAAATCATTAGTAGTTCAATCGTAATCTTATTTTTCTTTCATCAAAATTGGTAAAGCAATATTTTCTTACTGTTAAAATCTGTCTTCCAACAAATACATATCATTACCACATCTTACACAGTGGTTAAGCATTAAGACTACAAAAATTTCTCGCTTAAAATAACATGTTGAAATACACTGCTAGGAATTCGAGTCCTTCACACGAAGAGTGATTCAAATAATCAAGTTTTTTTTTGAAAGTCTGCTTCCAATGTGGAGCATGTTGGTTCTTATAGAGTTTATCTCAACACGAAACAGTTTCTACGAAAACTGATTGTTACTCATGTACTCAAATTCTGTGGTAAGCTAACCGCTCTCGTTACGCCCCGTTTTTAGGGTAGATGGGAAAGGGAATTCAAAACATCACACACATTTATGTCTTCGAACGAAAATTCATAAATTGATTGATAAATCAATTTTTAAAAACTGTCCGTACATGGATTCGAATCCGTTACAAAGGTAACCAAAACCAACGACAATAATCACTCGACCACACAACCGATAATTATTATACTTATACTGAAAAAAACTGCACGTCTCGTGATGTATCTTCATTAAAACAAAACAAAAAGAAAAACATATAAATTTATTTTTGCCAAATATTCATTATAAATAAATACACACAGTTTTATTATAAGAAACTGAATCTAGCAAAAAAGGTACATACAGAAAAAGTCAATCGACTTTAGTATTAATAATAATTTTAATGATTAAATAACAGAAGATAAGCACATAAAAAAGACTGCTTATTTGCTGGATTTGTAAAAACTATAAGTTACTTAACTGGACGAATAGAGATTTATTTTACATCATTTTGAGAAACGATATTTTTACATATTGTGTTTTAAAGAGTAATCTAAGTGAACATTAAACAAAAGTATCGACTGTGGAAAGGAAAAAGGACGTAATCAACAGTTTTTTCAAAACAGCCTTTTTTCGATAATCACAATGTCTTCGATCTATCAAAAGGGTGTAAGAATAAAATGACAAATTAATATCTTAATTTAGCTTTAAAGTCTGAAAAAGATGGGTCTGTGAAAATTGCGATCAGAAAAAAAGTCTTTTTAAATTTTAAAATTTTAAATTAATATCAGGTTATGTTAATTAAAAACCAGTTAATCAGTCTCCACGGAATAAAAGCATGTGTATATTTCATAAATTGCCTTTGGCCTAAAATCATTATTATCACAGTAAAATTTGGTATGTGTGGGTTACGTCTTTTTTCCTTTCCACAGTCGATATTTAATAATGAAAATACAATTAAAATACTTTTGATATCTAACTATTAAATTATTTTTATCAGAAGTCAGGATTTATCCAAGAGACCATCCCTGTCATGTATTATCCTCAACATAGCATACAGACGTAATATATACTTAATATACAGCTTAACTTCAATCTTCGCGAGTCGTAATATCAAACATATGTGTTTATATTAAATAAATTAGCCATATTATTTGTATTTCAATGATTCAGTACATTGCTCAAGATTTGGAGTAAATCTACAAGCTTAAGCATTTAAAGCCACTAGCGTACACACACCACCCTCGCAATTATTTAGTTAGCTTCTCGTTGTACTGCTGAAGCTCAAATATAATGCCAACGTACTAGATGTGACTTAATAACAATATTTGGTTTAATACACAATTTAAGCCTTTGCTGTTATTATACATATAACTGTTTGTTATTTGTTCGGATTTTCAACTGCTAGTTTGTTATCGTATTCAGATGCTTACTTTAATACTAATTACTGTTGTATATTATATTATATTGTCTTATTTATTTTCATATATAGTAAAGCCCTCATTTACACTAAAGTCGGGACAATGCTTTAATCCAGCTGAAAAAAACCCACAAAGAAATAATGTTCTGGACAGACAGTCAATCAATAACTACAAAATTCGTACAGTTATATACAGTAATTTCCTCATTTACACTTAAGTCGGGACAGTGTAATTCGAGGTAGTGTAATTGGGGGAGTTAATCTCATACAAAATTAGGGATTTAGTTTTTTCCGCAAAAAAAACTAAGATTTCCAAAAAAAAAAAATGGACGAAAGTGCAAAGCGCGACAGTTTCCCGGTTATACGTGTATAGCCTGGCACGTGTTGAATACATATACGCTAGCCAACATTTTACTGTATGCGTAGCACATACGACCGTCTAGTAGCAACGACTATGGAATGCGACAGTGCAATTGGGGGATTTGCGGCGAATATTTCAAGCCAGCGCGTAATTCGGGGTAGTGTAATTGGGGGTTCAACTGTATTCATGTTGAAATGAAAACTTTTCTACCAAAATAAAATCTTTTTTATGTTTTATTTAGAGTATCTTCAATCCAATTCCGGAAATCTCACTCATTTGAGACCCTGTCTATAGGACTTGGACATTGACTTACAAATTGACTGATAAAATTAATGACAAATTGATTTTTCCTTTGCAGATTCTGATGGTGTAAAAATATTATATGAACAGACAAAGTGTACCGTAAAAAATTATGAGCAAATAACGAGAACAAACTAAGATCTAAATACTTGTGGCTTCCTAGATTGCATATATTAATTCTCGCTGACGAGTCTTTCACATTCAACGTTTATTTATTTTTAATTTTAGAAAAAACATATTTGATATAACAGCCTATGCCAATGCACCAAATATTATTTAGTTGAAAGATCATACGAGAAAAGCTCGATGAGAATTTATTGAATTCCTTCGAGATCAACTCAATGTAAATTGGCATCCCACGTCACCCACATCATAGATCTCAAATTTAAATTTGACATTGACCTTACCGGAAATCGAACCCAGATCCGCCTGGTCGGTAGAGCAAGCTCTATCCAACTAAACCACGGTTTCTCAACCAGGGACCAAGTGGCTTTCTTCGGGGCCACAGCATGTTTCAAGGAGACTACAGAAAAAAATAGGGGGGCCACGGGCAAATCCGAGAACAGCTAAATAAAATTAAAAAAAATTGAAATCGTTCGATCTCTTAGTTTAAAAAAACTGACTTAATTAATCAATTCTTAATCTTAAGTAATTGAAAAACAGGATTTACAAAAAGACATCAATAATAAATGCAGTTTGTTTTAGATAAATGAAAATCTTTAAAATATAATGAACCATAAAATGTTTATTATTACGTAACGAGTCACTTAAATAATTGGAAAATATTAAAGAGGAAACAAAAATGGAAATGTGGATTTTTGTTTTCCAACGTAGTATGTACTACAATTTAATATTTGAAATGATTTCCATGTCATTCGCAGACAAACAGAAAATACGTACAAAATAAAAAGCAAACAAAACCGTTATTACCAATACCATTTTCATTCCACGATTTCCAATATCACTCATTTCGTGTAATGCACTTTTCCGTTCCATTCCTGCATTAAATAAGCCAGGGTTGCCACAATCGGTAAAACATTATTTAAAAAGAAGAGGACCAATAATTTTTAAAAGCGGCTACTTAATCAACTTTAATTAAATCAATGATTCGAAGCGATTGTATTTAATGATATTTAACAATCAAATATAATTATTTTATTTTTTATTTAAAAGAATATTATAAAAAATTGTTTGTCTTTGAATCAAAATCAATATTCATTTTTTGCTGATCCTATATAAAAAAACATAATTTTTTTATTTTATCATTGATTAACTAAAAATATTATATTAAAAAAATAAACAACTTCTATAAACTACTTTTATTTAGGAAGATCAGGACCAGTATTGCTTATGACGATCATTATCAATATTTTATGTTAATATCAATATGTTATTTATATAACTCCTCCATGCTCATGATGCATTCATAGCTAGTTGAGCCATTAAATCATTCAAGCATTTATAAATAAAATGAGGGTGAAAATTAGACCTAGAATATATTTTCAAGCATATATACATTTTTTATTATACATAATTATTTTTAGCTTCTAACATAGGTTTAAATATTGTCAATAAACAGTGAAACTGAGATGCCATCATGGCAGGGAACGTGATTTTTTAGGATGGCATGTTACGGGATAACGCAGTAACATTGAATACGATGCCTTTCCACAAAGTATTGACCGGGAAAGCCCTAAAAGATAAAATATTATAGCCATTATTGAAAACATAAACGTAAAAATAGAATTTACTTAATCTTCAGAAGCAAACTGGGCCAGGTCCGTGGCGCAGGGGTTACCTTGGCTTGCGTGGATCTCACTGTCTCGAATCTTAGTACGGATATCATTTGGCACATCGTCAATACTCTTCCAGAAAACGCTACATCAAAAAACCTTGTTTTGAGATAATCGACGTTTTCGAATAATATCCAGCGAAGTGAAATGTAGCGTGGTCGTACACAATGAAACAAATAAATAAACAAAAATTGGCCAAAATGTTAACAGCTCAAAAGCCTATAGTCGTCTAGTCTTCATATGGTATTTGTAGAAACAAAACATCAACACTGCTAAAAATCCAGTAATAACTGCCTACGAAATTGACTTATTAGTTTGTACTAGCTGTAAGCCCGTTGCCCAGCAACGTGAGATTTTTGTTGCATTGTGTTTAATTTAATTTAATTTAATTTAATTTAATTTAATTTAATTTAATTTTATTTTATTTTATTTCATTAACTATTAATTTTCAAATACGCAAACAAATACATTTCGTAGAAGAAGAAAAAGACTCGAGGACATCAGTACGCACACATTTGTGAAAAATGAAAAGCGAGTGATTATTTTATCAACTATAAATATATAGATTTAGTATGAATAAAAAAGTGGAGACTGGAAAGTGTGAAATCGGGGACATCCTTCACTTACTCACTCACTCACTCAAACAAACAAACAAACAAACAAACAAACAAACAAACAGACATTATCGACTATTAATATAAAGATTATGTTTTCAACCAATATCGAAATAAATAATTAGTATATAAGTGAGCTTATTTTTTCAGACACTAGAGCAAGGTTTCCTAAACGTTTTCTGCAATGGAAAACTTCGCGAATCCGGAAATTTGAATGGAACTTATTTTTAGGTCGGGTAATTCAAAATAGTATAAATACAATAAAACACTTATTATTTTATAATGTTTCTTGCACTTTGACACCATTGCAGCATAAAAAGGAAATCTTGCTTCGCATTAACAGGTTTTATTTTTTATTTTTTTAAAACCATGTCCGCTCCCAATGTGAAGCATATGGACTCCTAATGGAGTTTATCCCAACAGAAGTGTTTCTACGAGAACTGCTTGTTACTCAGTTGCTCAACCTCTCTTTTTTTCAAAGAGAGTAGGGATAGAAGGATAGGGCTAGGACAGGATTAGTGGTAAGCTAATCGCTCTCGATACGCTCCGTTCATAGGATAGGATGGGTGAGAGGAGGGAATTCAAGACATCACATACATCCAAGCCTTTGAACAGAAATTCATAAATCGATTGAAAAATCAATTTATAAAACTGTCCGTACCGGGATTTGAACCCGGGTCCTCCGTAGCCGAAGCCAACAACGTTGACCACTCGACCACACAGGCGGTATTTAGCAGAATTAAAACAATAAAAACTTGTCTCGGAACATTGGAGAATTCTTCTGACAAACTCGTCAAGAAAGAATTTAATGACATTTATATCACAATCGCTGATCAAATCAGTCAGATATTCATAATCATTGTATTGAATTAAGCATGCTAGTTTTGCTGTTACAATAATGGATACCAAACGAAGGAATCATAATTGATAGCTTTTGAAAAACATCGAAAAAGAGTCGTTTTTAAGTTATCATGGGACACTTATTCATGTTCTCTGGAACAGCAGTGTTCCGTAGAACATAGTTTTTTTTTTTTTTTTTTTTTTTTTTCCCCCTAGGGTACTCAACGTTGTACCCACCACCACCCGCTACGGCTTCACACTCTTTTTATAGGGTGTATTCCGTAGCGTAACAACGTTAGTCGTGTTCAAAATTTTGCCAGAAATGTCCCGAGAAGAAATTCTTCAAGACTTGGTTGCATGCGCTACAGTGTGCAGAAATTAAAAGTTAATTAATAATTAAGTGCAGTTGAAAACATGAGATTTTATCTATTTAACTCAACTTTTTTTCCAAATGACGCGGAGAATTCTTTAAATGCCCAATAATTTGCCTTCGATGCAACCAAGTCGGCATGACCGACGGGGCCGACAGATCCGACAGATAGTCGTATCGTCTTGAGCAATTTTTCCCGTTCGTTATTTAAGTCTGAACATTCCCAAAGGATGTGATCAGCATCCTGAATCATATATCCGCAATTACATTCAGGGCTATTTACTAACCGGCCAAGCTGGACGAGCTTGGCAGCGAAGTAACCGTGGCCAGTTATGAATTGGCTGGTCCAGAAATTAGGAGTCAGGACTTTGGTTATCTCCATTCGCCATTTGACGTTCGGAAAGAATTTAAAAGTTTGCCTCCCCTTAGAAGATTTCTCCCATCGAGCCTGCCAAACTTTCATTGCAGCTTCTATCGCCACGCTGCGCGCTGCTATTCTATGAGCCTTAGAATTGTAAGGGTCTGGTCGATGAGGAGTTTGCGAAACCTTGCAGTAGAGCGTGCTTAACCGGTTCTCTGCCACGGACGTGCTAACACGCCATACAATTTCGTGCTCGTAGGGCCGGCCATACAAAATGTGCGTGTTAAGTACGCAGTACTTGAGACGCGGTTTAATGCCACAAGAAACGTATTTAATAATTTTAAAATATCATGCATATAGTGACATCTCTTGGAATCACAGTGTGATACTTAAACTTAAAAGATATTGTTTTGTAATCTATAATACATCGATTTAAAAAAAACTTTTTTGTTGTGTTCAAATTTGTTCCTAGCAGGTCTGTAATTCCTTGCCGGTATTTTCCGTTTTTGAAACGTTTTTCGATAAATGATGGCGAAAATGACCCATCGTGTATTTATATGATAAGTGTTTGTGATGTACTATTATTATATGTCCAAACAGTTCATATTTATTAGTTTTAATTTTTTCATAGCCGCCTGTGTGGTCGAGTGGTCAACGTCGTTGGCTACCGCTACGGAGGTCACGGGTTAGAATCCCAGTGTGGGCAGTATAAATTGATTTATGAATTTCTTTTCAAAGGCATGGGTGTATGTGATGTATCGAGAGCGATTAGCTAACCACTAGTCCTGTCCTAGCCTTTTTCTTCTATTCCTACTCTCTTTGGAAAAAGAGAGGTTGAGCAACTGAGTAACACGCAGTTCTCGTAGAAACACTTCTGTTGAGATAAACTCCATTAGGAGTCCATATGCTCCACATTGGGAGCGGGCATGCTAAAAAAAAAAAATCACGGCCCTCCATGCACGGTCATTTTAATACCGCACGGCACAAATCAGGTTAAATCTATCGATCTGCATTCATAACTCAAAACACTCAGTATTAGATTTACCATTTTCTGGTAGTATTATACATTGATGATATTAAAATATGTGCAACCCTGCGTTAAGGCTATGGCGTCCGTTGATGTGTGATGCTTATCGGCGTCCTTTGGCGTTGATGTATCACCGAGAACAGCATCCCAAAGCCGATGCGGCATCGACATCACGAGCTCGCTTTTCGCTCTGTGACTGTTGACCGATGTGTATTCCATATCGAATAAATCTCGCCAATGGAGCCGACCTGTCTTGCACGTATCTGATGCACGTGAAGCGCCGTTGCTGCGCCCTATCTGTTTAATTTTATATATGTGTCTACGCTTTCATATTGACCGCGGAAAAGAAAAAGGACGTAACCCTCAGTTGTTTCAAATCAGCTTTTTTTTCGATAATCACAATGCATACAACTTGACACACGTTCTACCAAAAGGATGGAAGCTGAAAATTCGCAAAAATTATAATTTTACTAAATTCACTATAATCTGTTAGCAAATTGAGATATCTTTACAAAATTTAATTTTCTTAGCTTCCAGATACTTCGCCTATACGCATATATGTGTCCACCGGCCAGCAACTTTGTTTTTCAAAGACTCAAATACGCGTCCACGGTCGATAAGCTGTTGGTTGAAAAAAAGAAAGGCTTTTGAAAAATATAACCAAGAAAAAGGACCTTAAAATCCATGTCCGCTCCAATGTGAAGCATATGGCCTCCTAGTGGAGGTATCTCAACAGAAGTTTTTTCTACGAGAACTGTTTGTTACTCAGTTGAGCAACCTCACCTTTTTCAAAGTGAGTAGTAGGGAAAGAAGGATAAGGCTAGAACAGGAATAGTGGTTGACTAATCGCTATCGCTACACCCAGTTTTTAAAGAATCAGAAGGATGGGAGGAGAGGAAGTAATGTGGATTCACGTTTCAGTCTTCGATCGCAACTTTTAATTGAATAATTCTTAAATTCACTGTGATCTGAGGAGGCTATGCTCCACATTAGGAGCGGACATGGATAAAAAACTGTTAGTCGCCACTTAATTATATACGGGGACTTTTATGAGAGACTGGACATAAATTGTTTTCAACGCCAAAAATTGACACGTCTAATGTGTAAGGATTAAATGAAACTTTTTGATTATAATTACTGTCTAGTATTGTTGAATTTCTTGCTTTTAGAAAATCCGCTTATTTGTTTTTTGTTTCTGGGAATCGTGTTAAGCTAAGTATAATAGTTTAAATAAAAATACAGAATTTGTTAGTTTTAATGGACCGTTTTATTTCAAATTGGTGTTGAGTTTACAAAAAGAGATATGTGGTGTGTTTCTTTGATAAGTATTTTCAGGTTAAATTAATGTTAAAGAGAATCTTACATGTATTAATTAAAATAATAAAACCTTTGATCCACTTTCTTAAAATTACCCAGAAGCTTAATCTCACTTCTTGTTCCTTTGATAAAACTACATGATTATTTTATATCCTTTTTTTATTTTTTCTGGTAAACAATCACGATTAATATAACTTCACCCAGGAATAGTGTAGGTCGTTTATATTGCTCGAGTAATATTTCATAAGATTTCGACAGATTTATTGTTCACTAGGTACTACAATTGACCTTTGTATCTGTTATAAATCTCTTTTAATGCAAATATCCCATAAATCTTACAGGATTCTGAAGGCATTTTTTCTACATTAAAAATAGATTCTTTGTATGTGAACAAATTATTTAGAACTATTTTTCATGCAATATTATCTTAAATCCATGTATGTTATAAAAAGTATGTAAAAAAAACTTACTTATCAATGCTTACTCCAGTGGTTAATATGAAGCTTAATTTATTAAATTCCAACTTTTAACTATATAATATTAAAATACATTTTCGAAATTAAATCTACTTCATCTTCATACGTCAAATGTATTTCATACAAATCAGTTTAATGTAATTAAATTAAATGGTAGCGTTTTGTTTTTTTGAACTCGGGGATAGTCAGATTTAAACGTTTTATTAATATGATATTTTTTTTCCAAAATAATAACAATAAAATCGATCATACGGAAATGAAAAAAAGTATTTTACATATGATACGACTTTTATATCGACTGTGAAAAAGAAAAAGGACGCAAACCACACATATCAAATTTTACAGGAGACATAATACACGTTTTTTGATGATTTTAGATTAAAAGCAAATTATAATATATACACAACCCTAAAGTGAACGGTGACTGATAAACCAGTTTTTTTTTATTAACTTAGCCTAATATTAATTTAATAAATTGTTTTTAGGTCATTTTTTTTGGTTGCAATTTTCACAAGCCTTACTTTTTTCAACCTTAAAAGCTAAATTTAAATACTAATTCGTCATTTTCAGCTTCCATCCTTTTGATAGAACGTGTGTCAAGTTGTACACATTGTGATTATCGAAAGCTGTTTTGGAAAATTGATGGTTACTTTTTCCTTTCAACAGTCAATATACTTCTGAAAACATAATAATTATTGGTCAGTAATTAGTAACTATGTGCTGTCTTTACTAAGAAAATTGTACTTCAAAGCTCAGAATAATATTATTTAAATGTTGTATTGTATGTGAAAATGTATTCGAAATGTATTCAAATTGTAAAAATGTATTCAAATGTTGTCTTCTTCCAAATATTGATAACAACGCTTACAAAAACTTATCTTTGTTGTATCAGTATTACTTCGGATATCAATATACTATTTGTTGTGGACGTGAGTGAGTGCAGACAGTGCTTTATAAGTTGTTAACAATAAACGATAAATTTATCATTTTTGTTTTATTTTTATTGATAGATACGTAACCGAGTGGTCAATATTACTGGATTGCGTCACCACGACTACATCGTGAAAAGATATGAATGTATGTGATGATTCCATCTATCTCCACCCACTTTAAAAAAAAACACCCATGCCTTTGAACAGAAATCGATCGAAAAAATGTTGTTTATACTGGGCCCGTGAGATCCGGCTCAAAAGCCAAAAACCGTAACCACTGTGCCATAGGAGTCGCCAAATGTGGATACGGTTAACTTTCTTTCAAGTCTTACAAAATTATATTTTTTCATAAGGAGTAAATACGATACAAATATTGGGATCAAATTTGGTCTTAGAAGTGCTTTCGTGATTTGATGTCACGAAATATTTTTTACTTAAAAACTATGACTGTTGAAAAATACCAAATTTTTTGTCAAAATATATTTTTTACGAGTCCACCTTTTAAGAATACCTAAGATATTGAGAATGATAAATATGTCAAATAAAGAAGCAGTTATAATCTGAACACTTGTTGTATCAGGGTATATCCCTTCACAGTGGCCTGGCGGAATTACCTAACGGTGAATTTCAATTAAAACCTTTTTCCTAATCCAGTAGACAAAGAGGAGCGTAATCCTCAATTCTCAGCTAGCCAAAATACCCGAAAGTTGGAGCGCTTGGTAAGGTAAACCGAAGTTGTGTACATACGATTATCATTTGGGCAAATTTGTAAATTCTCTTTTTAACAATCAATTGCGACGGACAAAGACAACAAAGAAACTTTAAATATTGTCGATAATCTTTCACTCAAAAAGGTATTTGACGTGGATTTCCATAAAATTATATTATTACATATTTAACATACGCAAAGTTTCGTTTTAATATGCATATATTAATTACAACTTTAACAAAGGCTATTTTAAGTATACATACATATTATTTGTAATTATATTCACCTTAAACTTTTAATTGGGTTGTGTCGTTCATTATCTATCATTTTCAGCTTATTTTACAAATAAACTGGTGGCTTATCAAAAGTACACAATTTTTAATATAAATTGGGCATAATGTCATCATCACAATTATATTTCAATGAAATTAATATTATTCGTTTCTTGAAAGAGAGCAAGTTATTCAATATAAAATTATTATCATTACTGCGTCATACCAAACGGTGGTATGCCAATACGTTAGCAAGAAGATCGTTTAATTTTGGGGCAATTCGCGGTGTTTCAACATTTTACATTATTATTTATTAATGGCTTATATTTAGTCAGTGTCACATGGTATAAGGTTCACGATAATATTTTCATCTTGTAACACCACCAAAATAACACTATAATACGCAGACCCATTATTTCCAGTGTTCGAGTTTGGAAATTCAATACAACCAGGGCGAAGTCGAGCAATACACTTACCTATTCTATATGTGATATTTCAACCAATTCATGGACTTCTGTTCAAAAGTATGGATGTATGTAATGTCTTGAATTCCTCTATTATCTGACCACTAGACAAGTCGTGGAGAACCTGCGGCTTTTGGCTGCTCTGGTGCGGCCTTTTGGCCTGATTGGCCAATTCTGCATTTTTTTGTAAATTCGTAAATTCCTGAGATTTAAGATTCGAAAAATTTTGGAAGAGTTAAAAAAAACTGCGGCCTTTAGACAAGAAAAGGTTTCCCACACTTGCACTAGACCATTCTAGATTGACTCAAAATTGTGCTGTCTTAAACCTATCATTATATTCCTACATTCTTTAGAAAAAGAGAGGTTTATCAACTGAGTAACAGGCATTTTACGTATATCACTCATGTTGAAATAAACTCTATTATGAGTACATGCTCATAATAGAGCATATTAAACGCTCTAGATTGGTAAAATAAATAAACAAATTAAGTTCGATTTTTCACCGCGATTTTTTAGTAAAAATCTACGATTCGCTAGCCAAAGTTTATATGGCTTTTGGTTTATGTATAAACCCTCACCACTTGAGCGGTTTAGGAGTTTAAATCCAAAATAATTTATGAGTTCGCCGAGGCGACTGGCTATGCGGAGTATGTAGTGGGGACTATAGACTCCCACTACACCGAGTGCTCACTACTTAGGGGCAACTATGATACTTTGCCAGCTAGTAGTAATAATACTGGTAGGCAATATTTAAAGCTACTAAAAACTGGCAACATTAATGAGAAGTTTATCAGTGAGCTTGTTATTATTTAATGCACACAGAAATTTATGGCTGGCAAAATATCACAAAATCCAATTTTGTTTTATACAATGAAAGCGCATTCGATAAATATTAAAGACTTTATTAGAAGACTTATTTCAATCAACGGGTAAGCATTTTTCAACGGGAACAAAATAAATGGTCAGATTTGAATCGTTTAAACTATGTACATTCTATTAATAAAAACAATAATCCTTTGTACTTCATTCCACTTTATTTAATATGTCAGGACCGGTTTCGCTCATTGCGAGCATTGTCAACTGATAAGAAATATAATTTAACAATGCTATTTATACAAAATTGAAAAGTTATACACAACAGTTGGCATTGAAAAGAAATTGCCAATTACATTAAAGTGATTCTAAAATAACACAAAATTAAAATGTTCAACACATCTAACATATAATTAAAAAGTCATCCCAGATTCATAAATTCAGAATGCGATTGAAAGTAATTACAAACATAATTAAAATTTGGGAAATTTTTGACAAAGTGATAAAATGCTACCACATTACAAAGGATTATTGTTTTACCACAGTACAAAGGATTATTGTTTTTATTAATATAATGCCTTTCCACCAAGTATTGACAGTGAACACCCTAAAAGTGATCTATGTACATTCTCACAGATTTTACGCACAGATTTCTCACAGGCGTTACGCCTGAAGATGCCGAAAGGCGAAACTCGGGTCGTTAGTGACAACATCTGTTCAAAATTAATATCGAAATTCCACCAAGCACCTTCAGTCGAAATCTTAAATTAAATGGTCAGAGTTTAAGTACCAATTTTTTGTCAGAATTCAAATAAACTTTTGGTCTGAATAAAATGAAATTTTTGGGCAGAATAAAAATATGATACGGTCAGATTTTTATAACCATTTTGGTGAGGTTAGGTTTTTTTTCAATTTTATTTAAATTATGACTATTTTATATAAATTCTGACCATTAATTATTTATTCTGCTCTGTGTACGCTGACCATTACATTATGACTATCTTCTATATATTAATAGCCGATAATGTCCGTATGTTTGTCTGAGTGTAAGATGTCCTCGATTTCCCCTCCCCCTGCCCCTCCCCCTCCTCCTGCCAAGCCGCGCTGTCACTTTTTATTCATACTTAAGACATATTTTTCCAATATACACTGTTACTTATGATTTTCCTCGATTTCCTCTCCTCCTCCCCCTCCCCCACATGTCGCGATTTCACCTTTTCGATGACGTCAAGAAAGACGGTCTTCTTCCCCTCACCCCTGCCCGCTTTCGCCATTCATTCATTTTTATCTGACGTCTACATGTGAATATTTGAAGTCATGATATTATGTAAAAACAATTAATTTTCGTACTAACCAAAAATATTCTCTGTCAAGCTGGGGATCGAACTCAGGTCCCAAGTTTTCATTCTCATCGTTCGAGCTAATATTTAATGTTCCACATTGCGATTGAAGTTGGTGAAGTAAAACGTTTCTTTAATTTAAAAAACTCAAAGCAAGAGAAGCAAGTGCATTCTTAGTGCACCTACAATGCCATCTGTATTTGAAACATTGCACTAAACGAATTTGAATAATTATCTTTTTTCGAAATATATTTGTTTGTATACTTGAAACATTTGCAGGGTTGTCGATATTGGATTTGGCAGCACTGCAGGACAGCTCAATTATGAATTGTATGAATATATTCAATTATAATATATTTATTTTATCAAAATTTAAAAAAATATATATTTTTTATATATGTAAAGCAAATATAAAATACGATATTTTTCATACATTTTGGACAAAATATTGAATATTTTTATGGAATTTTTCATACTTTGGCAATGTCTTAGGTCGAATACTTTTGGACATTTTACATAGGTTTTTATTATTTTAAATACATTACGCATATTCTAATAATGATATGGATATGTTATATAATCACATTTTGACTTTTTTTCATACATTTTGATAGAATATGCAATTAATTTTTTAAAAAAAAGATTTTTTTATATATGTAAAGCAAATGTAAAATACAATATTTTTTATACATTTTGGACAAAATATTGAATATTTTTTTGGAATTTTTCATACTTTGGCAATGTCTTGGGTCGAATATTTGTTTGTATACTTGAAACATTTGCAGGGTTGTCGATATTGGATTTGGCAGCACTGCAGGACTGCTCAATTATGATTTGTATGAATATATTCAATTATAATATATTTATTTTATCAAAATTTAAAAAAATATATATTTTTTATATATGTAAAGCAAATATAAAATACGATATTTTTCATACATTTTGGACAAAATATTGAATATTTTTATGGAATTTTTCATACTTTGGCAATGTCTTAGGTCGAATACTTTTGGACATTTTACATAGGTTTTTATTATTTTAAATACATTACGCATATTCTAATAATGATATGGATATGTTATAGAATCACATTTTGACTTTTTTTCATACATTTTGATAGAATATGCAATTAATTTAAAAAAAAAAAAGATTTTTTTATATATGTAAAGCAAATGTAAAATACGATATTTTTCATACATTTTGGACAAAATATTGAATATTTTTTTGAAATTTTTCATACTTTGGCAATGTCTTGGGTCGAATATTTGTTTGTATACTTGAAACATTTGCAGGGTTGTCGATATTGGATTTGGCCGCACTGCAGGACTGCTCAATTATGATTTGTATGAATATATTCAATTATAATATATTTATTTTATCAAAATTTAAAAAAATATATATTTTTTATATATGTAAAGCAAATATAAAATACGATATTTTTCATACATTTTGGACAAAATATTGAATATTTTTATGGAAATTTTCATACTTTGGCAATGTCTTAGGTCGAATACTTTTGGACATTTTACTTAAGTTTTTAGTATTTTAAATACATTACGAATATTTTTATTATGATATGGATATTTTATAAAATCACACTTTTACTTTTTTTCATACATTTTGATAAAATATGCAATTAATTTAAAAAAAAGATTTTTTACATATGTAAAGCAAACTTTACCTTTTTATTTATACTAAAACTACAAATAAAATAATAACATCTTTATTACAATTGATCGAATTCTTTTTTTAACCTTTTGAGCAGAAATTTTTATCTTATTAAATTTGGTTTGGACGTAATTTTTGATTATTTACAGTTCAGTAAAATTCTGTCTTCAGGTCCCCGGAATTTTCCGCTATTCGCATATTTTGTTTTGCAATCCCGGTGTATTTTCGTTCTTTTAGTGAATTGTGTGTATTTCTTAAACAATCCATGTAGAGAATTAATTACGTTAAGATTTTCTGGCTTATTCAATAAATAGGTTTGCAATTTATTTTTCACGCCAGTAAATTTTCTGACTATTTAAAAATGCAACAAAAATCCACTCCGTTGAGGGCAACGGGCTGACAGCTAACGTTGATACGCTACGAAATACACCCTATAAAAGAGTGTGAAGCCGTAGCGGGTGGTGGTGGGTACAACGTTGAGTACCCTATGGAAAAAAACGGAGTTTATTAAATATGTGTTATTAGATTATATACATATATAATAATAAATATGCATTCAATTGTTCATGCCAGTAAATTTATGACTTTTCTATAATGCAACAAAAATCTCACGTTGCTGGGCAACGGGCTTACAGCTAGTCTATATATTAATAGCCGATAATGTCCGTCTGAGTGTAAGATGTCCTCGATTTCCCCTCCCCCTCCTCCTCCTGCCAAGCCGCGCTGTCACTTTTTATTCATACTTAAGACATATTTTTCCAATATACACTGTTACTTATGATTTTCCTCGATTTCCTCTTCGTCTCCCCCTCCCCCTCACCAGCCTCGATGTCGCCATTTTTTATTTCTACCTTTTCGATGACGTCATTATATACTATTATTTGATGGAACATATCAAATCGCTGAAAAATTGAATTCTCATACAAAAAAACCGCCTTGGTCTGGATTCGAAACACGGTCCTTGAATTATGAGTTGAGAGCTTTACCACTCGGGTAAACAAACAACGATACGATACGATAAAATAACATTATATATATTGAATTACGTTCGAATTTTGAAACTTTTGTTTTTTATTTGAAGCAAAATATATATGTTCTAATTTTCGCACGTAGATTTAATTCCGCTCTACCCAAAAGGCAGAGCGCCAGATTCGTAAGCTGATGGTCAGTGGTTCGAGTCTAACCTTAAACGTTTTTTTTTTTGTTTATAACATTTTTTTTTAAACACAGTACATCTTGATCGTATGAAAATAATAAAATCCGATTGATAAGCGTGATAAGTTTTTCAAAAAATAAATACCTATATATTAATATTCGATAAAATAATCACAATTAAAAAATTTACAACGTCTATTTCTGCTACTACGAAAAATGGTTGTTAGCAAACTTAAACGTTATTCCAAATATTAAATAATTTACGAAATTTCTGCTACTACGAAAAATGGTTGTTAGCAAACTCAAACATTATTTCAAATATTAAATAATTCACGAAATTTCTGCTCCTACGAAAAATGGTTGTTAGCAAACTCAAACATTATTTCAAATATTAAATAATTTACGAAATTTCGGCTACTACGAAAAATGGTTGTTAGCAAACTTAAACATTATTCCAAATATTAAATAATTTACGAAATTTCGGCTACTACGAAAAATGGTTGTTAGCAAACTTGAACATTATTCCAAATATTGAATAGTTTACGCAATTTCTGCTCCTACGAAAAATGGTTGTTAGCAAACTTGAACATTATTCTAAATATTAAATAATTTACGAAATTTCTGCTCCTACGAAAAATGGTTGTTAGCACACTTGAACATTATTCCAAAAATTAAATAATTTACGAAATTTCGGCTACTACGAAAAATGGTTGTTAGCAAACTTGAACATTATTCCAAATATTAAATAATTTACGAAATTTCTGCTACTACGAAAAATGGTTGTTAGCAAACTCAAACATTATTTCAAATATTAAATAATTTACGAAATTTCTGCTTCTACGAAAAATGGTTGTAAGCAAACTTAAACATAATTCCAAAACTTAAATAATTTACGAAATTTCGGCTCCTACGAAAAATGGTTGTTAGCAAACTTGAACATTATTCCAAAAATTAAATAATTTACAAAATTTCGGCTACTACGAAAAATGGTTGTTAGCAAACTTAAACATTATTCCAAATATTAAATAATTTACGAAATTTCTGCTACTACGAAAAATGGTTGTTAGCAAACTCAAACATTATTTCAAATATTAAATAATTTACGAAATTTCTGCTTCTACGAAAAATGGTTGTTAGCAAACTTGAACATTATTCCAAATATTAAATAATTTACGAAATTTCTGCTCCTACGAAAAATGGTTGTTAGCAAACTTGAACATTATTCCAAAAATTCAATAATTTACGAAATTTCTGCTACTACGAAAAATGGTTGTTAGCAAACTTGAACATTATTCCAAATATTAAATAATTTACTAAATTTCTGCTCCTACGAAAAATGGTTGTTAGCAAACTTGAACTTTATTCCAAAAATTCAATAATTTACGATATTTCGGCTACTACGACAAATAGTTGTTAGCAAACTTAAACTTTATTCCAAATATTAAATAATTTACGAAATTTCTGCTACTACGAAAAATGGTTGTTAGCAAACTCAAACATTATTTCAAATATTAAATAATTTACGAAATTTCTGCTTCTACGAAAAATGGTTGTAAGCAAACTTAAACATAATTCCAAAACTTAAATAATTTACGAAATTTCGGCTCCTACGAAAAATGGTTGTTAGCAAACTTGAACATTATTCCAAAAATTAAATAATTTACAAAATTTCGGCTACTACGAAAAATGGTTGTTAGCAAACTTAAACATTATTCCAAATATTAAATAATTTACGAAATTTCTGCTACTACGAAAAATGGTTGTTAGCAAACTCAAACATTATTTCAAATATTAAATAATTTACGAAATTTCTGCTTCTACGAAAAATGGTTGTTAGCAAACTTGAACATTATTCCAAATATTAAATAATTTACGAAATTTCTGCTCCTACGAAAAATGGTTGTTAGCAAACTTGAACATTATTCCAAAAATTCAATAATTTACGAAATTTCTGCTACTACGAAAAATGGTTGTTAGCAAACTTGAACATTATTCCAAATATTAAATAATTTACTAAATTTCTGCTCCTACGAAAAATGGTTGTTAGCAAACTTGAACTTTATTCCAAAAATTCAATAATTTACGATATTTCGGCTACTACGACAAATAGTTGTTAGCAAACTTAAACTTTATTCCAAAAATTTAATAATTTACGATATTTCGGCTACTACGAAAAATGGTTGTTAGCAAACTTAAACTTTATTCCAAAAATTCAATAATTCACGAAATTTCTGCTACTACGAAAAATGGTTGTTAGCAAACTTAAACTTTATTCCGAAAATTCAATAATTTACGATATTTCGGCTACTACAAAAAATGGTTGTTAGCAAACTTGAACATTATTCCAAATATTAAATAATTTACTAAATTTCTGCTCCTACGAAAAATGGTTGTTAGCAAACATGAACATTATTCTAAATATTAAATAATTTACGAAATTTCGGCTACTACGAAAAATGGTTGTTAGCAAACTTGAACATTATTCCAAAAATTCAATAATTTACGAAATTCCTGCTACTACGAAAAATGGTTGTTAGCAAACTTGAACATTATTCCAAATATTAAATAATTTACTAAATTTCTGCTCCTACGAAAAATGGTTGTTAGCAAACTTAAACATTATTCTAAAAATTGAATATTTTACGAAATTTCTGCTTCTACGAAAAATGGTTGTTAGCAAACTTAAACTTTATTCCAAAAATTCAATAATTCACGAAATTTCTGCTACTACGAAAAATGGTTGTTAGCAAACTTAAACATTATTCCAAAAATTGAATATTTTACGAAATTTATGCTTCTACGAAAAATGGTTGTTAGCAAACTTAAACATTACTCCAAAAATTAAATATTTTACGAAATTTCTGCTACTACGAAAAATGGTTGTTAGCAAACATAAACATTATTCCAAAAATTAAATAATTTACGAAATTTCTGCTAACTATAAAAATAAAATAAAATAAATAAAAATTTAATGAAATAAAATAAAATAAAATAAAATACCATAAAATAAAATAACATAAAATAAAATTAAAATTAATACTATGCAACAAAAATCTCACGTTGCTGGGCAACGGGCTTACAGCTAGTTTAATATAAATACCGACCAATGTAATATAAATTCAGACAAATGTGATAAAAATTATGACCGAAACTGTATTAAAATTCATACCGGAAAAATACGAGCCTTTTTTAACAGATACGCGATAAACTCAGGTAATTTTTGCTAGTTTCCGTCATGTCACAGTGGTCAACGTCGTTGGCTTCCATTCCTGACCTCACGTGTTCGAATACAAGTACGACTTCTGTTTGAAGGCATGGAAGTTTGTTGTATCTTAAAATTCCCCCTACCATTCCGATCCTTAAATAGAATGATAAGTCAACTACTAGACCTGTCCTGTTTTGTTAGTTAAATTAGTTTGTCATAATTTACAATAAAAAATCTTTTAAATGTTTTTTTGCTTTTTAATTATTTATCATGTTTACGTTATACAGCACTTCATGCGCTCCTAAATCAAATTTATTATGTTTTGAAAATTTGATGTCTATATAACACACTTTTTCTTCATTTAAGAGTTTTTTTTTTGTTGAAAGTTTGATTAACACGCTTAAGTTAAGATATCAATATCATTAAAAAACAATAAAAAAAGCTTTTGAAAAAATTACACATTTTTTAATCTGATCAGGACCGGTTTCGCTTATGACGACAATTTTCAACGTTCATTGGCCCTAAATTAATAAATATTTTTATCCGTTAAAAATGATGATTTTGAGCGAAACCGGTACTGATTCTAATATAGATGTGGAATTTGTATTGTTAAGTATTCACAGGGAACACCTTTAAGGTGATATAAATATCAATCAAATGTGTTGGGTAAGTTTTTTTTATGAAGAGTAGAAACGCAATTTGCACTGTATTAAATTAAATTTCGAATAGATTATCAAAACGTTATCATTCTAAAATTGGAAAGTAAATATTGCCAACAGACTCGACGGTACAGAAATCAATATTTTTCGCACATGTCTCTGTGTTAGTCTCGAAAGGGTTAAGCATTCTTGTAAACAATGGGTTGGACGCATAGAACATTGAACGTACCCTGGGACATGCATGCATGATGGATGGCTCAGAGTTTAAGGGTTACTTGCTTACTAGACGCTAGTACACGCAGATAAGAGACCAGAGTAAACATCCGCAGGGCTTCATCTCTTCGGACCGCGGGACGAGGATATTTTCGTAAAGCCGTGTAAGACGGATTGATGTTATTTATGAATGATTTCCATATTTGTAAGGAAAGACTTTAACAAAATAATTTACAAGAGTTATAAAATTCGCTTATAAGTTGTCAATTTTTCGTGAAAATATTTTGTATTTATGTAAACATATCGACTGTGGAATGGAAAAAGGAAGTAAACCACAGTTTTTTCGATAATCACAATATATCAAACATGATACAAGTTCTATCAAAAGGATGCAAGCTGCAAATACCGAATTAGTGTCTAAATTAAGCTTTCAAGTTTGAAAAAGATGACCTTGTAAAAAACTAAAAAAAAGACTGAAAAGTTTTTCCAAGAAAAAATATTTAATTAACATTATTTGAAAAATCCCATATTGCTTATTGTTTTTCGGAAAAAATAACGCCATAGTAAATATTTTTTTTGTAATGTAATTAATAATAAATATCAGTTTAATTTTATCCTAATTAATGTTTTAAGAAATAAACCCAGATAGTTAATCATTCTTTGAAACACTAGAATCACATTTAATAAGTATAATATTGTAATTATAATTAGGATGTTAGAGTGAATAACTTGATGTATTGTGTATTTCTTCAGAGCCAGTATATATAGGTGAGCAAAATATAAGTTTAAAGATAGTTCTGACGATGGCGAAAGCCGAAATATCAACGCATAAAAATTATTAAAAACTGTAGAACTAAAATACTTTGATATTTTTAATCTGTTAATTAATATTAGATAATGTCAATTAAACACCAGTTTAGAAGTCTCCGCGCATTTCAAGGTAGTGTATAATTCATAATTTGTATACGGCCAAAAATCATCAAAACACGTTTTTTGCGCCTCTTGTAAAATTTGCTATGTGTGGGTTACGTCCTTTTTTTCCACAGTTGATACGAATAACAATCCTTTGTCTCTTCGTTTAAAAAGTTGAACAACTGGTTAACAAGTAGTTATCGTAGAAAAACTTCTGTTGACGTACCTCCATTAGGAAGCTATTTTATACACTTGCAGAGCGGACATGGATAAAAAAAACACACATACTTTTCTGTATTAATTCTCCAATTTATGAAATAATCAGTACCGTTTTCACTAGTTGTCAGCGATTTCAATCGATTTGAAATTAATATATAATCTAATATATCAACTAACAAACTGCAATAGATTTTCTTTTTACGCGTATGCAAAAAGATCTTTTCAGACTACTTTTTTGTCGTAGCTTGTGTATATTTGTGTTTGAAGACATATGTAGTTAGTTGTCTGTGATGAAAATTTTTAAACGGAGAAGAGTAACCAACTACTATTCTTTTTAAAGCACTTAGCTCTATCATTTCTCTCATTAAAAAAATAGTTTCGAATGACTAACTTACAATCATTTCTCTAAAACCAAACGAATTAAAGATTTTTCTTTAGCAGTCAGTATATTTCAGCTGAAATATTATTGAATCCATTTAAAATATATATTTATCAGTTTGTATGACAGAACTTCTTTTCTATTTTTATAAATGCTTATTCATATCATCGCATTGAGTACTAAAGTTTATTGTTAACATGTTTACAAACAATACGTGTATGGTGGTTAAGTTTTAGTTGTATTCGGTCGTGGAAGTGATACGTAAATTTATTATCACATTAAAATAAACTCGGATTGTAAGTACCAGAATTCGACACAGCAAAAATATTTGCGATTCTCGGGTTGTTTCTAAGCATCATCTTTTGTTGTGATATATTATATTAAAGAAATATTTGACAGTAAGTCTTATAATCTGTATATATTTGCAAAAAACATAAACATTGTAAAAAATATATATTTTCTTCCAAGGAAATGCAATTATTAAAAATAATAATAAAGAAAATTGGAGAAAATATCTTTTGTATTATTAGTGCTCAATTTTAAATATTCAATAATTTGGATACATCACAATTTATCAGCATCGTCTTGAGAATAATCTAAAATATTCGGCGGTAACTTTGTAGACGTTCATTTTAGTATAAAATATAAAATAACATAGTAATATTATTCCACGTATTGTAAGTCTGTTTGAGTAAGTCTGAAAAGTAAGTTTGTTTGAGGATACCTCTGAAAGAGGCGAAACGCGTGTTACAGTTTGTAGCACAATACATGGAATAATCTAAGTTATTTTATATTTTATATCATCTTGAGAAGTACAAAATACATCATGATTTTCATTGTAAAAATACATATTCAACCATTAAAATGGTTTAAAATTGATCCTGACAATAATGATTACGAAAATAGCTTTTATTGTAAATCATTAACTTTTTATTTATATTATTGTATATGCATTACTTTGCATTATTTATTAAAACACTTATTTGAATACGGAGTTATTTCCAGACTCGAAATAAAATATGCACATTTAATCTTCGGCCGAAACAAAACTCCAAAGCTTTATAAAACAAACACAAATAATACATTCAATCAAAAACAAATATGGTAAGCCTTTAATAAACATTATTTGTTGATTACCAAACACACAATAGCTTTTACCGCAAATTAATTTCTGAAAGCATTTTTGACTCGACGAGGAAACCACCCCCATTCATCCCTCCTGGCAGTACCTGATTTCGACCGAAGCATTCTTAATTATTCACATCAACTAACTAGAAAGACGTGTTCTATCTAAATTGAGTGTTGCCAGTTCAGAATATTTAATCGATCGTAATGATTACAACCTCTAGGGATCTCGTGACAGTCTCATAGCATGGATGACATGATTGAGTAAACACGGTACGACGTTTTGGCCATTTTGAATCCATAAAGTATTCTCTCCAAACTATTAAAAATTCAAGAAAAACTTTACTCTATGCTTTGCTATTTTCATGAACTTTACTAACATTCGTTGTGCAAACTGAAGATTCATTATTATTAAGTTGGCAAATTTATACGAAAAACGCATTTAGATACAGATATTTTTATAGATTGATAAATACTACGAAAACTACCTTACAGGAAAATAAAAAGTTAATATCAATCTATATTGTTTTTTTTATTTTGTTAATATTTATTAAACATTTCAATAATTAATAATGCGCTTAGGTTTAGATGCATTTTTTTATTGAAAAAAAATCACTCATTAATCTCGCCGCTGGCAACTTGTTATTTTTTTTATATATAAATTTTATTTGAATATAATAATAAGATATGCTTTACTCAACTGGGATTTTTCGAAAATCCTATTAAGCTGGGTTATATTAATTACACTAATGTTTGTAAATAAGTTACTTAAAAAATTGTCAAAATTATAGTCGCTGTAGACCAGTGTTCTCTCTAAGCTGTGCGCGTGTGTGCGCCTACAACTCGTCGAGCTTGCATATATACATTACGAAGGAGCGCACAAAAGTTAAATCAGCTATACTGACTACCACAAGAATAAATTAATTGACATTAAATAGTGTTGTTAATTATTGTCATTATTAAAAATAAACTTTTTCGTTTATTAGGTCTAAATATCGTTATGTGGCGCACAAATCTTTTTATTTCTTGTCAAAGTTGCAAAGCCAATGTCTTTTGCGCACATAACCTTGCGAAAATTAGAGGTAAAATTGCTGTAGACCACTACACTCAGCATTGAATAACCAATATGTTACAGTTAGATTAAAAAAATATAAGTATAAAGATGATGAGATCATTTTATGATAACCATATAATCTACTGTAGAAAATATAGTTTATGGCAGCATCTCTATTTTAATTTCATATACTGTCCTTATAGAATTATTTCGAAAATTGTATTAAGGTAAGTTTTATCGATTACCCGAATGTTTATAAATTATTCACTTAACAATTTGTCTTAATGCAAAACGTACTATTTCCGAAACTCAGGCTTTTCACTTTTAGGGTGTTCACTGTCAATACTTGGTGGAAAGGCATTATATTAATAAAAACACAATAATCCTTTGTACTTCATTCCACTTTATTTAATATGTCAGGACCGGTTTCGCTCATTGCGAGCATTGTCAACTGATAAGAAATATAATTTAACAATGCTATTTATACAAAATTGAAAAGTTATACACAACAATTGGCATTGAAAAGAAATTGCCAATTACATTAAAGTGATTCTAAAATAACACAAAATTAAAATGTTCAACACATCTAACATATAATTAAAAAGTCATCCCAGATTAATAAATTCAGAATGCGATTGAAAGTAATTACAAACATTGAACATTTGAACATTTTAATTTTGTGTTAAGGTAATTGGCAATTTCTTTTCAATGCCAATTGTTGTGTATAACTTTTCAATTTTGTATAAATAGCATTGTTAAATTATATTTCTTATCAGTTCACAATGCTCGCAATGAGCGAAACCGGTCCTGACATATTAAATAAAGTGGAATGAAGTACAAAGGATTATTGTGTTTTTATTAATATCAAGCTTTTCAGTCGAGTCAAATGTAATACTATAACGAATAGCACAAAAAAATAACATTTGCATAAAAATATGATTTCCAATTTGAAAACGAAAGTCTTGTAGACATTTTATATTAAAACTAATAGGATCAGTCGATTCCTTAGGCTTAAAATAACCTATCTGCATACCTAACTCAATATCGCTCATTTTGCAAACAGTTTGACCATTGTACTCACACTTAAAATTGAATCGTTCAAACTATGTACATTCTCACAGATTTTGTCACTAACAACGGCTTTTAATTACAGGATAGGACTGGGGTAACGAAATGTCACTCTGGTACATAGTTTATATTTCGATTTGGTAACAACAACATTTATCTTTTCACGCAACTATAAACTCTTGAAAAATACGTATCAATTTATTTTCCATGGCCCATTTCTCCATTAGTCTCTGAACAAACCATTCTCGACAAGTGAAACAAACTTTTGGCGCGTGAGCTTTCTAGTCTCAACACCCGGGAGGCCGCCCACTTGAAGTCGGTTAGATATTAAATTCGAATCATTTCACGCATGGATAGAGATCACGAGGAATTAAACTTTACACATACTAATGGAAATTTGTATACAATGGGGAAAATTGTGTCGCAGTTAATTTATTATGGTAAGCGTTTTGGTCTAGCGAAATTTGAGGTCAATTGTGAAGCTCTTAACTAAGCATAAACTATATTTTATAGTTTTACTAATATTTCATGCGAATAACCTCGACATATTGTTTACAGTTTGAAACTTATTTGGCCTCGTTACAATCTCTTATCTGTATCTGCGTCTGTACATACATATATGTCGCAGACAAACCGATTAATAATCCTGAAATTCTCATGACCATTAATTTATATGCTCCCAATTTATTCTTAAGTGAGCGAAACTATGGCCAAAAACTTGTATTTCTTCAAAATTATTCCTCGCTTAGGAGGTATGAGTCACCAGTTCCATGAGTCGTTCGACCGATCAACTCATTGCCCAGAGAAGTGGTCATTTTTAGTGACAGTATTTGTCATCTGTTTGTTAAGTTTTACTAATTTATTTCTTGATTTTGTATGTTCATTTTGATGTATTATGTAGTTTTATTTTATATTTTGTCTCATTAAATTTGTCAAGAGCATGGCGAATAATTAATAAATAAAAAGATTACAATATTTGATTCACTCAAAATAGAATAACTCCTCAAAATTTTTACAGGATTATGCCTCCAATATGGAGCATATTTCCTCCTTATGGAGGTTTCTCAACAGGATTTTTTCTACTATAGGTGTTGTTACTCAATCACTCAACCTCTCTTTTTCAAAGAGAGTAGTATGAATAGAAAGAACAAGGCAGAACAGGATTAGCTTATCACTCTCGCTTCACCCTGCTATTTCAGGATTGGAATGGTGGGAGGAATTTATTAGACACCACAAACATGCATGCCTTTGAAAATATGCTGTTCGTACTGGGATTCGAAACCAATGACTTTGACCACTGTGCCATAGACCCGACCTACAGAAATTACTTTCGTAAAAATCTAATGATGTCCGACGATGATTTTAGAATTTAAAAAAATGTCATTCACCTTCTACAAATGCTAAAAATATTACATTTACTCGAGAAATACGGAATTTTACCATTTTTTTATATATCAAGACTAACTGCCATGTAGCTATTACTAAAATAATTACTTGTTTTTCTGTGCGTTGGGTATATGAGATGTCATTTAAAAGTTTGTCAACACAGTGTTCATCAATAAGCTTTGTTAATTATTTTTGCAATTAACGTCAACGATCATACGTATATATATTGTAATGTTTGTGTGACATCCTTATTCTTTTTTGAATTACATGTGTATTTTGTTATACGCCAGTAGTTTTATAGTTATAATTTTTATTTTGGATCGTAATTCCATAAAATAATAATATCCCAACAATGATCAGTTAAAACGTATGTATTTAATTTATAGGTTGGCTCAATACAAAAAACTTACAAATTTTTAACATTGCTCAACTGTCATTATAAATTGATAGATTATATGTTGCTAATTGCTCATCTATCATTTTGATAGTGTTATTCATATTCCGGTACCCATTTAAGTAATATGGATTCTACGCAAAATTTTGTATAATATATGTTGTTGATCAACAAATTTACAACTCTTTTTTGTACGGTTTTTAAGACTGAAATATTACGGTCCACTTATATCAACCTTTACTATATTTTTTGTTTTAACACGATTCCTAGATACAAAAATTATAGAACCGCATAATAACAAAAAAATCAGCAACAAACAAAAGGCTTCATTAATTAGATCATAGCAAATTAGACATGTCAGAAATTTTTAGCCATGAAAGCGATCTATGTCCAGTCTCTCGTAAAAGTCTTCGTATATAATCAAGTAGCGATGAAAATTACTATTTTTTCCTAATTAAAATACACACTGTGAATAATATTGTAACATATTCTAGTTAATTATAGGGTCTTCATAATTATCTTTTTTACATATTTTTTTATACTGTATTGTTGGTATTTTTTCAAATAACACCAGATTCAGAGAAACAGTCTTCCTTGTTTTATAAATTCTAGTTATTTTGTACACGTTTTTTTGGGGCACGTATCTACCGTGTAAAAAAGAGTCGAGTGTATGCTGTGTTTAATTTTGAGCGTGGACGATAGTTTTTTGTCATTATTTTATATTTAGTGTAACAATATATTTTTTTTTAATTCTGTGATTGAAAGCGAAGTTTACATAAGTCGAAAAGTGGTTGTGCTTATAACAGGGCGTAGCATAAATAAAGTTTTCGATGGCCTTTCTTCTAATTGTGATCTGAATGAGTTAGAGAGTTATAGTTCGTCCTGTTGAAGCCCCACCATTCGTTCTATCTTTTGTTAAGCTGGTCACGTAAATTGAGCTGTGTATTTAAGCTGCGCGGTTTATCTTTTAACTCTTTTTACATGGCAAATCCCGCTCGAAGTGCGTTCACTTTTATTTTTCTTTTTGCAAAGTTCTCGGCGAAATTTTCGCGAGTAGGAACATCTCGAAAGCTTTTTGTTTGATGTTCGTGGAGAAGCTTTCCATCATTGTTGAGGACCTAGAAACGTACGTATAGAGAAACGGTAACACATATCGTAGCAGACAAAAAAGAGGTTTCCGCAAATTCACACAACAGTGAGTTAACGAAGCGAAATAACGTTAAAAGAAAATTTCTAAACAATTAAAAACTTTTTGCATTCAGTTGATTAAACGAATGACCTGTTATTTTACTGAAATACTGAGTGATAATAACAAATCTAAATGAACACGATAAGCGTATTTTAGTTACACGAATGCATGTTTATATAATACTTAGAAAATATAATATCTTCTACATATCCATAAAATTTTTCCAGTCTATCAAATCTTTACACACAATTTTTAAAAATTCTATTTGGAGTCTGTGCAAGTTAACCCTTCTTCTACAATTCTTAAATATACTTTCAATAGTCCAGTTTTTTTTAAATATACGTCCCAAGTTTTTATCATCAATCAAATGGCTTTAAGTGTTAAAATGTGTTTTTTAATTTGGTTTTTTGAGGGCCAGAAACATATCAAAAGTGTTGTTAGCACCGTAAGAAAAGTGTTAGTGATACATTTTTAATTTTATTTTGCAAAAAAACATTGACCCTTGGCTAAAATCATTTAATGTTTAAACCAATTGAAAGCTTCAAAAAATGATCAGTTGACAAACTAGCTAATAGAATAGTCTGATTTTTTTCTCATCCATTTCTACATATCGATAAGCATAACAGATCAGTCACTATGTAGTAATAAGACGTTTACTATTTTTGTAGACTTAGAAGAATGCTTTGGCGCCACTTTTGCCCCTAGCGATTTGAATACACATTTTGTTAAAGGACTTGAATTTATTCGTTTTTTTCGAGTCTAACTCTAGCTAAAACAACCAAACTCCACGACTCCGGCTCCACAGCAATGCTAGAAATACAACCAGTTGAATAACAAAGATTTTAGCTATAATAGTATATCAAAGTTTATTTTCTACAAAAAAACCGTTGAATCAATCGAAAAAAGATCGAGTAATTTAAATGTAGATACTTAAGGTAACAAGACGTTAAAAAAGTATCTATGATTTATTACAGAAAAGTTTTTATCTGCTATGAATGCTTTTTGATTTTTTTAATTGCTATTCTAGTGTAATGTTTTATCTAAACGTTGCTTAATAGTCAAATATTATATATATATTTACCGATAAGACCAGTGATATCTAAAAAAATAATAACTAGACTGTCAATGAAACGAGTAACGGCACATTGAAAATTAGTGTAGCCTTAAAATGAGTTTGTCAGATTTGGTTGTCTGGCTGTTGACGCAGAGACCGCAAGCGTCACTTACAAATTCCGCGCACATTTCCAGGGGTCATTTAGTTGGGACGACAGACCCTGTCGTAGAGACGTAGCGACGTAGCAGGGCAGTCCAGTTAAGGTGGACGAGGGTAGGCCCGTATTATTGTGGTTTGCTTGGACAGCCATGTGCTGGGATCAGGGTGAACTGTAGAATTAATCGCAGCGATTTTGTGATCAAGGCGGCTGACGGCGGGGCAGTGAACCGAGGTACTTATTAAGAAGTAAATAATGTTAATAAGGGTTAAGTTTAAGTATTCAACGTTTGACGGGTGTCGTTGGAAATACATATAGTGTCAGCTGTATAACAATTTCAATGTTATAGAACGTAAATCTCTTCGCTGTGAAATTACATTGTTACAAAATATTTAGTAAGTTATAGGCTATTTTTTGACCTACATAAAAATAATATAAATAATAGAATAAATATTATAAACAATTAAACACTAAACAAGGCTTCAAGATTTTAGCTAACCACATTTATTAAGCAAAGTATTGTCAATTGAATTTTCTAAAATATTCTAAATTAAAAAAAAAAACAGTTTATGGTTAGTTATTCGAAACGCGTTTTTAATATTATTTGCTTTATTTTAACTGAAACTTTAATCCTTTATGTAATGATTTTTGAATGTACAGAATGACACGAACACCAGACTAATTTTATAGAAACGAAACAATATTTACTATTCCACGGAAAATTTTTATTTTCCAAAAAAAACAAAGCTATACCATGGTTACCCTCAAATGGTTCACAAATGTAATGTTAGTATTCAATAAATAATAATAAAAAAAAATCTTGAAAATGTGTGATATTTGAAACAAAGTCTTTGTTTAAATTTGGGTCAGTAGTCCGCTTAAAATACGTTTAATTTGAGTGAGAATATAGTGAGAGCATGATAGGTTTTTCTAAGACTATGAATTTGTTTAGTACATACATACAATTTTAATTGAATACGAAAAACACTCTAAAAGTATTTCTATCTTATTACCAGACTTTAAAATACATTGAATAAGCATGGATATTTGTTAAATTTGTATGTCCTCTCAACGATCTAATAATGATACAAGTTATTCTAGAAATAAGAATTAAATATTTGAAAAAACTAACATCAAAACTAGAAATTAATCTTTATACCTTAGATATGCAATAAATTTTGGTGAAACGTAGAATTGAATTCGTTTTTTTTTTCATTTAATAGTTCGCATAAACCTATCTATACAAATATATATTTTAAGTGTGTACTCAATAATACGAAACGCTCTGTCAACAACTGGCGCAAATAAAAATATCGTGAAATGCGAAAAAGGTAGTGAGCACGTGAGGGCTTTAAAAGCATAAACCGATATGTCCACTTTGGGTAAAAATCTCAGTCATTATAAAATATGTGCTGTAATACGTAATATGTTTTGACATATAAATACATCTTGACAAACACAATTTTAAAACTTCTTCACTTCTCACGGAAAACGCACGTAAAAATCATTATGTTCGATGTCAAAATGTTTATTTCACTTATTTTGATTGTAATATTTAAAAAATAAAACTTTTTTTCATACTCATCTCACATTCATGACGAGTATTTTCAACCAAGCACTGAACTGATGAGATTGAAATTGCTCATCATAAGCGAAACCGGTCTTTATCATATGAAATAAATGTAGAATTACTACAAAAAATAGTTTTATTTTATTTAACCGTTTGAATACCGCACAAATAAATCATTAATATGTCCCAGAGATACTGTTTGTTTTTGAGAAAAATAATTTTGCCTAATATGCACTCGAATTCAATATTTTAAAAATCTTTATTGACTCAGTATAGATGATAGTACTCACTAGACATATTCATCAAAATATTGCTTATATTCTACTAGAATACCAAGTTTATGATTTTTCAAAAGTCTTGGACATCCGTGTTCGCTTGCATATATTCCGGACACCTGTGTCCGCTTGGTATTCAAATGGTTAATTTAATGCCTTTACACTAGGTATTGACAGTGAACACTGTTGCTTATTGTAAAAAGCTATAAAAATTAAATCGTTCTTGATTGGAAATACAACATGATGGAGAAAAAACTATCAATATAAGTAAAAAGTTAAGGTGAAACTCGATTTTTTTAATTAAAAAGTGGACATATCGGTTTTTGCTTTTAGACGTTCCATACCGCGTCACCGGTCTGAGTTGTAAAAAAATACTACCATATAAAAAATAAAATAAATTCTGCGGAGTTTTACGACTAAAAAATATGTGGTTTTGAAGTGAGCCACTGAATTGGCAAAATTTAATATTTTAAAATAAATTTATAAATAATGAAATATCTGTGATCGACATAAATGCGAATGGCCTGTTATTTTACGCATTGATTTTTAGTATAAAGGACGGTATGTTACGGGTTAAGCTATTTTTTTGATCGTTTTAACCGAACGAGGCAACCGATATAATCAATTTTTCATTTTGTATTTCAATATACAAAACTCTCACATCAAAGCATTATCAATAATGAAAAAAAAAATGGATTAATGAATTTTTTTTTTCAATATAAGTGTCGATAGTTTGAGTTTCAAACCAGCCATTTAAATGCATTAATAGATTAACCTTGCGTTAAAAGCAGAGCTAAAATTAGCTGCAAAAGTAACTGCTGAACTTCTACCAACCGACTCGCACCTTGGTAAACACCAAGCCCCAATTTTCAAACACTATTTTCTTCAAATTAACAAAAATATATCATTCACAAAACGGCCGCAAGCTTTTACTTTATTCATATTGGATCAAATATACTGTCATTCGATCTCGGAATTACGATAATTAAAAATTATTTAAGAACCAGCTCTCCAAACCAAAATTATTTTAGCAACTGGCTCGACAGAGCCGGTGCGAGCTCATAGTAGCATATCACTGGTTAAAAGTCTTTAAAAGTTTGAGGTGAATAATTATTTTATTTCAATTATATTGTCGCTTTACAAACACTTTGCAACAGAACATTCGTCGATTTCGTAGTTGGTACCGGTGGTTACTTCTAGAAGGTTTTCATCCATTTGTTTGAGCAGCTAAGAATTCGAACCCCCAAATGGGTTTTACTAAAATCACTTCTATAGAGTTCACCGTCAATACTTGGTGCTAAGATATTATATTAAGAAAAACACAATATTCCTTTGTACTTATGTCTACTTCTATTTATCAAGACACAACCGGTTTTGCTCGTGGCGAGCATTATCAACTGATGATAATACTCGTCATGAGCAAAACTGGTCTTGATCTTGATAAATAAAAGTGGAAATAATTACAAAGGAATATTGTGTTTTTTCTTAATTCGTACATTGATTTTAGTCAAAGTCATTCGTTTTTATTTTTAAAAAGGAACAAAAAATGAGAGAAAGCATTTAGTTTACTGCTTATCATTTTCTAATGTTGTCTTTCTTTGTATACACGGCATGTTATATGATTGACATTCATTCGATTCTCGATTGAATATCATCCGTTAAAAGAGGTTTATGTTATTCTTACTTGTGGCGTAATAAAGCTTAAAATATTCTGTTTTATTTGCAAAATCATAAAAAAGTAAATATTGATGAACCTAGATGCACAATACGATAGTTTTACTGAGTTAATATTTTAATATCATTCTGTCAAATTTTACTAGATCCATCTGTAGACACGTTTGACCTTAGTCCGTCGCTCCTTTGTCAACAAAAATGAAATTTCCAAAACGAATTTCGGAACGCAATTTGATTGTTCTCTAGTTGAAGTTGGCGCTAGAATTCATAAGCAACTAGGTACAAACAAGAAGTGGCCATACTAGGCGTCCCTAACGACGTACTACAGCCTCGACCCATATTCGTCCTCCTTATTCCTTATCTCGGCTTACTTAGGTCGGGCCTCTACAGTGACAGAGTCTTTATAATATATAATATAATATATGACTGAGTATTATATTATAATATCTGACAGGACTATTTTGCGACCTAGAAATGCGACGTGGAATGTATCTTACTGATAAATAATTCTAACAAATCTTTAAATTTAAGATTTCGACTGAAAGTGCTTGGTGGAATTTCAATATTAAATTTTAATCGTTCAAATTATGTACAGTCACACACATTTTGTCACTAACGACCCGGGTTTCGCCTTTCGGCATCTTCAGGCATTCAAGTGCACGGATGAACTTTAACTGACGCTTAGTAAATGAATGTTTCGTGTTAATTAATATAAGAAATAAATGTATCATTTTGGATATAAAAAAAATATGTATACATCAGAAAAACAGAAAGGACACTGAATACCAGATTATCAGAACACATGGCAGCCTTTAGATTGAAAAAAGACACGTCTACTTTTGCTAATCACTTAATTTCGGAAAGACACGTGTTCAATCAGGAACAAGGGATAACAATGTTGCACCCAAATACGGACGCTCATAAGCTCTTTTTCCAGGAAATTTTTGAAATAAATAGAGCACAATTGCATAGCCTTCCGATTTAGATTGAAATATTAAACCTACCGGGATCTCCACTTCTATACCCTATATAAATATAATCATAAAACCTTTTCCAACAAACAAATAAATATAATTCTTAAAACTACTCACTACTCAAATCTCCCATGGGCTTATCCTTTTCGCCAGCAATGGCTTTAAGCTCAATGATACATTTATTTATTATTTATTATATAAACACGAAACATTCATTTACCAAGCGTCAGTTCTTGTTCATACGTGCACTTGAACGCCTGAAGATGCCGAAAGGCGAAACCCGGGTCGTTAGTGACAAAATCTGTGTGAATGTACATAATTTGAACGATTCAAATTTAAATCTTTAAATGTTTTATAATATTTTTATTAAAAACTGCATTCTTTTGAGATAATATTGACAAAATGTGCTGTAGAAACTTGGAGAAATATGAAAACAAAGTTTACCTTTAATATTTCTCGATAAACAATTGCTTGCCAAGCATACCTGAGCTTTTATCATCGCTGTATTTAATTATAGTGTCCATAGTTTCGAATGCCAATACGGAAAATTTCATGAATTGATTGTTCGATTGAATTATGAATTTGTGTTAAGGGGCAAAATGTAGCCACTTAATCACTAGCCTTGTGTTGGCCGTAACTGTCTACTATTTACTTTCCGTAAAACATTGTTGGCATAAATTTCTGTATCATTTCCAGCTTGCCAAATTGTTTATTTCCCTTTTTTCTGATGATGAAGTGGTGTACGTAGTAGCAATCTTGAATATTTTTACTACTAGAAGAGTTGCAATGTAGTGCTAATCGATCCCTGAAGTATTGTTGAGTAGAGCTTGCTTAACCGATCAGGTAAGTCTAAGTTCAACTCCCAGAAAGATTCAATGTTAAATTTTAGATCTAAGACGAGAATGTTTGTAATGTCAATTCTCGTAGAGTTGATCTCAAGTGACTTTCCAAAAAACCTCATTGAGTTTATATCGTGTAATCTTTCAATTTAAAAATAATTTAGCGCATTAGCTTTAGCTGTTACGCTAAAAATATTTCGATTTTCTTACTTTTAAAATTACATTATAAAAATTAAATTCCTATTATTAATTCATTCGTATCTACTATTTATTATGGTTTCTTTTTACTTATATAAAATATCAATGAAGTGCTCCCGAGTGTCACATTATGCGATTATGGTATTACCATAATGAATTATATGTATTTAGTTTAATTAAAAAACGTGTAAAATATTATTATTTTTCTTCACAAAAAAAATATGCTACGAAAATTTACGAAAATGTAAAACAACAAATGACTGCCCCTGAGGTGTCTCATTCAAAAGCCTCATATACAGATCGCAACTTATTTTTCTCACCTCCAATACCTTTTTGTCCCATGATGGTTATCAGGTGCTTAGAAAACGAGGCTTTCAGCACAGATCCTTGAAAATGGTGAGAAAATTACAAGAATTACGGAAAGGGTTGATTCCATCTCTAACGCAGAATTTTCGCGAATATGACTAAGTATATTTGCTTTTAATCTTGTCTACTAATCCGTTTCGAGAAAATGTCTATACTTACAACCAAATAATATTGCTATGAGAATAATATATTATTGTATACAGTATATCAATTAAGATTCAATTTTTAAAATCAAATATTAGCTGATGGGCAATTCGTCAAATAAAATTATATTTGTTTTCATCACAAAATATATGATAGCGTGGTCTGAATGTTTGGTATGAAAATATAAACTCTACGGTAAATTATTGTTATCTATTACTGTCATGGAGCTATCTACATAAGAAATCATCGTCATTGATGATCAGAAGAGTAGAACTTTCTCAAAAATGTTTTTTTTTCCATTGCCGTTATCAAATGGACTTAGTTCTGCAAACAAGATCCAACTCACACATGTGCCACTCTGAGATAATTCAATATTTGTACAAATATTAATTTAATGAAATTGATTTAACAGATTGACATTATGTTTCCAAGACAGCGTTTAAATAATCGCGTATAATTGTTAAATACATCTTTTATCAAATATTAAATTATCTCAGAATGGCACATGTGTGGGTTGGATTTCGTTTGCAGAAATACGTTCAAATTACGTAGAATTATTGTTTGCTTTGCATATTTGCTCCTCTTATCGCCATAGTTATTGACAGAAAGAAATAACAATAAGATGATTTTTCTTTTTTTTATTATTTAACAATACACTACATATAAGAATAATACTAATGTTAACTGTTTGAAGAAGTGGGAAAACAAGCTCCGGTGTTATTATAATACAACTTATTATAATCCAAGTTCTGAAACAAAGATAAATCTATTTTTCACAAAACAGTAATTATTCTGAAGTATTAAATATTGTCGGGTCCTATCCCGCAGCGGTTAGCGTTATTGACTTCCGTGCCGGATCTCACGGGTTCAAGTCTCAGAACGAACGACATTTAATTGATCGATTTCTGTTCGAAAGCATGGGTGTTTGTGATATCTTAACTTCCCTCCCACCCTTCCCATCCTTCAATAACTGGGCGTAGCGAGAGTGATTAGTAAACCAGTAGTCCTGTCCAACCCTTTTTTTATAAAAGAGAGGTTAGGCGACTGATTAACAAAAAGTTTTCGTAGAGAAAAATCTGTTGTGATACCTTTATTAGGAAACCATATACTCCACACTGTGAGCGGACTTTTTATTGCTTCTTACCAATAATAAGCTAAATTTAGTATAGAGAAAAAACTTCTGTATACCAATTATAGGTAATCCCTATTTAATTCCTTTAAGAATATTTTTCAAATCATTTCTATGTTATTAGGTTTGGTAGAGCTTCTTTTTGTATTTTGAAAAGGTACAAAAAATAAAATGTCATCGTTCTCACACGTGTAGGGATTTGGGATGCTGGTTAGCTTGAAAATAAAAGTTTACGAATGAAGTAAATTCAAAAAAAAAATACGCGTTTTTCATAATGCTGGCAATTTTTCACTACATATATTACTTACCTTTAAGAATATTTTTACTATCATATACATGTGTGGAACAGCGTATACAAACATTTTTTTAGTTTTTTGTGACTTGAAATTACATTATTTTTTCACGGGCATGTATCTCGAAATTTATATGTAAAAAATGATACATCAGATAATATGTGAGAAATATTATTATATATCTCATCGCAACATCGTGTTATAAGTTTATATTAAAACATTCAATTTAGATTTTTTTTAAAGCCATGTCCGCTCCCAATGTGGAGCATATGTACTCCTAATGGAGTTTATTTCTACAGATTTTTTTTACAATAACTGCTTATTACTCAGTTGCTCAACCTCTCTTTTTCCATAGAGAGTAGGAATAGAAAGATAAGGCTAGGACAGGACTAGTGGTTAGCTAATCGCTCTCGATACGCCCTGTTCATATGATAGGATGGGTGGGAGGGGAAAATTTAACACATCACATACATCCGTGCCTCCGAACAGAAATTCATAAATCAATTGAAAAATCAAATTATAAAACTGTCCGTACTGGGATTCGAGCCCGTGACCTCCGTAGTCGAAGCCAACGACTTTGATCACTCGACTACACCGGCGGCAGAAATAAAAAAATAAAATATTGACCTGTGACCAAAATCATAAATATCTTTTTATGTTATATCCAGTGGTGTAGTGGGGCCAGGTCGGCGACCTGACATCTGAAAATGAGCCACCGCCGCCCTGCCACCTTTTTGATTTCTTCTTAATTTTCAATTGCATACAGTGGGTACAGTATTTTTTTTAAATATTTGCGGTTTTTTTAAATTAATTTTAATTGTTAAAACTTGTGGATTTTTAACTTCGGACGGATATAAAAAAATAGTTAAGAAATCGACGACCGACCTGGTACCTATTTATTTACCACTACACCACTGGTTATATCCGCCTCTGAACCCGGGAAATTGATGTTGGCAATCGTTTACGAATCTCCTGTCAACCCAAACGAATCTGTAGTTTAAAGGTTAAGCCTGTCATTCTGGTTTCCTGATGCAAGATGTTTTTCCACATTGAAGTGTCATATTAATACAGAAATTGAAACGTGTCAAATCACAAACTAAAATTGATAGAAGTTGTAATTATTCCAGGTCTCATTCTACACATTTAAAGAAACAAGAAAAAAAACTCTATTTTGTTTAATACATAGTCACCATTTGCGGTAAAAAATTTAAACTAGCAATAAGGTAGGCTTGAAGACAAGTCTCATAAGGTCAAGTTGATTTTTGACTATCCCACCACCAGCCGTTATGTGTGTGAAGCCGCTGTTTCACGGCTGCCTTCCATAACGAAATAGCGATCAAATTTTAATAGTTCAAATTATGTACATTCACACAAGTTTTGTCACTAACGACCCGGGTTTCGCCTTTCGGCATCTTTAGGCGTTCAAGTGCACGGATGAACTTGAAGTGGCAATGTTAGTTAGTCAAAAAACTTGGGTGAATGTACATAATTTGGATGATTCAAACACTATATTGAAATTCCACCAAGCACTTTCAGTCGAAATCTTTAATTATAGCAAAAGCGATAAAAATGAAAAAAAAAACGAATTCACTCTTCATAATATTGGCCCGATGCAAAGCTGCACGAGACTTATATTTTAATCATGCACCATTGTGATTAAAAAAGAGAATGTGACTTTAGTGTTGGTAACCATTTAGTTTAAGTGATATGAAGTATCCTGTTTATCCGTATACTGGGAATCAGCCGTATAAGACATGGCAAAAACCACCATTTCGATCAAAAATCGATAAATCCATTCTAAAAAATTCTGTTCGTACGGGGGGTCGATCTGTGAGATCCGTGACGGAAGCCAACGACGTTGACCACTACGCCACGACCCTTTATCATTTTAAAACTTAATATAATTTAGAACTTCAACTGCAGGTGCTTGATGGAAATTTAATGTCAAATTTGAATTGTTTTTATTCTGTACACTTCCTTCCATTCATTCACTTTTATGTTTGTATATCTCACGCGGCTGAGAGACTAGAAAAATACTTCTCTGCCGATGGGGCTCGTTTAGGGACCTCAGTGGTTTCGTCATTATTGGCCTTATTCTTTTGAATTTCAAAAAAAAAAAATAGTCTAAGAGCTTTAAAATATCTCTCTGCATCATTCCTCATAAATTTTTTTAAATAAAAATCCGCGTTTTTTTTAATAAATAATCATATTTTAAGTTGCGCGTAAAAAAGACGTCATCCCAGCACACATATGAAATTGCAACTGACGAGCTTAGCCCAGCTATCTTACGAACGATCGCTTATCGCCTCATCGCGTTATCGCGTATTTATATAAACTACAAAGGTCCAAAAAACTATGATATAAGAATACCTTAACTATAAACATTGTATCACCCATATTAAAATAGATATTTAATAAAATGTGGGTATTGGGGTCGCATTTCTTGAGCTTAAAACCGGAAAAGATATAGACGATGCAAACCGTTTGCTGCCCGTCAGTTCAAGTGCATTTGTGCACTTGATAAAACCAGAAGATGCCGAAAGGCGAAACCCTGGTAGTTATCGACGAAATTTATGGAAGTGTACAGAATAAAAATAATTCAAATTTAAATATAAAATAATTTGAAAACATCTATTTAAATATAAGAAAAAAGTTGTATTTGCTTATACAAATATGCTGTGTTAAAAAAAGACATGAACAAATTTCAAACAAAATCCTCATCTCTAGTTTCGTAAAAATGTAACTCGTTTGTTTTATTTAAAATACCTCATTATTATAAATTGCAGCGGCAGATTTTCCCGTGTAACGAGGCCGCCATTGTGACGAAGCCTGTCGCAATAATACGAGCACTAATCCCGGTTTAAAGGTTATTCCCTTGAGCCGTCATAATGCAGCGGGCCCATTCCGGGCGGCTGCCTCTCGCCGGCTCGCACAACCGACGACGTTGGAATGCGCTGCTTTGTGATTTGAAATTAGATACCGAATTTGCATAATTACAGCAAACATTTTAGACGTTCCTTTGAGTATATATTTTTTTAAGTTGCAATATTTAAAAAGTCGAAAGTGATTACTCAAAAGACCAATTTTTTAAGACTTATACAATATTTTATAAAAATAAAATATCAACGAACGATAATATAAGTCAGTGGTTCTTAACGTTTTTCATGCCATAGACTCAGTGGCGGCCGGTCAATGTAGCATTGGATCAATGCATGCAATTGTATATGCAGGGGCGGTTATATTTCATGAAATAATATTCAAACACAACATTTATATCATTCGCTCATTTTAAATTCTTCATGTACTTATTGTCTTAAATGAAATAAAATAAAATGTTCTAAAATATTTTTTATAGACAATAAATACATGAATAATTTAAAATCAGTGAATGGTATAAATTTTAACAGGTTGAAAATATTACAGTAAATATTTTAGTTCTACAGTTTTTAATATTTTTTATGCGTTGATAGCTATTTCGGCTTTCGCCATTGTCAGAACTATGTTTAAATTTATATTTTGCTCAGCTATATATACTGGCTCTGAAGAGATACACAACGCATCAAGACAACATAACAAAATAAATATTTGTTATCACAACCATCCGTGCATAAAATATTTTATTTTAATTCAAAAATAAAATATTGTAGCCGAACTGAGTTCTATGAGGAGCTACACTAGCAATAGGACCAGGACTTAATTAGCTCAGCACGATCATTATAAACGACTTTTTGATCATAATAAATAATAAAGTAATTTGTACTAAAGAGTTATATTTTTATATAATACCTTTCCACCAAGAATTGACCATAAACAGGACATCTTTGAAAATGCTCGTGATGAGAGAAACCGCTGCCGATCATATTATTATTGAATAAACATTGAATTATTACAAATGCATTTTTTTTCAACATCATGCTTTTCCACCAAGTATCGACAGTAAACACATTAAAACAGTGAAAATGAATTTGACCAATTGAACGATTATATGTATAAAAAATATAAACAAATAATACTTACTAATCAAATTTGAATTGTTTGAATTTTGTACTTTTCCATGAGGTTTGTCGCTAACGACCCGGGTTTTGCCTTTCGGCATCTTCAGGCATTCCAAGTGAACGGATGTACTTGAACTGACGCGTAGTAAACAGTTTGTATCGTTTATAAACAAAAATATAAGTAGTTCACTAACTTAAAAGGCTATTAAAATGTAAATTAGCGAAAATTGAATGTATACAATTTTCAATGGATTAAGTGGGTTTGTTAAAATTGTGGGGATTTTTTGAAAATATTAATGACCAGATAATAACATAGGAATGTTTAAAATAAATCTAGGGTTTTATCCGACCTATTATTAATGAGTTGATTTGTTTTTAAGCCTTTGAATTAATATTTAATGATAGCAAGTGCTTGAATTATTAATAAAATGACAATTATTTAAAAGGGGTACAACAATGGAGAATTTGGTAGATAGTATTGCTCGTTTAAAAATTGAACGTTCAACTGTTTACTACGCGTCAGTTCAAGTACATCCGTGCACTTGGAATTCCTGAAGATGCCGAAAGGCGAAACCCGGGTCGTTAGCGACAAAACTCATGGAAACGTACAAAATTTAAACAATTCAAATTTGATATTGAAATTCCATCAAGCACCCTCAGTCGAAATACTTAATTATTCTTACTAATATTAAAAATTATACTTCTACCTATTTTTTTTTCTTCCAAAATACCACTAGGCTCACTTTACCTCTCAGGGGTTTAATTGATGAATCTGTGTTTTACTGCAAGATTTTCGTTCCTGATTTTTCTTAAATAAATAGCGTCGATTTACGTTTTGTTTATCAAGGAAGAAAGAACTATCTCTTCAAGGAATACGAAAAAGTCACCTAATTATACTGTATATTCAATGAGATCTTAACGGCCATCTTTTTCAGTCAGCTTTTCCAGATAAATCCATTAATCTTCTCTCCCGGTTAATGCACTTTTAAATCAGTTGCCAGGAGAAAAAAAAACTTTTCCCCAATTTTTATTCACCCCTACGCGAATCGAATTTCTTGCGATGCAACGACTTTCCCCACATTAATTTGCATCACGTACGAGTCGGGAAAAACCTTCCGAGCGTGCGACTAGAATCTCAAATGAAAATGTTGCCAGTAATAACATAGCAAGAGCATTTTGTACCTCCATTATGCTTCCTAACTACGCTCTAATTGTACGGGAAATAAATTTTCCTAATTTGTTCCCATCACATGGAGACAACCTGAGGACGATCATCCGTTTTAAGCTTACGTCAACTTAAAAATGAATTTACACAAACTTCTCCACCGAATACAGGGAAAACAATATTCAACAATCACTCAAAACATAATTATATATCAACAATTGTGTAATCATATATATTTACTTAACATCGTTTAGCTCTTGCTTTGTTTCGTCTTGTTTAATACTAGTAACAATGATTTCGAAATTTATACTGCAATTATCTCAGTTGTAGCAAGTGTGTACACAAATTATATTCAAGGATTTTGAGCAACAGAAAACATTTATCGAGAAATAAAATAACATTCAATAAGTCTATGTCCGTGATATGTTTTAACTCAATGATTTGATAGGCAGTAAATTCTGATCGAGAATTGCATTGTTCATAATAAATTTATTCCTTTTAGGGTGTTCACTGTAAATACTTGGTGGAAAGGCATTATATTAATAAAAACACAATAATCCTTTGTACTTCATTCCACTTTATTTAATATGTCAGGACCGGTTTCGCTCATTGCGAGCATTGTCAACTGATAATAAATATAATTTAACAATGCTATTTATACAAAATTGAAAAGTTATACACAACAATTGGCATTGAAAAGAAATTGCCAATTACATTAAAGTGATTCTAGAATAACACAAAATTAAAATGTTCAACACATCTAACATAAATTCTTTTGCGCTTTGCGTTGGCAATTCCTTTTCAATGCCAATTGTTGTGTATAACTTTTCAATTTTGTATAAATAGCATTGTTAAATTATATTTCTTATCAGTTGACAATGCTCGCAATGAGCGAAACCGGTCCTGACATATAAAATAAAGTGGAATGAAGTACAAAGGATTATTGTGTTTTTATTGATAAATTTATTCATATTACAGAGATCGAAGTACAGGGGTCAAATTTGTTGGCCTCCGCGACGAATCTCCCAATACTAACAGCATTTCTTCAATCGTTTTCCCTTCCAATCCATGTATGTTGGTGTGGCTGAAAATTCTCTCTCGCCCTTCTAATCCTAAAATAACGAAGCGTAGAAAGAGAAAAACCAGTAGCGATTAATCCTGTCCTTATCATATCCTTCCTATCCGTAGAGTAACTTAGTAACAAACAGTTCTCGTAGAAAAAAAAAGCTCGCCGAGATGCTTATATAACTCTTACTTTCTGGATGATTTATGTGTTACAAAGCGTGTAATATATTTTACAATTATTATCTGTTAATTAGTTAAGAGCGATTTTAGTTAGTTTTTTTTCCAATTAACAAGGAATGCGTTATCAAAACTTCGTATTTTTTTGTAAATAATAAATGCTAGTAATCTTCTTATTGGGTGTGTTGATTTAAATAAAATATTTTCTTCAATATATCCTGTAACAATAGGTTCAGAATAAAATGATAATATTTACTAATGCAATATATATCTCCCCTGAAAAAGAAATTCCAAGCATCTCTCTTTCCGTGTTAGTGACCAGCATGCGTAAGAAGGGCAATGACGTTTGGTTTTTATTGATATCACATTAGACAAGATCATACGCAGTTTGTAGTTTCGTCACAACCTCACAACGACTCGACTCGAGGGGTGGACGAGGTGATTTTTTTTCCATGATAGAGGTTGTATGTTTGCCGGGACGAGTCACTTTCGATGTAAACGTGAGTTTTTATTCTGAAAAATATCATTACGTCGGGATAATATCGACGTATAAAAGTCAAAGAAAGTAGGTTACTCGTGTGTCATAAACGGATATTCAGGTTGCTGCATTATACAAACGGGTTGTGATTTCAGCACTGTTGTGTTACAAAGCATTCTAAATTCTCGTCATATATAAGAAACTGGGAAATTGTCAAACAATACTGGATTATTCAAAAAGATAAAGTAAATATTTGAAAGTGAAAAAATTAACATAGATTCAACAATCCATTTCATTATTTTTTTAACTATGATAATCTTATGCACACCATCCTTTTTTAGGCGATACATTGGTTCCAGAAACTGACGCGTTAAAAACCCTCATTTTCATATAATTTGATAAATTGGTTCCAAAAATCAAAATATCGTGTAAAAAAGTATCAAAAATGTACGAAATTTTTGTTTTGCTCATTACATATTAACCATACATGTCTTTATTAATACTTAAATACAATGAGAAACAGATACATAGCTATACATGCATAATTGTATTAACTTTTTTACATATCTATGCGTAAAAAAAAAGACTGGGTGAAAAAATGGGGAAAATGTTTGATTTCATTCAATTTTCAATATACAATTGAAAGAACATAACCTTAAATTTGTATGAGTACCTTTTATCATATAGCGTAGTATTCCTATAGCGTAGTCTCAATCCCTACTATATATGGGGTCGACTTTACTATTGTTGAAATAACAATTTTAATTAAAAATAATATATCATGCTTACTGTTGCAGGAAAAAATAATATTTCGTTTTCTTTTACTTATATAACGAAGGTAGTTACTTAGTTCTTTGCATACTTACGGAGCGTGCATTAAACGTATAAATGTGTCGCTCTCTCGCTATAAAAAATCCTTTCTCCCAAAAACGGCCTTATTCCTCGGGCTTATTTTAATTTTTGTAATTCTCTCCGTCTCGAATGGGGCGGATTAAGGAGATGGTTGACGAGATTACATTTTTTACCTTGTCCTAGATAAAATGTGTACCTAACAGAATACTGTTTTTATTTTTTCCAGAGCTGGAGTGCTTTCAGCTGAATCCCAGTTTATTAGAGTCGCTTTTACAATGATTGTTGCCTTAACTTAGCCAAATGACAAACAATTTGATACTAAAACGTGCAATATGATATAATCAAACTAGAAACATTTTTACATAATAAAATAATCTGAAATAGATAATATCATATCGACTGTGGAAAGGAAAAAGGAAGTTATCCACACATATCAAATTTTACAGGAGGTGCAAAAAGCGTGTTTTGATGATTTTGGGCCATATGAAAATTGTGAATTATACACAACCTGGAAGTGCACGGAGACATCTAAAGTGGTGTTTAATTGACATAATCTAATATGTATTAAAGAATTTGTCTAGAAAAAACCTTTTTCTAGCCTCTTGTCTTAGTTTTATTTTTTTACAGGGTCATCTTTTTCAAACTTAAAAGCTAAATTTATATACTAATTAGGCATTTTCACCTTGCATCCTTTTGATAGAACGTGTATCAAGTTTGATAAATTGTGATTTGAAAAAACTGTGGGTTACGTCGTTTTTCCTTTCCACAGTCGATATGTATACCATGAATAATTTAAATTTGAATCGTTTAAATTATGTACATTCACACAAGTTTTGTCACTAACGGCCCAAGTTTCGCCTTTCAGTATCTTTAGACGCTCAAGCGCACGGACGAACTTGAACTGACGTTTAGAAATTGAATTGAACTTGAAATGAAAGTATCGTGTTTAAATAAGAGATAAATGTTTACTCACTAAGTTTAAAGCCATTGATTTGAATGATGAGTAGTTTCAAGAATTATATTTACTTTTGTTGGCTGGAATACAAATTATGACTATATTTAGTTACATATAGGGTATAAGAGTGGGGAATTTGGCAGATTTACCTGCTTCTTCAAAACTGCCAAACTAGTCAATTTTGCCCTATTTATTTCTAAAATATCCTGAAAAAACAATTTATGCCTGTCTGTACTTGGGTGCAACAATATGTACATATGTATATTGAAAAATGATTTAATATCTAGGTGCGTTTCGGGATTGTGAGAAGTTTTTATTTCAATTAACCACATCATCGCCTAATCCAGTAGTCCTAACACATGAGGCTCTTTGAGCCTTTAAGGGTGGCTCTTCCAAAAAATACAACATACCGTGCAATTGAAACTTCGTGTCTCACAAAAAAAAGTCGGTTTCGGTCTTAAAACTTGAAGTCGGATAGGGCAATCTCAGCGAACGTACCTCAATCAAATTGAGGATATTTTAAGTAAAAGCCAGTATAGTAGTACCTATTCAAGTAAATAACAATGTACTTACCTATGTAAATAGTTAAAGTTTAAAAGATTGGCTTTAAAAAGAAATTTCAATCGTTGTATAGTTGATATTTGGCTCAGTTGACTAATGAGTTTGCTTAACCGATTATAAAGAACAAAACATTTCGATTTGGTAAATTCTCAATCAAAAGTGCTATATTTTCTTCTAATTAAACAGTACTTTGGGAAAAAAATATTTTCAATTTACATTAAAAATAATATTTTTCTTTTTTCCTTGTTTGCACTGAAAACCATTTTCAGACTAAATTTATCGCAATAATTGATATCGAACGTATACTTTATTTATTTAGCCGAGAGCCATTTATCAAATTGTTTACTTATGAAATAATACCGAGTCGTTGAAATATTTCATCATTATCAATACCTAGTATCTTTATTTATAGTAAGTGTAGAACAGAAACTGGCATACATAATTAACTTTGTGAATGGTATTCAGCAGGCAACCCGATATTTTGATAGAGTTTGTATTCAAAAGTCGTCCGTCGATAATTTGATAAGAAGGCAGCAAGGAAAGTAGGACAAACCTTTTTAACTATTGAACCAAATAATTATATATAATTTTTAATTACTTAAATAATAGTTTTATTGGCTTTGATACCTCTTTAGTAAAGATTAAAATATAATATTTACACCACTGCTTTATTTTACAATTATTTGAGAGTAATATATTTTATAATTAATTTTGACATTTTGTACTTCATTGCTACAAATTGATACGCGTTTTTTTGCTTCGTTATTAACCTTCTCACCGCGTATAACCGCTATGCATGTCCAAGCAAACGTGCCCTCAGCGCGCGTGACACGTATAGATGTTATGGAAATTTCAAATCCTATATAAGAGCTATCTATTGTGTTAAAATTGTATAACTTGGTTGAAAATATTAATAAATTAATATTTTTACAAATTCAATAGATGGCACTAGTCAAAAAAGATTCAATATAGGCAAAAATAATTTATTTCTGGAACACGCCGTGAACATACGTCACCAATGAAAGATTTTGGATAGTGTAAATAAGCGATCGAGTGCGGGTGGAATTGATATTGTTCCGAGAATTTAATATTATAAGCATGGTATGGTGACGGCGCAGTGTTCTCGGTCACGCGTGGTGGTGTTTTGCAATATGGCGCGACGTCACGCCGCAATTGTATGAAGAATGATTATTGTTGAATTAAACCGAAAATACAAGAAATATATTGTATTTTATTATTGAAAAAGTTACTTTGGGTGGCAAAAAACATATTTGATTAGTTGAAAAAATATTACAACCTATATTTATAGTCGAAAACGCGATAACAAAATCCGCAAAAAAGCAGCCGCGTACAGGGCATGCTCGCTTAATTTGGTGACGCGGGCAAAGGGTTAAGCATCCTGAGTGGAAATTGAAAAAACTCCGCCCTTCATTTTTTAATGTCTATCTTAAGAATAACAATCAATTTTGTTTTATTCGAAGAATGAGATAGTTGCCTCATGTTACTTCTTAAAGGAGAGAAACAATACAACACATTACTACACACTGCAACACTACAAGTGGACAAAAACAAATTTATTCAATTTAATTTTATGAATGAATTTACTTACACAAATTTACCGCCGAATCCATCCATTCATATTATTTTATAGCATTATTTTTTTTAGATAGCTATAGCAAAATTAATAGTTTCTTAATTACATATTACAAGAATTTGCGAAGCGAAGCCGCTAATCGTTTTTTAAACAAAACTTCATTAACTATACAAGTACTCAATATTTTTTTGTTAAATACTCTTCATTGACGGTAAAATAAACATTTTTGGAACGTATTTATTCCCAATATCAACAAAAAATATAAAAATATTTAATGTTTAATTTGACGAATCGTGTGGTTGTGTACCCATGAGACAGACAAAATTGTAGCGTCTGCTGCCTTTGAACCGCCCTTGGCGATACCTGGTATTGGCTGCTGCTTACTTTCAGTGACTTCTAAACAATGGTAAATGGTAAATACAGTTTAGGTAACTACAATTAGTAAAACATTTAAAACAAATTAAATAGTAATGCCTTCGTTTTCTCACTTAGTGCTATTAACAAAGGATTAGGTTAAAAATTATTCTTACACATATATTACGACGCATATTTATAATATAATACTCTCTTTTGGTTTCTCTTATGTGGTCACAAGTAGGGTATCCAATCCCGGAGCCTTTTTCCAATCCCGGGATTTCGGGATTGATTCATTTTGAATCCCAGGATTGAGATTTTCTCACCTAGGAATTTGAAATCCTCAATTCGCTATACTTTTTCCTTGGATTCTCACAGAACCTCGTTTTTTTTTCAGCTCACCGAAGAATTTGAAATCCCCGATTTGGTATACTTTTTCCCGAAATCTCATGGAAACTCGTTTTTTTTTCAGTACTTAGTTATCTTGTCAGTACTTAATTAAGTTACTTATTGCAAATTATAGCAGGCGTGATAGATACAGACGTACTTTTTTCTAAGGCAGCCAAACACATAAAATTTAACTAAATTGATTCATATAATTTAAGATTTCGAATGAAGGTGCTTGGTGGAATTTCAATATTAAATTTGAATCGTTCAAACTATGTACATTCTCACAAATTTTGTCACTAACGACCCGGGTTTCGCCTTTCGGCATCTTCAGGCATTCAAGTGCACGGATGAACTTGAACTGACGCTTAGCAAATAAAAGTTTCGTGCTTATATAAGATACAAATGCATCACTGAGTCCAAAGCCATTGCTGGCGAAAAGGATGAGCTCATGGGAATGCCAACAGATTTGTGTAGTAAGCAGTTTCAAGAATTATATAATCTGTTTGTCGGCAAAGGTTTTATGATTATATGATTTTATGGTTATATAGGGTATAGAAGAGGAGATGTGGGAAAATTTGTTATTTCGTTTAAAATCGGAAGACTTTGCAACTGTGCTTTATTGATTTCTAAAATTTCTTGGAAAAAGAGCTTATGACTGTCCGTATTTGGGTGTAACATTTTTATCCCTTGTTCCTGATTGAACACGTGTCCTTCCGAAATTAAGTGATTAGCAAAAGTAGACGTGTCTTTTTTCAATCTAAAGGCTGCCATATGTTCTAAAACTCGGATGTTCAATGTTCTTTCTGTTTTGCCGATATAAAACTTTGTACAACAAGAGCATTGCAATCTATAAATCCCGGATTTATTTAAGTAATGTATTTTATCTTTATTATTAATTAATAATTTGCCTAAAGAGTTTTTACAGTAAAAAGCAGGTCTAACACTATCAGCTAGCTGTTTTTTAATTTTGAGACTTGTATTTCCTAAAAAAATGATTCTACGCCAATACCTAGTATGATCTATGTCCTTTGACACTATACCTTTAAATAACATTTTTTCTGCCAGGAACATTCTGCCAGGAACAAGGGATAAAAATGTTACACCCAAATACGGACAGTCTTTTTCCAAGAAATTTTAGAAATCAATAAAGCACAGTTGCAAAGTCTTCCGATTTTAAACGAAAAAACAAATTTTCCCACATCTCCTCTTCTATACCCTATATAACCATAAAATCATATAATCATAAAACCTTTGCCGACAAACAGATTATATAATTCTTGAAACTGCTCACTACACAAATCTGTTGGAATTCCCATGAGCTCATCCTTTTCGCCAGCAATGGATTTGGACTCGGTGATGCATTTGTATCTTATATAAGCACGAAACTTTTATTTGCTAAGCGTCAGTTCAAGTTCATCCGTGCACTTGAATGCCTGAAGATGCCGAAAGGCGAAACCCGGGTCGTTAGTGACAAAATTTGTGAGAATGTACATAGTTTGAACGATTCAAATTTAAATTGATTCATATTTTTTTGTATAATCAATTATAGTCTACTCTCAACTTATTACTAATAGTACTGTTTTAAAAGCCTAATACTTTGCATTTTTCTTACAGACCATAATACTGAGCACTGAAAGTAACATATTCTATAACAGAATATTTTTTATGTAAGAATTATTGCTAAAAAGATTTTGAAAAATATTTAATAAAATAATCTATCTTCCTATACATATTTATATTTCCACATCAAAAACTTCTCACGGCTAGAGATTGTAATATGAAAGAAAAATATTTTCGCTGCCTTCCTAATCATTTCATATGTATGCATAATTCCATTCTACGCGCTATGTGCTGCAAGTCTACGATAATAAAATGCCGTCATAATCCTCTGAAGCCTCCTTTTGTGTTGAGCGGATAATTTATCCGAGTTCGTATATCACTTTTACTAAATGCAATACCTCGTACACCACTATCAAGTGATTCGTATGTTGGTAATGAAATTGCTGTCCTTTAATAGTTTATTATTTAATACTATATATTTTGACAGTGGAAAGGAAAAAGGGCGTTACCCACACATAACAAATTTTATAGGATACACAAAAAACGTTTTTTTGGTTAAATTTATAAAATATAAACAACACTGAAGTGCACGAAGACTGGCAAAACTAATTTTCAATTGACTTTACCTAATACCAATTAAATACTTTTTAAAGTTTTTTTTTACTAATATTATTTTTCACGAGCCCTTCTTTTTGCAATATTTAAACCTAAAGTTAGATACTAATTCGGCATTTAGAGTTTACATCCTATATCAAGCTACATACATTTTGATTACCGAATAAAAGCTGTTTTGAATAAACTGTCGGTTACGTCCTTTTTCCTTTCCAAAGTCGATAATTATATCATAAAATAAAATAGTTTTATTTTGACATCAAAATACATAATACATGTGTGCAGTATAGTATGTGATATATTAACAGTTTACTGCAAATATTTTGCGGCCCACGTAGAGATGCAAAAATCGGAATGCGGCCCAGAGGAAAAAAAGGTTGAGTATGGCTGGTCTAGAATAATGAACGTAAAGCATCTAAACTTATTTTAAGAAAATTCAAGAAAATGTCAATAATTTTCTGATTTATACTTTAAATAGAAAATTGTTTTATTGGCAAAATTAAAAACTTAAAAAAAATAATTACTATAAAAAATCACTTGATTTAAAATATGAACATCACATTGCCCGATGTAGTATTGAATGAAAAATATTGTCGATTGGATATTTATATTTTTTTTTATTTAACCATGTCCGCTCCATTCCCAATGTAGAGCATATGGACACGTGCTTTTTTAAAAGAAATTTTGACTAAGACAGAACTACTGATTAGTTTCGCTACGCGTCATTTTTAGGATGCGTATGAAATAATTTTAAACATAGTTAAATAATATTTGTTAAAATTCGAAGCGTATGAGATAGGAGATATTGCATTTATAAAATAAACATGTCGTATGACAGTCTGTGTTATTTCACATTCTCCCTTTATTGTTTGCGTCGGGGTTTTATATGAAAGGGGAAAATAAAGTATATGGGAATATTTTGTCGATATGATATGATACATCGCGTCAATGAAGAGGAGTGTTTAAGTAATTGATCCAGGTTTAATATATTACAATGTAAAATTGCATAGGAAATAATATAGCATTATTGTTTTGGATATCAAATTTATGGAGCTTTAAGTACCAGGACACGTCAGCGTCAAAGTTCTTCGAGTCTCTTTCATCGCTTATGTTTTGAAAAGTTATATAGTATAGTACTATACCTAGTACTACTAAAAGTTGTATACTTATACTATTGTTGCAGACATATTTAAAATAGAAATATTTTTGGTGTATGATAAAAGATTTCTTAATAAACACTTTTTAATTAATTCCACGTAATTTATTTTATGTCAGTCCCAGCTTTGCTGATCTCAAGCATTTTCAACTAATCAGTGTTTATTTTTTTTTCCACTAACAATTGACAGTGAACACTTTACAGATGATAAATGAAACTGTAAATCAATAGATCAAACTATGTTTTTAGAGATGATTAATATTAGAGCTTATACAAAAAACTACTTTTGAAAAAAACCTGTCTTCGAATGTCAATATTGTTCGAAAACCGGTTTTATTCTGTTTTTGAAGTTTTTCAAAAAATGGACAATTCAATTAAAATAGCGAGATAAAGTTCACTTTTTTTATGTTGTTTATTTATATACATAATAATACACAACAAGAAATTATTTGGTGTTACTTAAGAAAACACAAAGCGTCCACTGATCGTTTTGTAACAACATTTCCTGATATCGAAAATACCCTTTCGCTGGGTAATGATGTGGAGCACATGGTCTTTAAGCCACCAAATAAAAGATTCAAATTTTCTGTCCTTTTGTTTATGGACTCGTTTATGGAAAATTCAGCACAACCGGTTACGAAGTTGAAACACAGGTTTTAGAATCTTACAAATTTAGCCAAAAAACCGGTTTTTGAAAGCCGATAAGCCCTTATTAATATAAAAGGATATAGGAAAAGAATGACTTATATCTAGTCACCCTAGTCTAGTCGTACTTTTTTTATAAAAATGACTCTTTTTTTCAATTGAATATTTATTTTAAGTATTTGTAAGAAAACTTTATGATTGAAATTAATGGGCTTTATTTCATGTATATTGTTAAATTGTGTATACCAGAAATATTAAATATTTATAATAAATACGCAAGCGCAATTGTAAATATAATTAATCTTTTAAGCACAAAACGGTGTGTTTCAATTTTAGTGATGTATTATTAATATAATAATCATTAAAAGATTAAAAGTTTTAATTCTGTAGTGGCTTGGTAAATACTGTTAACCCATTTAGATTAGTTCTAAAATACTTCTGAAATAAAACGTGCTAAATGCTTTCAAGCCTTAAAGCTCTCAGCCAGATAAAAACAATAATTGTAATCCAAGAGTGATGATTACGCCATTCTCCTACATTCAGAGAGGCGCAGGCTAGCATAGAAAGTAGTTGTAGGTATAAAAAGGGGTTACGTCCTTTGAAATGGTGATTCGCTTAGTGAACTCATCTTCTCTCGACCTTAAATCACTTCCCTCCCCGAGCAGGAACATAACCATATATTGGATATCTCACCCTTCCTTCTCAATTCAAAGATTGCCTATTGGGCTAAATTGAGTTCGGGATCTAATCTGTTTTCCTAACGTTTACTAATTTACGATTTTATATTAATACAAGCAAAAAAAAAAATGTTATATGTAGATGTTTTCTATAATATTTAATTTCAGCATGATTTTTACGATCCATCAAGCTTGAGATAAATCAGTTAATTTAGTTTATCCGTACTACATAATAAATTATATTTCTTCCTAAAAATATTTACATAATTATTAACTAATGAAAATGTCATTTTGTCTAGTAATGTTTTTTTATATTTTTATTGGCTCAGAGTATTTATACTTCATTCAATTTTAGTATGTATATTTCAAGTATTGAATTAACTATTTAGTTTATATTTTTTTTATCTTTGTTAATTCGCATGCGGTTCTAAAAATTATGATGTGTTTCGCCTCTTTAAGAAGAATTCTCAGACAAATATCGCAAGGTTTACCAACAAAATAAAAAACGATTTTAATTCTTAAGTTATGTTTTACAAAATGATTTTTTTTTTGTTTTCTACTGAGGGTGCTTCTTATAAAAACAAAACACGTATAGTGGTTTGTTTCAACTCATGTAACAAAGTTATTTAATATAATTTTATACTAAAAATAAACTTAACCAAATTAACGTTGAAGATATTCTAAGTTTTTTTTTTTAATTTAAAACTATTCATTCATATTATTCATAACTAATAATCTTACTTTTATTTCTTATTATTAATATTGTAACCATTTTGAACTGTTTATTGAGATACATTTTATTTTAAAAAGATGTCACAATGAAACTGAGATACCAGTGCTAGAACGGCTTATTTTTGAAAAATAATTAGATATTAAATACTGATTTCTGGCAATGGTGTGATAGATATAAAATATATATAAGTAGAGAAACAAATACAATTGTATGTATTATCCTGTTCATACATGTGTACGAGGGTATTAGGTATACGATAATCTATGACTGTGAACGCACCCTCGTCCATCCTTATTCCAGGGATATAAATCATATTTTGTTTTGATTGACCAGTATTAAGTACTAATGACAGTAATTCAGCGGTCAGACGTGGTAAAAAAATCGTAAATAGCGGTCGACGTTTATATCTCAACATTTTAGCATAGTGCTAAAAATAATGCAAATTGTGCTTCCATTATTGAGTTTCTCAAATTTTCTATTATGAAAATCTTTATATAATAAATATGCAAGTGTTCCACAGTGATAAGAAACGATCCTTGTGCCTGTTTATTATTATCTGCTCTGCCAGAATTTGCTTCCTTTAATAATTTTCCTGCAATTCGGTTCGCAGCAGATTTCATCTTTTAACTTATTCTTATTACAAAGGGACTAAAAGTTTAAAGTCGTGAGATGCGGTGAAAGTTAAACTCGAGCAAAGGATGATGAACAACGCATTTAAAAGCGTCCGTGTAAAAGTGAGATAAGTCATATTTGTATAAGAGAACTATAAATAAAACCTCAGATTAACTTGTAAACTATTTATGTTAGCGATTGTACGCATAAGTCAAACTTTCTTATGCTTGTTGTTATCAAAACAATGTTTTTTTTTATAAATATACAAGATGTTCGCCAGGTAGTTTTACTACTTAATTTTATTCCATTGTAACATTGGCTGTATGTTAAGTTACACCGTATAATTAAAGCCACATGTTAATCAAGTTCAAACCATCTAATTCTGGTGTTATTATGTAAAGTTATTATTCGTGTTACGAATTCGTTTTCCATTAACAGTTATCGTTACGTCATGTTCATATTAAAAAATGAAAGGGCTATCATGAGAAACCTGTAACAACTTAGTCGTTAATGGTTTTGTGGAAGAAGCTCTTCTGTCAATTAAATTTCAAATGCGAACGAATGCAAATCGTTATGCACAATTTTCCACAAAATTGTTGTGGAAAATTAAATATATGTATATATTCTTAAGCACGGTGTCTAATTGATGCTAATGGATTGTTTTATACACTTTCTTGGGCAGCAGCTATTTTTCAGCTACAGAGTTTATTCTTCCAAAATCATTAATTTTACAATAATAAGATAATTTTGATTTTATAGCAAATTATTTCTATCCAAAACTTCACGTAATTTTCTTATCGTAACAATAATTTATAATTGACTTTGATAAAATGTCTCTGCGATAAAAACACGTTGCTTTATCGATTTTTTTCTTTACATCTTTACTTCGCGACTGTCAAAATTCATGTTTACCAAAATGGCGACCAAAAAAAATAGTAAAACTTCCCGGTGAACACTTTGTATTAGACAGTTGCATGGTTATTATTCATTGATTAAAATATTTCATTGTAAACATTCAAGGTTTAAATATGAACGTATCTTTTTAACTATTACCGCTTTTAAATATGCTGTTTATTTGTTATATATTAACTGAAATTATTTTGATGAAATCTAATAGCCAGTTTTCTTTTCCAGGATTACTCAAAAAAGAAGGATGGGGCTTGAAGAAAAGAGGAATTCGTAAATCAATGCCAATCAGTATCAATTTGTTATCCTGCCAGATTGCAAATGCTAATTTGACATAGCTCGTTCTTGCACAAATTCCCTAAATTTATGAACTCCGCCAATTATTTTAGTCCGCCTCAAAATACGGAGAGTTTTTACTTTCTCTAATTAACGCTAATTAAATACGATCTATGATAATTTAATTTTCTCTCATCCTTAAGATGAAACTAAAATGTAAGGTAATATCAAAAATACATTGTTGCAAATGTAATATTATCATACAAACCGTTTCGCTAATGACTAATTAAAAATATAATTGCTATTTTTTCCAATTCAAAATTTGTGAGTTTCTGTTTTTCGGTCCAGGGCTAAATTCTTGGCTTGTATAATGATGTTTGAAATATCGTTGTATAAGATTTGGCTGTCGACAATTTTCTTCTTTATTTAAAAGTGTATGCTAAGTCAGCGCTTTCCAAAAAAATATCATACCACGGTGCCTTAAATCAGAAAAAAATAATCCGCGGCCCCACTTTTTTACGATCCACGTTCGACCACTTACACATACACTAAAATGGAAAATAATTACAGATAAAATAAGAAATACCAAACACCATATACATTTAAAACCTATAAGATTCAAGTTATCAGTAATAAATTTATGCCGATAGACGCTTTTTGATGGTAATGTATTGTTTCAAGAGTGCTAAAAATGCATTTATAAATAAATTTACTGTTGTTCGAAAGCAACAAGTTGGAAATGCGGATGATCAGCATTTGCAATATGCGCAATTATTTAAAATATTGCAGCCATTTTTCAGTCCTGCAGTGAGTTGTAACGATTTCAAAAAGTCATACTTCAATCTTGCAAAGTTGTATGCCACACACGATAAAACTTTTCATTGTATCAGAAACCATTTTATAAACACAAATTATTCAATTAAACTAAAACTTTTGCTAATTTGAAAATAAATTAGATTTTTTGCGGTATTTTGTAATGTAATAATACATTTTTTATCAGTTTTTACTGTGTAGCTAACTTTATGCGGATTTCGTTTAGCTAACAATATAATATTTAAATTAAAAAAATAAACAAATACCTGTAGAATATATTTTCAAAAACATATTTAAAAGACAAATAAAAACCAAGGTGCCATAGTTTGCTAAATTAACTCGAGTTAAAATACATTTTAAAGACTCATGCCAAAACATTTTGAATATTAGTTTTAATGATCGAAATTTGGCATTGACCTTGCCAGGAATTGAACCAAGACTCACCTAATCGTTAAGGACTTTAAAAGATTATTTTAACGAAAATCTAATGTTGCTTTTCAGTTTCTCAACGTGTATTTTCAGTGAGAAATATTAATAAAGTAGATACAAGATTTGGGTACTAAAGTATAGTAGTGAATATAACTTTTCACTCTCATTGTGTTATATATAAGCTAGTGACTTTGGATAAAAGCTTTTTGATGTTAACACATATTATTTGATACTTCGCTTATCTACAGGTGAGTAAAAAAAATAAGCTCTATCAGAAAAGGGTTTATAGTTTTATACAGGATTTCAAATAATCATCTCAACTTTACACAATTGATCTTTTATTTTATTTGTAGAGATTAAAATTTAACACAAGACTATTTTTTACAATTTAAAATCCATTTTTTTTTCCTTTTTGTATGGCTAAGTTTTCAATTGCTTCTGTGAAGTGAAGGCAATCCATTCTATAATAATTTACGATGCAATGCAAAGGTGGAATCCAACGGCTCTCAAATTTATTAGTGACAGCTTTTATTTTACTTATTTTTCTAGTACCCATTCGCTGCCGGAAGTATGGAGCGTATCCGGTAAAATATGAAAATTGCTGATGGCGCTATATATCTCGATAAACGTATCGTTAAATGATTTGTAAAGTCAAAAATAAATTTAAATTAACTCTATCTAAGAAAGCAACATTCTTTGTTAATCATAAGATATTTTTTTTTCTTTTATGGGTAAATATATATTATTACATATACAAGAAAATTGACGAAAAGAACAGCAATCAGATATATTTTTAAATCTTTGTTCAATGATAATTCTGTATTTTTTTTTAGCAAATCACTAATTAATTAAATATCCATGATCACTCATACATAATAAATTAATTATAACGTCAAATAAAAAAGGTGAATTTGCCTGTTTTTACTTAATATTCATTTCAAGAGAAGAATTTATTTTTTTAGAATTATTTTTATTTTGTACACTTCCATTAAATCTTTGGTCGAAAACGACCCGGGTTTCGCCTCTCGACATCTTCCGGTGTTGATCAGTGCGCGAATGCACTCGAAGTATCAGGCAGCGGCAAGTTTGTGTTGTCTATATACAAACACACAAGTACATTCGCTCTATACATATTGTTAACCTAATTAATAAAGAGAATTTATGATATGAATTATTGTAGTGAATTAAGTGGGTAGATTATAATATTGGCCATAATGAATTGCCAGAAAATAAAATGTAAACATGAAAAATAAATATAATACTAAAATAAAACAAAATAAAATAAAATAGAATATTTTTTTGTGAGTTTATAAAACGACATATTAGAATTAATTAATATTAATCATTCAAATGGGTACAACAATGGGGAATTTGGGAGATTTAACTGTTCATTTAAGATTGGAAAACTGGAAAGCTGAGCCCTATTTTTTTCCAATATTTCCTGGTAAAATAATTTATGTTCACATGTGTTCTTGTGTAACAATTTAATAATTTTTTTTTTATTTTTTTTGTGTTCATCATGTTCACTTCCAATGTGGAGCATATGGAAATAATTCTTCTTATAAGAACTTACTCAGTTGCTCAACCTCTCTTTTTCAGAGAGAGTAGGAGTAGAAGGATAGAGTAAAAAAGGACTAGTTGTTAGCTGATCGCTTTCACTACGCCATCTTTATTTCACATACATCCATACCTTTGGACAGATATCCACAATTCAATTGAAAATCAATTTATAAAAAACTCTCTGTACTGGGATTCGAGCTCGTGGCCTCCATTACCAAAGCCAACGTCGTTGACTACTCAATCACAGCAGAAAATGCGAAGCATTTTCAGATAAACTATCAATTTACGAATAAACTAAAAAATAATTATAATTCTTGAATTTTAAATGACAAAATGGAGGTTGGAGTTTTTTCTTTCTACTAAGCGCAGTGAAGATTTAGATTCAAACTATAATAGTACTTATCAGAAATTAAATACATTTGTCAGGTAAAGTAAATTGTAAAGAAAATAAATTTAATAATCGTGGGCTGATTGTGCTATTTATTTTGGAGACAAGTCATCAAGTATATCTCAAAGTTGTTAGCAGATAATTTAAAAGCTTACAACCCACTTTTAATTCCAATTATAATTTAGGTAAGATTTTTTTTATTTGTAAATATAAAGAAGAATCATTTCTTGAAAGCGGTATATATCGCTTATCTTGTGAAAACTGTCAAGCTTGTTGTGTAGGGTGAACAGGTAAAAACTTTATGTATGTCTACTTTTTAAGTTTTTTGATATTTAATAAATGTACAAAAAACTCTTTTTGATGAGCAAACATTCAAAAATTGATTTTTCACACACATATAGGGCTTGGGTTATGATGATTTATGTTTAAGATTTCGACTAAAGGTGCTTGGTGGAATTTCAAGTTAAAGTTCATCCGTGCACTTGAACGCCTGAAGATACCAAAAGGCGAAACCCGGGTCGTTAGTGACAAAAATTGTGTGAATGTACATAATTTTATGATTTAAGTGTTTAACTTTACGATTTAATTTGTATATGAAAAAATCTTTTGTGAGAACAAATTGTGATTTCCATTCACAGATTTAGTTATGAACTATCAGAACTCATATTAAACGTCACTTTTCAAAATTTGTGACAAATCACTTTTTGAATGCTTGCTCCTCAGAAAGAGCTTAGAATGAACAGTTTAAAAATCTTGGGAATCAATAAAATCATTAACAGAAATTAATCATTGACAAATATCATTTTAAATCTATAGATAATAAGACGTAATGCGATTGACTTTAGTGCATATTTAAAATACCTTATGTGTAGATATTTAGCAATGTGTTCGTATTTGCTATACGATATGTTTTATATTATTGTATCGAGCATAAAACCTCCAAGAATAGTTTCCAAAGCGCTGAGTCAGCCATACCCAGTTAACGCTTACATGAATAAAACGAATAATCGACAAAAGCGATAAATTTTATTTCGTCCTGTGCGCCGGCAGATGTTGTACCGGTCGCCCTTCGACATCTCGAGCGAACAAAAACAGTTTGATATAGAAAGATATCTTAATTGTGTCCCATTCTTCTGGGTCATCAACTCATCGCGCGCAGAACAGCTTTCATTCACGGGAATAATGGGCATGTGTCAAACGTTGGACGGGCGCAGTGTAAAGAGAGTCCTTAACTTTCCCGGATCCACTAATGAGAATCGTAGGATGAAATATTACGTATTATTATGGCACAAAGAAAATAAGAAAAAAAAAACTTGTAATCCAGACTACGCTAGACTTGAGTGGTTATCGTATTTAATTATATATATTATTTTCTGAGCTCCTGTCTCATTCATTGCACACTTAGTCTTTGAATCGTTTTGCGTTATGATTTATGAAATACTGATTATTTTTACTTCAACAGTAACTTTTCAACAATTCAAGCTTGCCCATCAATAATTTGCAGAATTCGGACGTTTTGAGATAATTAAATAAATCTATTTTATTAAGAAAAACACAATATTTCTGTATAATTTATTTCCACTCTATTTTAAAAGGTCAGGACTGGTTTCGGTCATGGCGAGCATTGTCAACTGATAAAAAATATAATTTCACAGTGCTGTTTATACAAAAACAAATCAGTAAACGACTAAAATATAATAATAAAAACCAGTAAAAAACTAAAAGTACAAACAGAATTTCAAGGAAGAAGTATAGTTATGAATAAAAAAATTTGAAGAGTCTTTTTAAACAGTTATACCTAACCATTAGATCTTTTTACAGTGTTTAAAAGAAGCCTTTGATATTGTCGTCGATCAAGAGTTGTCGGCAATTTTCTCATTTGAAGAAAACCACAATAGTAAAAATACTTTAATGTTCTGTAACTAAGCTAAGCAGCATTTATTAAATTACTAAAATTTCATTCGTTCTTACCATAATGTAGTAAACACAATTCATAAAAAGATGTTTCGGTTAGATAAACTTTTGTTTTCACAACATAAGTATTCTTTAGCTATTCCACAATGTTTTCTTGAAATAATAATCGTAAATGATTACGTAGACGGTCAAATTACACCGTCTAGGTCTGGCCCATAAATAATTTGATAAAAAACCAATTTCTGTATTATTACAGTTTTAAAACAGAATTTTGAGAAAATTGTATCACAGTGGATGGATACTTAAAATTATCTACAACGACAGTGAGACAATTTAAACATCTATTCAGAGTGAATTCCATAGATTTAGAATAGTTTTTTTAATGCTATCTTTTTCAAATGAAATATTTAATTAATGAATCTTAACTGAGTTCATACAAAAAAATCAAATGTCTTCATTGTGCAATATGCGCTATAAAAATCGTTCAGTAATTACTTATTCATAAACCAAACCAATACTATGTTTTTATTTTACTCTCTTAAAAACTTCAAACACTAGACTGAGTTGCATTAGGTTTAACTGCCGAATGGTGACCTCACACGAAATTTGTATACAATAAAATATATGAATACCAGCTACTTTAATTTTTAAGAATATTTTGAATGGAGGCGAATTAAAAGGTTTATTTAGTTCGATAGAACATCTTAAAAATATGTATGTATATACAAACATAGGCCACGTTTTTTGAAAAAATACGTATCGTGGTAACAAAAAAATTAAATAGTAAAAGTTTTTATTATAATCCATGTCAACTCCTTATGTGGAGCATATGTCCTCATAATGGAGGTATCTTAAAAGAAGTTACATACGACAACTGTTTGTTACTCAGTTGGTCAACTTCTCTTTTGCAAAGAGAGTAGTGAGGGGAGAAAGATAAGGCTAAGACAGGAATAGTGGTAAGATATTCGCTTATAGTCGTATAACTAAAGGATCGGAAGGGTGGGAGGAATTTTTTAGAATTCACAAAAACCCACGACTTTGAATAATATATAAATTATTTATGCATATTATTTAAGATTCATGTACCATTTCTTCAAATAGCGCAGTCGTTTAAATTGTCAAAAGTTTTAAAAATATAAACGGAAGTTTTCTCTAAAAAAATCGAGTAAAAAACATCCGTTTTTGTATTATAATGAAAAAGTCTAAGTTTCTTACGTAGAATTCTTGAAAATGTCATAAAATCGTGTTCCGTGAGTTACAGGAATTACTATTTATTTTCTAAGAAAAAGCTCTTCTCATTTACGCCATCGTTCTCCGTTCGGGCTAGTGCTTTCATTTTATTAAACATAGAAACACTTACTTTTTAATTCATAGTCGAATCAAAGAAAAAGTTAATTTGAGTTATATTATTTGTATGACAAGGTTCAATTAATTTTAAATAAAGACATGTTTTTACACTTGGAAATAATAAAGTATTGTCAATTATAATTACTTACCGAAAATTTATATCAATCATTTGTGGAGCATATGCACTCTTAATGGAGTTTATTTTATTTAATTAACATTGCACAAGGTTGACAAATTATAAATTTACAACTTTTACAGTGAATCTCTCAACATAAGTGTTTCTACGAGAACTGCTTGTTAAGCAGTCGCTCAAACTATCTTTTTACAAAAAGAGTAAGAATAGAAGGGTAGGGTTTGGACAGGACTATTCCCGTTTTTAGGATATGATGGGTGAGACGGGGAATTCAAGACATCACAAAAATCCATGCCTTCGAAATTTATAAAGCTATCCGCACTAGGATTCAAGCCCGTGATCTCCGTTACCGAAGCTAACGACGTTGACTACTCGACCATGCAGGCGACGCAGGCGTGAAAGTTATTACGTGAGTATCCTGGATCAACACCAATTTAATCAAACATTTGACTGGAACAATACTGAAGATGCGTTTTCTCTGAAAAAAATATCATTGAGTATATATTATGTGATATTCAAATTATTTATTATTTCACTTTTAAGGTGTTTACTGTCAATACTTGGTGGAAAGGCATTATAATAAAAATAACAAAAGATTTTTAGTACTTTTTCCACATAAAATTTATTAGATCAGGACCGGTTTCGCTCATCGCGAGCATTATCAACAGATAAGAAAAATATATAAACAGTGATATTTATACAAATTGAAATTTAAATAAAAAGGTGTAAGCAACTAAGGTGAGGGAAAAACACCAAATCATCATTAGGATATTTCTTCTCTTTTATTATTTTTATTATTTGTTTATGCAATTATTTTCAGCATAATAATCCATTATGTAATAGTATTGCAATATTATGATGGTACTCATAATATTATAAGTACTTTGTTTTGAGCTGAGTAGAAAGCTGTACAATTTTCTAGGTAAAGGGGAACAACCCTAATAATTCAAAGGCTTACATATAAATTAGCTGCTATTTGAAGGGAAGCTGAGCTGTCATCAGTATTTCCACCTGATTTGGATTATCCCTTATTGCTATGACGAGGCATCTAATTTATTTGTGCCAACTGACACCAGTACTAGGTTTGTCACAATAAATGATTATAATTAATTATAGAAAGATTTGAAACTATTAAAACAACTAATAGAACCATACAATAGGAAAAAAATAACAAATTAATAATAGAATAGCTATGTTAATACGACGTCGTTATTAAAGCTATCTAATGATACCGAAATAGTTATAAAATAGAAAATGTTATTCTACTATCTGTGGAAATTGAATAATTCATTTTTTTCTTGCTATCAAAGCGGTTAACCAATCACGTAACAATAATAAATGCAAAATTATAACGACAATTTTTAAATCGCTTCAGTGAAACAAAATTTGAATTAAGATTAAATGGCTTAACTTAACAAAAAAACCAAAATATATAAGTTTAATAAACACCAAATCTTTCGTCAGCAATTATAAAACAAAAATACACAGTAAACTCAAAAAAGAATAAATCCAAAATTTTATGACATAAATATTATATTTTTGAGTTGTATGAAATTATCTTTTCAGATAATTAGTTTTTTTTAACATCTATCTTTTCGTTAGTAAGAGTCAAGTAATATTGTGAACCACTCTATTTCTATGTAATAAGGTCAAAAATAACAAAGTATTTAGTTCCGCAAATACTCTTTTTTTAAATTAATGATAGCTATATCAGAGCCGAAATATTATAGCTATCTACTAATTTTAAAAAAATGTTTATAGAACTTCATACTTTGATATTTTTTTACCTTATTAAAATGGAGCAATTAAATTAAATTCAATCAATAATCTATCTCTAAGACCTGATTAATTATCAAAAATAGATAAAAGCTCTTAAACAATCGTAAAAACTCTACTTTTTGGTGAAATATTAATAAAACGGATTAAAAAACCAATGTACTAAAGAATTATATTAGTTACTCGAGTACAACAGATATCTAAGAGTCTTACCACTCAGCCACGTCCACTAACGATGTATAGAATTAATATAAAATTAAGGCATATCTAAACAACTTCTATTTATTTTTTCTGTGCTCATGTTGGCTAAAATCCAAAAACCTTTTATTACTATGTACTTTATGAGTTGAAAACACACTAAAAAAACGTCATAAAAAAATTGCTGCGTTTAATAAAGAATGAAGCATTGTTTGCAGAGAAAATTATTTTAGATTCTCATTGCCAAGAATGATCGTTTTTTACATGTAAAAACGATTTGAAGAAATACAAAAACAAAATTACTCTACAGAATATGTATTGTTTGCCAGGAAAAAAATATAAATAAACCTAAGTTGAAATATTTTAAATATAGTTATTATTTTAAGATTTGTATCTTTGACAGTTAATTAATTTTTTTCCATAAAATCAAAAGATTAGTCTTTGTCTCATCAACTCAAAAGTTCATAAACCTATCAAATGTTATCTTACAATTTCACAACAATGAAGATTAGTTATCCTGTACGGATTAATATTTATATACGTCATTATTATTTGTTTCACTGGAATTTATAAAATCCTTTAAAACATATTGTCTTCGTTAACGTTGACTTGACAAGGGTTAAAAACAAGCCGACCTGACTAACGTCTATCATTCTTCCTCTACATTTTCATTTGACTTGATGCCGATGCTCAGATGTTTTATCTATGGGTCGCTGTAATAAAAATTTATTTTTTTTTATTTAAAAATATTTATAAAATCGTATTTGTTTCTAATTGACGAAATGCCGATCAAACAGTAATCGTTCAAATTTCTTAGGTAAACTTTTTATTTTTTTAATGGGATTTATGGGGGACGTTGCGAGCATCTTGCAACGTTTTGCAATTAAGGGAACACCGAAAAAGATGACAGTCGTCAATATTCGAGACTCAAAATCTAAATGACAATTTCATAAAACAAAAATCATTTCATAAAAATTAGTTCAAGAAGAATTAAAGGTTTTGTTTTATAGCTTTTCGGCATCACGCCATCGTGGATTGATCGCCAGAGATAATTTTTTGAAGACGAGTAATTAAAAACACACTTAAAAAGTTTCTTTGTTTTTTTTTATAATTTTACTTTTAAAGATTATATTAATGTTTGGGTAAGCCATAAATTAAATTGAATCACCAAATTAATATATATATAAGATAGCACTAAGATCTCTCATTTATATCAATATAAAATTTCTTTCCAAACCATGTATTATGTATTCTTTATGGGTACATTAAGACTCCTAATGGTTTATCTCAACAAAATTATTTTCACGAGAACTGCTTGTTACTCTAATACTCAATCTTTTTTTTAGAAGAGAGTTAGAACAAAATGATAGGAATAGTGATATTAGGTATACATGTTAAATGTAAGAAATTATGAAAAAAGATAAGGTATACAGTTTGTGAATTCTTTGACAATTATTCAAGTAGTGCAAACGTTTTGAGTAGTAAAATAAGTTAAATAAAAGCTATTTTTTACGATGAATTCAGCGGTAACTCTGTCGAAGTTTATTTTTATATAAAATGAAATCAACTTGTCTCCCTTTCACAATCAACAGCTCGACAATTTTTACGTGTGAGGCGATAGATACCGCTCTGAGAAAATGATTCTAGCTTATCTTTACTATTTGATTGAAGTTTCATTAAGTTATTAGTTGTGTATTAAGCGGGTTGTGAGTGATCTGATGACGATTTTAATATTGGACCACGTATCATATTTTGTAACAGAATTATTTATCAAATTTAATTTTATATTATTATTTATTAATCTGCCCTTTGTTCTTTCGTTTTAAAAAGAAAATTTTTTCACTTAAGCATTGTTCAATAATTTCCAGACACGAAAAAGAATCTTTTATATATTATATATAAGGAGTGGTTTTTCCAGACATTAAAATCAAAGGTCACAACTATGAATAAAGAAGTTAAGAACCTTTGTGTACCGCAGTAAAAGTAAAAGCTAGAGCATACATTATTTAACATTTATTGAGAGACATAACTAGATAAATTCGAAATTCGGGCTGTATTTCTTTTCTTCAAATTTATTACGCCCGATAAAGTATACGAGACCCCACGCTGTGGAAGATAAATGTATGAAACTATCTAGTACTTACGCAATATATAATATTTATACTTCAGTGTTACTTTATTGCTATGATGGAAATACACTTTATTTTTAGTGTGATGCTCTTGCATTTTGTTGTTTCCGTTCGAATTTGAAAAACAATTTACGTTCTTCATTTTTTGCTTATTATGAACCGAAAAAATCAATACAGTCTAAATAAAATAATGTGGAAAGCAAAATCAAAGCCAAGGGTAAATATAAAACTGCATTTAAACAGTAAAATTATAACTCTGGGAACAAACACGACAGTTTTCATTATCCTAAAATGTTGGAAAATCAATTATCTCGCTTTTTCATAAAATTTACATCGTTTTGTGTAATCTCTTTCACTATTACCGTTTTTTCTGTAAAATGCAGCTTGTTGTAACACAGCAAGTGGAATAAGTTATCATTTTAAATTTCAAATTATCATACATTTTGTATATAATAGTTCTGCTGCCGATTCAGCTATTAACTTGTATAATATTTGACGTTCTGTGAATATGCTGTGAAGTATATATCATTTTTTAAAAGGGTTACTTTAAGAAACTTGTTTAGTGTGTATAATAAATATTTTGATTTTGAATATTAATCTTTAATACAATTAGAGTTTCTATTTGGATTTTTGTTTAAAATTTTATTGTACTTATATTATCGTGCTTGTTCAAATAACGTCCGGTAAATTATACGTCCTTGATGACTCAACACAGGAATGGTGTTGTAGAACAGCGACTGCCTATATTTTGTGGATGAGCGCTAATTTATCACTCCCTCATAACTATTAGAAATGAATTTTTCATATTTAATATCAATTTATATTTGGAATTGAACATTTTTAACTCATCCATGCTCATGATGCATTCATAGCTAGTTGAGCCATTAAATCATTCAAGCATTTTAAGCATTTATAAATAAAATGAGGGTGAAAATTAGACCTAGAATATATTTTCAAGCATATATACATTTTTTATTATACATAATTATTTTTAGCTTCAAACATAGGCTTAAATACTGTCAATAAATAGTGAAACTGAGATGCCATCATGGATGGGAACGTGATTTTTTAGGATGGCATGTTACGGGTTAACAAGGGAGAAAGAGGCGAAAATATTATCGACTTAAATAAGTAAATTTGGAATCCAACAATAAATATTGTTTTTGTTATTTAGTATTTTGTTTTTAATTAAAACATTTTAACAAGGGTTAACATCAATACTGACAGTTATCAAATTTTAATATGTACTAAAATTTCTAAATTTTTATGTACTAAATAACGGGTTAATTCAATGAATTATTTACAACAAACAATGTTTCAAAAAAATAGAAAATGCAGTGTTGTAATTATATTTACCTTGTCCTCGGGAAGTGTAACCGAAAATGCTGCACAGCAAAGGAATTTTCAAAATAAACCAACATGTAATATTTTTAACGCATTCATTACTGTCTACTGACTATGAAACTGCATATTTTTCTCGTTTCACAAATAACGTTGGTAATTTAATGTCGAATTTTTTTTCATTAAATAATATTTAAAAAAATGTTTATGTCAATTCTTATATTCTGAATAAGGTTACCAAATTGAAAACCCGGTTTTCGGATACTGCGAATTTCGATAGAAAACTGACAAGCCCTAGTCTTAACGTTACTTCTTATGTGTCTGCTATTCTATACAAATCTTCACTACGAAATGATTCTGATTATATTTGCGTGTTGATAAAAACGAATCATCAAAAAACACATTAACCTACTTTGTACTTTTGCTTAGGAATTCATATTTTTAGCACGCTTATTTAATAATTCCAATCAACATTTTCTATCATAGAATTTAATACTTCACCTGTATTCCAATTATGAAAAAAAAATCGACTGAAGAAAATATTCTTTATATTAATGAACGTATTTGTGTTTTTTCGTGAGGAAACTCACCTATTATTATTTTCTAAAAAATAAAATTCTATGTATTATGTTCATCTTGAAAACTGGATGCAGTTTATTTTATATCAGTTGTAATTGTGAATGTAGCCGTCATGAGCGACAAATCGACTTCTACGATGCAACATGAGAATTTCATATCGCAAAGCAAACGAGCATTAGCTGTACCGCCGTAGAGCATAACTACGGAACGGAGACTACGAAACTGTGCCACGTTGATACAGCGTTCTACGACTGCTACGAGTTTTATACGACAGCGCAAATAACATTGTATAGTATTGCTTGCCATATTTCAAATGAATTAAAGAAAAATTAAAGCATTTTTATATGACATCGAGTTGATAAAATAAATTGTGAGAAAAAATGTTAAATGGTTTTAGTTGAGACCAATTTATCAGACCATTTTTATTGCTGCCTTATCAGCCGTTTATAGCAAAAATTGTGCAAAAATGTATGATTAAAATGGGTGCCAAAAATTTCATTTTTTTAAATCTACTTGATTTTATCAACTGCTTGAATATAAGTATAAATACAAGTCCTTGTTTATCAAACTTTATTATTAACCAGCGAGTACCCGATATGCGTTGCAATGCCGCTCAAAGATAGAAAACGTTCGTGTTTTAATTTTGTTTATTAAAGTGCTTTTGGATACACAATAAAGTAATGCATATAATTGCATCGGAGTGATAAAAAAAGCTCACTCCTTCACCAGAACACCAAGAATTTATTCAATATAAAGCGATCCCTTTTGTTGAATTATTGGCAGCCCACCACTGGCTGTACTAATTTAAATACCTTTTAAGGTTTTTGCACAACAACTCACCAAAGTTTTATTGAAATCGGATAAACGGTATAAGAACGCATACGGGACAAACAAACATTCATTTATATATATATGTATAGTCAATGTACGTGAATGTTACAAAAAGATTTTGCTAATTCTTTATATAGCTGGAACATTAAAAGCTCTCAAACGGGCTTTAAATAAATACATGAGCAATGGGATTACATGTGGCTAGAAGAAGAATCTGCTTGATAATACTGAACTAAATTTTGTGATAATACTGATTGGAAAATTAATTAAGGTTTTGATCTGTGCTAAGCTTAAGTATTTCCTACCTAGAGCCCTACGCTCAATACTAACGCAGATAGGCAGCGTTATTTGTAAGGTAGATTGAGCGGGCAACGAGTCGCATCAGAAACATATGACGTGCTGCTAATTACTGTCATCCCGCTGTACTCATTACGAACGATCTTCGTCAAAAGTAATTCAAAACGCGTATTGCCGTATCGTTTACGCCTGTGTTCCGCAACCTTTTTGTTACAATGTACCCCTACAAAGTCTCTGAAGTTTCAAGGGCTTCTTGTGAAAGAATCTTTTTTAAGAATTAAAATAATATACAATAAAATTTTAATTTTAATACTGGGGAAAATAAAATGAATAAAACATCAAAAATTGATGTGAATGAGTGATGAATGCTTTTTTGTTTACCTCGCTTGTGTAGTTTTTAAACGTTTTAAAAACATAAGCTTGCTAAAGTTTATTTCTTTATTTTTTGGTTTAATTGTAGTCATTACTGAAATATCTTGGTAGAAATAAAAATAATAAATGCAGAGTTTAGAAATTGCAAATAGAACACACTACTAATTTCGTCACAGAAGTAAACAAAACACTCATCTCTTGAAAAAGCTGCTTGATGCAAATTATTATCTGTACTGTTAAAAAAGTTAATAAATTAAAACAATTTAGTTTAAAAAAAAGCCCCAAAACATATTATTTTAGACCTCACTCTTTGAGTAATATTTTTTTAATACTTTCACAGCTCTATGCGCATTAAATATACACATTCATTTTAACCCTCCAAGGACAAGCGTGACCATATGGTCACAGTAAACACCGTTGTCTATTGGGATAAACTCCTTTTTTCTGCCAAAAGCGTTGTGGAAGGCGGCCATTAAACGTTGGCTGCATATACACAACGGGTGGTGGTGGGAAACCAACTTGATCCCACTATTCATCCTCTTTCTACCGGAATATCGTTGCTTTCACTCATATTTGGCTAAAAAGGGTACAGAATCATCAAATTATTTACAGTTCTTTTGCTAATATATTTGTATTGAAATTATATTGATCTAAAGAGGTCAAATTGTAAATATTTTTAAAAACTTCACGTTTAGCTATATTTCAACCCTGAATGTTTACGTGCCCATACGGTCACGCTCGTCATTACCACCGTCCGTACACGGTAATAAAAAGATGAGCTTTCGTCTCTGGATGGTTAAGGGCAAGCAAATACTCTTCATATTCAAACATGACCGTATTAAATCAGTGCTTCCCAACCTGGGGTCCGCAAAAAATTTCATTCTTTCAACATTCTTTGCGATAACATATGAACATATGAAATAAAAAAGTTTCGGGGTCCGTGGCATGAAAAAGGTTGGGAATTACTGTATAAAGTAACGATTTTTTGCGCTATTAAATAAAATAATTCATTTTTTTTTTCAATCCATTCTTAGATAAGGTTTGAAGTTGAAATGTGTAAATGATTTGACTAAGCACCTCGCGAACCCCAATGCAGGAACCAACGGACTGCCATTTGCGGAAAACAAATAAATTATCATAATGTTTTTTTAAAGCACTTTAACATTATTCTTTCATTATGAATTGCAACTTAATGATTGATTACGTTTACATCAAAAAAATATATTAAATACTCCTGGAAAACTTAATATGATAGTATGATAGTTGTGGTAAATACTCAACTTTATAACTTTAAATTTTAATCTCTCTAAAGCGATCACATCCGTTTGCCTTCACCTTATACAAAAAGAGCGCTTGACTGAATAAAAAACAACCGGGTTTGTTATACTGTTGAGATGCTACGTTAGAAGTAGGGTTTTCTGAGGTCTCGGCTTTTTTAAATATCCCGGGACACGAGAGATAAAGTTATTTTCCGGGAAATTCTAAATGTATTCTGATAGTGAACTTTTGATAAATAATATCGCTCAATAACCTTTTATTTAGAAGTTATGGTCCCATATCATGCAGTTTATAATTGTTTAGTTTTTCGTCTTTCGGTGATTTTTTCCGAGCTCTCGGTAATTCAAAACTCATAATAGTTTATTTTTTAAAGTTAAATATTGCAAACGATGACAATATTATGTTATACTGAATTATAATGCTTTTTGTTGCACATAATTTGAAGGATTCGTTTGGTTTTTTCGCTTAAAATTTTGCGAGTTGTTGTGCGGACGCTCCGTAAAGATTTATAAATCAGCAATGGGCACCCAATATGTTAATTTGTTTGTTTGTCCCGTATGCGTCCCTATACCGCTCATCCGATTGCGATAAAATTTTGGTGAGAAGTTTTCCGGACGCCGACAAAGGTTTATGAATTAGCGGTGGGCTGTCAATACGTCAAATGTGAATATGTGTATTTTAAAGCACTTCAATAAACATACTTGAAACACAAACAGTTTCTTTTTTTGGGTGGCATTGCAACGCTTGCCGGATACTGGCTAGTTATTCATAAAATCTTTTTTTTACCATGTCTGCTCCCAATGCGGAGCATATGGACTCCTAACGGAGTTTATCTCAACATAGGTGTTTCTACGAGAACTGCTTGTTACTCAATGGCTTAACGTCTCTTTTTCCAAAGAGAGTAGAAATATAAGGAAAGGGCTAGGACAGGACTAGTGGTAAGCTAATCGCTCTCGGTACGCCCCGTTCATATGATAGATTGGGTGGGAAGGGGAATTCAAGACATCACATACATCCATGCCTTTGAACAGAAAATCATAAATCGATTGAAAAATCAATTTATGAAACTCGAAACCCGTACTGGGATTCGAACCCGGGATCTTTGTAGCGGTAGCCAACGACGTTGACCACTCGACCACACATTACTACTTTACCACTACCACTACTTTATAAAAATGCAAGTCTCTAGTATGTTGTTTTATTAAAATGATACGGTAACAGTGAGTGGCAAAAGAGTCGATTTCCCGGGAATTTATTCTCGGGTTCTGTCATTACAGAATCCTTTATTAAGAGTTCATAATATCGACTGTGGAAAGGAAAAAGGACGTTACCCACATTTTTTTCAAAATAGGTATTTTTCGATAATCACAATGTATCAAACTTGATAAACGTTCTATCAAAAGGATGAAAGCTCCAAATGCCGAATTAGTATCTAAACTTAGCTTTTAAGTTTGAAAAAGATGACCTTGTCAAAAACTAAAACCAAGAAAAAAGACTGAAATAAAGATTTTTCCAAGAGAATTTCTTTAATTAATATTAGATTATGTCAATAGAAAATTAAAATTAACTTTGATTATTCCACGCATTGTGTTACTAACTGTGACACGTGTTTCGCTTCTTTCAGAGGCATCTTCAGACTTACTATCGCAAAGTTTGCTTAAGTAATGAAGCAAGATTGATTCTAACATTTCAAAATTATAAAATTACAAAATGGAGGTTTAGGTTTTTTTTTCTCCTTTTAATAGGAGCAACGAGGGGGGTGTAGAATCGAAATAAAACAAACAGATAATGATACTAATGAGTTGTAATCAATCAGATTGGGATTTTTCCTTTTTGAGGGAAGCAAAGAGGGGATTATAAAATCGAAACAGTGCAAACAAATTTAAACAAACACGTGTCACAGTTAGTAACACAATACGTGGAATAATAAAAGTTAATTTAAATTTTCTATTAAAATGAACTTCCACAAAGTTACCGCCGAAACCATCGAAATTATTAGATTATGTCATTTAAACACCAGTTTAGTAGTCTCCGTGCACTTCAAGGTTGTGTATAATTCATAATTTGCACATGTCCCAAAATTATCAAAACACATTTATTACGCCTCCTGTAAAATTTGATATGTGTGAGTTACGTCCATTTTCCTTTCCACAGTCGATATGTATCAAATACCAATTTTGATGAACTAAATGTAATTACCTAATAACTTTTGTTACCTTTATTTGAGTACTAAACGTGCTTTTTCTTCGAATAAAACTATCTACTCATGTAAGCAATACATTTGAACTAGTACAAATACAGCGAAAACTTTCAGGGAAGTCGTTGTTTTGACAGTAAGCTATTATTAAATATCATGTTAGTTATTTCGCGGAATATTTTCGCTTGTGTTTATTTCTTCATTCCTTTGCGGCGTCTACATTATGCCATAAAAACTGTTTAGTTCTATTCAAGTACCTTTCATAGACGTTTTCATGTTCTCAAAGCTTTGTTATTTTTTATTTTCATTGAATGTGGAAAGCAGAACACCTACATTATTAAGTTACTGTAAACAGTATTATTGTTTTTGACTCTGTATCGTTTTATAACATTTTAATATCGTTAGACATGCAATAATTTTGAATTTTTAATAACATATTTTAAACCAATATTAATTTAAGCATTCTACCTAATGGTAATCGTTTTGACGTGTTCTCCTTTTCACTTTTCATAGAATGAAAATAAAGAACATAGAACAGAGGTAAAAGTTACATGTTACAGAAAAATTTCGTTAAAAGCTATTACTAACCAAACTATTTTGAGCAAAATTGTTTACTGGAATTTAGCTAGTTAAAATTACCTACTTACCTACCATAATTATTTTTATGTTATAAAGTCATGTTTTATTTTTTTTTACTTTTATATTTTTATTTACATTTCAGTGATTTGCTTACGAAAAAAATATTAAACTATTTTAATGCTTCACACCTCTCTATACAGCAAAAGTTTAAATAATTATCATTTATAACTTTAAGGGTATTCACTGTCAATACTTGGAGAAAAGGCATTATATTAAAATAATAAAATATACATATTTTTATACATATTCCCCACATCTATGTATTAAGATTACGACCGATTTGCTCATGACGATCACTATCAACTAATCTTCGTCATTGTCAACTAATATAACATTAAATTTATTTATTTTGTTACAAAATTGTGACATGTGCTTTGACTCGTTGAGTAGCATTACATTTTGTAACACATCAAGTGGAATAACGTAACGTTATAAAGTTACAAAATTTTATTTTTTATTTTTAAAATGAACTCCCACAAAGTTTGCGCGGAATCCATTGAAAGAAATATTATTATCATGAATTATTTAATAGCCAAATATTGTGAGGCGACAGTCTCTAAAAGTAAATTAAAAATACATTTTACTTTCTTAATAATTCTGCATTATTAATTAAGAATCATGAACGATCGCTGTTCGTGAGCATATAAACTAACGACTACCAAGAATGGAAATGAGTAAGGTATTTATTTAAATTATTTATTTTGTCAAAAAAACTTAACCTTTACTAGTCAAATATATGTTTTAACTGTCATTAATTGATAGAAAGAAATATAAAGACATATCTATAAGTACAAATTATTTATGCTAATTAAATATTACGATTCACCTTCAACCATTGTTATTCTACAAAAATTTGAACAGTTATTGAATACTTGAATATTTCAGTTTTAGTAACTGAAAAAAGCTATCAAAGAGAATTGATTAGTCGATTCGTAAAAGTAATACGGACTCACTCCTACTAAAATGAAAAAAAAATACCTTTGATTGTATTCTTTCCATCGCTAGATATTTCATTTTAAAATACCCAATTTATAATCGAAATAAGTTTCTTCGAAGGAACAAAATAAAAATAAATCTAGCGCGATGTTCGGTTTTTACTGGATGTGCTTTATTATTAAAAAATCTTCTCCATCTTCGTTTTATATCCCTTAAAGCCTCTCAGTCTGATCCACCCTAACATACGTCAAGGCTCTCGACAAAAGATTTCCGCACAATGTAGCAGCATCTGAGCATTTTCCGACTTCTCGATTCGGCATAAAAACAAAGTATAACCGATCAGTGCTTTTTTACCTGAAAAATTTGGCCACTCAAGTATTATCGAGTGACGTAAGAGTAGATGCTTTCTCTAAGGCTTTGTTACATATCTTCTATTTTTCATTTCCACTAATGATATTTCTACGTATTTATCTTCTGTATAGTATAATGAATTTGATAATTTATGTATATATTAACAAAAACATCTGCTGGATAATTTATACTTTTTTCTATATATCACATATTATGCAACATTATTATGATGTACTTAAAATATTTAATTTCCTCGACACAAGACACGTATATTGTTTTGGTTTGGTGTTGCTTAATCATAAATGCGTCTATAATCTCTGTCAAAATTTTCAACGGTATTAAATTGCAGTAAAACAGTTCTTTTTGGAAGAAAAGATGAATACTCACTCTTATACGAAATAATTGGACACTTAATATAAAGAAGTTCAAGACATCAGTTGTGATGTTATAGAAGAAAGTACTCACTGATATATCTTTTTTCATATGATTTATTTGCTCTTATCTCATACTATGTTTAAGTGTAAATGGAATAAACTAGTTATACGATATTGCTTTATTAATCAGAACAATATTTTTGTTGAGATTTTCTTTTAGTTAATTTTAGTGTTAAGAAGCGTTTTTCTTTATACCATGTAATTTTTCAAACTTTAATTCAAGGTTTTTTTATGAATTCAGCAAACTGAAAACGATGATAAACATTGAGATGCTTCGTCATTTTAGAAGAACTACTTTTTTGCGTGTTTTTAGATATTCGGTAGAGGTTTTGCAATACGTAAAATATTATAGTCTTATAGAACACACACTCATCTAAATAAATAGAGAATTCAGCTTGTACCGTTTGTAATGTATACATATCCTACAAAAAAAATAACAATTTTTACTTTCATAAAATACTTTGTTATTTTCATATTAAGATAATAGAATTCTACCATGTTAATACTAATCCAATTTTTATAAGGCCTTTCTTATTTCAAAATATAAATTTTTATTTTTTGCTTTCGAAATAAATCTGCTCAATTCACTTACAAGCAGTAAAATTTGTTAAAATACATTACGTTTAAATGCTCCGTTAAGATACTGTGTTCCTAAAATCGGATACAAAGAAAATTATTAAATCTAGATTATTTTTTCCAAAAGATATCTTTCTTCGGTGGATGCCTTTGAAAGATTTAGTAGAAATCTTTATCAAATCCCGCATCTTATAGTATGTCATTGTTATCTTTTCATATTACGCATTTTGTACGCCTATGTCGTAAAATATAGACAATTTCCGCACAACCACTGAAAGGTTTAGGTTAAGTTCAAACTATACAACAGGGGTCTTTTACCTTTTCCAGTGTGTAAGTGAGGCTCGGTTTATATCAAAATGCGAGTAAAGTTTTGAGGGTAACAATGGGTAATTATTTGGATCGGCTAAAATGTTCCTAAGCCAAATAATAATGTGTATAATTGTACAATATTTGTAACAAATTTAAAGATCTTAAATCTCAAAAATAGTACCGAAATGAGCATATTAAATATAATATATGAAAAACAACTAAAATTTATTATTAGTTACCTATTTACTTATAGCTTTTATTTTTCCGGTCTGAATTTAATTTTTATCACATTGATCTGAATTTATATTACATTGGTCAGAATTTATATTAAATGTTCATAATACATCGGTCAGTGTACAGAGGGCAGAATAAATAATTAATGGTTAGAATTTACATAAAATATTCATAATTTAAATGAAATTTAAAAAAAAACAACCTAACTTTACCAAAATGGTTATAAAAATTTGACCGTATAATATTTTCAGCTAGGCCTATGTCAGTTAATCTATGTTTTAATGAATGTTAATTAATGTCGTATTCGTATATATTTTAATTATTATTTGGTAGTACTTTTCAGTGACAATTGTAGTTAAAATGATATGTAGAAAATAAATGTAAACTAAAAATATTATTTATAATTACAATAGATAACGCAGTGTTCATTCAGATAGTAAGTAAAAATGCTCAAAAAGCGCTCGCAAGCAGTGGTCTGGCTATCTCGCACAGGTAAGAATGTTCAACCCCCAACAGAACGAAGTCTTTGAACGTCTTATAAAGTTTATTGTGTGGAACAAAAGACTGATTTTATTTTAACGTTAGGTAAATTGCGTGGCTAAGATTTATGGCTTTCTTAAATCTGAGGGGACTGCCGTTGTTCGCTTATATTGCAATTTTGATCATACAGGTATTTTAATTTGAATGCCGTGGGGCTACATCCGAGGCATAATGTATAGTTGTGTGCACTTCTTGTATGGCTTTAATTAAAAACATGAACTTGCGACTACCCTTCCAGTATTTAGAGATTTAACGATTACGTCTTTTACCCATCTGAAGCATAATTATGGACTATCAACAGAAATTTTTACACGACAAACGGTTATTATAAACTCACTCAACGTCTACTTTTTCTGAGTGTTTAAGTGACATACGGACTAATGCTTCCATTTACAGGATCCCGTTCAATCTTTTAACCACAAATTCTCAAGATTTTGGGATTGAAAAAATTTGAGAAAGTCCCATTTTTTTCATTTTGGCAATTTCGCAAATTCGTGGGCTTTTGAAATCGACTACAATTTTTTGGAAAAAACTCAAAGTTTCTCACCTCCGAATTCATAAATGATTTATAGTGAATATTTAGTCCCGGGATTGGAAAAATTGCTGATCCCGGGATCACAAAAAGCATCCTGGTTTGGATGCTCTAATATGCAACAAGCTTGGGAAGGAAGAATCAGATGGCTGAAAACTAATGTTAAAATCAACGAAATCCACATCACTCAATAAAAGATAATTATTTGCATTTTCAATGGATTTGGTGGTAGCTTTGTGAGTCATTTTTTAAAAAATAAATGTGTTACTCTACGTGTTGTGCTACAAATTATGACACAAGTGGAAATCATAACAACGTTTTTAAAGCAAAAAAAAAATAACAGATTGCGAATCTAATTTTTAAATTTTTAAAAAAATGTTGAAGATATAATTATTCTCATCAAAAGATATCACTGTCAATATTTTATATAAACGTAATATCAATTCATAATACTTAATAAACATAATGTGGGCCTATAAGAGGTGAAGTGAGCCTAGTGGTATTTTAGAAAAAAAAATGTTAGATGCGTTATAATATTCTACACGTCTCAAACTATCATAAAAGTGAAATAACCTCAGTTAAAACACATTACAATAGAAGTGTTATATCCGTAAAATAAAAATATACAACCCACCTAGTAAAGTCTTGCTTTTACTAAAAAAATATGACAACTTTACCAGTTGTCTCACTTCAATTTTCGAGGGCTCATGTATTATATTAATCGTTACTATCCTAAAGCAATGAAGTTTAAATTTTCAATTATTTTCGCTTTAAATTTCGCAGCAAACATATTTGTTTTTGTATGAAATATTAACTTAAATGAATATTTCCTCCGTTTGGCGTTACAATCTGTAGAAGAAACAACAACCACATTTCACCGGCAGTAATTATCAAATTCCCCTTCCGTAATCTGTCTCCGGTAAGATATTAAGTATAAAATAACAGCTTAGAGATGAAATCTGAGCTTTTATGGCTAGAACAGGAAATACCAATACTGAGTCTGGAGGAATGAATTATATTACCACATAAAATGTTTGCTCAAAATTACTTGGCACATTCGTATGATGAATTGGTTTTGGATATCTTAATATAAAATATTATTTAATTTACTTCCCGATTAAATATACGAGCCAACTTGCATGAAATGTAATAATACATTTTACAATCTTCGTTTGTTAATTAATTATCTGATTCAATCCGCTGGTTGATTAATTAAGTGCTGTCCGGAAAATATATAGTTATTTAATTTAATAGTTAGTTATTTCAATCAAATTGTCTTTATTTAAATAACCATACATACAAAGCAATCCAAAGAAATTACAAACTGACGTTTTGTTCAATTTTTAATCATAGAAATTAATACAAATCTAATATATAAAAATGAATGTTTGTTTGTCCGTACTGTATGCGTTGCCACACTGCTCATCCGATTGCAATAAAACCTTCAAAAACGTTTTATTTGCACTTCCGGGAAGGTTGTAGGCGTAGTAAAATTAGCTTACAGTAGGTCTTATATATAAAAATAAATGTTTGTATGTCTGCCATACAGTTCATTTTGACAACGTGTGCTTGCTCTTGCGCGAAGGTTATAGTACAATTAACTTACAGTAAGTGCCTCGTGTCTCGTACCATATACAATCGGCTGCAAACGTCAAACATGCACTTCGATAAGCACAATTAAGACTCAAGCACTATCTTTCTTTGATAAAAATGACTGTTTTGGGATTGAACGGTCTTAAACGTTTTTATATGTTTAATGTTTTAATTCGACTGAAGTATTTTCAACCCAAGATTTACCATGTTCAAGAACGAATACGATTTATAGATCAAAAACACAAGTACAATCAGCAGAATAAGCAGTTATTTCATTTTTTTTATTTACCAATGGCTCTACGCTTTAAATGAAAGCTTAGTAAAAAAAATCAACGCGTGCTGAGCAACGCTTTATGTTTAATATTTGGTACAAAGTTTGTTTTAAAAAATACATTTTAATCGTCAGTTGTAGTGGGGTTTCCATATTTTTTAAAACAAATGTTTCTTATAAGTATTTAATTGAATTAGACTGCACGTGTTATTTATTATCAATATTCGTCATGGAAAAAAATCAATTAGATATAATGAATGCTTTGTGTAATCATAATTATATTGTCACTTCTTGCAATGCCCTGATTGAAATCAACAGCGCAAATCAATCTTTTTAGTGAAAGCTTATTTTATATTTTTTATTTTTTTGAAGACCGCAATCTTTTTCAAACAAATTGAATGCATTACATCAAATTATTTTTCATCAAAACAAACTCCAAAAAATGTTTAATTAAAATGAATTGCTGAAAATATCTCATTTCATTTCATTATGAAGCTTTTCAAAATAATTAGGTAAAGCATTTGTTTTCGTTATGCGACAGCATTTTTTAATCACCATTTCGACAAATTTATCTCATCGTCCATTAATTTATCTAAACAATTATTTATAATACTGTTATACCGTTTCTCTTATTTTTAGATAATATCCATCATCAATTGAAACACTGAATTTTGTCTACAAGTACGGCCAACATTAATGTTTTATTAATATATAATTTAAATTGACGACTCAGTTACTCTACAATAATATGACATCTCGGTTATTAAAAACTAGGTTTGAAAACCAGATTTTCAAGTGAAATTCACGATATTCGAAAGCTGCTTTTTTATCATGGTGGTAACCCGGTTTTGAATATTATAATTCAATTGAAAACGTGCGCAAGTTGACTAAAAACTGCAGTGGTTATTATTTAAACGAAATAAAATGTTAAATTTGAATAATTCAAACTATGTACATTCACATAAGTTGTGTCACTAACGACCCGGGTTTCGCCTTTCGGCATCTTCATGCGTTCAAGTACACAGATGAACTTGAACTGACCGTTTTCAGAAATTGTGCAACTTCAGTCGAAATCTTAAAAAAGAGATGAAATATGTTGTTTATTAGTCAGTAGACATCATTGAGTGCGTTCAAAATATTATATTTTCGTTAATTTCGAAAATATTTTTGATTTTCATTTCGACTTGGATACAATCCTCGAGTATACGGTAGGTATAATTGCTGTAATGACAAATAGCAACACTGTGAAAAATGTGAATTTTAATATCCTTTTGGAACATTATTTCAAAAAACCGATTAAAAAAAAGTTATTTTTATTGAATTATTCTTTTTTGAAACATTGAAAACACGTTTATATCGAGTTTTAAGATATATTGGAGTTCTAACTCATAAGGTTGATTTTTTAATAAGCTCTTCTCTACAGCATGTGAAATAAATAAGTAATCAATTTTAATTTTGTAATGAAAAAATCGTCCACAAAGTTGCCACAGAGTCCATCAAAAATATTATCGTATTATTTTCCCACTTGTCTTGGCAAAATAAATAAGTTTTGCCTTATTTAAAAAAAAAATCTAGTACTAATGCTTAAATTGAGTGTTTGTTGTCATATCATTATTGTTAAATTTTTGCTGATACCATTCATTAGTGCTTGTTTTCACAAAGTTTAATAATCTCAAAAAATGTATACATTCCTTTATGGGCAAAAATTTTCAGTGTTATCCATCATGATTGTTAATTCGCTGTCATTTATTTAAATGTGACTGTTTCTGACGTCACTTAGAGCGTGTTTTGAAAAAAAAAATGGCCTGCATGCACACGGTGTTGCTGGCAAAGTGAAAGCATGTCAAGAATAAACGAACAAATTATTCACAGGGCTGACACCATGTTCAAACATGAATTGTTAAGCGGGTTGTAGGATGCCAAATACTTCACGAAACTGAAATAAATTAGAAAATTAATTTACAAAACGAATTCGGGAAAGCCAAACAATATGAGATGATTTATGGGAAGAGATTAAGAAAAACACACAATATTAAAGATTATTTATGGCTTTATAAAAAGGAAAAACATATTGCATTGTTCGAAAAATAAATAAATATATCTACATATATTTACCATGAATTTTAATCGTCTATTACATAGAAAAATAAACATTACTGTTTCACGGTAATTGCATTTAATTTATAAGCACCTAAAAATATTTTTATGTAAAGAATATGATAAAAAAGATATTTGTTATCTCACTGCTCGTATTTGCGATAAAGAAAGATTGTTTAAAAGAGATAATATTGAAAACTTTTTGTAACAACATAATTTTCAGATCGACCAAACCATGTTATGTATGAGATTTGGTTACTAGATTTTTATCTGTATCCGTCATAAAGTGGTATGATTTAGTAATTCTTTTAATACAAAATCGTTCCTAATCTTAATCATAAAACTACAAATATGCATTACATTTTGCCGTGTCTTTAAATTTATGTTTAAGGTATTCACTGTCAATTCATATTGGAAAAGCATTATTTTATTAAAAAAAACACATGTTTATAGTATTTTTTTATTTTTTCAATAAAGATGAATGATCAACTGATATAAATTTAATGTAAGACGAATGATAAAGTGTATCAAGCAATTAGTAAAAGAATTTACAAAATAATCATACATATCGACTGTGGAAAGGAAAAAAGACTCACACATAAACAAATTTCACAGGAGACACAAAAAACGTTTTTTGATGATTTTAGCCCAAAAGCAAACTATGAAATATACACAAGCTTGAATGCCACGGAGACTGATAAACTGGTTTTTATTAACATTATCTGATATTAATTTAATATTTAAAAAAAAAAACCTTTTTTTCCTGATCGCAATTTTCACTTACCCTTTTTTCAGACTTAAAAGCTGAATTTAGATATTAATTTGTCATTTTCTGCTTACACCCTTTTGATAGATCGTCTATCAAGTTGTATACAATTTGATTATCGAAAAAAGGCTGTTTAGAAAAAACTGTGGGCTACATCCTTTTTTTTCTCCACACAATCGAATTATAAATTATCTAAAATAAAAAATGCTAGACCCCTCTTACAAGTGTGTTAATTTTAATTCGTTGATATTGCTTGTGATGATCCAAGCTAGTTTTATTTTTTAACGTCTTTTTATAAATGGAGACTATTTATATATTACTAGCTGTAATCAGAAAATTTACTGGCGTGAAAAATAAATTGCAAACCGATTTATTGAATAAGCCAGAAGATCTAAACGTTATTAATTCTCTAAATGGATTTGTTTTAGAATACACACAACTGAGAGAACTCTCTATTATAACTAAAAGGGGAGGGGACATATTTCTTGACGTCATCGAAAAGGCGAAATCGCGGACCGACATTCCTACGAACCTACAGAAAATATTATTTAAAAATAATCAAAAAAATTAAATAATCAGAATTTAAAATATTTGTTGTGATGTATAGGTACTTTGTTTGATTTATAAATCTTACATTTGCTTGTTTATACAAATTCAAAACGGTCGGAAACGTATCCATCCGAATAATTTTAAGCCAAGAAGGTTGGGTCTTGCGGTTTGCGGACCAAGACATCTAATTATATTACACAGCTCGCGTTATATTATACTCCCTGTATGGGAAATAGTGGCCGCAAACGCCAGCTGACACTAACTTTTAAACAGGGAAAACTTTACATTTACGAATTTCAAAATTTTAAATGTTCTAATTTATTTAAGAAGTTTAATTAAAAAGTAAAAACCAATAACTCTGTTGAAATAAAATTCGTTAAAGGAACGTTAAATTTCTCATTTGTGGGAAGCCATAAAACCGTGGTTTATTATTATAATGAAAGTTTATTTTGTTTATTTAATTATATACTCTTGCAATCTAAAGTATATTGTCGATTCTAAATGAAGCATCTTAGTATAAAAAAATGGATAAATAACACAATATACATACAATCAAACCTTTTTTAACGAGATACATTGGTTACAGAAATTGACGCGTATAATACAACGCTTAAAACAAACGTCATTTTCATATAATTTGATAAGTTGGTTCCAAAAATCAAAATTTCTAAATACTAAAATTTACTTATCAAATTCGAGCAATTTTTTTTTACTTATAAACCATTAATTTCTTTATTTAAATTAAACGTACAATGAGAAACAAATACATACTATGTAAACATCCATAATCTTATACACATTTAAGTAATTATTCGCTGTTGGCACTGTCGGTTGCGAAATATAATTACTAATAGGGTGTGAACTGTCAAGACTTGGTGGAAAGGCATTATATGTTTTTAAAAAAATACTCATTTGTACTAATTGCACTTTTTCACCGGTTTCGCTCATGAAGAGCAATTTTTATTGATAAGAGAATAATATGTTCACTTTTAAGGTGTACACTGTCAATACTTGGTGGAATGGCATTATAATAATAATAATAAAACATTTTTAGTACTTTTTCCACATAAAATTTATTGGATCAAGACCGGTTTCGCTCATGGTGAGCATTGTCAACTGATAAGAAATACAATTAAACAGTGATATTTTTGACTCAAAACCATAATTTGATTTTTTTTAAAATAGTGCGTGTCGTTTGAGGGTGCACATCGAAATGTATGGAATTATTTTATTAATATATTCCAGACATATATAGAGAAACACTTGATAGTTTATTTACTGATTTTATGTAAAAAATAATCTACCTAATTCTGTCATACGTATGTTTATAAACCAATAGACATCGTACAATCGTGATATTTTTTCCACTAATCAAAATAATTTAATTCTTACACAACAGTACGTCATCTGATATGTATCATCAAAAACCTTCACGATATCGTAAATTATTTGTATGATATGATCTCTGGTCTACCATTAATTGATAATTGATTCTAATGACCATTTTTCATTACACAAACTTACAGAGGTTGTAATTTATTATGTGCATTCTTCCTCAATTAACACTAGATCATCAAATCGGCATTAAATAGTGCTTAGACTATTTCTGGATATAAACTATTTAATTGTCATTTCAGGTCCATTCTTGCACTTGCACTGAATATGCCAAAAGACAAAGCACGTTTCGTTTGTCGCAAACTTATAAAAATTAACAAAATTTTGATATTTCAAATGCAATTTTTTTCTTAAGACATTATGCACAAGGTATTATGCTGTATTTAGAGTTATAAATTATCGGACGTGTGCTTAATTTACGTGCCACGGTGTATAAACGATAGACATATAATAATGTTTCCTGCCACAATCCGTAGAAACGCGCCTGCGCATAATCTAGTCAGACAAAGGTTTATCCTGGACACATTGTCTTAATCCCATTTAATACACACGGCATTACTTAGCCAAACTGGTAATTGGTATAAGCTACCTGACCGAGGCATTTGTTGTGACTTAGCCGGATTCAAACAATTCATTCAGAGCATAATGATCCGTTTAATCAGAATGCAGCTTTAAGATTTTTAATTTATTTTTATTGCACTGCTGGACCAACAAGTAGGATGTTTTTGATTAAGTCTTCGAAATACTTGAAAAAACTATTTGAATATAATATTGGAATTTTTTTAAAATCCTTCAATATAATCTGATCTCTTTGCTATCTATCGGAAGCGTTTGGGTCATCTCAGAAGAACTACTTGCAATTCAGTTAGTTGCTAAATCATTTTTTTCAGAAAGTGTGTTGGAACTAAAAAAGACTATTTGTTCAATACTCTTTCGCTATCCAGGAATATGTAAGGTAGATTTCAAGTATGTAAACATTGTTTATATCCATGGTTTTCAATATATGGTACTATGGCGGCAACGTGTTGTATAAAGCGGTTGAAGTCAAAAACCGATAACTCAAATCTAAGAAAAAAAGCATACAATATATACTTTAAGTCACTTAACATCATATGTTATGATATTTATTAATTGCAAAATCCTACAAAAGCGTAGATATATCTAATTTTATTTCGCATATATTCATTACAGTAAGCTTTTGGCTGGGTATTAAAATATACATTTTTTCTTTATTAGAAATACGATGGGAAAAATGAAATCAGATTAATTTATAATGAAGCTCTAGGGAAGGTAACTAGTAGATTTTTTTTCAATAATATTAATGTTTAATTGTGATGTAAATGTGGCCAAGTGGAAATGGCATGAAGGTTTGTGATGTTTTTAACTCAATTAATTAACCACTATTCCTGTCCTACATCTATTCTTATATTCTCAATGTCTTCGGAAAAACGAGTGATTAAGCAATTGAGTAACAAACTGCCCTCTTAGAAACACTTCTTTTGAGATAAACTCCACATTGAGAGCACTTAAGGTAAAAAAAAAACTGACATATTATATTGCGATGTAAAAAAATTGTCAAAAATTAGGAAAATATACAATGATTTCTTGCATATTTATTTATCTGGAATAACTTGGTTGACGTATTTATTGTACTAATTTAGCAGTATTTTTTAAATGTTATTATTAGTAATGTAGATTTAAATGCAAGCAATTTTCCCTGCCTATTAATATCATTTTAATAAAAACACAATAATCCTTTGTACTTCATTCCACTTTATTTAATATGTCAGGACCGGTTTCGCTCATTGCGAGCATTGTCAACTGATAAGAAATATAATTTAACAATGCTTTTTATACAAAATTGAAAAGTTATACACAACAATTGGCATTGAAAAGAAATTTCCAATTACATTAAAGTGATTCTAAAATAACACAAAATTAAAATGTTCAACACATCTAACATATAATTAAAAATTCATCCCAGATTAATAAATTCAGAATGCGATTGAAAGTAATTACAAACATAATAAAAATTTGGGAAATTTTTGACATATAATAATTTATTAATATAATGCCTTTCCACCAAGTATTGACAGTGAACACCCTAGAAGTTATTAATATCATAATATATTTTTTTATAAATCCACCTATATTTTGGATAATGTAACTATATGTATATATAACATATTTACAATGTTACTTGACAACATCTGCCATTATAGATTTCATAAAAAAACACATGTTCACATTGGTATTTGAACCCGTTATAGGGAAACGATATTTGCGCCGAAGGTAAAACCTGTCTTTTCTCGGTCACAACAATTCATGATAATTGATTAATATATTATATACATTGGTAGTCTAGAAGTGTGATGGTTGAGTTGAGATTCTAATTAATAATAAAGCGAAAAGGTTCACTTTTCGTCGGGCGAAATAAAATATTCATTTCGGCTACGCAAGCAACGTCTCTGGTGTAACATTGACACGTGTTTCAAAATTGTTTCATTTATTTTTTCTTCCGTGTACACATTTTTTCAGTTCCGATTGTAACCGGATACCGTACACGCAACGAAATTTTGTAATGTCTATAATATTATTTTATTAAGCTTATTCGATATTTTGCGCTGGCCTTTCTTTTACTTTTAAAATAAAATTACCGTCTGGTAAGATTGAATGATGCGACATTTTGATTCTGTTTAACATGCTGATTAAATGACTTATTTATATGGTAGGTATAGTCAGTTCTATGGCGCAGCAGTTCCAAATCAGAAATTTTTCGATATATTTATCGACTTCTGTTCGAAGGCATGGGTGTTTGTGATGTCTTAATTTCCCACCCACCTTTCCCATCCTTCAATAACTGGGCGTAGTGAAAGCGATAAATCAACCACTAGTCCTGTACTAGCCTTATCCTACTATCGCTACTACTCTCTTTGGAAAATAGAGGTTAAGCGACTGACTAACAAACAGTTCTCGGCGAAAAAAAATCTGTTGAGATACTTCCATAAGGAAGCCGTACACACATGAATGAAAAAATATATATTGACTGTGGAAAGAAATGGAACGTAACCCACAGCTTTTTTTCGATTATCACAATGTATCAAACTTGATACACGTTCTATCAAAAGGATGTAAACTGTAAATGCCAAATAATTATCTAAATTAAGCTTTTAAGTTTAAAAAAAGATGAGCTTCTGAAAATTGAAACCAAAAAAAAAGACTGAAAAAGAGGTTTTTCCTGGACAATTTCTTTTATGAGTCTTATGAGTATTATATCAACTAAAAACCAGTTTATTATGTGTATATTTCATAATTTTCATATGGCCCAAAGTCATAAAAACAAAATTTTTATGCTTGTTGTAAAATTTGCTATGTGTGGGCTACATCGTTTTTCCTTTCCACAGTCGATATGCTTAAGTCAAAATGAAATTATTGAAAAAAAAATTGCGCAGTTGGAATCGTTTTTTTATATTATGGCTGGAGTCGGAGTCGTCTTATTTTTAAACGTCTCCACAGCCCTGGTTAAAATCCATCACATTTATGAGAATAAAAAAATTGAGCTATTATATAACAACTTGTATAGCCGACAGTCATCGTATTTAAAAATAGTTTCTACCCTGCTTAGTATGAGTATAATTCTCTATCTTATTTTAGTGGTTCGAATCCCTTTAAAGATACACTCCCAGTCTACGAATTGAACGTTAATGTGTTACATGATATTCCAATACTACTATGTATTATAACAGTAATATTATAGTCTTATTTTTAAAAAAATAATCCATACATCGTACATTTTAACCACTTGAATACCAACACAGGTATCCGGAAGATATGCAACACGGATGTCCAAGACATTTAAAAAATCAAATATTTGGTATTCTAATAGCATTAAAGCAATATTTTGATGAATATGTGAAGATCCATCTATTATATACTGAGTCAATATAAGTTTTTAAAATATCGAATTCGAGTGTGTTATTATTATTCTCAACAACAAAATTATTATTCTCAAAAACTTGTACATATCTCTGGGACATATTAATGATTTATTTGCGCGGTATTCAAACGGTTAATATTGTACCTCTATGAAGAAAGCTCTTTTGAAAAGCTTACACAAAATAACAACCACAAAAAGCGTGTGACAAAATTCTGAGTAAAAATGATCTGGATTAACTTTATGTTATTTTGTCGCCACACTATCTCGACTATTTTTTGCTCGCCCCTTTTTGACTAAAGCCTTCCCTTTACTTTAATCACGTAATGGAAGCATCTTTTTGAATCAATTACTCAGATAACTAAATACTGTGTACGCTGGAGGGTTGTCGAGCTGCCGACTATCGCTAAAAAATCTACCTAATGACATACACAGTCAAGCACTTTTAATCTCTATTTTCACTGTGTTTTTACTAACGTGAAAATATAATTATAATTTTTAAAAGCGCGGCTAGGCATTTTTTTTTATACCGAAATAGCTTGAATAAAAAAACCGGTATGCTGGTACTAGAGTATATTACCGTGCAATCTAGGTCTCGAGAAAAAAGGGTGGCAGTTTTTATAATACTAAAATGTTGGCAATATAAAAAAATATTTTTTTTATCGATAAAACGTCTCAATAAATTAATGTTAAATATTCTTACCAGTATTTTGTTGCTATTTTTTAAAAAATACATTGTTTTGTGAAATCCGTTTAAAAATTGCCGTGTTTTTTTATATAGGACTATGTATATTGACGCCTTTGTTACAAACTCGATTAAAACACTTTGAAAATGTACATCTAGAGCTATTTAAAAAACTTAAAACTACATGCGGTATCAAAGATAACTAAGATATTAAATTGTTGAAAATTTTTTGATTTTCTTAAATCACTCCTGATCCGAAGGTGTGGAAATGCCTTTTTGTATGATCCTCAAACATGTTAAAAAGAGGAACATATTGTCAGTGGCGGCTCGTCTATGAGACATTGGATCAATGCACTCCTTGTTTATCCAGGGGCGGTCATATTTCATGAAATAATATACAAACAACATTTATAAAATAAAATAAAATGTTTTAAAGTATTTATTATAGACAATAAATACATGAAGAATTTAAAATGAGTGAGTAGTATAAATGTTATGTTTGAATATTCTTCTTCTTTCTTTGGCCATTTTCGCTCCCTATGTGGAGCATATTACTTCATGAAATATAACCGCCCCTGCATATACAAGAGGTGCATTGATCCAATGCCACATTTTCTGGCCGCCACTGCATATGGGTATTGAATTATAGCCAGATTTAATAAATTAACAGTTTTGGACTGATTGAAAAATAAGTGATTAACTTTAATATTAAAAGTGGATTTTCTTTAATAAGTTAATATATTTTGACATGCATATACATGATTTCACAGTAAATCAAAAGATAAAACTATTTTTTAAATAATATGGTTACTAATCATTTAATTTGAAAGTATTCAACAAAAACTAAATGATACTTCTTGATAAAAAAAAATAATCGAACAAAATACATGACGTGACAATACCATTGAATGGATGTTCTCAATCATATTGAATGTTTGCATATCGTGTTGCATAAAACACCTACGTCATTTTTATGACAATATCATTTGTCAAAATAGTGCATTCGTAGTGGCACGCACCCGCTGCCAGGTTGCAGCGAACACGGTATGCGCCTCCACTCAATGAACGATAAATTGATCACAAATCATTTCATATATCACTGAAACGCTATTTCTCATATATATGGATTGCATTCAGTGCAGTCCCGATATAAATACATACTTGCATTTTTTTTATTTATACTTTACCTTTGGTGGAAAGACTTTATAAGATATTAACCATCTTAGATACTGAACATAAAAACAGATTTCAACTAAGCTGATCACTTTCTGTGTCACCAGCCACTCTTTAAAATAAAGTTTGTTATTAATGTACGGCTATGTTATATTATATTTCCAAAAGAAGTGTGTGCAGCCAATATATTACTATTTTATTTTTTGCGTGAGTGTTGGACAAACATATATAATATCCGTTTAATGTATTAGTGCTGTCACAATCCCGGGATTTCGGGATCACAGAATTGAACGGGATCCAAGAATTTCGGGATCAGAGATCTTGTAATTGAAGACCCTAGTTTAAAATAATTTATATCAGCAATTGAAATGGACATATGAGCGATATATGAACTCCAAAAACCAAAATTTTTGGCAAAGTGCAAAAATGCTGTGGGCTTTTTGAATTTGGGTAGGTTTTGAAACTAAACACGTTTTTGTAAATGCGTTTTCTCTGTATTTCGAGAGGTTTTGAAATCAGAAATGTATTGATAGTGTAAATATTGAAATAGAGAACAAGTTAGAATCAAAATTTGAAAAAAATCAAAAATGTTCTTTAGGTAGGTTTTGAAATTGAGGCTTTCATATGCTTTGTATCTTATTTTTATGATGATTTAAAATTATGTTTATTTTTTCTCTAAAAGTGGACAGACTCTATTTTGTCATCTAGTTTTTATAATAGTGTATTTATATATTATTATGTATCAAATATATATTTTGTACCTCACTGATTATCTTTCACCGTGCCAGCTCACAAATATCTTTGCCATATTCTTTAGGGTCACGTAATCTTCAAATGTATAGAAAATCCGTGATGCCAATAGAGAGATATAACTTTTCTTTTTCTCGGGCAGAGCTTAACCAATCACGGAGTAGAGAAAAAGATTATGGGAGATAAAGTTGCTGAAGGCCAATGATTCGAATCAGTACATTGAAAGAAAGGTTTAACCTGCGGGTCATAATAAAATTAACCTTACAAGAAGAATAAATACACTGATTAAAGGTTATCTTTAAAAACGCTTCACTGTTGCGTCAAAGCCATGGCTGAAATGTGAATTATTCATACTTTAGAAAAATACTTTCGTCGTTTTGCTAACAAAAGCTTTCGTGTATTTAAAACATCATTTAAATTAAGATCTGAGATGACGAATCTAAGGCACGCGTGTTCTAGTTGACACGTTCGAATTTTTTGCTGGCACGTGAGCCATACACAAATTTAATGTTTTGGAGAAAAAATATCTTTTCAAATAAGGATTTACTATTTCATTTAGTAAATAAATATCTAGCTTGAAGATAAAAACGATTTAGAACTATTTTATGGTCTTACTAATATATTATGTCATTTTTTTTTGCTTGGCAAGTTGGAAAGTTGCTTAATAATATTTGGATTTTTTGGCACGTACCCATGAACAGGTTTCCCACCAGTGTAGTTGGGCATGAACATACTGTAGAATTAAATTTTTATGACAGTCGGAAATTGCATTTTTTTGACAATCACAATATTTATTTGAACAGGTTCATCCGTGCACTTGAAGGCCTGAAGATGCCGCAAGGCGAAACCCGGGTCATGACAAAATTTGTGTGAATGTAAATAATTTGAACGATTCAAATTTAATATTGAACTTCCACTAAGCACCTTCAGTCGAAATCTTAAATTATAACAATATTTATTATTTTAAACTACTATTCTATTTATTTCACTGTATATTTAATTTTACAAAAAAATATTGTAAGCAAACTGTAATAAATTTGATGGTTTTTGTTTAAATGCTCTTTTTACTCAACTCAATTAAATTTTCAATCAAATAATCAATTGAAAAAAATAATTCTTAATGTACGACATATTTATCTATGAAAATAATAGGCAAAAAACTTATCACACACAGTTTCTGGCAGAGACAATTTAGTTAAAAAAAATGTCATGAAACAAGCAGACTTTTCACCGTAAATCTAACAACTATTAATTTAAGTTACCTCATTGAAATTATGATTATATATGATACAAATATAAATAAGTTTACTCAAAGCACTACTCATCAAAAATATTTACAAAGCATCCCATCAAAGTCTGAAATTCAGTTTTAGTCTTTGAATCAGTTGTACTAAGTTATCAAGTATTTTTTTTCATTTTTCAACGCAGTCTTACTTTATTTTTTAATCATTTTAAATGTACTCTGTTATATTTTTGAGAACATGTACCACAAACGCGGCATGCTTTCTCACATCGTTTCGTATCTGAATATCAAAGAGTGAGCACCAAAAGCTTTGTGGTTAAAATTTCGAAATGACTTGGCACGGAATTCGAAAAAGCTTCGTGTGCTTAAATAGAGCAAGAAAAATGAATATAATATGTGCTTTCTCGCTCAGATTCTGTATGAAGTGACGATATATCTTCCATCCAAGAGCTGTAATATTTATGGTGGAATTTGTCAGATTTCTCGAGAATTTTAATAAATTTTCATTTGCAACAATTAAGCGGCGATAAAAAATAATTGGACAAAAAATATTTAATAAAATGCTGGAGATTTTTCACTCCATCACATTTTTTATCAATACATATTAAATTAATTTGTCCTTTCTTAAAAAAAGTAATTTTCTCGATACCGATAATAGCTATCAAGTAAATTGTTGTCTTTTTTATTTAAATTTTACAATATTTCTTACGTATGCAGTTTCTATGTATTATAAATAAAACAAATTATGAGGTGATTTTCAAAAATTTATCTTTGTGAATGTAAACGTATCACTGTCACTCACAATGACACTTGTGGTTTAAATACACATCATGATTTTTGTTTTTTGAATGGGTCTGGGCATAGCAGTCTTAAGTTCCAAACAGTGTTGTAGAAAAAACAGCAAACAAGACCGGGCCGTTGAATCCCAGCCTCTACTAACAAATTATATGGCGGTTATACATAGATCAACTCTAAATTCCAATTTATGAGCTTATTTTTCGTTGAAACAACAGTAACAAGCGGAATTCATATTATATTATATACGATTTTGACGCTCATTGTGATATTATGAAATAAATGCTGCGTCTTATCATATAATAATGGCAATATACCAAGTAAATGATGATTTAATCAATAACAATATTTAAAAAATAATAAAGTGAAATGTGTTACCCTAGAATGACTTACTGATTTTTTATTACTGATATGACTTGAGAAATCCTATGGAAAGATTGAGTAACGAACCAGTGTGCACAAATAAATTTTGAGATTAATTATTAATTGATTAAAATCCCAATAATGACGTTGATTTTTTTAATGAACTATCCAACCTCATATTCTGTATTGAAATATTGTAAAAAAAATAATTTTAATAAAATGATTTGCCTTCTTTGTTTGCTTTTGTTCTCCAAGATTTTTCTTCGAAAACCTTAGAAAATATGATATTGCTTTGAACATTATGAATCCGGACTGCTCACCTGAAAAAAGTACCTGTCTTCAACTCTATAGCATGGCTTTCACTATAGCTTTGGTCTGAGTCATAATATTTTTCCGACAACGAAAAAATCCCTCGACTCCACAGCCCTGTATTTTTCTAGTAGTCGGTAATGATGGTATATAAAGCAAAATATTTGGCATGTATTAATCTCTTCAATAAGATAAATAAACAGTAGCGTCAAATTACGTGCTTTTAAAAACATTTAAGATTAATTAACATTTTTTACTGCTGTTTCATATTTTCATCACGAAATTGGGCTCAACTAACACGACAGAAATGACGCAATAAGCGCCTACTTTTATTTGATTAATACCACGATTTTAATATTCCCGTTGAAAAATGACGACTGTGAGAGGAAAAATAAGGCTCGTGCTTGAAATGTGTCAGTGAAAAAACGTGCAACTTTTTCTTTATACAGACAAATTCACATATTATTAAATAAGCAAGCGTGAACCTTAATTTTTCTTTTGACTGTCAGAAGGTTCTTTTTCCCTTCTCTGTAATGTAAGGTTTTGGTTTCTATTCCGAATACATGTCGCCGATATATCACCATAAAGTATGGAGGGCGCATATTCATAAAAGATTTCATTAGAAGCCCTCATAAACATTAGAAATTATAATAAAATTAATGATTCAGGATAGAGTATGGAAACATTTATTACCATTTATTATTTCGTATAGGTCTTTATAAGGTGTGTAATTATTTATCTTCGAGACATAGATAAAGCTTCCACCGCATTGCAAATAAAAAACAAAGAACGATAAAAGGCATATTCTGAAAAGTGTAACACAAACGGTGATTTCATGGCATTGTGAGACATAGTTTCATATATTTTTTAAAGATTTTACTGATTTCACATTTTTCAATATAATATGTAGATTAGGATTGTTTCCGATCACCACGATTATAATCAGCTGATGTTTATTATCATCAGATGATAATTCTAATCAATGAAATGAAAAATAAACACATGTGATTTTATAGTGTGTTACTGATTATTTTTTTGATGATAATCAGGACTAGTTTCGCTCACCACGAACGCTATTAGCTGATTACTATTATCATCAGTTAATTATTAAAAAATCAAAAGTTAATTTAGTTCTTAGAAATTTGATAAATAACTTTCAATAATATTTGAAAACTCTTGTGAAACATTGTTGTTTTTTTTTTTTAACTTTAACTATAATGGAGTTCCAATGAGATATTTTTAAACTACGCAATATAATAAACCATTTTTTTATTCGATAAACTTTTTTTTTAATTTAAGATTTCGAATGAAATTGCTTGGTGAAATTTCAATATTTAATTTGAATCGTTCAAACTATGTACATTTACACAAGTTTTATCGCTAACGACCCGGGTTTCCTCCCTTGGCATCTTCAGGCGTTAAAGTGGACGGATAAACTTGAACTGACAGTTAGTGACAAAACTTGTGTGAATTTACACAATTTGAACGATTCAAATTTAATTCGATAAACACTTTTATTGTATCATCCCGTTAATATCATTTTCTCAATGATACACGTGAGATACACTATTTTTTCATTGGTAACAGTAAATAGAATTAGAATAATATGTTAATAATAAAATCATCAGTCAGTAGTGAAAATTAAGCTTTAAAAAAGTGACTGAAAACACTTATTGGCCCAATACACACTTATTTCTGTTAATCGATTGATGCATACGACTGAGCTTGGCGTGAAGAAAAAAAACTTTCTATACCTGTCTTAATGTGATAAAAAATATCTAGTATCATTATCAATTTAAAAATGGTGCCCTGGCAAAACAATTTCCAATCTAACTAGGTGAATAAGATTTCAGAAAATGCAAGTTGAATTGCTACGACGTAACCCCTCCAAAGAATTGAGTCCAACTTTTTTCGTCGGGAAAAGTTTCAATTAATTATTACAACCCAGCGCCCATGCAATATTCTAGACTTCTATCAGGGCGTCATTCAACTGCGAGGATGTGGCACGATAGAATAGTCAAAGTATATTTATTTTATTATTATTTAAATAATATTTTTTCACGGTTGGTTCACGTTTCACGGTTTCACGGTTCACAAATAACTTAAATACTTGTTGATTTAGAACTGTAAGCTTGAAACTAAGAACATTGTGACAATTTTTAAAAGTAGAATTTAAAAAAAAAAAGCTTTTCATTACGTATCGACTGTGGAAAGGAAAAAGGACTTAGCCCACAGTTTTTTCAAAACAGCTTTTTTTCGATAATCACAATTTATCAAACTTGATACACGTTCTTTCAAAAGGATGTACGCTGTAATTGCCGAATTAGTATCTAAATTTAGCTTTTAAGTTTGAAAAAAGATGAGCTTGTGAAAATTTAAACAAAGAAAAAAGACTGAAAAAAAGGTTTTTCCTAGGCAATTTTCTTAATTAATATTAGATTATGCCAATTAAACACCAGTTTTCAAGTATCCGTGCACTTCAAGGTTGTGTATATATTTTATAATTTTCATATGGCCCAAAATCATCAAAACACTTTTTTGTGCTTCCTGTAAAATTTGCTATGTGTGGGTTAATTCATTTTTTCTTTTCACAATCGATATTACACTAATAAAATGATATAAATAATTATTTGTGACTTATTTACTTCTCAGTTTGAATTTGAAAAAACTCTGTGTTGTTCATATCTCTAATCCTAATAACTATAACTATCGATACAGCCAAGGTTTCATTTATTTTACATTCTTCAATACTTCAAATCAATTTTAATTGAAATTTGAACAAGTAATTGTAAAAAAATAGTTCTAATAATTGATGCAATCTTTCGTGCAAGATTATCGATTCTTAATAACGGAAGTAGAGACCTTTCAAAAAATGTACTGCCTGATTTATTTTACTTGACTGTAAAAAAAATATGTATACACATACTTCTATTGTAGAGAATTTTATATTAGAAGGGAGTGTGTAAATATTCAAACAAAAACTAGTTGTAAATCCGTCGATTAATTTTACTCATATATTTGAAGTTAATGGATATTTATTTTATAAAACTAATCAACATCCAATAAAAAACAATGATTGGCATGGAAACGCCAAATAAACGTTGTATACTATATTTTTTTATCGACAAAAATTGACATCATATATATGAGTCCTTGAGAAGTGGAGTGAGCTTATTCTTTATTTTTATTTTAGGGCGAGAACACTATGTCAGTGTGTACTTAATAAGCTCACTTAAATTTTACTTTACTTTAAAACTAGAAGATATTATATTTTTTTTCTAAAATACCTCTAGGCTTATTTCATTTCTCATGGGCTCATATTATCTATAAAGTTGAAAAGGTTACCAAAATATAGAGAAATATAAAGATTTATTTTTTATTTTTTGAGAATAGTAAAAGCTTACTTTAGCATCATATTATGTTGTGCTTTACGCAGACGTCTATTCACCTACTTCCGCTTCCATCCATCTGGCAGAATCGCGAAAGCTCGGCGGGCGGCTACAAAAGTACACAGACCAGAGGAAAAGACAATAGAAAGCCTCCAAGGAGAGCGTAGCGCCATTATGCAAGTTACGGTGGCGCTGGTACGTTATATAGCGCGTCGCGGAGGCTTTATGAACTAATGGCCGCCGCAAAAAACAATTGAAGACGCCTGAGGGAAAGAAGGAACGACTGCCTTTCCACAAAAAGCGCTTACATTTTTCAATCGCTTGAATCTAGTATTTTTTAATTGAAGTAAATTTCCAACAAATAAATGTATAAAATATCATTAAAAAAATGTGATTCAAAAAATATCAACGTTCTTTATTAAACGTAACTTGTTGCAGATAGATTTCATTACATCGTAAAGATACAGACCATCTTAAGATTTTCATCCAATGTTTTAGTACACTTTGAGATCACAAAATATGCCGAAATTTATTTGTAAATCTAGAGAAATATTGACACATTTGTAGATGTCATTCACAAGCATTACACTATACTATACACATAATTCATTTTATGTCAAGGAAAATTTTGTATCTGAGGCTTGTCGGTTATAAAAAATCAGTTTTGAGAAACCTGGTATTTAATAACGTTTTTATTCATCAATTTGTTTGCTTGGTTTTGGATATTAGAGTAAAATTTCTTTTTTTTTATTAATAAATTAAAATATTTAATATCTTAATATGAAATCTCCATACTTACACATAAAACGTAATGACGAATTAATCCATTGCAAAATATTTTATTTAAGTGTATTTGAAAGTAGTTTTGTCGTGCATTTGTTTTTGTGTAAAACATATCACTGACAAGAAATAACGAATAAAAATATAGTAAATTGAAGTATTTTTTATGAGTGTAGTTACTTTACAAATTACAATACTACAAATTGAAATATCCTTTTTTATTAACTTCGAAATCCGATTTAAACTGAGTTTCAGTCAAATTTGTTTCGGTCATTAAATTACGACATTAGTAAAAAATATCCGTCTGCTTAATTCATTACAGAGAGAATTGGAAATTTTCAACAGTGAATTTTATTAATTTTATAAGTTTTCTTGCACACATTGCCATTATTTATTTTAATTGAATTAATTATTAAACACTTAGTTAATTTCATATTTATACTTTGCAATAGCGTGTGTTGTCTTTTTTTATATAAATAAATATACTGTCAATATCGTCACCTTTATGCCAGAAGTTGTTAAGTAACAAAACTGACAAAAAATAGTTGAGTATACAAAACAAAATAGTTTCGAATTATTCAGTTAGTGCATTATACCAGTTTGCAAACAAAAAAACATTTTTTATTGACAATTATTAATGCTGACATAAAAACAGGCAATTTTCCGTGTCTATTAATTTTAAACTCTTATTTGTGTCAGATCGGCATTAATGCATCCAACATATATACACATTTTAATTATATATGTAACATAGCCGCCTGTGTAGTCGAGTGGTCAACGTCGTTGGCTTTGGTTACGGAAGTCACGGGTTTGAATCCCAGTACGGACAGTTTTATAAATTGATTTTTCAATCGATTTATGAATTTCTGTTCGAAGGCATGAATGTATATGATGTCTTGAATTCCCCCTTCCCATCCTATCCTATGAACGGTATGGAGAGCGACTAGCTTACCACTAGCCTTGTCCTAACCGTATACTTCTATTTCTACTCTCTTTGAAAAAAGAGAGGTTGAGCAACTGAATAAAAAGCAGTTGTCGTAGAAACACTTATGTTGAGATAAACTCCATTATGAGTAAAAAAAATGTAACATAATATTTCGATATTAAAAACTTCATCTTAAAAGCTAAAATCGTATTTCAAATAAAATAACAATATCTCAAGGTTCCGCATTTAATTGTAGTAAATACCTATAAAATAAAATAATACTTATGAAAAGTTTTTGCAACACGCCTTCTAGAAATAAGGTATTTTTTTTGACTAATATTCTATTTAAACTGAAACAAATAGCAAAAAAAATCGTTACAAAAGAACATTTTTGAGATTTCTAATTTCCAGCATTTGGACGAACATAAACCGTGTATATAGACGAAAGTTTCTCGAAATGAAAAGGGGAGGCGCGGGTCTGACGGACTTAATTCTGAATTAAAATAAATGTTTACTTTCGCGTCGTCTGCTTAACGGCCGCGAGTTATGGACCGCTCGAATTGAAAACAAAAAGATTTCATTTGGTAACTCTCCCCAACCTACCCCGAGCCCCACTTCAATTTGAGAAACCTTACCGTAATTAGAACAATGCTTCGGTGAGTGGAAAAACCGAGACGATCAAATCTTCCAGACAATGAATGTTGTTTAATTCCATAATTTCGGCCAGTGCATTAAAGCGTTTGCATGTTATGAAAATGAAATTAATACAGCGACTGGAATAAATGAGTTTTATTCAACAATCTGTATAAATGAGAGGCCTATGTTGATTAGTGTAAAGTGCTCGTAATGATGAATTCATTTGATATTTATATTTAGGCAAAGTTTATGTCGGGTCCGTGGCGCAGCGGTCAACTTCGTTGGTGTCCGTGATGGGGTCAAGTCCCAGTACGGACAGCATTTTTCCAATTGATTTCTGTTTAAAAGCATGAGTGTATTTAATGTATAAAAATTTATCTTCACCTTTCCAATCCTACAAAAGAAGAGCGTAGTAAGAGCGATTAGTTGACCAACAGTCATACCCTATCATTCTATCACTACCAGTCTCTTAGAAAAAAACTTCCATTAGAAGGCCATATGCTTCACAGTCTCGATTTTAATATAAATGTACAAGCATATTCCAGGATTCTAATACATGAAAATTATACAATGGGGACCCGGTAAATTGCTCGAATAACAAGATCCTCGAATAACCAATTCCTCGAACGTCAAATGCTCGAATTACAAATGGCTCCAAATGTGGTATTCATAGCTTTGGATAAGGGGGGGGGGGGGGGTAGTTCAATACTTCCCATACATCCTATTTTTGAATCAAATTCACACATCAATTGAAAAATCAATTTATGAAAACTGCTAATACTGGGATTCAAGCCCTTAACCGAAGCCAACGACTGGTTGATACCACTCGGCCACACATTCAAATGTATGAAAAATGAAAAATAATTTATTAAAAAGTGTAGGTATTAAGATTCAAGCCCGTGACCTCCGAAAACAAAACCAACGACCTTTTCCACTCGACCACTGGCGGCTTAAATAAAAAATATTTTTTTATTATGACTTTTTTTGATTCATGGTTTTTATTTCCCGACTTGCATAAATATTTTTTTAAAGAATGAGTTATTAATGTTAAAACTTTTATAAAAATTTTCGAGCAATTGGTAATTCGAGCATTTGACGTTCGAGGAATTGGTTATTTGAGGATCTTTTTATTCGAGCAATTTACCGGGAACCTATACAATGTATCTTGTGTAGCGGTATTTTTTTAATTATTCAATCATGCTTGTTTCCAGTTTAGAGTATCTAGGTTCCTTATAAAGTTAGTCTTATCAGATGTTTGTATACAAGAACAACTTGTTACTCATTTTTAAGAGAAGATTAGAGATATAGTTTTAGGTCTAGAACATGACTAATGGCTAGATCAGGCGAGAGGAAACTGCGGCTTTCTGGCCGATTCTGAAATTCTGTAAATTTTTGTAAATTCATTCGTGGAAGACCTAAAAAAAATGGTGCCACGCTGCTAATTTGAGCAAATCCGTAAATTATTGGGATTTTCGATGTCAAAATCCTTGGAAGACCAAAAAAATTTAAAAATAGGTCCTACGCTAATAATTTTGGGAAATCCGCAAATTTTTTGCTTTTTAGAAATCGGCATGATTTTTTTTCCGGCCAAAGATTCCCTCAATCAATGTTTACTGCAGCCTTATGTCGAATCAGAAAAATGAATGTGGCCTTTAGAGAAGAAAAGGTTCCTCGCCCCTGGGTTCGATAATCGTCTTCGATACGTCCAGTTTTAATGAAAAAATGGGCGCAAAAGAATTCAAGACATCACAAACATTGTTGAAAAATCTAACTCACCGAACTGGTATTCAAGCACATATGCATAACGGCTAAAGTCAATGACGTTTACCACTCGACGACGTTTCTTATAAGGCGTGTTAAAAATCTTCGAAATTTTCTTTGTGTATGCTATATAATCATTTTTTTTTGTTTACCATGTCCGCTCCCAATGTGGAGCATATGGACTCCTAATGTAGTTTATCTCAACAGAAGTGTTTCTACGATAACTGCTTGTTACTCAGTTGCTCAACCTCTCCTTTTCCAAAGAGAGAGGAATAGAAGGACAGGGCTAGGACAGGACTTTTTTTTTTTTTTTATTCGATAAACTTTTTCTATTCTTTTCTGCATCACACCGAAGATGATATCTCCTCAATGATGCAGTTAAGATACATTACAGAGTTAAGATACATTAGGTACAATTTTAAAGGCAACAATAAATAATAATTACAACTATATAGACATTAATACAAGTTAATTAAATGCAAAGAATTGGTATGATTACAAGTAAAAACAATTAAATAATAATAAGCAAGAATGATAGTTAATGGGACTAATAAACAACTTTTAATGAGGACAGGACTAGTGGTTAGCTAATCGATCTCGATACCTCCCCTTCATAGGATAGGATGGGTGGGAGGGAGAATATAAGACATCACATACATCCATGCCTTTGAACAGAAATTCATAAATCGATTGAAAAATCAATTTATAAAACTGCCCGTACTGGGATTCGAACCCGTGCCATGGTAGCGGTAGTCAGCGACGTTGACCACTCGGCCACACAGGCGGCTAACGTTTTATAAATTAATTTTCGATTATATATATCAAGATTATACATTAAATAATTAAAATGTAAGTCACTGACACTTTTCTTCTCGAGTTGATCTTGAGGTAGCTTTTTAAAATTGTTTCGTGTTTTCCTCAACTGATTTGAAATTGAAAATATCTAGAGCAGACCTTGGTAAATATAAACATATTTTATTATACATACGACTTTTAAATTTAAAAATGCTAGTTAAATAAAATAATTGAATTTAATACTTTTTAATTATGGTGTGACTTTATGATATATGAAAAACTTGAATGTGGCTCTCATTGATCTCATGCGTGCTCACCACTGATCTAGTGCGTTTACAATTGTATGTATCGCCAATGCTCATTATTCAACAATAATAAGCACTTCATTTAAAACACATATAAGTTTTGCTTTCATCTTGAAATCAGTATCAAAATATTACTATTTCAATAAAAAATACAGAAACACATAAAATTTGAATCGATAGCGCACTCTGTTAAACAATATTTCAATATTTTATTGCAACGTATTGGAGCAAGATTACCAGATCTGACAATTTCATTCTAAAATATGGCGAGCAAATTTTCCAATCCAATATTATGAAGCCATTGCAATATTTATTTTATGGATAGCCGTTCATTTTAGGTGACTTCTCAGGTACTTCGATAAAATTGAAAACCAACGTTTTGCAGTTCCAGTGGAATTGCATCAAGTATTCCGTAATTTAATTGCAACATTCATATAATATAATACAAATCAGATCATTTTACAAAAAAAAGTTGTATAAACTAATCGAATCTCTATTTACTCATGATGTAGATCGTTGCACTTGTTACTCAATTGTTTTTTTTAATTTAATGAAATATTTTTACAAAAGCCATTACATTTGAATGTATCCTTTATTTGAAGAGAAGTTGTCCGAAAAAGACTGGTAGAAACCATTATAAAGCTAAATGTATACTACTTTAATATAATCTTTCATAAACCCTAATGAATATTCTCATCAGATTTATTTGAAACATGCTTAAGATATTTATATCTGCACAATTCCCAAGGAATACATTGGATGATGAATATTGGCAAAAATGCATATCTGTGAACCATAATCATGAAGTCATGCGGGATACAATATTTTATTTGGTGGATGTGTCAGTGAATGCACTGGTAGAAAAATCTCAAAACAATCACAATAATGATAGCAATTATACTATGATACTTTGTTCAGTCAATATGTTGTAAAAACCGTATTGTGCAGCCACAAAATACAGCTGTATTACATGCCATTAATTTATAAAACTAAGGAAAAAAGATAAAATCTTTCTCAGCTGTGTCCAAATAATTAGAACAGCAGAATCGTTGTCACCCAGCAGATATCAGAGAACATAGTTCAATTTTACTTAAAATAATGAGGCAGTAGAAAAACTTGATATATCAATAACAACCAAATCTTTCAATATTTTTCAACAATATTTAAAAATGGACAATGACTATATTTCTTAGGACTTCCTATTTCAATACGGGCTTTATCAATATTTAACATGCTCCGCATTAACAGCCCAAAATAAATAAGCCCAAATCAAAAAATATTATTCAGCACAACATTTGTTTTTGTATATTGTTTGATATCTTTTTCATATCAACTGATAATTTAGTCGACGAGCATCGCAGTTAATTGGTTGTGTTTTTTATCAAGCTTCCTGCTTCGACACTTTATTTTTACTACATTTGTAGTCACAAATGTTGCAGTAATGCGCATTGCCAATCGTTTTGATTTTGAAATTTTATCTTCAAGAATATATTTCTGAGTATTAACTCAAGCTTATTCTTTCCGAACAACCATTTTAACGATATGATTGATTGCAGTTCTGGCTCTATTTCGAAATTTGGTGGTGCTGATTCCAGCTCCACGTTAAATTGAGCTAAGAATGTTTAATAAATACCGAAATGCAAAATAAAGAATGTTGAAAACTTTAATAGTGCCGTGGATTGGCCATACCTGGTCAAGATCATTATGCACATAATAATATCCCCAATAAACCATTAAGTCGAACATTTTGTTTTGCTTTTTGATGAATAGTAAACATATAGAGTGGTGCTAGATATACTTATAAACCAGAGAGAATAGTATATTGTTTTTATGTATTAAATTAAAAGTATTTATAGTGATAAATCATATCACATTAATGATATTGAAATATTATAAAAGACAAAGATTTTAAAACTAATGATATATCACTAGTATGTTTTGAACATTCACACGATGATATAATTTCTACGCTTTATCGAAACTTATAGATTCTACTCAAAACGAAAACGAAATTAATTTGTTGTGGAAATTTGTTGGAGGGGTGCTTGTTATTAATATAATGAATACGATGATTAAGCTTTGATTAAAATTGTTTCACACACTTGAAAGAGGGATAGGGTTGTTAGTTATCAAATTTGCATAAATGTACTCATAATATACAACACACACAATCATCAACGAGACAGAAACAAGCCTAGCTTAATTAAAACATGACTAAATGAACAAAATATAACAATATTATAACAATCTGACAACTTTTCATTTCATAAAATAGTTATACATTCTATCTACATCATGTCTTTCTTTATGATATTACATCAAACAAAGTAATACAGATTTTATCATGAGGATAGATCACTAGACGTAATTAACTTTATTAAGCAGGCTTGGGGAACCTGCGGATTTTTGGCTACTTTGGTACGGCCTTCTGGCCAATTCTGTAATTCTGTACATTTTCGAGATTCCCGAGATTTTGGATGTCAAAAACCTTGGAAGACCTAAAAAAAGGTCCCACGCTGGTAATTTTGGGAAATCCGCAAATTTCTGGGCTTTAGAATTTCCGGCCAAAGATTACCTAGTCAATGTTTACTGCGGCCTTATGTTAAATCAGAAAAATTAATGCGGTCTTCAGAGAAGAAAAAGTTCCCCTCTTGGTAAAAAGTAATATAACAAAGAAAGGTACAGAGTTAAAATAGCAATGTATTAAATAAAGAGATTACGAATAATTTAAAAATATTGTCGATTATTTCAGTTAAATAATTTATATTTGTATAAATACTATCGATAGCTGTTAGTTGATATTGACAATGGCGTCATGGCAAAGAAGCTATTCTTTATTAAGAAGTTGTTCTACGAAAACTGTCTGTTACTCAAATTCTTAATCTCTCATTTTTTCAAATGAAGTAAGGGTAGAAAGGATAAGATGAGTACAGGGCTAGAGGTTAACTAATCACTCTCACTACGCCCCGTTAATAAAAGATTGTGAGGGCTGGAGGGAATTTTGAGACATCATAAACATCTATACCTTCGAACATAAATCGATGAATCGATTGAAAAAATGCTCTTCGTATTGTGATTCGAACCCATGAGACCCGTCACGGAATTCAACAAAGTATTTGGCCATAAATAAAAAATAGATTTATTTTTTAAATTACTATGTTTACCCTATTGAGGAGGCCATAATAATGTTTCACTTTTAGGGTGTTCACAGTCAATTCTTGGTGGAAAAGCATTATATTAATAAAAACACAATACTCTTTTGTATTTTATTCCACTTTATTTAAAAGGTCAGGACCGTATTCGCTCATTGCGAGCATTGTTAACTGATAAGAAAAATATATAAATAGTGATATTTATACAAAAATAAATTGAATTAAAAAGTGTAAACAACAATTGACAATGAAAAGAATTTACAAATTACAGTATAAGTGACTATAGAGTCACTTATACTGTAATTTGTAAATTCTAAAATACACAAAATAAAAATGTTTACTAAGCATAAAATTTTAAAAAAAAATGAATAAAGTACAAAGTCATATTGTGTTTTTATTAATATATTAATGTATTTAAATATGTATTTTTAAATAGATAATTCAAGTACAAAATTGCGTTTCCATAAAGCAGTATTTCAATAATAAAGCACTGATTTAGTATGCCATAGATTCCCTGAAATATGAACATGGCGATAAAAATGTTTGCCATTATTCTGCATGCGAATTTTCGTAGCTACACATGACACAGTGGAATGGGAGCAAATTTCTCGATTCATTAGGCAATCGGTCCATAGAGCAAGACTTATCATCAGTTATGTGAATGAATGTGCGGGAAATGAAATCACGAAGTAAATTGCGACGGAGGACCGAGCTCGAGTCCGAAAAATGTTCTTCACTGTCGGAAATTGAGGTCGAAATTTACTCTTGTATGAAATCGAAAATGAAGATTTATATTTTATACTGTTCTATATAATATTATTCAGGTTGCTAGATTTGTAGATAGCATGCTATTTACACGAACATTGATATTGTAAAAATCAATTCAAATATACCATATGAATAATATTCAGATGGTATATTTTACTTTTTCAACCATTTCCGCTCGTAATGAGAATCGTATGAACTCCTTGTGGACAACAGAAGTTAGTCTACGAAAATCACTTCTTATTTTGAAATTCGCTTTTGAAACAAATTTAGCTTCTTCATTCCAAGGGTTTCGTCAAATACATAAAAAAGTCACATGACAAAATGTTGGCTCAGCATATTTGACAAATTCATTGTGAATCATAATATTATACTGTAAGGTATAGCACACATAAATTAAATTAATAAGTTATCATTTGTTCACGTTTTTTTTATGTTTTTCTTAAAATGGCTTCCATGTCTATGCTTTTGACCCCTTTGCGTGCAAACTGTACATTACTAAAATTAAATTAAATAAAGCTGGTCTTGATAAATAAAATTTTGCAATGAATGCAACAAACCTTTTTTGAATACTACAAACATTTATACTCTTCATAAAATATGTAGAAAAAATACTCTTGAAAGTCTTACAGCTCTTGTAAAAAATGTAAATTAGAATATATTTATTTCGGCATCACGCTGTCGAAGGGTTAATCAACCATGTAAAATACTTCATACGTAACGAATTTTTGGATGAGTGGTCAACGTCTTTGTCTTCGATTTGGGTGCTAAATAATTCGATTTCTAATACGGATAGTTTCATAGATTGATTTTTCAATCGATTTATAGATTTCGGTTCGAAGACATGGATGTCGCATAGTTCTAAAAATCCGTCCAACTCAGCCGACCTTAAAAAAATGGAGTGTTTTAGGTCGCTTAGCTTATCAATTGTTTTGCCGTAGCTTTATTCTTCTATCTTTACTCTCTCTGAAATGAGAAAAATAAGTAATTGATTAACAAGCAGTTCTCGTAAAAACTATAATGATTACCTCAATTAAACACCAGTTTAAAAGTCTCCATGGCTGTGTATATTTCATAATTTATCAAAACACGTTTTTTATGCCTCCTGTAAAATTTGTTATGTGTGGGTTACGTCTTTGTTCCTTTCCACAGTCGATATGATCTACGTTCAGAGTGGACATGGTTAAAAAAAACTTTGCTTCTTTTTATCTTGATACAATGATGAAAAAATAATAGACTAGACTGACAGATTTTAATTATCTTTCTGCTGAGCGTAGCCATACGCACGTTGGTTAAAAGTTTCATTTCAACCAGATTGTGGTATGATATTATGCTAACGGAAAAAAAGTGTCAAGTTTTGTATTGTTTCCGCTTAGTTTAAAGGATAATGGCTTCCTGGATCACGTGATCCTACATTTGGCGTGAGAAGAAATGATCAGCACACGCGGCGAGAAGTTATTCGGTTAAAAACTTTTTAAGCGAGACATACGGCGTCCCACCCGCCCCAGATAAACTTCGCGCCGGGAAATGGAAAACTAAAAAACTTCCCCGAACAGAGAGGGGGCGCGGTCAAATATAATGCGAGACTATTTCGTGAGATCGCGCAAGGAAGAGTATAAAGAAAAAGTTTGTAATCACACAGCACCCGTGACTTGTTGAATATGCCAGCATTTTGTTTTAATATATTTTGTACATAATATGCCAATTTAATATTCACTTATATCTACCATCATTGACTGAGTTGTAAAATCTCTGCTTAGTTTGCATTTGATAACAATGTTTTTTTTATTTCACTTAGCATAATGGCTGAAAGACATGACTGTGTTTTCATTCTTCTCGAGTTGATCTCGTTTGGCTTTGATTAAAGGTATTCAAATGTATTTAAAGCAAAGCCAAAATAGCTATCAAACTTGCTATTTTTACTCTATTAGTATATAAAATAAAAATTATTGTAATGCAATATATATATATATGTAGCAGTTAGAGTCAAAACTCACATTTTTCATATTTGAACATTTTAGTTAAGTATATTAAATTAATCTGAATGCATCAATGCATGTGTACAAAAATAGTTGTGTTCTAAATTATCCTTTAAGCAATGTTAAAACCACTGTCAATGGTCACCATTGGTGTCGAAAATGAATAAAATGAGACGGTGAAATGAATCAATCAGCGATCTGCATTTTTCATAGTTTAAAAGTAAATTTTGCTTTTTAAAAATGTATTAAATATGCCATCAAACGTATCATAAATCGACTGTGTTTGGGTAACGTTGATCAACTTACGCAAAACAAATTTTACAGGAGGGACAAAAAACGTTTTTTAACGATTTTGGGCCCAAAGTCAAAATATTAAATAAAAAAAACTTTCAAATGCACAAGACTTATAAAATTTTATTTTATTTACTCAATGTAATACAAAACGAATATTTTTTTGAGAAAACTCTTTAAAAAGGTTCTTTTTCCTGGTTAAAATTTTCACACGATCATCTTTTTTTTAAACTTAAATGGCTAAATTGACATAGATACGAACTCGGCGTTTGCGGCTATAGCCCTTTTAACAGATGGTTTATTGTGTTTTTTAAATAAAACAACTTGAGGATTGATGTCTTTCAAAAATGACGTACAAGTCACATGCAACAATAAGTAAGACATGTGAATTGATATGTATTAATTGACCGGTGGGATTCCGGCGTCCTGGACGTCCGTCGGGTACTATCCATAGGATGTACTCGGCGGAACTGAGGGATGCTGGCATGTCATGGGAGGAAGCAAAGCTATTGGCGGGAGACAGGGAAACATGGAGGTGCCGCGTGGCGGCCATATGCTCCACATAGGGAGCGAACATGGCCAAAGAAGAAAAGAAGAAGAATTAATTTTGGTAAATTATCAACATTAAATTATCAAAACGAACGGAGCGTATCGAGAGCGATTAGCTAACCACTAGTCCTTTCTTAGCCCTTTCCTTTTATTCCTACTCTTTTTGGAAAAAGAGAGGTTGAGCAACTGAATAACAAGCAGTTCTCGTAGAAACACTTATGTTGAGATAAACTCCATTAGGAGTCTATATGCTCCACATTGGGAGGGGACATGGAAAAAAAATATATCAACACTCGTAGCTAAAATAAAATCTCTAACTCAAACAATTTATTTCTACGTTATTTTTGACATATTGATTTGATGTAAATAAATAATGCAGCGAATTATTTTGGGCATAATTGTTTTAGTTTAAATAACTTGCAACACCATTATTCTATCTATATAAATTGTTTCATTATTATTTGTTTGGTGTTAGGAAACTTGTAAGCATAAGGCGGAAACAAATACAAGAAAACTCAGGCGACAATAATTCACTTCCTCTCTATTTATATTCTATTTAGAATACAATAAATACCCCCCACCCCCTTCCCGTCACCCAACTGTGCAAAGTTTTTCCCACAACAAGATAATGCAAGGTGCTGCTTACATACTTATGGAAAAGTTTTTCAACTTTTGGTGTTACGCAAATTAAACTTTTAACGAGCAAAAGGGTTAGAACTTTTGAAAACCGTGTCATTTTGTATGAACAAGATACCAATGAGAGGGTTAATTTATAGTTTTGTTTTCTCCAACTACATTTTGGTCTAGTAAGATTTTGTTAAATAAGTTTTATCAAAAGCAGATTGTATTTTAATTGTTCATTTGGGGTAGATAATAAAATTACTCAAATTATAAATACCAAGAGAGTGTTTTATGATTAGATCAATTATGTGATTTAATTTTATAAACTTTATAAATAAGTTGGAGAGCACGGAATCTAACAATAATTAATTCTTTAATTGAAATAATTTTTGCAGATTTTTTAGTATTAATTTTGTATTTTAGTAGCATTTGTTAATTAATTTCCGCTTTCATTTTTGTATACATGGACACAGAATTTTTATATGGGCCAGCCGTAAATAAGTCGCTGAATCCTTTCTTCCAGGAATGATAAAGCTGCAATAAGGAAAGGATTTTTGTTTGATTACCACTGTCTCTTCACCCTGTTTCGAGGATTAAATATTGAACACTGATTTCAAAAATCCATGTAATTAACTAAAACATTTTCAAACAATAATATCTGTGTTTGAATGCCAGATTGAAAAAAGTTTAATAAAAACTTTAGATTTTTAATGCAAGTTATTTTTAAATACGTCTGTTTAAAAAAAATACGGTCTGATCATTTTTCTTTATTAAAACCTTTTCGTAATTTTATTGACATAAATTTGTTGTAAATGTTAGAGAGAAAGGCTTGAAAAGACAAATATACTTCATTCTGCTTTTTTGACTTGAGTACAATATTTAAAAAATATAGAGTAAATTGTATTGTAAAACTATTTGATATTTTTACCAATCACTATTTTTCTTAAATTCATGTCCGCCCCAATATAGCGCATATGTCTTCTTGGTGAAGGTATCTCAGATGAAGATTTTCTACGAGAACAGTTTGTTACTCAGTTGCTCAATGTCTATTTTCCGAAAAGAGATATAAGAATTGGGTCTGGACAGGAATAGTGGTAAGCTAATCGCTCTCGCTACACCCGTTATTAAGGACAGAAAATCTGGAAATGAATTTAAGACATCATATACATTCATGCCTTCGGACAGAAATATGTAAATCAATTGAAAATTAATTTATAAAGAGTGTCCGTACTGGGATTCGAGCCCGTGACTTACGTAACTAAAGCCAACGGCGTTTACCATTCGACCACAAAGCTGGCTTAAATAATATGTCATCAAAATACTGAGGTATATTATGATAAATTTATTTTTATTTCAATCAATACGAATCACAGATTAAAACATTTTTTTTAAATTTCAGCGACACATCTGGTGGTTTGGAACATGAAGACTTCTTTTTGAGAATTTTATCAAAAAACCTTGGAATTGTAAAACCTTTGTAAGTTAAATTTTACTTTTTTCAAAAACTATTAGAATGACATTAGTGAAGGACTAAAAAAAGAGATGAATGAAAAAGAATAAATGTACGAAAGTTACTAATACTTTTGAAAACAAATCCATACATCGATTAGAAAATCTTTTATTTTGAACGTTGATCGCAAAACCGTGTATACTAAAAGTCCGTTTGTTTTTAATATTCAGCAACAAGGCGGATGAATTATAATTGATAAGTCAGAATATTCTATTACAATGTAAGCGTTCTCCTCTGCTGTATAAAAATACAACGAAATTTAATTATAATTTGCGCATATTTTTTTATTTTAACCGTTTGAATACCGCGCAAATAAATCATTAATAAGTCCCAGAGATACTGCGTGTTTTTGAGAAAAATAATTTTGCCTAATATATACTCGAATTCGATATTTTAAAAACCTATATTGACTCAGTATATATAGAACTACACACATTCATCAAAAGATTGCTTATGTTTTATTAGAATACCAAATATTTGATTTTTTAAATGACTTGGACATCCATGTTCGCTTGCATATGTTCCGGACACCTTGTGTCCGCTTGGTATCCAAGTGGTTAATATTTATGTGTACATGTGATTGAAGTATGTCGTGTATATCTGTAACACAATGATAAGAAGAATAAAAACACCGTTCATTATAAGTAATTATTGTGCAACTTACCCACCAAGTGTTTAAAAAGAAAGTATTCTGTAACTGCTCTGTAAAATTCTGGTTAACATTATGCGAACAAGAACAGGAGTGAACGATCGCTTTTTATGTAGTGGAAAATTCAAAGCACTCAGTAAATTTATTTTTTCGATGCACAAATAATAACGCTGCAAACTTTTATGTTTCCCTTTTTATACCTTTGGTAAAAATGATAAAATTCTGCTGAGTTTTCAGTTTATAGACAAACTTCCACCGTTCACTATTCAGACATTAAGCCGATATAAGGATAAACTTTGACCTTTGGAAAGTACGGTTTCTTTTCAGGAAGATTTTCATATGAATACAATGTATGGAGGCGGTTGGCTGTTCGTGAGCTTTGTCGACTGCCTTTTATATAATGGAAAAGTTTCCCTACAGCCTTTCGTATAAAAACTTTGCGAACGTTTTCGAATAACTTTCCAAAATATTTTGTCATGTTTACGTTTCAAATAAATCACGCTAATAGCTCATTAAATAATTTCATATATATTTAGTTTATAATTAGGTTTTGATTCTAATTTATAAATTCACGTTCATAACTAATTAATTAAAATCCTCACAACCAGCTTTATTTTTTATTACATAAACTTTTACTCGGGTAATTTCAATTCAATGGCAGCTTTATAAATGTCAAAATGTACAAAAATGTATATAAATAATAATCTTAACGAGTTTTAGTCAAATGACATTAATTTCCAGACTAAATTTTTTTTCTCATAGTTTTGATTATATAAATCATAAAGAATCTCCGTTGAGATTTATCAAACATTTCAAAAAATATATTAAAAATAATTATGTTTTCTATTTAACAGATAACAGCCGAAAAAAAGTCTTTTAGTATACCATTGGGTATACAATAAACATTGAATTATAACGTTTACTACATTCACCTCTATATAATTGTTGACAAACTTCTTCAGGTATATACGTTCCACACAAAACCGTGTATAAAAGCGACAAAAATCGTAGAAAAACTGAATATTGGTTAAAATTATTTAATTTAGAAAAACCGAGGCTTAAAGGTATTATTACCGAATAAGTAAATTACACAAAGTATTTCTAGTAATATGTATTTTATTCAAGACAAATAATACTTTTAATCGCTACTTGATTATATAGGGGGGCTTTTTTAAGTTATAAAAAAGTCCGTTATACACTTCTGAGTTTTTTTTGTTTCTGGGAATGGTGTTATGAATGGGAACAAATAATTCGTGTAAAAATATAGTATTCGTTATTTTTAGTACACCGTGTTATTTCGTTTAAAAACTCGTTCTTTAATACGACATAGATTATTTCAGAATATTTTTATTAAGTTGATTTGAGCACAACATCGAGTTTACGTGGTAATTTATCTTAATGTTTCAAAAATAGTGTAAATATATTTAATTCAATGCCATCTTTTGTGCATTACCCTCTCTCCCATCCGATCCTTAACCAGTTCTCTGCCACGGACGTGTTAACACGCCATACAATTTCGTGCTCGTAGTGCCGGCCATTCATAATGTGCGTGTTTATATGCAGTACTTGAAACGCGGTTTAAAGGCCACAAAAAACGTATTTAATAATTTTAGAATATCATGCATTCGACTGTGGAAAGGAAAAAAGACGTAACCCACACATATCAAATTTTACAGGAGGCGCTAAAAACGTGTTTTGATGATTTTGTGACATATGCAAATTACGAATTAAACACAACTTTGAAGTGCACGGAGACTTCTAAGCTGGTGTTTAATTGACATTATCTAATATTAATTAAAGAAATTGTCTCGGAAAAACTTTTATTTCAGTGTTTTTTCTTGGTTTTAATTTTATATAAAGGTCATCTTTTTCAAACTTAAAAGCTAAATTTAGATACTAATTCGGCATTTCAGCTTCCATCCTTTTGATAGAACGTGTGTCAAGTTGTATACATTGTGATTATCGAAAAAAAGCTGTTTTGGAAAATTGAGGGTTATGTCCTTTATCCTTTCCACAGTCGATATAGTGGCATTCCTTGGAATCATAGTGTGATATTTTAACTCTGAAGATATTGTTTTGTAATCTATAATACATCGATTTAAAAAAAAGCTTTTTGTTGTATTCAAATTTGTCGCTAGCAGGGCTTTGCTAACGTGGCGGTAATTTCCGTTTCTGAAACGTTTTTGGATAAATTGTGGCGGAAATGACCCATCGTGTATTTATATGGTAAGTGTTTGTCATAAGCTATTATTATATGGTCAAAAAGTACATATTTGTTAGGTTTTATTTTTTTAAAGAAAATCACGGCCACATTTAAACCGCACGGCTCAGAAAAGGTTAAAGCGGAGAGAAACAATAGTGATTAGAAAATCACTAATCATTTTCAAGTCACATACTATTTGCTACTGCTTTATTTCAAGATAGTATAAAAGAAGAGTTAAGTGTTAGTGTTATGTATACATCCCATCATTCACTGTACAATATTGATTACCCCTGACATGCTATAATAATAATTAATCTTATTTACTTGCACTCGAATATTACGTAAAGTTTCAATACACAACTTATCAAAATTAACTATTACCATGAATATACATCCGCCAAAAGATTTATTACTTAAATCTTAACCATAAACAATGATTGGTACCTTCAATGTAACAATAAGCTTTCGATCGACAAAAACGAACACTCTTTCGAAACAAGTCAATACTAAATTTGAATCGTTCAAACTATGTACATTCTCACAGATTTTGTCAATAACGACCCGGGTTTCACCTTTCGGCATCTTCAGGCATTCAAGTGCACGGATGAACTTGAACTGACGTTTAGTAAATGAAAGTTTCGTGTTTATATAAGAAATAAATGCAACACTGAGTCCAAAGCCATTGCTGGCGAAAAGGATAAGCTCATGGGAATGCCAACAGATTTGAGTAGTAAGTAGTTTCAAGAATTATATTATTTGTTTGTCGGCAAAGGTTTTATGATTATATAGTGTATAGAAGTGGAGATGCCGGAAAGTTTAGTATTTCATTTAAAATCGGAAGACTTTGCAGCTGTGCTCTATTTATTTTCAAAATTTCCTGGAAAAAGAGCTTATGACTGTCCGTATTTGGGTGTAACATTTTTATCCCTTGTTCCTGATTGAACACGTGTCCTTCCGAAATTAAGTGATTAGCAAAATACTAAACTAGTCAATACTAAGTCAATACTACAAAAGTCAATACTAATCAAAGACTTCTCTGTATTCTGATTTTTGATCAAGCGAATTACTATAATACTGTTTGTATAAACTTATTTTATGCCAATCAAGTGAAACATCTATGATATTATTATTTTTTTAAATAATTCCATAACATAAGCATTGCATGTGGAAATAAAAATAATGAAACCAAAATTGCGATCATTTTTAATTTAACTACCACTCATAGTATGCATATTAAAACCAATTAACACACAGCCGACATTCTAATTGGCAAAACTTCGGCATGTATTATGAGTTTTACAACTTGAATGGGAATATAGAGACGTAATCCCGGTTTAATGTTGGATATTAAAGAATATGGGTGCTGCAAAGTGACGTTGCATAAAAGATTTAATGAGGCAGTAGCGAAGTTCACGCTTGGGTAATCACTTGAGGCTGAATGGGGCGCAGCTATCGTGTACATTATACGGGCCGGCTCATTCAAATGAACATGTGTGGCAGGAAGCTTATTTTGCATTTTCACTATCAGCATGAGAAATTTTGATGGCAAGTTTTTCTTTTTTTTTTTCATAAATCATCAAGAAAATGCCGGTAAAGAGATGTACAAATTTTTAAAATACCTCAATTTTTTTCGAAATCTAACAGCTCAACAAATTTTTAGTTGATTATTTGCTTATTTAAAAATGAATTTATTTATTATTTATCAAGATACCTATCAAAAACCTCACTTTGAAAAAGTAAATTTGAATCGTTCAAACTATGTACATTCTATTTATATAGGGTATAGAAGTGGAGATCCCGGTAGGCTTAATATTTCATTGCATGCATAAAACCTTTGCCGACAAACAAATAAATATAATTCCTAAAACTACTTACTACTCAAATCTGTGGGCATTCCCATGAGCTTATCTTTTTCGCCAGCAATGGCTTTAAACTCAATGATACATTTATTTCTTATATAAACACGAAGCTTTCATTTACTAAGCGTCAGTTCAAGTTCATCCGTGCACTTGAACGCCTGAAGATGCCGAAAGGCGAAACCCGGGTCGCTAGTGACAAAATCTGTGAGAATATACATAGTTTGAACGATTCAAATTTAATATTGAAATTACATCAAGCACCTTCAGTCGAAATCTTAAATTATTGAAAAAGTAAGGTTGAGCGACGGAGTAACAAACAGTTCTCGTAAAAAAAACTTCTGTTGAGATACTTCCATTAGAAGGCTATATGCTCCACATTGGGAGAGTACATGATACCTGTAGTTTAAGTTGCTTTGCCTTCTTGTTGATAGCAATCAATGTAAAGTACTATAACAATAGATCACTACTTTTTTGGCGATTTTTAAAACGCTGAGTTCTAGGGGTAATACGACAAAGCTAAGCATTTCAATCGAACGATCGATTAAAAATAAAAACTCATTTTTGTACTTATTCTGTATTTTTTAATAATTATCACGACCGGTTTTTTTCATCATGAGAATTATCAACTTTCCTGATCATTATTTTTAAAATGTGGAACTAGTACAAACAGTGATTATTTTTTGATTAAATATATAAAGTCTGTCTGTCAAAAATTGACTGAGATAGGTTTTTTTTGCATTGAATGACTAAACATGAAACCGATAAAAAATAAATATTTCTACAATCTGATATGACAAAAAATAACAGAATTTCACAACTGAAATGAAGTAAAGTTGTCGATGATTATCATTATAGGCATGAATGACCATATCGACTGTGGAAAGGGAAAAGGACGTAACCCACACATATCAAATTTTGCAGGGGGCGCTAAAAACGTGTTTTGATGATTTTGTGACATATGCAAATTACGAATTAAACACAACCTTCAAGTGCACGGAGACTTCTAAACTGGTGTTTAATTGACATTATCTAATATTAATTGAAGAATTTCTCTAGGGAAAACCTTTATTTCAGTCTTTTTTCTTAGTTTTAATTTTTTACAAGATCATCTTTTTCAAACTTAAAAAGCTAAATTTAGATACTAATTCGGCATTTTCAGCTTTCATCCTTTTGATAGAATGTGTGTCAAGTTGTATACATTGTGATAATCGAAAAAAACATGTTGTGGACAATTGAAGGTTACGTCCTTTTTCCTTTCCACAGTCGATATATTAGGAGCACCAAAATGGATATATGTAGGTCAACAGCTGCGCCTAGCCATGATAATGAATGCAAGTACACCTTAGTTTGCCACAGAAATTTCTCAACCCATTATTTCATCATGATTTTCTACTGTTTTTAGCCCAAACAAATATCAAAAATATTCTCTTTCCAGTTGATTAAAAAATAAATCGCCTGAGAAAAATTATTTACAAAAGATCTATACTAAAACTGGTATGTTGTATTTTTGTTGAGGTGTTGCAGCGAAGGATACGGCAAGGTTTAAGAAAGAAAATAAAAACAGAAAAAGGAATAAAGCGTAACGTGTATCTCGGGACAATAACGATAAAGATAAAGAATGAGGTCTTCTTTATTACCATAGCTGGGATTTTAGTGGCGTATCTAAACTTCCATCAGCAGGATTCGTTAGTTTTAAATACTTACTAATTAATCTACGATCTTGATTCTAAATATTATTAATCCCGGTCTCGTAGTGCTTATCAACTATTTAGATAGCTTAGTTCCATAGTGCTACAACAAGTAACTTATAGTTTTGAGATATGGCTGACCAAAGTTTTGACACATGTAAACTGAGTTGTAAAAAGTGATAATTATTATTGGCTAAGAATTAAATGAACTTACGGTTAGATGATTTGCACTTATAGTGTTGTTCCCCATATAACTCTGGTCGGCTACAATATTTTAGTTTTGAATTAAAATAAAATATTATATGCACGGATGGTTGTGATAAAAAATTCAAAATATATAAATATATATTTTGTTATATTTTCAACAGAATCAAAAATCAAATTCACTTGTTGTACCAGTGAAAACCATCCAATCCATAAGTGCAATTAATTTTAACTCATTATTATTTTCCTTATTTTTTTAGTGAATTATTTATCCTAATTAATTGAAATGATGACAAAACTATTAAATTACATGGCTTAGTTTCATAGTGCTACAACTGGTAATATATAGTTTCGAGATATGCCTGACCAAAGTTTTGACAAATCTAAACCGAGTTGTAAAAAAGTGAAAATTATTATTTTCTTTATCTTTTTGGTGTTATTGCTGCCATCTGAATTAAATTTTAATTTATTTGAAACGGTGACAAAACCATAAAATGAAATATTTTGAGACAGGTCCATAGCACCGTGGCCAACGTCATTGGCTACCATGCTGGATGTCATTGGTTTGAATAACAGTGCAAACAGCACTTTTTGTGATGCCTACAATGTCCCCCATTCTCCATTTCAATCTTTAAATAATAGAGTGTATCAAAAATGATTTGCCACACCACTATCTCTGACATAACTCTATCTTTCATATTGCTTACTTTTTTATAAAAAATAAAGATTGTGCAACTGAATAATAATCTGTTCTTGTAGAAAACTTTCTGTTCAAATACCTCTATAAGTATGTCATATGCTCCACATTGAGAGTGGACATAAATAAAAAAGTTGGTGATTATCAACACAATCATATTTCATGTGAAATTGTTCCGTGCGCTACTGTATATTATCTTAAACTCAAAATCCTCAAGTTGTTCGTAAAGCGTTTATGTGTAAATGTTAAGATGTATGATCGGATACAATGTTGAGAAAAGAAAATTGTATAAATCTTTTGAGACAATGTGTTTTGATGCTATAAATATTTAATGGTGTGTAAGTCAAAACAATATTCTACTTCTTTGTATCTATTAAATTTCAATCTTTGTAATATAGTATATTGTCGATTGCAACTCAGCTCACTTTTGATAGATTAAAATACTACAGTGTAAAAATTCTCAAAGAATGTTTCTAGGTGAATAATAAAATCGTTGAATGATTTTTTCATTGTTACTTTGATCATTCGAATTTGTGTTCAACTGTTTGGCTACACCAAATTTGTATAAAGACATATGTATGCATATCAAACTTGATTTTTACTGGCGGCTTAGTGAAATCATATATTATACAAACATATTTTGACCAATACATGCATATTTCTACTGTTGATTTTTTTTTATACTTAAACTGTTATTGAAGCTTAATTGATAGTTTTAAAATGACCAATGAAAGTATAAAATCTAATTTAACAATCAATTCCAGTTATTCAATGCCTTTATTAAGGCACTTTTCATGGTTTCATCGACTATTACAGTTTTATTTAACCAAGCAAATATTAGAATAAAGAGGTTTCTTTTTACTTTATAATTGGTAAGTATAATATATGACCACATGTGAAAGATAATAAATATCATAATATATGGAGATGTCTCGCTGTGTTTAGTAAGTTTGATGAATCGTTTGAATGAAATATTATGAAACAGTATTTTTAAATTGATACAAATCTGATATATGAATCTCTAATACATTGGAACTGGATTAATATGCACAAGTAGGGCTTCCAATTAACCGGACTTTCCAACTAACCGGTTTTCGGTTTTTTCTGGCAATAAAACCGGTTAACCGGTTTAAACCGAAATATAAGGTATTTTGATTAGGTAGGTATGCAAATTTTTTTTTTGTGAAAAATTTAAAATATTTGTCCTAAATGCTACAATTTTAATGAAAAATTGATATTTATCTTATAGATGAAACACAAAAAGCATTATACATACATATATATCAAATGTGGAAAAATATTTTCTGATAAAATATGTCAAATAAAAAAATAGAGCTTGATAATAAAACTCATCAAGAGAAAGATCTTTAAATAAATGCATTTATTTTTTAAGCATATCGACTAGACAGAACATCCAATGCTTAGAGAAAAATATAGTAGAATACAATAATATTAGCTTATGTTATGTCTCCACTTCCACTTTGAATCATATAGACTCAAACAATTATTTGTTAACAAGAACTGCTTGTTACTCAGTTGTTGTTGTTGTTGCAAATTGTTTCCGCTTCTACGCAGTAAATTCATTGTAAAAGATTTTTCTTTTTGAAAAAGAAAAATATGAAAACGAGCATTTTTGATAAAACGCTGTTAACCGAGTGAAATAAACCGGTTTTCGGTTTTTTTCAAAACATGCGATAAACCGGTTTGGAAGCCCTATGCACAAGTATATAGTAATACTATTCTACTAACATTAAACGGAAAAGCTATTAATATAAACACTAGTTACAGTTGTGGATTTTTATTAAATCTGACATTATTTTAAGTAGAATTTTATAAAGTAGAATTATAATAATATATAAGTATATTGATATCTTGCTAATAAAAATACTACTCACATCCGTTGGACAAATTCTGCATTTATACACCTTAAGGTCCTGTGTGAGCTCCGATTCATTTTAAACTTTCGATTATGTTTATTTCAATTGAATCGTAAGTCCCTAATTGCGGGCTTGGCTGCTAATAAAATTATCTAATTTTTTTATGCTAAGTGTTATTGTGCATAGTGTAATGAAACTGCTTTATTGATATTTTGCAGCGACGTTAAGCTCGTGCAATGTACAGGGTCTTTCAATAGGGACGCTCAAAATTTTTTAGGGTATAGCAGCCATGTTGTTAAAGTAACCTCTGTCAAATTCGTTGTCAAAAGCTAAGTAGGAAGGTTGTACGTGTGCAAATCATCAAATTTAGCCATTTTACCAAAAATTGATCTTTAGCGACGAGACTCATTTTTGGATGAATAGTTATATGAACAACAGAGTTGTCGGATTCAGTTCGATACCAATCCATACGAGATACACCAGCACCAAATGCATTTCGATAAAGTCACTGTTTGGTGCGAATTTTGGTCTGGTGAAATCATCGGTCCGCACTTTTTCCATCGCCATAACCTTCATCGGTGAGCGTTGGTAAGCAACTTCTTGTGACTTAAACTGGATGATATGAATACCGATAACATATGGTTCCAACAAGACGGCGCTACGTGCCACACAGCACATGACACGATTTATTGAAAGTATTTTTTACAAAATTCGAGCGTCCTATTGAAAGACCCTTTATAATTAAACATGAAACTTGTTCATTATAGAACGTATTGTAGATCAGATGCCTTATTTTATTGAATCATTTAATAGAAGGTGCTTGTTTAAAATTTACATGAATCAGAAATCATGTTACTGATGGAGTAACCAACAAAAATATAACCTAGCTATGAATTTACATCGATACAATATACCGTCGTCAACTTACACAATCCTACGGCAATATTTTATTGCTACGTTCGTGGAAAGGTTAATAAAACAAAGCTGTACTTGATTGATACATAAAAAGCCAGAATAGCCCAATATAACGTTACATGACGTTTATTCATTCCACTTGAAATAATTTGCAATGTTGAGCCCACAATCAAAACGCCGTCGAAATTTATACGACGACCTCTTTCTGTGAAAGACGAAGCAATAAGAGTAGAGGTGGGCTACAAATATCTTACCAACCCAAATCGTATACTTATATTTACTTTAGCTAGTGATGGGCTGAAATAATCACAGTACATTCATTTTTTTTTAAAGTTTTTACACTATAATTATAAACGAATTATTTGTTTTTACACAATTTCTAGACACAAATAACACAGAAGCGAATAATTGTTTTTTAAAAACAAGAAATTCAACAAAACAAGACAGTTATAACAAACAAAAGAATTTATTATATATTTACACATAAGACGTGTCGGACAGTTTTAGGGATGAAAGCGATTTATGTGCAGTCCCTCATAAAAGTCTCCGTATATAATCAAATGGCGATGAATAGTGTTATTTTTTTTAAATTAAAATACATATAATGAATAATATTTTTCCCTGTGTCGAATATAAGTCGCCTACTGAGGTCTAGTTGGCTAAAGCTTACTCTACCAACCAGGTGGGTCTGAGTTTATCCCCGGTAAATAGTTTTTAACCACAGCATGGCTTCGATTTAAAAAAAACTGCCGATTACAAGCAAACATACACATTTTGGTAATAATATTCAAATAACCATTTATACCATTCACTCATTTTAAATTCTTCATGTATTTATTGTCTATAATAAATATTTTATTTATTTTAAAATTTTATTTAATTTAAAGTGAGGGAATGGTGTAAATGTTATTTTTTAATATTATTTCATGAAATATAGCCGCTCCTGCATATACAAGAGGTGCGTTGATCAAATGCCACATTGCCCGGCCGCTAATGCCTTATAGTAACGGCAAATAATAACAATGAAGAAGATTCAGACTAAAGGTGCTTGGTACTTGTTAAATTTGAGCACTTTAAATTTTGTGTTTTTTTACTAACGACCCGGGATTCGTTTTTCGGCATCTTCAGCCGCTTAAATGCACGGGTGAACTTGAATACCTGAAGAAGCTATAAAGTAAACCTAGATCGTTAGTAAAAAAATAAGTAGCAATGTGCATCATTTGAACGATTGAAATTGAATAATAATAGTGTTGACTATTACAACAAAAACTATTAGAAACTATTTTTTTTTTAAAATTTAAGATTTCGACTGAAGGTGCTTGGTGGAATTTCAATATTAAATTTGAATCGTTCAAACTATGTACATTCTCACAAATTTTGTCACTAACGACCCGGGTTTCGCCTTTCGGCCAAATACGGACAGTCATAAGCTCTTTTTCCAAAAATTTTAGAAATCAACAAAGCACAGCTGCAAAGTCTTCCGATTTTAAACGAAATATCAAACTTTCCAACATCTACACTTCTATACTCTATATAACCATAAAATCATATAATCATAAAACCTTTGCCGACAAACAAATTATATAATTCTTGAAACTGCTCACTACTCAAATCTGTTGGCATTCTCATGGGCTCATCCTTTTCGCCAGCAATGGCTTTGGACTCAGTGATGCATTTATATCTTATATAAACACGAAACTTTCATTTGCTAAGCGTCAGTTCAAGTTCATCCGTGCACTTGAATGCCTGAAGATGCCGAAAGGCGAAACCCGGGTCGTTAGTGATAAAATTTGTGAGAATGTACATAGTTTGAACGATTCAAATTTAGACACTATTTTTATAAGAAAAGTAGTCTACCAATATGGAACCTTGTTAGTTTGTATTTAAAATTGTGCCCAACTCTAGTAAACGATCTACTTGTTGGGCTAGTGATTTATTCTGAAGCCAGCGGAAAGGAAATTAAGTTTCAGTATGCAGCCGACCATATTGTGGGAGACTAGCTTCTCTTGGATACTTTCAATGGCTTCTCTAGTTAGACGTTATTTATCCCACTTCCACTCTGCAATCAAATGATAGATATACGTTATCATTAGATTTTTTCAATCTATAATATCTAGAAATAACTGAATATTATAAATAGTTTTTTAATCAGACATTTTTATTATGAATACATTATGCCCGTTACCACCGTTTCACAATAGCAATATATTTTATCAAATTTCGTACATTTTCACACGCTTTGTCATTAACGACCCGGGATTCGCTTTTCCATGTCCACATATGAACTCAAACTGACGCTAAGTGGTAGTTGTATCGTATGTATATCGACTGTGGAAAGGAAAAAGGACGTAACCCTCAATTTTCCAAAACAGCTTTTTTTCGATAATCACTATGTGTACAACTTGACACACATTCTATCAAAAGGATGGTAATTGACAATGCCGAATAAGTATCTAAATTTAGCTTTTAAGTTTGAAAAATATGACCTTGTAAAAAATTAAAACCAAGAAAAAACACTGAAATAAAGGTTTTTTCGAGACAATTTCTTCAATTAATATTAGGTTATGTCAATTAAACACCAGCTTAGAAGTATCCGTGCACTTCAAGGTTGTGTATAATTCATAATTTGCATATGTCACAAAGTCATCAAAACACGTTTTTAGCGCCTCCTGTAAAATTTGATATGTGTGGGTTACGTCCTTTTTCCTTTCCACAGTCGATATAATAATATTATTAATTATCACTAAAATAAAAGCTATTGATGTAAATTTACAATAATAAATTTATAACCATTTGGTTCTGTACAGGCAAACCTCTTTGATATGACTATAAAAGAATGTATGTAGAGTGGAAGCAGGATTGCCAGGCGTCCCTATTTGAACGGGACTGTCCCGAGTTCAATCGACAAATACTGAGTCCCGCAAAAGTCTTCGAAATTGTGAATGTCCCGATCTGTATTTTTAGAAATCTGGCAACCCTGAGTGGAAGCCTCAATTGCGTGGGTGCATTCTATTGCCGTTGCTGCTGTACACACAGCCGGACGGCTGTCTGTGTGGTACATACAGTCAAACGTTGGCGATCGCACCAGTAACTAAATATTTTTTTCATGTATTCTTAGTTTTGGCATTTTTGCATTTTTCACGAAAAGAAACTTAACTTCTAATTTTTGTATGAGATTCACTCCCCCAATTACGCGACTCCTAATCACGTGGTCCCAACTTTCGTGTAAATGGGGGTTTTCTGTATTTGTGTTATGTTATGAAATAATTTATTATCTACCACGAATGCTGTTTTGCTCGATTATTAATTAGAATACCATTAAATCAATCATTCGTTTGCAGTATAATGTATATGACTTTAGCTGAGTACTCTTTATTCATTATTTTAAAATCCCTGACTAGACAATTGTCGGAAGCATTTTTAGATCGATTAATGAAAACGTGTGCCGCTTATAAATGCTTGTGATGTTTTATCCTTTTTTACTGATGGTAACAGTCTTCAGCTTGAATTAATTAAATTACATTTATTACGAGATATTTTTTTATTAACCATGTAAACATTGATTTGTTTAACCATTTGCTTTTTTTCAATGATATAGTATGAAAGTGGTCGATATCATTTACTTAGGGCTAGAAGTTTTCTTCTTTTTAACCATTTTCATTTAAAAAATAGAATCTCGATTAAGCACTTATTGACTTTTTGAAAACTTAATAGAATAAAGTAGTTTTAACGGGAATATAAAATTATCTTTAAATTTCAGAGCATAGAAATTAAAAAGAATTCCAGTCCCAGGAGAATTTATTATTACTAGTGAAAGAGTGTAAAACGAAAAATATTATAGATGAAACTATTATCACCTACGCATATTGTATAATGGTAAGCTTATTTCCATTCCAAGCTTTTGTGGAAAACTAGTTAAGTATGATATTAAAAATTATATTAAGAAAAGGGTATTACAAAGGCTTATCACAACGAAACTTATGTATTTTTACAAGCGCGGCTACCAAGAAAGGTCTATATTATCCATTACAGGTAAAGAAAGCATCTATGGAAAACCATTGGTAACGAAATGATATTGATTTTGATGGACTTTTACCATACATAGTGAGAGCTCAATTTTTACGCATTATATAATTATGAAAACAGGTTTTGCTTATCACGAGCATTATCAATTGAAGAAAAAAAAATAGTACTAAAACAATTAATAAGTTATGATTTTTTTTTTAAATCAATTAACAGTATAAAATAAAATAAAAATGTATTTTGTATTTTATACGTTAAGAATTAGCATCAATGTTAAATTAAGTCGTAAATAACCTTTCGTCATTTTGTCGGAAGATACTTCGCAATGAAGATAAACGCATGTCACACTTTCTTACATAATCTGTGTATCAGTAAAATTATCAGACTTTATTTTGTATTGAAAATGAACTTCAAATCAATCGAAAATATATATTATATTTGATACATGTATTTTGATGATTTTCGTATTCAAAATATGCGAATATTAAATCACTATGTTGAAAAAACGTGACATACCAAATCAATAGATCTATCAATTTGCATCGTACCTTATCAATTTATATTAGATTTAGATAGGTTTAATGAAATATAAACAACTTTAAAATGGAAACCAACCTAACTTATAGGAGAAATATGTTTTGATTTGCTTCTAAGCATGTGTACAATATAATTTATATTTAATATTTCAGAGTTTCACTCAACCAACATTTTAATACACTGTACTTTAAGTTATTTATCAATACATGCTTGAAAATGTTTAGTATTCCATTCCAATATAATGCAACACGTTAACACAAGTACACATATTTTTCAGAATAGTTATGTTTCAGTCAACAAGTTTCAATCATGTAAGAAAGTAAATCGTAAAACAATGTTATTAAAAAAAGTTTAAATAAGCGAAAAGCATTAAAGATAGTAAAATAAACAATAAACGACATCTAATTGTCAGAAAATATACTGAAAATCATAGAAAAGAAAATTTAAATTAACTTTGATTATTCCACGTATTGTGTTACTAACTGTGACACGTGTTTCGCCTCTTTCAGAGGCATCTTCAGACTTAATATCGCAAAGTTTGCTTAAGTAATGAAGCAAGATTGATTCTAACATTTTAAAGTTATGAAATTTCAAAATGGAGTTTGGGTTTTTTTCCCTTTAAGGGGAGCAAGGAGGGGGGTATAGAATCGAAATAAAGTAAACAAATAATGATACTAATGAGTTGCAATCAATCAGATTGGGATTTTTCCTTTTTAAGGGAAGCAAGAAGGGGATTATAAAAATCGAAACAAAGCAAATAAATATAATCATACTACTAATGACGTTTAACATTACAAACTATTAAACTAATGAGCTGCAATCAATCAGATAGGTTGGCGATTACTCTATTAATTGGAAACAATGTGAGTAGTGGCAAACCACCTGTCCTATGAAGAATTTTATTTAATAATATTTCTTTTTTGTTAAGAGTTTTATTAATTTCTAAAAATTCTAAGCTATTCATCTTTAAACCCTTTAGTAAGTCTGAAGATGCTTCTGAAAGAGGCGAAGCACGTGTCACAGTTAGTAACACAATACGTGGAATAATCAAAGTTAATTTAAATTTTCTATTAAAATGAACTTCCACAGAGTTACCGCCGAAGCCATCGAAAGTATACTGAAAATCACTTCCTTGATAAGTAAATTCGTGTAATTGGCAGTTCTCGATCAATTTTTTGTAACTAACTAACTTGAGACAGAAAGTGATTATGAGATGACAACTTGATAGACGAAAAATTGCACTGCTTCTTTTGATCGCTTTTTTACAGTTATTATTAATTTTATAATATACAGTGGATTTGAAAATATCTCTAAAATTCATAGAGTCTAAAATGTGAAGTATCACTGACTCGTAAGAACTTTTGCACTCGGGTATGTTTATCTTGAAAATAAAATCAGCAAAGCGCTCAGTTGCTAGTGAATTTTGTACAAATTTGCATTAAGTTTTAGGCGCCAGGGCGAATGAAAAACTTACAAGATAGTATTCATAGAAGAGCTTCTTGTTTTATATATCTATTCATAAGGCTTTATTTGTGTAAGGGTCTCCTTATAACTTACAACTGTGCCTCTAGGCTTTTAAAGCAATAAATTATGTAGTATATGTATTAACAAACGTATTTTAAAATATACATTAAGAAAAATATTATAAAGAATTAACTATAATATATTTAAAAAATATGGATTTTTATTGAGCTTATCTCAAAATATGATGTTCTACAAGAACTTTATCTTTTGAATCTTTTTGTCAGAGAGAGCTTGAATAGAACTAAGGGTGGGTTTAAAACGCTCTCATTTTCGTGCTTTTTTATGTTCGGATGATTAAAACGAAATTTTTAGACCATGACTTCAAACATAGATCCGTTAATCAATTAAATTGTACGTAATAGAATTTAGACTAATTTCCACTTAGTCTTAAGCTCGCTTAAACACATGTTTATGTATACATTATGAAAATAAATATAATTTTATAAATTTGAATTGTAATTTTCTTTTACAATTCTAACTACTAACAACTCGAGTTTTGCCTTCCGGCATTTACAGACGCTCAAGTGCACGGATGAACTTAAGCTAACGGTCGTTAGTGACGAAACTTTTGTGAATGTTCAAAATTTGAATTATTCAAATTTAATATTGGAATTCCACCAAGCACCTTCAGTGAAAATCTTAAATTATAACTTTATAAAGTACAAATACCAAGGTGATACTGTTAACATTTGATGAAAAGACAATGAATTTGCAAAAATAAAACAAAACTTAGAGAACTACTTCAAACCAATAAAAAGAGTAAGATTATTTTCGTTCAGTGATTGTTTATATTTTTTACAAATGACCTACGACTAATCAGAAGAATTTGGACAACTTAATATAAACAAATATGTACAATGTAAGCATCTCACTTTAAAAGTTTCATTTACATTGTATGATTCTTTATTGAATTAAGATACAAGGATCGTTCTACGAAAATTATTAATATTTATTTTGGATCATATTTAATAGTTGATACTAGCGCTTAAAAACATGCCATACATATTATATTTTTGGAGTAAAAAATCCTAGATAACATATTATACTATAAGATCTATCTTTTTTATTATTACATACAGAGGTATTTCAATTATGTAGGTAATCTTAGAACTTTTAAAGAAAAATATTAAGACATCGAGACAACATCAAGTTTTAACATAAATCAATTGTAATTCCGTCGCTTAAGGTTTCAAACAGGACAAAGAAAGAAGAAGTCACTCGTTAAAAAAATAACTGTCAAAAATTTGATAGTTTATGTATAAATATATGAAAAGCCACCAACGCCCACGGTTTTATATACAAATTCCATTCTTAGATTTTTGACACGCTTTTGCCCACGAGATCTAATATGACAGAAAGCATTGCTGTCTCATTTTGGGAATTTAGGTGGCATTATAAAAGGGATAGAATTTAATTATTAAATTGATTTTACAGTGGAACCTCTCATAACGAGTTGAAATCGTTTCAGAATCTTACGCGTTATGTGAAACACTCGTTAACGAAACATCTTCTCCCATATATAATAAAACAATGTAAAATAAAATAATGCGTTCCATGCCGAAAACAAATCATTTTTTATATTTTTAACGTATGTATATTCAAATAAAATTACATACTCATAAATTGTTAAGGAGCGTTACAACCTGGAATGCTTTTTAGATTTGCAAAAAAACAATATAAAAATCGATTAGTTTATTATTTATGACAAACATATATTTTTTTTTACTAAAAAACTGTCTAGAGACATTTGTTTTTGCCGACGCTTCAAAATTTGGTGAAAATGTGACAGCATTATCATTAAATAAATATGTAAAACGCATAGCCACCTCCTTATTAGGGTGATACTTCTCAATGTACAATGTAACAGTTTCCCATGATTTCAGCATTTCTCTTATTGCGCCAGAAGGTTATTGCTCTGTTACTTCCTCCTCCTCCACTAACAAACTCTTTTCCATAACTTCTTGTTGTGAAAAATAATGCAACTTCATAAGCTGTTTGGAGGTCAGCTCTTGACTGTGCTCTTCCAAAAGCTCATCAATATCGTTGTTATACATCTCCAGTCCCATGATATTGGCCAAAGATACAACCTCGTTGACTGTAGACTCCACAGGTACTGTTTTAAACCCCTCAAAATCACATTTTACAACGCTCTCTGGCTAAAGCTTTTTCCAAACAGAAGTGAGGATTCTCTTGCTAATCCCTTCCCAAGCCTTATCAATCATCTTAAGGCAAGAAACGATGTGAAAGTGATCTTTCTAAAACTGCGTCCCTCGGTATATGAAATGTCGCTTGTTATGGGAGCATTTATTTCACAATCTGTTTTTCTCGTTATGCAAATTACTCGTTATGAGAGGTGCTCGTTATAAGAGGTTCCACTGTATATTATACACTATAACTTTTATTTGCAAAAATATTAAATAAATAAATAAAAAATCTTGTCGCGTACCATAATTTACAATTGAAATTTGGAACAAGATAAATTTGATATCAAAAGTGAAAAATAGACTCCAGTGTAAATATGAAAATCTCCTTTTTCTGAGAAGCATATTCGAATAAACCATATAGTGAAGAGTGGACGGAATTTAAATTGCGTAGATAAAAAAAAATGTTGCAAAACAATAGTTTCAGCCCGACAAGACGTTCATAGCCTGGGACGGATTTTAAATTATGTTATGTAAATCAGCATACGTGAATTCCAATTCTATTCCGAACAGACTACATCTGAACTAGTTTTCGCATTCTCCGAAAGAATTTTTATTTTTTAAGCAGAAAATCATAACCTGGTGAATAGTTTATTTAAAAATATATTATTTGAGCTTTTTTTCAATGGCTTTCTTATTATGCTATGCTTATAGTCCTGCTGTAGCTCCATACGTACAATTTCCGAAAAAATAAATATTGATAAATTGAATAACAACTAGTTTTTGTAAAAATCATCTATCGGGAAGTTTCATTAAGCGTCATTATTTTACTCTAAATTGAGACTGGAAATGGTAAAAAAAGTAATTTTCTATCGTTTATTCAATTCAATATTTAAAAAATCGAACAGTATATATAAATCATACATTATTCAATACTGCTTTATTGATTGAATTAGAATTTGGTAGGTGGAACTGTATTTTTTGATAGTACTAAAGTAATAATAATAATAAACTAGTTCCTACTAATTCCACATTTATTTAATATGATTAAGACCAGCTTCGTTCATAGCGAGCATTTTTAACTGATAATAATACACATTGATACTAAATTTGAATCGTTCAAAATATGTACATTCTCACAGATTTTGTCATTAACGACCCGGGTTTCTTAGTGACAAAATCTGTGAAAATGTACATAGTTTGAACGATTCAAAAATAATATTGAAATTCCACCAAGCACCTTCAGTCGAAATCTTAAATTACACATTAATACATTACTAATTATACTGAACCATGTAAAACTAAATTAAGGGTGTAACTATTTGTTAAAAAGTATTTAATATTTAAATTAGAGTCGGTTAAGTGTCTCTTTTCTTATTTCTTTTGCCAATTGTTTGTCACAGTTAGTATTATATACACTATAATGAAGATGATGTTTTGTTTTAATTAAAATTGAGTATTTTGTGGGTTTACAGATATAATGGAGAATACAACAATAATTGAAATACTAAAGGTTCTAGCATTTAACTTTCATTTATGGCGTTTATTTGACATCTGGCCAAACGGAAAACTCGCGGAAATTATGGGGCGGCGATCTGATGGCAGACAGGTAATTAGAAACTAAAGCGAATTTCCGCATCGTTTGATAGTAAGTGTTTCGCATCTGAAAGCGTGGAAGATATCCATTTGATAAATTAATGCTTTGCAATTCGTTTCCACGAACACATTATTGTATTTTTTTTAAAACTAAGAAAATAGATAATTTAAGATTTCGACTGAAGGAAGTGGAATTTCAATATTAAATTTGAATTTTTCAAATTATGTAAATTTATTTTTTTTGTCACTAACGACTAGGGTTTCACCTTTAGAAATCTTCAGGCGTTCAAGTGCACGGATGAACTTGAACTGGCGCTTAGTAAATAAATGTATCACTAAGCTTAAAGCCATTTTTGACGTAATACATTAACCCACTGGAATGCTAACTGATTTGAATGGTCATATAAGTAAATAAAAACGGAAAAAATGACAAAAAATAAAGCACTTAGTACTAAACAAACGAATGCTTATTTAATATTATCAGGACCGGTTTCTCTCGTCACCGGCGTACTCAATTGATAGGAATATACATGACTACGTATACATAACCAAGAAAAACTATTATAGATGTAAAAAAACAATCGATAAGAGAAATGTGAAAGAAATTGATAATGAATATTTTAATATTGTGTTTTCGATTATTCCACTTATGGAGATAATATCAGTTTTTATGAGTTGTGACATTCATTACAAAAAAAATATTTAGACCAGAACTCCCAAGCTTGAGAATAAATGTGCTTTCTATCAATGAAAAACAACAATCAGTCATAAATCATAAACGACGTCTTACAGACAACGAAATGTGTTCGTTATTGATATCAATTTTTGTGGCCAATAAAATTTAATTTTTACGATGACAGAATGATGAAAAAACCTGTTACGCTGAAAAGAGAGCAATGCTTCCCCCAAAAACAATAAATCTTAAAGATGTGAACAGAACATCAAATTTTTATTAGGTTATAACCCATAACAAACGTTTATCAGTTTTCAGCTTTTTATGTGAGAAATGAAATGTCTTTTATTACTCAGGTAAAGGTAGTACGCGTAAGAACGAATATATGAAATCCTTATAATAATTTAAAAATCGTTCTCTTCAATAAAAAACACATAAATGACATAAAATCTGTAAGTCATGTCTTTCTCCGACTGTTATTGTATTGATGGTTGGAAGCACAAACTTAATATCCCCAAAAAAATGTTTATTTGATATTCAAGTTTATGAGTTCTTATGTTTTCCGTTTTTTTTGTTATAATAATGATCATTTAAAACATAATGTGCACATGTTAAATAGGGGTACATAAATCTTCTACAAAAAAAAACACTTTTTTTAATTATGTCTAAACTCATTTACTTGTAACTTTTAAAATGTTCAATGAACTGGCTTATTATTAAGTTATCATTGATGTGTAAGGGACAGTTTTTTTTTTAAATCAATTTAAGTTTAGTAAAAAGTCATTTTTTTTTGCCAGCGAGTTTTTTTTTTCAATTGGTTAAATTTTCTCACCAAAACTGTATATTTAAAACCAATTTTTTTATATTTTAAGCTGGTAATGGTTTACAAATAATAATTGGAAATCTTACATGCATCCGTCAATTTTATATCGACTGTGGAAAGGAAAAAGGACGTAACCCTCAATTTTCCAAAACAGCTTTTTTTCGATAATCACAATGTTGTACAACAACTTGACACACATTCTTTCAAAAGGATGGAAGCTGAAAATGCCGAATAAGTATCTAAATTTAGCTTTTAAGTTTGAAAAAGATGACCTTGTAAAAAATTAAAACCAAGAAAAAACACTGAAATAAAGGTTTTTCCGAGACAATTTCTTTAATTAATATTAGGTTAGGTCAATTAAACACCAGTTTAAAAGTATCCGTGCACTTCAAGGTTGTGTATAATTCATAATTTGCATATGTCACAAAATCATCAAAATACGTTTTTAGCACATCCTGTAAAATTTGATATGTGTGGGTTACGTAATTTTTCATTTCCACAGTCGATATGATCGCTTATTTCTAAAAGTATACTTAATATTTATTTATAATTTAAATATGCATTGAAAGCAAAAGCTCCCCACAACATTTTTTATTGTATCCCTAATTGAAGAAAACCTTTCGGTATATATAATTTTGTTTAACAATCAGGGATTTAAATTTGTAATTCTCATAAACTGGAAGAAAACACAGCCTTCCGGAAAGATAAATAGCCGCGCTCAAACAATAAATAAATGTACTGTGCGTAAATACAGAGTGCTCAAGCAACCATCGACATGTAGTAGGATTAACAAGGAAAATACGCATATCTTTTTGAGAAAAATTAAGGAGAGAAAAGTTTATGTAATTGATCTTAGTCAATGAATTTACGTACGTACGATACGAAGAAGCTTGTTAACAGAGATAATTTATTCAACTTCATTTTCTTTTAATATAAATATATGAATTGAATGTTAATAAAAAAATCCTGTTAGTTTAAACATTCAATTATATCGTCATTTTTTAACATAGACATTCCTTATTAAAAAAATACAGTTCCATAAAAATATGTTGCTCGGTTGACTTCGTTATTCAGATTGCAAAAGAATGTGCACAAAATAAAGATAATCCATACATTGTATCATAAATTATTTTAAATACATAATATGTTGTAATGCATAGCATGTTGACAATTTTAATGTTTTTAGTGAATCTGGAGTTAGATTTGATGAGATTCATTATTAAAATAGTTTTTAACTTGATAAATTGGTTATACCACTGATTGTGTAACTATTAATTGGAATTGTGACAAAAGTATCGCATATTCGAGAAACATATTGTTGGGACTAATTTTTTGTCTAGAAATGCTTCTCAAAGAGGCGAATAATAATTAAAATAAGGGAAAAAAATATAATAATAAAGTTACTTACAAAACAGAAATAAAACGGACTTCGAACTCATGAAACAAATTTTGAAATTGCTTAAGCATTTCGTTGTAAGTATTAAATGATTGAATACATGAATTATAGTTCGCGAACAATTTTCTGCGAATCATTGTCACACAATCACACAACTGCAACTGCTTAAACGTGTATCGGTCAATTGGTTGATGTGATATTTTTGTACATTTTTTATTTATTTACGGAAACTTTACTGGCCATTTAAATGTGTGTATTTTGGATTTTTTTCCATCAATCAAAAAATATTCAGAAAACATTTATTGTTTTATAATTTACAATGTTTAATGGTTTAAACTTCGCTTTATTAGTTCATATAGTTAAGACTGTACTATAATTTTATTTTATTATATCATCGCTAAACAAGAGAAATTCACTTGTGCATTATTCACAAATATACACTTTACAACTGCTTGACATCTTATGTGTATAATTTTAATCATAATATACGTAACATCCACAAATTTCAAGAAACTAAGTAAAAAATATGAATGCAATACGAGAGGTTTTCAGATTGATAACAAATGTTCTACATTATCTCTTGAACATCATACTATTTTACACTTGGTCACTTTCTCTTACATTACAACTTTATTTGAGGACACTTTACTAAAGCAAATGTAACATTTTTGTTATTGGTATATAGGTTTCGTGTCACACTGTCTTCTTTTTATACCTATCAGTTTCCGATGGCAATCTTTGTGATTTGTTCGGCTTTCATTTTCTTTCCCCCGCAGCTTCGCAATCAAGATCCAGTCATGTGAGTAAATGTGTACCTTGATGGGATAGTCTGGGCCAAGTGAGCGGCAGATATCCCGCGAGCCCGATTACTTATATTGTCCGCAGAGCTTTTTTCTAATACACTTTTCTGCTGAGTACATCAACGAAGCTTTTAATTTAAACAAAGTGCTTGCTGTTGCAAAGGGAACACCAGTGACGTAACTCAATTTAAACAAGTCTATTCAACCGCTTCAATACTCGGGGTAACTCACAAATCGAACGTATTATCATTTACTTCGTAGAACTCTATTGTAATAAAGTAAAAAAGTATTTAATCCAACAAGTTAACACGAATTCAAGATTAAACCTCTATAGAAATATTAGCTTAATAAGCATAATCAAGTAAATAATATCTTTAACCACTTGAATGCCAAGCGGACCCAGGTATCCGGAACATATGCAAGCGAACACGGACGTCCAAGACATTTAAAAAAACAAAATACTTGGTATTCTATTAAAATATAAGCAATATTTTGATGAATGTGTGTAGTTCCATCAATACTGAGTCAATATAGGTTTTTAAATATCTTATTCTAGCGTATATTAGGCAAAATTATTTTTCTCAAAAACACGCAGTATCTCTGGGACATATTAATGGTTTATTTGCGCGGTATTCAAACGGTTAATAACCATAAGTAATATGAATAAATTGCTTTTACTTTAACCATTATAAGAAGCTCACTTAATTACACTTTATCATAAAACTTTAATGTATTTGCATTCAAAATTATTTCTCAATATCACGCAGGTTTGTTTTGCTTAAAATCTTTAGCGACTAAACGACCGTTTAGATTTAACTATTTTTAAAGACAATTTAGTATTAATAAAAACACAAAATTCCTTTGTACTTTACTCCGATTTATTTAAAAGTTCAGAACTGGTCAACTGGTCAGGTGACAGTTGGTCGCCTGCTGTGGCCCAGTTGTTTAGAGCTTTTTCTACCGATCACGCAGGTCTGGGTTCGATTCCCGGTAAAATCACAGTGAATTTGAGAATTATTCAATTCAAAGTTGTGATCAAATACTGGGTGTTTGTGATGTCAATTCACATTATTTCCTCTCCTCCCATCCTTCCGATCCTTTACTAACTGGGTGTAGCAATAGCGGCTAGTTAACCACTAGTCCTGTTCTAGCCTTACCCTTTTTTCCCTACTACTCGCTTTGAAAAAAGGTGAGGTTGAGCGACTGAGTAACAAACAGTTCTCGTAGAAGAAAACTTCTGTTGAGATACCTCCATTAGGAAGCCATATGCTCCACATTGGGATCGGAGATGGAAAATTTTTTTTTTTATTTATATCTAGTTATTCACTATGCAAAAAATATTTATTGTATAAAAGTGATGAGTCAACCAGCAAATGAATCAAAAAAATACTATTTTTTTTAGTTTCTTCCAGTCACACGATAATCCTTGCAAAAGTTTTACAAATTATCGATTTTACATCTATAACTTCATTTCTTCGATATAGTATGTCATTTCTACGGCACAGTGATTAATGTGGTTGGCTTCCATGCTGGATCACACGGGCTCGAATCCCAATACAAACAGCATTTTTTCAATCGATGTCTAAAAACGCCTCCGCAACATTCGATATTAATTCGACCCCAGTGACTTAGTCACAAAAAGTTATCATAGAAAACTCCCTTTTGAGATATTTCCATTAGGATTCCATATGCTCAACATTGAGAGTGGATATGGATAAGAAAAAAATATATTTTTGGTTTATTATTGATTTTGATAATCATTATCTTCTTCTTTTTTTTATTTTTAAACCAGTATTTTTAAACCAATATCCACAATGTCTTTATTCATTATGAAAGACCTATAAAATCGTATTGATATATTTTCCTGATATTGCAATACCTACATATCGCCACCCCATAGCAACAGTGGGATAAGTCGAAAATACTTGTTTTGAGATAAATAAACTTTAAGGTTTATGTTGTAATTTTGAAATAGCGAATTGTGATTTTCTTTTTTTTCTTTTACGGTTTATGATAAAAGATCATAGTTGATTATTTTGTAAATTATTATATCGACTGTGGAAAGGAAAAAAGACGTAACCCTCAATTTTCTAAAACAGCTTTTTTTCGATAATTAAAATATATACAACTTGACACACATTCTATCAAAAGGATGGAAGTTGAAAATGCCAAATAAGTATCTAAATGTAGCTTTTAACTTTCAAAAAATGACCTTATAAAAAATTAAAACCAAGAAAAAAGACTGAAATAAAGGTTTTTCCTAGACAATTTCTTTAATTAATATTAGATTATGTCAATTAAACACCAGTTTAGAAGTCTCCGTGCACTTCAGGGTTGTGTATAATTCATAATTTGCATATGTCACAAAATCATCAAAACACGTTTTTAGCGCCTCCTGTAAAATTTGATATGTGTGGGTTACGTCCTTTTTCCTTTCCACAGTCGATATGTAAATATCTATATTTCTAATCTCGCTGATGCTTAGAAGTTACAGGGCAATATCAATGATTGTAAATGTACGATTTTTCTTTTAAATGGGGTATTTTTTTATAAATTAAAATATTTAAGTGTTTTATTATAAAGGTTTACTTTTCAGCAATGGATTGGCATACTTATCTTAAAATCGACTTTTTCCACTTTTTCTCACTGTTGCTTTATGGTAGCGATAAATGAGTTTTTTTTATTGAATTTGAGTCGTTCAAATTATGCACATTCACACAGATTCTGTCACTAACGACCCGGGTTCCGCCTCTTTCGACATCTTTAAGCATTCAAGTGCACGGATGAACTTAAACTGACTGTTTGTCAGTTCTGAACTGTCAGTGAACAGTGTCTGAACTGTGTGAATGTACATAATTTGAGCGATTCAAATTTAATATTAAAACTCTACCAAGCACCTTCAGTCGAAGTCTTAAATCTTTTATTGAAAATGGAAAATAATTGGTTTATAAACGCATGGCACTAAATGAGAAATTGGTGTTTTTTTTTATCTTCAATGATTTGTTTAGAAATTCTTTACAACATTTTTTCTAATTGAATAAAACTTTGCATGTGTAAAAATATGATTGACTTACTATAAATCTGTCCTGAGATAAAATTGAATTAATTCATTTTTATGTGACGTTGCCACTGGAATATATAGGGTATCCACGTCGACTGATATGGCGTTACCTGCTTCGTTTATCTTTTTTGTGATCTGAAACACCTCTGGTGGAAATGTTTTTTTGTTCCCCTTTGAATGGCATACCATTAAACATGTTTATCTGAAAGTGCATTCCAGATTGATAGCCTGGTTCGTTTTCGCAGCGTGTAAGCATTGTATTGATTGATTTTATAGCATAAAATATTATTTTCAGCCATCAGTGTCAAAACCGTATCCATGACACGTGTACATTAATTTTAATTCATATTTGGAAGACTTTCAAAACAATATAAATTCATTATGTTACACAGAATTTTTAGTGGTTAAGACTTCTAGGAGTTTTGTTCCATGGTCAATAAATATAATCCCTGATAATCAACAACATTAAAAGGTTTTTAATTCGATGTCAGGGTTTTTGTACATGGTCTCCAAACTGATCGAGTCTTTAAACTGAACTTTAAATGAGGCATTCGATTACTTTCAGTCTTTACCTAGCACAATTATTGTATGCTGATTGTCTCCAAAGAAGAAAGTTGAGTGTATGTAAAACAAATTGTTCTCGAAGAAACATTTTTTATATATATATTCTATTAAGTGTCGATTTTACTTACTGTTGTTTATTGTTTAAAATCAAATGGACGGTACATGGCATTACAGCTGATGCCGGTTCGCCATGCACTTGACAAATATAAATAAAAATCACGAAGTACTACAGTTAAAAGATCTATATAAAAAGATAAATGCATAACTTTAATAAAATATTATTTTACACTTGTTCAACGCATATCGACTGTGGAAAGGAAGAAAGGAAAAAGTACGTAACCCACAGTTTTTTCAAATTAGTTTTTTTTCAATAATCACAATCTATCAAACTTGATACACGTTCTATCAAAAGGATGTAAGCTGCAAATGCCGAATTACTATCTAAATTTAGCATTAAAGTTTGAAAAAGATGACCTTGTAAAAATTTTCAACCAAGAAAAATGACTGAAAATGAAGTTTTTCCTACACAATTTCTTTAGTTAGTGTTAAATTATATCAATTAAAAACCAGTTTTTGTGCACTTCCAGGTTGTGTATATTTCATAATTTGCAGCTGGCCCAAAATCATCAAAACAGGTTTTTTGCGCCTCCTGTATAATTTTATATGTGTGGGTTACGTCCTTTTAACTTTCCACAGTCGATATAATCATGAATCATCAGTATTTAATAATTTCAGAAAAATAATTTGACCATTTTTACAACCATGCAATGCAACTTCTTATATAATACTATTGTAGTGCATTGTTTCTATGATAAAACATCAGTCATTATTTGTATGTACGCGACAATTTTTTTTTATAAAATTATACATAACCCTTGAATCCAATTTCATAAATAAAACATTTCGAATCGATAAATTAAAAAATTCTTCGGAGAAACAAATGCAGTATTATGTGCTTTTTTTTGACCATGACCGCTCCCAATGTGGATCATATGGACTTCTAATGGAGTTTATCTCAACAGAAGTGTTTCTACGACAACTGCTTGTTACTCAGTTGCTCAACCTCTCTTTTCCCAAAGAGAGTAGGAATATAAGGATATGGCTAGGACAGGACTAGTGGTTAGCTAATCGCTCTCGGTACGCCCCATTCATAGGATAGGATGGGTGGGAGGGGGAAATTCAATACATCGCATACATCCATGCCTTCGAACAGAAAATCATAAATCGATTGAAAAATCAATTTATAAAACTTGCCGTACTGGGATTCGAGTCCGTGACCTTCTTAACCGAAGCCAATGACGTTGACCACTCGTCCACACAAGCTGTGTGAGCTTTAGTAAAGTACAAATAGATGGTTTTACTACAGCCATTATAAGGAAGAAACAGCAGAAAAATCATATAATAATAAATTCTAATATAATATTTAATTCTAATACTATATTAAATTTGAATTTCAACTATTAGTCAAAATCTTTAATTAATTAAATTGTCTAAATTTATTAGCTTTATGAGGCACTTATACATGTGCCGACTCCAAAAAGCCGTCAAATTTTCTAAAAATTTTAGTTTGTATTTTTAGCGAATCTTATATTTTTTCTGCGAAAAAGTAATTTTTTGCCATCTTATATTCTCCTTTGCCAAAATGGGATAAATTTTCAAAGTATTGTAAAACATCGTTAAAATAAAAATTCTTATTTATTAAATAACATTAAAAAACCACTTGTAAAATACTTTTTTTAAATTACATACTTTTTTTAAAATTACATTTAAATTGTATTTATAAAAAAAATAATTAGTTTTATTGTAATTTTTTGTCACTATGTTCGACCACAATGTGAAGCATTAGAACTGAAGGTTTTATCGACTAAAGTTGCTTGATATTTATTTACTTTTTGGATATCAAATTTATGCATCTTTAAGTACCAGGACACGTTCTTCGAGTCTCCTTCATCGCTGATGTTTTGAAAAATTGTATTCCCTTACCATTGTTCCAGACGGAAGGGCGCGATCGCTACAGAGGTAAGAAACTCCCAGTGAAGATAGATAGATAATTCATCACCCTTTTTACGCCCATTTTTTTTTGTATCGAATATATGGGAAAACACTTATACACATACATATTTTAAGTATTTATAATCTATCAAATATTTCCACACTTTTCCTTTACTTTTCGAATAAAGCATCATGTACGATCAAAACGATATAAGTACATGTTTATACTATCTAAAAATAAAGTTATAAATGATATCGTGCTGTGTTTTCAATTCAATGATTATTACCACTTCTATAGTGTTATTTTGTATATACACATTATATTTTCAACTCGACAGTGTTATATCTAGTACACCTGGTTTCCCGCAATACCTTTAAATGTGCATCTAGCCAATTGTTATTAGCCCACAACATACAGAGACCCTGCCGAATTCGGTCGACCGACAGATCGCAATCCCAGAAAATATATTATCTTGCGATAATTGTGGTCAGAGCCGGTGCGAAGGGCGGGCTAGAGGCTCCATTTGAGCGATGCCGCCCACCGGCCGACCGGACAGTGATGAAATGCCCAATAAATTCCGGCAGCCCTGAAAAAAACCGATATGAACAATGAAGCCGTGATATTATTTCTATCGAGTGTGGTTGAATTACGCAATGGCGAAAAAGACTCGGCGATTGATTTATTGCCTCTTCGGAATTGTGCGCCTTAGTTTCAAAACCTACCTAACTTCAACTTAAACCAAAATTGTTGGCAAAGTGCAAAAAACTGCTGTGGGCTTTTTGGATTTCAGTTGGTTTTAAGACTAAACAGGTTTTTAAACGCGTTTTCATCGGACACCTTTCCAGAAATTTTATTTACCATCACTTATGAATATCCTGTGTCAAGCTCTACTTATAAAACTTTTTTCATCTGATTTTCCGGGTCCTATGGCGCAGGGGTTAGCGTTGTGAGCTTCCATGCCTGATCTCACGGGCGTTCGAGCTCCAGTACGGACAGTTTTTTTTCGATTGAGTAATCAATTTTCTGTTTAAAGGCATGCGTGTTTTTGACGTCTATTGCTCCCCACCTTTTCCAATCCTTTAATATCTGGGCGTAGCGAGAGCGATTAGTTAACCGCTATTACTGTCCTGACCTTATCCTTGTATCCCTACTACTCTCTTAGAAAAAGAGAGGTTGGGCGACTAAGTAACAAACAGTTCTCGTCAAAAAGCTTACGTTATAATACCTCTATTAGAAGGCCATGAAAGATACGAATAAAAAATAAAAGGAAGCAAGTTTCTACAAAAAACAATTGTTGCTAGATAAAAATTTAAATTTGGTTAATTAAGTAAATTGATAAAAACATTGAATCTTGGTTAATGTAAAAAAAACACGAGTTAGTATTTTGACATGTTTTATTGAATATGTGGCCGCATAAATAAAGGACTAGTGCAGGCGTGGGGAACCTGCGGCCTTTTGGCTACTCTCGTGCGGCCTTCTGGCCAATTCCGTAAATGTATGTAAGTTCGTAAATTCCTGACATATTTTGACCGTAAATTCCTGTTTCCGGTCAAAGATTCCCTAGTCAATGTTTACTGCGGCCTTATGTCGAATCAGAAAAATGAATGCGGCCTTTAGAGAAGAAACGGTTCCCCACCCCTGGACTAGCGTATTGAGAAAACGTAACTAATATTTGGGAAGTAAAACTATGACAACAGGTTTATTTTCTCTCCAAATATTAGCATATTAATAATGACTGGTAAAACACTTCTTGTTCCACATCCCTTACTAGATGGATGGAGGAAACTGAGTTAATCAGTTGAAAATGCTTGGGATTATGTTTCTAAGAAATAATTATGAAATTAGTACAAAAAAGTGCTTTTTTTAACATGAAAATATATACGGATTAATTTAAATGTCTAGTAGTCGCAAGAAAGTCATACTTACTATTAAACAAAAACTATCTTTAATTAAAGTATTTAAGTACATCGACCAATGGGTACTCGTATATAACGAAACAATAGTGTTCAGAATAATTCAAACTGATGTTAGATGTATAATGGATATTTGAAAAAATTGTAGTTACTAATTTTGTTATATCTTACAACTTTTTTTATAAATAATCCTTTATTGATTAATATTTATATCTGTTGATGTTGATTTGTGCTTTATTTTTGATTAACACTAGTGCAAAATAAGATGATACTTTTAATGCAATACCTTTACAACAAGAATAATTGACAGTGAACACCTTAAAAGTGAATATATTTCAAATAAATGATTGTTCTTACAAACGAAACATTAATTCTATACAAGAGGAAATCAATTGATTTATAAAAGAACAGATCTAAATTTTAAAACAGCATTGGATATAATAAACATACTTTATATTCAAGACAACTATTTCTGCTTTCAGATTTTTTATAAATTTTCTCTATATATTTAGATGTCTTCGTATTCTGGATTTATGGCAACGTGTTTATTTTATTTCAATGTTTATTTATCAGACTAAGTAGGTGAATTATATACCAAATACTTTTCAATCCTTCTTCTCTGCTACATGTCACATGTTTATTTCACAAATCTCAAAAGACGTGAAATCTTTTAAACCTTTTTATACCACTTCTAAAACACATTCAAAACTACGAATCTATATGAAGGCTACACATAAATAGGGCTGTGTTTGATTCCAACGCACTTCTTTTATATAGAGTACTAAGTCCTAAGTGTTTGTCAGTATGGGTGGCCTTTTTGGACATAGCTTTTTCGGATTATTGAGTTTCGGATTTCCGAGTGGCTCAGCTTAAAAGCAATCTTTAGCAGTGGGACACCTCAAAATGTACAGAATGTGTGAATCGCCCTTCTTGCAAAATTCATCAGTTGGTCGTATATATAATACATACATACATCGGTGGATTATTTGTTGAACCGGATCTTTTTGAAAAAAAAAATTTAAAGAAATAACGTAAAAAATATCAAATATTTAAACATGATGATTAATTAAGGACTCGATTTAGACACGGAAAACACGAAATATTTCTTCGTTTAAAAACAAAGTATTAAAAAAATATTATCATGTTAATTGTTTTTGTAAACAATTTGAATCGTTCAAATCTTGTAGACATACATTTTTTTTACCAACGACCCATGTCATGTGAACTCTATCTGAATAGTTTATTATTGACATTTTCAACTGACAATAATATGCATTCATATTTAATATAGAGCTATTTATACTAAACCAGCTTTGCAGGGAACGAATAAGACCATATTTAATAATTGTGGGATTGGGACAAAAAGATAAATATTGATATTATAATATTTTTAACTGATTTGACATCAATGACGCATTTTTTTGCGAAAATATTTATGTAATTAATAACAAAATCTGTGGGTTTTTGTAATTATCTAAGAATCAATTACGATTGTTGGAACTTGTTTAGAACTATTGTTTTTTTTTTGTGAGATTTGGGTCTAGTTGAAAGGTAGTGAACCGTTAACACTTACAAAATTATTGATTATATATCAGTTTCATCATCAAACTCTACACCAGTGTCTGCCAAACTGTGTGCCGCAAGTAGTCTCAGGTGTGCTGCGGAAAAAAGAAGCCTAAAAATGTTCATTTTAAATATTGAATTTTCATTGAAATTTTCTCCAATTTTAAATAAATTCAAATAAATATGTGTCACGTTCGTAAATAGTGATCGGCGCGACACATTTTCCACATTAGGAGCGGACGTGGATAAACAAAAAACTATTAGTAAACAACTTATACCAGAATAAAATTATATTTGATAACTTTGTTATTTTACTTATAGAGTTATAAGTCCCACAATGGTGAGCAGCCTATCTTTTTTCTCTTCTATTAACAATGTTACTGGTTTCCCTGTGTTACAATTTAATGTTACCAGCATTTTAAAACTCTTTTAAAGTAGCTTCTCAAAACAAACATAAAATTTACCATATATGAAAATAGTTTCAAGTCCATTATTATAATATAACTTACAATTAAAAATGTTCATCTTACAGTGATTTCTACCGTTCTTTCTTGTTGAACAATTTTAATTATTTATTTATTTGAAGTAATGAATTGAAAGATTTTTAAGTAACTCATGGAACATCCTGTTTGTTTTCCAGTGATACAATTTCAAAGAGTATATATTGTGTTTGAAAATAATATTTCTATTACCTTGTCGTATTTGAGCAACTTTTTTTTTCAATTCTATCGAAATAAAAAAAAGGAAAGCACTTCATCACGAAAGACAATTTATATTTTTTTATCATACAGATAAAAATCCATAGGTCTTTTATATTGTTGAAAGATATCATATTTTTTGGCAAAACGCTTTTTGGTTTGTTTTTAGTGATATTTGCTTCTTATTTATAAGTCTCTCGCTGTCTCCAACCAGTCATATTTAACATTTTCTGTCTTATTATTGTATTTTTTTATATTTTAGATTTATTAAACGTCTGCTATCAAATGTTCAAACTGGAATACAATCACGGTCGATTCCGTTGTTCTTTATACATATCGACTGTGGAAAAGAAAAAGGACGTAACCTACACATATCAAATTTTAAATGAGGCGCAAAAAAGTGTTTTGATGATTTTGCGGCATATGCAAATTATGAATTAAAAACAACCTTAAAGTGCACAGAGACTTCTAAACTGGTGTTTTATTGACATAATCTAATACTAATTAAAGATATTGTCAAAGAAAAACCTTTATTTTCTTATAGTCTTTTTTCTTGGTTTTAAGTTTTTACAAGGTCATCTTTTTCAAACTTTAGCGCTAAATTTAGATACTAATTCGGCTTTTGTAGGTTGCATCCTTTTGATATAACGTGTATCAACTTTGATACATTTTGATTATCGAAAAAAACCTGTTTTAAAAAATCTGTGGGTTACGTCTTTTTTACTTTCCACAGTCGATATATATTCGTATTGAAGTTATTAGATAGTTAATAAAATCACAATATTCTTTTGTACTTTTTTTCACTTTTATTTGGAATAAAAGTGGATATAAGTGCAAAGGAATATTATGTTTTTTTTTTTAAATATAATGCCTTTTCACCAAGTATTGACAGTGAACACCCTAAAGGTGATTATTACATAATGTAGTATTAAACATGTTTATTTTAAATATATAAACCTAGTTGAAAGGTTGTTTGAATTACTTTGAATACAGTAAAACCCCAATCCATCGCATTAATTAAGATAAAGATATTTTTTCTACGCAATATTTTATATTTTCCCCGGGTCCATGGCGCAGCAGTTAAAGGCGTTGGCATTCATTACGGGTCGAGTTCGAGTCCCAGTACGAACAGCATTATCAACAGTGCTTGTGATGTCACTTCTAATATTAAAATATTGGTTCTTACCAACGGCAATTAGTTTACCAATAGTCCTGCACTAGCAATAGTATTCTATCTCTACTATCTTTGTAAAATATAAGTTCAGCAATTGATTGAAAATTAATCTCGGAGAAAAAAAATGTTAAGATACTTCCATTTTGAAGCCATATACATCACATGGATTAAAAATATATTTTTTCCATAGATAAAGTATAAATAAACATATTTTCCGTCATCACTTATTTAAGTTTAAAAAATATATCGCTATAGTTTTAAATGTTTTCTCTAATAGCTTCTAGCGAAGTTTTTCTTATCAGAGTTGTCTACTAGAGTCGTCCGTCACTCAATCTCTCGAAACCTCTTTTTCGCAGAGAGCAAGCATAGAATGTTAAGGTTATGACATAGCTAGTAGTTTCTATAGCTCTCCCAGATGTTATTTGTAATATAAATACTGTCATTATTCTGAATCTTGTATCATTTTATTTATCATAGAACAGGGGCTTACAAACGATTGATCGCAAAGTAAAATTTGGTCGGTCCCAATCTCAACTAAAAAAATATCGATAGTAAATCATGTAAGATTTTTATTAAAAGTCGATCGCCATGAAACAGATTAAAAATACCTTTCAAACTCAAAAAGGTTGGGTATTCTTTTTATATACACTTGAGATTGAGACATTATCAAGTAGTAGTAATACTATCAACCAAACTGCAGTGCCACCACTCAATACCGCTGTGTTGTAATGTACGTTACATACTCACAAAAAGATAAATAGTTATAGATTTTAATAATAAGCGGTGTAAGCAATAACAAGATATTTTGTAATATAGATCATTGGATTTGTATTGAAATGCATGTATGTTTTAATTTTTGTAATACTTTTCTGACCCTGAAAATGTACGATTAAAAGGGCGATAATCTTGCAGTTATCATCGTTCATTCTTTTTTAGTGAGAGTTTTCCATCGTTATCTTATCTTAAAAAATGGATTTTTGACGTCTGACCAGTCATCGTTAAAGATATATTCTATTGCAATGTTTAATATGTTATCATTTGTTCCATTGTGAGACCCTGAGCGCGTAAAATAAGCTGTATATAAATTGTTAAAATAAGTTAATTATTTTTTTCCGACTCAACAAAAAAATACGAATCTTATTTCATTTTAATGCGTCAGTAAAATACATAATAATAAATAATCTTTTTAATCAGTTATTTTGTTCGACATTCTTTAGTCTTGGCCTCTCTGTAATATTATACATACAGTCTTGGACAGTTGTGCGTCACTTATTTAGCATTTCGCCCAGCATTTGGCCCTGACGACGAGTAAACAATCTCTTGAATACGTGAAAAGAGACCGCCCAGAGGGATTTATTTCTTTCACGTGGAAAATGTATGAAAAGATTCAATAGTCACTAACTTCCCTCTGAGGATACATGCTAAAAATGTTATTGTCAGATAAAAAGTCTTTCATTTTATTACAATTACAACCCATTGAAGATTTTTTTGAAGATATATATGTTTCCCTTCAACAGCAAATTTTCGTCCAAGGAAAAAGGAATTCCGACATAAACTTTTACACACAAATCCAGTACGTTTTTTTTTTTATTTCTACATCATTTTAGTATATTATTGTCTCTCGTAAATACAATGATATTGTTTTATGAAGTCTTTCTCTTTATTCGAACAACTAATTAATGACATTTTAAATTTACATTTTACATCAAAATTTACGTATACTTTTCGTTATTTCGATAGCAATATATTTAATAATTTTGACAGCTGATACGCTCTTTATTCGTGATATATATAGAAGGAAATTATTGGCACGATAAAGTATTAGGTTTCCGTTACCTTATCAAATATTCAATAATACAAGAATGTAATCAGTTTACCGAATATCTTTTAATCCAAGTGTAGAGTTCTTAATTATTTCTTTTAGTTATTTTTTTACTTAAAAAACTTTGAAGTGTATTCGTATTCTTTGAAATGATTTTTTATCGAATCGTAGAAAAAATCTACGATTTTTAAAGTGCAAAATTACAGGATTTTTTTTACTCATAAAAAAGTAACAAATTTTATTATCACATTGTCCATTCAATTTATGAAATAAATGACAAGCATAATAGTCCTCTACAACTCAATCTCGTTGAGCAGAAAGGTGCAATGTGTCATAAATTAAATTTGTGAAAAGTTAATAAAGACTTTTCAAGTTTTAAATAAAAATACGGTTAGGCACCATATTACATCTCATTTAGTGCAATATTTAAAATAACAAATTAATAACAACAGTTTCTTACTTTTATATTTTTCATAAAGGGACAGCCATCTTTTGATTAAATATTTTTTATTATTATTATATAACATGTACACCCAATAGAAATTATGCATTTTGCAGATGGTAGTAAATACTTAGCACACATTCCATGCAAAATATATATTTTTTTTTGTTTTCGGCATTTAGCACCATTCTGTTCAATGCAATTAAGGTTAGCATTACTACTTCAAAATAATCGTTGCTTAAAATAGTATTTAAAATTTAATAATAAATAATATATTCATTCCATATCGCCATAACAAATTAAAAATAGTTGATTTTATAGTAAATTTTCGAACACTGTTTAATATTACATTTATGTATTATTTTTCACCTTAATAATATGTATAAGTATAATACACCTCTCTGTGTGTGTATATATATATATATGTACATTTTTTTTTAAACTATGTCCGCTCCCAATGTGGAGCATATGGACTCCTAATGGAGTTTATCTCAACAAAAGTGTTTCTACGAGAACTGCTTGTTACTCAGTTGCTCAACCTCTCTTTTTTTAAAGAGAGTAGGGATAGAAGGATAGGGCTAGGACAGGATAAGTGGTAAGCTAATCGCTCTTGATACGCCCCGTTCATAAGATAGGATGGGTGAGAGGGGGAAATTCAAGACATCACATATATCCATGCCTTTGAACAGAAATTCATAAATTGATTGAAAAATCAATTTATAAAACTGTCCGTACCGGGATTTGAACCCGGGCCCTCTGTAGCCGAAGCCAACACCGTTGACCACTCGACCACACAGGTGGCTATTTATAATAGTATTTAAAATTTAATAATAAATAATATATTCATTCCATATCGCCATAACAAATTAAAAATAGTTGATTTTACAGTAAATTTTCGAACACTGTTTAATATTACATTTATCACTTTTAAGGTGTTCACTGTCAATACTTGGTGGAATGGCATTATAATAAAAATAATAAAACATTTTTAGTACTTTTTCCACATAAAATTTATTAGATCAGGACCGGTTTCGCTCATGATGAGCATTGTCAACTGATAAGAAAAACAATAAAACAGTGATATTTATACAAATTTTAAGTGATAAAAACAAGGTATGACAAACAATTGGTATTACAACCTAGCAAAAGAATTGAAGTAAAATACAAGGAAAATAAACTATAAATAAAAAGTTGAAGACCACTTAGAAATGAAACTATTATGACAAAAACCAATTAGGTATGAATTATCATTACCAAAGTAAAAACCAACAATTAGTGTATATAATAAATAAATCTTAATGTCTGTCATCTAAATTGAGTTTGGAAAATCCAGTAGAGTTTAATCCAGCAAAGTTGATTCCTGCGAAAAGAATAAAGGCAATATCAATTCTTACAAAATAAAATCAAACTGAGAAAATTAAAATTCTAAAGAAATAAAACAGTAAAAAAAGGAAATATAATAGGCTAGAATTATGTTAATGAAACGGATATAACAAGGGTGATGATGCAAATACAAGCTGTTCATTTAATAAATTAGAATCCGGCAAGAATTTATGTCTATTTATTTCTAAAATCTCTTGTTTATCAAGTTTTAAAGATTTATTGTTAACATGCAGGATTTTAAAGTTTTTAGAGATATCAAATGTATGCTTATTTAGGAACAAATGGTTCCCAAATGAAGATAATTCATTCCCTTTACGTGAGCAGGCTAGATGTTCTTTAAATCTGATATTAAAAGCTCTTCCCGTTTGACCAATATACCTGGCTCCACAAGAATCACAATCAATTAAATATATGCCACTTTGGTTAAGAATGTTGAGTTTATCTTTAGAATTTACTAAAATGCGTTGTAAGTTAAAAGAATTATAAAAAGTGACATTAAAAAGGTTTTTGTTGAATTTCCTTGTTATATCCGTTTCATTAACATAATTCTAGCCTATTATATTTCCTTTTTTTACTGTTTTATTTCTTTAGAATTTTAATTTTCTCAGTTTGATTTTATTTTGTAAGAATTGATATTGCCTTTATTCTTTTCGCAGGAATCAACTTTGCTGGATTAAACTCTACTGGATTTTCCAAACTCAATTTAGATGACAGACATTAAGATTTATTTATTATATACACTAATTGTTGGTTTTTACTTTGGTAATGATAATTCATACCTAATTGGTTTTTGTCATAATAGTTTCATTTCTAAGTGGTCTTCAACTTTTTATTTATAGTTTATTTTCCTTGTATTTTACTTCAATTCTTTTGCTAGGTTGTAATACCAATTGTTTGTCATACCTTGTTTTTATCACTTAAAATTTGTATAAATATCACTGTTTTATTGTTTTTCTTATCAGTTGACAATGCTCATCATGAGCGAAACCGGTCCTGATCTAATAAATTTTATGTGGAAAAAGTACTAAAAATGTTTTATTATTTTTAATATTACATTTATTAATTTTCACCTTAATAATATGTATAAGTATAACACACCTTTGTGTGTGTGTATATATATATATATATATACATAATATTAACTGATATCAATGAAGGATCTATATTATTAAAACAGCTAATGCTTGAGAACCGAAAACATCTGAAAATAAATACAAGTAGTGAATAACTATTCAAAATATATGACCCATTATCTTGTAACCTTCTTATCGCTAAGCTGTTGTTAATACCTTACGGTCACCGGAAGTAATTTCCCCAAAGGTCGCTAAACCTTCCAAAAAATACTTCGTAAGCTTATCTATAGTAGAGTTATTTTTACTATTTAATTACGTATTTATAATGTTGATGTTACGACTTTCCTCAACAGGAATATCTTGACATAAAAGATAGTACATTCCGACTTGTTTATTTGTTTAAAATAATTGTCGGTAGTTGAAACATGGAACTAGGATATGATTTGTGGTTGATAACGTTTTGAAATATCAGAATCCACAAACAAACTTTCATCGACTATTTTTCAGTGTTTTAAATTATTAAATCATCTAAAAATATAGATATACGTTTACGTACGATTCGGTAATTATTTGTCTTTTCTAACCAACTTTTCAAACTAGTATTAATATATAAAAATTGAGCAACTGACTTACCAGAACTATAAGGTTTTAAGTGTAGATTTTTCGCAAAACAAAGATAACAGTACTGTTTTTTTTTGATTACTTTTAATGATATTCATTGTTACTTTTGTTTCGCCAAAAATCTACACTTAGAACCTTGTAATTATCAGATTGCGAGCAGTTTCCGATAATAGTTACTCAAAAAACTTACCATCTATCAGCAATCAGTTAACCGATTAATTTTTATTAATTTCGTTAAGTTTAAACACTTTTTAGAATTATTTTTTAGTGTTTGCTGACAAATATTGGTGGAACGGAATGATTTTAAAAAATAAAAAACATTTTTGTTATAATTTTTAGATTAAGTCGGTATTATAATATGTAAACCTTTCTTGCATAATTGAGGTTGTATTTTTGATTGCAAATTAGTAGTTTTTATTTGCATACCCGGCTTAATAATTAGTGAATCGGTAAACCATGAATGTTATTTAGTAAATACAAATAAATTTTAAAAGTAATTTTATAAGGTAATCGCAAAGCTGGTTAAATAACATACAGATATTATTCCAAAGTAATTAAAAATAGTTTTAAAATGTTTTACTTTTTAACCATTTTGGAATGCGCCGGGTTTGCAAGTGTTAGCCTCATTTGTAAAATGTCTTATTGGTAATTTAGTGTCATTCAATTATATTTCATTATTTATAGTTTATTTTCATTTTTCTTTTACTAATTGTTTGTCACACTGCTTAATTTATTTTAATATATTTTTAATAAACAATTCTGTATTGATTTATACTTTTATTAGATAAGAATGGTTGTGATGACCAAAGTTGGTCTTGATTTTTAATAAATTATTTGAAATTAGTTCGATAAACTGCTTAATTTTTTAACTATATTACATGTCCAATTTTATAAAAATAGTATGATGATATAATCTTTATATGAACATTTCGAGACTGACCGAATCATATATATTACATTGCTTACGTGTTTATTATATTTATTAAGTTTAGCAAATTCATAATATTTTGTTAAATCAGATACTTGCTTTGTATTAATTCATTAAAACTGTAAATATATATAAGTTCAAACTATCTAGAGATTTTTTAAATCAAGAAAAACAGTGTTACCTTGAAGCTCGTAAACAACCCAGAACAAAACTAATTAAATAGTTTTTCCATCGCTAATCCTATTGATGGCATGAAAGTTTTCATCAATAACCGGACGCCAGGTATTGTGAGGCTTACTAGAAAGTGGGAGATGTTTTTACAATACACTGGTAACTTAATATACGACGTGAAAGCTTACAGACACGGTGAGGCGGGCTGGCCTTATTAATCCTTCTTCCTAATCAAAACTTAATCCATATTATGTAACGAACGGCGCTGAGGATAAACTATGAGCTTTGGTTTCATCTTCGCCAGCAATATGACGAACAAAATACAAATTCAAGATTGACTGAGAAATCGGCAATACCTTTTTTGCAACCATATCCGCTCCCGAAGTTTACGGATTACTGACGGAAATTACTACAACGATTTTTTTCTACAATACCAAAATTAGGACAAGACTAGCGGTTAGCTAATCGATTTTGCTAAACTTCGTTTTTATTATAAGATTGTTGGGAAAAAAACTATACATCGCAAACTTTTAAGCTTTCGAGCATAAATCCGTAAAATGATAGAAAAAAATTATTATGAAGCTATCCGTATTGGAATTATAACTCGCAAACTCTGCAACCAAAGCCAAAGACATCAACTAATCATCCACAGACTTAGAACAAAAAAATAATTAGTTGACTCATCTTAAGCAGCCTACAATCGACCAGAGAATTAAAGAAAAAGTACTATATTTTATCTGAATTTTTGAATAAATGGTTAAATAAGATATCACCATTTTGATTCACAACGACAAAAAGGGTATAACACTGGGCTTATTGAAAACCAACATATAAATCCTTGACTTTACAGTTTAAAAAATATCGCACATAAATTATATTCTATTTTCAATACACGGTATTACTTTCAATAAAATAGCGTCTATACGTTGATTCAGCCTTTGAAAATTTAATATTTTATAATGATATCTGTCACCGCCAGAATTGGCTTTGGCTGGAATGATTTTTCTCTCAATTCTATAATGTTTAATATATATTATTATACAATCTATTTCTGGTGCGTTGAAATTATATAAAGCATTATAAAATTATTATTGTAGACTACCGAATATAGACAATATAATTTACTGAATAGCGAGATTACATAAATAAACTTAAATGGTTAAAAATTATAAGAAGTCTTTTGTCGGATAACTGTACTTACTACGTTACTTTTTTATCCATGTCCGCTCGCAATGTGAAGCATATGACCTCCTAATGGAAGTATCTCAATATAAGTTTTTCTACGAGAACCGTTTGTTACTCAGTCGCTCATCCTCACTTTTTTCAAAGTGAGTAGTAGGGAAAGAAGGATAAGACTAGAACAGGACAAGTGGTGACCTAATCGCTATTGCTAGACCCAGTTAATAAAGGATCAGAAAAATGGGAAGAGAGGAAATAACGTAAATTGACATCAAAAGCACCCAGCCTTCGATCATAATTTTGAATTGAATAATTCTCAAATTCGCTGTGATCTTACCGGGAATCGAACCCAGACCTGCGTGATCGGTATTGCAAGCTCTAACCAACTGGGCCACAACAGGCGACTTATTTTTTATACGATGCAAAAAAAACAGTTTAACAAGGTTTCTATGTGATTTAAGTGGCATGCTATTTGAAAAAAGATTTTCGCAGAATTGCGAAGCCATATAGTATCAAACATGAATTTTTCTCAAATATATTTAATGTTTGCGTAACGTTGACATATTTCAAGGTGATTATATCGTGCATGCCATGAAGTAAATCCCCTAATCCTTTCCGTGAACGTGACGCTCAAATCTTGTTTATCATTTCAGTGAACCTTTTCCGGGAAAAGATAATCGAAATCAAAATACTTTATACATTTCTTCCTCGTAGATGTCATGATCAAATACCAAGGCTTTTTCAATGTGCTCTTCGTTCAGTATGTAGATATTTATTTCAACAAAAGGCTTATTTTTAGTATACCTGCTTATTATAATGACACAGACAAGCGATTTAAAAGAAATGTTATTTAATATCAAATGTTTTTTACCGTAAATAAAAATATAAGTACCAACGCTGTTTTTTTCATAATCTTTCTCGGAATTCAGCTTAGATTAACGAATGATAGTTTATGTTTTCAACCTATATATAGATAGTAAAGTTTACTAAAGCTCATTTCTGTGTGATGTGTTACATTTAATAACCTTTATTCACCTCTATTTATTTTGCTCCTTGGTCTTCTTTGTAGAACTGGGCAAAAATATAATTTTCTCATAGACTTGACACATCTTGATATATAAGAATCTTATAATAAGATCTATTTAGCGGAAATCTATCCGTTTTTTATGTGTAAATAGTTCGCACATTTTAGTCATATTTTTAATTGTTCACTTTCACAATCCACTGAATGTTAATAATATGACTTGTTATGCACAATAAAACCTCAATATATTGGGGGCCTACGCCTGCAAAAGGATTTTTGCTGAATGACTGATATATAATAAAATAGTTTATTTCAGAAATAAGATGCACAGGCATTCAAATGTTTGTTTGTGTGCCCACAATTTAAGAGTAAGTCAATGATTGTAATTTTTAACTTGAGTTATTTAGATGAATTCGAATGGCTAAAATTGGCTGAGCGCATATAAAAGCATTGTCAAACTTGTTGCAGCGTTGTGATAACGATCTCATCCAAAAGACCACGAGCACATTCAAGATTGAAAGTAGTAGTGATGAACGAAGTAGCTGGTTTTAAAAATATCAAATTGAAGTCTACATGGGAGGTAAACTAAAATATGTTTTTCAATATTGTCTGTGCATTGCTTTTTAATAAAGATTATGTTAGTACACTGATTTTTTCTAAGATTTGTTATGGTCATACTTGAGGTATTTTTTTCTACGATTTCACTGAAAAGAATGTCACGGGGTATATATACAATAGGTCAATATATCAATTTGGACAAAATTGACGTAGTTTAGTTAACCTCCCATGTACATAAAAGTAACTTGTTAAATTCATTGTTGTTAATAGTTAAATTATACATTTGCAGACTTGGAAATGAATTTAAAAAAACTCATTTAGACTCGTTTGTTTTTCGTTAGCTAGTGCTTTTTTAGGGCTATGCAAAAGGCTATACTGGTGCACATGCGTCTACGGACACAATATAGAGAAATCATTATTTACGAGCGACAACTTTAAGATATTAATAATTTTCGAATTCCACCTTAAGTTTGTATTAAGGCGTTCATTCCCGAGACTAGTACTAATACAACTTCGGAATTCACCATGACAAGTGAAAAATCCATTTTTTTTCACTTTAAAAAATATTTATCGTAGGAGTCATTGCCAATCGTAACTGCTAAAAAAAAGGTCTCAGGTTTGTGCATATTTGAATAATCTGTCATTTTGCTTCTATTTTTAAATCATCGATCTAAAAAAAGTGTTAGAGTTCAAAATTATTTAATAATCTCTCATTTTCTGACCTTTTCCCAATGATTAATTGCAGGATTCCGAAAGCCCATATCCCAGAAATAGTTTTGAATCATTAAATTTTACGAGAATCTCAAGCAATATTGGCATATAATAATCAATCTCGGGATCAAAAAAAGGTCTTGGATTGGATGCCCTAATTTGTCAAATCTAAATTTTATATCGAAAATTTACTGCAATTCAATTGAAATCTAAAATTTTAAATACCACATTGTTTCTTTACATTATTCTTAGTAAATTAGCGTGTACTTCAAATGATGCTGACATTGAGAGTATTTCAGTTCAACCAAATTGCATCAATTGAAAAAGTTAATGTGAAAAGAATTGCACAAGGAACGTACAAAAGGATGAGTGTGCACTGCACAAAGTTAGCTTCATTGCAAATTTGGCCTATATATTGCAGGCCAAACGGATTAGATATAGAGAAATTTATCAGACATGAGCACAGTGCAGAAATTATTTTATTGTGAATAAAATAAATATTCTTAAAACCAGATGCCTTATCTGTCTGAAATGAAGGTAAAAGTAATTTTACTTTTCTATACACAAAATTCTATACAGAGATTTTTGGAAAAAAATAATCTTTTGAATACCGTAAGGATTAGTTGAGTGGTACATGTCAGTCAGCATTTTTTAGCAAAATATGTATGTAAACATTAAACGAAGCCATGCCGCTTATGTGGCCAAGTGGTCAACGTCGTTGAGTACGGTGACAGCAGTCACTGTTTTGAATCCCAGTACGGACAGTTTTATAAATTGATTTCTTAATCGATTTATGAATTTCTGTTCGAAGGCAAGGATGTATGTGATGTCTTGAATTTCCCCCTCCCACCCATCCTGTCCTATAAACGGGGCTTATCTAGAGCGATTATCTAACCACTAGTCCTGCCCTAGCCCTATCTTTATATCCCTACTATCTTTGGAAAAGAGAGGTTGAGAAATTAAGTAACAAGCAGTTCTCGTAGAAACACATCTGTTGAGATAAACTCCATTAAGAGTCCATATGCCAACATGGTAAAAAAATAAAATGTATGTTTATATAGTTTACTATCTTTTATTTATTATTTTTTAATCAAAAAATTGATGTTGACACTGTGCTTTATATTCGATATAATATAAAAAGCGATAATTGTCTGTCTTTGAATTTAATGAATGCTGTTACATGCAAATTAAGATATTCATTTATTTATACATAATATCGGACCATAGACAGTTTTTTTTTTAAAAATACATTATATTTAACAAACCTTTTCATTTTAAACTACAGTAAATAAAGATAAATGTTATTAATAAATCGTACTCAACCATCTCTGATTTTCTTGCAACGAAATTTCAAAAATCACGTACACCGCTAGATTTTACTTCTTCACTGCAACATGTTCATTTGAAAGGTTTTTGTATAAATTCTCTTAACGTATAATAAAATCCTACTTAGACCATTTTTAAGCTTCATAGTGAGAACATTTCTCGAGCGAGTGTTACGTATTATTCATTTTATTTACGAGTGCTTCATAGGAATTTGGAAAAAAGAACGCCTAGAACTTTTTGCATTTCTAACAATGACATATCACTTTTAGGGTGTTCACTGAATCTGGGATGACTTTTTAATTATATGTTAGATGTGTTGAACATTTTAATTTTGTGTTATTTTAGAATCACTTTAATGTAATTGGCAATTTCTTTTCAATGCCAACTGTTGTGTATAACTTTTCAATTTTGTATAAATAGCATTGTTAAATTATATTTCTTATCAGTTGACAATGCTCGCAATGAGCGAAACCGGTCCTGACATATTAAATAAAGTGGAATGAAGTACAAAGGATTATTGTTTTTATTAATGACATATCATATTATATACTATTATTTAAAATTTTAAAAATTGTTATTAATGCAACGATTAAAATATCTATTTTTGGGCGAATATTTGTTGGAGAAGACTTTCGAAAATTATTTATAAATAATAGGAAATGCTTTATTATTGTTTGAATATAACAAGATTTTCACAACCACTAACGATCATTAAAACAGAATGTCTTTCAACGAGAGATTGAAAAACGCTCTCAACGTATCTTTTAACAATTTATTAACCACTTGAATACCAAGCGGACACAGGTGTCCGGAACATATCCAAGCAAAACGAATGTCCAAGAAATTTAAAAAATCAAATACTTGGTATTCTATTAGAATACAAGCAATATTTTGATGAATATGTGTAACTCCATCTATACTGAGTCAATAAAATTTCAAAAAAATTAAATTCTTCCCCTTTGATAATTCCTTAAAGGAATACTACCCCACCAAATTTCTTTTAGGAATGTTATCATTTCACTCACTTGAAGCTCGAAGATCGTTTTCAAGCTTAAAGCATTTTTCTCTTCTTCTTCGGGGCCGAGTTAATAATCCTGAAATTCTCATGACTATTAATTTACATGCTCCCAATTTATTCTTACGTGGGCGAAACAATGAGCAATAACTTTTATTTCTAAAAACTTATACCTCGCTTAGGAGGTATTAGTCACCAGTTCCAAGGGCCGTTCGATTAATCAACGCATTGCTTAGAGAAGTGGACATTTTTAGTGATGGTATTTGTGAACTGTTTGATAAATTTGTATTTCTTGATTTTTTATGTTGAATTTGATGTACTGTGTATTTTTATTTTATATTTTGTCTAATTATATTTTTCAAGTGCATGGCGAATTGGCGTCAGCTGTTATGTCATGTACTGTAATTTTAATTTTTAACAATAAATAATATAGGTTTTTAAAATATCGAATTCAAGTGTTTATTAGGCAAAATTATTTTCCTCAAACGCAGTATCTCTGGGACATATTAATGATTTATTTGCGCGGTATTCAAACGGTTAAGTAAAGGTTTTGAGATAGCTTAACAATCTTCCCATACCCAATTCAAAAAATCGGTTAGGGAATGTGAAAATAGATTAAATCACTAACGTATATGGATACAATTTTACTAATCAATTGATAGTATGTTTATAGTTTATGTTTATATCATTCTTGTATTATAATATGATATGTTTTTTATCAAGCTTTTCCCAGGATTAAACTTACTTTTAATTCATTACGTGTGTATAACATACTACAAGATTTTTCTACCAAACCGCAAACATTTTTCTCTTCTAGAATATGGCAGCTTATAAGCTACTCTATAAAATATTTTTTTGTGATCTTTAAATATGTATACTATCCGGTGATGTCCTTATTGTATTAAAGTTTAAACTCAAACAGCGTCTGTGTCAAAATTGAGTTATTTTGGTGCTAACTTATGTTGAAAGATGAAAAGATTACCGTGGACCGTACCGTCCATACCACATGTGTCACTTACAAAATATATTTCATGAATATTAATAATAATGCTAAAAATTGTAAGTCCAAAAATTGCAGAGTTGACCTAGAATTTAGTAACAGTCAGAATGACATATGCAAATTTCAAATCGCTACTAATTACCGTTTGAAACTAGTTATTGTTGTAGACAGAAAAATTGTGCATTTTCTGTTTTATAGTGAAAATTAAATACCCAGATCCGGCTCGTGGATTCTTGCACCTGTGTGCGAAGCGCCTCGCACACAGGCACATCTGCGCCCCTTTGATTATTTTTAGAGCCGGCGCCTGTGTGCGCCGCACACTTCGCGCACGCTTAGGGCCGGCCCTGCTTCTACCCATCTACAACCAATTGTACATAAAAATGCGAAGTTCAAATATCGTATACCTAACTACTGTTATTTTCTTTGGTCATTTTTTTATAAACTTTCCGTATCTGGAAGAAACGGCTGACCGACTAATTTAAGGCCAGTTTTTGTATTTTTTAAAATTCTCCATAAAAACTGAAACGATCTTCACTTGTAACGGGTAAGGTAAAAAAAACTTTATTTCTGAACAATCAACATAACCAACCTTTTTGAGACTGAAACCTGAAAATTTAGAGTTTTATTAAACAATACAGCCTATTTCTTTTATTCGTAAATTTGATTAATTCAGTCTAGGCGATATAACAACTGATAAAACTTCTCTTGCTCACATGAGACATAATATGTCAAATATAACAAAGTACACATCGTCTAACTGAATAAAAAGTTATACAATATGATAAATTGTACACATTTAAAATTTCAGTAAAATAAATAAACAAAACATTTCATGTAAGTTCTAATTTCTAGTTCTAAATTGTTACTTAAGAAATACCATTCATTCATCCTTTTTTTCACTCTTCACAAAACGTTTTATTTTATTTTAGGGGTTTTAAATTTTCTATGACTGAAAATCAATTTTTAAAGTTATTCAGTTATTAATAAAGTAAATTTAGCACTGGTCGGTTTTTAAAAACCTGTTTTTTCATCTTGGTAACCCAATTTCAAATATTGTAATCAAAATTCAATTTTGATTACTGTTTATTTGAAAACGTTACTATTTTGACTAGAATCTGCGTTGGTTATAAATAAAACGTGATTAATTTTTTTTTTATATTCAGTGTTTTGAAATCAATAAACACGTTGAAAATCTTATATTTTTTAATTATTTTAGTTGTGCGTTTTGACTTGGATACACTTTTCGAGCACGAGTTAGGTAAAATCAGTCTACGATTGTATACAAACACAAAAACAATTGTTTGTAAATTGAAGTATTTCTTTGTAAATTGTTTATAATCTATATATTAATAGTCGATAAGGTCCGTCCGATTGTCCTATTGTCCTATTGTCCGCGAGTTCTATTTATGCCACTACGAAAAATGGTTGTTAACAAACTTAAACATTATTCCAAAAATTCAATAATTTACGAAATTTTTGCTACTACGAAAAAAAATTGTTAGCAAACTTAAAGATTATTCCAAAAATTAAATAATTTTCAATTTAAATACTGCATGGCAAGGCTATCTATATATGTCCCGAGATATATTTCTTTTACTATCAGAATTTCTGACTTATTCAATAAATAGGTTTGTAATTTATTTTTCACGCCGGTAAATTTTCTGACTACTTAAAAATGCAACAAAATCCCCCGTTGAGGTCAACGGGCTTACAGCTAGTAAATAAATAAAAGTCTTAAAAAAGTTGGTTTTTGTTTAAGGCCTAGGAACAATGCACCAACGAAATTTGTTTACACAACCTCTTTATTCCAATATCTGGTGCAAAGTTTATATTTTTAATATCTGAAAATTTTAAGTACTTGATACAACGATTGATTCTGTTCAGCCCATCTTTACACACAGTCGATACATAGTTGGATTCGACGGAAAAGTGTATTACAAGTAACCCAATATACGTGCAAAGAATATTGTACGAGAAAATATGCTTTTGAAATTCATCGCATTTTGCCAGAGACTTCACTTGATTGGGATATTGCGCTAATTTTAGCATTCGGGACATGTTTCCTGCGTCTCTGATTGATTGAGTTTCAGACATAATAAAATGATATATATAATGTAGTGAACTTTTGTCATTTTTTAATAACTTTTGATTCAATATAAAATAAAATATCGTAAGTCACATTCTTTTTGATTGTGGCATCGCTTGATTGAGTAGAGTAGTGTAAGCACTACCTTTTGTTGATGAATCATACATTATTGTATTTGTATATCGTTTGTGGAAAATAAAAAGGCTGTAACCCACAGATTTTTGTCAATAATCACAATGTTTCAAACTTGATACACATTCTATCAAAAGAATGTAAGCTGCAAATCCCGAATAAGTATCTAAATTAAGCTTTGAAGTTTGAAAAAAAAATGAGGTTGTGAAAATTGAAACCAAGAAAAAAGATTTAAGAAAAGGTTTTTCCTGTAAAATTAATTAATATTAGGTTATGTCAATTAAACACCAGTTTAGAACTCTCCGTGCACTTCCAGGTTGTCTATATTTGCATATGGCCCAAAATCATCAAAACACGTTTTTTGTGCCTTCTGTAAATTTACTATGTGTGGGTTACTTCCTTTTTCCTTACCACAGTCGATATGGTTGTAGTGTTATGGATTATAATTTTTACTGAAACACTGTTTAAATGTTTGTTCAACTTTTATTCCATATATCATAATTGTACACTTTTATAAAAATCACTTATCTTATAATCGAATAATAGCAACGTGAGTTTCAAGGCGTCTCTACTGGATCGATGACCGGTCGATTTGAACTCTTGAATTGAACTGAATGGGAAGAAGTAGGATATCGGTTTTTGGCGTTGAAAGGTTATTGTTGCAATTATAGTATGTCATAGAGTATTAACATAGTACTCTATGACAAGATGTCGAGTATACATAACAGTAGATTGACCTAATAGAGGTATAACTTGATCAATTCACTTAACGCATACATTCTGTAAGCGGAAAGCGGAAATGGCATAAGAAATAATAACAGGTTGAACGGTTTGAAATTGGAAATTTGTAGAATTTATTTAGTAATCACATTTTAAATTGATTCAAAAAACATTTATGTTTTACACATTTTTTTACAAATTGATTGCTTTTGCTGCCTTCTAAAAAAATACCTTTGCAATTGTGTATTTCATAATTGGAATGTATTTTTATATCACCGGCAATTAAGTAATGAAAAAATACAATCATATTAACATTTCGCTAATTAAAACACTATCAGCTTTGGTATAATATTAAAATTTAATTTACACATCACTGAATACATTGAAATAAAAAAAATGTAATATCCTATTATCCTGCTAGCGTTTCTTGCTTTCGTGCTGGATCTCACGAGTTCGAGTCTTATTACGAACAGCATTTTTTTCGATCGACTTACCGTTCGAAAGCATGGGTGTAAGGTATCCAATCCCGGAGCCTTTTTCCAATCCCGGGATTTCGGGATTGATCCCCTTTTTTTCGGGATCCCGGGATTGTGATTTTCTTACCGAGAAATTTGAAATCCTCAATCTCCGATTTGGTATACTATATTTCCCAGAATCTCACCGAAACTCTTTTTTTAGATTCTCTTTTATTAGAATAAATTTTCATTTCGGGATTTTCGGGATTGAGATTTGCTCACCGAGGAATTTGAAATCCTCAATACGCTATACTTTTTCCCTGGATTATCTCCAAACCTCGTTTTTTTAGCTCACCGAGGAATTTGAAATCTCCGATTTGGTATACTTTTCCCCAGAATCTCGCAAAACCTCGTTTTTTTTTTTAGCTCACCGATTTACCAATTTCGTGTAAATTATCGGGTTTTCCTCAAAATTTCTCAATCCCGGGATCGCGGCCATCTCAATCCCGGAATTTAGGGATCAGAAAATAGAACGGGATCCCGGGATTGGATGCCCTACATGGGTGTTGTGATGTCTTAAAAAATCCCTCCTACCCTTACAATCCTTCAAAAACTGGGCGTAGCGAGAGCGATTAGTTACCCACTTGTCCTGTTCTAGCCTTAACCTCGTACCTCTACTACTCTTTTTGAAAAAGAGAATTTGAGCGACTGAATAACAAGTAGTTCTTGTAAAAAAGTTCTGTTGAGATGCCCCTATAAGAAAGGCAATACGCTCCACATTGGAAGCGGACATGGATACAAAAATTAAATAATAGTAGTAATACAACCAAAAGAAGCTCCACTAAATATTATATTATTAATTGATTCATTAAAGTAATGTCACGGTGAAATAATTCATAAACCTAATATCAGAAAACTATTTGTTTTTTTGCAGTGGACAATATAAGTACAGATTTTCACATTGGTGAGTAGAAAACTTTATTTGTGGTTAAATTGGACACTTCACTGTAACGTTCATTTAGTAGAAAGGGGTACAAGATGAATTCGCATTCAGACTATTCGTCTTCAAGATTATTTTTTTTAAATTATATAGTATTAAATTTTCATTCGCAACATTGCCCGCTCCCAATGTGAACTATTAATTAATCTCAACGTGAGAACATTAGAGGAACCTCTATTTCATCGAGTATAGGACACGGAGAAGACTCACGGTAAGCTAATAATTTTTAGAATATATTTGGGGTTAGAATCTGTTTTGTTTCAGTCATCAAAAATCACTTTTAGGGTGGTCATTTGGTGGAAAGGCCTTATATTCAAAAATTAAAATACTCATTTGTAATGCATAATTCCAAGATTATTTAGTTTAATTATTCCTTAATGAGTTTTGTTGTTATGTTTTAGAAGTAATATTTTTTTTATTTTTAGTCAATTTGAGGCTATTATTTATCATGCAAACACGGCTCATTCCAAAATGGTTGAAAAACGAAATTCAAATTTCATTTATTCAGCATTTTTAATTTGAAATGACTTAGTATTTTATCAAGTCAGTTTGAAGACTGCCAGCTAAAAATACTTTTAAAATGCATTTGTATTTACTAAATTACATTCATGGTTCATGCTTAACCAATCTTGGAATGAGCCTGGCTTACAAGTTATTAAGCGTCACTTATTCATATCGACTGTTGAAAGGAAAAAGGACGTAACCCACAGTTTTTCAAAACAGCGTTTTATCAATTATCACAATGTATCTAACTCGATACACGTTTTATCAAAAGGATGCAAGCGGCCAATGTCGAATTAGCATCTCACTTTAGCTTTAAAGTTTGAAAAAGATGACCTTATAAAAAACTAAAACCAAGAAAAAAGTCTGAAATAAAGGTTTTTCCTAGATAATTTCTTTAATTAATATTAGATTATGTCAATTAAACACCAGTTTAGAAGCCTCCCTGCACTTTAAGATTATGTATAATTGATAATTTACATATTGCCCAAAATCATCAAAACACGTTTTTTGCGCGTCCTGTAAAATTTGATATGTGTAGGTTAAATCCTTTTTCCTTTCCACAGTCGATATTGTCTACGTTTATTTGTAAATTTCTTTCAATACCAATTGTTTGTTACATCATATTAATTTTATTTTGTTTTGTATAAACAGCACTGTAATTTTGTATTCTATTATAAGTTGATAATGCTCGTAATGAGCGAAACCGGTCCTGGTTTGAATATATAAAATATTTAAATATATATTTAAATTTATAAATATATAAATAAAAGTATAATTAATACAAATGTTTATTTTATTTTTTGAATATTTACAAATCTAGTGAAAAATCAATTTTATTAGTGATTTAAACTCGTTAAGTTACAGTCAGCTACAGAACTGGAATATTACATATTACCCATCAAGACAAAAGTATGCATGTTTTTGTCAATAATGCATGTATATGAAAAACATATTTATTTAGTAGTTTCGTAGTTTCGTAGTAGTATTGTAGTTTCTTTTTCTGAGAGGATCGACACATAAGGATGCAACACGTTGACAAGCACACGATTAGCTTTTATGGTTCTTTAAAATTAGTCACCAAATTAAAGTGAAAATATTTAAAAAAAAAAAAAAAAAAAACGTTTCACAGTTACGTTGTGTGTCTTGGTTTCATATCATCAGATTTTTCAAACGTAAAACTTTTGGAACAATAAGTTTTGCACTTTTATTACTTTACCTTATATTTAAAGTGAATGCCATGTCGATAGGTACATATACTGTATTGAATAAAATTATAATATGAACACGTGGACGAATTGTTTCGGGAATGCTAGATGAGAAATGTTGAAAGCTGCCTACTGCTACAAATTTTTAATTGCATTCCCAAAAACCTAATTTAACTCGTGTCGGTCAGGTGCCAAGTACTATAGAAGTATAAAACGAAGCTACAATTTTTTTTCAATTTTATAATGAATTCCATTTTCGATTCGATGAGAATTGGATATTTTTTTGTTGCTCACTAGAACATACAGAGTATTTTTAATATAGGTTTTTTAAAAGTTACATTTATTTACCTATTTAAATTATTATAATCCAGCGAAGCGGGATTTGAGTTTCCATTATGTTGTTATTTCTAGCGAGATTGCAAAAATAGACTTTCTATCCCTTTCCCGCAATATTTCAACCAGGGCTGTGGAGTCATGTAAAAAAAGCGCGGCTCCGACTTAATCAATTTTTTAATCATTTCCGCTTAACTTTTTAATAACATGTATACCGTCAGATCATCTTGAGTCAACCTAGCATGCCGTGACAACACTATAGATTCTAATGATTGAACTGATTCACCTCAATTAAAATGTTTTTTTTTAAATATGCTCAAATTTGTAAGATTTTTCTGATTCCGACACAGGAAAAAAGCACCCAACTCGCATCTCTACTGCAGTTATTTACCTATATTACTGTATTCTTTTTTTCTGTAGCCAGGGAAAACGTCATTTGCAGTTTATCCACACAAGTTTTTTTGATAAACTCTTGCGGATTCTAATTTTGGGTAGTGATTTAACAAAATTGTTTCATTCGTACTAATAAACAGTAATATATAGGTATCATATTTATATATATATATATATAGGCCTAATATATAGGCTTTAACGCGTAGAGCCTGTTAATAATAAAGGTATTGATGGAATGCATGTTTCATTTGTTTTAATTTTATTATACTTAAACTTTTATAGATTTAAAGGCAATGGTCAACTACTTTGCTGCTTATTGCAGTATAAAAATTTTATCAGAACACAGAAATTTAGTTGGAAACTGAAAAACGATTTTGTTGGTGGAAGCAATAAACTGCATTTTAATTGTAATATGTATGCATTTATGCTCAAACAGCTGTGAACAATATATGACATGTCTTGTGGAACAAAATACATATATTATATAATAAGATATGATGTAATTTAAATATTTTGACTAAAAGCGTCAAAGGGTTGGTAAAATTACAATATTAAATTTGAATGGTTCAAAAATTTTACGATTTTTTTAAATGTTTGAATGGCTCGAATTTAAGATATGATGTGTTTTTTTATATGAATCTTCATTCGGAAGACGCCGTTTACTGTTTTGTACAACTAAATATTTGTAACCCTTTTAATAAAGACAAATAAGATCAACGCAATCAATAATGTTATATGGTCGTCGATTATTAAAAACGTATTTAAAAAATTGCTATATTTTGGTCATTTTATGTCAGTTAAATAAAATAGTTAGGTAAAATAGTTTAAAATATCTCTATAGATTTTTTTTATAACTTTGAGGCACGGTAAAAGTAAAATGAAGGGGTTTTTAAGGCTATCCATCGTGTGTTTAACATGTGTTTTTTCTCAAATGAAGAATAGTTTCGAAATAAATCGATCACAATTTCCGTTGATATATAAATTATTTGGAAGCATTTATAAGAGCGTCTATTCTTTCTCATCCCGTGAAATTCTTAATACTCTTGGTCTTTAAAATATATGTTCTTACTTTACACACTATTAATTTTGAGGCAGTAAATTCATATTATAAGCTAGCATCTTTGAACACGGTGTGAATAACACCATTTGTTTTATAAATTGTTCAAAAAAGTTTTTAAAAAATTACATTCCATCATTCTTTTACGAGTCATTCCCTTCTCCCTACCGGGAAAGTTTCCATTACTTAAAATCGTTATCCCATGCATTTCTCAAAATGTCAAAAGCTTATGTTCGGTGCATGGCGTTTAAATCACGTGCAAGCAGGGTATTATAAACATTTTATTTAATTTATTTTTAAAAAATACTTGTGAAAAACACTATTATGTTTTACAAAATCATTTTGTTTGCGCTTAAACGTATCTTAATAGAATCTTAAAGCAATGATTACGGAGAAAATATCTCGTGTACTAATTGTCATTGCGGGAGTGGTATCGTTATAATTATATTTAATGATTGTGTTTTGTAAACTGAGGCTGAAATCTCTAGGAGTTTATATTGGAGTTATACAAATGAATTTTAAGTATTGTAGTATATGAATACAACAATTTTTGTATAGTTGTTTCCATAGTTTATGATTATTTTAAAAAAACTACAAAATAATATTATTTAATTTAAGGATTCAAAGTAAATAGGCATTTATCATTCCTTTTTCTAAGCTTGTCGCTTTTTTTTAAAAAAGTGTTACAATAATAAACTTTTGAAATCCTTAATTTTTTTATTTTAATAATATTTAAAGCACGGCTGACAATGTTTGTCGTTTGTATGATATTGATGGGTTTTTTTTAAAATTTTATTTTCATAATCAAATGAAATTACATATCAAAAATTGACGAATACATACAAAACAGTCAGTTGGTAAATATTTCTACTATCACAAAAAAACACCGTGGTAAATCTTTCAATGCAGTGATACTTCAATAATATAATGTCTAATACATATTCTTTTTATTTTCGGAAGCTACAGTTCAGGGTGAATCTTGGCTTCCACAATTAATGTGCTCTCATTCACTCAGTTCTCTACCTTTATATGTCAAACGCTGACCTACAGCACTCGTAAGTCCTGTGACATCCCGTCCATCTTGCAAAGTCGCGTTTAAGTATAAGAAATATGAGACGCCGTGTAAATTTCCACTCATCCATGTCTGATATATTTCCGGCCCAGTCCAATACAGAATGCATACATTTATTAATTATTGATGTTGCGTAGCTTTTAATGACTGTAAAGAGAGCCTTAAGAGTAAACGATAGTAAAACAAGTTTCACGACATACTTAAAAAATACTAATTCAGAAAAAAATGTCAATGTAAACAATCTCTAAAATAAACAATCGTGGTTTCAACATCACACTAAATAAAGTACAGTGGAACCTCCAATTATACTACCCCGAATTACGCGCTGGCTTGAAATATTCGCCGCAAATCCCCCAATTGAACGGTCGCATTACATTGTTGTTGCTACGAGACGGTCATCTGTGCGGCGCATACAGTAAAATGTTGACTAACGTCTATGTATTCAACACGTGCTAGGCTATACACGTATAGCCGGGCGACTGTGTATTTGTTGGATTTTATCACTAAACATTTCGTCCAATTTTTTTTTTGTTTTGTATTTTATGCGTAAAAAACCAAATCCCTAATTTTGTATGAGATTCCCTCCCCCAATTACACTACTCCGAATTACATTGTCCCGACTTTAGTGTAAATGGGGGTTTTACTGTAGTTGTATATTTCAGTGGTGCGTTTATTTTACCAAAATCCTTTAGCGGAATTGGCAGAAGTTATAAAAAAAGCCCACACAAAAATAAAGGGTCACGTAAGAAAACTCACTCACTTAACATGCATCCAAAGTACATGATGTGTATTTCCATCTTGCTTTCTCAATCTTAGAGGGTGAAAAGCGTTATGTAAAATAATGCGAGCAAGTGGGAACACAGCAGGACGGAATAATGTACAAGTGTTTCTGACGTGGAATTTATGATTTTAATAAAAAGTGAAAGCTCTGAGAATAATTGGAATGAACATAAAAGTAGCGAAGTTTACGTACAATTTCTATTATGTCTACGCAGGGGATCGTAGCTCTGCTTTGCTAAAAATTACCGGAATGGAATCGTAGAGATGTTTTCGTCTACGACCGCTGCTACGATGGATGAAAAAATATCAATTATTTATAACTTAATACTTTCAATGGATTCGACGGTAACTTTGTGGAAGTTCATTTCAATATAAAATAACTTAGATTATTGTCTTATAAGTAGAATAGTCTTAGTTATGTTATATTACTTATATTTTTTTAAGTACGCGTAGACATAGACGCATAAACATAATTTAAGATTCCATTTAAAATGTATGGAACTTCTTCTCATTCATGTTTAACGTAATAAATCAGATTGCTTTAATCGTTAAACTTGATGGTAATGTTTTTCACCACAGTCTATGATTCGCTCTATAAATATATCGACTGTGGAAATGAAAAAGGACGTAACCCACACATATCAAATTTTACAGGAGGCGCAAAAAACGAGTTTTGATGGTTTTGGGCCATATGCAAATTATGAATTATACACAACCTTGAAGTGCAGGGAAACTTCTAAACTGGTGTTTAATTGACATAATCCAATATCAATTAAAGAAATTTTCTAGTAAAAACCTTTATTTCAGAATTTTTTCATGGATTTATTTTTTACAACGTCATCTTTTATAAACTTATAAGTTAAATTTAGATACTAACGCGGCATTTGCAGCTTGCGTCCTTTTGATAGAATGTGTATCAAGTTTGATACATTTTGACCTGCTATGAAAAACTGTGGGTTACGTCCTTTTTCCTTTCCACAGTCGATATTATACTTCGTCTTTGCTGATTTCTTAAATAATTGATATTATTTCAAAAGCTCGCAACATTAAAAAGAATAAAAAACGATATTGTTTACAACTATCATATTAGCAAAATAAATCTGAGATTGCACTTATTCTTAATGTTGAATATCGTTTTTACGCTTAAAACAAAGTAATTCATTTTACTTCAAAGGCAAAAAAAGTTAATAAATCTGTATATATTTAAAATACGTTAGTACTCTGGTAAAATAAACATTCAACTCAACTATCAACTCACTTTAAGTTATAATTGAATTGAATGAAACATAATTGAATTTATTTATGAGAAACTAAAGTTACAAATCATTTTTTTAGTTTCGTTGTTTAATATCATTTGAGATGTGTTTGATAAATAAACAGACGGGCTTTAACAGCCAAACTTAAATTCAAAAACTTTTAAAATGTATAAAGGTAAAAAAATTATTTCACAACACAAGAATAACAAATACAACGTTTTGATATTTTTAAATCAAGACGTACAAATTCATAATACGACTAAAATATGCAGCATTCAAAATTTATTTTAACAAGTTTATTCATTTTATTTTCAAATATATCATTAATCATCGACATTCATTCAGAAAAAACGACAGTTCACAAATATTTCGATATCATCATCGACCTTGTTTTCAGCTTCATATGGATCTTGGATTAAAAAAAACAGACGTCCAGATGCCTTATCAACTTTACTTTAAAGTAAATTATATTTTTTTAAATTCATTTCGCTCCCATTGTGGAGCATATGGCCTCCAAAATTATATCACTAAGTATAAAGCCATTGCTGGCGAATTGGCATTTATTTACTGAGCGTCAGTTCAAGTTCATCTGTGCACTTGAACGCATGAAGATGCCGAAAGGCGGAACCCGGGAAGTTAGTGACAAAACTTGTGTAAATTTACATAATTTGAACGATTCAAAGTTACTTTCAGGGTGTTCACCGTCAATACTTGGTAGAAAGGCATTATATTAATAAAAACATAATATTCCTCTGTACTTTATTTCACTTTATTTAATAGGTCAGGACCGGTTTCGCTCATTGCGAGCATTGTCAACTGATCAACTGAAAATATATCGACTGTGTAAAGGAAAAAGGACGTAACCCTCAATTTCCCAGAACAGCTTTTTTTCGATAATCACAATTTTTTCAACTGGACACACATTCTATTAAAAGGATGGAAACTGAAAATGCCGAATAAGTATCTAAATTTAGCTTTTAAGTTTGAAAAAGATAACCTTGTAAAAAATTAAAACCAAGAAAAAACACTGAAATAAAGGTTTTTCCGAGACAATTTCTTTAATTAATATTATATTATGTCAATTAAACACCAGTTTAGAAGTATCCGTGCACTTCAAGGTTGTGTATAATTCATAATTTGCATATGTCACAAAATCATCAAAACACGTTTTTAGCGCCTCCTGTAAAATTTGATATGTGTGCGTTACGTAAGGACGTTAAAAAGGTTTCCTATCCACAGTCGATATGAACAGTGCTATTCATACAAAATTTAATTTAAATAAAAGGTGTAAACAACAATTAACAATGAAAATAATTTACAAATTACAGTATAAGTGACTCTATAATTACACAAAATTAAAATGTTTAACACCTATAACGTATAATTAAAAAATCATCAAACGTTAATAAATTTTAAGTGGTGAATGATGGTAATTATAAACATAATTAAAATTTGGAAAATTTTTCAATTCAAAGTTAATTAGACATTTATAATGGCTTGAGAATTAAGGCAACACTCTCTCTCAAAACGTATTCATTCAACATTATTTAACAATACACAATTCTAAGTTTATGCGTATTATTCAAGTCAAATACATTTGATCTATGTCTTTACTTTACAAACTCTATATGAGAGATGTTTAGTTGATAACCCAAGGCATTTGACAAAACAAAACCAATACAAAGTTGTGTTAAGCTGATATCAATTGAACCGATAGACGTATAATCAACACTTAAGCCGTGTGATTCATTTGTAATATACTTTATTATACATTAACCAGTGTACTTAAGCTACAATGTATTATGCGCTGAATAGTTTCCCAAATAAACTTCTCCCGAGATTGCTTTCCGTTGAGTTTCACTTCAATAATTAAACTAACATATCAAAAGTTTCTCCCAGTCTGCTCGAAACTTTGACTATATCGTACAAGTGCGAAACTTTAGGCTGGTCTATTTATTCTGGCTGAATCTAGTCTGGTCAATATCATTCAGGAACATGTCGTTTAATTAATTTGGATGTGATATAATTTCAAAGACGTAAACCATTTCCATCGGAATATAATTTTGAATCCGTGTTTGGAAGACGCAATGAATGTTTCAATATTAATTAGTATTCCATTCCCAAATGCTTTTAGAGTAATTGAATTGTTTGAATTTCACATGATGCTTTTTTGTGTTAAAATTGCACTATTTGGCTAAGTTTTAATTTATATTATATATCGCCGCTAATATTGTAAAAACACGTAACTTATTTTTGTTAGTAATTGTACTTTTGTATTGGTTGCAAATATCCATCTAATAATCATTGGAAACAAATTAAATGGTCAGAATTTAAATCAATTTTTTGTCAGAATAAAAATATGAACGGTCAGAATAAACATATTATACGGTCAGAATATTTATTAACAATTTTGGTAAGTAAGTTAGGTTAGATAAGGTTTTTTTCAATTTCATTTAAATTATGACTATTTATTCTGAACGATATATTATGACCATTTAATATAAATTTTGACCAATGTTATTTAAATTCTGACTAGAAAAATACGAGACAATATTATTGGCACATTTTTCTATTAACACTGTTCATTATTTTCAACGCAGATTGCATTACTTATTATTGAAAAAAGATAGCGTTTTTGTCTCTCCTTGTAAATTTACTTAATTTTGAGAAAAGTGTTATTGTTCTTGTGATGCAAACAATGCGATTTAAAATGTAGACTATTATTTATTGTACAAACAAGCGTTTGGTAATTATTTCATTCTTTTTTCCATGTATTAGATCAGTTGTGCTCAGCTTATTTGAAAGGAAAGCCAATTTATCCTTTTTTCCAAATGGTTCATGTGGATAGTGGGTTTTGCATCACTATATTCGAAAATATAAAAAAAATACAATATGAGTTATCAACTAATAAGAAGCGACTGCATAAAATCATTCGTTTATTTATATTGATATTAAAAGTCAGCAAATTAACAAAAAAATCGATAAAAATAATTCATTATAAAGGACACAGATATATTTGGTTTTAATCACTTTTAGGGTGTTAATTGTTAATTTCCACAAGGAAAATATATATTAAAAAAATAAAAATTGTATTTTAGAAAAAAATCAGTTAGATGCGTTGTTATATTAAGTATCGTAAAAGTAAAGTAACCTTAATTAATACACGCTATTTTCGTAAAATCAAAATATTCCATCCACCAAAGCACCAAGTAAAGTCTTGATAGTACTTAAAATTCCAAGATTTTTTAACCATTTTACTAGTAGGCTCACTTCACCTATAATGGGCCCAATATTTTAACGAACGTGACTATGAATCAAAGCTTAAAAATGAAACAGTACTCTAGTCTGAAACATATAAGAAGATGCCATGACAGTAAGAGATAATTTGTTTATAGTATCTCCCTTAATTTAATTAAACTAAGCCGTGATCTAAGTACGTCACTTTGCGGTTTTCAATAAATGAAAGTATTTTTTATTTCGGCAAATTATAACCATAAATTTTCGAAGACATTTGGATTATAGAATAATACATTTATTTAAACGAATTTTGATGATTATGCAAAATTAATCGTAAAATATTTTTATCCCACTGTAATATTTCCCGTCATTCCCTTGATTTCAAACGGCAATGACATCCAACAGTCGTACAGTTCATTAATCAGCGACTTCGTTAATCGCGTCTTGTTTTTCATTATTCAGATCAATAAAGACGGCCGTCATTCTTTTCGGAGACTATTTCCGATCCGGACCGGTTCGTTGACAGGCGCGTCGGACAATTTAATCAGTGATTATTTTATTTCCATAAATTTTGAATTTCCGCGTGCCATTTAGATATCTTCTTCAATCGTAAAATTGTAAGGGTCTCTTTGCTCATCCCACTTTTGACGCAGCAGCTGGTCTTAACTGTCTGTCTCTGCCATGGGTGGGTTGAGTGCAGTGGCGTTACTTTGAGCTCTGTGTTTGTCTATACAGTTAAAAGTGGTTTCCTCTTGGAATTATTAATTAACTAACTATCCAGCATAATATTTCAGTGGCAACTTGATGGTGGCTTATTTTTATTATAATATTATATTTGAAAACTTTGTTACTTCACTTTTTGTACTACAAATTGTATCGTGACACGTATTTTGACTCTTAAACTTTTCCGGTTCTAAGCTCGAGAAATGCGACCACAATACCCACATTTTCTTAAATATCTATTTTAATATGGGTGATACAATGTTTATAATTAAGGTTTTCTTATATCATAGTTTTTTTGGACCTTTTTTAGTTTATATAAATACGCGATAACGCGATAAGGCGATACGCGCCCGCGATAAGCGATTGTTCGTAAGCTCGTCAGTTGCAATTTCATATGTGTGCTGGAATGACGTCTTTTTTACGCGCAACTTAAAATATGATTATTTATTAAAAAACCACGGATTTTTATAAAAAAAAATGTATGAGGAATGATGCAAAGAGATATTGTAAAGCCCTTAGACTATTTTTTTTTTTTGAAATTCATAAAAATAAGGCTGATGAGGAAACCACTGGGGTTCCTAAACGATCCCCATCGGCAGAGAAGTATTTTTCTAGTCTCTGAGCCGCGAGAGTTAAGAAGCATCATTAGACAGAATATCATACGATTTATAAATGAACTGAAAAAATATTTTAATTCTTAAGTTATAAATTAAAATAAAAGTTGAGGTTTTTTTTTCCTTTTTTACTAGACGCAGAGAGAGGGGAAAATACAAATATTGATAGCACTAATTACAAATTAAATACTTATATTATATACGGTAAATACCAATGGAAATAAACTCAACAACGGTGAGCCGTTTATTTTATTTTAAATTTTATTCACTAATGTATCATTTCCATTATTTACTTCATTAATTTCGAGTCATTCATTCACCCTTTATCATTAATTAACTGTCATAATACAACAAGCGGCGTTACAAAAATATCACATTCAATTTTATATTAACTATCAACTTCCAAGTATTGACCGAAAGCAACATAAAGATATTTTAAATATACACCACCATGACCGTGATTTCACTTATCAGAATATGAAATCGTTTTAGACCGAGAGAAGTTCTGCTCGACGACCCACCATCGATTTTATGTCGAACTTAGTATAATGAAAATGACTCTCTTTAGTTGACTTCTTTGTGTACAGTATGTGTATATGTATATATGCGCATGTGTGTGTACATGTATGGATATAATAAGAGGGGAAGCATATAGAATGTGATTTGCAAATGAATGCATATGAAGTCCCCTTGAACTGGCTTCACTAAGGATTTCTTACCTCTGCAGTGATCACGCCTTTCCGTCAGCAACGATGGTAAAGAAATATTTTTTATTATACATCGCCGTACTTCGTGAAGTTTTTCGCCGAAATAATCCATGGCACGCTAAATTACATATTTACCAATTTGATATCTAAAAAAAAAGTATCTAAATCAGAGTATGGTCTTATTATTAGAAAAATCTTTACTTAACCCTCTAACGAGTACGCAACTGGATAAAATCATGAGCTGGCAATAAGTATGCCATTCGTCCCGGCCGGGTTGGTAGTTGGTACCTAGCTTTTCAAACGTGACGTGTGATAAAGTGGGTTTGTAATTTTGGAAACAGAATTGTGCCTCTATCTTATTTTCTATTCTTTGTTCGTGAGAATACCATATTTTTCTCTGGTTGAGATACTAATATTTTTTAACATTGATCCACATAACATTTTTTTACATAACACAATTCCACCACTTTGAAATGATATATTGAAGTGAAGCAGCCTTTCATTGTAGACTTATTTTGTAGCACATTTATACTTTCTATCTTAAAATGATTAAAAACGAATCGCTTAGTCATACAGAATTTTTGATTTATTGAAATCGTCAGTAATATACACTGATAATATTTTTTTTATCCATGCCCGCACCCAATGTGGAGCATTTGGCCTCATAATGAAGGTATTTCAACAGAAGTTTTTCAACGAGAACTTTTTGTTAGTCAGTCACTCAACCTCACTTTTTTTTCAAATTGCGTAGTAAGGAAAGAAGGCTTAGGCTAGAACAGGACTAGTGGTTTACTAATCGCTATAGCTACGCCCAGTTATTAAAGGATTATATGGATGGGAGAAAAGTAAATAATGTGAATTGACATCACAACCACCCAGTCGTCGATCACAACTTTGAATTGAATGATTCTTAAATTCACTGTGATCTTACCGGGAATTGAGCCCAGATCTGCGTGATCGGTAGAGCAAGCTCTAACCAACCAAAAATATATAATATTTACCCAGAATCAAAAGCTGTCAAAACTCTATTAATTTAATAAATAAACATAAATCTCTTTTTTAAAAAATACTTCCGAAATGTTGCTGGCCCTTAAATTACCAAGTGAAAAAACATGTTTTAACTCTTACCGCCTTTGGTGGATGGTAAAAACCCAGGACTTTTATTATTAAAAAAAATGTTTTGCTCTTGGATTCTAAAGGGCCAGCAACATATCGGAATTGTTTTTTAGCACTCTAGGGGAAGTATTAAAAACTTTAATATCGCAAAATTTATATTAATAGTGATTTGGAAAAAAGTCAATGTAATCAAATTGGCTATTGGGCAGCGGTTAGCGTTGTGGGCTTCCGTGACGGATCTCGCGGGTTTGAGTCCCAGTACAGTATTTTTTCGATTTCCATTCGAAGGCATGGATGTTTGTGTTGTCTAAATAATTAACTCTTACCCTTTCCGATCATTTAATAACTAGGCGTAGCTAGAGCGATTAGTTAACAACTAGTTCTCTCCTAGCCAAATCTTTATATACCTATCACTCTCTTTGAATAGCAGAGGTAAAGCGTCTGAGTAACAAAAAATTTTCGTAGAAAAACTTTTGTTGGGATACTTTTACTAGGAGGATTTATGCTCCACATTGAGAGCGGACATGGACATGTATTAAATAGGTAAGTAGTGCAATTAACTATTTTTCCGTTATATGTTTTTGAATCTTTATTGTAAAACGTTGTTGGCTGGAAATTCTTGATGAAATATCAATACAAAATTTGAATCGGCTGAATATTGTACGGCTTGAACTTACCATTGAACTTACACCAAGTTCATTCATGCACTTAAATTCTCGAAAATGCCGAATGACGAAATCAGGGTTGCTTGTGACGAAGGAAATGTACAAAACGTGAAAGATTCAGTTCTACAACTATATACTTCGCTATGCTTACCTTATTCGAATTGGTTTCCTTAAAAAATAGTATTTCAAACTGTTCAAAAGTCGATTCTTCTGCTAGACTTGCAAGAATATAAGCATAGGACTATAATAAAACTAGTGGATAGTTAATCGCTGTCTTAAAGATGAAATTGAATTTCAGATATCAAAAACTTCCATTTCTACCAAGAAAAATCCATAAGTCGATTTAAAATTATTTATAGAGCCGCTTGAAAACAAAGATTTGAATCACTTAACAACTTTAACTACTTGACCTCGAATCTAACTTATTAGATAAACAAATCAAATGATATAAAAGTTAAAAAATATATTTTATTCAATATAATACATTAAATACCTCAATATATTTATATAAGCATTGAATTTTTTGTATCTATGCGTCGATTAATTTTATAGTTGAATTAAATTGTATTTATTTTCACTGTTCTGACCGTTTTTGTGAAAGCTTAAAACTATCACTGCATTATCAAAAGTTTTCAGCTATAAGCTCTTCCAACAGTTGCGTCCTCTACAAGCTGCTACGGTGTCGTAGAGCGGTGTGACTGCGTCACAGACCAAACACTGTTCAATGAGCCAAACAGCTGGCGTTAACTGCACAGCAGGATGAATAGTTACAAGTCGTTCTTGAAATCCTTCAGGATTAATAATTAGAAAATTTATATTTATACTCACGACGATCGAATACTTAACAGAATTGTTAGTGCGCACTGCAAACCTAACCTAGCTTGTTTTAGCTTTTAAAAAACAATAGTGTTTTTTTAATGACTCGCAAGAACCTTATATATTAAATAGAAAAGTATCATATATATGTTACATTATAATCTTGAGGAATAAAACACTTTGTTGTTGTTTTTTTTAATCCATGTCCACTCCCAATGTGGAGCATATGACCTCCTAATGAAAGTATCTCAAAAGACGTTTTTTCTACGAGAAATTTTTGTATCTCAGTCGCTCAACCTCTCTTGTTTTTCAAAGATAGTAGTAGGGATAGTAGGATTAGGCTAGGACAGGACTAGTGGTTTACTAACCACTATTGCTACGTTATTAAAGTATCAGAAGGATGGGAGGTGAGGAAATAATGTGAATTGACATCACAAACACCCAGTCTTCGATCACAACTTTGAATTGAATAATTCTCAAATTCACTGTGATCACCGGGTATCGAACCCAAAACCTGCATGATCGGTAGAGCAAGCTCTAACCAATTAGGCCACAGCAGGCGACAATTTACCAAGACATTTACAGTTTAAGCAAGATTTATCTACCGTTGTATATTTTAATAATAATATAATAGACATTTTTTTTTAATGAAACAAATATTTTTAATGAGTTAAACTAGTACTAATCATTTGTTAAAATTGCTAAATATATATTTTTTAATATTAAACGTTGACTTAAGCACTATAAAAGTATTTATTATTGTATAATTTGCTTAGTAAAATAGTTGGATCCGAAGTCATCAAAAAAAGTCTGAGATTTTAAATATATTAAAACATTTTACCAAAAAAGTCTTTTACACAAATCTTTCGAAACCATAATATATGCCTACAACAAATCTTGTCAACAAAAATTGAAAAAATAGAGAAACACAACATTTACCCTCAATTTGTATGTTATATTTATTTCTTTATAGTTATAATATTTATTCAACTATGTCGTTTTTCTGACGTAACGGTGTTTGCTAGAAGTCGACGATATATTCTGACATGCTCGAGATATAAATTATAATTCAACAAAATCATTTCCGACATGATTTATCACTGTGATTCTCGGACACAGTTTCGAAAAGTATAAATAACGGTATAGATCGGTTTGTATGGTACGTTCGTATCGGAGTGGCATGTAACTGCAGTGCTACAACCAACTGTCCGTCGCAGACGCCGTGCCAAGTGAGGCTGTGGGCGGTCGGTCGTAATCTTCCCTTTGGCTGACACATCGGTTAAATGGAACGGTAACTCTACAATAATGAAAATACTCAGTAATATTTTCAACAAAATACTTTTTCAATACACAACATGTGTAATACTCTCACGACCTAGTTGTTTTGGAAACAGATGTGCCTTTATATATTTTAATAACTAAAACTAATACTTGTTAGTATCATCATTATATAAAAATACTTGAAGTGTTTTTCAATTACTATTTTTTTTTAAATTATTTTTTTTTGTCGCCTGCTGTGGCCCAGTTGATTAGAGCTTGCTCTACTAATCACGCAGGCCTGGGTTCGACTCCTGGTAAGATCACAGTGAATTTTTGAATTATTCAATTCAAAGTTGTGATCGAAGACTGGGTGTTTGTGATGTTAACTCACATTATTTCCTCTCCTCCCGTCCTTCTGATCCTTTAATAAATGGGTGAAGTGATAGCGATTAGTCAACAACTAGTCCTGTTCTAGCCTTAACCTACTTTCCCTACTACTCACTTTTAAAAAAGTGAGGTTGAGCGAAAATTTCTCGTAGAAAAGACTTTGTTGGAATACCTCAATTAGGAGACCATATGCTCTACATTGGGAGCTGATATGGATAAAAAAAATTGAAACTTTACTTAGTAGAAAGATATAAATTGTTTGTCTATTTGTCATGAATTAAAAACTATTTTATCATGCGATTGTGCTATTTTATTGTATTTTTTATATTATTGAACTTGAGAAGTCTATTACCATTTTTTTAAATCTATATCCACTCGCAATGTTGATTATATGCATTGGCGGATTAGAATTTATTTTCTATTTTTCTAATCTAACAAAGTTTTAATGTGAAATGGGTTCTTTAATTATTTAGATTACTTTGTTTTATAAAATACATACTTATTATGTATTGAAAAGTTTTATAAAAATATATTATTTATGTATCATATTTTATTTCAAATTGAATGGCTCCCTCCTGGGAAAATTTCTGGATCCACCACTTATTATATGACGTCTTAATGAAGGTATCTAAACATCAGTTTTTCCACGAGAACTGTTTCCTACTCTGTTTCTCAACCTCCTTTTTTCAGGAGAGAGTAGAGATATAATAAAAAGAGTTAGAACTAATTCTTAGCTAATGGCCATCATTTAGTTCCGTTATTGTAAGATTGAAAGAGTGGTAGAAGGGAATTTTTATACATAACAAACTTCGAACAGAAATCGATTAAATACATGATATCCGTACTAGGACTTGTACCCGTGAAATCCCTCACTGAAGCTGACCACGACAACCACTGCGCCACAAATCCGTCAACCTACTACCACAGCTTATATTAATATCAAAGTATTAAAAATTGAAAATCTGGTAATCATTTCACTTAGGTCATTTTTGAGAACATAGTATAATAACCAACTTTTAACACAACCAAATATACACTCGATTGCTTTTTTAGTTAAAAATAAATGGAACATAGTGTATTTGGAAATGCTAATCCACTTTATAGTAAGTTTATTAAATTAATTCAAAATCATTATTGAAAGCCCGAGTGAAGTTAGTCGAATTGCAGAACCAGCAGTCGATATATCAATTTCAAAATTATATTAAAGTTCTACCGATCTTTCACCAATGGCCGTCAAAAGCTTGTAGAATTGATAAAAAAAATATATCAAAAAGACTTGTCATTTTCATATCGTGATAACAAAATATTAAAAATATTTGCCGCCCAAGCTGTTGTGCCTACTTTTGTTGCTGTTTTATATTTAAAAAAATATTTCTGTCGCATTTTACGCTATATCAACTAAAAGCTATTACTGTTTTTTTCTTATTCAATAAAAATACGGCAAACCTTCTTTTTCTTCTTCACAATATATATATTTATTCTATCAGAAAACATACTACAAGTTTGTTGAACACTGACATTAGTTTTTTAAAAATATGTTCACCGATCACTGCTTAATTCATATTCACAGTTCACATTTCACAATTCTTAGAGACAGCCATTATTTATCTGTATTGACTAATTTTAGTTAAATACAATGCACATACATTTTTATAACTAGTAATGATACTTTATGATATCATAATAAAATCTTTAACTGGAATTTTCCTATTATATTATATTCTTTTGTTTTAATAATATGCTATTACATCACTAAATATTATTTATTTTATAAAAAATAAAGAAATAGTATGAGAACAGATTACTCTGTTAATAAACCATAATATTAAAAATATAAAACACTTTATTGTACTAATCCTGTACATGATCGTTTTAAAATTTGGAATTTGTACAAAGCATAACAGTTTATAACAGTTCATCAAACATTTTTTTTATGTAATACCTTCCCACCAAGTAATGACAGTCAGAACCTTAAAAGCGAATAAACCATTATCCTCACATCATTACTGTAAGCTATATATATTAACTTCAAAAACCCAAGTCCAAAATTGGCTGCAAGATTTTTTGTTATGTGTTTTATATTTACAAAATCAGAAAGCGCAGTAAAAATTTAAAATAGATTTTTAAGTCACGCATTGCGCGGAATATGAAATATAGATTTACAAATTGTCGCAGGATTACTAATTATTATTAATTACACTTCATTAAATATATTAACTATGGCTATAGTGTTTCGAAAAACAATAAGCAATATGGGATTTTTCAAGGTAAATTAGGATAAATTATACTAATATTTATTATTAACATTTATTATACACAATCCACAGGACATTTTATATATTCAAATATCAGTTTAATTTTATCCTAATTAATGTTTTAAGAAAAAAACCCCAGATTGCTTATCGTTCTTTGAAACACTAGAATCACACTTAATAAGTGTAATATTGTAATTATAATTTGAATTATGATTTAAGAGTGAATAACTTGATGCATTGTGCATCTTTTCAGAGCTAGTATATATAGCTAAGCAAAATATAAGTTTAAACATAATTCTGACGATGGCGAAAGCCGAAATAGCTATCAACGCATAAAAATTATTAAAAACTGTAGAACTAAAATACTTTGATATTTTTATCCCATTGTAATGGAGTTCGACCAAGTAAATACCAAATCAATTAATAAACCTTTTAAAGTAGTTTATCAAAAAAACAGGTATCACAACACAGCTCTAAAATTATTGAAAGAAAATAAATCTTTCTAGTAAAAACAAAAAACATATTTTTTTAGATGTAAGCGACAAACTATTTTCTGAAAGTTCTCAATTACTTATGACAAAAAAAGTAGAAATCCAAAACATTTGACCGATTAAAAATTGATGTATCATCTTGCAATCATTACTCTTGTTATGAAACAAAATACGAACAAATATTTATTTAATATCAAATAAAACGTCCAACATTTAACTGTTCGATAGTATTATTTCTTTCACATTACAATATCCAATAAAAACAAAAACAAACAATTCAATAACTGTTATAGTTAAAACGAAACTCTTTTCCGGTTATATGCAGGTTTTACCAATATTTTGCATATCTTATAGTTTCCACTATATTTGCGTTCCAGTTTATTTTGCATTATAAACATAGTATGCATCCGGTCGAACGAGGAGATAATAACAAATAGGGGGTCAAAGATTCCTTGCCGAGGGAAGGGGGTGATACTGTTTGCATCTGTGGCATATTTTCTATCCGCTCTATTACAGACACTGTCGGAAATGATGCATTTTTTTTATTTTTCTCAGAGAGAGAAAAAACTACCCTCTCCCCGTTACACAGGAAACAAGTAGTGATAGAATGTTCATTTTTCATTATTTATCGCTGGATATTACTTCCGCTGATATGCAGCGTTTCCGTAAACAGTGTTTTTTTCAATACCTCACTAAAACCAATATCGATAGATTGTTCTAACTTTTATTTGCACTGCTTCATCCAAAACAAATATCGATTTATTAAAGTGGTGTTCTAATATAATGTTTTTTTTGTCATTTTCAAAAAATATTATTAACTGTCAGTTTTATTCAAGCTGACGCTCCTGTAGGGCTGGTACATACATTGCAGCAAGTCTCTCTATCTTAAGTCAGTCGAATTGATGACTAGCGACTAAAAAAAATAGTCTATAATGTTGCGTATCTAATAAAATGTCCTTCTTCTTGCGTTTTCGCTGCCCTCCAATTTTCATTGCATTATCAGTTCAAGTAATATAAAATATCGATTAACTTTACCATAGAATATTTTTGCTATAATCATCGTTGTCTGGAAAATTTACCGCCCACTATTCACCGCCAGCAATTTACCACTGCGTCAATTGATTGCATAAACAATGTAAAGCCTACAAATGATCGTTAGTATGTTTCGCCGCCTAGAAAACAGTATTATAAAAACAAATACCTAGCTTAAATACACATAATCACTTTTTAACACGGGTGTTAAGAAACACCATCCTTAAAATCTAAATTATTCAAATCGATTCTTCTCCGATAATACAGAAGCACACATTTAATACAATGTTTTATGATTTCAAAAGTTTAATTACTTTGTGAATCAAGATAATTAAAACAGACTTAGTCAAATATTTTAAGGTACAAGGAATAACAATTAAAATTGATTCGAAAGCTGAAATAATGAGCTTTGAAGTTCTGTTATCATTTGATTACAATATTATATAGTAAGAACTAACATTTCGTTTTGTTGGGAAAGTTTGAAAATGTCTCGAAGCAAAAGTAAATGCGTTATAATTTTATAAAGTTCTGATATCAAAGCCTTAGCATTCCACCGAAAAGAGCTTTCGAGATAAGCGCTCGGATGAAGCAGCTTCTAACGCCAAATCTACGCATGGAGTTAAATTGCGAAGGACTTAGCGCTAAATACTTTAAAATACGTGACTAGCTTACGAAAACGTTTGCCTCCTTTACTTCAGAGCTTCGTTCTTCATTCCATTTCTTGTATCTGGAGATAAAAATATCACTATCACGTAATAGCACAGTCAAAATATTAAATTTATTATACCCGGCTGCTTAATGTACTTCAATATAATATGTTATTATAAATAACAAAAAATATCTTTCTTTTACAGTATTCACATATTTGTCTAACGTATATTAACGTATATTCATATTTTTTTTTCATTTGATCATTGAATTCTTTGAGTAATTTTGAAATTACTAAGGAATGTAATATCATCTCGTACTACAGTGTCATATATAAAAATAACATCAATAGAACACCGAGTATGCTTAGATTATTTAGAAATTAGACATAAAGATTTGACTATTTGTTGATTAAATGTATACTATTATCTTTTTATTACCACTGTTTTTTTTAATATTAAATAGTTAAAAATTTACTTAATTTACTCAAAATGAAAGATAATACTATGCTCAATTTGAATCGTTCAAATTATGTGCATTCACACAGATTTTGTCACTAACGACCCGGGTTTCGCTTGTCGGTATCTTCAGGTGTTAGTGTCATGTTTATCTAAATAAAAAGTTTAATATGTTCTACTAAAGCTTGTTCATGGTCAGAGGGTAAAAATATTAAAGTATTTTAGTTCTACAGTTTTTATAATAATATTTTTTATGCATTGATAGCTATTTCGGCTTTCGCCACCGTCAGAACTATGTTTAAACTTATATTTTGCTCAGCTATATGTACTGACTCTGAAGAGATACACAATGCATCAAGTTATTCACTCTAACATCCTAATTATAATTACAATATTACATTTATTAAATGTGATTCTAGTGTTTCAAAGAACGATAAGCAATCTGGGGTTTTTTTTAAACATTAATTAGGATAAAATTAAACTGATATTTATTATTAATTACATTACATTAAATTTATTAACTATGGTTTTAGTGTTTCGAAAAACAATAAGCAATATGGGATTTTTCAAGGTAAATTAGGATAAATTATATTAATATTTATTATTAATTACAATAGGGGCTTTAACAACAAAAATTAAGGCAAAAATATTTATTTAGCATTTCCAAAAGAATCTTTTCTAAAATTGTTGATTTGATAAATTTTATCAAAACAATAATCTGTTACGTCACACAGTGCTTTTATTAAACGAGTCCCTTGGTCAATTAATATTCATCATTACTACATGTGTAGCCAATACAACATAAACAATATGCTATTAAGGACCCTTTTCAGCCCGCAAAAAGTCTACATAAAAGTGCACGTCTCTTGTTTTATTCACCCTGTAACCCTTTGTGACTCGACAAAAAAGGGGTGAAGTAATTACCGTAAGAACGCAAAAATATATGCGACCCGAAGATTTATCAAATGTGGATACGGTTGAAAATATACGCTTTGTTCCCGTACATTATTTATAACAAAAACCAAAATATCGACTACCGAAATAAAAACGGTTTCACAATACACCGGCCGCTCTTTATACGGAATTTCGCTATAACGGCCCTCTTCAATTAAGGCACGTTTTCGATTTTCGACCTAAATTTTGTCGCTATAACGGCAAAAAAAACTTTTTTCCGATGTCGATGTGAGTGTTTTATGTACATACATATTTATTACTGATTGTTACACATTAACTGGAAAATTTTTAAACAATTAGGGACATTTTTGGTACGTAAGTTCATACATATGTAAGTATGTACAAGTTTATGTATTTTTTTTTTCTTATTTTATAATTTCATTCATCGAAAAAATAATCGACTTCGGAGACTGATAAAAAGAGATGCCGAAAATCAGTCACGCTAGAAACTACGCTAGAAGTATTACGTCGTATAGAAGCTGGAGAGAAAATTGTTGAAATTTGCAAGGCAATTGGACTTGCGTAATCTACCATTCAAACTATTCGCGATAAAAAAGAAGACATTAAAACATATTAGCAATCTGCTGCACCTTTAAATGTCTTGAGATTAACACGCCAAAAGATAAAATGCATTTTGAATGATATACCGTGTTACATATTTAAACAATTTGGAACCGATCCCATTGAATTTGTATGAATTTGTACTAGAATAATTGATTCCTTATACGGCTTTTCGCATTGCGGCCAAGTTTCGTGGAACGTAAAGCGAGATATGGGTGTACAGTGGAACTCCCAATTATACTACCTCGAATTACGCGCTGCATTGAAATATTCACCGGAAATCCCCGAATTGCACTGTCGCATTCCATTGTCATTGCAACTATACGGTCGTCTGTGCGGTGCATACAGTCAAATGTTGGCTAGCGTCTGTGTATTCAACACGTGCCAGGCTATAAACGTATAGCCAGCCGTTGGATTTTGGCGCGCTTTGCATTTAATCACTTAGTTACTTAATAGTTCGTCGATCTTTTTTTATTTTTGCAAAACTAAGAGAAATCTTAGTTTTGCATTTTTTGCGGAAAAAACCAAATCCCTAATTTTGTATGAGATTCACAACCCCAATTACAGTACCCCGAATTAGACTGTCCAAACTTATGTGTAAATGAGGGTTTTAATGCATATAACTGTACGACTTTTGTAGTTATTGATTGACTGTCTGTCCAGAATATTATTTCTTTGTGGGTTTTCTTCAGCTGGATTTAAGCATTATCAGCATACACACAGGGACGTTCTGATGGCGTAGGCGAGTAGGCAGTTGCCTAGGGGCGGCAATTCCTAGTGAGCGGTAAATGATAACAGAATACATTTTTCAAATAATTTTAATTTGATTTATAATAAATATGATGCCTGACTGTCTTCGATAAAAAAATGGCAAAAAATACATTTTCAAAGTTAATAATATTATGATTTTTATTCAGTTCTTATTTTTATCGCAAAAATCTTCTTTAAATATAACATTTACAGATGGCGGCGCTATAGTAGCAGCTTTCATGTAAATTCATAAAGGTGAGTGGAAATGGCATGGGTCATAAAATAGCTTTTGGATCATAATTATTTGTGAGGATCTCTGTCAAAAAGGTAAAATTTTCATATGAATCACCTAAAACTGAAACGGAATAAGTGACAAAAAAAATAGTACGTAAATGAGAAGAAAATTCGAATTTATATATTTGTATATGTATTCCTATAATATCGGGAAATAATGAAAACAGTGTGACCTATACTCTTAATGCTTTTAAAGATTCATTAAAAAAAACTAAAAATATTTATACTTTGCCTAGGGGCGGCACTAGGGTATCCAATCCCGGGATCACGTTCAATTTTCTGATCCCGAAATCCCGGGATTGAGATGGCCGCGATCCCGGGATCCCGGGATTTCGGGATCAGAAAATTGAGCTAAAATAAAAAAAACGAGTTTCCGAGAGATTCCGGAAAAAAGTATACCAAATCGGAGAATTCAAATTCCTCGGTGAGTTTAAAAAAACGAGGTTCTGTGAGAATTCAAGGAAAAATTATAGCGGTGAGAAAATCTCAATCCCAGGATCCCGGGATTCAAAATTAATCAATCCCGAAATCCCGGGATTGGAAAAAGGCTCCAGGATTGGATACCCTAGGTGGCACATATTCTAGGAACGTAACTGCATAGTGCATACACACGCAGGCGACTTTATCACTAAAGTACCGTCATATTGAAAATATGATCGAGGAGTAGTAAGGAAAAAATTTCCGTAATTAGATCTATTGAGGTATCATTGAATATAACAATAGACATCAGCTAGATTATATTGGTATTTAGCGAATGGTTGAAATTAGAAGAATTTTTCAATGTAAATGCACCCCACCCCATAGGATCTTGAAAGTTATGCAAGCCTAAGACCACGAGGTATTTTCTGAGGTTAAAAGCTTTTAAGTCGTTGCACGTAGACGCACCTGACGCTTAAATGTATGAATTCAGATAGCAACGCGTGCAAAAATATGTTTTTTTACCATGTCCGTTCCCAATATGGACTCCTTATGGCGTTTATCTCAACAAAAGTGTTTTTATGATAACTGCCTGCTATTCAGTTGCTCAACTTCTCTTTTTCCGAAGAGAGTAGGAACCGAAGGATAGGTCTAGGTCAGGACTAGTGGTTAGCTAATCGCTCTCGATACGCCCCGTTCATAGGATAGGATACATACATCCATGCCTTCGAACAGAAATTCATAAATCGATTGAAAATTTTATTTATTAAGCTGTCCGTATTATTCGAACTCGTGACCTTCGTAACCGAAGCCAACGGCGTTGACCACTTGACCACATGACGACTATTATGTACTGTTTTTTTTTATTTTAATTATATTTGTTAAGCGCGTCGTGAATTGGCGTTAGCTGTAATGCCATGTACTGTAACAAAAAAAAACAAAATACTTTAATTAAATATGTTTGTACATATTATATATGTACTCAGTATATTTAAAATTTTGGTTCTGCGTCTGTACTGTGACAAAAAATACCAGTGACCAAACTGAGTTGTCGGTTAGGTTATGAAATTTAGCCCGAAAACCGAGTATAGCATTTGGCTGAGTAATTGGATTCCCTAGTTACACTGCAGTAGCTTTTCAAAAATATTATTCTAGTATTTATTAATTTATTAAGCCCACTTGGCCACATCCTTATGTTTCTACAACCCTATGACGCAACCCGTATAAGCAATTTGATGACCCATCTCAATATCAGAGGGAATTTTAAGTTTTTGCTCTTTATTCAGAACTTAAGTCAGGGTATATTAAAAAAATATTTTCCAAAAGGTTCTCTCACTTACAAAAGGAAACTTTGATTAATTGTTGAAAATGTGAAACTTTATGAAAATTTCGTGTGAAAATCCTTTTGCATGTAGCTTTTGTAATCGTTCATAAAATTTATTACTTATTAAAATTCTTGCCCGGTCAAATTTTCTGATTACTAACGACCTTATTATAATGACGTGAAAAATAGAAAATTATCTTCTTAAAATTACTGTGAAGTATTATCGATCGCAATCAAGCCAACGATGTGTATACATTTACACACAAATTTTGTATTTATGTAAAAACGGAACCGACAAAGAATAATTATTTAATTGGTGTCATAAGGAGGGTATAGATTTTAATTGTTTTCAGTGCATCTGAATATTGGTCTTCACTCACAAACACTATTTGCCAATTTCCTTAAATGTTATTCAAACAGTGGTTACTGCAAAAGTATCTGGGCAAATATGCTTTACAATATACAACTACTTCTACCTTAAACTTTATTTATTGTTAAAAATTAAAATGACAGTACATAACATAACAGCTGACAAATATAAAACTACACAGAACATCAAAATCAACATAAAAAAATCAAGAAATATAATAGTAAAATTTATCAAACAGTTCACAAATACTATCACTAAAAATGTCCACTTCTCTAGGCAATGCGTTGATCAATCGAACAGCCCTCGGAACTGGTGACTCACACCTCTTAATAAAGCGAGTTATAAGTTTTGAGAAATAAAAGTTTTCGCTCATAGTTTCGCCCACGTAAGAATAAATTAGGAGCATGTAAACTAATAATCATGAGAATTTCAAGATTAAATATTCAATTTAAATTCAGGATTAAAAAAAATCATAAAATTAATCAAATGCTTCTTAAAAAATGCACCTCTATATTAAATTTAATAAAAAATACGAAAATGTTAATTTATTATAAATGAAAATCAGAGAAAACAGTAATTTCTCAAAAAAAATAATATCAGTATGAAAAAGTCACCATAAGTCAAACGGAACTTTTTAGAACAAACCATAGAGCAAATTTTAAATATGAGGATGATTTTTTGTAAAGATATTTCTTAATTCACATAAATAATCAGTTTCTTTGATTCCAGCGTTGGTTATTTTTTTCAAGATTAATCGAAAGAGAAAAATACCTTTTTTTGTAAATCATTTTTACTAATTATCTACAGCATTGTCAAATTACTGATTATAGTGTTCAGAAGATAAACATTTTTTTTAAATATCACGTCGCATTTACTATCTTATTCTACTACCAAAAAGAGAAGTTACTCCGTTTGACAAGAAAATAATTACCAAGCGAATTTTTTATTTAAGTATGTTTTGATTTTACACAGAAAAGAACTTATCCTGAATGTAAAAATCTCGCATTTATAATGCTAAATAATGCATAGTTAACCCTGAAATCGTTAAAAGTCACATATTTTAAAAAAAAAAAGCCTAAATTGAAGCAGGAACTCAGTTATTAACGCAGGAACTGGGCTCGCACATCAAAACAGTTAACAATTTAAGGCAGGGCTTTCTAACCTCACGTAACCCGAGGGCCGTATTAAAAAAAATATTTATGCACAGGACTCATACGTTCTACGCGATGAATAAGTTTTCAGAACAAAATTTTCTGGTAAATGTTCCGCCCACGTAAGAATAAATTGGGAGCATGTAAGTTAATTTCAGAATTATTAACTCGGCCCCGAAGAAGAAGAGAAAAATTCTTTAAACTTGAAAACGATCTTCGAACTCCAAGAGAGTGAAATGATAGCATTTAAAAGAAATTTGGTGGGGTAGTATTCCTTTAGGGAATTATCAAAGGGAAAATATTTTTTTTTTTAAATAAAAACATCTTAAAAAATTCTTATGTACACGCTCCAATTTCAGTTTGTATGAATCTTCAAATTATGAATAAGTTACTCTTAAACACCTCTAACATGTAATTACAAAAATCATCAAAGTGTATTATCATAAGCTCACCGTTAGTCATTTACTTAGTTCCTACCATCTGTTGATAACTAAAAAAAGTCTTCTGTGACACATATTAATATAAAAAGGATCTGTTGAAAATCTCACAGTTTCAACTGAATGTCGTATTTTACGTTTTGAGTAAAAAGTAAAAATTAAAATATTTTACTGAATGTTTCAAAAATCTGTAATGATATCGTCAATATACTTTACATGAGCTGAAAATAATATGCCCTCAAAATTCTATTTATTTCAAAATATGGCGCAGGCCACACAAAACCATGTCGTGGGTCGCAGTCTGGGCATAAATGACTTATAGCATCGTATTTATGGATATTCAACAATTCACCGCGTAATAAGTCTAAAGAAAGCCAGGAGAAAAATCCATACTTATTTGGCCTAAGGTTACCCAGTAATAATAGTATAGGCGGACCTCCACTTTCGCACACAATTGGTTCCTGAAATGTGTGCGAATGTTGAATATTCGAAAGTAGAGTGATGTAAAAAAACACAAAAAAGAATTATTTATCAAAATTTACTTATGTATTTGATAAAAAATTTTTTTTTTTAATAAACTTGTCAACTTGCCTTGTTAGTTGTATTTTACTCTTTTTTATTTTCTTAATAAAGATTTCTGTGATATGCAGTGCTTTTATGGATCGCCCTACGCACATGCGTTTTTCATTGGGATCCTATTCTTCCATAATATTCAAAAATATATCGAGATGAATAAAAGCTTCGTTCATATTTTTTATTGTCAAAGTCTTGATGTTTTTTTCTGGTTCTTCTTCCTCGCTTTCATTTGTTCTGAATAGCGAATTGTGCGAAAGTAGACGTCCGCCTTTATAGGAGTCTGCACACGTAATCAAACGCATATATTCTTACCCACGAACGTTGAACTTGTCTTATCATATATTTTTTCATTACATTTTACTCGCTTCAAAAATTGTAACCTTTACTTGAATCACTTTTTAAGTCGTTTCAGCGCCTCCACATACGGTGTGGTGTGGTACTAGCAATCGATGAATTATATTTTAACTTTACGATGGAAACTTTAATAAGAAGTTTCATGGTTAAGCTTTTAGCTATGATAAATAAATATAAAATACTACTTTGGTTAATGCTACAAAAAGAATTCGACCGCGTCTAAAGCTATACAAGTACTAGACCCACGTCACACCGCCCGTAAAAATTTAATTGAATTTTTCTTGCGTACACCTTTACGGCAGTAAATTGCGATGGAGGTGGCCATCTTATTGGATATAGCTTCGTTTTGTTTATAAAACAGGTTAAATGGTTTAAGTAAAAATAAATTCAAGGTAAAGTTGATTACAAGGGTATAATAATTTGGTTTTATTTATTTTTTAACATTTCGTTACGTTACTTTGAAAAGTTTCTATTTGCACTTTACCATGTTTTGAGATGAAAAGATGAAATGCACCTTTAATGATGAGCAAGTATAAACATAATTATTTTACTAATTTTAAGCAAAATTTAATTAATTTAAGCCCTATATATCTGGAGATAATCAGTGCTTAAAACTGTAACTGAATTGACAACAATAATTGAGTTTGAAAAGGTTGTAACGTCCAGTTGAACTTTCTACACTCGGTCTGTAGTATGCGTTTGACAGTTGCCGCCGTCCTAGCGATCGATTGTCTAATCTGAACGTTGTCGCAACTTCGTTCAAAAGATTTAAGTTTTATAATAATATACTGAGTTGTAATACTGTAAGACGAATGTTGTTTTTAAATCGATCATAAAAGGTCCTATTGTTTCTTAGAAGCTTGTAAAATTACTGTATGAAAGAAAGTGTGTAGATAGAACTCTTGAATCCTGTTGACTTCTTTATTTAAAAATGCATGACTCTGAAATGTAAATATATGTTAGATTGTGGCAAATACAACATTTTCTGACCAAAAGGTCATTTTATACCAAAATGTCAGTTAGAACCTTTTCAAAGCATGGTAACGATTTGTAGAAAATTTGATAAATGAACCATTAAACAGTTTTTTTTGAAATTTGTAATCATGAGTGAGTGTGCTCTACATTTGGATTAGAGATGATTTAAATATATAATTATATCAAATTAATAAGAACATCTTATAGACAACTATAATCGTAACATTAGATTTGACGTTAAAGGTGAGTGCAATAGTTGATAACAACATATTATATATTTAAAACAATTTTTAAATAACCTAAATCTACAAAAATTCGTGTAATTGATAAAATTTAGTTTAAACAAAATATCCCAGTTGAGTAAAGCATTCTTTATTATTCTATTCTTCTAACAGTTATCTGTAAAAAAAAAAAGAGCAGAGAGCTAGTGACGTACTTTAACAGTGACTTCTTATTTTTTAATAAATAAATTCACTTATACCAAAACGCAATGTTTATTTTTCTCAAATATTAAAATCATCAGTCTTTTTCTCCATTTACTATTTTAACATTTAATTAGCTACAGATGTCCAATGATAACTGAGAAATAATAACCCAATGTTTTTATTATTGTTCTTCATTTTTTTTTCGTTTTTTTTTAAATAAGGTCGCTGCTTAATCACGCCACCTGCTCTCTGTTTAATGTGTACAGTAAACTGCTAGTTCAATAGTATAATGAAGAACATTGGTTCCACAGCAAAACACATGTGGTGTTGCATAACTTCTTATAGCCATATGTACATTAAAGTAGATCTGCTATTTGAAATGTTTCATTATTTAAAAAATTAGTAAAACTAACTGTGAAATTAGGGCAAAAAGTTGTGATATTGTTATATCGACAATACACACCTCTAATGTTACTTATATTCATTTTAAGTTTTAATTTTTTGTTTTTTTATCCATGTCCGCTCCCCAATGCGGAGTATATGGACTCCTAATGGAGTTTATCTCAACAGAAGTGTTTTGACGAGAACTGCTTGTTACTCAGTTGCTCAACCTCTCTTTTTCCAAAGAGAGTAGGGAATAGAAGGAAAGGGCTAAGACAGGACTGGTAGTTAGCTAATCGCTCTCGATATGTTCGTTCATAGGATAGGATGAATGGGAGGGGGGAATTCAAGACATCACATACATCCATGCCTTTGAACAGAAATTCATAAATCGATTGAAAAATCAATTTATAAAACTGCCCGTTCTGGGATTTGAACCGGTGACCTCCGTAGCGGTAGCCAACGATGTTGACCACTCGACCACACAGGCGGCAAATTTAATACTTAGTTATAGTGACGTAATATAATTTTATAGCGCTATAAATAAAAATCGGGATCTTATTCATTTTATAAAAGTACAGTTAATGGATAATCTATAAATGAAAATTTGAAATTTCTGTATAATGTTTCATCATAAAAAGTTAGTTCACGTTATTTATATAATAAAATTTACCTTTTACAATATTAGGCTACATGTTGTTAGTTCAATTACAATGTAGAATTGTGTACTCACTGCTACTTTGTAAGTGGTAATAAAATAGTATCATGGTGTACACACACTGTACACTACTTTTCAATTTCTATTCCGGAAATTGGTGATGATAAGGCTTTGATATTTTTCCATTTTCTCGGCTGACATTTTAATACGTTTTCCTAGTATATCATCTCCCAAGAATGAGGCATTTCTACCAAAATAGGAAATGAGACATGTTTATCGATGCACATATGAGAAAAACCTTCTTTTCGTAGGATATTGAAGATAATTCCTTTCATTTTCCGATAACAAAGGATACTGTGGTTTTTTTCGAATGTTTTTTTTACTTCAATAATAAAAAAAAAACAGCTTATAATAGAAAATCACCAATTTTTTAATTACATGAGATTAACTTCATAACAATTTTTAAATTCAATAGAAATCAACCCGATTGAAAAAAATAATCTAAAATCTGGGATTGATTGATTTCTTCTAGATTTGATTTATTAAAGTTACATAAATTTGTGATCCAAAAAAAAAAACAAGGCTGGTAATGTTAATCCATAATATAAACATTGTATCGTTATTCCCTTTCTTTATTCTTTCAAAAACAAATCCGAAAAATCTATATTCTTTCAAGTATTGAATTTTCATAAATATAAATAAAGACCTAATAGCAATTTCATCGTATTTTTTTGTATTTCATTAAGAAATTAATAAATTAATTTTCAATATTCTATTTAAACGTTTTTCGTTCAATAATTTTCCTTACATTCTACCTGATATATTTTGATGAATGAATTTCCGTCTTGTTTTAGTTATAAATTTAATTTGTTATTTTTTTTACGTAATTAAATCAAAACTATGTTGATTTTAAGTTGACCTTTGATCTTACCACACCAACCTACGCATTCTTACTTAAGCCAGACTTGAATTCACAAATTTATTCACGAAAATCAATTTAGAAAACTGAATTTAATTAATGAAAACTTATTGGAATATATAATCAATCGCAAGACAGTTAAAACAATCGCTTTATATTTGAGTAAGCAAATATATAAAAACTATTATAATTATATAAACCCACTTTTATCCACTGTGGTCTAGTTGGTAAGAGCTTGCCTCTACTGATCAGGTGGGTCTGGGCTAGGGCTTGCAAAACTGGTTTACCGGTAAATCATTCAAAACGCACCATTGGTAATTACCGGTGAATTGGAAAAATTATCGGTAATTACCGAAAACTTTTTTACCGCGATCTACTACTCTCTTTGAAAAAACGACTGAGTAACAAACAGTTCTCGTAGAAAAACTTCTGTTCAACAAATATGATCCACATTTGGAGCGGACATTTTTTGTACGATCTTCCAACTTAAAAATATTTGGCGCATCGGCCATTTTGCTGTAATACCAAATACTTTTTTTCAATGAACATTAAAAAAGTGAAAAAAAATAATTATACCATGTCCGCTCACAATTTGAAGCATATAGATTCCTTATGAAGTTTATCTCAATAGAAGCTTTTATACGAGAAATCTTTGTTACTTAGTAACTAAGTCTCTCTTTCACATCACAAATACCCATGCCCATAAATCGATTAAAAAATAAAACTACTGAAATTTGAACCCACACCGTTACCGAAGCCAATGACGTTGACCACTTGGCCACAGATGCGTCATAATTACATATATACTATTACACTTGTATTGTCTCTACATAATCAATATTAGGGCATGCGATTAATATATTGTAATAATCACTTTCCTCAATGTCTCTTCTTAGTTTACTTTACTCATTACAGAATTCACAATCAGTTGAGGGTTTTGGAAACAAAGACGGCAGTCTCCATGTTTTTATCTTAATTGAATAGATAAGACATTGTGTAGAGCTGCAACTTTGCATACATTACAAGCATTTTTTTTAAATACTGCTCTAACATGTAGTAACATTTTATAATAATTAAAATAAAATTTGTAACAAAAGCGGCAATTTAAATAGTTGTGTATAGCAAACACGGCAGTTATTTAACGAATTTTATAGAACAGATAAATAGCAAGATAATACGTTAAGGAAAATTCAACATATATTTTTTAATATGTTTTTCAATTGATTTGCCAACATTTAAGGATTAAGAAAACTGCCGCCTTTGTTTACTGGGACCTCAATTGTTTTGTTTGTTTTTGTGCAGCTTTGCCAACGGGTGCGAATTGTTTTTTTTAATCTATATATTAATAGTCGATAATGTCCGCTGTCCGTCTGTATGATTGTTCCCGATTTCCCCTCCTCCTTCCCAGCCCCGCTGTCGCCATTTTTTTTTATTCATACTAGACATATTTTTTTCATTACACTGAACACCTTTCTACCAAGATTTGACAGCTTAAGCCGAAAACGGGTCAAATGGTGTCCAATTAACATTGGGTTTGTGTCAATATATTAGTGAATGCTACATAAAAAATAATATATTTTTACGTGACACTTACTATGAAAAGATGTTCCCAAAGTCAAACTTGCTTTCAAGCTGAAATGAAGGTCATTTTTCCAATTAAAACATTGGAAATATTGAATGTCTTTGTAATTTCACAAAAGAATCTTTTACCTTTCAAATTGTATTTTGTCTATACACAAAATATCAATCATAGATACTTTTAATATATATTTTTTATTATTTTATTAATCCATGTCCGCTCCCAATGTGGAGCATATGGCCTCGTAATGGAGGTATTGCAACAGAAGTTTTTCTACGAGAACTGTTTGTTACTCAGTCTCACAACCTCACTTTTTTCAAAGTGAGTTGTAGGGATAGAAGGATAAGGCTAGAACAGGACTAGTGGCTGGCTAATCGCTATTGCTACACCACTTTATTAAAGTATCAGAAGGATGGGAGCAGAGGATATGATGTGAATTGACATCACAAACACCTAGTCTTCGATCACAACTTTGAATTGAATAATACTCAAATTCAATGTGATCTGACCGGGCATTGAACCCAGACCTGCGTGATGGGTAGAGCAAGCTCTAACCAACTACGCCACAGCAGGAGACATATTAAAAAATATGAATTTTAGTTATATCATTCTGGGCCTGTCACGCATTGGTTAACATCGTTGGCTTCCATGACAGATCTCACGGGTTGAAATTCTAGTACAGACAGATTTTTAAAATAGGTTTATCGATTTCTGTTCGAATGCATAGATGTTTTTAACGTCTAAAACCTCACTCCCAACATTACAATACTTAATTAACGGAGCGCAGCGAGAGTGACTAGTGAACCATTTGGTTTGTCATAACCATATCAACTTTGGAAAGGAAAAAAGACGTAACCCACAGCTTTTTTTTCAAAACAGCGTTTCCTCGATAATCACGATGTATCTGACTTGATACACGTTCTATGAAAAGGATGCAAACTGTAAATGCTAAATAAGTTTCTAAATTTAGCTTTTAAGTTTTAAAAAACATGGTCCTGTGAAAATTAAAACCAAGAAAAAATACTGAAAAAACGGTTTCTCCCAGACAATTTATTAAATTCATATTAGATTACACCAATTAAACACCATTTTAGAAGTTTCCATGCACTTCAAGGATGTGTATGTTTCATAATTTGTATGTGACCCAAAAACCATCAAAACACGTTTTTTCTGCCTCGTGTAACATTTGATATGTGTGGGTTACGTCCTTTTCCCTTTCCACAATCGATATCCTTTATATTCATATTCATGTTTCTATCCCTATCGTATAAAAAACCTATGTTGATATATGAAATTCCATTAAGAATTCATATCCTCTAAGTTGAGAGCGGACGTGGATTTAAAAAAAAAATACAATGCTTCCGATGAATCAATCGTAAATTTTATTTACCCATTTTTTTGTTATAAATACTATTTTTAAAATGACTTACATTTATTCATACATAAAATATTAATCCTTTATATAAAGCACATATTATGTTTACCCTCAGTCCTAAAAACACCACAGTTAGCGATAAGTCCTAAAAGAAGCGTGTTGTAAAACGGTGTACCTAAAAACGTTGTTCGTCCACTTTACATATAAATTTCGCTGTAAAGCTTAAAAACCTGAAATAAAATAATTTGCGGAACACGGGTTAAAGCTTCAAAGACGGTGAAGGACCCTTTTTCCGTACTTCGAAAATCAGGGCTGAACTTTTCCAAGAACATTCAATTAAATATTGCGTTTTTTATTTATTTAATATTTCCTTTTCGACAATACAATAATATAGTTCACGTGATGTGAAAATAATTAGATTGTTATAACAAAAGAAGTAATAATATTATCAATCGAGTGTTTTACAAATAAGTCAATATTTTATAGTATATGTATATTTGAGAGATTAGTTTTTTTTAATAAGACAGACAATCATACTGTTCCTATATGCCGATGCGATCAATTTGTTTTTTTTTAAGAAAACTGATTTTCAATTTATTTATTTTTTTATTTAAGGAAATATTCGTAAAACTTATACAGTGTCATAAATTGATTTCGCATGCTTTTCTCATTAATCTGATATTAAATATAAAAAATAGTTAGTGATTACTTTTATATAGTTTTTTCTTCATTCTACCTTTTCATTTTTACCTTTCACGCAAAATGAGAGCTTGAAAAATTGAATCCCAACCAGTTTTTGATGAAAAAGTACTTAACTGAGATTATTTTTTGATACAGTTTTTACACTCCAAATTGGACGTTTTGCAAACAAAATTGGACGTTTTACAAACCAAATTGGACAATTTACAAAAAAAGCAATTTCTAAACAATTGGACAAATTATTAATCAGGTCAGGGGTTACCAACCCCGTGCCCGCGGTACATATTCTTTATGTTGGTACAATAATATTTCATTAAAGTGTGCGTAAATAAACCTAATTCAGGGGCTACCAACCTTTTTGGACCCTAGAGTGCATTCTAAAGTTAGTGCGGCGGGCACCACATTTTTGGAAGGTTATTTATAACCCTGGAATTTAACGACTTGCTCAAGTTTTTTTAGCTCTTCCATGAATTTTGAAATCCCAAAACCCGGGAATTTACTTATTTGCCCAAATTATCATCGTGACTCTTTTTTTTTTAGTTCTTCCAAGCATTTTGAAATTCAAAATTCCAGAAATTTAACGATTTGTCCAAATTAGTATTCGGGCGGTTTGGTTACCGCTGACCTAATTAATTAATTATCCAATTGCTTAAAAATTGTTTTTTTCAGTCCAATTTCATTTGTAAAATGTCAAATTTAATTTGTAAAACGTCCAATTTGATTTGTAAAATGTCCAATTTGGAGTGTAAAAACGGTAGCTGATATGAATTACATTGAAAACGAATATAGTTGAAACATAGGGTTTTTTTCGTCCATGATTACTGACATTTTCATTCTTCAATATAATGAAAATAATATGAAATAGCTGTGGTTTTAACAAGACGGTGCAAACTGCCACACAGCGCGCGCCAAAAGTTAGCTATAGCTGGAAAAAGTGTTGCTTTTTCGAAAAACAAACCACCTTAATATGATCAATTATTTGGCATATCTAATTCCGTTTATATTACACAGTTATTCTGATGGTGTAAAAAATCCACTATCTCATAACGGCAGCCCAAAAAGTAATACAAGCTTTTTCAACTCGTAAATGTGCTTTAATAAGCCCGAAAAACATTTATTACATCGGGAAGAGGTTTTGGCGCGCGGCCGCGACTCTTTTAATTACAATTTCTGGCGGTTTTCATATTACATTATGATACATAGTGTATTTAATCAAAGACATCAAATTTATGAGACTTTATTATTTTGTTTATTATGATGACGGAATCTATCAAATTGAACGTAGAATAATCACTACAAAAAAGCTTCTTTTTTCTAGCTATAAAATAGCGTTAAGAATAATAGTATAATTATTAACTCTGGTCATCATTGGGGTATCTAATCCCGGAGCCTTTTTGTGATCCCGGGATTTCGGGATTGCTTAATTTTTTATCCCGGGATCCTGGGATCAATCCAAAAATATCCCCTCGTTTTTTTTTAGCTCTTCCAAATCCAAATCCTATAATTTTCGGGATTCGCCACTAATTTCTCAACCCCAAAATCCCGGGATAGTGAACATACCAATCCCAGGATTTCGGGATCGCAAAATTGGACGGGATCCCGGAATTGGAGAGCCTAGTCATCATCAATACATTTGTTAGTTTAGTTCAGTCATACTCAACCTGCGGCCCAGTAAGCTCTTATGTGCGGCCCAAAATAATTATAGTCACCAAATATTTTACATGCAAAAACCGCAGTACTGGCGTGCCGGCTCGACTTGTGACTGTATTGTACTTGAAATCAGTCGCTAGTCGCGACGCCATTGTACATCATACATACATACATATGTATGCAGTATAGTATGTGCTATATTTAAAGTTTACTATAAATATGTTGCGGCCCACCGCTCACGTAGAGAAGAAAAAATCGGAATGCGGCCCGGAGTAAAAAAAGATTGTGTATAGCTGGTCTAGTTAATTATACGACTAAAAAATGTGAAAACAATATTTTTTTAATAAAATACATTTTTTGATTAATTCTTAAGATGAGTAAAAATGGTCCTGATCATTATGTAAAATTATGGTATTGCTAAAAAAACAATATTATTGTAACACCTTTTCACCAAGGACAATGTACTTAAACGTTAATTATTCAGGCACTAATAAAAAAAGTGTAAAATTGCTGGTTTTGAATTCATACAGTACTTATAATTAAATATAATACTTGGCTATCCATGCAGGCTGCATGTTTCAAAGAAAATAGTAGACCGATAAAAATTGTGTACTTGGCAAACTTTCATGTTGCACTTTGACAATAAAATAATTATATACACTCACCAACTTTTAGGTTGATGTACAAAAAGTAACGTTAAAATAATCACATCAATAGTGTAGCAATTCAATCTCAGGATATTAGTATGAGGGTAGCAAGGAACTGGAAGTAAGCTGATCACTCTTCCACTCCTTACATTATGATCAGATGAGTGAGTGGAAATTTGAAGATCACTTATATTTTTTTCTTTGAACGTGAATCGATAAAAATCGTGTAAGTAATGTAGTTTATTTCTGTTAAGCCATTAAATTTATGATCAAATTTATATAGATACTATCAACGACACCAATGTTTTAAAAAAAATGACAGGATAATTTGTAGGACTACGCTTCAGTTACGCGTACATTATTTTTTCCGAGATCGGTTTTTACGATAAATTTTCCATACATGTTAAAAAAGCAATTTCGCCTCCAAATCTTTTTTATGCTTTGTTGACTGTTTGCGGTGGAAATCTTAAACAGAGATTTCAATTACTTATTTTAACACTGCATATTTTGAATAAAATAAGTGACTGTTGGATTTGACCAATATTTAAAGTCGAACTAAATTATATATTTTGAAAAAGGATTAAAAGGTGTGTCTATCTGAAGAAGACCATTATTACGAAGCTTAATTTTTCTTTTTAATTTTTTCAAATACCAACAAACTATAGTCTGTTGAGATATTATTTATATTTGTTTTCAATAGTATCTTGAATTTTTGTCATTATTTCTGAGCTATAAAAAGATAATTAAGCATAACAATAATGTCTTATTCTTTTTGATTTAATATTCTTATGATGTCAGCAATCGATATTTTTTTGAATGATTTGATTTTACATCGTTTAAATGAATTTTAAAACCTAAATTGTCTTTAATTTAAAATATTTTTTTTACTTCCTCTGCCTCGAGTTGATTAGTAGCCCCTTTTTTTAATTAGTTTCAAAAAATTATCAAAAGAGTATATTAATTAGTCAACTCACACATTCACATACCAAAAAAAAATCAAAGCTAAGACGCTCAATTTTGTTTGATTTTTTATTTCGTCTTGCAGCCTTAAAAATGCATTGAAAATTTCAATTCACTCGGCAACACACCCTCATCATAATGTAAGAAAGTTTGTGTGGTACATCAGTCCCCATAAGATTAGATGGCAAATGCCTTTATCGAAAAATTAATATTTAAAATTCGTCGTTGAATTTTCAATTTCCACTTGTATTTTCTTGCTCCTTCTGGGAATACTTTGAATGGTAGTTTCAAGCCTCTTTGCTCAGCTTTCTTATACTTTGACGGTTATTATTCTCCGTTTTTTATTGTAAGAGCCTGCTAGCATTGAATGGAAAGATTTGAAAGCCTCGCAAATCGTTACGTTAATAAAAGATTGGATATTTAAAATTTGAAAACGCAGCGATTTTGATTAAAATTATTAATCATGATATTTTAATATTTTGTGCTGATTAATCATCTCAAAAATCTGTTTTTTTTTTGTATTGTTGTTTTTTTTAACTGTTAATGTTTTGATTATCAGTTTTAGACACTTTTTATACGTTATATAAAATTTTATAATTTCGTAGAATTTTTTAATATGCAGTGAAATCGCGCATCAAATGAGCATTTTCAACAAATAAAAAAAAATCTATCAAAGATCACAAATCCATTGGTATTTATCGATTATTTGAAAAAAACTTTCTCGTAAATAAAATCTAGTCCTGACCATTATAACATATGGGTTCATTAGGGGTAGTGAGCAAACTGTTAAAATGGTAAAAACATTTTTTCATTGGTGCTTTGTTGGATTACATATTTTTATTTTACAGAGATAACATTACTTTTGCAATTGTATGAACTGAGGTAACTTCACTTTTATGATATTTTAAGACGTGTAGAATATTATCTAACCTATTTTTTTTTTAAATACCACTTGGCTCACCTCACCTCTTATGGGCCTAGATATAAATTGAAATCTATCACGACCGTCAAAAGACTTGAATTGAACTATCATTCCTAATTTTTATTTATCCAAATGTCATGATACAAATTTGAATCGTTCAAGCTATGTACACTCTCACAGATTTTGTCACTCACGACCCAGGTTTCGCCTTTCGGCATCTTCAGGCGTTCAAGTGCACGGATGAACATGAACTGACGCTTAGTAAATAAATGTTTCGTCTTCCGATTTTAAATGAAATATTAAACCTACCGGGATCTCCACTTCTATACCCTATATAAACAAATCATACAACCTTTGCCAACAAACAAATAAATATAATTCTTGAAACTTCTTACTACTCAAATCTGTGAGCATTCCCATGAGCTTATCCTTTTCGCCAGCAATGGTTTTAAACTCAATGATACATTTATTTCTTATATAAACACGAAACATTCATTTACTAAGCGTCAGTTCAAGTTCATCCGTGCACTTAAACGCCTGAAGATGCCGAAAGGCGAAACCCGGGTTGTTAGTGGAAAAAATCTGTGAGAATGTACATAGTTTGAACGATTTAAATTTAATATTGAAATTCCACCAAGCACATTCAGTCGAAATCTTAAATTAAGTCATGATACAATATAATAGAACATTCTATAGGTCTTTTAACAGCATATATTATTTACATTGTAAAAAAATATGTTTATAATAGCGTTTTAGGATATATCGAAGATTTAGGTAATGGTTTTTGTTTACACATTATCCCTTTGTATCCATTGGACTTAATCAGTATATTTTAAATCGACACTCATACCAAAGTGATTGTAAAAATGGAATTTAAAAAAGGAAAGCGGGCATCAGCCGAAGAAGCAGCCAAATAGGCTCATGAGTGCTTTCAAAGCCCAAGCAACAGATGTGGACGGGATTCACCGAAGGTCCTAATGTTTGGACTCCATTTAACCCTTACGGTAAGGTAACCAGCATTTTTTTTCTATTTTTGTGGTATCGATAGAATTTACATAAGCATATTCATTTCATTGATTTTTACAGATTCAATAGAACAAGTTTGTGCGTATGTGATTAATAATATACTTTTCGTATTGTAATGTCAAGTCTAAGTTTTTATAACTTTGCTAGATTATTGGGACTTCTCAATTAACCCTCCAAGGACTAGCGTCACCATATGGTCACAGTAAACACCCTTGTCTATTGATCCCACAATTCATCCTTTTTCTACCTGAATATCGTTGCCTTCGCTCATATTTGGTTAAGAAGGGTACAGACTACAGTTAGTCATCAGCCGTGGGGACTGAAACGTTCTCCAAAGGAACATGTGATTTTTTGAATTTCCGTTTTTTTTTAATTTACTTTTTGAAACTGTCAGTTATTTTTTTATATAAAAAAAATATTTACAGTTATTTTGCTAATATATTTGTATTTAAATTATGTTGATCTAAAGAGGTCAAATTGTAAATATTTTAAAAAAATCACGTTTAGCTATATTTCAACCCCGAATGTTCGCGAGCCTATACGGTCACTTTTGTCCTTACTACTGTCCGTACTCAATATTACACGGTAATAAAAGGATGAGCATGACCATATAGTCATGCAGGGTTTCTATACAACGATTTTGCGTTTTTTTTAAATTTTGGATAGGAATATAAGTTATCCTTGACTTCAATATGGTTTAGAAAATATTTTTTTTATCGGATAAAAGCTCTCGTCTCTGGAGGGTTAATTCCCGATAGATATGGCCATGTTCAAAGACCCATTTAATGTTTGGTTTTTCCGTCTTAATATCATCATATTATTGAACCATGCTCTTTATTCCATTTTTTCTTTAATCATGAATCCGTTTGGAATGTGAATTATATGGACTCATAATGGAGCTTATCTCAGAATAGAACTGCTTGTTATTCAATTGCTCAACCTGATCTTTTTTTCAAGGAATGTATGGAAAGAAGATCAAAGGATAAGTTGAGAACAGGACAAGTGGTTAGCTAATCGTTCTCGCTATGCCCCGTTTTTAGGATAATATGGGTGGGTGGGACAGTTAAAAACATTACATGCAACTATGCCTTCGAACTTAAATATATAAATTGTATGAAAAATCAAGCTATAAAAACTGTCCGTTCTTGGTATTTGAACCCGTGACCAAAGTATTTAACGCCAACAACGTTGAAAACTTGACTACGTAGCCGGCAGCTTTAATTGTTATCAAATTATTTTTAAGCATTTCATAAAAATGCTTTGGTTTGAATTATACATAATATAATTTAGTATTTTTTTTTTCACTCTAAATTAAGTTGATTAAGTTAATTATTCTATGCTGTTATAGTTAATCTGTAAATAAATGAATTTATTCGGAAATAACTTTAAAATCATGCAAAATTAGGGTTGTATTTTGCGGTTCATTATAACCAGTTCTTATTGCACAATAAGAAAAATAAATGAATTATGAAACCATCAATAAGCATTATATTTTTTTAACATGCAAATGTTTTTTCTATTGTTGATTACAGCATATGAAAAAAGGAACCTGTAACAGTTTTAAGAAAGGTTGATTTATTATTTAATGCAATATGATAAGTGTTCAAATATTCTTTTGTTTTTTTCGTCCTTAAATTACATTTTAAACAATTTCTGCTGTAAGTTTTGTGAATTATGAATAAACTTTTATTTATTATAAATACATAATACGTACTAACTTTAAATCAATCAGATAACAACTTAATTCCAGTTTTTTTCAGATAAAAAAATATGGCATAGTCTTTTACATTTAGGATCTAAAAATTCTATTTTATAAAATCATTGTTTGATTCGGGTAACATTTTATTGAGAAACTAATTTTCAGACAGCTATGACCAATATAATTTTAGTATGTAATATACAATATGCTCTTGATGGGTAGAGTATTTGATAATAAAGAATTATTAAACGTTTTTATTCAAAGTTATTTCTGATTGTGGTCACCTTATCTCACAAAAAGGATCAGTTTATTGAATTTTTGAACGATCAAATTTGTGCCGTTTTGTTTTTGGGTCCATTGCTCTTCGTAAAATACCCTAGAACATCTGCTGTAAAACAACTGGCTGTGGAATTTTTTTGTATAAGGCTAACAGTCGAATTGTTTAGATATTTTTTTTTTCGAATAGAACACGTAGTTTTTTTTAAATGGATGCCATGAAAATTTTACATACTTTTTCTAATTTATAACAGTTATTCACTCGCCATTGATATATTTATGCAGTTGTTTTTTTATATAGGCGAAACCGAGGTCTTAGATATTTGTTTCTTATCAATAAATTACATTTTATAACGTTGCTAATTTTTGGCTTAGAATAAGCAGTTATGGAAGCAAACCATTTTCAATGTTCAGTCATACTTGCATAGATTATAGAACTCACAACATTAGTTGTAAATTCGCTAATTAAATACTTTTTTTATAAATTAAATTTAGTTTGTGACTCGTCTTGTATATCACAATTCTTATATAAAAAACGGGTATCCTTCGGAAAAACATGAAACTCAAAAGGTGCCACGAGCCCAAAAAGGTTGAGAAACTATGGTCTAAAAAGCTATCAACTACATGATAAATTTGAATCGTTCAAACTATGTACATTCTCACAGATTTTATCACTAACGACCCGGGTTTCGCCTTTCGGCATTTTCAGGCGTTCAAGTGCACGGATAAACTTAAACTGTCGCTTATTAAATGAAAGTTTCGTGTTTATATAAGAAATGAATGTATCATTGAGTTAAAAGCCATTGCTGGCGAAAAGGATAAGCTCATGGGAATGAGGAAAGATTTGAGTAGTAAGTACATTTTTATCCCTTGTTCCTGATTGAACACGTGTCCTTCCGAAATTAAGTGATTAGCAAAAGTAGTGTCTTTTTTCAATCTAAAGGCTGCTTTATGCTCTAATACTCTGGTGTTCAGTGTTCTTTCTGTTTTGCCGATATAAAATTTGTTACACCCAAATACGGACAGTCATAAGCTCTTTTTTCAGGAAATTTTGGAAATAAATAGAGCACAATTGCATAGCCTTCCGATTTTAAATGAAATATTAAGCCTACCGAGATCTCCACTTCTATACCCTATATAAATATAATCATAAAACCTTTGCCGACAAACAAACAAATATAATTCTTGAAACTACTTACTACTCAAATCTGTGGGCATTCCCATGAGCTAATCTTTTTCGCCAGCAATGGCTTTAAACTCAATGATACATTTATTTCTTATATAAACACGAATTCAAACATTCATTTACTAAGCGTCAGTTCAAGTTCATCCGTGCACTTGAACGCCTGAAGGTGCCGAAAGGCGAAACCCGGGTCGTTAGTGACAAAATCTGTGAGAATGTACAAAGTTTGAACGATTCAAATTTAATATTGAAATTCCACCAAGCACCTTCATTCGAAATCTTAAACTACATAGTACATGACTATGCATAAATCTTTTTATATACAACCATTGAGTTTATATAGACTGAATAAACTCTAAGTATAAACTCTAAGCTTAAACTCCTGAGCACACTTTCATAGATAATATTTGTTATATGATATATTAACGTCAAACTAACAAACTATCCATTTTTACTGTTTTTGAACTAGTGTCCAAACACAAGAGCGAGAGTCGAGTTTCTGCTCTAGAAAAGTTTGCATCTGAGGTCGATTAAGGGTTGGTACACCTGCATCGTAATGGGTTGTTTACCCTTTTGCAAATTGAACAAACAGTGAGAAAATTGAGGCTAATCACGAATTCACCACCTAATAGCTCTCTATATATAGCCTCTTAGCTGTTACCTGTAAAAAAATATGTATTAAATTCTTACTGCAATTTCAATACATATAAATAAAAAAAAAACAATTAATAAAACACTCTCTTACACTAATTACACATTAAGATGTCTCGGTTTATAACTGGTTTCGCTCATGACGAGCATTTTCAACAGAAGTTTCAACATTAATTGAAATGCTTGCAATGAGCGAAACTGGTCCTTATCTTATTAAATAAATGTGCAAAGGAGTGTTTCATTTTTTTAGTATTATATTTTTTAGTATTGACAGTAAAAACCTTGATAAATAAATAATAATTCAAAAACAATTCGTATGTACTTAATATCAGCTCTTAGTGTTGATTGCAAGGCTTTCTAATGGAGGTATTTCAACGTATGTTTTTCTACGAGAACTGTTTGTTACTTAGTTAATAGAACTTTTTTTTGTTGCTAAAGTGTAGTATGAGAGTAGACTGAAGGCTAGCACAGTTATCGATCTTCTATCACCTTGTATTTTTTTTTTTAAATTAGATTGAAAGTGATGGAGAGAATTTTTAGACAGCACAGACAAACATACCTGCAAACAGAAATTGATAAATCAATTTTTAAAACAACTCTGTTCGTATTGAGACTCGAACCCGTGAGGTCTGTCACGGAAGTCAATTGCGTTGACCACTGCGTCGTGGAGACGACAAAATCTTACAAATACTATAATATATTAACATTACTCGCGATTTATTTTCGGAGCGAGTTTCATTTATTGTTTGAAATTTCTACTATTGTTCACGATGTTAAACCCCAAGAATAAATCCCCACTAATAAAAGTCATTACGACAAATACCGCTGGCCTAAACTTGGAGTCCACATGTAGGTAGTTATTAAATCAAAACATCGCCCTACTATCACGAAAACGTTTATTTAAGAAAATTTGCAATCACGAACTTATTACATAGAATATTTAACAACAAAATTTTGAATTATTACAATACACAATAACTATTACAAACCTAGCTTGCTCACACGATTTTATAAATGTAAAATAAAAAAAATGACGTTAAACTCTGCGCAGAGAACAAAATGGAATTTAATTTTCGTCGAAATGGAAAAATATTATTTCTTTCATCTCGAAAAAAAACACAAAACCACAAAAGAAAAATAACTGCAAGTGAGTTTACAACTAAAGGTCTCTGGAAGTATCCTCCAGAGACTGGGAAGTCTCCCAACACACGTCAGGTGTGGATGGTATCCCAAAGAGCAAGGAAGAAAAAAACAAAAATCACATCGATATCGAAAAACAATGTTGCCATTTAAGACCATTAACAATAAACAATAAACAATTGATATTACGGGTTGCCTGATAACAAAATTCAAACACAATTACTTTAGCTACACATTTTTTTTAAATCCTGCCAGTTTTCCTCACAAAAGTGGTTGTGGAAGCGGGTGCCAATAAAAACCCAACCTTGACAATATCTGTTCAAATATCGAAAGGCATAAAAAAATATTGTGACGAATTTCGATTATTTTCTGTCTGTAAAACAGCCTGTGTAAGAATTGACTTCTGTTTTTATGACGTCATAAGATTATTATGAAAGGAAAAACAGGTATCGATTACAATATTGTTAGCTTTTGATAAACAAGCCTCTAGCCAAGATCTAAATTACATGTAGATAAAACGAAGATCGAAATTGAAAGCCTTTTAATGCTTGCGTCTTGTTTATTATGAAATAAGAAATAACGTAAATATTGACGTCGTAAAATTTAAAAAATCTTAAAGATCTACAATTAATGCTTCAGTTTAAATTTTATAACCATAAAAACCATGAAATAATAAAAAAAATCCCATTGGAAATATGATATATCTTTATGGGCCACAATCTTCAGTGTTTTAGCAGCTAAATGCCGACCAAGTGTACAGCGAAATGCACTCTGGGCCGATTGTGGCTGTGGCGCACGTAAACGATTTATTTTTATCAAGATTTACTCTGCCTTTTGCAACCCTTAGCATTATTTTTTACCACCCCTGCCCCTGTACTCGTAAAAAGTGTGGAATCGGCTAATATCTGGCTAATTATATTTTTGTAGAGAATATATTTTTCTTCTTCTAAAATCGAATATATTCCTATGTATATGACAGCTAAATTAGATTTAGAGATCGCACTAAATGCAGTGTTAGTTATTTGTTAGATTGAAATCAGAATTACATATCGACTGTGGAAAGGAAAAAGGATGTCACACGCTATTTTTTTCAAAACAGCTTTTTTTCGATAATCATAATGTATTAAACTTGATAGACGTTCCATCAAAAGGATGTAAGCTGAAAATGCTGAATTAGTATCTAAATTAGGCTTTTAAGTTTGAAAAAAGATCAACATATAAAAATTGAATTTTCCTCGACAATTTTTTTAATTAATATCAGACTGCGTCAATTAAACACCAGTTCAGAAGTCTTCGTGCACTTTAAGGTTGTGTATGTTTCATAATTTGCATATGGCCCAAATCATCAAAACACGGTTTTTGTGCCTCCTGTAAATTTACTATGTGTGGGTTACTTCCTTTTTCCTTTCCACAGTCGATATTATACTTGAATAATTTATCGAGAAAAATACACCATGGTATCAATTGACAACAAAACCAATTTTTTGTTATCCATGTCCGCTCCCAATGAGGAGCATAAAGCCTCCTAATGGAGGTATCTCAACAGATTTTTTTTCAACAGAAGAACTGTTTTTTAATCAGTCGCTCAATTTCACCTTCTTTTCAAAGTGAGTAGTAAGAAAAGAAGGGTAAGAGGCTAGAACAGGACAAGTGATCAACTAATCGCTATTACTACACCCAGTTATTAAGAATCAGAAGGCTGGGAGGAGAGGAAATAATGTGAATTGACATCACAAACAGGTAGTACTCGATCACAGCTTTGAATTGAATGATTCTCAAATTCACTGTGATCTTACTGGTAGTCAAACCCAGACCTGCGTGATCGGTAGAGCAAGCTCTAACCAACTGGGCCACAGCTGGCCCAGACCCATTTGCCGACAGATAGTTATAGAGTTTTTCTACTAAAAATTGGACACACATATTAAATTACAAATAAGTATTATATATGAAACTTTTTATGTGGAATTAATGTAACCTTGGCTATCACTTAACTTATTGCCTAGATCTACTGCTTTGAGGGGTTGGGCATAATGATGTACACAAAGAAATATTTCTAAAAGTCTTTTAGAGACAAAGCTATTTAAATTTTTATCATTATTTGTCTTGCTATCCGCTTTAATTTTGTATTATGCTAAATATTTCATATTGTTATTATAATGTTAATGTACCCAAAAAGAATCATTGGATAGATTTGATATTCAGTGTGGTGATGAAAAGTCTCTCGATTCAAAACAAAAAATAAATATAAACGAATTTCTATTCAATTGCTTATAGGTAAGTATATTATCATGGAAACTGAAAATAGAGAGAGAGATTATCTAACTACAAAAACTGTTCATCATTTTTTGAAAAGAAAAGTTGGCTTAAACCAACACTGAAAAAACACATCTTAATTAATGATTTACTAATTTACAACACGATTAGTTTCTTCGTATACAGAGGTACGTAAACTTACTTAAGTTTTATAAGTTTTCCTGCTTCAGCCGTATCCCAACTTCTAAATACTATTGCACATACTTCCACATATCATAAGCAGACGTTTATTATAATTCACATGTCTCTTTTGCGAAGATAGAAATTGCATATTCGAGACGTCGAGGAATTTTACGATATTACGGTATCAACATAGAGATTCAAAATCTGTTTTAAAGTTGATAACGTTCAGTTTAAAATAAAAGAATATGCATAATAATGGTGTTTTGATAAATTTATACAATGATTTTATTAATAAATACATTTTGTCTTTAAAACACGATATGTAAGACATATACACTAACTGTAAAAACAACTGGAATTTTCGAGACCTTTGAGAAGAAACTTAAGATGCATAGGCGAACTAGAAAGTGAAAAATGAGATCAACAAAAGCGATGCAATGATTCTCCAAACTTATTCCGTTAATTTATAAGATATTTTCGCGATCACTATTGTTTATTTGTATATAATATAATATACCAACTATTGATCTCGTGACAATATTAAGTTCGGAAATCGTCGACCATTACATATCGGGTACGGTGATACAATTATCTATTTTCGATCGTCGTATGAAAAAATCGAATTTAATCGGCTGCGCAAAGGATTGGATCGTTCTTTCTTAGTGAATTTTTCCTGCCTCGAAAAAGATAAAATCTCTGCGGTTGTCGATTTTCACCAAAAACAAAATACATCGAGTCGAACAGAAGACGGGGCCCTTCAATCAAACATTGTATTTATTTCCTTTGTTCGATGTGTATTTTTTTCATTGCGGTTTTTTTTTCTTTTCCAGTGCTGATATTCTATATGCCAGCAACTAGGAGGTTAAAACAAAATTTAGCCATCGACCTATTAATGTTTTTATTCTTCATTAATCTGTTATGCAATAAATTTATATTTTTAAAGATGTTTTATTACTATTAGATAATTCTTGTGGAACTTTGATTATTTTATTTTTAAATACACGCAGAAAATAATCTCATGAATAGAATTGTAAAAGCAAAACAGTATTTTCTGCATTAAAATTCTTCATTGTAGTGTTTTTACTAATATGTTTTTTATTCATTGATCTGTGCAGTAGTCCAAGCACTGTTACGCTTCTGTCATACGCATCATTCCGTTTTTATCAAAATTGAAGAAATAGTAACTACTAAAACTAAACTTAAACTACTAACCAACTCTTGTTGAAATGCGCCAAGGGAAATCCATATGCTACTCATTAAGAGTGGAGATTTAAAAAATAAATCTATATAAATATGGTACAATAAACATAAGCCTTACTTATTACATAATCAGGAGATGTACAAATTTGAACGGAACATAAACACATACTTTTAAATAAAATTAATTCACTACAATATCATTCAATTCTGATGTAAATGAAGCTTAAGTTATAACAATTTATACACAAACCCACTCACTATTGGGCTGTGTTACCAACCAATTTGTAAAAACAGTAGAAAATTTAAAATTGGCAACAAAGTAAATTGAGTAAGCTCCGAAAAAATCTACTTTAATGTATAAAAATAGCATTCGTCGGAACTCACAAGAGATGATCCATAATGAAAGAAGATAAGGTTGAAATAAAAAAATATATATCGGTTAAAGTGAATCTGTTAAAGATCATTTTATTAAAAATGAAAATAACAAAAAAATGTCTTTTAGTAAAAAAAATCTTACTCTTGTATTCTTCTTGATAACTTTTACTGGCTTGTGTAATTTTCGCCAGTAGTGCGTTGTTCTTTATGTTCATCGATAAAATAGACGAGTTATCGGCGGAACGACTACGAAACACAAAGACAGAAGATTAAACGACCAGAAAAGAAAAAATATCATCTGCCAGTTCGACGAAGAAGCCGATAAATAATTGTGCACCACTGTGAGATGTTCCTTTTTTGAAACGGATATATTAATCAGGCTTACACACTTAACGATAATGCATACCTATCCGCGATTTTTTACATTCTCTTTTTTCCTGTATTTTGGTTTGATTTTAAACAACAATTTTAAGTAATATAAAATAAAATAACTTAGATTATTCCACGTATTGTGTAACAAAATGTGACACGTGTTTCGCCTCTTTTAGAGGCATCCTCAGATTTTTCTTTCGCAAATGCTTGCTTAAGTACGAATGATTTTAATTTTACTATTCTGATATACTATAATAAAAATCAAATAAAAATGGGAGGGGATGATAGAAAAACAAACAAACGATAATAGTAACACAAATGACATTTACATTAAGAAATGATTAACTAATGAGTTGCATCAATTAGGACGAGTTAAACCGTTAGGAAATATATTTTGTTAATCTTTGCCACTGATTAAACCGTTAGAAAATATATTTACTAAAAATATATAACCGTTACAAAATAAATTTAATGTCATTTACAAATCTATGCTTTTTGGGTAAATCAATGTAAATATGGGATTGCATTTCTAATTGCAAAATAATAGGGACAGTTGTTTTGCAATAAATTCACCAAACAGTAGGCAGGCTGTATATATTGCAACCACGTTCCAAAATCAAACTGCTAAAATGTTTGAACATACACGCAGAAACGAATTTGTTTATACAACACTCAAATAAATTAAACTTTAATTAAGTAAAGGATATTGTTTAATATACAGCTCAGTTCAACATTTTTTTTTAACCATGTACGCTCTCAATGAGAACTATATGGACTCTCAATAAAAGCTACATTAACGTGAACTTGTTTTTACGTATTTAATTATCTGTGAAATTATAGTGAAATCAAATACTAATGGTGTCAAAAAAGGACTAGATATATTAAGTGAGCTAAAATTTAGTCTATCCGGTCAGTTTTAAAGACCGGATAGACTAAATTTCGGCTTATTAATAGAAAATAAATATATTAAACTTTCGGGAAAAAATCTGTTGACACTACAAACAAATTAAGAAAACGCCCAAGATTTTAAGCCACTCAGTTACATTACCTTCATTGTTTTGAAATATAATTTGATGAAAGCAATAAAATTAAAAATTGATTAATTAATTGTACAGATACTAAAATGCCGAGAACTGATTTCAACAATATACGATATAGTAGAATGCTTGATATTTAGATAATATAATATTTGACAAGATATTTGGTAATCGCATTAGTTTAATTATTAATAATAATATATGTTTTTTATTCAATGTGATGAAGACTGTAGAGAATATTCGATGAAGTAATAAGTTTTTTTTACTATCACGAACTATTTTTTCTGCAAAGTAAAATGTACATTATTACGTTGAGCTTCTTAAAATATTATCAGAAGCATCAACAAAATATGCTTTATCTACTAAAAGTATTATTGCAGTTTTTGATGCAGTGTTTGTTCTTGCTACAGTTTCCCGAGAATTAGCAACTTACAATTATGTCTGCAGTAAATCAATTTTTCTAAGCAAACACACAGCTTCTACGAGTTGAAATCAAATCGCTCTATTATAATGCTGTCATTTAAATTCATTTACTTTTTAAAATTCAATCTTGTTGTGTATGCTCAGGCGATAGAAGGGTCGTCCATTTATTTGTGCATTGGCTAACACCGAACGCGACACATTGAATTAAACACACCATTACAAAACAATCCATGCATCGCTAATTAAGTTTTGGAAATTCGTGTACAAACATTAACAACAGGTGACATATGACATTAAATTGCAACGTGACTTTGAAGAAAATAAAAAGGTTCTATTGCAGCTGCTCAAACATCAATCATCAGACACACTGCAAGCAATGAACACCAATTTTCTAGAATTAATTGCTGAATTATAGAAAATTTAAAATAACTTTGATTATTCCACGTATTGTGTTACTATCTGTGACACGTGTTTCGCCTCTTTCAGGGGCATCTTCAGACTTTGCAAAGTTTGCTTAAGCAATGAAGCAAGATTGATTCAAACATTTTTAAATTATTAAATTACAAAATGGAGTTTGGGTTTTTTTTCCTTTTAAGGCAAGGCGAGGAGGGCAGCTCATTAGTTTAATAGTTTGTAATGTTTAACGTCATTAGTAGTATGTTTATATTTGTTTTCTTTGTTTCGATTCTATAACCCCCTCCTTGCTTCCCTTAAAAGGGAAAAATCCCAATCTGATTGATTGCAGCTCATTAGTATCATTATTTTTTTGCTTTATTTCGATTATATCACCCCCTTTTTGCTTCCCTTAAAAGGAAAAAAACCCAAACTCCATTTTATAATTTCATAATTTAAAAATGTAAGAATCAATCTTGCTTCATTACTTAAGCAAACTTTGCTATATTAAGTCTGAAGATGTCTCTGAAAAAGGCGAAACACATGTCACAGTTAGCAACACAATACGTGGAATAATCAAAGATATTTTAAATTTAAATGAACTTCAACAAAGTTACCGCTGAAACCATCGAAAGTATTAATTGCCGAATATTCACAAACACTTAAATAAACTATACAATAATACAACTATCGATGATTGTGTAGAGGAGAGTTTTTTTCATAAAAAAACTGTTTGTATGTACTAGTTTCACCGCCGCCCGTGTGTTCGAGTGGCCAACGTCGTTGGCTTCGGTTACGGAGGTCATGGGCTCGAATCCCAGTATGGAGTTATATAAACTGATTTTTCAACCGATTTATATAATTTATGTTCGAAGGCATGGGTGTATGTGATGTCTTCAATTCACCCCTCCCACCCAACCTATGCTTTAAACGAAGGGTATCGAGAGTGATTAGCTTACCACTAATTCTTTCCTAGTCCTATCCTTCTATTCCTCTCTTTGAAAAAAGAGAGATTGAGCAACTGAGCAACTAGCAGTTCTCGTAGTAACACTTATGTTGAAATAAACTCCATTAGGAGCCCATGCGCTCCACATTGGGAGGGGACATAGTAAAAAAATACATTTTCTATCGACTAGTGGTTAAGGCTGTTAATCCTTATTTCACGATAGTCTGAATTCATGTTCGAGAAAGGTTAATATATTTTTTTTTTAATTTTCAATCTTAATTTTAGATCTTTGATGTGGGTGTCTGTGATTTTTTTTTTCTCATCGAGTTATTCTCGAGAGAGTTAACAATAAAAAAATCATTTGAGTTAATCCTTACTTACTATTTAAGAAGACATGCTCGTGATGAGAAAGACCGGTCTTGATTATTATTAAAATTGTCAACAATCCATTTTGAAACATAATGTCATTTCAACATTTTAGAATGATGACAATTTATTATCATTACATCCTTGGTTATCCAACACTCACCTATTACTTATATCGTCAACTAAAGCTGATGATACTAATATTCGTCAACTTTTCAGTCTAGACCAATTCCTAAATTTAAAGTATTATTACAAGACATTTTAGAAAACTTTACTTAGATATATATTAAATAAAATTCTCTTTTAAAAAGATGGTAATAACTAATACAAACTTAAAACCTTAATAATGGTACTCACGATACTTTTAATTTATAATTTCTTAAAAAATTTAGCCAACTGCATTACATTAGCATACCTCTTCGTCTCGGGTTTCCAAGATGAAATTGGCTTCATCGTATTATGATAATATCAAGTAGCAAGGTATTTTTTGTTCTTTTACTTTTTAAAATATTCATATTTTATGGTAAAATATTATTTTTGGAATTCTTTAAAAATAAAACAGGTTGATGGTACAAATGATATAATAATAATAATAATTTATTTTGAATTTTAAAATGCATTAAATTATATTATAAGCTTAGAAGTATAGATTTAATGTATTTCGTAAGGACCATATTTTAAGCCATCAACATATTTGAAAAACGACAATAATTATAAGCATTCATGAATAATAAAAAAAATACTAATTGGTCTATCTACTTATTTGTTTTCGTATAAGTCTAACTATTAAGGCTTATAAAAAACCAACTTTTTGAAGAGCTGGTTTTCGAAATCCAATATTTCTTTAAACCCCGATTAACCCGGTTTTCGAAGTCTCAAAAAAAAATCAATAAAATAGTAAAACTAGCTAAATTTTTATTTATTCTGAATTCGCTCAACTTTTTGAAGATTAATACGCGGCATGTAAAATTTGCTAGGATTCAGGTCTGATTGTATGCACAAAGGATTTCAAATGCTTCGTTAGACTAACAATACGAAAAATTTACATGATATACAATATTAATTAGTTCAACAAATCAATTAGTTTCACTAAATATCTTAATCTCCCACATTATATAATGAAAACTATTATATTTATTATTTTACAATAATTATGAAATAAAAGATATGTCAAGAATTACAGGTGATACTGACGTTGCAAATAACCAACCAACAGTTTAAATTTAAGAAGGTTCTGGTAAACACTTTTGATAATTTCAAAACAACTTTCATTCACCTAACCAAACTTAATATTAAAGACATTTTTGGAGACTACGTTACAAGCTTTAATAAGTGCGATACAACCAGTTCTTGTTTATTCACTACATTAGTTGTTAATAACAAGGCTGGTAAATCGGGTAAAAAAAAAACGACTTCGACTCCGGCGTAAAATTAAAAACCAAATTTTTTCAATCATTTCCGCTTAACTTACATATCTGTATACCATCAGATCATTCTACTAAGTTGCTAAAATAATTTTATTCAATTTCGCCAACCAATATGATGGAAAGGCTTATAATTTTTCAGTATCTTTAAACTAATTCTTGCCCCAGCAAAAACACACTACTCCACGACTCACGACTCCGACTTCAGAGCCCTGGTTTATTTAAGCATTCTGTCACATTAGTTTTTGTCAAGTATTTTTGGCCTTCGTTAAGTGAAAAGAAAGCTCCTGCTTCAATCATCTGGATTTTTAGTATCAAATAGTTTTTGTCTGGTTCAAATTATTATTTTAGGTGTTTAGCATATTATGTTATGTTTCTTTTTTTACACGAGATGATTTGTAGTTTTTTTTTTGCTTAAATAATAATCAGTTGATGACGCTCGTCATGTGCAAAACCGGTCTTGATTTAAGTAAATAAAAGTGGAAGTAAGTACAAAGGAATATTGTGTTTTTCTTAATATAATACTTTTACATCAAATATTAACAGTGAACACCCTAAAAAAATGTCGTTTTTTTCAAAATTATTCAAAGTTATCTATAACGTCTTCAATTGTATACAATATCTTTATAAAAATAATGATTTTATAATATTTAATATACTTTTTACGCCTTTTGCAGTACAAGGTTAAGTCATAAATTATAATGTGTGATTAATAAAAACACAATATTCTTTTGTAATGTATTTAAATATTTATAAATAGCACTGTTAAATTATATTTCGTATCAGTTGAAAATGCTCGCAATGAGTAGAATAAAGTACAAAGGAATATTATGTTTTTATTAATATAATGCTTTTCCACGAAGTATTGACAGTGAACACCCTATTTGTGATATAATGTGTGATATTGAAACTAAGTAGACATTTTTTAAAATATCTGCCAACAGTATCAGACTAAAAGAGTATCGATTAGTTGAATTGAGATGAAGTGAATGTATTCATTAAGCTATAGTACATGTATTAATTTGTACAAAACTTTGACAGAATTTCGTTCAATGCCTTCTGTAAAATTATGCTCATGCTCTTATATGAAAAATATGGTGTGGACAGCAAGAAGTTCCCCAAAATTTCCAAACGCGAGCGAATTTGAGAAATGGATTTTATTTGTAGGCTTAGGATACAGAGATTAATTTATCTGAGTCTGCTATTACATTATTTTATCTGTAATAAACTTTTTTCGGGCCGTTAAACAATTCCAGTCGACTAGATACGAGTATAGTGACCCGATTTTTTCGGTTGTCAACCTTGCTAAATTTATTATGTCTGCCATCTGCAATGATTATTTCATAACACATATAACATTGTGATAAATAAAAAAGGATATTAATTTATTTTACTTAGTAGACATTCTGAAAAAAAATATATTTAGTATTGTACACGGATAACATGTTTTGTTTATGAAGTAATAAAAAGAATTTGTCAAGCTTCTCTCAGATTCTACTAGCACTAAATATTTTACGATTATACTTATAGTATGTCAATAATACAATTTGCAATAAAACTACTAATTTGATGTATTGTTAACAATCAGGAATTAATTGACATATTTATGCGAGCGCATACGTATGCAAACACATAACACGTTATTATTTCCCATTATTTGATGCCATGTGTTACATTTTAAAACCGTTGTCAGATTCAAAAATTAAACAGTTTAAACTTGAATTATTATACATACACAATATATGAGTATTGTATAACGTTAGAATAATTTAAATCATTTTAGAGTGAGCGAAAAGGTCTTCAGTGACACCTATTAATAATAATAATTGTTAAATGACTGGTTCGCAAACATTCCTGTAACTCAGTGGTTTCCAACCTGGTCCGTATCGCCAACCAGTGGACGGTGAAGGCTTTCATAGTGGGCGATGGGTGATTGGTTTTTTCTTTCGTTTTTGTGAATGATGACCAAGCAGAGAAATTCGTATTAAAAATTTATTTTAATTATAGGTGTCGCTGTAGACCGTTTAACTCGCCCTAAGCTCTTAAATTCATGATTTAATATCTCTATTTAAAATATATAAGGTATCTTAATAAAAACACAATATTCCTTTGTACTTTATTCCACTTTATTTGAAAGGTCAGGACCGGTTTCGCTCATTGCAAGCATTGTCAACTGATCAGTTGTCGCAATGAGCAAAACCGGTCCTGACCTTCTAAATAAAGTGGAATAAATTACAAGGGAATATTGTGTTTTTATTAATATAATGCCGGTCTACAAAGTATTGACAGTGAATACCCTAAAAGTGATATAAGTTATCGTTGCAATGAATATTCTAACGATCGAAAAACAAAAAAAAGGCGCACACCATTTTATTATACAGTATGTTTCATATCTGCAACACTACGCATTTAACACTCCCCCTGCGGTGCTGAAAATACTTCCGATATGTTGCTTGTGAAAGGTTAGATGTATACATATTTATTTATATATTTAAAAATGACTACATTATTGGACATTAAGTATAACCATAGCAGTCTTAAGTTCCAAGCAGTGTCGTAGAAAAAACAGCAAAAAAGACCGGGCCGTTAAATCCCAGCCGCTCCTAACAAATTGTATGGCGGTTTTACGTAGATCAACTCTAAATTCCAATTTATGAGCTTATTTTTCGTTGAATATAACATGTATGTTTGAAAGATTTCTTGTATGGATATTCTGTGATTCTTTGGTGTTATTAATTTATAATTTACGATACATCGGGAGGGTCATATATGCAAATTAATTAATGATTGTAAGAAATATAGCGAATGGCAAGAAATGCGATGTGTGGTAAAACAAATAAAATTTAACGTCCCACTATTAAATATCACAGTTATATAAAATATTGATTATAAATAACATAAAACAACAGTAACAAGCGGAATCCATATTATATTATATACGATTTTGACGCCTATTGTGATATTATGAAATAAATGCTGCGTCTTATCATATAATAATGGCAATATACCAAGTAAATGATGATTTAATCAATAATAATATTTAAAAAATAATGAAGTGAAATGTGCTACCTTAGTTTGACTTACTGATTTTTGATTACTGATACGACTTGAGAAATCCTATGGAAAGATTGAGTAACGAACCAGTGTGCACAAATAAATTTTGAGGTTAATTATTAACTGATTAAAATCCCAATAATGACGATGATTTTTTTAATGAACTATCCAACCTCGTATTCTGTATTGAAATATTGTAAAAAAAATATTTTTAATAAAATGATTTGCCTTCTTTGTTTGCTTTTGTTCTCCGAGATTTTTCTTCAAAAACCTTAGAAAATGTGATTTTTTCTTATTTTGAAAAATATGTAATTGAAAAGATATATAATTACAATATAAATATGTATTTCCTACAATATATCAGAAACAAATGCTTCATAATGATGTGATATTACTTTGAAAATTATGACGCCGGCCTGCTAATCTGAAAAAAGTATCTGTTTTCAGCTCCATAGCATGGCTTTCACTATAGGGGGCTTTGGTATAACACAATACTACAAATATTACAATGGCATGAGAGGAAATGGTGTAATTTTTCTTTTAAAACCTCATAAAGGAAACTCAACAACTTTCTCATTAATGATAAAGCAATTACAGAACAGCAATTGGTAAGGGTGAACAAATATGCCTTCAAAGAACAAGTACGTGATACAAGATAGCATTTTATTAACTTATACTTTTATTACTTGTTTTCATAGCTTGTTAGTTAGTAAAGTTGATGTCGTTATGTGCTGTGTAGTTTACTGCAGCAAGCAATAACAGTTAAGATTACATAGATGTAACACTGGTAAGTCGTTTTTCCCTCCTATTACATTCATCAATGTTTCCATTAAAGACCCCCTAGGCACAAGTCTTGCGCGGTATCGAAAAACCCGTCCTCCTTCTTTATTTTCATGTCCCCTTGATTCTATTTCGTCTTAATTCCGTTTATTTCCCCTCTTAACATATTAATAGCACGTACATTCATGGACAAATATTTTATTACGCTCGTTAAAGCAAACATTATCGCAAAAACAAAACATAATGTCCAACAAAAAAATCAATATCTAATATATAAAAATTAATGTTTGTTTGTTCTTTCTTTATGCGCTGCTGATTGCAATAAAACTTTTGTTTGTACTTCCAAAGGGTTATAGGCATATTAAAATTAACTTACAGTAGGTCTTATATATTATAAAAATCAATGTTTGTATGTATGCCATACAGTTCATTTTGACAACTCATGCTTGCACTTGCGCGAAGGATGTATGGGGTATCACATAACCCGTGAGTGCTGGAAGTCAGCGACTAGCGTAGGAGGGAGGAGAATCAAGTGGAGTGAAAGATTTTGATTGAGGCGGCCAAGGTACATTCATTACTGTAGCGCCAAGAAAAGGATCATTACTTTTAAAAGATCAGATTTTAAATTGTTTTATTTCTCTGGAATTTTTTTATGTTTATTTATACCACTTTTAGGGTGATCACTGCCAATACTTGGTTAAAAGGCATAATATTCAAAATTGACATCACAGTCACCTGCTGTAGCCCAGTTGGTTAGAGCTTGCTCTACCGCTCACACAGGTCTGGGTTCGATTCCCGGTCAGATCACAGTGAATTTGAGAATTATTCAATTCAAAGCTGTGGTCGAAGACTGGGTGTCTGTGATGTCAATTCACATAATTTTTCTCTCCTCCCATCCTTCTGATCCTTTACTAATTGGTTATAGTAATAGCGATTAGCCAACCACTAGTCCTGTTCTAGCCTTATCCTTCTTTCCCTACTACCCATTTTGAGAAAAGTGAGGTTGAGCAACTGAGTAACAAACAGTTCTCGTAGAAAAAAAACACTGTTAAGATAATTCCATCAGTAAGCCATATGCTCCATATTAGGAGCGGACATGGATTATATATATATATATATATATACATTTGTACTAATTTTCGCTCAACTCAATTAACTCCTCAATCACATCTCAATCTCACTCAATCTTAACATTCTCAATCAACTTACCTGATCTAAACAAATAAAAGTGGGAATTAGTAAAAATGCATATTATATTTTTTAATTTTATTCAGATCAATGACCTCAAATATACAAATTCAAAAATCATGCCTTAAAACTGATTTCCACACCAATCTTTTTGATTGCTGAGCGAAGCTTTTAACGCTTAGCTTTACATCATCGCAGTATTATATTTTATAAATATACACTTCAAATTCAATTATTCACAGAATAGAAACATTTTTTTAATTATTTTTTAAAAGTGCAATTGTTGATCGTGTAGCCGGAATAACACGTGTTATAAAGATAAGTCGGTAAAAGCGAGTACTCTCCGACTCCTAAACCTGAAACACAATGTAGGTCCCTTTGACTTATTATTCCACACATATATCGCCTACGGACGTATTCCTCAGATATAGCTGGCTAGAATATTAAGGAAATAAAATTTGGTACTATATATCATTAAAGCTCTTGATACTTGCAGATAAACTCTTCAGATTAATAAGTTTATAAATCCTGGAAATATTTAGTATTTAAGCATAAAAATAATACTATGTAGACATTATTTACCGGGTCCGTCGAACAGCGGTCATTGTCGTTTTACCTTCCGTGACAGATCCCGCGAGTTTGAACAGTACTTTTTTGCAATTGATTTTTCGGTTTCTATTCAAATGCATGGGTGTTTATTATATCTAAACAAATTTTCTCCTCCTTGCACTCTTACAAATAACGGAGCGTAGTTAGTAGCATTACTTGAAGAGTGGTCGAGTTACTAAGTAACAAAATTTCCGTTGAGATTCTTTCATTAACCGTTTGAACACCACGCAAATAAATCATTAACACTAGATAACTATATTAATCCCAGAGATACTGCGTGTTTTTGAGAAAAATAATTTTGCCTAATATACACTCGAATTCGATATTTTAAAAACCTATATTGAGCACTACACATATTCATCAAAATATTGCTTATAATATATTAGAATACCAAGTATTTGATTTTTTAAATGTCTTGGACCACCGTGTTTGCTTGCATATGTTCCGGACACCGGTGTCTGTTTGGTATTCAAGTGGTTAAAATGCCATTTGCTCCACATTTGAGAGCGGACATGGATTTTAAAAGGTAATATTTTAGTCTTTTAGTTCTACAGTTTTTAATTATGCTTATGCGTTGATAGCTATTTCGGCTTTCGCCATCGTCAGAACTAGTTTTGTAGCAACATAGCAGAATAGTTCTGACGATGGCGAAAGCCGAAATAGCTATCAACGCATAAAAAATATTAAAAACTGTAGAACTAAAATACTTTGATATATTTAATCTGTTATAATGGAGTTCTACCAAGTAAATACCAAATCAATTAATATTTTAGTCGTTGGAAGATATTGTCGTCAATTTAACAAATTGAAATAATGATAATAAGTAGAAGATTCAAGTATTTAATTAAAAAAAAAAAATAAACATGCATTGGCTTATTGAAAAGCCGCTATTGTGTAATTCAGTGCTTCCCAACCTGGGGTCCGCAGGTTTTTCACGGGGGTCTGCGAAAATTTTCATTATTTCAACATTCTTTGTGATAAAGCATGAAAACAATTTTCGGGGGTCTGCAGATTATTGTTTTCAGATTTAGGGGTCCGTCGCATGAAAAGATTGGGAAGCACTGGTCTAAGTAACCCACGTCTGCAAAATTACCGTGGTACTGAATTGGTTGTAAGTATGACAAAAAAGTTCATTCGGTAATACATATTCTAAATTAAAATAATATGTTGAATATTTGTATCAATCAGACACAATTAAAGGTGATCGAATTCTTCCGCACAGGATTATTCCGAATACAAATTATTCCTACAGAATACTCCGTACAAAATTTTTCAAGAATATTCCGAACATGGATATTACAATTATGTTTGTTTTGTTTCATGTTTAATGTCTGAGATCAAAATAGGTGACAAATAATTTGTCTTAATTAAAGGTGTCTCTGTAGACCGTGACTCTCGCCCTTAAAGTCAGTGTCGAGTTCATTGAAAAAGAATCAGGTTAATTGTCATATATTTTGAGGATATTTATAATACATATTTTGAGGAGGTATTAATAGAGGTATCTCAACAGAAGTTTTTTTTCTACGAGAACTGTTTGTTACTCAGTCGCTCAACCTCATTTTTCTCTAAGTGAGTAGTAGGGAAAGAAGGATAAGGCTAGAACAGGAATAGTGGTTGACTAATCGCTATCGCTACACCCAGTTTTTAAAGGATCAGAAGGATGGGAGAAGAGGAAATAATGTGAATTAACATCGCAAACACCCAGTCTTCGATCACAATTTTGAATTGAATAGTTCTCAAATTCACTGTGACCTTACCGGGAATCGACTTCGGAATGACTATCGGTTCGCTATCGATACACCCAGATGTTTAAGGATCAGAAGGATGGGAGAAGAGGAAATAATGTGAATTAACATCACAAACACCCAGTCTTCTACACAATTTTGAATTAAATAGTTCTCAAATTCACTGTGATCTTACCAGGAATCGAACCCAGACCTACTTGATCGGTAGAGCAAGCTCTAACCAACTGGGCTACGGCAGGTGACTTGTTGAATTGTTATATACTTAAAAATAACAGCAAAAAATGAACTTAAGAATCTACGAAAAAGTCGATTAAAAGAGGCAATTCTTACATGAACGTTTAATGCACCAAAAGAGTAAAGAGTGATCTCCCCCTATAAACTATGTCTTTATTTAATATTCACAACAGAAGCAACAAAAAAAAAACAAGTAAAAATGGGACTACTTTACGGTTACATCGATCGTTATGATGAAGTTATCATGCAAAAAAGATTGAAAAACATCGCCTAAGGCAAACACGTGCTTTACGTATAACGCGTATCTCCCAGGAGAATGAATATTATAAGGGCAAAAAATACACACACGTCACGATAAACATTTTTATGGAACTGTTTTCGATAGACAACAACAATGAAGTATAAGAAGAAGAAAAAACTATACACAAATTGTGACGCATTCGCTAGACCGTGTCTCGGAAAAAGTTTTGTAGACTTTTCATCGAATGTGTTTTCTTTGTCATCGAAAAAGTACACGGCGCACAAAAAAATAGAGCTTTATTTAATACTCTAAGTATGGCAATAAAAGTGGAAATTTTTATTATGTAATATTGGAAAAGTCCTTCATTTTTTTTAAATTCTCACTAGTAGAGATTCCAACTATTCGTCATTTTCAACTATCCGGATATCGAATAGTAAAACTGAAACTATCCGGATATCCGAGTTGGAATCTCTACTCACTAGTAAGGATAGTAGGGATTGCAAAACTCGGTGAATAAATCGATACCAGTAGTTCAGTATTGTCAGGGCCGGCGCCACCATATAGGCGAAATAGGCAATCGTCTAGGGCGCAAACCATTGGGTGGTGCATAAATTGAGTAATCAAATTATTTTTTATAATCTTAAACCATTTCCACTCCCAATGTGGAGCATATGGACTCCTAATGGAGTTTATCTCAACAGAAGTGTTTCTACGAGAACTTTTTGTTACTCAGTTGCTCAACCTCTCTTTTTCCAAAGAGAGTAGGGATAGAAGGATAGGGCTAGGACAGGATTAGTGGTAAGCTAGTCGCTCTCGATACGCCCTGTTCATAGGATAGGATGAGTGAAAGGGGGGAATTCAAGAAATCACATACACACATGCCTTTGAACAGAAATTCATAAATCGATTGAAAAATTAATTAATAAAAACTGTCCGTACTGGGATTTGAACCCGGGCCCTCCGTAGCCGAAGCCAACAACGTTGACCACTCGACCACACAGGCGGCAATTTATAATCTAATAACAAATATTAGTTTTTTTACGCTTGTATCTGTTTTTAATAATTATTTATCGTGTTCTATAAAATTCAAAAAAGAGAGGTTGATTGACTGAGTAACAAAGAGTTCTCGTTAAAAAAACTTCTGTTAAGATACCTCTACTATGAGGCCATATGATCCACATTGAGAGCGGATATGCATATAAAAAAAATATTCTACCTTTTGTTAAAAAGGGGGCGCGCCAATAACCGTTGTCTAGGGCGCCGAATAGCCTCGCGCCGGTACTGTATCTTTTATACTCATATTGCACATATTAAATACTCACAGTTCGGTATTTTTTTTTTGCACAAAGCAACGCCTGACAGAACCCAAGTAATAAAAACATGTGTGATTATGATAAATAGATTATGGTTCAATACATTTATTTTCTTGAACAATATTCAATGATATGAACCTGAGATATCCATTTCTCTTTGGTGGCTCATAAAATTGCATTTTTAATTTAAAAATTTTGGTATTTTTAAGTTTTTTTAAATTTCGGTTCCGGGTATACTGACATTGCCACTAGCTTCTAGCCTTGAGTATTTAAAAAAAAAATCGTAAATAGCCAATGTTATAGCGATGGTCAAAGTTACCCGTACTGACTGTATATAATACACACACAGACAAAACAAAATAGTTTTAGAGTAGCTAAATATTTGAGTCTAAAAATTTAAAATTTTACAATTAAATGAATGCCTTTCCACCAAGTTTTGATTATGAACAACTTAAAAGTGATTTCAATTCGTTGATTTATAAACATTGAAAATTCCGTTTTGGGTCGTTGATTCCGGTATTTTAGCATTTTCAAAATCGGTATTCTGGTACTGAAAAAACATCATGAATTCCGAGATCCCGGTTTCGGTAATACCGGTATGCGATCTCGAGTCCCTATGCAACTACTAAATCACTTTGATTATCCGGCTACCAAAAATCGTAAAGGAAATGTTAAATAATATTAGAAGTGGAGAATATGCCTTAGGGATTTCTTGACACCCACACAACATTCCGAATTATGTTATGTTAGATCATAATCAAAACCATTTGCTTACAATGCGCATGAAGTATTCGAAGATATCACAATCACAAATTTAAGCTCTCTGCTTAATTACATGTCTATATGATTGAATAAATCGTAAGTCATGTAAATTAATGAGTATTTTTTATTAACATCCCTGATTTAAATGAGAAACAATACTTGTCACTAAAAGTATTGTTCATCTGTCTATCACAAAAATAAATCAAAGTAAATTTAACTTCAATGATATGTCCAGGTGTCTGATATTCTACAACTGTATATTAATACTCTTGCCACTTAGGCTTTAACCCCTCTTTCTTCCACAGGCAGCTACATTGTTTTTAAATCATGTATGTTCCCAATATAGTAGACAGTAGACAAAGACTGGACTCTGTCTGTACTAATCATTATCGCTATGGCCCGTTATTTAAGGATTCTAATGAATAAGATTGGAAGAATTATTTGACATCACAAACACCAATGCTTCGGAAAAGAAATCGATTTATAAGTTGAAAAAAAATCTGCACGTACTGGGACTGGAACTAGGGTATCCAATCCCGGGATTTCGGGATTGATTTATTTTGAATCCCGGGATCCCGGGATCCCGGGATTGAGATTTTCTCACCGAGGAATTTGAAATCCTCAATTTGCTATACTTTTTCCCGGAATCTCACGGAAACTCGTTTTTTTTTTAACTCACCGAGGAATTTGAAATCTTCAATTTGCCAATTTCGTGTATATTTCGAGAATTTGCTCAAAATTTCTCAATCCCGAAATCCCGGGATCGCGGCCATCTCAATCCCGGAATTTCGGGATCAGAAAATTGAACGGGATCCCGGGATTGGATGCCCTAACTGGAACCCATAAGATCCGTCAAGGAAGCCAATTAAGTTGACTGTTGACAAACCAGTTTTTAAAAATGATTATTTTCAAAATAAACTTAAATTTATCACGTCAAAACAGACGATAGTATCGATTTTTTTAAATTCATTTCACTTATATTATTATATAATAAACATGACTTTTCTTTCAGTCTTATATAAATAAACAATTTAAGTCGTTTTTTAAAAAATGTTTATTGTTTTGTTCTATTCATTGCAACCCGCTTCACGGTCGTTCATACAGCATTACATCAAACCACTTATATTTAATTTGAACCTCAATGTTTAGCCATCACTGTCCCATCAGTATTTCACCACTGCTATCGTTAATAAACGTTTCTTAAAGTAACTTCATTTTTATTTGATATTTGATTTTTAATAAGCAAAAATATTTTTTTTTAAAATTTGAAGGTTTTATCGTCAATATCATTTTTCTAATTGATGTAAATTCTTTATCGGCTTCGAAACATTCACGTTCATTTGAAATTACTTTACAATTAATTTCAATATGAAAATATCTATCTCCAATATTTGTTTTTGAATATGTAACTACAAATATATTATAATTAATTGTGTTTTGTTTGTTTAGCGAACAACAAATAAATTCTCTCGCTAATGAATACAATAAAGCAAATTGATGTTATTAACGAGACAGAATAATGTTATACTGTTATGTGGCTAAATTGTTAAGAAAATGCCTAATATTCGCATGAGAAAATTAGTCGTCTGTATATTGAAGTAGAGCAGGGTGGGATTAATGTAATAATACACCAGAATATAAAGTACGTAGAAAACAATGACATATGTTTTATTGTACATATTCTACAAAATTTCGACTACAGTGACTAAAATGGTTTCATTAAACCATTGTTTCTTAACCGCATCATAAAATTACACAATTCTCTATGTATGTAATGTTATATCATGCAATGGATTTCCTACGACAAATAATAATAAAAAAACAAATAAAACACATGATATTGTAATAATATAGTCTTGCAATATCTCAGTGCCCCCCTGACTAAATGCATCGCCCACTCGTTTTTAATTCTGAAAAATTAAAAACGCCCCCCTAAACTTCTAAACGCCCACCAGGGGGGCGGTACCGCCCCCGTTATGCACCACTGCATTAAACGAATCATTTTTTTTCAAAGAAACTCGTTCTGATCATATTAAATGAAAATTAAATAAGAACAATGTTTTGAATATAATGACGTCCACCAAGTATTGATAGTGAACACCTAAAAACTTAAGGTTTTTTTAAGCTATGTCCGCTCCTCATGTGGAGAATATCAATTCATTATGGAGGTTATAAATAACTTTACGAGAACTGCTGGAAATTGTGTTTTTATTATTGTATCCAAAATTATACAATTAAGTTATCATCCGGCCCTGAAACCAAAACCGTATATGTATGTTTATATAAAATAATACGAGAATACGTGTATGTTAATATTTATATTATGTTTTTATCAAACGCGAATAATGGCGTTTGTTTTGATGAGAAGCTTGATAAACAACATAGGCGCCCTTTTTATGTTTTTTTTTTTAAATATCTTTGACATATTATTTAGCATCGTTAATTGTTAGATATATTATGTTTTCATTAATTTCCTGTTTCCCAAAAGACGTTATTTTTTAATAATAATTTGAGTTGATATTTACCATTAAAACATTCATAGGTTAAAAAATATCTACCAAAATATTTTATTATCCACGACGAGCTTTTAGTAATTTTCGTCATGAAAAATTGATAGTTTTAGTAATTGATTTTTTTTAAAAATGTCCGTTTCTAATATGGAGCATATGGATTCCTTGTGAAGTTTATCTCAACATAAGTGTTTATCTTCGTTTTTCACGACTCCGACTCCGGGAAAAACACCGTGACTCCACGACTCCAACTCCACATATATGGTTACTAGTTATAAGAATGACGCCATCCATCTGAAGCTACTCACTTTAGTTACACAACAAAAGGCTATCGTAAAAAATAATTCCTATAAAAATTTGATGGTAATTTTTTTTACTGTATTGCTAGAAATATTTCCCTTGCCGTCAGTTGTCTTTTTATTTCCGACAGCACCATAGTCACGATTTCATTATTCGTAATTCTATAGAGAAGATATGACGTCGGATGTGACATTCGCCACCGTAAATGCTACTTCAAACCTGAAACGGACATAGGCCGGACACGTGGCTCGTCAAAATTACGACCGATGGAAGATATTGGGTAACTAAAGACCCAAGGTTCCAAAGAAAACGACAAGGAAACTGCCATAACACCAGATAGGGGCCATCAAACAAACGTCTCGATCGAGATAGCGACCTCGTGTCCGAACTGAAACCCTATTTCAACATTACACATGCTTGTACCCATTAATATGAACATGTTACTATAATAAAAATAATAAAACATTTTTAGTACTTTTTCCACATAAAACTTATTAGATCAGGACCGGTTTCGCTCATCGCGAGCATTATCAACTGATAAGAAAAATACAAAAACAGTGATATTTATACAAATTTAAATTGAAATAAAAAGGTGTAAGCAACTATTAACAATTTAAAGGATTAGCAAATTACATTATAATTACACAAAATTAAAATGCTTAACACCCATAACAATTAAAAACTCATCATCAAAGAATAATAAATCTAAGTGGCAAACGATATCAATTATAAACACAATTAAAATTTGGGAAATTTTTACACAAAGTGAAACACTACATTACTAAAGTAAATATCCTAATGATGATTTGGTGTTTTTCCCGTTTCCAAGCAATGATGTACTTCAACAAAATCGGCAGTAATGAAGATTCTGAAAAAGACATTTTTAAAAACCATATCAATTCTTACAAAAGGAATAAATTTTGAAAAACATATAAATAATATAGAAGAGCAGTTAACATAGGTTAGAATTAGATTAATGAAACGGATATAATAAAGGTGATGATGCAAATATAACCTGTTCGTTTAATAAATTAGAGTTAGGTAAAAATTTTTGTCTATTTATTTCTAAGATCTCTTGTTTATCAAGTTTTAACGATGAGCGAAACCGGTCCTGATCTAATAAGTTTTATGTGGAAAAAGTACTAAAAATGTTTTATTATTTTTATTATAATGCCATTCCACCAAGTATTGACAGTGAACACCTTAAAAGATGTTACTATAATTTAATTTATTTAAAATAATATGTAGTTTTAGCATAACTTATAAGCATTTGTTTATTGGGCTATTTTTTGTCGTAAATAATAAACATGTTAATGACTATTGCAAAAATCATATCGTATATTAATCTTACGATTAAGCTGACTGTTTCCCGTTAAATTTTTCGAATTTTCTTTATCATTAAATTATTATATAAATTATTCCTGGTTTTTTTAGAGTGTTGCCTCTTTATTTCATTTTTAAGCTGGTTGAACTCAGCCATGCTTTCATTTAAAAAGTGTACACGATACAAGTATTATATTTTCATTACAACAACATTATTTCCAGTATATTAGTGCTGATATTGTAAGGATAAACAGTTAAAAGTTTATAATTGAATCGTTGAGGTGCAAAAACCATTCTGAATTATTTTTTATGAACGCTATATTTTTCAATAGCTTAAATCTGATCTAAAAAGGCAGATGAGAGCTTCAAATTCCATCATATCTGTTAAGGAATTTATTTAGAAAATGTGTTCCGAAAAAAATCAAACTTTTTATACACGTTATCTGCATTCAAAATTAATGGTTATATTAAATTTGCACATACATATACAGACAATGCCAAAAAAATACACTTAATGTTAGGTATGTATTCACAGCAGTTTTCCGTCATTTACTTGAAAAAGCTTCCAGAGTGCTTTTTGCAACACAATTATTAAAATAAGAAATATTGTCATGAAATTTGAATTGTTTGAATTTTGTACTTTTCCATGAGTTTCGTCGCTAACAACCCGGGTTTTGCCTTTCGGCATCTTCAGGCATTCCAAGTGCACTTAGTAATTCCAAGTGTACAAGTAACAATTCAAAATTTGATATTGAAATTCCATCAAGCACCCTCAGTCGAAATACTTAATTATTATCGTGAAAGTAATAAAAACGTTTGGTATTTAATGGCCATATATAATTTATACATCAGAAATAAAACCTTTGCTGTTTAAAGTGATGCTTTTAAGAGGCGATTATTTTGTTTAAATAATGTCACGAGTTGCCACTGTGTAAGACTCATATAAAAAGTATTTGAGACATAGAAACTACTGAGTCAACTCTTTGCCAAATACATTTCGCATATAGTTGATAATCTAAAGGAAAGCTAGCAAAAAGTTGAGAGAAACATGAAAACAAGACAATTACCGGAAAATATAGTGTCCTTATTCGAACTCGGAATGGCTATTAGGGAAACAGGGCATGGACAGGAGACGGGGGAGGCCTGATGTGTCGGGAAGGGAGGAAGGAATTTGTCTTTTTTATTGACATTGCTTTCTACAGATTGCGCGACCACACTGCTGTAAGATAAACTTTTTTTCTTATGGACTTTGATCATTAAAAATGGTTTAAAATTCTGGTAGTTTTTTCAAAGGAGCTTTTGTTTAACAATGACATAATTTTAAAGTATATTCAGTTAAAAATAAAAGCTTTCCGCAAACTTATTTTGCTATCCGGAAAGAGGAAATTTTTCGTTTCTGGAGAACTGTATAACCGATCTGAGTGCTAGGCTAGCCAATAAGATGATGTGCTACCATTATTGAGTATTTAAGAATAATTAATTGCGTAGTAAAAACAGTTCTTGTTATTCAAATATATTGAAAACAGAAATGTTTGTGCAAATTGCCATTCAAAACGTTTTCAGTGAATGCATTAAAGTCGGTAATTTAAGAACAAATTCATTCATTACTTTTGTAAATTAATTAAGTAACACTAAATTATAGCATGGCTATTAACCAGGGCTGTGGAGACGTTTTGATAAATAAAACGAATCCGACTCTAACCTTAACTTAAAACACGATGTAATTATTTTTTTCAGCTTAATAGCATGCAGTGTCACTACAAAGGAGTCCTTATTGGCTTTTTTTTGAGTCCGACAACAGTTCGACTCCACAACCCTACTGTTTGCTGATTATTATTAACCGTGACTCTACAATTTTATATTTATTATCCATTTCCGTTCCCAATGTGGAGCATATGGCCTTCTTATGGAGGTTTCTTTAAAAAAATATATTACGAGAACTGTTTGTTACTCAGTCGCTCAACCTATCTGTTTCAAAGAGAGTCTAGTGGTTATTTAATCGGTCTCGCTACGCCCAGCTATTAAAGGATCGGAAAGGGTAGGAGGACATTTTTCGAAATCACAAACACCAATGCCTTGGAACAGAAATCGATCGAAAAAAATCTGTTCGTACTGGATCTTGAACCAGTGAGATCCGTCACGGAAGCCAACAACGCTAACCACTGCGCCATAGGACCCGGCAAATGTAAATGTATAGTTCATATAAGGCTATTATTTGCAAAGCCGGCTTATTCCAAAATTGTTGAATCATGAGCCATGAATGTAATTTAGTAGATAAAAATAAATTTTCAAGTATTTTTAGAAAACAGTGTCAACCATGGCTTGATTATATACCAAATATCATTCCAAAGTAATGTTAAACCAAACATACTTTAAAAATGTACTTTGTTTTTAAAAATGAAATTCAAGTTTCAACTTTTAACCATTTTGGAATGAGTCATGTTTGCTCATATAATAGTGATACTTCTTTGTTTTTTACATCTTTCTAGCAAAAAAACGACTTAATTTTTATAAAATCGCATTAGGTACTTACACTTTTTTAACAACTTTATGTTTATAACAGATTAAAATAACAAAGTATTTTAGCTCTACAGTTCTTAATAATTTTATTCGTTGATAGCTATTTCGGCTTGCGCCATCGTCAGAACTATGACGATGGCGCAAGCCGATATAGCTATCAACGAATAAAATTATTAAAAACTGTAGAGCTAAAATACTTTGTTATTTTAATCTGTTATAAATGGAGTTCTACCAAGTAAATGCCAAATCAATTAATAACTTTATGTTTATTAGGCTATTCTAGTGTTTGGGAAATAAACTATAAAAATTACTGCCGCAAATTATGCATGTTAGTTTATCGCCAATTTGCATTCGTGTTTTTCTGTTTCGCATTTTAATTTCTGTCTAATTCAATTCGATATTCAATATATTATAGTGGCATTACCAGATAACGCTTTAAAACGTTAAAATTTCTCGTTGTGAAATTTAAACAGAATGGAGAACCGAAGAGCTCTATAAAATATCGAAGTCGTTCGAATTAAAAGTTTAAACTTAATATTAAAAATCTGAAATAGTTATCAAAAATGTTTAATATAACGCCGTGAAATATCAAAGAATGACGTTGATGCTGTGAACGCCATCTTCCTGCAGACAGATTCTACGCCATATCTAAAGGGTATCAGGCGCTGAGCTTTTCTTACAGGAAGCGATTACATTTCCGCGTCGTTGCCTTTTTATGCGTTTCCAGTTTGAACTTTTGACTTCAATGATTTATCTGGTAAGTCGTCTAGACGAAGCGCAGCCATGACTAACAACTTTTGTGCATTTGTGTCCAAACTTGATAGGTTTATCTATCGGTGATTTATTTAGCTTTTTTTCTGGCAGTGACGTATCGCGACTTGTAACGCCCCCAGGGGGTAACTACCCCTAATTGAATCGAGGGTTGGTTTATTCAATAAGAGTAGAGTAAATCATTTTTCTACTTCTCATGCAAAGAAATTACTGCAACACAATTTTTTATATTTCCACAGCCAATACTACAATAATTTAATGAATAAAACAATAAATACGATCCGATATGTAAAAATATATCAATTTTCATATCGATAGCTTAGAGCTAAAATATTGCATTTCCGTAAATCATAACCTCCACAATTTTTTCTGGTTATATTTTTATATTTAATACTGTTAAATACTAAAATAAAAATAATAAAACATTTTTAGTACTTTTTCCACATAAAATTTATTAGATCAGGACCGGTTTCGCTCATCGCGAGCATTATCAACTGATAAGAAAAATACATAAACAGTGATATTTATACAAATTTAAATTGAAATAAAAAGGTGTAAGCAACTATTAACAATTTAAAGGATTAACAAATTACATTATAATTACACAAGATTAAAATGCTTAACACCCATAACAATTAAAAAATCATCATCAAAGAATAATAAATCTAAGTGGCAAACGATGTCAATTATGAACACAATTAAAATTTGGGAAATATTTAAGCAAAGTAAATATCCTAATGATGATTTGGTGTTTTTCCCGCTTCCAATCAATGATGTACAAGCAACAAAATCAGCAGTAATGAAGATTCAAAATTGAGTTTGAAAAAACCAGTAGAGCTCAATCCAGCAAAATTGAATCCTGCGAAAAGAATAAAGGCAATATCAATTCTTACAAAATAAAAACAAACTAAGAAAATTAAAATTCTAAAAAAAATAAAACAGTACAAAAATGGAAATATAATAGGCTAGAATTAGGTTAATGAAACGGATATAACAAAGGTGATGATGCAAATACAAGCTGTTCGTTTAATAAATTAGAGTTCGGCAAAAATTTATGTCTATTGATTTCTAAGATCTCTTGTTTATCAAGTTTTAAAGATTTATTGTTAACATGCAGGATTTTAAAGTTTTTAGAGATATCAAATGTATGCTTATTTAGGAACAAATGGTTCCCAAATGAAGATAATTCATTCCCTTTACGTGAGCAGGCTAAATGTTCTTTAAATCTGATATTAAAAGCTCTTCCCGTTTGACCAATATACCTGGCTCCACAAGAATCACAATCAATTAAATATATGCCACTTTGGTTAAGAATGTTGAGTTTATCTTTAGAATTTACTAAAATGCGTTGTAAGTTAAAAGAATTATAAAAAGTGACATTAAAAAGGTTTTTGTTGAATTTCCTTGAAATCTTTTCTGAAACACTACCCAAGTAGCTCAATTTCACCCATTGTTTCTCAACAACTGGTGCATTAATCACCAAACTAGAGCTTACATTTATCAAAGCTAGTTTTTTGTGTTTTTTAAATAAAAGACGATCTATTAAATCCGAATCATAACCATTATTCATTGCAATTTGTTTTATCGTATTTAACTCAAGATCATAACTAGCTTTAGTCATCGGAATCAACAAGAGACGATGAATAAAGCAATGAAAGGTTGCTAATTTATGCGAGATATGATGTCTGGAAGAATTGTTAATGATGTTATCGCTGTATGAATCTTTTCTAAATATACTGAAACAATGCCGATTATTAATAATCTCGATCGTTAAATCCAAAAAGTTTATTTTATTCAACCCCAACTCCATTGTAAATTGAATATGCGGGTTAACGTTATTTATAAGTTTTAAGAATTGGTTAAGTTGTCTCTCTGTACCTCCCCAAAGTACTAAGATGTCATCTACGTATCTATACCAGTAAATGACATTTCTAAAGAGATCAAAATTACTGATTTTAGATTCTAAAAAATCCATGAAAAAATCCGCTAAAATAGGAGACAAAGGGCTACCCATTGCCAACCCATTCAACTGTTGGTAAATTTTATCATTGAATTTAAAGAAGTTTTGGTCAATACAACAATTGACAATAGATTTAATATCATTAACTAACAAGGGATTAAGATTTTTACTATCTATAAAGTCTAAAAAAGCTAACTTTAACTCAGGTATAGGGACACTCGTAAATAAACTTACTACATCAAAAGAAACAAGCTTAGAATTTAAAGGAACTGAGATATCTTTAATTTTATTTACTAACTCAATCGAATTTTTAATACTAAATTTAGGACTGAAATTTAATTTATATTTAAAAAGTAGGTTCGCATTTTTAAACTAGCTAAAACTAGCTAAAAATGCGAACCTACTTTTTAAATATAAATTAAATTTCAGTCCTAAATTTAGTATTAAAAATTCGATTGAGTTAGTAAATAAAATTAAAGATATCTCAGTTCCTTTAAATTCTAAGCTTGTTTCTTTTGATGTAGTAAGTTTATTTACGAGTGTCCCTATACCTGAGTTAAAGTTAGCTTTTTTAGACTTTATAGATAGTAAAAATCTTAATCCCTTGTTAGTTAATGATATTAAATCTATTGTCAATTGTTGTATTGACCAAAACTTCTTTAAATTCAATGATAAAATTTACCAACAGTTGAATGGGTTGGCAATGGGTAGCCCTTTGTCTCCTATTTTAGCGGATTTTTTCATGGATTTTTTAGAATCTAAAATCAGTAATTTTGATCTCTTTAGAAATGTCATTTACTGGTATAGATACGTAGATGACATCTTAGTACTTTGGGGAGGTACAGAGAGACAACTTAACCAATTCTTAAAACTTATAAATAACGTTAACCCGCATATTCAATTTACAATGGAGTTGGGGTTGAATAAAATAAACTTTTTGGATTTAACGATCGAGATTATTAATAATCGGCATTGTTTCAGTATATTTAGAAAAGATTCATACAGCGATAACATCATTAACAATTCTTCCAGACATCATATCTCGCATAAATTAGCAACCTTTCATTGCTTTATTCATCGTCTCTTGTTGATTCCGATGACTAAAGCTAGTTATGATCTTGAGTTAAATACGATAAAACAAATTGCAATGAATAATGGTTATGATTCGGATTTAATAGATCGTCTTTTATTTAAAAAACACAAAAAACTAGCTTTGATAAATGTAAGCTCTAGTTTGGTGATTAATGCACCAGTTGTTGAGAAACAATGGGTGAAATTGAGCTACTTGGGTAGTGTTTCAGAAAAGATTTCAAGGAAATTCAACAAAAACCTTTTTAATGTCACTTTTTATAATTCTTTTAACTTACAACGCATTTTAGTAAATTCTAAAGATAAACTCAACATTCTTAACCAAAGTGGCATATATTTAATTGATTGTGATTCTTGTGGAGCCAGGTATATTGGTCAAACGGGAAGAGCTTTTAATATCAGATTTAAAGAACATTTAGCCTGCTCACGTAAAGGGAATGAATTATCTTCATTTGGGAACCATTTGTTCCTAAATAAGCATACATTTGATATCTCTAAAAACTTTAAAATCCTGCATGTTAACAATAAATCTTTAAAACTTGATAAACAAGAGATCTTAGAAATCAATAGACATAAATTTTTGCCGAACTCTAATTTATTAAACGAACAGCTTGTATTTGCATCATCACCTTTGTTATATCCGTTTCATTAACCTAATTCTAGCCTATTATATTTCCATTTTTGTACTGTTTTATTTTTTTTAGAATTTTAATTTTCTTAGTTTGTTTTTATTTTGTAAGAATTGATATTGCCTTTATTCTTTTCGCAGGATTCAATTTTGCTGGATTGAGCTCTACTGGTTTTTTCAAACTCAATTTTGAATCTTCATTACTGCTGATTTTGTTGCTTGTACATCATTGATTGGAAGCGGGAAAAACACCAAATCATCATTAGGATATTTACTTTGCTTAAATATTTCCCAAATTTTAATTGTGTTCATAATTGACATCGTTTGCCACTTAGATTTATTATTCTTTGATGATGATTTTTTAATTGTTATGGGTGTTAAGCATTTTAATCTTGTGTAATTATAATGTAATTTGTTAATCCTTTAAATTGTTAATAGTTGCTTACACCTTTTTATTTCAATTTAAATTTGTATAAATATCACTGTTTATGTATTTTTCTTATCAGTTGATAATGCTCGCGATGAGCGAAACCGGTCCTGATCTAATAAATTTTATGTGGAAAAAGTACTAAAAATGTTTTATTATTTTTATTATAATGCCATTCCACCAAGTATTGACAGTGAACACCTTAAAAGTGACTGTTAAATACAATTAAACTCTACTCCTGAATTTCATAAAAATAACAATTTCGATTGATTCGGCGGTAACTTTGTGGAAGTTCGTTTTTAATATAAAATTTAATTTGATATTTTTTTAATTCCTAAATGCGTCTCATTTAGGAATACAACATAATAATGTTTTGATAAAAATTAATTTATGTTTCAGAACTGAGTCACGTTTAAAAAATATTGACCCGAGGCAATGCCACCTGCTAATTTCTAGTTCAATTTAACGACCATATGACTGGATTGTTTTATATTGCTGCTAAAATATAAGGTAAGTATAATCATACTGCCATACTCATTAGATCTGAGAATCCTAATTTAAATTAATTTATTTTATGAGTACCCACATAATATAAAACTGATATTTTTCTTAAACGAGTTAAAGCCATTCCCTCGTGCTAACAAAGAATATGATAATTTAATATAATATAAAACACTTTCAAATTAATGCGAATTGATTTGTTGATGCAAATGGGAATTTAGAAACTTAGTAAAAAACCTATTATTTTGATCAATTTGAATTATTTAAAGTAATTACTTACCGCATTGTAATGTTATAATAATCATTTTGTTTTTTTTACCTGGCTAAAAATATAAGTTAGAACATACTTCTCATATTTATTAATAATTCACTATTCAAAATTTATCGGGGTTAGAAACAAGCCCTGCAACACTTTTGAAATGTAACATATGTTAGGGTTTATTTTCATAAAAAATACTCGTGAATTTTTATTTTTCATAATTTTATTTATTTCCTTATAAAATCACTCTGTTTTTTTTCTGCAAATAACATATTTCTAGAGTGGTCTGTCGTATACAAAATAAAAGAATATAAAAATCACATTTCAGCATTCATAACATTGTTTATCAATCAAAAGAACAGTATTTCCGCCCACTTCATAATATATTATATAAAAGAAAAATATTGTCTCCCAAATCAAATTATCCTCGATTTTCCGGAAAGAACAACAGTCTTTCCATCGGCGACCCCACTCTACGAGAAAACTTTCTTCGCTTCAGCGAAGAAAACGAATTTTTTGTAAATATTATAATATTATTTTGCGTTGTTCCGAATTTTAAATTTACAATTAAAAACAAAAAAAAACTTGATCCGAGTTCTTTCATAACTCTAGCGAATTAATTAAGTTACATTAATATTACGATATTACTAGTTTTTCATATGACTTAATGTTTTCATTCAATTTATTTTTCAAAATATTTACCATAGTTTTACCTTAAAAATGAAAATAGCCTTTTACATTTAAAAAAAAAATCCGGTTTGAAGATTTTTTCTATCGTTAAAATTATTTTTCTAATATCCGAAAAACATGTTTTTCACTGACTTTGGACAACTGAATTTTCGTGTGACCCCAACAATGCAATTTATTTTATTGCGGTACGTTCAAGAAGAATATCTCTTGTCTTAATTATGTTATATTAAAAGTGAATTTATTAATATTTTATTTGTTTTTTTTTATCTATCTACCCTGGAAAAACCACTCTCTCATACCAATGCTATGTTGGTTACTCAAATTAAATTGTTTAGATGTTGTAAAGATTAAGCAATCGATTAGTTGCAATGAGACTGGCTGTAAGCTGTTTGTCCTTTTTGGGTATACTTTCAGTGGATCGCGTACACATCCATACCAATATTTTGAACAATCAATCAATGTTTAAATCCAATGATTTGAGCCTTTTATCACATAAAAGAACACAAGAGTGATATTCTTTTAGCAAAACAATTGACAATTATATTCTATCAAATAGAAAATAAACTACCAGCAATGGAATGTTCGTGAAAAAGTGAAAAAAAGCTTCCAGTGTAGAAGTTGTTCAAATTTTATCTTGAAGTCTGTACATAAATAATAACATGTCAAGTTGTTTTTTGTAGAATATTCAATTTATTATAGTTCATAAATCAATGTATAAAACAAATGTACATTGTTTAAAAAATGTCTTCCGTAATATAATGTAAAATATGACATAAAAGCTATGAAAGCTCTCAAGTTAGTATTAAGTTTGCACAGGACTTTCATTTTGGTATTTGACGGATGATTTTGTTTGATGTTGCCCAGCCGCCATATGATTGACAAACGTTTTCTTATATTTCCACTGCACTTGTGTCCTTACAAAAAGCCTATCCCAAGGGACATCTTTATTTACAATCCAGATCTATGAAAGATATCAGCTGCAACATTTTTTATTTCAAATAAATGAAGCATCTTTCAATCACAATACTTTTTGTAACCATGCCCGCTTCCAATATGAATCATATGGATTTCTAAAGAAGCTTATATTAACAGAAAATTTCCTGCGATAAATTCTTATTTATTACTAAGATGCTCAATTACTCTTTTACACTTCCCCTACACTTCCTGGGCTTTTACCGTCCGTCAAAAGGCGGTAAGTGTTTAAACATGTTTTTTACATGGTTCTTAAAGAGCCAGCAACATACGGATGTATTTTTTAGCACTGTATGATAAATATTAAGAGTAAGGTTAGAGTGGTCAGAAAAAGACACGTGACATTCTTATCACTGTCGTTACGTCATGTCTTATTAGCGAACGAGTGAGAGAGAATTAAGACATTAATGTTATGTGGTAAAGATCCGATATCCAGGAACTGAGAGCTCGCTTTGCAGGCTCCATAGTAATAGTAAATTAACATAAACAGATAAAAAAGGATAAAGTAATATTGATATTTAGAGCTGAAAAGCTTTCAAATATTTGCATTAGACTTTTATTTGTATATAGTAATTTAAGATTTCAACTGAAGGTGCTTGGTGAAATTTCATTATAAAATTTGAATCGTTTAAATAATTTACATTCACACAAGTTTTGTCACTAATGATTAGACCCGGGTTTTTCTTTCGGCATCTTTACGCGTTCAGGTGCACGGATGAACTTAAACCGAACTTGAAGTGACAAAACTTGTGTGACTGTACATAATTTAGACGATTCAAATTGAATATAGTAGTTTTGTAAAATAGTTTTTTATCATAATGTGTTTGCCAAGCAAGACTAGATTGAGCATATTAGTTAACTAATATTACATTTCTGATGTATATACAATTTCAGGCTGTTATTTCATATTTCCCATATCTGTATCGGCCGATCGTCTCCAATTTGGCTCACTTCCCGCCGCTTCAAAGAGAACCAGGCTGGCTCACACCAAACCGTTTTCGTTGCTAGATAACGGAGGGCCCGGAGAGTATTTTCTTTCCCGAAAGCCAACTTGTGCATTTCTTGGACTTTGACGAACAAAGGCACCGCGAACAAAGAGAAGATTATTATCAGAGGATTCCCGTCATACTGACAGAACGAGGGGGTCGGGATATAACAGGGGAGACCAATAATTTTATTACATTCTGCCCCTTGCAGTAAATGACTTTCCCGGTATATCCGAGCACTAATTAAAAATATCTTGGGAAATGAAACAGGAGAATCCTTTATACTTAATGCAGTATTATAATGTAAGTAAATGTAATGGCTAATTTCGTTTTACCGACAAACAAACACTGTTTTTACAACTTGTATGACTAAAAGTTATTGTCATATATTCCATCTTATGAATCCAATATCTACTGGCCATTGTTTCCCTTCTGTTAGCCTTATGGTTGCCGTAAAAAAAGTACGTTTGTACCTAGCACGCCGGCTATAATTTTTTATTTTTAATTTAATTAGTTATTGACGAAGTAATTCGTCTCTCGCGTGTTAAGCACGAAAAAAATGACGAGATATCTCGTCTGCGGCAGTCATCCAGTTAAAGAGATATTTATCGAATTAAAAATCTTCAATCATCATATTACAACTACTGTTAGTAAACTTCAATACAAATTCAATATGAACCTCACTCGGATGAGAGTTTTTAATATATTTTTTCTCTATTTTAGTACTATAACAATACTACCTTTATAATTAAAAGTGAGCTCGTAGCAACAATCGGCATTTGTAATCAATTGAATCAGCTTAGGCTTTGGTGACAAGGTGACTAGGGTGGAACTAAAAAATATATTTTTTGGAAAAAACATAGAAACAGGTTTTGTCTTAGTATTTTTTTTTATTTAAGAATACAATTGAGAGATGAAAGGTTCGTTTTTATCATAATTACAGTTTGAAAAAATCTATTTAATGAAAGTAATATATATTTTTTTTATTATTATTTATTTTTTAACCATGTCCGCTCCCAATGTGGAGCATATGGACTCCTGATGGAGTTTATCTCAACAGAAGTTTTTTCTACGAGAACTGCTTGTTACTCAGTTGCTCAACCTCTTCTTTTCCAAAGAGAGTAGGGATAGAAGGATAGGGCTAGGGACAGGATTAGTGGTAAGCTAATCGCTGTCGATACACCCGTCATAGGATAGGAAAGGTGAGAGGGGGGAATTCAAGACATCACATACATCCATGCCTTTGAACAGAAATTCATAAATCGATTGAAAAATCAATTTATAAAACTGTCCGTACCGGGATTTGAACCCGGGCCCTCTGTAGCCGAAACCAACACCGTTGACCACTCGACCACACAGGCGACAATGATTTAATTTAATATAATAATGTATAGCTTCCGATTTTTACTTGATATTATTAATTTATAACAGTATAATGAAACAGAAAAATATATGTATTTAAATGTTTAAAATCTCAGTACATATTTCATAATTTAGAATATGCGATTAATAAGTAGGGAGAATCATAATCATACAGTTTTATTAACGTTTATTTAAGAAATAAGCAAGAATAGTTTCTAATCTGTATGTCTCACTCAATCACACTTGACATTGTATATGTAAGCAAGTGAAAAAGAGAAAGATTCATTGCATGCAAGCTCAAACGCACTAGTAGTGAGCATAGATAAAAAATATATTGAAAAAATTTTGGCCAATGAAAACAGGACATTGCATTCATACTTCATTTAAGTTTATAAGTATACGTTAAAGAAATTTAATAAGAGCATATTTAGTATTTTTTAATCTATGTCCACTCTCAATGTAGAGCCTTATAATGGAAGCATCTCAACAGAAGTTTTTCTGTGAGAACTGAATCTGTCTTTTAGTTGCTTAACCTCTCTTATTTTCGAAAAGAGTAGGCATAGAAAGGACAGTATTACGACAGGGCTACTGGTTAGCTTGTCACTCTTGTTACACTCCGTTATTTAAAGATTGGAATGAAAGGAGGGGGGAATTGTAGCATCACAAAAAATGCTCAATGAAAAAAAAATTGAACCCGTGAGGTTCAGTATGGAAGCTAACGACGTTAACACTGCACTATGGACAAACTTTACTTTTCTATGTGTCTATAAATTTTAAATAAATGATTCAAGTAAATAAGTTGCGTGATTGACATATTATTTCATGGTTTCCATTTAATAAAAAAATATTTAATATGTTTACTTATCCCCTATCATCAATCTTTATCTGGTAAATTTTGTTGACTGTTCTTACTAAGGTCATATTTTATACGCGGAGGTGTTTACATATAATATCTAGCAAGGTAAATCCATCAGAAATAATCACAGCAGTTTTCTGTTTCATCAATCAATCGCCAAGAACATAACATATCTTATTACAGAATAATCATTCATAAAACGAATTTCACCTAAAGTTTTGATGGATTATGCAAAATATTCCGCGAGTCACGTGTGCTCACAGTTTGTGGGTTGATTATCAATTTCACGCATCATAGAATCTCTGAAGCTTCTTTTAGATTACCCAATATATCAAAATCTTTTCGCACGCCTTCAATTTTTTATCTCGTTTTTTATCATTACGTTGAAACTACGTCAACTTTAGTTAAAAAAGTAATGTAACAAACAATATCATGTATTATATTTAAATCGGTTGGGGTATTTTATACTTAAGCTTAAATTATATATCTAGCCGTCACGTTTATTTTTGAAGGTATATTTTTTGGGTGTTTTCATTGATATTTAAATGATGGATCACTTTCCACTCTATTTTGAGTTTTAAGTACACATTATTTTGAAACAAACCTAAACAAACTTTTGTAATTATCCACATTTATTAATTAGTATCAGGTCTGGTTACCGGTTGTCGGGTCCTATGGCGCATCGGTTAGCGCTGTGGACTTCCGTGACGGACTTCACGGGTTCGAGTCCCAGACAGCATTTTTTCGAATTCTGTTCGAAGGCATGGGTGATTGTGATTAGGGTTTCGATTTCGGGATTGATTAATTTTCAATCCTGGAATTGGGATTTGCTCACAGAGGAATTTAAAATCCTCAATTCGCTATACTTTTTCCCAGGATTATCTCCAAACCTCGTTTTTTTTTAGCTCACCGAGGAATCTGAAATTCTCAATTTGCCAATTTCATGTCAATTTTCGGGATTTGCTCAAAATTTCTCAATCCCGGGATTTCGGAATCAGAAAATTGGACGGGATCCCGGGATTGGATGCCCTAATTGTGATGTTTAAAAATTCTCTCTCAACCTTTCCGATCCTTTAATAACTGGTTTTAGCGAAAGCAATTAGTTATAAAAAATGTAGAGTTAGTAGGTACAAGAGTGTTTCATTTGTTTTTCTTGTAATGCCTTTCTACCAAAAAGTTGGAGTGAAAACCTTAAAGGTGAGTAATTATCACTACAAAAACGTTTGCGAAACTAACGGTATTTTATGAGACGTTTACATTATATGTTGATATGCTATGCCAACTCATCATTAGTGGAATCGCTTCTGGAAAATTAACGATGCTTTCACGAAATCATGTCAAAAAACATAATATTCCTATGTACTTTTATTTATCAAGATCAGGCCCGGTTTCGCTAATGAAGATAAAAAATAAAATTTAACAGTATTATTTATACAAAAACAAATTGACATGAAAAGATGTAATACACAATTGGCATTAAAAAGAATTTACAAATTATGATAATTGACTCTTGACTGACGCAAATAAAAAAATTTAACACCTCTCAGATGTAATAAAAAAAATAATCAAAAGAGTAATAAAGTTAAAGTGGTGACTGACTAACATAATTATAACGTCGGAAATTTCAACAAAGTGATCTTAAATGATTCATTACTAAAATAAAAACTTAACTTCTTCTTGCATAGTTTAATTTTGCTGTTTTGATAATCTGTACTAAGTCTATGTATGCATAAACGTAATAAATAATAAGATTTTTTGACGGTAACGAAGGCTTAGAAAAAAATATTTTTATGTATCTGTTATTTAGTTCAAAACTGAAAAAAAATATAATTTCAGTTTTCAGTCAAGTTTTCTAAAAAACAAATTCATAGCATGAGCAAATCACATTGAACCTTTTCTACACATTTTCCAAACTGAACTTTATTTGAAAGCATTAAAATATGTAAAAAAAATCTAGTTAATAATTAATTATACTGTTGACACAATTGCTACGCCACTGTAAAACATGTTTAATAAACTAATATTGATTCAATATAACATTAATCAGGAGATCAGAGGCTCATTTTATGATACAATATCAATACATTTACTGTTTCTTGCTTTATTATCAATTTCATTTTGAGTCTTAATTAAATTAATTTCACATTATATCCATTACATAATTAATAATATAACTTAATATTTTACGGCATTTCGTATCTTCCAAATATCATTGTATAATAAAGTCTTATAGTTTTACTCATAAAACATGATTGCCTATACCCCTCTTGTTACGACGCACAGTAAATATTATAATTAGCTCGAAATTGTTTTCCATTAAATTTATATGAGTCCATACATGCCATCAAACTTACACATTGACAGTGTTTGATAGTCTCGCAGGAGACTGGAAGAATCTTATTGTTTAAGTTTTAAAAAAATGTTAAGATTGCGCAAAATAAAAAAAAATATGACAGTTTACGATTCCATACAAGGATATTACCCATGGCTTTGTCCAACTGACTTTCTCTTAGGCACGCTTAACTTTAATAGTTTGAACGTTCGAATATAAATGTATCTGGCCATATATTTCTTTCGACTTATACGTGGCCAAAATGAGAATTCCACCATTCTTGAGGATGTGAATCTATTTAAATGTTCCTGATTATTTTTTGAGAAAGTGTGGACATAAATTGTTTGTTCTCCCAAGGTGTAGAACTAGCCTGCCAATGGGGATGCCACCGGGGAGAGCTTTAACGGCTTTCAACAATATTATTTCGAATGTTGACATATTCCACGTAAACGTTGGTGAGTTCCGACAAATACTATTTTGTATGTATTAAAGTAGAGTTTGTCGGAGCTTTCTCAGTTGACTTCCTTGCCATTTTTTTCTACTACTTTTAAAATTAAATTGTACTATTTTTTTTTCTTCATTGTAAAAGTTTTAAATTAATAATTAGTCAACCTTGTGCAATATTAATTAAATAAATAAATAAACAAGACCCAACTATATCACTGTATTTTCCATCACTCCAGGGCGGCTGTTCACATATTTAAAATGTTGTTCGGACAACCAAATTGATGAAAGATAGTGTGACGCGTGAAAATATATTTTTATCATACCTAGTAATACAACCAGTAGAATTATGGAGATATTTTTTTTTATTTTCGAATACAGTATGGATATAAAAAAAATAGGGCTGGAACAGGGCTTGTGGTTAGCTAATCGCTATTGCTAAGACTAATTGTTTTAGGATTGGAAAGGTAAAAGGGAACTTTTCGACATCACATTCATTCATACAAACAGAAAGATTGATATACTTATACAGACTATTGATACAAGAAGTATGAGAAGAATTTACGGGTAATCATACAAATTAGAAAAGAATGAAATTAAACTGTCTTCAATCAAAGCAGTAAAGACCTACTACACATTTTTAAGAATTGAATGACACTTTTAATGTTTTAATGTAAGATGTTTACTGTCAATACTTGGTAGATAGGCATTATATTAATAAAAACACAATTTTCATTCGTACTTTATTCCACTTTATTTTAAATTGTCACGACCGTTTTCGCTCATTGCAATCATTGTCAAGTGATAAGAAATATAATTTAACAGTGCTATTTATATAAAAATAAATTGAAATGAAAATGTGTAAACAACAATTGACATTGAAAAGAATTTACAAATAACAGTATAAGTGATTCTATAATTACAGCAAATTAAATGTTTAACACCTTTAACATATAATTTAATAAATATCAAAGATTAATAGATTTAAAGTGGTGACTGATGGTAATTACAAACATAATTACCATCTAAAATTTGAATCGTTCAAACTTTGTACATTCTCACAGATTTTGTCACTAACGACCCGGGTTTCGCCTTTCGGCATCTTCAGGCATTCGAGTGCACGGATGAACTTGAACTGACGTTTAGTAAATGAAAGTTTCGTGTTTATATAAGAAATAAATGCATCACTGAGTCTAAAGCCATTGCTAGCGAAAAGGGTAAGCTCGTGGGAATGCCAACAGATTTGAGTAGTAAGTAGTTTCTAATATAATTCTTGAAACTACTTACTACTTACAGTGATGCATTTATTTATTATATAAACACGAAACTTTCATTTATTAAACGTCAGTTCAAGTTCATCCGTGCACTTGAATGCCTGAAGATGCTGAAAGGCGAAACCCGGGTCGTTAGTGACAAAATCTGTGAGAATGTACATAGTTTGAACGATTCAAATTTAATATTGAAATTCCACCATGCACCTTCGGTCGAAATCTTAAATTAAATAATTACGATTAATTGTGATTATATTGAAATTTCAAACGCCCTAACAGTTTGTGTTCGTAATCTTAATGAATGAATTAAAACTGTAATAACACTTTTAAGGTGTTCACTGTCAATACTTGGTGGAATGGCATTATAATAAAAATAATAAAACATTTTTATTACTTTTTCCACATAAAATTTATTAGATCAGGACCGGTTTCGCTCATGATGAGCATTGTCAACTGATAAGAAAAACAATAAAACATAATAATTTTGTCATAATAGTTGTCATAATAGTTTTTGTCATAATAGTTTCATTGCTAAGTGGTCTTCAACTTTTTATTTATAGTTTATTTTCCTTGTATTTTACTTCAATTCTTTTGCTAGGTTGTAATACCAATTGTTTGTCATACCTTGTTTTTATCACTTAAATTTTGTATAAATATCACTGTTTTATTGTTTTTCTTATCAGTTGACAATGCTCATCATGAGCGAAACCGGTCCTGATCTAATAAATTTTATGTGGAAAAAGTACTAAAAATGTTTTATTATTTTTATTACTGTAATAACAAACAAAAGTGTGAATAAACTCTCAAAAAATGCTATAGGTATAACGTAGTTGTGTTTAAAACTAAAACAATTAATTGATTCTTCATCTTTTTCAATAAACAATGATTATATTATATGTATGTTGTTATTCTTGCAAAAAAAAATCTGAATTGAAAAATGAAGCATTAATTGCATGAAAATTATCACATTTATATCAAAATCTGACCCTAAGCCTATAAAGTCTCACAATTTGAAAATGGCTGCCTTACATCATAAAATCCGACGTCATAAAAGTTTCCTGCAAGAGCTCTCATAATCCCGCCACCCGCCGGTGACTTGGTCCCGTGTTGTTAAAAGCCAAGTTGGGGCAAGGGTAAATCCTTAGATTTGGATCGAGTTTTAGGGTCAGCTGGAGGTAAACAATGATGCTATCGCCACAGATGAATGCATTACGATCGGATGAAGGGTCTCGGATTTTGTCCTCAAGTTTAAGCCGGGTGGGACCAGGGGAGGGATATTTTACAGCATAGATGTTTTCTAAAATCTTTATCAGTTTGTTGAATGAAAGGAGAAAAACATCAAACACATGCTATCATACAAAATTTGTCTTTTATATTTACGTTTGTATGGCGAAACTCTTGTTTTCAATAACGATTTGTATATAATTATTGAAATGCCAATTTTCACTCGCAATAATAACATTTTACAACATCAATCCATTTTAGGTATTTGGTTTCTTTAAAAAATAAAATAATATTAATAGCCACCTAAAACCTCTTCGCGGATTCAATAGTGGATAAAGTAGATATCTTACCAACACAATACATTTAGTAAACATAATAATTTGATTTAAAAGAATGCAAACAAATTATCAAACGACATACATCAATTACATATTTTAATTTAATTTAATAATTTGTTTAACTAAATATTATTAAATAAACTTTCCATGGTGCTTATCAAAAACATTTTCTTGAACTGCAATATTATAAATCCATTGAAACAACCAATAAACTTTCCTAAAAAATCTATTGAAGTCAAAATATTATATTTTGTGTTTCTCCACTAGTTTTACTAATTTAATGTGTTGTCATATCTTGTTTTACATTTCAAAAGAAATACAATTATAATTTTTAATTATTCTGTGTTGTACATGTAAATAACTAAATAATATTAAATTTAATATAATACACACAAATAATCTGCCTTTTGCTGTATATGCATATGACAGCGTGGTTACATTTATAAACGTAATAAATTGTTCATTTTTCAATCAGTATACGAATTTATTATAGTAATAGGTCGTTATGTTCTCATAACAAGAGTAAAGTAAATTCAATTGTATACTGCCAGTAAAAATTTTACGTAAAACGAACAAGTACACATTAATCATTTGTGGGCACAAGAAACCCTTACAGACTGTGAACATTAAATGATAAATATAAAGAAAACTCTACATAAGGTCATTGCCACTTAGTGCAAGAAAACTTGATGAAAAATAATAAAACTCTATCATTCCAGAGCACTTAAACTCATCATAGAACGCAATAGTAAAAGAGCTTAGAGAAAAAAAGCTTGCAGCGTCGTCTCAACGGTTTCAGAAAACGTCTGATACACTGAGAAAATTAATGACCGCTTATTTTTAAATGTTTTTTTTTATTCGGATGACTGCCCTCGGTGAACTTTATTTTATGTTGTAGTCACCACATTTTGACAGATGCGTCATATTATATATTAATAAAGAACTATAATATAAAGATAACATATTAATGTTTTCGGGGTGTTCAAGACAATATAATATGTAATCTATGTATCAATAATAGTAGTTTGTGTTACTTGTGAATTAACAGAAGTAGCTTGTGAGTGTCACTGTTAGATTATATCCGTTTTGGTCGTATTTTAAAACTAAAATCTTATTTAACCCTCCAAAGACGAGAGCTTTTTTTCGATAAAAAAAATATTTTTTAAGCCATATTGAAGTTACGGATAACTTTTATTCCTAACATTTAAAAAAAAAAAAAACCGCAAGGTCGTTGTATAGAAACCCCGCATGACTATATGGTCATGCTAATCATTTTATTACCGTGTAATATTGTCTACGGTCAGTAGTAAGAACAAAAGTGACCGTATGGGCACGGAAACATTCGGGGTTGAAATATAGCTAAATGTGAAATTTTAAAAAATATTTACAATTTGAACTCTTTAGATCAACATAATTTCAATTCAAATATATTAGCAAAAGAAATGTAAATCATTAGATGTTTTGATAAAAAAAAATAACTAACAGTTTCAAAAAGTTCATTGAAAAAACAGAAATTCAAAAAATCGCATGTGCTTTTGTTGGCCGTTTCTGTCCCCGCGGCTGATGACTTACTGAAGTCTGTACCCATCTTAACTAAATATGAGTGAAAGCAACGATATTCTGATAGAAAAAGTATGAATAGTGGGATCAATAGACAACGGTGTTTACTGACCATATGGTCACGCTCGTCCTTGGAGGATTAACATTGCATTTGATTCTTCATTCTAATATTTTGCCCATAAGGACCTTTATAGTTTAAAACATACTTTTTTTGTTTGTCCTAATGTCGTATTCAAGATATATCTCAAGAGAAGTATTTTTACGATAACTGCCTGTTACTTAGTGACCACACGTTGAGTAACTGAGTGTAGGGATAAAAGTACAGTAGTAATTCTAAGATAATCTTTCTCGCTACTTTTTAATTTTGGGCGGAATGAATTTTCAAATGAATTCGGAATAAAATACAAATCCATAAAACGATTGAATTTTGATTGGGATCTGAATATGTCAACATCGCAACTATATATCGTTGTATATTTTGCTGTTGGTATTTCTTTAGATTTATTTATTTAATTAACATTACACAAGTTTGACAAATTATAAATTTAAAACTTTTACAATGGAGAAAAAAGAAAGTATAATTTAATATTAAAAGCAGTAAAAAAACGTGGCAAGGAAGTCAACTGAGTAAGCTCCGACAAACTCTGCTTTAATACATAAAGAATAGTATTCGTCGGAACTCACCCACGTCTACGTGGAATATGTCGACATCCGAAGCAATATTGTTGAACACCGTTAAAGCTCTCCCCAGTGGCATCCCCATTGGCAGGCTGGTTCTACACCTTGGGAGAACAAACAATTCATGTCCACGATTTCTCAAAAAATAATCAGGAACATTTAGATTCACATTCTCAAGAATGGTGAAATTCTCATTTTGGCCTCGTATAAGTCGAGAGAAATATATGGCCAGATACATTTCTCTTCGAACGTTCAAGCTTTTGAAGTTAAGCATACCTAAGAGAAAGTCAGTTGGATAAAGCCATGGGTAATATCCATACACCCTCATATAGAGAAGTCTCAAAAAAAATTCTGAATCTTCTCCACCATAAGGGTATATTTCGAGCATCTTGGGGCCCAAACAATTGACCCACTCTCAAGTCTGCTTCAAACCAAAGCGTTGTACATTAATATTAGAATTTTAACTCCCGAAAAGGCTCCGGTGGTACGGATGATAAAGCCCAACATTTCTAATGCTTTTTTGCAAGTAATCTTAATGTGATTATTGAATGTTAGTTTGCTCTCAAATTGTACGCCAAGATGGTGGTGTAACTGACATAGATACCGAACGATATCAAAATGTAAGTAACTCTGAAAAAAATATTTCATTAACTGTTTTGATATTTTTTTTAGTCTAAAAAATAAATATGAACGCTGAATAAATTTATTTGAATGTTGTTAAAGAAATGAGAAAAGCTATTTTTTACGGTGACTAAATTCATGTCTGAGAATATTTAAATACATACAAGATTTTTTGGTTGCCCTATTTTAATGATCATAAACAGAATAAAAAAGCTCGTTAAATTGTAAACGGACTGTTTTAAAATAATAAACTTGAATATAAATTCATGTCAAAGAAGAGCGACCGCTGGTAGTTTTTATTTAAATATTGTTTTTAATTATACCCTCTCGGTATTTTTTGTAAAACTTACAAAACGAGACGAAAGTTACTCATAAAAAAAATATAGGGAAAAGCTATAGTAAGTTTTAATACTTCATTAACCGTCTATTTATTACAACTTTTTTAGACTTTTTTAAAATTTAATTTGGCATGATTTAAAAAAAGGTTCCAGTAATGGGCAGTGCGTCGATCGCAAATATATGTATTTTTTCTCGATCTCGGACATATAAAATGGCTTTTTATTGTTCTTTCATGATATAATAAATATTACATGCGATATCAATAATTCTATCAATATATTTTATATCGGGTGAACACTTAACACTATTGTAATTCAATGATAATTTACTATTCAGATTTATGATAATCGGCTTGGAATAATAATTTTTAAAAAAAGAAACTTTATTTTATTTGTTTAAAAGTTTTAGATAATATTTTTATTCGAAAATCGGTTTTCCCTTACTCTCGAAATAAAGTGACCACTAAAACTCTAATATTTATTATATTCAATAATTAATGATAAGAATAGATGCGTATTAGTTTTACAAGCTTTATTTTACTTCATAAATAAGAAAAACTTATAAAACATATATAGAAAAGAGTTATATTAAATCGATTTTTACATTCACCGCAAATACACTGTAAAAAGTTTTTTTTGTAATAGTAGTTTTTTATATCTTATAACGGGCAATATTAGACCATTGAATTAACATTTTTATGGTGTTCACTGTCAATACTTGGTGGTAAAAGTATCATATTAAGAAAAAAAAATATTCGTTTGTACTTTATTTATAAAGGTCAGTACCGGTTCCGCTCATGGCAAGCATTGTCAACTGAACTCAGTTGCTGGCAAAAAGTACAAAAAAATATTGTATTTTATTAACTGAATTAACAGTTTTCTGTCATTACATCTTGTAATAACGGATGATTTTACTTCTGTCTATTCACCTCACAATAAGGCTTCTTACGTTTCAAGTAGAAGTGTCACTACTTGAAGTAAAAAGAAAGTTCCCGTTTATTTTAAACTTACCTTTATCCAACCTTTTTATACTTACTCACCATTTTTGCATATTTTTTTGGTAATTTTGTTTGAATCAACATCGTAGTTATTCAATACAGAGTGGCGTAATTTTTAACAGTGAACTTTATATTATAATATATACGAAAAAAAAACTATAGGAAAAATCTAGATCTTATGTCGTCTGAAATTGGCACTTTTAGAACGAAATTAGCATCACGAAAATGACTCTCTTTGTTTGACTTTCTTTGCGTACTGTATGTGTGTGTGTATGTATGCGTATGTGTGTGTACATGTACGGATGCAGTATGGGGAAGCATATAGAATGTGATTTGCAAAATAATGCATATGGAGTTCCCGTGAACTTCTTATCTCTGTAGCGATCACGCCCTTCTGTCTGCAAACGATGGTAAGGGGATACAATTTACAATTCTTCAAAAACTTTATCGATGAAGGATATTAGAAGAACTTTGACGCTAGCGTCCTGGTACTTAAAGCTCCATAAATTTGATATCCAAAAAAAAGTCCGTTGGTATCAAACAAATGTCTTCTTTTCGGGTGAGTTTTAAATTATTTCACCGCTTGGCAGTAGTACTATATATAAACATCAATTGCATTTTTCCACAAATCTAGTAGTAATGATGTAAAGTATATCTAACTTCGTTGACTACTGAGTACTTCCTCTCCGGAATCGCCAAAAAGCTGCTGTCAAATCTAGATTATTATATCTCAAGATACCGTTTTTTCATCTCCTTTCCGTAAATAATAGCCAGCTGTGTGGCCACTGTACGTGCGGATATACCACGTCACATTTTATGAGCGTAAGATCGAAAAACGAAAGTAAAGTAAAGCGCATAAAACACACGTGGCATCACGGCGCCAAACGGGCCAATTCTATGTAATAAAAAAACAGGGTGGACCTCACAAAAAAACTTTATTCTAATTACGATTCATAAAATGAAGCGTCTAGTTACAAAAAGTGATACGTAGCAGATCAATATTTGCGGCATTTTTTTTTATATTTCAAGTAAAAAAATAAAATAAAAGCATTTATGAGCTGATAAGATAAACCATACAGTTAAATAAATAAAAGCTAAATAAAAATTTACATATCAGAAACAACCAGATTTGAAATATTTCGATCCATGAAAGTATCGCTAATCGAGTTATGATTTTTTTCGTATGTTTATATTGAGGCTTGAAATATATATAGAGTGTAAAATTTTGCGTAGTAGATACGCGCACATATTGTTTTCTTGATTTTGACAAAATTTGGTAATATCGATTTTTGTAACTAGATGCTTCAAATCTACTAAAGTCTTTCATTGAGTTTGTAACAAAATAATTAAGAAAAAGCACAATATTCCTTTGTAAATTATTTCCACTTTATTTATAAAGGTAAGTAACGGTTTCGCTCATGGCAATCATTGTAAACTGATAACCTTTATAAATAAAGTGCAAATAAAGTACAAACGAATATTTTGTTTTTTTCTTGATGTGATGCCTATCCACCAACTGATAGACAGTGATTGACAGTGAACATCCTAAAAAGGATAATTAGAATGTCACGGTAAGAATTAATAATTTTTGAGATTCATTGCAAGTAGAGACTCCAATTACTCGACATCTTAAGATTCTCAAATACTCGTGTATCGAGTAGTAAAATTTCAAAATATGTACTCGAGTTGATATTGTCGTAAGATATAAACAGGGAATTATTTTAAAAGAAAATATATTAAAAAATTCTCATACTTATATCAACCTCTTTATAAAGTATTCTATTTAACAGGGTTTTTGTGAGTTTCCCGACCTCACTGTATAAAAAAGCATCGTATTCTGTCAGCTTACGAAAAATATTCTCTTGTTTTTTTATATATATCTTATAAATGAGTTAGAAAGAGACAACTTCATTGATTTTTGTCGAAATATCGGAATTTTAGGGTCATATTTTGGTGATATAAAGAGAAAGGAATACGGTTTTTTGCAAAGCAGTTTTTTCATATAAGTTATGCACTTACAAATATATCTGAATGAATCCCTCTGAGAAAATTAATAATATTTTACAGTATAGAGTTGGACTCCATTGCCTGTCTACAATACATATTTAACTAAACCATTTAACATATTCATACGGTAAAACACATTTTTCATTATGATAACTAATTAAATAATTTATAATGTCTCTTGCTAAAAAGTGAGGAAAGGGTCAAAGAAACTAGGATTATTTGCACTAATTATAATTTATAATAAATTGTAGCATTGATTCTAACAACTTTGCGAACTTGCAAGTGAACGAACACCTAAAAAAACGCTTAACATACGGAAATTAATTTCATAAATCATATTCGTCACTTATTGTTGTTTATCTAGCTTTATATAAATTTGATGTTGTTTTGTCAATATGAAATATTTCTTTTTATTTTAATAAGTGTCATATAATTATATATAAAGAGCATATTCTCTTGGATTTTCCGATTATATCCATTGAAAGAGATATTTTGTTTTCATCGTGTAGAATCAACGAACTGTGGTGGTCCTGTTGGTCATTCAGATCTAGTTTCATCTCTAAAAAAATTCTATCATTATTTGCAAAATTTGTTATTTTTTTCGAGAAAAAGTTATTCTTCCCTGCCTCTCACTATTTAATCTCTAATCAAATCTGTTATCAAAAGTTGTTTTATTACTGACATTATTCAATTGTTAATTATTACTCAATTGCATTGTTAATAATTATTAAAGTACCTCTGTTAATCAAAATTAGCCGGTTGTGGGAAGAGTGTCAACGTTGTTGACTTAGAACACGCAAGTCACGGGTTCGAATCCTCTTACGACAGTTTTTATAGATTGAATTTTCAATCGATTTATGGATTTCTGTCCAAAGATATGGATGTATGTGATGTCTTGGATTCCCTTCCATTCATCCAATTCTAAAAACGGGTGTAGTGAGAGCGAATAGCCAACTAATAGTCCTGTTCTAGCCTTATTCTTCTATCACTGCTCTCTTTAAAAAGATAGGTTGAACAACTGAGTAACAAACAGTTCTCGTAGAAAACTACTGAGATACCTCCATTAGGAGAGTTATTACATTTAAGTTAGTACAATCGTTTTCTTACTCATACCTATCAATCGAATTATATGTACATCATTTTTTCGGCATTCTCATGCTTCAAAGGAAATAAAGCTAAAAATAATTACTTAACAATGCGTTTTAAATTATTGGTCAAAGCTTTTTCGGAATCAATAAAATGACCAGATAAATAACACCAAAAGCCCATTAAACTGTCGTAAGATATTTTCAAAGTCATTGGAAAAAAATACAGTGACCGCACAAGAAATGGGTGATTTCTCTTTCGAATGTTACAGGTCGGCGTCCCACACCGCATTCGAATTGCGTCGATTGCCGCCCATAAATAAACGCCTAGGTGACTATTTCTCGACATCTTCCTACTCCGGCCCCCCATTAAAGAGACAATTCCTTCTGCAAGTATTTTCGCAAATCTTTTTTGCAACAAATGGTGGAAATAAACGTCTAATATGGCTAACGAAAGCTGGATAAAATCCAAGTGAAGAATTAACTTTTAATATACCTACCCAAATGTTATTACTTATAATATTTGGTTTAAATATTAATAATATATTTTTGTATACATGTTCGCTATTAGTGTGGAGCATATGATAGTGTAAAAAAAGCAACGTATTTAGTTCTACTGTTATTTTGGCTTTGTCGCCTGCTGTGGCCCAGTTGGTTAAAGCTTGCTTTTTTTATGTTTATTTAGACCACTTTTAGGGTGATCACTAACAATACTTGGCTTAAAGGCATTATATTCAAAATTGTCATCACAGTCGCCTGCTGTAGCCCAGTTGGTTAGAGCTTGCTCTACCGCTCACGCACGTCTGGGTTTGATTCCCGGTCAGATCACAGTAAATTTGAGAAGTATTCAATTCAAAGTTGTGATCGAAGACTGGGTGTTTGCGATGTCAATCCACATAATTTTCCTCTCCTCCCATATTTCTGATCTTTTAATAACTGGGTGTAGCAATAGCGACTAGCCAACCACTAGTCCTGTTTTAGCCTTATTCTTCTTTCCCTACTACTCACTTTGAAAAAATTGAGGTTGAGCGACTGAGTAACAAACTCGTAGAAAAAACTTCTGCTGAGATACCTCCATTAGGAGACCATATGCTCCACATTGGGAGCGGACATGGATTTAAAAAAAAAAAATTGGCTTTCGCCACCGTCAGAACTATGATTAAAGTTACATTTTTCTCAGTTATATATACAGGCTCCGAAGAGATACACAATGCATCATGTTATTCACTCTGATGATTTCCTTACGGAGACGTCTCAAGCTTTTTTTACAAGAACCGTGTGCTTTTTTTTCGACAAGAGAAGTAGAGGGATAGGACAGGACAATACTAGCAGTTAACTTATCGCTTTTGCTTCACCCAACTATTAAAATATTGGAAAGGTAAGAAGAAATTTCAAATCCTAGCCCCTATCCTTCTGCCACCTGTGTGGTCGAGTGGCCAACGTTGTTGGCTTCGGCTACGGAGGACCCGGGTTCAAACCCCGGTACGGACAGTTTTTATAAATTGATTTTTCAATCGATTTATGAATTTCTGTTCAAAGGCATGGGTGAATTTGATGTCTTGAATTCCCCCCTCTCACCCATCCTATCCTACGAACGGGGCGTATCGAGAGCGATTAGCTTACCACTAATCCTGTCCTAGCCCCTGTCCTTCTATCCCTACTCTCTTTGGAAAAAGAGAGGTTGAGCAACTGAGTAACAAGCAGTTCTCGTAGAAACACTTCTGTTGAGATAAGCTCCATTAGGAGTCCATATGCTCCACATTGGGAGCGGACATGGTTTTAAAAAAAAAAAAAAAAAGATGAAATTTTAGGACACAAACACCCATCGGAAAATTGCTGGTAGTACTGGGACCCGAACCCGTGAGATCTGTCACGGAAGCCAGCGACGATTAAATAATATAACAGTAAAAGGAATATGGTCATATGTGGCAGTACTGTAGATTTATTTGTTTTATAGAACTGGGTGAATGTCAAACGCTGTTTAAAATCTCAGGTTAGATTGATTCACAGATTGCTTCTAGGGCGAGATATTTTCCCTCAAAAATCTACACAGGTAGAAAGAACAGATAATAATCAATCACTGCGAACAAGGTCTGACAAATATTTAAAATGATCTTTGGAGAAGGAAATTGAGGGTTAATTCTGTTGTAATGAGAAAAGTTTAAAATTATCACAGTCGGTCGGTCGATGTTTATCCAAAACTGTATAAAGACTTTCCCAGTACTTCCCACTTTACAGAAGTTGTGTGGGACCTTTTTAAATATTCCTACTGTGCCAAAATATCATATGGTAGAGAAAATATATTTACATCCGTGCTTTAATTAAATATTTAAATATTACACATAAACTTTAATTTGAATCGTTCAAATTATGTACATTCACACTAATTTTGTCACTAACGACCCGAGTTTTGCCTTTCGGCACGGGTGAACTTGAACACCAAGCACCTTCGGTCGAAATCTTAAATTATAAATAAACATAAATCTCTTTTTGCACGGAGGATTCATTCCACGAGAAAAAGTCTTGTAAAAAAGATTAACTGTACATAGAGGATTAAAGATACGTGCCATCACATATGACCGTGCAATTAAATACTTATATAAAAAATTACCGTGTAAAAAGATGTTTAGTTGTATTTACAACCAAAAAAATCTATAAGTTCTAACTTAAATAAATAAGACTAATGTTGTAAATTTGTACTTTTCCATGAGTTTTGTCGCTAACGACCCGGGTTTCGCCTTTCGGCATCTTCAGGCATTCCAAGTGCACGGATGTACTTGAACTGACGCGTAGTAAACAGTTTGTATCGTTTATAAACAAAAATATAAGTAGATCACTAAGTTATAAGGCACTTGGAATGCCTGAAGATGCCGAAAGGCGAAACCCGGGTCGTTAGCGACAAAACTCATGGAAAAGTACAAAATTCAAACAATTCAAATTTGATATTGAAATTCCATCAAGCACCCTCAGTCGAAATACTTAACTAATGTTGTAAATAAATATTTTACCGTGTTGAATTTGTAAATTATTAATATCTCACGCGTTTGACAAAAATGATTTGAAAATATATGTTTAAAATTTCTTTGAACAAATGACACACTAAAAAAAATAACGTACATACTATAAAATATTCGTTTTAAGCCTATGTTTTTATATTTTTAGTAGTAAAGTATCTGGCAAAAATAACTTTCATTTCACTTTTCTATTGCGAGTTACTAAAGTTTTTTCTTTCACTTACACACTTATGACATGTCTATCTTTCAGCATAATTTCCCAATAGGATATGAAGTGGACCCATTAGAAGTGAAATGAGTTAAGTGGTTTTTAAGAAAAATAAAGTTGGGTGCATTTTAATATTCTATTGTAAAAGTGAAGTAATTTCAGTTAATACATATTACAATAGTGTTATCCCAAAACACCAAATAAAAACGTGATTGCTTAAAAATCCAAGAAAAAGTTTTACCACTTTACTTCTAGAAGACCCATATTATATAGTGACTTAAATAAAATGATTTTTTTTGAGAATCTTCACTATGTAAAGAAAAATAATAAGGTCAAATGTTTTTTTTTTAAATCCAATTACCTGGGGATCTTATCAGTGTCTTTTAAGAGCCGCTGGTGTTATAGGCATAGCCATCTTTTTTCATGACTGCCGAGACCATTAGTGGAACGGTATCTTCTGTACGCGCCACCTTACGTGAGTGTTTCTCTTAAGAAAAGTGCCAGTCGAACGGGCCTGGATTACAGTGGCGTATCATGAACAAAATATACGATATTTAACTAAATAAGATGATATATTGTAATTTAAGTAAATTCAACTTTAAAATGACTCATTTCACTCAGTATTCTAGCTTTTTTTTAAATTAGCGTATAAAAGATAAAATAACCCAGTAGCAAAGACCACTTCTTCAATCACGTAGAATGTAAAAAAGTTGTTGTGATTTAGCTGCTCTGCCTTTTCTTTCAGTCAACGATAGAATTTCAGGACGTAGTTTGGAATAGAATAGTAGTTTTAATAGTAACCTCAGTTAACACACATTGCAATAATGTTATATCCGTAAAATAAAAATATGCAACTCACCAAAAGTAAATGTGATTGTACAAGAAAAAGTTTTATCATTTTACTAGTTGGCTCACTTTACCCTTAGAGGGCTAATTTCTCATATATAAAAATGAATTTTTATTCTTACTTTATGCGTTGCTCCACCGCTCAGCCGATTGCAATAAAACTTTGACAAACTTTTTGCTTACACTTCCGGGAAGGTTATAGACATAGTAAAATTAGCTGACAGTAGGCTTTATATATAAAAATCAATATTTGAATGTCTGCCATACAGCTCTTTCATAATTGCACTTGCACGAAGGTTATAGTACAATTAGCTTACAGTAGGTGGAGCGTGTGACGTACCATAGACAATTAGCAAAAAACATCAAACGTACAGACATAAAAAGAAAACATGCACTTCAATAAACACTCTCTTTGAGTGGCATTGCAACTAGGGTATCCAATCCCGGAGCCTTTTTGTGATCCCGGGATTTCAGGATTGATTAATTTTCAATCCCAATCTCAAATCCCTATACTTTTTACCCAAAATATCAACGTGACTCGTTTGTTTTTTTTAAGCTCTTCCGAATCCAAAATCCTATAAATTTTCGGGATTCGCCACAAAATTTCTCAATCCCGAAATCCCGGAATCGCGACCATACCAATCCCGGGATTTCGGGATCGTAAAATTGGACAGGATCCCGGGATTAGAGACCCTAATTGTGACACTTGCCGGGAACCGGTTAGTAAAAAATAAATAGACGGCTCACATACGTGAATAATTGCAAGACTGCGTGACACTGATTATTCAAAGAACAAATTGTTACTTAAAAAAACGGAAGTAAATATTATTAATTTTTGTCGATATATTATATTTCAGTCCGCCGTTGTCCTTAGTAAGGCATCTCAGGGAAGGAAAATCTTATATAGCTAACGATGGCCAGGCGAAATTGAACGGCTCGGTCAAACTGCTTCTCTCCTGCAAACGCCTTGCACTTCACAACAATTTCATACTCAGGTGACTCGCTTCCCATCTAGATAGATACCTACCGTCTACGTAGACAGTTTCAAAGGAAACTACTCGTTCAGTATACAGAAACAACGACACCACATAATACAACAAAGTTATACGAACAAGTAGTTGAATACTTTCCATAATTCTAATAGTAGACACTTATTTTTCATATATCTAATTTCAATACCTATTAGGGCTTGGCTAAATTTGTGACATTCGAAAACCGGTTTTTCAACTTCTTAACCGGTTGTGCCGAATTTTCCATAAACGAGTCTATACACAAAAAAACAGAAATTTTGGATCTTTTATTTGATGGCTTAAAGACCACATGCCCCACATCATTACCCATCGAAAGGGTATTTTCGATATCAGGATTATTTATCTTAACATTAATAGCCGATAAGGTCCGTCTGTAAAACTTCCGCAGTAAGGTACAGACCAATGATTTCGATTTATTCTGAACAGCACATTTTTGAAATGTTGTTCTATCCAATGGAAGCGGCTTATTTTAAACAGGGCGTGAATGTTCTGATATCGCCACGTTTGAAAATTCGATATTTCTTGGTGTAGAGCTAAAGTATAGTATCACCATACATCATAATATTCGAATAATCAAAGACTTTAATTCGACTATTGCAAACTATGATTATAGGGCTATCGAAAGAATCGTTTGATCGTGTGAGTCGATGTGAGACTAATATTTTTTGGAGCGGATTTGATCAATTGAATCATAATGATGAATCATTTCACGTCTGACCTTGAAAATCTGTTAGAATTCTTTAATACATTAAGAATATTCAAATTATGATATGGATATATCATAGAATAATATTTTGCTTTTTTCATACACTTGGACAAAATGTGCAACTGATTTTTTATTGAAAAATTGGATTTGATCTTTTGATTTTTATTGGAAATAATTGTTAAATAATTTAAAATCCGAAAAATAATTGTTGGCAAACTTAAACATTATTCCAAAAATTAAGTAATTTACAAAATTTCTGCTACTACGAAAGATGATTGTTAGCAAACTTTAACATTATTCCAAAAATTAAATATTTTACGAAATTTCTGCTACTACGAAAAATGGTTGTTAGCAAACTTGGACATTATTCCAAATATTAAATAATTTACGAAATTTCTGCTCCAACGAAAAATGGTTGTTAGCAAACTTGAACATTATTCCAAAAATTAAGTAATTTCCGAAGTTTCTGCTACTACGAAAAATTGTTGTTAGCAAACTTAAACATTATTCCAAATATTAAATAATTTACGAAATTTCTGCTAACTATAAAAATAAAATAAATTAAAATAAAATAAAATGAAATGAAATAAAATTAAATTAAATTAAATTAAACGCAATGCAACAAAAATCTCACGTTGCTGGGCAACGGGCTTATATATATTAATAGCCGATAAGGTCCGTATGTCTGAGTGTTTGGACGTCCATTTCACACCTTCCAGTCTCCACTTTTTTATTCATACTAAATTTATATATTAAAAGTCCATAAAATAATCACTCGCTTTTCACTTTTCACAAATGTGTGCGTACTGATGATGTCCTCGAGACATCTTCTTCTTCTACGAAATGTATTTTGTTTGCGTACATTTTCAAATTAATAGATAATGAAATGAAATAAAATATAATTCAATAATTTGCAATTTAAAAACTGCAGGGCTGTCGATATATGCGCCGTGGTCGATGTATGGTACTATGAAAAATGATTGTTAGCAAACTTGAACATTATTCTAAATATTAAATAATTTACGCAATTTCGGCTACTACGAAAAATGGTTGTTAGCAAACTTGAACATTATTCCAAAAATTCAATAATTTACGAAATTTCTGCTACTACGAAAAATGGTTGTTAGCAAACTTGAACATTATTCCAAATATTAAATAATTTACGAAATTTCTGCTCCTACGAAAAATGGTTGTTAGCAAACTTGAACATTATTCCAAAAATTCAATAATTTACGAAATTTCTGCTACTACGAAAAATGGTTGTTAGCAAACTTAAACTTTATTCCAAAAGTTGAATTTTTTACGAAATTTATGCTACTACGAAAAATGGTTGTAAGCAAACTTAAACATTATTCCAAATATTAAATAATTTACGAAATTTATGCTACTACGAAAAATGGTTGTTAGCAAACTTAAACTTTATTCCAAAAAGTCAATAATTTACGAAATTTCGGCTACTACGAAATATGGTTGTTAGCAAACTTAAACTTTATTCCAAAAATTGAATATTTTACGAAATTTATGCTACTACGAAAAATGGTTGTTAGCAAACTTAAAAATTATTCCAAAAATTAATTATTTTACGAAATTTATGCTACTACGAAAAATGGTTGTAAGCAAACTTAAACTTTATTCCAAATATTAAATAATTTACGAAATTTCTGCTTACTATAAAAATAAAATAAATTAAAATAAAATAAAATAACATAAAATAAAATAAAATAACATAAAATAAAATAATATAAAATAAAATAAAATAAAATAAAATAACATAAAATAAAATAAAATAGAATAAAATAAAATAAAATTCGATAAAATAAAATAAAATAAAATAAAATAAAATAAAATAACACAACATAACATAACATAAAATAAAATAAAATAAAATAAAATAAAGTAAAATAAAATAAAATACAATGCAACAAAACACAATGCAACAAAAATCTCACGTTGCTGGGCAACGGGCTTACAGCTAGTTTTTTATAAAACGATCAGTGGACGCTTTATGTTCTCTTAAATCATATTTTCTGAGGAGTAATACCAAATAATTTATTGTTGTGTATTTTTATTTATACAAATAAACAACATAAAAAACTGAACTTTTTCCCGATATTTTAATTGAAATATCCATTTTTTTTAAAACCGGATAAAACCGGTTTTTTCAAAAGTCGGTTTTTGTATAAGCTCTAGTAGATATGTTCTACAAAAAATAATGTAAAAAAAGTGAAATAATTGAAGATTGTTTCCCTGAATTAAAAAAAAATAGTACAATTTAAAAATACTACAGCATTGTTGTACATATATAAAATCGGGCAAAGATAGTAATAATGAAAACCCGATAAGTAAATTTCATATACAAAATATTATTTTTTTATCCATATCCGCTCGCAATGCGTAGCATATGGCCTCCTAATGGAGTGTATCTCAACAGATTTTTTCTAAGAGAACTGTTTGTTACTCAGTCGCTCAACTTCTCTTTTCAAATGAAAGTAGTAGAGATAAAAAGATAAGGCTAGAACAGGACTAGTGGTTGACTAATCGCTCTCGCTAAGCCCAGTTATTAAGAATCGTTAAGGGTGGGAGGGAATGTTTAGACAAGAAATAAGAATACTATTCATTGCTATTTGATTATATAAAAGGACTGGACATAAATCGTTTTTATCGCTTTAAATATCTGACACATCTTGAATTTAATGAAGCTTTTTGTTTATTATAACTCTCTTGTATTGTTATTTTTTTGTTATTATGACACCCGTTATCCGCTTCTGTGATATTCTGTGTCTGGGAATCTTGTTAGTACATATAATTCGTCTAAAAATATTATATTTAGTCTTTTAAGTGGAGCGTGTTGTTTTAAAACCGTGTAAAAAAACACTTGAGAGTATTTTAAATTTGGAACAATCATTTCAATTTGATTAATATAATTTTTAGGTAAAAGATATCAACGTATTTAGTTCCACATTTTTTTTTATATAAAATGGGCTTATAGCTATTTCGGCGTGCGCCATCGTCAGAACTATGGATAAACTTACATTTACTCAGCTTTATATACTGCACTAGAAGAGATACACAATACATTTTGTTATTTGCTCTAGCATTCTAATTTATACGACAATTTTAGCATTTATTAAACATGACCTAAGTGTTTCTAAGAATGATAACTTATATGGGGTTATTCAAGGCTAATTAGCTTACACTTGGCTCGTATTTATTATTAGTTACATTAGGGCATGGGTATCCAACCGGTAGATTGCGATCGACCAGTCGATTCTAAGCAAAATTTGCTTCCGTGAATTTCGAAAAAATATACAACTTAAATATAAAATGTACAAAAATACTAAAATTGAATTGTTTTGTTAGCATTTACCTACTTAATGACATGTATTTCGCATTTAAAATAAACCTTTCTATGTTCGAAGAAGGGAAAAAACCTTACTAAATAAAAATTCTTTTAAGAATCATGTAAGAAATCGATCGCGAGAAAACTTAAGATTGAAAAGTCGATCCCAGGGCGAAAAAAAATTGGACACCCTTGCATTAGGGGTTTTAGTAACGGTGGTTACAAAACAAGTATGGAAATTACTACTTATTTACTAGTCGTTCTCTTTACGCCTAGTTTTCTAGGGCGAATGGTTAGATATTAATGTATACATCAACCATAAGAAGTGATTGAAAAATAATATACGGCAGTTTTCGAGCGAAGATTCAAGCTCGCAGAAACCGCTCTTGAATCAAATGAACCTCCGAGGCTGTTAAAAATTCGGATATAGAATCAGATGTTTTTTTATATTATATTTTTGTAACAGTTCGTTTCAAATGTGAACACGATACTTACGATAAAGTATTCACTTTTCTGAAATCATCATCATCAGTGTCATTTCAGGGGAATTGTGGAGCCGAGTTCTAATCTCTCTTTTATCTAAGGCTATATTTTTGTTTCTAATTAAGATGTTGTGGGCCTATTTCATTTAATTTATTCTACTTATTTTTTTTAGAATGCTTTGAATGGTTTGTATGGTTTGTATGTTGTCTTTTGTGACACTTATTGTAGAGTTTAAATACTCCACTCAAAAACCTGGCGCTCTCAAAAGATTACATTTACTAAAAAATCTTTTCAAAGCTTTAAATACCAATAGGGTATTTTAATTTCATACTCATTTTCTATTACCTTTTTTGTTTGTATTCTTATGTTTGTAATCTGTTCTCAGATTCAGACAGAATGATATTATGTTGTATATTTTCAAGAAGCACTTAAAGTCTACCCACATTGAAAAACAGAGTTCGTAAAAGTTTACGGGGCTTTTTTCGTTCGGAAGTTTAAAATAAAAGCTCCACTTGAACCCAACGACATTTTAAAACATGATAAAAACAAAATGATTTGAGAGCTTTATCGTGTTGGCTAATCCCGATAGACATATGGTTAAAATAATTGGCTAGGAGCGTATGGTTAAGTCTATTTGAAAGCTCGACACTTAAGAGGAAATCTCCTGTCTCTTAGTTATTCGGCAGTGGCGTATCAAACAGGAACGACCATCACAATGCCACCATTGTTCAAGCTTCTCTTTGACACACTTGCGATTGCCTTTGTTTCATTATGCTTTGAAATCTAATAAAACATCTTGAGGTAAGTTCCTATACATTTAGTTCGAGTAAAAAGAAAAAAAATATATCAATAATTTGAAACAATATACAAAAGGGAACCAACTGCAAATTTGCAGAATGGAGATATCCAGCTTCAAAGTTGGGAAACGTTTTTAAATATTTAATGTAAGTGTTACGAATGTACTTGGTTATATTTAAATTGTATTCATCCTAACATTACTTGTTAGCTAAGAAAAAAGTATACGTTGTACTTAGTGCATTATTAAAATTAAAATAAAAGCTTATAGTAAGACATCCAATCCCGAACCTTTTTTATGATCCCGTGATTTAGGAATTCATAATTTTTTAATCACGGTATATCACGGATGGATGATTTATCATAAACTCATGTGTTTGTATATATGTAAAACTTTACTTAAAATGAAAATAAATATCTGGTATTGCATCTAACGATCAAGGTGTTTTTTTTACGCCATAGTTACTTGCAAGTAATTCGCGGAGAAGATATATCATCAACATTTATGTTTAAGATCTCTGTGGTCATTATTGGCTGTATATTTGTATGCATTAATTTATCAAGAATCAGACCACCATTCACGAAGAAAGATATTTAATTATAAAAATAGTCGTCAATCAAATATCGCTAGCATCTCTGCAGTGATGTGATTGATTCCGCCCTAAAAAGGTTTTGCATAATTTTGTTTATAACTATGGAAAAAAAACAATAAAGTTCTCTGCTACTGTTAAAAAATATGGAATAGATAAAAATTCCGCTATTCATTTGCATATTATAAAAGGTATTTTACAAAAAGTGTAGATAGACAAAATGAGTGAACTATCAGGAATTATTTAGATTTTTAAATCCTGAAATCCCGGGATTGGTATTAAAACAATCCCGGGATTACGGGATTCTTGATCCCGGGATCGGAAGCCCTAGCCTCTAGCATCCATATTTTATCTCACATATATGTACAATTATAATAACAAAAAATGCATTTATGCCGATCTGACACAAATAAGAGTTTATAATGAATACGCAGGGACAATTGTCTGCCTTTGAATCAGCATTAATAATAATTGCTTATACAAATTAATGTTAGTATAATAAATGAATGAGTTATTTCATACAAAGAATTGATATCAAAGAATCTCTTTGTATATGTACTGAACTCATTATTGTCAGTTTTGTTACTTACCAACATTTGTCAGAAAGGTGACGATATATGTCTTGTTGTTAATGTCCATTTATCTGTAAGGGTTAACAATGTGAAGGATGGTTGGGAAAGGAACGTGACAGTCATTCGTACTGATGGAAATATAATATGCATAAATCACTTATGTTTTTAGAATTTATCTTTCATCTTCTAAACAATTAATCAATAATGTGCGAAATCATAAATTTTTCACTTGCGGAAAATGTGCTTACGTACGTCATTGATTTCCAGTTTGGGATTGCGAAAATGGATAGTTAGGTAATTTATCAACATCATCGCATAAGTCCAACGTGCAGCCATGAGGGAGAGTCACCCTGACGCGGCAAAGAAGCTTCGAAGGGTGATCGTCTTTCACAAACCGACGGATTAAGCCACAAAACCATTCAAAAGCTAATTAAATTTAAGGGAAGTTGCATTGATCAAATGCCTTTTTGTAGCTTTAATATATAATACCTCATATTTATTAAAAATGATTAATTTCAGAAAAATATGATTTGGGCTATTGGTAAGTTAAAATTTAAGAGTTATCTTCAGTTGGTTTGTGGACTTAAGTCTTCAAATAAATATTTGAAATACAACTTGTTAAAAACGTGTTGGGTATTTATGTTTTTTATATTAAAGTTTTAAATCGAAAAAATCAAGACTTTATACTGTTCCTGCCAGGGTATATAACCATACTTTTGGTGTAAATAGGTGACGACTTTGTAAAAATTAATTAATATTAGAAACATTGGAATTGTTGATATTGTTATTTCATTTGTAGTTTTAAAAGACATGGCACGTGTTTTGCCTCTTTAAGAAGTATCTTCAGGCTAAACATGTTACACACCAAGTAGCACGACCATACCAAAGTTATTGTTATGAATATATTTTTACTAAAACACTTTTTTATTATTTAAATGTTTTTTCAACTTTATTTCATAATAATAACTTATACACTTTATAATAAATCTTATTAAATCAAAATAATATCGATGTGAGTATTAAGGAGTTTCTACTAAGCTGTCGGCATTTCGATTTGAACTCTCAATTTAAACTGAGGAGAAGGAATTGGATTTTGGTTTTGTCCGTTGAAATGTTTATTGTTACAAGTATGTCATAGAGAATTAATCATATCACAGAGGTAGATGTTCTGTATACAAAACATTATTAATCTTAATTTTTTCATTATTCACTTAAAATTTTTGGAGCCAGTTACTGGTCATGTATGCGTATATAACAGTAATTTACGAATACCTGATATCTAAATTTACCAAACCTCGACGGTTTTATTAATTAAGAAGGACTGCTTTTAGAGGTAAACAGTGTATACACTTTTTTCATATTCAATTATAGGGTAAGAAATAGTTGAAACTTCTATCCAAAGACGCCTAACAATTGATAAGGGTCTGGCGTTTTATTGAAAAGTCCATTTAACTGTACGTTCTGATTTATCGATTCATTTGTCCAAAATTGAATTATCCTCTCGGTGGGTGCCATATATATCACGAAGTTCGGAGCAGTTAGTCATTTCCATGGTTTCCAATCATCATTAGTTTGAGGAATATCTGCTCCGGATCTGTGGATGGCATCAGTTGCTCCTATTCAGATGGATGAATGTTACTTGGACAGAGATGGATCGGTGGAATGTTGGTTTACCGTCCTTCTAATTTAATCGGAGCTTTTGAATGCGGAAATGGTACCATAAATTACTAATCAAAATGTCTTCTCAACTATGCCTAACTCGTTTGATATAATTAGATCCTAAGAAGCGTATATTTCATTTGTATTTGTCTATCACTCTATATTGAAGCCCGCAATCGAGTACTTTTATCGTTCTATCCAACAATTTTGCCTGCATTTCCAATAATCTAATACAAGCTTGTGTAAAAATATTACATTGTTATAAAAAGAAATGTTTATCGTTTTCAATAACGGAAAAGATTTTTTTAACATTTAAATGAGGGATATGGATTATTTTTTATGAAAAGCTATCAAAAAAAACATTACAACTATTCCAAATTATCATACTAACTTTCCAAACATTTCATATTCTTTTTTTAGATATTTCACATTCGGACTAAATTTCTATAATTAATTGATAATTGATATTTTGATCTCACACTTCATATACATATAAAATATTGTCTTTATAAATATAATTGATATCGTCATGATATGATATAGGAGCAAACCAAAAAGAAAATATTTTCCTTTCCGCCTCGAATTTGTACTGATTAATATATCGTGGAAATAAAAAGCACTAAAAATTGATCATCACTATAATTAATACTTCATGAAACTGATATCATAAAAAAGTTGATTATCATGTGAAATAATGTTTTCTGAAATTGACTAACTCTAAGATACATTACTTCATGTAGGTCGTAGGAAATTGATTGTTTTGATTTGGATTGTCTGAAAAATAAGGTTTATGAAATTGATTAAATATACAACAATGTCAAAATAAAGATTTTTTAAACTCTTTAAATGTGGAGTATATGGACTCTTAATGGGCTTCATCTCAACAGAATAGTTTCTACGATAACTGCTTGTGGTATCAGTTACTCAGCCTCTCTTATAGAGTAGGGATAGAAGGATATAATTAGGAAAGGACTAGTGTTTAGCCAATTGCTCTCGCTACTGGCCGTTTTTAAGATAAGTTGGGTGAGTAGGAGGAATTTGAGACATCACATACCTCTATGCTTTTGAACAGAAATCCATAAATCAATTGAAAAATCAATCTAAAGAACAGTCTGTATTATGAGTCGAACACTTGATTTTTGTGCTCTAAGCCCCGGCTCGCAACCGGGGCAGAGTTGATTAATTTATATAACAAAAAAAACACTTTTTCTTTACACTACGAATAAAACGTTGTAAAACTTACTAAATCGTCAAACAGATAAACCTTTTTTTTTGTTTGTGATATTTTCTAAATACTAAAAAAGGACTAGTCAAATCTGTTGGCATTCCCATGGGCTTATCCTTTTTGCCAGCAGTGGCTCTGGACTCAGTGATGCATTTATATCTTATATAAACACGAAACTTTCATTTACTAAGCGTCAGTTCAAGTTCATCCGTGCACTTGAATGCCTGAAGATGCCGAAAGGCGAAACCCGGGTCGTTAATGACAAAATTTGTGAGAATGTACATAGTTTGAACGATTCAAATTTAATATTGAAATTCCACCAAGCACCTTCAGTCGAAATCTTAAACTAAAAAAGGATGTTAAGCTATGTGAAATTCGATCAAATAATTTTCCTTTGAATCTATAGCAATTATTTACTAAATATTATAAACAAAAATATATTATGTTCCTTATAAGTAAAACAGGCAATTGACTTGAATCTGTAGTGAATTACTATATTTTCACTATAAAGGTTTTAAACTGTCAATTATTTATTCTTAATGAGTTAGTTAAAAAATAAAAAATAAATTACTTTAGTACTAATTCAACTTTTTTAGTAGAGGACTAGTTTTGTTCGTCACGAGCATTATCAACTGATGATTCTCGTGCATGAGCGAAACCGACTCTGCTCTTTCATAAATCTTTTATCAAGTATGAAATACAAACCGAATATATTTTGTTGAGATTCGCCGTCTTATTTTTACTTGAGTCCAAAAACACCATTCTGAATCTACAAGCTGAAACTTTGAACATTTTTTAAAAATAAACAATATTTACGTAATAGTGATTTTACAATAATAATTATTTAAAAGCGAGACACAGTTGAAAGATAAGAAATTTATGCAAATTGAATTAAATTGCCCTAAATTCATTCTTCTGTTCATTCTACATAAAATAATAATTATAATAGTTTGTGTACTTAATCAAGTAGTTAAAGTCCAAACCTTTTAAGAACAGGTTAAGTAATAGCATTATATTTCATCGCTGATTACAGTTTAACTGCAATCCTTTTAAGCCTTTCAAATACAAAGAAAAGTAAAAAATTACTAACTACGCAACTGTTTTCTTTGACATTGTGAAAGACAATTCATAATGGAAAAGTTTAAAATATCGAAACCTATATATAATTACTGAAATTGTATAGTCTGCTGAAAACTATAACTTACTGCGTAAATGCCACTAATAGGTGATAAATTATGCACAGCAGGTAGTTAATGGAAACCAAAGTATAAAGGAATCTTTTTGGCAGTTAGGCGCCAACTAGTAAAATCTTATTTTATTTATAATAAAATCCCAACATACTTAAAAAACGTTTAATTCCACACAATTCTTATCTACAGTTTTTTTGTATACAATTGAGAATAATTACTTTAAAAAATACATAAAAAATAAATCACAGTTTGGTGTGCCAAGTATGTACAGAACAATTTGACTTATAATATTTCAACATTTTTTTATTTCAGAAAATCTGCCATTTCCAAAATGTAGCGTGAAATTCTTCTACCAAAAAATAGTATTATTAAATAATGATTTGTTTTGAGTTAACTGTTAAAATCAAAGAAATAAAAGCAAGAACAATTAACGAGTAGCACAAGATACCAATTGTGTTTAAAAAATCTGATTATTAAGGAATCATACAGCTCCCTGTGGATGGTTACGAAAATATGATAAAACAGATTTCAATCCAAACCTTGGAAAACACCAACCTTATTAGATTTGAATCGTTCAAACTATGTACATTCTCACAGATTTTGTCACTAACGACCCGGTTTCGCCTTTCGGCATCTTCAGGCATTCAAGTGCACGGATGAACTTGAACTGACGCTTAGCAAATGAAAGTTTCGTGTTTATATAAGATATAAATGCATCACTGAGTCCAAAGCCATTGCTGGCGAAAAGGATGAGCCCATGGGAATGCCAACAGATTTGAGTAGTGAGCAGTTTCAAGAATTATATAATTTGTTTGTCGGCAAAGGTTTTATGACTATATGATTTTATGATTATATAGGGTATAGAAGTGGAGATGTGGGAAAGTTTGATATTTCATTTAAAATCGGAAGACTTTGCAGCTGTGCTTTGTTGATTTCTATAGACAATCTTTTATCAAAAAAACAAACTAAACTTGCAGAAAAAATGTTATTTAAAGGTACAGTGTCAAAGGACATAGATCACACTAGGTATTGGCGTAGAATCATTTTTTTAGGAAATACAAGTCTTAAAATTAAAAAACAGCTAGCTGATAGTGTTAGACCTGCTTTGTACTGTACAAACAAAATCTGTGAGAATGTACATAGTTTGAACGATTCAAATTTAATATTGAAATTCCACCAAGCACCTTCAGTCGAAGTCTTAAAAAAAAAACCTTATTAGCTTTTCTTTTCTATGGGTGGGATTAATAAGTCGTGCATAAAAAATGGCTACAATGTGCAATTCATTATCCAAAGAGAGAGGAATATGTTTATAGATGGCATAAAATTATTGAGATTCATTGCGGAGGCCAAAAGTTTGCACGTGGAGCGTTTATTTTCACATATATAAATTAATTTAAAAGTATCAAAAATTCCAACGCAAAAAAAAAGTTTTATTAAAAAACTGTGAAGGTAAATAAAATCGATACTGCATTGAGTTCCGCATTCCGTCGCCCTGCTAACATACTTCAAACATTATACCAAGCACTCCAGCTACACAGTGGAAAAGGTTCAATTTCGAGAGAGGAAATAGAAAACATCTCTGAATATTTTATGTTACATTTTTGCCATTCTGAGCTTCTTTTTACGTCAATGGTTTGTCCCTACATTGCACAGTGCGACGATTCTCAATATAAAATTCCAATATTTGATATTGAATCCAGCGAAAAGTCTATTTTACGACATAAATAATAAAGATGGAAACATTTCCATACCCAAAATAGAGATATTAACTTTTATGCACATCGAAACGCTTTGGAAAATAAAATTACTTTTTAAGATATTTACTCACAATATTCAATTTAAATATTCACGATTAACAGTTATCAATACGTCAGTATAAGACTACTCTATAACAGTGCTTCCTAACCTGGGGTCCACGAAAATGTTCATTCTTTCAACATTCTTTGTGATAAAATATTAACATGTGAAATAAAAAGAAATCGGGGGTGAGCAGATTATTGATTTCAGATTTAGGGGTCCGTGGCATGGAAAAGGTTGAGAAACACTACTCTTAATATTCTAGCATGGGTGGGGAACCTTTTAATTTCTAAAAGCCACATTCATTTATCTAATTTAACATAAGGTCGCAGTAAAGAAAATTTTGACACCGTCCCATTTTTTTTCGACTGTCGAACATATAATGGGTTGGTTGCGCTCTTTTTCCAAACGGTTCGTATAATTTTTTGATCAAAATGAATAGTTTGATCAAGTAAAAAGACCGCATCAGAGTAGCCAAGAGCAAGCAGGTTCCTCTCCACTGGTCTAGCACATGGCTCTCCAAATTACTGCCCGCGGGCCAACACGGGTCCGCGAGCACCACCAATTGCCCGGTATCAGTGTGTTGGTATGATGAGCTAGCTAGATCTTGACCCTTAGAACTTGCTGGAAGAGTCAGTATGACTTTTAGGCTAAAAAATTTGGAGACCCTTGGTCGTTTATTGCCCAAAAGATTCCAGTCGGCTTGATGCTTAACAAAGCTGTCAAGTTTAAATTTGTTTTTTTCTCTTGTGTTAATTTTAATTCATTTTATATTTAGTTAAAAATATCTGGCGAATAAAAAATTTACTTTCATACTACTTTTAAAGCTTCATTGTTTTTTTAGTGCATGTACGCTCCCAATGCGAAGCATATGGCTTTCTAATAAAGGTATCTTAGATGAAGTTTTTCTATGGGAACTGTTCTCATTTTTTTGAAGAGAGTAGTAGGCATAGAAAGATAGGGCAGGACAGGACAAGTTGTTAACTAATCGCTCTCGCTACTATCCGTGATTTAAAGATTGAAAGGATGCGAATAATCGTTCTAGACATCACAAACATCAGTGCCTCAGAACAGGAAACAAATTAATTTAATGAAAAATACTGATGCGATCTGTCACGGAGGCCAACGATATTGACCGCTGCACCATAGATCCGATACATTGGTGTACCGGTTGATATATTTGAAAACATAAATTCGCTTATTTTAATATAAAATTAACAATTTACTTGTATGTTTGTGTTGTTTCATAATTCTAAAAGTGACATCAATGTTGACAGGTATCTTTCTTAAAAACTAACCATTCCGGGTTCACATAAAACAATTTGCGATTATTCTGAAAGACCGATATACTACTGAAAATTTAAAATAAAACGATAAAATACTTGTTAGACTATAAGTTTGCATGATATTCTCGCATAAATATAAATGCATAAATATCAACACCCAAACAATTGTGTCTAGAAAGTTTAGAAACGATTAGTTTGGTCTATCTACTTGCCTGCATGTATGTATATACATTTCAATACCAACTTCTTGAATGGCAGGTTACCGGGTATTTAAATTTGACAAGCTGTGCAGTGAGGGATAACGTTTGTTTTTTATCTTTAAATTTCTTTTAGGGTGTTAACTGTTATTTCTTAGTAGAAATGCTGACAAAACTCAAAATAAGCAAAACCGGTTCTGATTATCATAATATACATATATATCACCATACCATTTTTTTACGGTTTAGTTTATCAAACCATTAATTTTAACTTGAATGTACATCTATTATTATGTTTAACTGTCAGTGCAAATCAATCGAAGGTCTAATATTTTAAATTTGAATCGTTCAAACTATGTACATTCTCACAAATTTTGTCACTAACGACCCGGGTTTCGCCTTTCGGCATCTTCAGGCATTCAAGTGCACGGATGAACTTGAACTGACGCTTAGCAAATAAAAGTTTCGTGCTTATATAAGATACAAATGCATCACTGAGTCCAAAGCCATTGCTGGCGAAAAGGATGAGCTCATGGGAATGCCGACAGATTTGTGTAGTGAGCAGTTTCAAGAATTATATAATCTGTTTGTCGGCAAAGGTTTTATGATTATATGATTTTATGGTTATATAGGGTATAGAAGAGGAGATGTGGGAAAAATTTTTATTTCGTTTAAAATCGGAAGACTTTGCAACTGTGCTTTATTGATTTCTAAAATTTCTTGGAAAAAGAGCTTATGACTGTCCGTATTTGGGTGTAACATTTTTATCCCTTGTTCCTGATTGAACACGTGTCCTTCCGAAATTAAGTGATTAGCAAAAGTAGACGTGTCTTTTTTCAATCTAAAGGCTGCCATATGTTCTAAAACTCGGATATTCAATGTTCTTTCTGTTTTGCCGATATAAAACTTTGTCGGCAAAACAGAAAGAACATTGAACATCCGAGTTTTAGAACATATGGCAGCCTTTAGATTGATAAAAGACACGTCTACTTTTGCTAATCACTTAATTTCGGAAGGACACGTGTTCAATCAGGAACAAGGGATAAAAATGTTATAAAACTTATATCGGCAAAACAGAAAGAACATTGAACATCCGAGTTTTAGAACATATGGCAGCCTTTAGATTGAAAAAAGACACGTCTACTTTTGCTAATCACTTAATTTCGGAAGGACACGTGTTCAATCAGGAACAAGGGATAAAAATGTTACACCCAAATACGGACAGTCATAAGCTCTTTTTCCAAGAAATTTTAGAAATCAATAAAGCACAGTTGCAAAGTCTTCCGATTTTAAACGAAATAACAAATTTTCCCACATCTCCTCTTCTATACCCTATATAACCATAAAATCATATAATCATAAAACCTTTGCCGACAAACAGATTATATAATTCTTGAAACTGCTCACTACACAAATCTGTCGGCATTCCCATGAGCTCATCCTTTTCGCCAGCAATGGCTTTGGACTCAGTGATGCATTTGTATCTTATATAAGCACGAAACTTTTATTTGCTAAGCGTCAGTTCAAGTTCATCCGTGCACTTGAATGCCTGAAGATGCCGAAAGGCGAAACCCGGGTCGTTAGTGACAAAATTTGTGAGAATGTACATAGTTTGAACGATTCAAATTTAATATTGAAATTCCACCAAGCACCTTCAGTCGAAATCTTAAATTAAAAGTCTAATATTTTACTGTTTTTTTTTAAATAAATCTTGAATCGAGTATCTATATTAGAGAAATTATACAGCTTAATGACCGCGGACGCGTAAAAACAAAAGTTGCTGGCCGGCGGACTCATATATGCGTATAGGCGAAGTATCTGAAAGCTAAGAAAATTAAATTTTGTAAAGATATCTCAATTTGTTTACAAATTATAGTGAATTTAGTAAAATTACAATTTTTGCGAATTTTTCGCAAAATTTTATTTCGCCAGGTGAAATTTTATGAAAAAAACGTGCGTTCGTTAAGCTGTTAAGTATATTTAAACACATAATGCATTTTTTTATTTAGTACCAAAAATATAGTAAATACAAGTGTTTATTGATTGATTGACATAGCAACAATAGATATTTGAATGTGGTGACAAAAAACAAAACTTGCTCATCAGTGTATTACAGTCAACACTCTTTTTATGCGATTTTTTTCGTGCGATTTAAAAGTTATGCGGTTTTAAAGAAATGCAAATATAACTATTAAAAGTACTATATTAACGTTGAAAATATTACATCAATAGTACGTGTCGTTGTATTTTGGATAGAACAGAGAATAAATCATTTTCACTAACCGACATTTGAAAAAATATATACGTTTTTGGACTCTTTAAATCATGTTGCATCTGCCATCGCTGAATTAAGCCAACAATTTGTGATAAAAGTAACAAACTTATATCAATGACATCATTGTTAGAAAAAAAATAACACAGAACGATAGTGTGATTGACACTTATTCCACCTGTCTTTCTATACTTTTTCTCTTCAAAAAAGAGAGGTATAGCGACGAAGCTTCTGGTTAAATAATCTCTATAGGAATTTAATGCGCTGCACCATAGATACAAAGAATATGTTTTAATATATCTTTTTAAATCTATGTATGCAGGTGTTGGATATTACTGACAAGTCAGGTAATGTAACTTGCAACTGCATTGAAATCTCACTTCGCCGTAGTTGCAGTCGAGGAAATTGCACATTCTATGCATTGTCTTCCGTACTAGACACTCTCTACTTTATGAATTTGATATCTTCAACTCGTTTACTTCCCATATTATTCTACCTGTGAAATGTGTAATATATATCAACGTTATATAAGTACACCGATAGCGGGTGCTTGTTGGGGGAATAGAGCGATTACTAATAGAAAAGATTAACATTATTGGACTGCTTATAATACTTACATAACAGACTAACGAAGGAAAAATAATAATAAAACTGTAATTTAATTGCTTTTTATGAATAAAAACACTTTTTAGAGTTTATTTTTAAATATTTTGACACCTTCTCATTTTTTTTAATAGAGAATATATAATATAATGGTCTTAAAAAAAAACGCCTTGCATATTATAGATCAGATTTCTTACTAGTATTCATTATAGAAACCACTTGCTCGTAATGTAAATTAAAGAAAAACATAATAATTTAATGATTATTAAACAGAATTATTTGAAATATATTGAATTTAGAACACCAAGTGACAAAACACGGCGTGGATCTTCAGCTGTTTTTCTACGCGAGAAAATTAGGATAGAAAGGGCATTGATTGAGATAGGTCACGTTTGATTGTTTGTTTGAGTAATCTTTTTTTCGCCTGGGATCAACATCACTTATAAACTCAGTGAATTGTACAATAGCGCCATTGGTGACATTTAATTTGCATGACTATCAGGAGATATTTTATCCGAATATTATCACATTTGCGAGGATTGAAGTAATTCGTGTTTAAGAATAACAGTATAAAGGGTAACCCACTGATGTCCCAGGCGAAAAAGAAGACGAAACAACGGGAATTGAAAAGCTAAAGTTTATTTGTTTATTATTTATTTGTAATTAATCGTATAAATTTATTATTTTAATTTCGTGTATAAATTATTGAAATAATTATTCATTTTTTTGTGGATCAGCACTGGGTTGCTGTACCCAGGACTATCTTTCTAATTACTATTATCATCATGTTATCAAGCAGGAGGAAGAAGTCCTAAATTTTGAAAATGTATTGTAGTTATCTAGTAACTGAAGAAGATAAGTCGTTAATGACATAATGTTGTATTTCAGTCAACTTATTGACAGTAATAACTTGAATTTATATGTAATTTATAATTGAGTTTAGAATTCAATTGCTTATACGAATACTTGGTATCATTTTTATTATGATGTTATTGCGACTATAAGTCAATAATGGATTCGCCCCCTGAAACCCCAGAAAGATGAATGACATATTTTGTTTTATTTAGTTATATTATCATTATTAATAGATATTATTGTGTGTACTTAATTGAATAAAGATTGTTATATAATGTACTACACGTGTTGACTGAGACCGAGTCTTTTATTGTTTATCTTTGCTTTTTTCTTGTAAAAATAATTATGTAACCAGACTGTCAGGGCTACGCCAAATCTGGAAGATCGGATTAGGGGAGGTTTCCTTCCCTGATTCTATCCAAAGAGGCCCTGGCTATGTTAATTGGCGCCCAACGTGGGGCTTTCGAAGTTTGACAATTTCGGGACTTCACGCCTTGAGATCTTTTGCTCTGGTATGGGGATTTGCAATCATTGAATTTAAAAAATCAAGTTTTTCTCAAGTCAATTTTTTCATCATTATTTTTGTAATAAAAATGATGTGGCGCTCAACTTTCTTAAATTCTACTGTAAATTTTATTATTTTTGTTTGTTAATTAGTTGCACTTAATGAGTAATTAAGTCTATGTAAAGTCGATCGATTGCCGCAGAGCCGGCCGGTACAGAGGACGTGACGTTGCCAAAGCGATTGGAAGTGCTGCCCTTCTCACCAGATGATGTTGACGCCCTAACTTCGCCGAGGAAGGCAGAGTGCAGCTCCATGGGGGGATCTGGCGAGATTCGGGCAGGATGCGCCTAGACACGCCAGGAGTCGTTCAATGGGAACACAGTGCCTTGATCAGGACTGGATGGATTCGCCGGAGGAACACTTTGGGTGATCCGGGATCCTGTGGCCGCCTCGCAGCTCTTTGCCCTGGAGTGGCTGCCACCCACTGGCTTGTACTGGGAAGTGGGGGGCATTCATGTATGGACCGTGAGACGTGAGGGAGCACTGATCGCGTTTGGACGTCGTGCAGATCATGCGGTCTGCGTTACCAGAAGATGCTGACGAGAGAGTCGAGCTGCAAGGAAATTTTCTAATGTAAATTCAGTAGCGCAAAAGTATAATTTTAAAACGGAAAACTAAAAATGTTAGTCAGAATTCATGCCTTGAACAAAAAGCCTCTTGTTCTCCGTCTATGCTAGTTTTTGCGAGCTCGGTCCCAGTCCGTTCTGGCTTACCACAAAGTCGGTGGCGCCCTAATCTGTAATAATATCAAGTCTAAGGGTTTCAGGGATGAAAGTAAATGTACTATAATGTAGTTAGAAAAATACGTTTTATGTTTTATTTGTGTTTGTGTATTATTTTTTGTATTGTTTGTATTTTTGTTTGTTTGTATTTTTGTATGTTACTGGAGAGTCCCCATAACTGAGCCATGAAGTATTGAGGAGTTATGTCGACAAGTCAAGAGGATGTCGGTGCAAAATGAGACAAGCCGTCTCTAATAGAGCACCTTTGAGGAGCTGTGGGAACGGCGAATAACTGGAGTTTCTAGCCACGAAGAGGGAAGTTCGGAAACTTCCTAGTACGAGAAAGAAAATGGTGTCGCGTCAGCGGAGACTGGTGTCATCCTGGCGTGCAGTCGCATCCAGAGCGCATGGACATAACCCAGCGCATACGTTTCGTATTATCTTCACATTTTCCCACCACCTTCCTTCACGTAGTCTCCAAAATATCCTCACGTACGGATATTTCCGGAAAAATGCCGGTTACAATCGAGAAGTCTCGGGACGTAGAACTTTGAATAAACAAACATAAAATACTTTCTAAATAATAACTGTGGAGTGTAAAAATACTTGGACAAAGTGTGTAAATACTATTTTTTAGTAATGACTTTGGGTACCGTTAACCCTTAAAAAAGATTTTTCATTGACTTTGATAATAATAATTGAGGTAGCTATTGGCCCATGAAAACCGTTGTGATTATCGACTTTGATAATAATAATTATGGGAGGTATAAACCCATGAAAACCGTTTTGATAATTGATTTTTAATAATAATAAAAATGGGAGCCATTATTCCTTGGAGAACCGTTTAAGTAAAAATCAGCTGTTATCAGTGATAATCGGGACAGACAGAAGCAGTTTTAGAAAATGCCAAGAGTGATAGAAAAGATGATGAAGGACTTTGGAGGATTGTTCACCACTACCATAGCCTTCCTATTAGAACTATCGACATCACAGAGATGGAATCAGAAATTTTTAAAAGTAGGCTTTCAGCATTCAGCTAAGCCTTGAGCACACGACCGATGGGATGAAGCGATCTCACGCAATTTATTCACCTTGCGCTGCTACCAAAACGCAGTGACAGGTGACACACACAGTCAAGTATTAATGTCAGATAATGCCATATCAAATCATAACTCGCATTGGCCCCAGTACTTATTGGGTCAATTGGCGAAGTAAACCAATTGCAACCGATGCCACTACCATACGATGAGGCCACCTTCCCCGAGACGGTCCTACGGAGAGGGACTGATGATCAACCCCGCAGCCAGAAATGGATTCCACGAGGGCCATTTCTAGCCCCTAGGCAGTCCACCAGTCTAAGGATGATATCCCCCCTCGAGATTGAGGGACCAGAAGAGGAAGAAGCCGGATCCACTCAAGTAAACTATTAATAGGCTCCTTCAGAGCGCGAACAAGTTGTGTGTCGCCATAAAAAATCCTGTTTCTGAAATTCTCTGGAGAAAGCTCAATATAGAAAGAATCTGTTATTCATACAATTATTGTAATAATCTAGCCGATTTGGCTGTGTCGGGGGGCACCATAGAATCTCTTTGATGAAGAGGAATGTTTTTGTTATTTTATTTAGTACCATGGAGTACTTGGCAAGAAGTGAAAATGATTACATGTACACGAGTCGAGTCGGACGTAGAGATGGCAAAATAGTAGCATTTTTCTATGTGTGAAATTAGTTTTCTAATGAAAGATTTTCTTTAGTATCACAGAATATTTGTTTTGAGTCACATCATTCTTATAGCATTCTTGTAATTTTTTTTAGCATCGCCAGTGGTTGAACACTGTCAAAGAAAGTCTGATCGTTTAAAGGGAGGAGATTTGACACCTTCTCATTTTTTTTAATAGAGAATATATAATATAATGGTCTTAAAAAAAAACGCCTTGCATATTATAGATCAGATTTCTTACTAGTATTCATTATAGAAACCACTTGCTCGTAATGTAAATTAAAGAAAAACATAATAATTTAATGATTATTAAACAGAATTATTTGAAATATATTGAATTTAGAACACCAAGTGACAAAACACGGCGTGGATCTTCAGCTGTTTTTCTACGCGAGAAAATTAGGATAGAAAGGGCATTGATTGAGATAGGTCACGTTTGATTGTTTGTTTGAGTAATCTTTTTTTCGCCTGGGATCAACATCACTTATAAACTCAGTGAATTGTACAATAGCGCCATTGGTGACATTTAATTTGCATGACTATCAGGAGATATTTTATCCGAATATTATCACATTTGCGAGGATTGAAGTAATTCGTGTTTAAGAATAACAGTATAAAGGGTAACCCACTGATGTCCCAGGCGAAAAAGAAGACGAAACAACGGGAATTGAAAAGCTAAAGTTTATTTGTTTATTATTTATTTGTAATTAATCGTATAAATTTATTATTTTAATTTCGTGTATAAATTATTGAAATAATTATTCATTTTTTTGTGGATCAGCACTGGGTTGCTGTACCCAGGACTATCTTTCTAATTACTATTATCATCATGTTATCAAGCAGGAGGAAGAAGTCCTAAATTTTGAAAATGTATTGTAGTTATCTAGTAACTGAAGAAGATAAGTCGTTAATGACATAATGTTGTATTTCAGTCAACTTATTGACAGTAATAACTTGAATTTATATGTAATTTATAATTGAGTTTAGAATTCAATTGCTTATACGAATACTTGGTATCATTTTTATTATGATGTTATTGCGACTATAAGTCAATAATGGATTCGCCCCCTGAAACCCCAGAAAGATGAATGACATATTTTGTTTTATTTAGTTATATTATCATTATTAATAGATATTATTGTGTGTACTTAATTGAATAAAGATTGTTATATAATGTACTACACGTGTTGACTGAGACCGAGTCTTTTATTGTTTATCTTTGCTTTTTTCTTGTAAAAATAATTATGTAACCAGACTGTCAGGGCTACGCCAAATCTGGAAGATCGGATTAGGGGAGGTTTCCTTCCCTGATTCTATCCAAAGAGGCCCTGGCTATGTTAATTGGCGCCCAACGTGGGGCTTTCGAAGTTTGACAATTTCGGGACTTCACGCCTTGAGATCTTTTGCTCTGGTATGGGGATTTGCAATCATTGAATTTAAAAAATCAAGTTTTTCTCAAGTCAATTTTTTCATCATTATTTTTGTAATAAAAATGATGTGGCGCTCAACTTTCTTAAATTCTACTGTAAATTTTATTATTTTTGTTTGTTAATTAGTTGCACTTAATGAGTAATTAAGTCTATGTAAAGTCGATCGATTGCCGCAGAGCCGGCCGGTACAGAGGACGTGACGTTGCCAAAGCGATTGGAAGTGCTGCCCTTCTCACCAGATGATGTTGACGCCCTAACTTCGCCGAGGAAGGCAGAGTGCAGCTCCATGGGGGGATCTGGCGAGATTCGGGCAGGATGCGCCTAGACACGCCAGGAGTCGTTCAATGGGAACACAGTGCCTTGATCAGGACTGGATGGATTCGCCGGAGGAACACTTTGGGTGATCCGGGATCCTGTGGCCGCCTCGCAGCTCTTTGCCCTGGAGTGGCTGCCACCCACTGGCTTGTACTGGGAAGTGGGGGGCATTCATGTATGGACCGTGAGACGTGAGGGAGCACTGATCGCGTTTGGACGTCGTGCAGATCATGCGGTCTGCGTTACCAGAAGATGCTGACGAGAGAGTCGAGCTGCAAGGAAATTTTCTAATGTAAATTCAGTAGCGCAAAAGTATAATTTTAAAACGGAAAACTAAAAATGTTAGTCAGAATTCATGCCTTGAACAAAAAGCCTCTTGTTCTCCGTCTATGCTAGTTTTTGCGAGCTCGGTCCCAGTCCGTTCTGGCTTACCACAAAGTCGGTGGCGCCCTAATCTGTAATAATATCAAGTCTAAGGGTTTCAGGGATGAAAGTAAATGTACTATAATGTAGTTAGAAAAATACGTTTTATGTTTTATTTGTGTTTGTGTATTATTTTTTGTATTGTTTGTATTTTTGTTTGTTTGTATTTTTGTATGTTACTGGAGAGTCCCCATAACTGAGCCATGAAGTATTGAGGAGTTATGTCGACAAGTCAAGAGGATGTCGGTGCAAAATGAGACAAGCCGTCTCTAATAGAGCACCTTTGAGGAGCTGTGGGAACGGCGAATAACTGGAGTTTCTTTTTAATTTTCACATTAATAAAGAATTAAAATGAACGTAGACAAATTTTCAATATATTACAAATTATGCCGAAAAAAGAATATTTATTTTTTCAATTCTTATCAGTGGCAAAACTAACAATATGAAGCACGTGAAAATTATGCAAAAAAAACACAGATAATTAATAATTTAATTTTTAGTGTATTCACTGTCAATATGCTGGAAAGGCATTAAATTAAGAAAAGGCAATATTCCTTTATACTTTATTTCCACTTTATTTATAAAGGTTAGGACCGGTTTCGTAGCACTGTTAAATTATATTTCTTATCAGTTGACAATGCTCGCCATGAGCGAAACCGGTTCCAACCTTTCTCGTAATAAAGTGGAAATAAAGTACAAAGGAATATTGTCTTTTCTTAATTTAATGCCTTTCCAGCATATTGACAGTGAATACACTAAAAATTAAATTATTAATTATCTGTGTTTTTTTTGCATAATTTTCACGTGCTTCATATTGTTAGTTTTGCCACTGATAAGAATTGAAAAAATAAATATTCTTTTTTCGGCATAATTTGTAATATATTGAAAATTTGTCTACGTTCATTTTAATTCTTTATTAATGTGAAAATTACTACCGAAACACAGCAATAGTATACACGCTGAATATTAAAAATATTTTTTGTTACCAACTGTCACACATGGCAAATATTTTTACTGTGTCACATTTATAAAATAATAGACAAAGAGATCTGGCTTAAAAATAGACAAAACTCGGTCAAATAGTGCATTCGTTGGAATTTGACGCGACATATTTTCCACACAACATTCGCAAGCTGTCGCCGTGAAAAATCTTTTTATTATAATATTGTTATGTTTGACAAAACACCACTGTAAATCATAAACATAATACGTTATTTTCATCTGGGCACATCCATATATACTAAAAATATTATGGTGTTTTTGGTAATGCAAGATTTAGTAATTCTATTATCTTGAAAGTTTTTTTGTTTATAATTTTTAGTACAAAAGTTTGAGTGCATTTATGATATAGAATGTTTTAAAACGTCAAATGAAAAAAATTAAGAGTTTTCTTATCCCTTTGAGTTAATTTTTACTAAATTGGGTTTTTTCTTATATTTTGATTATTTATAGTATTGCCGCACACAAAAATATAAAAACCTTTTTTTTTATACGGACCAATCTGGGAAGAATATATGTTATTATTTCAAGAATTAAATATTTTTTTTAAATTATACAATTCATAGTTAAAAATGCAAATTAAACTTATTCATTATTAATTTTGAATATTTTTCTAGAAGCTATTACTTCGCCGCTCTACAGACGTCGATTCCAGAAATGAATCGATCACAAATAGAATTTTACGCTCAATATTATATGGCTACCGATTTTTTTACAAATGTTACCCTTTTTTAAAAACATTTTCTTCATTTGCTATACAAAATAAAAATAATGTGATGGTCAAAAGTCACTGGTGGATGTGATTAGTATCCATATCTGAAGAAATAAAAGAAAATCAATAAAAAATATGAGAATGGCAATAGATAATAGATGACAAATTACTCCAACGTACGGGTACGTTGATACTCATCAAAGGGTTAAGACTGTATCAACGCAAACACTTTCATCTTTTATTAAAATAAATCTGTAGTGATTGAAATAACTGACGATAATTTACCAATATAAAAAGTAGGGCAATTTGAACATGTCGTTTACGTCGATCGAACCAATAATTCGCGCGCCCATAGATTGCAATTTGAAACAAGTGCGTCCCATTGGTTTGTTCGATTAATATTAACGGTCCTTTAGGAATATAGGATTGACGTTTTGTGTGTGATTGCATCGATGTATTGGGAGTTTAATTTATGTAAAATGTCCTATATCGTAATGTCTCCCGCTGTGGTCTAGTTGGTTAGAGCTTGCTCTATTGATCAGGTGGGTCTTGGTTTGATTCCCGGTAAGTTCAATGTCAAATTGGATTTTTTCAATTTTAATTTGAGATCTAAGGCATGGGTGTTTGTGAAGTTAATTCTCCTTGAGTTAATCTCATGTGACATACAAAAATTCTCATCGAGTATATCTCGTATGATCTTTCAACTACAAAATATTTGACGCATTGGCGTAAACTGTAATGTCAAATATTAAAAAAAATAATAAAAAATACAGATTATTTTTTTCTAATACCTTTTTCAATTAAAATTATGAAAAATGCATCTTGGCCTGCTTAAAAAATAATTTATGATAGCTTTATGTTTTAATAATGTTATTGGGTCTATCAGAGTAACGGTGATCAGCTAATGTTTCTGTGTATAAATTAATAACACATATATTCTGATTTGAGAAAACGGCAGTAAAATAAGCATTTTTTTTACATACTACAAATTCGGAATCATTAATGATTTGACGGCCTCGTTTTTAAATTCATTTTATACTTCAATATCACACAAACATCTATTTTGAGAATATTTATTGTTCGTCCTATTTCTCTCTTGATAAATAATAAATCTGATACATGCTGAAGTCTCATCCGTTTTTACACAAAGCTCAAACTGTACAGAGTTTTCATACTAAAGTTGATTTGCATATCGACTGTGGAAAGGAAAAAAGACGCAACCCACAGTGTCTTCAAAACAGGTTTTTTTCGATAATCACAATGTATCACACTTAATACGCGTTCTATCAAAAGCATGCAAGCTGCAAATGCCGAATTAGTATGTAAATTTAGCTTTTAAGTTTGAAAAAGATGACCTTGTAAAAAATTTAAGCAATGAAAAAAAACTAATATAAAGGTTTTTCCTAGACAATTTCTTTACTTTATATTAGATTATGTCAATTTAACGCCAGTTTAGAAGTCTCCGTGCACTTCAAGGTTGTGTATAATTCATAATTTGCATATGTCACAAAATCATCAAAACACGTTTTTAGCGCCTCCTGTAAAATTTTATATGTGTCGGTTACGTCTTTTTTCCTTTCCTCAGTCGATATATTTTTATAATAATCTTCTATATGTACGTAGTGGTTAGTATTACTAAATCAAAACGCTATTTTAACGTAATTAGCAAAATTATGTTAAAAGCAGTGTCATTTAAAAATCGTCACGAAAACACGAAATATCCGATCAAGAAAACTCAGTACACCGATTCTTTCGAACGAGATTCAGCCGTGATAATGGTTTCGTGATTCTTCAAAACAATTTTTTTTTCATTCATCATTTTTACAAAATACCTACACTGTACACAAATTTACCGTACATCGATTCTTCTGAGCAAGACTATTCCGTACATAGAAAACTCCGCACACATAATATTTTAAGCAATTTAAAATGACTAGCTGTAAGCCCGTTGCCCAGCGTGAGATTTTTGTTGCAAAGTATTTAATTTAATTTAATTTTATGGTATTTTATTTTATTTTATGTTATTTTATTTTATTTTATTTTATTTTATTTTTATAGTTAGCAGAAATTTCGTAAATTATTTAATATTTGGAATAATGTTTAAGTTTGCTAACAACCATTTTTTGTAGTAGTCGAAATTTCGTAAATTATTTAATTTTTGGAATAATGTTCAAGTTTGCTAACAACCACTTTATTTTTCGTAGGAGCAGAAATTTCGTAAATTATTTAATATTTGGAATAATGTTCAAGTTTGCTAACAACCATTTTTCGTAGGAGCAGAAATTTCGTAAATTATTTAATATTTGGAATAATTTTCAAGTTTGCTAACAACCATTTATTGTAGTATATATATTTTAGTCAACTAATTTTCAAATACGCTAACAAATACATTTCGTAGAAGAGGACATCAGTACGCACACATTTGTGAAAAGTGAGTGGAAAGTGAAAAGTGATTATTTTATCGACTATTAATATATAGATCGTTTGTCTATTTTTATGTTTAATGTCTGATTTCAAGGGTGCTCAACATTATTTATATTGGTAACAAGCGAAATTTTAATTAATTAGTCTATTTTCTGCATATTTATATATGTGTCGTATGTCTTGATATCGAATCTCAAATTTGATTATGTTAATAATATGTTCAGTGGTGATTGGACACACATTTTTTTAATTGTCAGAGCGTGTATTGTGTTGTATATGCCTTTATCCAAATCAATACAAAATAATATATTTTAATACAAGTAATATTATATGCCATCTATCGACAATCGCTTTACACGCACACACACACACACATTGTGTGTGTGTGCATTAGTGTGCTGTGCGTTACAGACATTACAGGCAGATAACCCGTACCCAAAAAAAAAGATACATGACTATCCTGTCTCACTCATATTAAAAAAAATACAAAAAAAAACAACAACGAGTCAGGACCCAACACAAAAGGGGGAAAAATGTCCCAACTTCAGCCGAAAGGGCAATTGGAGAAATCTATAAGGCCCCACACGCTAACGTGAAGATACCCATGAATTCATAACAAACTGAAATGTTATTATAAATTCTTAGTTTTGCAATATTATTAAATTGCACTGTCAAAATTTCTATTTTTAAAATGCATGAAGAAATAAATTAATCAAAAATCACATATAGAAAAGATAGAAAAGATAGAAAAATAACAAAGGTGTTTTTATCCTGGGACGTCTATGAATTTACTGTCGGGTCCGTTACACAGTGGTGCATTTTTTAAATCAAATTTTCACCTTTCCAATCCCAAAATGAACGGAGCGTAGTGAGAGCGATTAGTCAACCACTATTTATATTCTTATTCTATTATTATATCTTTACTCTCTTTGAAAAAAGAGAGGTTGAGCAACTAAGCCACAAACGAGTAGATTTTTTTGTTAAGCTACTTCTATTATTAAGGAGGCCATATGCTCTACATTGGAAACAAGCATGAATTTTTAAAAAATCATAACACTGACAACAGCTTTGCGAGAATTTTTTATATTTTTGAAAATGCAACAATAATAACATTGGGGGACTGCTGGCTGCAGGGCGGAATTGAATATATAGTGGACAGTCCATGTTTGGGACAGTTTTGTTGACAGAGGATGATCGCTCTCAGAATATATAATAAACTATCCTGCCACATACTATTTAGGTTGAAGTGAAATGCAAGCTGGCTCTTATTTATAGCGTTGGAAAATACAAAATAGACTCCGTTGTGCAGTATCTATTGTGAAATATAGCGAATAGCCGCTTTCGTAAATAATTTAAAAGGCGATGAAGCAGGACTGATATTACTAAAATCATGCCATAACAATATTATTATGTTTAATATATCGACTGTGGAAAGTAAAAAGGACGTAACCCACACATAGCAAATTTTACAGGAGACACAGAAAACGTGTTTTGATGATTTTGGGCCATATGCAGATTATAAAATATACACAACATGGAAGTGCACAGAGACTTCAAAATTTTGTTTAATTGACATAATCTAATATTAATTAAATAAATTGTCCAGGATTTTTTTTCACACTTTTTTCATGGTTTCAATTTTCACAAGCTTATCTTTTTCAAACTAAAAAGCTAAATTTAGATACTAATTCGGCATTTGCAGCTTACATCCTTTTAATAAAAGTGTATCAAGTTAAATAAATTGTGATTATCTAAGCTCTGTCGCCTGTATGGTCGAGTGGTCAACGTTGTCGGCTTCACCTACCGAGGGCCCGAGTTCAAATCCAGGTACGGACAGATTTATAAATTGATTTTTCAATCGATTTATGAATTTCTGTTCAAAGACATGGATGTATGTGATGTCTTGAATTCCCCCCTCTCACCCATCCTATCCTATGAACGAGGCGTATCGAGAGCGATTAGCTTACCACTAATCCTGTCCTAGCCTAATCCTTCTATCCCTACTCTCTTTGGAAAAAGAGAGGTTGAGCAACTGATAAACAAGCAGTTCTCGTAGAAACACTTCTGTTGAGATAAACTCCATATGCTCCACATTGGGAGCGGACATGGTTTTAAAAAAAATCTAAAAGCAAACTGTTTGTTACGTTCTTTTGCCTTTCCACAGTCGATATGTATATATAAACAGTACAGATTTTTTCAGTCAGGTCCTACTAACAATGCATAATTTGGTGTGCTAAATAATTTTCGAGTGATCACTGACGTTACCTTCGATTGCAGTGTTCACAAGTTGGAAACCTAGTACAGCTTATAAAATGGATTTTATAATGTAAAAGAAATATTTTGAGATAAACTCCGTTAGTTGGTTAGTATATTTCACATTGGGATTATCAAAAAGAATATATAATAAAGTAATTATTCAATTAAAATTTGATCGGTCCGCAGTCTTTGAAATTTTCGCGCAGCTAACCTCTTGCCTTGCATTGCTAACGACCCAGGTTTCGCCTTTCGGCTATAAATCAAAAATATATACAGAATGCTAATAATTACAAATGGTCATGGTCATTATTGAATTATAAAAAATATTACAGTGAAATGTAAGATGCCTTTCAAACAATAATTTACGTGGAAAAATTATTCTCATTTCAACCATTCGCTGAATACCAACAATGTCTATCTGATATGTATTGTAATCTTCAATGATACTTCAATAAATGCAATGCAAACATTACGCAAATTTGTCTTGGGTCACTTTATACCCCGTCGCTCCCCGGTTCTATTTTCGACGTGTCGTTACTCCAGCGTTAAAAAACGAATGTATTATAAATTTGAATCGTTCAAATTATGTACATTAACACAAGTTTTGTCACTAACGACTAACATTCCCTCTAAGCTGCGCGCGTGCGCGGTCTCGCAGCAGTTGGGAAGCCTCCGCGCACTCATTCAATTAAAATTTAATTGGTCCGCGCAGTCGGAAATTTTCGCGCATTTAACTTCTTGCCTTGCATTGCTAACGACCCGGGTTTCGCTTTTCGGCTATAAATCAAAAATACGTACAGAATGTTAATAATAATTACAAATGGTCAGCGAAATGGTCATGGTCATTATTGAATTGTAAAAAATATTACAGTGAAATGTAAGATGCCTTTCAAACAATAATTTACAGTTAAAAATTTAAAGTACCCAATTGAATCAAATTTGTGTTTACATTGTCTATTTAGTTTGGTTACAAAAAGATTTTCGAATCATTTCTTAAATTGCCACCGTCTGCTTGACAGTTAAATATGTTTCAAAAAGAAAAAAATATGTCCCAATACAAATAGAACCCTTTTCCAGAACGTGTCTGAATTATATTTTTATGTTTGATTCTTAGTTACAAGTAAGAAGTCACAATAATGTTATCAGTATTTCGAATAGGCTACTCAGCGAGCGATTTCAATGTATTCAATTTGTCCTTTTAAATATTTCTTTTCGCGATCGTGCAAAAAATAAAAGAAAATGTTTGAAATTCTCTTGAAAGCTTGTTTACTGACTAGTACGACGTGCCTTAAGTCTGATTCACCTTTAGTTTTATAGCCGTATTTATGATGCATGATCTAAATATCAGCTACCCAAATTTAAGTTAAGAAAACTGAATAACGTCATCTTTGGATCAAGCAAATCACAGGCCAAAATATTTATGCCGCCTGTGTGGTCGAGTGGTCAACGTTGTTGGCTTCGGCTACAGAGGGCCCGGGTTCAAATCCCGGTACGGACAGTTTTATAAATTTTTCTATTTATGAATTTCTGTTTAAAGGCATGGATATATGTGATGTCTTGAATTCCCCCCTCTCACCCATCCTATCCTATGAACGGGGCGTATCAAGAGCGATTAGCTTACCACTAATCCTGTTCTAGTCATATCCTTCTATCCCTACTCTCTTTGGAAAAAGAGAGGTTGAGCAACTGAGTAACAAGCAGTTCTCGTAGAAGCAATTCTGTTGAGATAAACTCCATTAGGAGTCCATATGCTCCACATTGGGAGCGGACATGGTTTAAAAAAAATAAAAAAAAAAGTGGTCAACAGTGCCGGCGCGAGGTTATTTGGCACCCTGAGCAACGGCTATTGGAGCGCCCCATTTTCAACAAATCGTCCAACTATTTTTTCAAAATAATGAAGAAGAAAAGCAATCAAGGATCGTAAGAAATACTTTTTATATATCCATGTCCGCTCTCAATGTGGTACATATGACATACTAATGAAGGTATCTCATCAGAAGCTTTTCTACGTGAACTTTTTGCTAGTCATTCGCTTACCCTAGGCTAAGAATACGATTTACGAACAAATACAAACATCATAATAAAATATAACGTATTATTATTTATTATTATTAGAGTATATAAAAATCATTTTAATACTTCAATTATGCGCTCCTTAATGGTTTGCGCCTTAGGTAGTTGCCTATTTTGCCTATATTTATTTATTTATTTATTGTTAAAAATCAAAATTACAGTACATGACATAACAGCTGACGCCAATTCGCCATGCACTTTAAAAATATTATAAGACAAAATATAAAATAAAAATACACAGTACATCAAATTCAACATAAAAAAATCAAGAAATATAAAAGAAAAATTTATCAAACAGTTCACAAATACCATCACCAAAAATGTCCACTTCTCTAGGCAATGCGTTGATTAGTCGAACGGCCCTTGGAATTGGTGACTCATACCTCCTAAGCGAGGTATAAGTTTTTAGAAATAAAAGTTTTTGCTCATTGTTTCGCCCACGTAAGAATAAATTGGGAGCATGTAAATTAATATTCATGAGAATTTCAGGATTATTAACTCGGCCCCGAAGAAGAAGAGAAAAATGCTTTAAGCTTGAAAACGATCTTCGAGCTTCAAGTGAGTGAAATGATAACATTCCTAAAAGAAATTTGGTGGGGTAGTATTCCTTTAAGGAATTATCAAAGGGGAAGAATTTAAATTTTTTGAAATAACAATATCTTAGAAATTTCTTATGGATTCTCTCTAATTTCAGCTTGTATGAACTTTCATATGGGCTCCAAATGATATGGTGGCGCCGGCCCAGGTTGTCAATGTCGTTGTATTCATCGACGGATCTCACGCGTTCTAGTACCAGTACAAACGATTTATCGATTTCTGTTTGAAGACATGGGTGTTTATAATGTCTAAAAATTCTCTTCCAATCCTAAAATCAATGCAACGTAGCGATTAATTGACCAGTAACTCTGTCTTAACCGTATTCTTCTATCCCTACTTTCTGTGGTGTTGCTAGAAATTTGGGGCCCTCATGCAAACGTCATGCAAGACCTCACTACTTATATTGAGAATGTAGAGATTTGGGCTCTTTTTTACTGAGCTCTCATGCATTGCATGACTCTGCTATGAAGTGGATACGGCGCTGCTTACACTCTTCGAAAAAGAGAGGTTGAACAACTGAGTTATGACATTATTGTTGTGTTACTTGCATGTGAAAAATCTTCAGCCTGAAAATACGAAACACATGCAACACATCGTATTACATTCAGAGAAATAACAAATTTATTTTATAGTAAAAATCATTGTCTGCAAAATTAACGCCGTATTCATCGAAAATATATCTTTGGCTTATACGGAACTTAATCCTCACATTTATTGAGGACAGTTACTGTGTTTTTGTGTCGTTTACTTTCTTATTCTTATATTCGATATTGTGGTTAAAAAAACTACTTTTACCTTTATCAATTCTTCATACATTATCAATTGTATTGATTGGATTACTTTACTTTACTATTTGTTCAAATTGTTAAGAATAGATCATTAAATTTTACACACATTTTAAAAATATACATATATTACAATTTTTATATATTTGTTTCAACATATTTTTCTACTGAAGACAATAACTCATTTGTACGTATCTTGGCTATAAAACAGCTTTTTTCATACGAACTCATTTTTCGCTTTTGGGGACCGTAACAACTCAAATCTCAGACGTGTTTTGAATCTAGTTCGTAGATTTTCTCTTTGAAACGATGAAAGAAAAACCACTGGGTATCTCGGTTTTTATATCTAACTTTTACATCTATTTTTTTTTTATTCCAAAAGCAACCAAACAAATTTTCAACATTGTTGATAAGAAACATTAATAGAATACAAGAAAATAGCTTTTATCCCATATCATATTTTTATGTGAAACTAATATTACTTATTCATAATTTAATCATTTTAAATAACTATCTCCAGTATTTTTCCAATAAAATCAAGCTTTTCGTACATCCTAAAACTATTAAATAAACACTTTATGATAGGGCGTGCAGTATGAAATTTAAAAAATTCTTGCCTTTTTCCATATAATTATATAAGGATCGTTTCCTTACTGTTGTACTTTTGAAATAGTTGTCTCTCCAAGCAATGCAATCAAAAATAAGCTTGTGAATATTGTTGTTATTAGTCGATTTTCTTTTTTAATATAATGTTTTCACCCAAGAATACGTTGACACTCAAAAGCTTAAATGTGACAACTGATAACAGATAGTTCATTAATAAAAATACAATATTTCTTTGTACTTTATTCCACTTTATTTAATAGGTAAGGACCAGTTTCGCTCATTGCGAATATTCTCAACTGATAAGAAAAATATATATTATCAGTGCTATTTATACAAAATTAAATTGAAATAAAAGGTGCAAACAATAAAAGACAATGAAAAGAATTTACAAATTACAGTATAAGTGACTATAATTACACAAAACTAAAATGTTTAACACCTATTACATATAATTAAAAAGTCATCAAAGATTAATACATTTTACTGAATGAATACTTTCTTCCTTTATTATGACCGTCACTGTTTCTCTGTGATGTATTACATACAGTCATATAACACTCTTTACTAGCGAATGTTAACGATGTAATGAAAACATTGCACTCGTTCTATACGAGCTTCTATGGCCACTGTTTTTATTTTTATCGGTGTTCGTTAAAAATCAAATTTGCATTTCAATCAAAAAATGTTCGGACAGAGGAATGGCTATTTTCAAACTAGAATTTTTAACGAAATAATCAAAACATACAAAAACGTGCGCCTTGTGGCATAAGTTTAAATTTTTTACATTCACATTCCTCATTATTTCCATATCTAATTAAATGTCATTCAAGTCAAATCATTAGTAAAATAAATGTCGCTATTAATGTCAATTAATGCCACCATGTCGCCATCAATAGCTGTTTATTTAGTGATAAATGTATTTCCTATATATACACGATGCACTTCGTTCAAATTCATCCGTGCACGAAACTCCTGAAGTTGCCGAAAGGCGAAACTTGTATGAATGTACAAAATTTGAACGATTGAAATTTAATATTTGAATTCCACCAAGCACTTTGTGCAGAAATCAATATCGCTGTATATGTCAATTTGATAAAACTGCATGCTCTTAAACAGGGTTTCCCAAACTATGTTCCGCAGAACACTGGTGATCCACAGAACCTAAATAGGTGTTCCGCGAACCCCCACATAACTTAAAATCCACTAATTTTCAATGTTTTCTAAAAACTATCAATTATGTTACCTTAGTTTGGAATCCATTTTCCATAACAGTAAAACCAGCATGTTAAATTCAGCGCAAGTGATTATGAATATCTGATTGGGCTTATCAGTGATTCTGATATAAATTCTTTCTCGGCGAGTTTGTCAAAGAAATCTTCCAATGTGTCGAAACAAGCTATTACTGTTTTACTTTATTTACAACCTTTTTATGCGAAGCAGGATTTCCTTTTTATGCTGCAACGAAGTGTTTTATTACCATTTGTTTCGTATTTGTACTATGATGAATTACCTGAATAAAAAATAAGCTAAGTGTTCCGTTAAATTTCCGGATTTGCGAAGTGTTGCATTGCAGAAAAAGTTTGGAAAACCCTGTTCTAAAAAATTATGTGTATTATTTCATAGTTGAAACAAGAGATGGCAGTATTTATTCAATTTATAATGTTTATTACTAAAGTTTGTTATATTAATAAAAACACAATAATCCTTTGTACTTCATTCCACTTTATTTAATTTTTCAGGACCGGTTTCGCTCATTGCGAGCATTGTCAACTGATAAGAAATATAATTTAACAATGCTATTTATATAAAATTGAAAAGTTATACACAACAATTGGCATTGAAAAGAAATTGCCAATTACATTAAAGTGATTCTAAAATAACACAAAATTAAAATGTTCAACACATCTAACATATAATTAAAAAGTCATCCCAGATTAATAAATTCAGAATGCGATTGAAAGTAATTACAAGCATAATTAAAATTTGGGAAACTTTTCAATTTTATATAAATAGCATTGTTAAATTATATTTCTTATCAGTTGACAATCTTCGCAATGAGCGAAACCGGTCCTGACATATTAAATAAAGTGGAATGAATTACAAAGGATTATTGTGTTTTTATTAATATAATGCCTTTCCACCAAGTATTGACAGTGAACACCCTAAAAGTAAAGTTTGTTAATTTTTTCTGTTTATTCTTCTTCATTTTCTGATTTAAATCGAATAATAATTTTGGTTTTAATCAATATTTATTTTTAAATGTCTTTCTTTATTGTCTGCATATGTACATATTACAGGTATAATAATTAAAATTCACATTTTCAATGGATTTGGTGGTTACTTTGTGTAAGTTTATTTTAAATATAAAATAAAATTTAAAAACATTGTTACTCCACTGTATTGAGCGTCTCGGGGGGCTTAACAATCAATTTATGGAATTTACCGTATGATGATTTGAGCCCGCGTACCCTGGAACCGAATAGAACGCAAGCCCGAAAGCGTTGACCACTGCGATCTAGGGCTGGCAACAAATGTTATTAAAGATTTTATTTTTATTTTTATTATATAAATACTACAAGTATTTTTATCACAGCAATATAATCGTACAATACTGTGATAATATAATATTACAAAACCCTCGCATGGAATAAGTCCAGCGGATGGCGATCGAATCCCAAAAGAGGATCATTGAGCCGCTTACCTTTATGATGAGTCATGAAAAATCTGCTTCCTGTATCTGGCGGAATCGAATTGAAAACTAAAGTCACTATCGTATTTATTCATTGATACGATTTTATACCAAAGCTCTTGATACCTTTCCAAGCCTCTCATAAATATTCACTTCGGATAACGATAAGCTAAAAATAAATAGCGTATACACATTGCACAGCGCCTACAGTGTGATTATTTAACACGATTGATTTTTTTTTGAATTGTTTGAATTTTGTACTTTTCCATGAGTTTTGTCGCTAACGACCCGGGTTTCGCCTTTCGGCATCTTCAGGCCAGTACATCTTCAAGTCTAGTCTTCAAGTACATCCGTGCACTTGGAATGCCTGAAGATGCCGAAAGGCGAAGCCCGGGTCGTAAGCGACAAAACTCATGGAAAAGTACAAAATTCAAACAATTCAAATTTGATATTGAAATTCCATCAAGCACCCTCAGTCGAAATACTTAATTATACATATCTTTGATTATTTAGAATTTATTATTGTTTCAATTTCATATCCATTTTAGGTGTCAATCGCTGTTGCAGGTTAAAGTCATAGCAAGTGCATTTAAGATACACGATATGGGTTTTTTTCGAAATATATTCGGTCCTCAAATTGATATCGTGTGATTTATAAAAATCTTTATATCTATTGCATTGGTTAATACTAGGGCTTGTCGGTTTTTAAAAACCGTTTTTTGTGCTAAATTTGTGACATTTGAAAACCGGTTTTCCAACTTCGTAACCGGTTGTGCTGAATTTTCCATAAACGCGTCTATAAACAAAAGGACAGAAAATTTGGATCTTTTATTTGATGGCTTAAAGACCATATGCCCCACATCATTACCCAGCGAAAGGGTATTTTCGATATCAGGAAATTTTGTTAGAAAACGATCGGTGGACGCTTTATTTTTTCTTAAATCATATTTTCTGAGAAGTAACACCAAATAATTTCTTGTTGTGTAATATTATGTATATAAATAAACCACTTGAAAAAACTTTTTATCGCTATTTTAATTGAATTATCCTTTTTTTGTAAAACTTCGAAAACCGGATAATCCGGTTTTCAAACAATATTGACATAAACCAACAGACAAACCCTAAGCATTCTAAAACAAGAAAATAGAATAAATTAAATGAAATGGGCTCACAACATCTAAATTAGAAAAAATATATATATTTAACCTTAGATGAAAGGGAGATTAGAGCTCGGCTCCATTTTTTCAAGAGTCGGTTTTTGTGTAAGCCCTAGTCAATACAAACTGCTATGCTAAACATTTTTTTTATTTTTACATGTCAATTTATAAAAAAATACTTATTGCATTTTTTACAATCCTATCCGTTTCTAATTGCAGCAAATGGAACCCTCCTGGAATCACTACAAAAGGACTTTTACTTTTGAGCGTAAAAAAAGATGGATTGAATCAGCAAATTGACAAATGCTTACTTAACTACATAACCAAAAATCTAGGACAGAACTAGTTTCAATGATTACACTAAACAGTGAAAACCTTTTATTATTGTTTAAACAATATTTTTTGATACAATAATAAGACATTCGATATCTTTTCGTTACGTATATGCAATTAACCATGTTATAAAGATGTCATCAGTGCGGTTCGTAGATGTAGACGTGTTGCAGAAAAAGGATTAAAACATTTTCCCAAATTCCGTTTACTCAGGTTAACAACCATATTTTTAATTTTAAAAATAGTTAGTTTCATTATCGTCATCATTTCGCTACTTTACTTAATGTTTTCAAAAATTTGGTTAAATTCTTTAAAACAATAATTTAATATAAAAAAACTGTTTTTAAAGCTTAATTTCTTTCAAGAAAAAATGAATAGTATGTGTTTATTTTTTAGAAAAACATCTAATTGTAACATTTATAATATTTATTTACAGCAACAAAATATTTTCTAAGCACCGTGTATCCGCATTTTTCCTTTTGCAGCAAGCAGGTGGCTCGCTCTATTCCTATGCCCAGGTGCAAATTGGTAAATGTTATTTCATTGCAAACACAGGTATCATTTCATTCCTCTAGGATCTAACACGTTATTACGTTGTGCCACTTAGTATTGAAAAGGCAGAGTTTGTATTATTTTATTTGAAGAATTAATATTCGATGATCGATAAATATATCACCAGTTTGTTACTCAAATGTATTTTTTTTAAATATACAGCAATTTATAATTTATTTATTTTACTACAGAAGGAATCGGATACACTTACGTGAATAAATTGACAAACATTTATCACGAGCATCAGCTCACTTGACTGATGTATTTCAGTAGCATCCCTCAAATTTCAAAGATATGAAACGTTCTCTATATTTTTAAGCGCCTTATAAACAAGCACTGATTCAAACAAAGAAAATAAATTCGCCTTACTTTATTTAAAGTAAAAAAAGATTCAAAATAAGAACATGTCACATAACATAAAACAAAAAATACTGATACTTTTATTCAAGAACTACTCACGTGATGTGAACAAATATTAAAAATGGCGACATTCTACATTCAAAACAGCTGACTTCAATGAAACGTCCAACATTACTACATTTTCGTACAGGAATAAAATGAAAACAATTTTGTAAGGAAATCAGAGTTTAAAAATAAATCATAATATTGTATAAATATATTGAATAGAAAGAAATCTAATATTCCATTTGTGAAAAGGAAGAAGTCGTCTATTGAATTGCGTTGTAAAGGACTTCAAAATACTTGGCTTATGGAACATGTCTCGAGCTGCCCATTCAAAAGAAAGTTCTCATTTAAATAGGCCATGTATTTCATTTTAAAATCAAACGAGCTTTTACGGAGACATGCAAACATACAAGCAAACACATGCTTAAATAAAAAAGATAAATAGGCAAGTTTATTATTGCTATTGTAAATATTTTGCTCAATTTTCACGGCAAAGCAATTTTAAGCATTTTTATTATTTTTGTCGGGAACCTTTAATAGTTCTATACGAATGGCATTAAGAATTTAAAATCGTTAAGTGATAAAGATTTAAAAAAATAAATAATTTGACTTACTAATAAAGCAGAGAATGTGTTTAAATGGTGAAAAAAAACAAAATTCGAAGATTATGTGAAATGAAATTCATGAACATGGAACATAGTATTCATTTATAAATGAATACTAAGTTCACTTTTTATGTGGAACATGTAGACTAGGGCATTTTTCCCCAACTGGTGGTCCACGGCCTGGTGCCGGCCCGCAGACTTTCCGCCTGGCCACAAACAGTATGCCAAATTTCAATAAATTCGTCATACAAAAATAATAAATATAGGATCTTTTTTCGTCTGCACGTTTACTTGTATTTTGAATTTTTTTTTTTTATTCGATAAACTTTTTCTTTTCTTTTCTGCATCACACCGAAGATATTTCCTCAATGATACAGTTAAGATACATTTTATTTAGGTACAATTTGAAAGGCAACAATAAATAATAATTACAAATATATAGATATTAATAAAGGTTAATTAAATACAAAGAATTGGTATAATTATAAGTAAAAAAAAACAATTAAATAATAATAAGCAAGAATGATAGTTAATGGGACTAATAAACAACTTTTAATTTTGAGACAGATGTGATTAAGGATTGAATGGTGAGGGGCAGGGATGGTAAACTTTTTCTCCAAAAGATGTAGCAAATTTCTTGAAGTGACAGAAATTTTCTGAAGACGAAACTAGATCTGGATGCCGGATAGGACCATCACGATTATTTCTACATGACAAAATCAATGTACTTCTTTCTACGGACATAATCGGACAATTCCAGAGAATATTCTCTGAATCTTGATTACTGTCACCACCAGGGCAGTGTGGGCTAAGTTTGATTTTAAATTTATGTAACTTGGCATTAAATGCACCGTGTCCGGTGATAAATTGTGAGGTCCAGTGATCCGGAGAGAGCCAGGTTGCATTCTGACAAAAAGCAATATCTGGGAAAAATAAATAGGTAATTCTACCACGAAGGGACTTTGACCGTCGACTTTGCCAAGTAGTTAAAACGGATAGTGAGCAGAGTTTTTTCACTTTAACTTTTAAAAAATCCTGTGAATCCAATGGGTGAAGAGTTGTGCGACCAATTTGTGCTGGTTTCCCGTGCAAAAGGTGATGAATTGCAGCTCGTCTTTGGACCTCTAGATCCAATGGAGTAAGTCCTAACATTACAGGAAGACATTCTGTTGAGCAAGTTTGGTAAGCTTTGGAAATAGCCATATTTTGAATTATTATTAAATAATAATAATTGGTAGGATGATACGACGCCAAGGAACTTAAAATAGTGGGAAGCTAAATACTCAACAAATGTGGTGAAGCCGGCAACCGATCTCGAGTGTGGTATAATATGGTATGAATTTAAACACGTGTCAAGAAAACGTCATTTCAAATTATATCCTTTATTCAATTATGTCCTTTTTTCAATATCTATAAATTATATACCCAACTAACTGTGGGTAAAAGTGCAAATCAAATACGCATGCTAATTTTAAAAACGCACTATAACACCAATATTATTCGTATGAAATCTTTCTAGTGAAAATTAGACATCAATAATGTGGCTTTGCATTAGTGGTCCGCGATTTTTTTTTTCTTTTTTTTACCGGTCCGCAGCTGTAAAAAGGTTGGGAACACTGGACTAGGGCATTCAATCCGGGGATGAGGAATCCCGAAATCTCGGGAAATTGAGGTCAAATCATCACTTTGAGTTGACAAAAATCTGTAATCTCAAGCAATTGTGGTATGATATTATGGTGAATGATCAATCCCGGGATGCCAAGTTTGAATAATTGTGAATTCCAAAATCCTAAGATCACAAAGTGGTACGAGATTAGATTCCCTAATATGAAATTCTTCATTAAAAGTTTTTATACCTCGAACTCCTTGTTACTCGGTTGCTCAACTTTCATTTTTTCGACGAAACAAAGATAGAAAGAAAGTGATGGGACCTTTTTATTTTCATCGAATACGATACCAAAAAGAATATAATGACATATTTTATTATGTTAAGCTTTATTGCACTAATTGTTATCCGACGAATCCATGTTCTCTCCCAATGTGGAGCATATGGCCTTCTTATGGAGATTTTTTAAACAGAGTAGAAAGGATTGAAGGATAAGGCTAGTACAGGACTAGTGGTAACATAATCGCTCTTGCTACGCCCAGTTATTGAAGGATTAGAAGGGTGGGAGGGATTTTGAAAACATCGATCGAAAAAATGCTGTTTTTACTGAGACTTAAACCCGTGAGATCCGGAAGCCCACAACGTTAACCGCTGCGCCATGGAACCTGAAATATTGTTTATTTATTTTGTTTGTATTTTAGTTATTTATTGTACGAACCTGGAAATGATGATGCTGATGAATGAGCGACAGACAGTTTTGAGGTTCTTCAGCGATGTAGCAGGCAGTTTAGGATATTAACATATTCACTGACAAAGTTCAGATATACAGAATAAATGTTTTCACAACTAGTTAGGGAAATGAAATGCCGCATATTTTACTTTTATATTTTCAAAAACTTTTTAATAAAGAAAACATAAATTTAGTAACAGTTGACATTGTAAAAGACATTAAGGAAATTTCACATTTTCTTCCCTTAATGTGCCGTTTCTCGGGAACTACAAAATAAATCAATGACAATGAGAACAAAACCAACGTTTCTCCAACTCGGACTGTTTCCAATTAACCAATATAATTAAAATAAATGTACAATTATAGTGAAAAAGTATCGCAATCTCTGAACAGTTTTCGAGTCATAAACTTTAAGTACTTCAACCCAATTACTGCTACCATCGAATGAGGCCTTAAACTTGCATAAAACTTTTCGAAGGCTTTGAGCATAATTGTTTCAAGTTCCGAAGACAGCGGCTCTCAAATTGGGTATCACTGAGATTTCAAAATTCTGGGAATTTACGAAATTCATAAAATGAAAAAATGTGAGACCTTTTATTTTTATATTTTTTTAAGCTCTCGCGAGGATTTTTTACTCACTGACCGATTTCAAAAACCCAGGAGCTTACGGAAATTCCAAAATTAAAAGACGCGAGAGCTTTTTTTTTAGCTCTAGCGTAAATTTTAAACATTTTGTCTGGTTACCTATTTTCAATAACTTTTCAATAATCCCAAAATTTCGGGATACTATCACAATCACGGGATTTCGGGATCACAAAATTGGACGGGATTGGTGACCCTAGTAGGGATGGTGTTTTATGTGACTTAAGATATTGAAAAATACAAAATGCTTTATTACTAATTGTATATTGTGAAATTATCAGAATCAAACGGTGTTTCAAAAAAATGATATGTGGGAAATGCTCGATCGCAAAATTAAATTTCGTCACATTTAAAATATATATATGTACAAATTGTGCTTTATTATTTTGCTAACGTAATATGATGTCTTTCCGTCGCGGAAAAATATAAAAATTTGCAAAGTTTAACAACTTCTCTTTTAACAAAAGTTTTTGGCGTATGAAAAGACTTCAAGATATCAAAAAGAATGTCAACCGTTTGATAATTTACGTTATTAAAAGTCGAAAACGTCAGTTTAATTTCCGAACTTTTAACGAGGCATAATCGACTGTATTCTTTGCTGCTCAAATATAATTACCAATATTGCTCGAATTAATTGAACACAAAAACTTTTATTATTTAACGTAATTTTGATATCCACAGATAGGCACGTATTTTTTAAACATTACTGGTATTTTTATTTTTAAAAATTAGTTTCTATCAATCATTTGTTTTATTTGACTTTTATGCCAGCAAATATTGACGTAAATTAATATGCTCTGAAATATAAGATCATTAGTATCTGCAATCCAGTTTTGAATCGTTATGTGAACTTTTTGTGATACGAATAATATTGTTTGTAAAACTATCACAGCCTGTAAAGTCTACAAATTTTTGAGCCTTTTGTTGTATTGCAATTGGCCAACAACTAGAATAATGTCCATAAACTATTACTGCAATTTTGTTTTCAATAGTAAATATTTTATCATGTATTTAATTTTTATCAAATTGGAAGACACTAGACACACTTACAAAGGTGATCTTAAATGTCACAATGACTTGTGACATAATTAGGGGCTAGTAATATTAGATTTTGTTCAATAATCAATAATGGCTCTTACTAAAGCTTTAGAAAAAAGTAATCGATGTTAACCAAAGGCTAGCATCAAGTCACGAGAATTTATCTTCAAAATTTGAGTTGAATATACGTCTAATAAAATATTTCGCAGCTTAGACGAATTGTGATAAAATCAATTTCTCCTGCGAAAACATGTTCCGTGTGAATGTGTGATAGTCTACGGCGTAGACTCTACGCCATACTACCCCAGTTTCTCTGTCCGAGCCAGACGGCCAATCCTCTTATCAGGCGATGGCGTTCATAACTTCACCATATTGACAGAACAAATCGCTTTCCGACGCACTCCTCTGATAAAATAACCCCTGTAAGATACCTTCATGTCCATCCTTTCTCTTATACCGCCTTAAAGATGCCTCCATACATTTTTGATCGATAAAATAACAGTCACAGAAAAGGAATTCAGACAAGTAAAAATCTAACTTATTTTATCAGTATTGGTAAGCTTAAATATTAGATAAATACAAAATTTAATAACAATGTATTTTTTTAATTGTAATCATGGATAATATTGAAAGCTTACTTTTATATAAAAAAAATAACACAAGTTTTTCAATAGGGTACGTGGAATAAAAATCCAAAGATTCTGCGGAATAATGTATTATTGTTGGTAGCACTTTATTCCTTTTAAAGCTCCGAGAAGCTTAAATAACGTAAGTACACGCCAAGTTTCAGTGTTACGTAAAACAAAACCTTCTTACAGTTAAGTTGGTTTTCATATCGTAGCATCAAACAGTTTATGATCTGAAAATACAGGCAGTAAGTTTACTTCACCATATGGAAAGCTTTTAGTCGTATTAACTATATTGCTGCAATTTAATACTCAGTCAAAACAGTGTAAAAGGCGATCTATGAGTGAAAACGTCTGTAAACAGTATTAATCATGTGTTTTTTTAGCGAAACAAATCGCTATGATCAAAAACATTAAGTACAAAATATGTGAATACGATTTATTTGAAACCGTACGTGGCAACATGTTTTGCTTCTTAAAGAATCACCTTTAGAATGAATAAGAAAACTTTAAATACAAAAAATTATTGCGGTAAAATTTCATTAGTTTTGAGTTTATTATTTTTTCATATTTGCAAGTACTTTTTAAAAAAATAAAAATAGCAACTCAATCCATCTTTTTCAATCGACAATAAAACATTGAATGCTTTTTAATATTAATTCAAATAAAATATTAAAAGACCCGAATCAAATAAAAATGGGTTTTTCCGTATTTTTACAATGTTCGCTCTTACCCTATGGCACTTATTTAAAATCATGCCCACTTCTAGTCTGAACCCTTAATGAATTTTATCGCAACAAAAGTCATTTACGAGAATTTTTAGTTACTTAGTTGTCAAACTTCTCATTTTCGAGTTATGGTAAAGACAGGATTAATGGCTCTCAATACACCTCGTATTTGGAATCTGATGGGTTTGAGACATTACATGTGGGATAGTTACGTCTATAAATCGATTAAAAAATCAATTTATGAAACTTTCCATACGTAAATACGACTTTAAGTACTCCAACTAAAACCAACGATGACGACCACTTGACCGTAGATCCAGCATCATATTGAGCAAAAAAGTCCTAATTTTATCGTACATTTCAACAGCTCTTCGAGGTGTTAAAAATCTAGTCTTTATTCATTTTACGATCCATTGTAATTATGCAGAGAGGTTTGATGATTGGGTGGATATATTGCATATTAAAATCGTCAAAGCGATTTTTCAAGTCAATTAAATATTTGTTTTATGAATATATCTAATATATGTAGTACGACGAAAATAAAACATTGTAATTTCATAATACTTATTATATCCATTCGGTGTATGTTTTTATATTTGTTAATTGCAAAGCGTTGCATTGCGAGAATTTATATTATTTTGTAGACAAATTAATATGATAATTAAGGCTTCTGTCTATAAACATTTTAAAAATGCACACTTTTTAACATCTTATTACTACCATAAAAATCAATTCTGTATCAGTTACTCACATCTTACTAACTTTCCTAACATATTGTCGAATAACTAACTACTTGCGTCGTATATTTTAGGTACTGCCGTAAGTGCTGCTTTCATTGTATGTATGTACTAAACTTGAAATCTTCAACTCATTTGTAGACGTTAAAAGTTCTGTGATCGCTTTGTTTCTTTTTAATTACTTACTTAAAAGGATATTTTCTATTCGTCAAGTGAAATTTACCACAGTATCAAAAAGACTCGGTCCTCTGTCTCCTTGACGTAGATGAATGGTATTTTTTATTGCTTTTCTCTTTTTGAGTCGTATTTTTTACCTAGACTTCAGCAGCATTCAGCAAGGAAATCAGATAAGGACTTTACACTGATTGATTTAATGAAAAATGATAGAAGTCTCTTGCTAGTGGCATCCTTTAAAGGACTATAGAAGATCTTTTCTTAGAAATGTTTTCGGTCCTTCAACAATTTATTTGCAAGGTATTATAATTTCAACGTCGAGTTTTTCGCAATCGTGTTTTTCATCGACTGTTTCCTATTGATTTTGTACGAGTCTTTATAACTATGGAACATTTCACGTTGCTTGTTTCACGTTTCATACGTAGAAACCAAAATATTTACAATAATATAAACCATTATATTTATGAAAAGAAACAACAAAAAAAATGCTGCTCTTTACATGAGCTTATTCGAAAATTAAAAGTATGTAAAATTATGAAGCCTGGTCTGATTGTATTGATTATACACTTAAAGCATATTTTTTTTAAAAGCTTCATTGCCTTTAAAAATATAAATATTTAAACTTTGATACGTGCATATTTTATAACAGTGTTCCCCAACCGGTGGTTGGCCGCAAAGACTTTCCGCAGGGTCGCAAACAGTATGCCAAATTTCAAGAAATTAGCCATGCAAAAATATTGAATGTAGGATTTTGTAAGGCCTGCACGTTTTCTTGTATTTTTAATTATTGTTAAATAAGAAGACATCAATAATGCGGCTCGGTATTTTGTATCTTGACCATTTTTATGCGGTTACATTTTACTCATACTTCTAAAATCCGGCTTCAAATTTGTAAAGCTTAGTTTATTGCGGATACTTATTCTGTTGTATTATTTTTTCTGTGTGCGACAAAATGGTCGCTGGTTTTTTCAGAATCGACAGTCATTAATATTTGCTCTTCGATAGTGAACCCAGGTGCAAAACATTTCCTAATTATACCAATAATTTCATAATACATAATTGTTTTCACTTTTAGGGTGCTCACTGTGAATACTCGGTGGAAAAGCTTTATATTAATAAAAACACAATATTCTTTTGTATTTTATTCCGCTTTATTGTAAAGGTCAGGACCGGTTTTGCTCATTGCGAACATTGTCAACTGAAAACAGTCCATTTGTAACAATTTAAGATTAAAACAATATAACATAAAAACCATTTTTATTTCATTATTAGTTGTCCGCGATTTTTCCTTTTTTTTACCGGTCCGCAGGTGTAAAAAGTTTGGGAAACACTGTTTTATAACACTAAGTATGTTTTAAATTTCCAAAAAAAACGTCAATTAATGGTACACAAAAAAATGGCTACATGCTCGAGTGGTCAGTATCGTTAGCTTCGGTTACTTAGGTCACGGATTTGAAGCCCAGTACAAATAGTTTTTAGTAATTTTCAACTGTTTTTTGAATTTCTGTTCAAAGGTATAAATGCATATGATATCTTGAATAACCTTCTTCCCACTTATCCTATTTTAAAAACGGACGTAGTGAGAGCAATAAGTTAATCACTATTCTACTAAAATGGAGACACATTGAGCAACTAAGTAACAAGCTGTTTTTGTAGAAACACTTCTGTTGAGATAAACTCCATTAGAAGTCCATATGCTCCACGTTGGGACCAGACATGGTAAAAAAAATTGAGTTTCGTTTAATTAAAACATAAAATTTTGAAGATTATCATTGTCACATATAGTCAGATTGATAAGGTGGGCAAAACATCAAAAGAATTTTTAAGCAATATTATAAATATCCTCTATTAACTTTCACCGCATTGTCAAAAAGTTACATGTCTTCTTCTTCTTCTTCTTGCTGCAACAGTTTGGGGTAAACCTTTTCCATTTCAATCAATCATTTCTACAATCCTAAATCTTTGACGCCAGTCATTTCTAGATTGTAATTTTATTCAAACACTCTTTTTTATCAAACGAATCTTCTAATGCAGGGGTCACCAAACTTTTTGAGAAGCGGGCCGGATCGAACTTTTTAAAAACTAAGAGGGGCGGACAAAATAAATTCTTATTGGAATCCAACTAGAATATTATTTCATTTTATGTGGTTACATAATAATTAGAATGCAAACAAATGTTTGCCCTTAGAATTTCAATAAATGAGAATATTCTAGAAATTTTTGAGTAAACGAACATCTGGTCGTCTCACCTCCAATTTCTATCTAACTACCTTCACTTTGAGTCCCCTACCAGATGTCGTGAATTCACAACTAAATCATGAACATTTATATTTCTTATATGAATAATTTCTATGCGAAAATCCATAACTTTTCGCGGGCCGGAAGAAAATCTTTGGCGGGCCGGATCCGACCCACGGGCCGTAGTTTGGTGACCGCTGTTCTAATGGAGCACATTAAAATATCTGATAATTAATAATCTCCTTTAATGCCGAAATAGTATCATAAAGATGAAAAAGTCAGTCGACAATTTTGTTTTCATGATTGCACTGGTTCATCCCATACCCAACCTCCAACAGTTTTCTCATCACGATTTCTTCATTTATAATTCCAGCAACGTGACTTTTGCTTTTTATTACACTTGGATTCCGCCTCTAACACATAAAACAAAATACGTTAATTTCCAGCGTGAGCTTTTTCAACATATTACTGCAATATCAAGCCTTTCTTTATCACTTTTTTTGCAAGTCGCTAGAGAGAGATATTCTAATTACTTTAGTGAATAAAAAAGCTTTAAATCATAACGACTTGGTACTGCGAAAGCACAATTAAACTGTCTCGACAATATGGCTAGCTAAACGTTCACTTCATTTTTAGTTAATTCTTTTTAATACATGATTCAACTAAATTATTAATTGGCATCATTCCTCTAACTGTTGCAATGAGCATGGAAATAATATTTTACCAAATTTGGTATCGAAAAGTGTCAATTTGTATGTTTTGCCGGGTCTATGACACAGTGGTCAACGTCGTTAGCTTCTATACCGGACCTCATGGGCTTGAATTCCAGTATGAACAGCCTTTTTTATATCAAATTATTTTTCAAGGCATAGATAATTGTGATGTCTAAACCCCCACCTCTCCATCCCCCATCACCATCCCAATCCTTTAATAACGTGGTGTAGTAAAGGTGACTTTTTTATCCATGTCCGTTCACAATATGGAGCATATAGCCTCCTAATGGAGGTATCTCAACAGATTTTTTTAAGAGAACTGGTTGTTACTCAGTTAGTCAAAAGTTCTTTCCAAGATAGTAGAGATATAATGTATTATGTAGTTTTATTTTATATTTTGTCTCATTATATTTGTCAAGTACATGGCGAATTGGCGTCAGCTGTTATGTCATGTACTGTAGTTTTAATTTTTAACAATAAATAAATAATGTTTTTTTGCGGAAAACAAGGTTCCCTGAAAGGAACAAAAAACGATATTTTTACACGAATTATTTGTTCGCACACGATCCCAGACACAAAAAAACACAGAAACCGATAACAGTTTTCCTAATAACAAGAAATTCAACAACACATAACAGTAATAACAAACAAAATGCTTCATTAGATTCTAACACATTAGACGTGTCAGACATTTATAGCTATGGAAGCAATTTATGTCGAATCCTTCATATATGTAAGTTCTCGTATATAATCAAGCAGCGATGAATACAATTATTTTTTCTTTATATACATATCGACTGTGGAAAGGAAAAAGGACAAAAATTTTACAGGAGACACAAAAAACTTTTTTTGAAGATCTTGGGCCAAAGGCAAATTGTGCAATATACACAAACGTTTAGTGCCTAAAGACTGATAAACTGGTTTTTAGTTGACTAAAGCTGATATTAATTCAATATATTAATAAAAAAAAAAACCTTTTTTCAGTATTTTTTATTGATCGCAATTTCCACTTGCCGTTCTTTTTTAAACTTAAAAGCTAAATTAAGATACTAATTCGGCATTTTCAGCTTACATACTTTTGATAGAATGTGTATAAAGTTGTATAGATTGTGATTATCGAAAAAAATCTGTCTTGATATAAATGTGGGTTGGGTCCTTTTTTCTTTCCACAGTCGATATTGTGATATTGTTTTTGCAATTTACTTCATTATTAATTTATTTTACGTGATTTTTTATGCCAAAATGTTGTTCTTTTTTCAAATAACACTTTTTTTAATTCAGGGAACAAATCTTCAATTTTTCTATGAATGCTATCATTTTTTTACATGGTTTTTTATGGTGTATTTTTTAAGAGACAATTATAATTATTTTCACATTAAATCGACAACAGGTATAGTGAAAATGATTATATGAAATGTATGTTTGCATATTACGTATGTCTAATAAAATATCCGATATCCAAGTCTCTTCTTTCATTTTGAAAAACCATTTGCCCCACATTCAAGTTTTGCACATTAAGGCCACGCTGTGTTTGTAGGTGGGTATTTATATCGAATTCACACCTTCGTATGGCAGCTTTTGCCAACTATTTCAATGAATATAATTCAATACAATCATTATTATACTTTTAAAGTAACATGCATCTATTGTTTAACCATTAGAGTCAATAAATTAACATTAAGAGATCGACTGTATAGGTTGTTTTTTTAAATTAACAACATTGTTTCAGCCACAGCCAATTTAACAGGTGACAGCCGATTTTCGTTGTAAGTTGGTTTTTCATTTCACCATTAATAGACTTTTGCCAGAACAATGCTTGCAAATTTTTCAAATTTACTTCTTCAAAAATGATGTTGTCCAGAACGTTACAGTGAATGGATAGCGCTATAGATCCATGATTACTGCAATTTTCGTTCTCTAATTGCGTGGTATTTATATAAAAGAGCTGTGGTTTCAACAAGATCACACAGCGCGCGCAACAATCAATTTATTGAAGGAAACAATATTTAAGCGCATAAAATACATCTATAAAAAAACATATCCTTTATGTTATAACACAAAGTCTTATTTTAGGACAGTTTATTTTACTAGTATCATTTATGATATCTTTGATCTTCAAGTTAATTAACTTTATTATTCTATACTTGATTTTTTCTAAAAGAAAGGTTGAACGATTTAACATATTACTTCTATTGAGATATGCTCTTTTAAATATCTATGCGTTTTTCATAATGAGTGTACAAAGATAGAGAAAACATAAATTCACATGAAATCTTCAAAAATTACATTGTCAAAAATACCATAAAACAGTAGTTGTTTATTGTATAAATATGCCGTCTTAAACCACCAAACCTTTTAAAAATGCGCAAAAAAACTTTTATTGTATATATATATCAATAAATCTTCAATAAACATGGTCATCAGATATTGATTTTTTTAAATCTAAATAAATGGTTAATTGACATGTTCTTTACAACTGGCTCCGTCATTTGTAAGGTTGAACTGGGATGCTTATCCCTGCGTGAGGATGATTTAGGTTCTAGTCACGTCCGCTTCTGCTCCGTCCCTGTCCCTCGGGGCTGCTGGACGTTATAATCCGACCCTGAAGTCACCAGCCCTTTTGCAAAAGCCTAAGTGTAGAAATGTTTATTGGCAACACGTCATATTTTCCAAAAATCAAAGATGCTATTCCGCAACTAGTGCACGTCACAAAGGCGACTCAAAACTGCATTTTAACTGTTACGGTTTCTTCATGAGTGAGGGTGTAGCGCTCTACAGCGTCATCTATAATTAAAACAAATTATTAGGTGACTTATGTACAAACATTCGTGTAATTAATTGAATCTAACTTAGTAGGATTTTCAAAACATCCCAGTTTAGTTACACATTCTCTATTATTATACTTCAATAACTTTTATCTTTAAAAATCAGCAGAAAGCCAGTTTGTTTAGTTAATATTGGCATCTCAACAAAGATGTTTACTATTTATTTTTACGAAATTTATCAAACGTTAACCAAATCAATTACACTATTTTATTTATTTTTCAGCTTTTATTTGACATTCATTGCTGATTATATGTTGATATAGTAATTTACAAATGGAAAATGGTTAAATTTCAAAAAAAGTATTGATGGTGTAAATATTTTATTAATTGTTAATGCTGACTATATTTGTTAAAACAATAAAATGTTTATATTAGTATTTTTTTTTTGATTTTATTAACGCTTAATTATATTTTCAAAAATAAATAGTATAAATTAATGATCAAAATTTTGGATTAATTTTGCCATTAAAAAGTTCTTTAATTTTTCCAATACACAATATTTTTTTCCTATGTTTATCTCTAGTGGTAATTTTAGTGACATTTTACGAATAATATCAACAAAATTCAAAAGTTATAAGTAAGTTGCTCTACGTTTTCTAATATTAAAAAGGTAGGGAAAGATGTTTAGGGTTGGAAAAGCATTAGAAGTACACTTTTCTCTATCATTACGCTTCCTTTTCATGATCTGATAGGAGTGTGGAGTGTGGATTGTAATCGTATACAGCGAATGCAAGAGAACATCACTTGGTTATAAGATCACACATAATATGGATAATATTTTTTTAATTTTGTCAACGTAAAGATAAACGTACCCCTTAGAAAATGTATGTATTAAATTCAAAAATATTTGTAAAATATACATATCGACTGTGAAAAGGAAAAAGAACGTAACCCACAGGTTTTATTTGATAGTCATAATGTATCGAATTCGATACACGTTCTATCAAAAGGATGCAAGCTGCAAATGCCGAATTTGTATCTTAATTTAGCTTTAAAGTTTTAAAAAAGATGAGCTTGTAAAAAACTAAAACCAAGAAAAAAGACAGAAATAAAGGTTTTTCACATACAATTTCTTTAATTAATATTAGATTATGTCAATTCAACTCCAGTTTAGAAGTCTCAGTGCACTTGTGTATAATTCATAATTTGCATATGGCCCAAAATCATTAAAACACGTTTTTTGTGCCTCCTGTAAAATTTGATATCTATGAGTTACGACCTTTTTTTCTTTCCACGGTCGATATTGAACTATTTATTTAAAATATTTTGCTTGTTTGTTTTTCGGTAGATTAATTTAATTTAGAAAGCAGGGATTATTAAAAGTTGCTTTAATTAACATGAATAAATTCGTAAAACTTTACACGGATATAAATATTAATTTTATGTTTTATATAGTTTAGTGTACATTTTGAAATAGAATATGTATGTAAAGATGTATTTCCTTGTTGTTATAATATGTGGATATGTACGAGAATAACTCATTAAGCTTTTAATCCATTAATGTAGTGCTTATTAAAAGGATTCCTCATTTGCTTCAACAATCTTCAACTTCCTTGCGGCTTACATATTATTAGATATTGAGTTAATTTCTCATAATATAATATTTAAGACCAACAAAACTTCATATCGCAGTCTAGTGGCTTGTAAGTATTTTTGTTACAGTACTATGTTTAATAGATGTTAAGTATTGGTTTTTATTAGCTGTAATTTTTCATTAAAAAAATATTGACTAAATAAAGTAAATTGTGAAAAATTCTACTTTTAAAAACAAACATTTATTGTTTATTCGAATATTTTTAAAAATAATTAATAAAAAACTGTTAATTTAACATTATTTATGTTTTTTTTATATATTTTAAAATCTAACTTATTTACTTTTATTACAAAATACAAAAAAAATCACTGCTGGTTTTTCATGACTCGTGGTTTTTTTGTGTACATAGTTTACATATTGTTTATTTATGATAAATTAGACTGTAGTATTTTTATTGTAAACAAACAACTTTTGCTGAATATATATATTTTTAAATTGCTTTTTAATATTATATCACTAAATTTTTGTCGCCCGTGGAAAGACAAAATAACATTTACCCACACACAATAAATTTTACAGAAAACACAAAAAATGTTTTTTGATGATTTTGGGTCAAAGTTAAAATATGAAATATACACAATGTGTACGAATCTCATGAGCACACAGACTAATAAAGTGGTGCTTTATTGACTCAATCTAATATTTATTTAATAAATTATTTAAGAAAAACATTTTTGTAAGTCTTTTTTCTTGGTCGCAATTTACAATTGCTTCTTTTTTTAAACAAAAAAGCTAAATTTATATATACTAATTTGGCAATTGCAAAAACAATTCCTATCTTAAAACGTGTGTTAAGTTGTATACATTGTGCGCTGAGTGCTGCTAAAAAAACTGTAGGTTACATCCTTTTGCCTTCCTAAAGCCAATTTACATAATTATAAAAATGTACTTTGGATAAACAACGGAAATGCTTTCTTATAATAAATATTAACCACAATATTGTTGCAAAGGAAATATTTCGCGATTAATAATTCAATACATTATCGAAGACCGCAGATTGGTTGAAAGAAGGTTAAATCTTAGACGAAGACAATGAAATTAGTAATCAGAAGATCCTCATTATTTATGGAGTTAATTCCTTTTGAACAAACAGAATATAATTATTATTGTTTGCTTGAGATAATTTGTTCGTGGGATTCTGTGGTGAAATTCGCTTTTGTCTTATCCTTTGCACAAATTATACTTGTATTTGTTTTGCTATCACGAGATCTTAAAAATTTTGCTTTCATCAGAACTGTAAATAAATTCCCAGTATTCTTGATAATAAAACATATGTTAAATTAAGTTTATATTAATTTCGTTCTCGTATAGACTTAATTGTCAAATGAACGATTTGTTGTTAAAATATGAATTTTGGATGATGAGTGAGTGGTGGTTTTACGCAAATAAAACGATTCTTTTAGTAAAAATTGCATAATACAATAAACAAGAGTCTTTCTTTGTGTCCATGCACCTTTAAACATTATTTTTATACTTTAATAGCATCACAATTTTTCTCGCAAGTTAATAAATTATTATTTTCTGGATACATCTTTAATTGTGTGATATTACAAAGCAATATGCGATATTTCCAAGGTTTTTACCATGTGATACGGTATTTCTTTTTTACAACAACAAAAAAGTTAGCTCAACGCTATTTCATAAATTAATACATTCTTATTAAAATGATAAAAAATATACAGATAATAAAAACAAGGTTAGCCAGGGAAAAATAACAATAAGTAATATGAAATAAAAATACATTGTTTTATTCATTGGTTGTGTATAGGGCTTATACAAAAATCGACTTTTGAAAAAACCGGTTTTATCCGGTTTTCGAAGTTTTACAAAAAATGGATAATTAAATTAAAATAGCGAGAAAGAGTTCATTTTTTTAATGTTGTTCATTTATATACACAACAAGAAATTATTTGGTTTTACTCTTCAGAAAATATGCTTCAAGAAAACACAAAGCGTCCAATGATCGTTTTGTAACAAAATTTTCTGATATCGAAAATACCCTTTCGCTGGATAATAATGGGGGGCATATGGTCTTTAAGCCATCAAATAAAACATTCATTTTTTCTATTCTTTTGTTTATAGACTCGTTTATGGAAAATTCGGCACAACCGGCTACGAAGTTGAAAAACCGGTTTTCGAATGTCACAAATTTAGCCAAAAAACCGGTTTTTAAAACCAACAAGCCCTAGTTGTGTAACTATTTGTGACAGATCATGAACCAGTAGAACCGCAAAAGTAACAATTTGTATTTTCCTACATCGCTGGTAATTTGGTTATTTGCATTTTTTTCCATCATTACCGGAAAGCACGATCGTTACAGAGGTGAGCAATCCACGGTGAAGCCAGTTCAAGTAGACACTATATACATTCGTATACAAATTATATTATATATACCAATATAACTCCTCATATATTATGCCCATACATACATGCCACCAATGCTATCTATATACGTAGTAGAAGCATATAAACTATTTACTTTTTATGAGTGATCACATGTAATTGATGAATACATTTTTTTATATTAATAATGAGTTTTTAGCGCTTAATTTCAGTAAGCTGCAAATTTTATATGTCAAGCCGATACAGAATTAAAATGGTATACGCTATCTGCGTTCCTCTTTGGTCAGGACGCGCCCCCCCCCCCCCCCCCGCTTGAAAACTGCTTAAAATATCAGCTGTAGTAAAAGTAGGTGACCCAGCAAAGTAGATTTGTACTTAGGAAAGGTGTTGGGTTCTCGAATTCCAGTGGCGTACCTATTCCCGCCGCCATCCGTTGGTTATCGTTCACCTGAGAAGGTATTCTTACCTTTCCAAAGGGAAGACGAGTGGAATGTTCGAGACGCAACGGGTGGAATTCGGTGAATTCTCACACCCTTTTATAAGGAAGCCGTTTAAATTATCAATTTTAAGGCTTAAGCTGGTCAAGAAACATGATCTGATTAAAGAGGATGAAGCCTTTTTGTAAATAAATTAATTTATAAAGAAATATAAAATCGATTTCAATTACTTACGTGTTTTACTCTAAAGGGGTTTACTGTCGATTTTGTTTGTTGCGAGGTATTGTTTTGTAATGTCGCCTGCTGTGGCCCAGTTGGTCAGAGGTTGCTCTACCGATCACACACCTGATTGAGGCGGCCAAGGTTCATCCAGAACTGTAGCGCCAAGACATTACTTTTAAATGATCAGATTTTAAATTTTTTTATGTCTCTGGAATTTTTTTATGTTTATTTAGACCACTTTTAGGGTGATCACTGCCAGTACTTGGTTTAAAGGCATTATATTCAAAATTGACATCACAGTCACCTGCTGTAGCCCAGTTGGTTAGAGCTTGCTCTACCGATCACGCAGGTCTGGGTTCGATTCCAGGTCAGATCACAATGAATTTGAGAATTATTCAATTAAAAGTTGTGATCGAAGACTAGGTGTTTGTGATTTCAATTCACATTATTTTCTCACCTCCAATCCTTCAGATCCTTCAATAACTGTTCTGGCCTTATTCTTCCGGTTGAGTGACTGAGTAACAAACAGCTATCGTAGAAAAAACTTTTGTTGAGATACCTCCATTAGGAGGCAATATGCTCCACATTGGGAGCGGAAATGGATTAAAAACAGTGTTTCATAATCAAACTCTTTATTTACTTACTTCACACTAAATAGTGTAAAATAAAATCATGGCTGATTTCTCTATTCGTAATCATTGTCAGCTGATAACCTTTCCATATTGGCAATACAAAACTTTCATTGATTGAATTGGCATTTACTTGGTAGAACTCCATTATGTAATAGGGTAAAAATAGCAACTGATTTAGTTCTACAGTTTTTATAATATTAGTTAATAGCTATTTCGACTTTCACCATCGTCAGAACTATGTTTAAACTTACATTTTGCTCAGCTATATATACTGGCTACGCTATATACACTTGCAGTTCAAAAAAAAGGAAATTTGATTATATATTTTCACGTCTTTCTGCCTAACGAAATACGGAATCATGATGGATATCGCTCAATTCGCCTGTGTGGTCGAGTGGTCAACGTTGTTGGCTTCGGCTACGGAGGGCCCGGGTTCAAATCCCGGTACGGACAGTTTTATAAATTGATTTTTTCAATCGATTTATGAATTTCTATTCAAAAGCATGGATGTATGTGATGTCTTGAATTCCCCCCTCTCACCCATCCTATCCTATGAACGGGGCGTATCGAAAGCGATTAACTTACCACTAATCCTGTCCTAGCCCTATCCTTCTATCCCTACTCTCTTTGGAAAAAGAGAGGTTGAGCAACTGTGTAACAAGCAGTTCTCGTAGAAACACTTCTGTTGAGATAAACTCCATTAGGAGTCCATATGCTCTACATTGGGAGCGGACATGGTTTAAATAATAAAAAAAAATACTTTGTTATTCAGACATAATATGTTAATATAATTATTTTTCTTGCAGTTATATAAGAAATTTTGCCGGCTCTATTTTCTGTTTGGCGATATTTTGTATGACAAAATGTCGGAGACATGTTTTAAATCAAACGCTCGGCTTAAATTTGTACCGTCATACTGCATACATAAATAGCACTTGAAACTATCTGAAAACTTTTCAGCTTTCTGTTTAGTTATAACGTGAAAACAGGAGTTTCTAAGCTCTTGAATCATAAATAAACATGACTGTTGAATTTTTTCATATTTCCAAATGATACATCATATCAAGAGAATACAATCCAAGATATTCGAACAGATTCGACTCATTCTTGAACTATATATGTTCGAATATCTGATAAATTATTTGAATATATATTTTTTAACCACGTCCGCTCCCAATGTCGAGCATATGGACTCCTGGTGGAGATTATCTCAACAGAAGTGTTTGTAACCCAGTTGCTCAACTTCTCTTTTTTTCAAAAAGAGTAGGAATGGAAGGATTGGGCTAGGACAGGACTATTGGTTAGCTAATCGCTCTCGAATATTATTCGTTCATAATAATAGTAGTTGGTATTAAACCAAACTTTCTAGACATAACAAGTATGTCTGTGCTCAGTGGCGTATTACTCCATAAACGCACGAGGAGCGCGTATTTTACACACGATTTTAGTAATTCGAAAAACAGGGTCTATAAATTTGATTGCTCTTAGGGGCTTCCAAGTTTTTAATCCATCTTTATATGTGCTAAAAATGAATGAATCTTGTCAGAAATATGTAAAAAACAATAAATACATTTGATGTTCTTAATATTCGAAGATTTGTTAAAAGGCAGTGAGCGGTTGACAACGCATGTTCCAATCAACGAGCAAACTAGGTGGAAAAGCTAGAAATAGTTTCGTTTCAAATTACCAAACAATGGATCATTAATCAATTATTACGAATTAAATTGGTTTGTTGAAGTTTTAATTGAAACCATCCGGCAACATTCGCAAACCAAAAGCGGTTTATCAACATTTAATTTCCTTGTTATGTCTAATACATATTTTCTGCGAATCAAATCGCTTTGTTAGTAAAACAATAGATTAATGTATTGCGGAGTTTAATTAATTTCACAAAATATATGTGTACACTATTTACCAAACCTCTTGTTAAATAATAATAATTATTATTCTATAGGCCGTTTATATAACAATATAAACTCAAAACTGATTGCTAATTCGGTGGATAAATTTCCAAGCGTTGATCATTTGATAATTCGAGTGAAAACAATTATCTAATAATATATTACAACCGGGTACATTACATTGTAAAAACAATAAAATATACGTTTCAAACGTAAAAAAGTAAAGATACTCTTCTGGTTGTGATCATTATATCTTTTTTTTATTCGATAAACTTGCTTTTTTTCTTTCTGCATCACACCGAAGATGATATCTCCTCAATGATACAGTTAAGATACATTTTTTTAGACACAATTTGATAGGCAACAATAAATAATAATTAAAAATACATAGATATTAATAAATATATGAATATATTTAGCTTGAGAATTGCATATTCGAATAACCTTTTTGTCTGAATGAGGAGTTATCAGTACCGGCCCAGAGTGCAGGCGGAACAGGCGGCCGCCTGAAACAATAAATCTGGAGAGTCGGCCAAATATTTATTTATTTATGTATTTATTGTTAAAAATTAAAAGTACAGTACATGACGTAACAGTTGACGCCAATTCGCCATGTACTTGACAAATATAATGAGACAAAATATAAAATAAAACTACATAATACATCAAACTCAACATACAAAATCAAGAAATACAGTAGTAAAATTTAACAAACAGTTCACAAATACTGTCACTTAAAATGTCCACTTCTCTAGGCAATGAGTTGATCAATCGAACGGCTAAGCGAGGTATATGTTTTTAAAAACAAAAATTTTTGCTCATAGTTTCGCCCCTGTAAGAAATTGTGAGCATGTAAATTAATAGTCATGAGAATTTCAGGATTATTGACTCGGCCCCGAAGGAGAAGAGAAAAATGCTTTAAACTTGAAAACGATTTCCGAGCTTCAAGAGAGTGAAATGATAACATTCCTAAAAGAAATTTAGTGGGGTAGTATTCCTTTAAGGAATAATCAAAGGGGAAGAATTTAATTTTTTGACATAATAATATCTTAAAAATTTGTTATAGAATTGCAGCTTGTATGATCTTTCATATGGGCTCCAAATGATGGATCCATAGCTAGCGTCTAAATGAATTGTATAACTTTTTACCATGTCCGCTCCCAATTCGGAGCGTGTGGACTCTTATTGAAGTGTATCTCAATATAAGTCTTTCTACGAGAACTGCTTGTTACTCAGTTGCTCGACTACTAATTTTTCAAAGAAAGAAGGGATATAAAGATAGAAAAAAGACAAGACAAGTGGTTAGCTAACCACTCCCACATCAAATATAGAATGGTTTCATACTGTATGAAACACTTGGCGATGAAGTGTTTCACTACTCAAAGACTATCTTTGTTTAGGTAACAAGAATGATCGCAAATTTTATATTCAATATTACGCATTATTATACCAAATGGTGCTGGCTTTGAGTGAATTAAGATTAATGGTTATTCAAACGCATTCAGCTTTAGTAACCCCATACTATTACTAGAATTTCGAAAATGTAAATACAATTCCATTTTCTAGTAACAAATAATCACCAGCGGGTAGGCACCCGCTAATAAGCATTTGTATTGATTTCTTAGGTTTTGATATCCGTATTCAAAGCATTTCAAGTAGGACTTTTGAAGCACAAAAGAACCAATTAAACGTTTCCGCCATCTTTCAACAGGATGTGCACTAAGCTACGGCATTATTTTAACCCTTTATAGCTGAAGGTTTATTGAATGGAGCTATTTGATGTTTTCAAATACTAATAGTATTTAGTAAATCATATTATTGAGTAACAATAAATTGTAGTCATTTAAATTTATTCCCTCCATTCCCGCCCCGATCACTCGATGTCCCATTTCAAGAGTGTGAACGGTAGGGGTAAATTATAACATCACATAAATTAGTTCCTTTAAATATTTTTTTTATATCCTATAATCGGATCAATATTTTCATTATATGGGCTTCATAGCATCAGATCAGGTAATAATTTGAAATATTTTCTTTACTAAAGAATCATTTTGAATAAAGTTTCTCAGCGGGGGGCACAGAGATTTTTTTAGTGGAGCCACAGTACAGTTTAAGGGTAGGTTAGGGCAGTGCTCCGCAACCGGTGCGCTGCGGCACACTGGTGTGCCGTGAGCCGGATACAGGTGTGCCGCGGTCAAATACATAATGAAAAAATATTATGACCAAGAACTTTGGGTTGTGCTGTCAAATATCGAGCCGAATATATAACCTTTGTGTTCATTTAAAGAAGCGCAGATATCAAATTGATTAGTTATAATTTTGTGATTGCATAAAAGTAAATATATTATGGTTTTATGTATGTATACTGTCAAATAAAAAACAAAAATTTATTGTAAAATTTGTGTATTAATTTAATACCTAAATATTTTTGCTTTTGGTGTGCCGTGGAATTCCATGAAGAATTTTGGTGTGTCGTATGTGAGAAAACGTTGCGGAGCACTGGGTTAGGGCACGGGCAAATTTTCCGAAATCCGTAAATTGTTGTGTCAACGTAAAATCCGTAAAACGTGTCACGGTGCCCATTTTGGGAAATGGTATGGGAGGCACAGAAAAATAAGGACAGTTAAAAGGAGCCATGAGACTGAAAATGTTTAGAAACACTGATTTCGAACTTCCAGTTTTCATAAACTTCTAAACGGACATGTGGAGAAAAAACGAGAATTTTTTTAATCCTTTTTCTAAGACTTTTTTGTCAAACTGGGTTTCCAAGTTGGTACTGAATATTATCAAAACAATTCGAGACCTAATCAACGAAAATTACCTAATCGTCGGGCCATAGTTTGCTCTGCACCTAAACAAGATCATAAATTTAATCTCGAATTAAATGCATGACAATTTTTCCTTTGATATGAATAAACTCATCTGGGCTTTATGTACTGTCTTATAAGTTTATTTTATTTAAAGCACACAGTTCCTTAAAGGATATAAATACATGCAAAGTCTTACGGCCCCGAGAAGTATGTCACTAAGTCAAATTTTATTGCAAATATATTCAACAGTAGATTATTATGTAGCCCGCTTTGGCAAAAAATCCTAACTGTTTGTGGATAATATTATAGAGCCATGAAATTTTTATGCCATTTAAGTATCTATAAAGCAGAGGGCGCATGAAAAAAGCGCATATTTATCATTATTATGGTTTTCCTCTCCATAGGCGGTTCGTAAATATTTAAACGTTTTTTGAATAGCGCAAATGCCGGAATGGATATTTTGAATTCACATTATTTACGAGTGCGTGATTTATTCAAAAGAGGGCACCAGTTACAAATGTACAAAGGCAAGAATTTTCGCATTGTGTGTATATATATATGTTATATACTGCCGTTTAGAGCACACGTTTAATCTTAACAAAATGATTTTAATTTTCAATTAAAATCATTCATTCGTTCAATTGCAACGGTCGATATAAAATACAATTGAAAAATACATTATAACCCCACAATTATTATTATTTTTATTCAATAATTGCAGATAATTGTATAAATGTGGTAATATATCGTCTTTTCCCGGGAACACCGCGAATACCTCTAAGATTAAACGAGCATCTTGTTGACGTATTGACAGCCCACCGCTGCTCTAAGCTACTCAATAATACCATACTCTTATCCATAAGTCGTAGTTTTACAATATCTATAACGTAGATTAAATCGTAAATGTAATAAATTTGATAAATGACAGTTATTCCAAATATTAAAATCGTATCTCATCAACTTTGTCCTCTATTTGTCTAGTTAATGCCATCCTTGTTCCTAAGTGATAGTTATTCCCTGTCTCTGCTCCATAAAGGCCAAAATGACACTGGGGAGGCAGCCAGCTTGTTTTAATTACTGCATCCGCCGCAAACCCCCTCTCATAACCCGGACCCCCCCTTTAGGGTACCGCGATAATAAATTGAAAAATATTACCTCTTTTGTTAAATGTTGTGCTAAACGGTGGACGCTTTAAAAAAGCCGAGCATATAAACATCGTGGATTTAAATGTAGTTGTTTATACCAAAAACGACTTATAAACTTATTTATTATATATGTATAATATAATTATTATAACTTTATATATAATACTAGCCGATTCCCGGCAAGCGTTGCAATGCTACTCAAAGAAAGAAATTGTTTATGTTTATTGAAATGCATGTTTTCTTTTTTGTCTGTTTGACGTTTGCTGCCGATCGTCCATGATGCGAAACACGCGCCACTTACTGCAAGTTATTTGTACTATAACCTTCGCGCAAGTGCAAGCATACGTTGTCAAAATGAACTGTATGGCAAACATACAAACATTATCTTTTATATATAAGACCTACTGTAAGTTCATTTTACTATGCTTATAACCTTTCCGAAAGTGCAAGAAAAAAGTTTGTCAAAGTTTTATTGCAACTGGATGAGCGGTGTAGCAACGCATGAAGTACGAACAAACAAACATTATTTTTTACATATCAGAATAGCATGGTTAAACTTATTAAACTTTTATGTAGTATCAACAGCAGTCATGTTTTAAATCATAGTTTTTCTTAGATATTGGTCCATTACCTCTTGAAGTTTGAAAACCCCTGGAAACTTACCTTTTTTTAAATTAAATATTTAAAACAAAAAAACGTAGAGAACATTTTGCATGTCTATTCTACAGTTTTATAAACATGAAATTAATATAAAACAGAAGAAACTTCACAAAATTGAAATCTCGATAATATCACATTGGTTACAAACAAAATTCGTAAACCGTGTAATAAAAGGTTTTAGAGTATTTTTTTCCTTATCCGCTCCCTAGTCGAAGCATATGCGGAGCTGTCCCCCGCCAGTCTTCTTGCTTCCTCCCATGTCGCTTTGCCGAGTACATCCTATAGATCAGGGTTTCCCAAACTTATTGTGCCATGGAACACTTCGAAAATCTGGAAATGTTACCGAAACACAGCTTATTTTTTTATGTCGGGTAATTCATAATTGTAAAAATACATGTGATTAAATCACTTATTATTTTTTTAATTAATTATTTATTTCAATACATATGAGCAAATAAAGCTCTTAGTAATTCAAAATATTCACCTGTACCAAGATATTTGACGTTTTAAAAATCAATAGAGATTCATCATCAATCGATTTTTAATATAAATTAGACGTTTAAATTTGTCTTGCAGCAAAGAATACTATTCCAAATTTTCGTGGAACACCTATTTAGGTCCCGCGGAACATAGTTTGTGAAACCCTGACGGATGGTCATCAGTGGCTTCTCATGCTCGAGTATCGATTAGTAAGATTTGAAAAATACTCGAGTATACTCGATTAGTTTCAGTAGTACCAAAATATATATTATTAATTCAAAATTTATGTATATAAAATGGATGATAAATAAATAAATAAGCCTAATTAATTTCATTACTACATTTATTTCAATTTATAAAACATGTATTTCAAAAATAATGGAGAATTAAACGTCTCAAAATTTAAATTGTTACGAAGTTTTGTTTTTATAATTCCCGCAGTAGAAAAAACTTTCTCTATTGCTGTGGTTTTATAGTTTACAATGAATTAAATTGTGTATCTAGTTTTTCTATTCGCTTCTGTCACTTGTCATCATAGACTCGTCATAAAAAAACTTGTCATCGACCCGAAGTTAGCAGGACCCAAAGCAAAGGTAACAAAAGAAATTCTTGCATAGCCATCGTCAACGGCAAAACTGGGCAAAACCATTTAAAAAAATATATATTAATAGTAAAATCTACCCGCAAGACTCAGTTAAACGCAACGGTTAAACATTATATATTTATTAAGATTTGAAAATAAACCTTCTTTTATAAATTACGAGTATCGAGTACTTGAAAAATAGACGTGTATTCGATACTCGAATTTGAGTCTCTAATTTTAACCTATTACACCGAAATAGAGTGTGTCAAAAAACAGCACTATTAAATCAACTCACCCTTCTTGAATTGAAGCAAATAAATATCGCATCCCTACCTGCTATTCACACAGCAAAACTTTTTCAACTGCGCTACGAAAAAAAGTAAAAAATTAACGGAAGTTTCTCTCACCTTTATACACCCATTGCTCTACTAAATGGGGCAAAGAATGATCAATATATTTTTAAATTGCGCTTTTTTTACATGACTTATTCGCTTCTTTGTATACATGCTATGCTAATGTTCGTGCTTTTTTATCAACTGATTAAAATATTGAATGGCTTTATATTGAGCATAAAGAATTATTGTTTTCCAATACCGTTCGGCTATATGCAAATTGTTTTACAGCATAAATACATTGATATGTTTTTCTTATTGACTTATCCATATTTTTATTATTTTTAGTTGGCACCTAAAAATGCATCGTTCTTTTTGATTTTTTTGATACTTAAAGGTATTTACTTTATATCTTTAAATATCCTGACTAATTGTGGGGTTATAATGCAAAGCGTACTATTTCCAAAATGAGCGATTCTCAGTTAGGTATGCAGTAGGGTATCAAATCCCGGAGCCTTTTTCCAATCCCGGGATTTCGGGATTGATTTATTTTGAATCCCGAGATCCCGGGATTGAGATTTTCTCACCGAGGAATTTGAAATCCTCAATTCGCTATACTTTTTCCCGGAATCTCACGGAAACCCGTTTTTTTTTTATTTTTAGTTCACCGAGGAATTTGAAATCGCCGATTTGGTATACTTTTTCCCAGAATCTCACAGGAAACTCGTTTTTTTTTTTTTTTTAGCTCACCGAGGAATTTTGAAATCTTGAACTTGCCAATTTCGTGTAAATTTTAGGAATTTTCTCAAAATTTCTCAATCCCGGAATCCCGAGATCGCGGCCATCTCAATCCCGGGATTTCGGAATCAGAAAATTGAACGGGATCCCGGGATTGGATGCCCTAGTATGCAGATAGTTTAATTCAAGCTTAACGAATCGACTGGTAGTATTAGTTTTAATACGAAGTGTCGACAAGACTGTCGTTTTCAAATTGGAATTCATATTTTTATACAAATACTAGCTGACCCGACGAACTTCGTACCGCCTCAGAATCAATAAATATTGTAATAAAAATAATAAAACATTTTTAGTACTTTTCCCATTAAATAAAATTTATTTGATCAGGACCGGTTTCGCTCATCGCGATCATCGCGAGCGCGACAAAGATCATTAAAATCAGCCAAGTTATACGTGGTGTAACAAACCTCACTTTGTTTTATATATATAGATTATTTTGTTTGTGTTATTCGTTATAGTATTTGACTCTACTGAAAAGTTTGAGTTTTGCATTATAACCCCACAATTATAATTTAAATCTGGGGATAGTATTTGACAAACAATCTTTATTTTGCACTCGATTTGGCAAATAATATCATGTGCTTTCTTTACGTTTTAAGAAACAAAAAAAGATTAATATAATAAACAGTCAAGAGTAAAAAGTTTCGCTTCATCGTGAGCATTATTATGCACGAATAAGTCAAACCGGCCATGATCTAAATTTATAATGTAGTACTAGTACAAATAGTTTTCTTTTATCACGCTTTTCCACTGATAATTGAAAATCTTAATTGACCTTAAATTGTTAACAAGCAGTCTTAATATTTTGTAAAATAGCTGATTGCTAATACGACAAATATCTTTAACCACTTACCAGTTTAATTTTGTTGAGAAGAGTGTCTTAGTATTTTTTAAACATTTTGGAATAAATTAACACTTAGCTTAAAACGTTTAAAATTGTATGAAAAATAAAAAAAATAATCTTTTTAACATTTTAGTATTATTTTTTTACATTTTATCAGAACTAATATGTAATACTTTCGATGGTTTCGGCGGTAACTTTGTGGAAGTTCTTTTTATTAGAAAATTTAAATTAACTTTAATTATTCCACGTATTGTGTTACTAACTGTGACACTGTTTCGCCTCTTTCAGAGGCATCTTCAGACTTACTATCGCAAATTTTGCTTAAGTAATGAAGCAAGATTGATTCTAACATTTTAAAATTATGAAATTACAAAATGGAGTTTTGGGTTTTTTTCCTTTTATGAGGAGCAAGCAGGGGGGTGTAAAATCGAAGATACTAATGAGTTGCAATCAATCAGATTGGGATTTTTCCATTTTAAGGGAAGCAAAGAGGGGATTATAAAATCGAAACAGAGCAAACAAATTTAATCATACTACTAATGACGCTAAGCATTACAAACTATTAAACTAATGAGCCGCAATCAATCAGCTAGGTTGGTGATTACTCTATTAATTGGAAACAATTTAAGTAATAGGGAAGCACCTGTGCCATTAAGAATATTATTTAATAATATTTCTTTTTTGTTAAGAGTTTTATCTCTTCTACACCCCCCTCCTTGCTTTTCTTAAAAGGAAAAAAACCCAAAACTCAATTTTGTAATTTCATAATTTTAAAATGTTAGAATCAATCTTGCTTCATTACTTTAAGCAAACTTTGCGATAGTAAGTCTGAAGATGCCTCTGAAAGAGGCGAAACACGTGTCACAGTTAGTAACACAATACGTGGAATAATCAAAGTTAATTTAAATTTTCTATTACCAATATGTAAGTTTACAATATTTTAAATTTTACGCAAATAATATACAATATTGTATTACGTTCCCAATAAATAAAGCATTATATTACGTCATTTCAATCAAAACTAATAAAAAAACTGAGTGACGAGTTGAAATATTATCAGCCCGAACGGGACTCGTGTTAAACATTCCTTGCAAGTTAAAAATATAAACGTCCGAGTGAGACTCGGGCTTATCAGTGTGTGAAGCGAATCCGCGCTCGGGAAAAACTGTCAAGTGGTTAAAGCTCGGAATTCTAATGAGATAAGCCATTACCGCCTGATAATATAGGGGGCTATGGATAAGCCCATAATGAATTTTCAAAAACCTGACGAGATACTTCAATTGCCCGTGATCTGAATATTTCCCTGCTCGAAATTGATCCCGGTACCTTCTGATCGCTAAATTAATTTTTTCTATTTGGTAATAACTTTTAATAAAATTCATAATCATTTCACAATTGAAAGTATTAAGCTTAATACGAATAAAAACACTATTTTTATTAAGTTAGAAACACTAAATGTATTGTTAATCCAATTAAGTGGTCGGTTAGTTAATTTCATGTAAAAATAAAAGTGGTAAAAAATGTAACCAATTCATAATAATTTTTAATAATTTGATAAGCTTCACAGCTTCCCAACTTTTTTTGAACCTTCGAACAGAAATCGAATAATGCTGTACGTACTGGGACTCGAACCCGTGAGATCGTGCACGGAAGTCAATTACGCTAACCATTGCGCCATTGGACCCGAACTTACAAAAACATAAAAAATCTCATCGAGTTTTCAACTTCGAAATATTTGGCGCATTAGCATTGCCTGTAGTGCCTTATATTTAACTTTTATAATTTACAAAAATCATCCCAGCCCACCCACTCCACCACCCAGTGGCGGCCGGTCAATGTGGCATTGGATCAATGCGCTCCTTGTATATACAGGCCACCACCTATCAACGATTTAATTCTAGTCATTTCATATCTCTATTTTTTTTTGTAAAAATAGGAGCAGAGCAACTTACTTACAACCAGTTAGGGGAAAATAAAGTTAGTAATCTTTTCAGCCAATGTTTAAAACAAACATATTCGATTTTATTGAGTGAATTTTATTCAAGCACTGTCATATCATATTTTAAATAAAAATAATGTTTTGGAAAGCATGAAAAGTGCTAAAAATATTTACATTAGCGGTATTGAAAACTCTATTATGTATCCATTATTTTACAAAACAAAAATATCCAAATAATTCCGCGTTGTCTGCTTTGGATAATTTTTAATAATTCATAGTGCTTTGTGTTGCTTCATTGGGTTTATGAAAACGTTTGAAAAAAGTAGAACAAAAATATTTGTATTATGCTATTATTTCTTCCGAATATTATCATTGGGCTTAAAATAATTTTCATGCACTGCTGGCATAAAAAAAATACGGTAAAAAACAATTCAATTAGATATATTTATAACGAATCTATATATGGTATATAAAGAGAGTCGGATCTGTGGCACAGTGGTCAGCATCGTTGGCTTCCGTGCCGGGTCTCACGACTTCGAATCTCAGTAAGAATAGCATTTTTCAACCAAATTATTCTCGCAATTGTGATCTCTAAAAATACCGCTCCGCCATTTCAATCCGAAAATAGTGATGTAGAGAGAATGATTAGTCAAGGATTAGTCTTTTTCTAGCATTATTTTTTTTATATATTTATACGTCACGGGTTAGAATCCCAGTACGGACAGTTTTATAAATTGATTTTTCAATCGATTTATGAAGGCATGGATGTATGTGATGTTTTTAATTCCCCCCTCCCACTCATTCTATTCTATGATTGAGAGTGATTAGCCAACCACTAGTCCTGTCTTAGCCTTATCCTTCTATTCCTAGTCACTTTGTAAAAAGAGAGGTTGAGCAACTGAGTAACAAGCAGTTCTCGTAGAAACACTTCTGTTGAGATAAACTTCATTAGGAGTCCATATGCTCCACATTGGAAGCGGACATGGACAATATTTTTTTTTTTTAAATCAGTGAAGTTTTATTTTCGAAAATGTTTCTTCTTCTTTCTTCTTTGGCCATGTTCGCTCCCTATGTGGAGCATATGGCCGCCACGCGGCACCTCCATGTTCCCCTGTCTCCCGCCAATAGCTTTGCTTCCTCCCATGACATGCCAGCATCCCTCAGTTCCGCCGAGTACATCCCATGGATAGTACCCGACGGACGTCCAGGACGCCGGAATCCCACCGGTCGAAAGAAGAGGCAGGCAGGATTGAGGCTTTCCGGAGGCATCCGCAGCACGTGACCCAGCCAGTTCCAACGTCTCTCCATAACCACTGACGTGACGGGACGCTGTCTTGCACGCTCCCTTATCTCTGAATTCCTCACAAAATCAAACCACCTCACTCCCATTATCCGACGCAAGCATCTGTTCTCGAAGCTCAGTATACGGTTTTTCTGAGTCTTCGTCAGGTGCCATGATTCGCAACCGTAAAGCATTACCGGCAGAATGCAAGCGTTGAACAAGTGGCATTTGGTTTTAATCGAGAAAATGTTTAGAAGAAAATATATATTTTTAACAGGAAATATCTTGACATGTAAATAGAAAACATTAAAAATATTATATTTTTAATATATACACCAATTTTATATAAACTAAGCCTTTAAATAATTATTTATAAAATTAATGAATTATATATATTTATTAAAATATCTATAATAATCTCGGTATCAAATTGTCTTTTATATACATTTTTGAATAGAAATATGTCATGATGTCGCCGTCTTTGTACAAGGGTAAAATAAATTCCTTCCCTTGCAAGCTCGAGTTAGAGGACACAGGTGCCAGATGGAGGGTTCGTTAAAAAAACGTCGCTCAATCGGAAGGAAATTATTATGAGTTTTCACCCTTGTGTTGTTGCTTGCTTGCTGTAAGTATATGAGTGCCTACACATATTACATTTATTTACTATATAAAATAATAATATATAATATCTGTTAGGTGCAAAAATATTTTAAAACAGCACTTAAGATTTCAGCACGTTTTTTCAATCTTTTACCTTTTTATCCGTGTGTCCGTGTATTATTAATATTTTTTAAATATGGCATACTTCTAAGAAGTAGGTTGGCGGTTCGGCTCGCAATCAGTTCGTTTTTAATTAACTATTTCAAAATTGATTCATATTTTTCAGATTGAAAACAAACAAGGCTAATAAATCTACACTAAAATCATATATTCGTGCATAGTGTTCCTGCTTAAAGATTTAAGCTATTTTTTTAAGTACTTTTTTTGACTTATGACAATTGCAAAACCTACCTAAAGACCATTTTTGATTTTTTTCAAATTTTGATGCCAGTTTTTTCTCTATTTTTAATATCTGCATAAGCAATAAATTCGATGTCTGAACCTCTCTAAATTAATACAGAGAAAACGTATTTAGTCTCAAAACGTAGTCAAATTCAAAAATCCCACAGCAGTTTTTTGCACTTTGCCAACAATTTTTTAGAGTTAAGTAGGTTTTGCAATCTAAGGCGCTCTTATTTCAAAGCTTAAATATATTATATAAATATATATGTCACTATGTTATACTATGAAATAATAAACAACAAGACGTGTATTCATTCGTTTATTTTTATTTTTGAATTTATGTATCTAATTTAAAGTTCTCCAAACCGTAATTTAAAATTGGTGGTTCGGCCTTGTTTTTGTTATACAATATAAATAACGATTACATCAGCAATCGACGAGCGGACCACCCTTGAAACATACTATGACTCATATTTTACGGTACAACAGCATTGAATAAATTAACTTAATTGCCTTTTTTTAATAATTTAAATACTATAAATACCTGTGAATTGTAAAACGTACGAAAAAGCCTATGCTGTTTTATCATCAGTAGCTTACAATCAATCTTCATAGCTCTGATTCAAGGATACTGGGGAATTATTTTATATATTGAAAAAACATAGCTGAAGCTACATAAACTGAATTTAAATCATATTAACATAAGGTAACGTTTTTCCAACAATGAATACACAGTATCAAAGGACTTGTTTACATTTTTTGAAATAAATAAATAAAGCCTCTTTGAATGTCAACCGAATACAAAATGAATACATCAAAAGCTTGTCATCCGATTGAAGCGGCCGTCATGATTTCTTCATCCGCCATTTTGTCACGTCCGGGCGGGCCACGCCATCTGTCGGCCCGCCGCGCAGTCTGCGGGTGTGTTGCGAAGGGCAGTGGTGTCCGCCTCCCCCGCGGGTCGTTAGGTGACAGGTGACGCGGCCCTGGCCCCCATGGGAAATTACATTAAACGTTCGTCGGACGCCGAGTTCCTATCTCACTTGTTTTTATATCGTAATTATTGGTGCGGCACTTTTGTACGCCGATGTGCTGCCAACATTCGCATGCGGCAATGTTCGGACTCAATTATTGACACTTTTATTATTTGGCTCGGGACTCGCTCGACTTCAATAATGTATTTATAATTCGACAATAAATTCATACAGAGATTTATTACAACAACGTGATCAATTTTTTTTACTTCCAACTTTTTGTGATCGCTTTTCTAAGATTTTTTTTTTAACTATAATATTTAACTGGCTTTGTAGTCAAGCGGTTGACGTCGTTGGTTTCGATTACGTTAAATCCAGGGATGGGCTAGAGGGGCTCGCGCGAGCGCCTTGTTAAGATAAGAAAATCATTCGTCTTAGATCAAATCATCGCATAACTGTAATTACTGTAAATGGTAAAATTTTAAAGTTGTAGGCTTCCGTGTGGGACCTCACTGGTTCAAGTCCCAGTACGAAATAGCATTTTTTCGATCGATTTTTCTATTTTCTGTTCGAAGGCATAGGTGTTTGTGATGTCTTAAGATTGCCTCCCACTCTTCCGATCCTTCAATTCAACTGGGCGCTACTATTAGTTAATCACTAGTCCTGTCTTATCCTTATAATTCTATTCCTACTACTATCTTTGGAAAAGAGAGGTTGAGCGACTAAGTAGCAAGCAGTTCTCGTAGAAAAATAACTTTTCTTGAGATACCTTCATATGCTTGACATTGGGAGCGGACATGGATAAAAAATGAATAGCATTTACCGAGCCCTTTGTTAAGATATTGGCAGCCCACCGCTGGTTAAATCCCAGTACGTGCAGTTTTATAAATTGATTTTTCAATCGATTTGTGGATTTCTGTTCGAAGGCATGTATGTATATGAAGTCTAAAATATTTTCCCACCCGTTTGATCCTAAAGGTGCTTCTAGTTACCAAACTGTCATATTTTTTAAAAGCAGTTTGATTCTCTAGAACAGTGGTCTCTAAACTTAATAAGGATGTGAGCTTCTTTCAGAAATTGAAATTGTCTGGCGAGCTACCTATACATATTCCTTCTTTATCGTTTTTTTATCATCGGCTTTTATCGTACCATACATAATATTATTATAGTACTTAAAATAAACATCACCTTTTAAAATATACCATTTGAAAGCTCCTCCGTTACAGTAAAATCGCTGAAGATCATTTTTACAAATATGGCTAACTGACATGTGTCAATCACATCGGTAGATTCATCAAGTGATGATTTATAGCAACATCTCTGCATATCATTTTGTAATTAAAAAATAACATTACTAGACATAACTTCAACACGTCTCATTATTGTATAGGCAGAGGGTTGATTTGATTGCAGATATTATATCTAATTTGTTTTTGAATTTCACAAATAATGAATCTGCTTCCCCTAAAAATGCCTCTTTTATCATTTCTCAATAATAATATTTTATAGGCAAGTTTATAAATATGATAAAATATCCTACGCGAGCTACCGTTTGGCGACCACTGCTTTAGAAACTATTAAACAATATAAAATTATGGTATAACATTAAATTTTCGCATTATTTTACCTGTTACTGCACCCGAGCTAAACATAACACATTTTCTTTATTAAATGTTAGTAAAACGGTTTATTGTGATATCTATTTATAAGCACAGTTAAGCGACATTTTTACAAATATCAATGTTAATATTAAAATAGAATTTTTCAAATATTTCAGTTGATATATGCATTCGTTATAGTATCATTCTTCTAACAGTTTACTGTGTGTAATGAACAGGATATCCAAAAGCGAAATTTAACATTTATATAATGTTACAATATTGAATTCTTATATATTATCAGAACACGAAATTGGTATAAATGAAAAATATAATAAAAGGATTAATTGTAAAGAACGACATGAAAAACTAGAAAATTGTATGTACATATATTTATTAAATATTTTAATAACTTCTTTTACGGATGATTATTTTTTTATTCTGTTTATTTTCTTAATTTATGCTTTATTTTATATTATGTATAAAAAATAGAATGAGGTTTATTTAATACACTTTTCATTAAAAACTTATTTATAGATTATCAAATGATAATATTCAAATCAAAACAAAAAAACACTATTTTTTTTATATCATACATGACAAATTATGCCGCGCACTTGTTGGATTGGTCCACGCAGCTTTTGAATTTTACGCTCTGCTAACCTCTCGTTTTAGAGGGAGCATTGACTAAGACTGCCTGTTTTTTTATATAGTTAACTTTTAGTGGTAATAATAAGGAATATTTCAATCAACTGAAATGTTTTTAAAGTCTTTATTTAGATTTTATCAACTAAACGATTATTTGTAAATAGCGTTATCATTTTTTCTTCAATATGTATCCCCAATTAAGTTGCGAGAGTTATAAATGTCCACCCACTCTTACGAATAAAATTTTGTGTTCATTTCATTCTGTTCAACCAGTAGTTTTCAAAACTCTTGTATTGTATATAACAGACACCCGGATAAATTTTCTTTATTCATGCACGCCCCAAAATGATACTCCACGCATTGTTAATGTCACTGTTAATTTGTAAAATACGAAAGTCTTAAAATCTTTTAGATTTTCGTTATATTATATAATAGGTTTGCTTTTATAAAACGGACCAAAAACAATGTGAGACCTCTAAGTGGTTCAGTGTAAAAATATACATGTTAATTGACATAAACTCATAGTTTTGGCAAACAAGCCTTTCGCATAACGAGGGTGTTATATAATTTAACGTGCCTTAAAACCTCAATATGGTTAACGCTAATGGCATCGGGATACTGTGACCCTTGCCCTTCATTACGTATTTTAATCCGTGTTTCAATTTTATATGGCAATCCTTCATACATAATTTCCATGAAATTAATACTGTGAAAGGAATAAATTTACATTTATTGCCGAGTCGCTCTTAATAAATTATGACAGTTTATTTTTTTAATGATATTTTATGGCTGTAATAATAAATTTTACATGGAAAATGATTCAGCTAGACGATTTTATATAGATCACAAGGAAAGACTATTTTTAGGCCATGATATTTAATAATATATATAACGTTATTAATCATATTTTTTATTAAATATTTCTAGTCATTCATACTCACTCTACACATTTCCATTCACTTTTTAAAAAAAAGTGAGGTTGAGTGACTGAGTAACAAAGAGTTCTCGTAAAAAAAACTTCTGTTGAGATACCTCCACCAGGAGGCCATATGCTCCTCCAAAAGTCATTCATAAATATAAAATATTGTATCATTTCATTAATGTATTTTTTTCAAATTAAATATGACACCACTGATATTTATATCAATTTACACGTTACTATTTACACACAGTCTTTTTTACGCGATTAACTCATTGTTACGCGTTATTTTTATTTTACTGTATAAATAGTGACTCTGCGCTTAAAGAAGTGGTGATACCTCTGCTCTAAATCTTGTTAAAAATACATTTATTGAATTCGTTAAATAGCACGTATCCGTGATAAATGTGATCCAAACACAGAGAGCTAAATATGCAGTATTTTTTTCTAAATAAGTTCACTTCAGACGTGCTGTCACCGTAAATCAGCGATTTCCAACCTGGGAGACGTGCCTCTCTGGGAAGGCGCGAACAGTCCAAAATATTTATTTACTCTTTAAAACGTGTCTTTGCTACTATATGAAATGAAGGATGGGCAGGCGCGAAAATATTTTTTCTTCAAAGGGAGGCGCAGTAACATAAAGGTTGGAAACCGCTGCCGTAAATGGTGAAAGCTTTGAAAATACTACGCGTGAAATAATTTTCGAAGTCATTTTTACTCGGCCCAATGCTAAGCATAGCCTAGTTAACAATTCGTATTATCATCTCAATGTCGTTCATATTGACTCTTTATAGTATATTCTCCACCAATTCTTCTTTCATGGGTGGTTTGAGATTCGAGAATAATTTTCAAGGACATAGTTTTCATAACTTGTTTTCAATGCATAAATAATGAATGTTCTGGATGCAATTTGATTTTTAAAATTTATTTAAATCGTCAATTACTAAAAATATTAGTCTTTAATTAAAGTCAAACCATTAGTTAAATTAATCTTGATAGCCATCAATAGCTACTAACTTGATTAAGTGATAATAAATTATATTATTTATACATTATATACACGATACAGCTATTTTCAAAGCATCAGTTCAAATTCATCCGTGCAGTTGAAGACCCGAAAATTCCGAAAGGTGCAAGGTTTTTTTTTAAAATTGTATGTGTACTATTGTAATTTGACAGATTAAAAATTAATATATACTATTACATATATGTTTATCGCTTTTACACTGAAACAAAATTAAAAATATATAAGTGTTTTTCAGTGATAACGTGTTTAGCCTGACATTTTGAATTTTAAAATAGAGTTTGCTCAAGACTTATCGATTATGTGGCGATAATTCAGCGATAAGGTATGAATACCTCCCAAAACGACATTTCAAAGCGTCCGTGTACCTTAATGATCCCAAAGTGAGCACACAAGATATCATCGAATCATCGCGACCCACTGGCGCTCACGTAGCACCCCGAAACCCCAGCCTCACTCTAACATAAAGCCTTCGAAAGTTTGGGACGAGCTTTCATTTTAAGCATCGACATGAGTACCTACTTGATAGTTAAAGCTCTTCACAGAGCACTTTTATTAAAAGTTATCAGGTATTTATTCAAACGGAAAGCTTTTAAATTTCTAATTTTCGCATAATTTTATTCATTTTTTTGTATTTTGGTTTCTATTCGTTTCAGAGAAAACTTAATTTTTCAATTACAAATTACAGCAAACATAACCCATAAGTTTTTTTAAACATATTTTTTACTTCCCATATTGGATATGTTATGTATACTCGACATCTTGTCATAGAGTACTATGTTAATACTCTATGCCATACTATAATTGCAACAATAACCTTTCAACGCCCAAACCGATATCTTCAAACTCTCTTCCCATTTAGTTCAATTCAAGAGTTCAAATTGACCGGTCATCGATCCAGTAAAGACGCCTTGAAACTCACGTTGTTATTATTCGATTATAAGATTAGTGATTTATATAAAAGTGTACAATTATGACATATGGAAATAAAAGTTGAACCAAACATTTAAACAGTGTTTCAGTAAAAAAATATTATCCATATCAGATATATACATATGGTTTTCTAATGCAGGTATATCAACAGAAGATTTTTTCTACGAAAACTGTTTGTTGTTCAGTCGCTTAACCTTCCTTTTTCGGGCCTGTGGAGTCAGAGTCGGAAAATGATGTGCATTCAAATCACAAAATTCTATTGTATTGCCACTGCATGCTAAGTTGATTAAATATGACTTGATGTTAAACATAGTAGGTATATGTTATAAGTGGTGGCTAACTATTAGTTCTCGTTACGCCCAGTTATTTTAGGATAAAAAAGTGGTGAAGATATTCTTTTTCTTTAACATTATAATTATAATAATGGAGATAATATTTAATTAGTCCTGCAATTGTATCAATATTGACTTTTAGTTTAAGATTTCGAATGAAGGTGCTTGGTGGAATTTCAATATTAAATTTGAATTGTTCAAACTATGTACATTCTCACAGATTTTCATTTCAAGTTCATCCGTGCACTTGAACGCCTGAAGATGCCGAAAGGCGAATCCCGGGTCGTTAGTGACAAAATCTGTGAGAAAGTAAAATTGACTTTTAGCCTTAAATAATTGTATCTTTATATGATATAACTATTTATAAAATTATTTAACCTTATATGATATCGTACTCCATATATACGTGATATGCAAACACTATCTTTGATATTTTTTTAATACTGCGAACATAAAGAAATGAAAGTGAGATTTTCAATATCAAAAATATCATATTTTTTTTTTGAAATATGAATGAATAAAATTTGAATGATTTTGACTTACAACACGATACATATTTTAACACTTATTTATTGTAGAGTTTAGTCAATCGTGCTTTACTACTAATAGTAGTATAATTTATAATAATGGAAATAGATGACTTAATACAGACGACCCACAGCTGGCATTTTGTGGAAGCTCTTAGATATGTTATTATAAATAATTTATCTTGAATATTAATCACTTTTAAGGTGTTCACTGTCAATAAATACTTGGTGGAATGGCATTATAATAAAAATAATAAAACATTTTTAGTATCAACATCCAGTAGAGTTCCAAACTCAATTTTGGTTGACAGACATTAAGATTTATTTATTATATACACTAATTGTTGGTTTTTACTTTGTTAATGATAATTCATACCTAATTGGTTTTTGTTGTAATAATTTTCATTGCTAAGCGGTCTTCAACTTTTTATTTATAGTTTATTTTCCTTCAATTCTTTTGCTTGGTTGTAATACCAATTGTTTGTCATACCTTGTTTTTCTCACTTAACTTTTGTATAAATATCACTGTTTCATTGTATTTCTTATCAGTTGACAATGCTCATAATGAGCGAAACCGGTCCTGATCTAATAAATTTTATGTGGAAAAAGTATTAAAAATGTTTTATTATTTTTACTGTTGAATATTAAGTTTTCGTTCAAAATTCTTTTATAATTCCTAATATAATATCACAGTGGGATGTTACTTGATTGTTTACCAAGTCAAAAATATCTAATAATTTCCACGTGAATCTTACAGACATTTTAAAACCACTGCTTAAAAGGGTAAACGCCTACGCGTACTAAATACTGAGCGTAGAGTTTTCTTTTGAGAGGTAATATTCATGCGTTAGCACGGTCAAAGGAACAAAACGCGAGGGCGTAGACCCCCGTCTTAAGGGTTCAATTGATAGGCAAATATCAAAGATATTCAAATTGCGCATTATTAAAATCATTATTTTACAATATAGTTTCGGAAACTTTTTCTTCGACATTTCTGAATAATTTTGGAGATTTAAAAACTTCATTAAAAGTACAATTTTAAATTATAGTATTTTATCAAGAGGTAAATAAAAAAATTCCATAGATAATATGTTATTTTTCGTTAACTATATACGCCTAATATGTAGGGCATGCAACCACCAACTGTCGTTACCTTCCAATCCCTGTGCCAGCCATTGTCACTTTATTCAAGTACTGCAGTGTACTGGATCTAGTACTGGAAGATCATTCAGGAAGTCGGAGAATTTAAAAGATGAGGGTATCTTTAGTATTTTATTTTCTAGATTGCAGTTATTCAACACACACATAAACTTTTATTTAATATTAAAATTTCTTATATGTACACCACATTTTAATATAATATTATAAAATATAACAATACAAGTATAATATCTAGTGTTTTTACGGATATTCTATTAGAAGTTTGAGCGTTATTTTGTTTTTATTTTTGCGAATTCATATCTTATTAATTAATTACTGAAATAGTAGCTTCTGAATGGAGAATTAAAAACAATGTTATTGTTGATGTATTTGATTTTGTAAACGTCAAATATTTGTTTTTAGAATACAATAATGCTTAACTCAACTGAGATGTTTTGAAAATCCTACTTAGCTAGATTCTGTAATATTATTATAATTGTATAATAATATTTGTAAATAAGCCATTTAATAATAAGTCTTAATTATAGGTGTCGCTAGTCACCCTCAAATACTGAAATGTAACATAAACAGAACATATTTTTACGTGTTAAAATATTGTATCTCTAAACCTAATATTTCAAAGATTTTATACCTACATATTCAAATATAGTATTTTAAATCCTCCAGGCAATATTTGACATATGTATATTACAATACATTGATCTTTATAGAAAATCTAATTTTCAAACTTTCAAATTCAGTTTTCTCTGTATTATGATTTATGTATATACAATATTTAAGCTTTAAGCCTTCGAATCAACCGCTGGTAGCCCATCGACCTTTTTTATCAGGTCCTAAAAATCATCCCTTTTTATCACATTAAATCATTTCGTATGACAACAATTGAAGATCTTCCAAAGAATTTTATCGTATTCTTTCTTATTGGATGGTGCACAAAATAATATTTTTTTCTTGAAACATCTTTGATTCATTGATAAAACTTGCTGCTTAAAGATAAACTTAGTAAGTTACCTATCGTCAAGGTGTGGATACATTTTTGTATTGCAACGTTCAGAATATGTTTACGAAAATTCAAATCTTTTCAAATTTGTAAGTGTTTTTTTTATTAGCCTTCTTGGTTGATAAAATCTTTTTCATACAATTTTTACGTCTCCTTAATTTTTTTATTTTGTTCTACTATTCAGTGCACGACTAGGCCGTTACGTAACAGTCTTTGATGTTTTCTGAAAAAATGAAGCCACATCCTGAAAAAGGGACTTTCCGGAAAAAGGCTTTTTCAGGATGGTAAATCAATATAATCGCCTGCGGCACGCCACCCTCAATAATTTATTTCTTTTCATTTTCATTCGACACAATCTCCGTTAATAGTCAGCCATCAAAAGTTTTAGGTTTTCTAAAAGGTTTCCTATCTTTGAAAACTTATAAAGGATTATCTATCAGTGAAACACTAGAAAAACCTTTTTATTATATCTAGTGGTAGCTTTTTTTAAATCATAAATCGAAGCTTACATTTATTAAAGAAATTCTCCATAGAATAAAAAGTTTTTGCGTGCTTTTTTTACATTCATTATTTTTCATCCCCAAATATCCTGTGCTTCAATTTAAATTAATATTTTTAATGCCAAAGAATTATTGTTGAACTGATTCTTGTTTAAATACTATTTCCTAAATTTAATTCTTACTTTTTTATACATTTTTATGTTAGTCACTTTAAATGACATGTGTATTATGTTTAAAAGAACGTGGTCTAAAAACTTACATTTATTTATCTTTAAAAAAAATACATAAAACAAAAAATTGGTAAACAAATTATTCATTTTTCAAAATCTTCATTAAAATTATGCTTAAATATTACCTAAGACATTGAAGATAATTCACAATGCTTTAAGCTGTTTTTTTTTTTAGAAAAATATCAATTTCGTTGGGTTAATACTTCATACTGTTTCCAATAACTTAAGGTTTAAGGCTAACCAAACACTTAAATAAAGAAGTAAACTGTTTTGTTACAGAAAAATGACTTCGATGTGTTCATTCCTTCAAACACTAATTTATTTTATTCACATGCCATCTCCTTAATTCAATAATAAATACTTTTTATTCAGTTAAAAGATGTAACATATTCTTGATCAATTGTTCATAGACTTCTTACTAAGCATTTTAACTGAAGTTTTTTTATAGAGATTTGGTTGTGAGTCTATCGATTTAGCTTCATAAAATAAAGGTTATTAAAAAAAGCCCTTTGTTGGGCGCTAACAAAGTAAAAATATAATTTCATTTAACGAGATTTAGTAATGTTAGAAGCGATTAGTTTTTGTATTTTCAAATGAACATAAATTTTCAATTCTTGAAAATTAGAAACTGATTAACAGTCACAATATTTCTATTTTTACTTGGTATCAAATCTGTGTGGATATTTGTTATTTTAATTAATAATACTATAACAAATTATTTGGGATTATTTCATAGAATAGAGGACCACTGTTAGTCACAAATCCGTCTCAAATTCAACTCAAACAAAATTATCTCTAAGCGAATGGACAGGATTAAGTCCAAAGGGTTTCCTATACAATGAGCAATAATAATTTAAGTCAATATTAAGGACCGAGAAACGAAAATCTACCCTTTCACGATACTTATCGATGGATACAAACAGTTCATCCACAAAGTATTAAAAACAAACGTTATTCTAACAAAGAATGTATTTTAAATTCTTAGAAATGAAAAACGATGCCTGGAATTATTTTCTAGTCCCATAATTATGAAAAAGTAATGAGTTAAGACAGCTCAGAATTACATCTTTCATAATTATAGGTGTGGTTAGTAAAAATGAAGCTATCCAAAATTTCTCATAAATTAAAATATTAACTATTTAGTTGTTTTCTGTAGATGGAAAATTGGTTTCAAGCTTTAACTTTATTCTTACTCTTTATAGATTCTTGGCGGAAACGTATTTTTTAAAAAATTCTAGCTATGAATAAACGAAAATGTGAAAAAGTATGAAAAAATTGCTTAATTATTTTAAAGTATTGTTTATGCCCAGGTTGAGCCTCCATTCAAACGTATTTTATGTATGCTTGAAAGATTTCGTTTACGCCGTCCATCAATGAATCACAATGTCATTAGCTTTTATGATAATAGCACATAAAACGAAGCTTTTTATGATGTCACGACATGATTAAAAAACAAAGTATTTTTATTTTCAAACGTAGAATGTTTGCAAGAGCAAGACTGAAATTTGGTAAACTCTTCTAATAAGAATGAAACGTTTTTTAATTGATCAAAATATTATTTATTAATGTTTTCTATACACAATATCTTTTAGCAACAGCCCAGATATCAAAGAAACATATTTGCAGTATTTTATGCTGTTTTCATTTGATGAATGGTTGAATCCTAAAGAAGCTACAAAGACCTTTTGCAACATTTATTGAAACAACTTAAGTCGCTTAAAGTGGTATGGGATAAGGGCTAAAATGACAAAACAAAATCGGAAAGACGTTTTAAAATAGATTATAACACTTTAAAATCATTGAAGCAGTCCAATCCGTGTAAAAAACAGGGAATTGTCATAAGAGTTCTGCTTTTTATGGTTAACAGTAAAGGATTGCTTAAAGAAATTGAGGTGAAAAATTACCACGACTTAAGGTGCCGCACGAACTTTCTCCAACGGCCTAAGAACAAGGAATGACCATTTATTCATCTCTTTTTTCTAGATATGATTCTGATTTTTACTGTGAATAAAAAGTGGGTCTTCTACAACAATTCAAGGCAAAAAAACAATGGCTTTCAGGCTACACAGGTAAATGTACCTGTGTCTACCCCTTTGGCCAACATTGACGTGAAAATAGGATCTCCTTCGTCTTTGGAGGGATTTTCTGTGTATAGTTTACTATGAACAACTAAACCCTGGTCATAATATTAAATAATAGGTTTACTAATAAAACATTGTACTAATATACCGATTAGAGAGATTTAAAACGGAGCTGCTCAAAAAAAGATTAGTTTTACTGGGCAATCAAAGAAGAATTCTACAGCGTTTAAATGAAATGATATTTCTTTTCACTTTGCCTATTATATGCCGTCTCTTAAACATACAATTCATCGTCGTTGGCTAAGCTAAAAAAAAAGTTAGCTAGTTAGTTCACATTATCGGCATAGTAGACTATATAAAAACATTGTCAAAAATCCGTACTTAAAAACGTAATCAAACGCAGATTCTTTAACTCTTTATTTGACAATAAAAAAAGTGTAAGATATAGAACGACATGTTTTGTACCAATTCTAGTTACCAAATTACCCAGACAACTACGAGCTCTCTTTACGGACTCGGCTCTGGTTACATTAAAACAGTAAAGATAGTGAAAGATGTATTTTATGAAGAAAAAAAACACGGCGACAAACTGTTTTTGTAATATGGCAACAAAATAATATGTTAATTAAATTTATAATATCCGCCAAATCAGTATTGTTTGCCTTGCTACCCAATCAAAGCACCGTTGTTTATTGAAACAACATTCAAATGTATTGTATTTTACAATTTCCAATACATCTCCATTGCTTATATTCCCAAAATGAACGAAAGTATGCTATCAAAATATGTATATATAAGAAGTTTTACTTTGGCTACGTCGTATTTTATTTTATTTTTGAGATTGGGAAAAATCACCGAAAGAAGTCTTAGGTAATCCTTTACCGGATTACAAGACTTTTCCGGAGAGTAAATAATCTTAGAAAGTCATTTAAGTCAAACAAGTATTATGCTGTCATCAACTACTATCCGAAAAAATCAGTAGGAAGCAATGTTAAAAAACACTTATTTGTCGAATATAAGTAAGTTTCACTTTTATGTAAGCAAAAAACAAATGTCAACGTTTTTTTTTGTTGCAAAATATATTGGACGTATGGCTACGCACGTGAGATGAGTAAAGTATAAGAAAGATATGACATTTCTTTAAAATAAAAATAAAAATAACAAAAAAGAAGGCAGAGCTATTTTTTAACAACCAGTTTTTGGCATAACCTACAACTTGAAAATTATCGTTATGCTGTTTGTTTCGTGTTTGGTAATTATCAAAGTCATATAATCGTAGATTATAAATAATATAACATATAGGATTCGAGAAAAATTTACATAATAAAATACATTTTGTCAAAATTCTAGAATTTTATCAAATGACCAGGACCAGTTTCGCTTACCGCGTACATTTTTTAATAAAGTTCATATTTCTTGACTAATATTTTACCGTTTTCTAAAACAATACTTTTTTACCATGTCTGCTCCCAATGTGGAGCATATGGATTCCTAATGGAGTTTATCTCGACAGAAGTGTTTCTACGAGAACTGCTTGTTACTCAGTTACTCAACCGCTCTTTTTTCAAAGAGAGTAGGAATAAAGGACTAGTGGTTAGCTATTCTCTCTCGATACGCCCCGTTAATTGGATTGATGGGATAAGGAATTCAAGACATCAGATACATCGATGCCTTCGAACAGAAATCCATAAATCATGCAATTTATAAAACTGTCCATACTGGGATTCGAGCACGTGACCTCCGTAACCGAAGCCAACGACGTTGACCACTCGACCACACAGGTGGCAAATTAATTATATTTAATCCATTATTTATTTTTAAATAAAAGTTACAATGAATAGGTGAGATGATATGCTGTCTGCTTTTTTTTAACTCAGTAACCCAGTTTATATGGCTAATTAAAAAAACACTCTTTTGTACTAATTAACATTTATTTATTAGAAACATGAGCAATTTAGCTAATCATGCGCATTTTCTGCTAATAAGAATAAAATTATTAAAGCCGAGCTATTTTATCTACGCCAAGTATCAAACAGTAATTAAAATATGAAAAGTAATTCTAAGCTGATTATAATAAATATTTTAAATGATACTAATTTGTACTTTATCTGATTGTAAGAAGTCTTAAGCCTAATAATAATTAATGAGTAATTAGTACAAAATACTGTTTTTTAATATAATGCCTTTTTACTAAGTTTTGACAGCGAATATCATTAAAGTGATATATAACTAGACTAAACTAAGTTTAAACACAGCAATGGTGATGGCATTAATCTGAAATAGCTTTCAACTAAGTAATATAATCATTGTAGAACTATATAATATTTTATTATCGCCATAATACAATGAAGTTTTTTCAAATTAGTGCCATAATATTCAATCAACCAAAAATGAATTTAATAGTCTCAGTTGAACGAAAAAATCTAACATGTCTCTCATCTCTCGGAAACTTTCCGGTAGTGTTATGTTTTTTGACATGACAGTATAGTTTTTTAGATGGCTGAAAGTTTTTTGTATTGTTTGTATGCTTCACAGAGACATCAAATAAATTCCGCAAAGGTTTTACGCTGTTTTTATTGCCAGGGTTTATAACTTTTCCGAACACGTTTCAAGCGCTAATGCAATTCAAACAGTGGAACGCTCGAAACAAAACAATAAATTTTATGTCATTGGCGTAAACAGTTTTTCTATACAACAAAAAATATGTACCTACATGTGGAAAACAAAATAAAAATACGTACTTCAAAAAAAGCTTTTGATCCGAGTCCGTTTTATGACGATTATGTCTATTATTTTTGCTTTATGTTTTTATTACGTGTTCCGGATTTAACGATCATTAAAACTGAAGCAAGTTTGCCAAACGAAAATACTCACTTAAAATAAAAGTGTTTTCGTTGAATTTAATGGGGGAAAGAGTGGAATCAGTATCAATAAAACATCTGTCAATAATGAATTAAATAATAATATATAATACGTCGATGGAATCTTGATTGTTAATTTTATGGTGGTATTTCGGGTCCTATGGCTCAGCGGTTACCGTTGTGGACTTCCATGCCGGATGTCACGGGTTCGAGTTTCAGTACGAAAAGCATTTTAAAATCCCTTTTCAGTCTTCCAATCCTTCAATAACTGGACGTTGCGAGAGCGATTAGTTCTGCCCCAGCCTTATCATTATATCCTTCCTCTCTTTTTAGAAAAGAGTAACAAACAGTTCGGTTGAGATACCTCTATTAGGAGGTCATATGCTCCACACTGGAAGCGGACATGGAAAAAATATTTCAACCACAATTTAACGAATAAATAAATAACACTACAGAATCAAAAAATAAAATTGTATTATTTTATAAAATTGGAATTCATTTAACTGTGGTGCGATACCGAAATTTCTATCAACTACAATTTTTAGAACAAAAATCTTGATTCATTAAAAGAATAGATGATTTTTTTATTATTTTTACACGCTCCTTTATCCTGAGTAAAATAATTATTATTAATAATAATTGATTCGTAAAATTAAAAAAACCAAACTAGGTCACCCATTTTAGTCACCTTGTCCAGTTATCTAAAATATCTTTCACGGCGTTTAATTGTTATTTTAATAGCCCATTATTATATTTCAGTTCATTTTGTGTACCGCTCTCTAAAATCTCGAGTCCTTTCGTAAAGTCCATCAGGGACATTCACAGCGTTTGCTATTTTCATATCGCTTTAGTGTTAGGATATCAAGGCAAGAGGTAGAAAGGCGGGCGGTAATTGCACCGAGCAAACACATTAGCACAGCTTGAAGTAAATGGAAAACCAAAAGGCAATTGCTGCAAATGGAAAAATCGTCTCTTGGAGCACATTTCCATTTCGCATCTCACACCGTTCTCTGAGCGCATTAAGCAATCGAAAGTTTCCATTATTGCGAAATACAGGAAACCGACCGATTCTTTTCTTTTCTTTGAAAGGACTTTCAAAAAAAGGAAATTATCTTCATTTAAATTCTATAAATTTTGCATAGCGAATCAGCGTGTTTTAATGAAGGATCAACGCATTCAAAAATTATATTAATTAAATCGAAAAAAGATTACCATTAAATCATACCTTTTTTAATGTCAAACATATTTTCTTTTAGACGCGAGAAAGAGGTTTTGTTAATTAATAACAAATGTTCATGTATGTATATGAAAATAGCCAACATTGGATATGATTATCTGATCGCAAAATACAACCGTGTTATTTAACTTTCTCTACACCGCAATCAACGAATGCTTAGCTTAATAAAAAAAAGCATTCTTATTAGTGTGAAATAGCCATTTTTTCAGATAGATTTAAAATGTTATTTGTTTGTTCATTCAGAGGCAAATAAATACCATGTGCCATTAACTAAATAACAATATAAATGAAATCTTCGACCGTTAGTACGTTGATATCGATATGAATATTTCATGCAAAAATAACATTTTTCTTGACTAGAATAAAATTAAAATAACATTTAATATAGCGGAATCTGACAAAAAGGATTATAAATTTCGATTAAATTAATATAAGGAAAGTGTGTATACTATGTTAGCAGGAAATATCAATCACAAAGCACCACCACTTGCGATGAAGTCCCTCCCAACCTCCTTATAGTGGTGGTGATTTTAATAGTGCCATTGTCGATCTAATCGTCTATCGCAAGTGTCAGGAGTGAAAGCTGCCAGAAAGATCTTAAAAGGAAAAAGTACAGTGGCTTTCATAGAAAACTGTTTTTTTTTTAATTTTTAGCAAAAAGCATTTTTTCAAGTAAAACTTGTCGATTATATCCTGTCATTTTGCAACAAGGATGCTTCTTTATATTTAGCATACACCGCTTATGCAATGTCTGATTTAGTCTTCATGGTTTGCAACTGAATCTGGTTTTCTCAAAATCATAAAGAAATTCAACATTTATTTCTTTACCTCTTCCCCCGAAAAAAGACTTTTTTGAGATTGAGAAAGATTATTTTTTGCTGACATTGTTAATTACTTAATCTCACCAAATATCTGACGCTTACATCCAGTGTAAAACATTTATCATTAATGAATTGAAACCATTTTGATCTATTTTCTTACTAACTTAATTTTTTCTTGCATATATTGAATAAAACTAAAATTCTTGTTCAATCAAGTATTAGTTATTGCTATCAGTCCAAATTCGACTCTATCAAACTAAAGTGGGTCTACTATTTCTATTGATAATAGATTGTTTTTTTACAGCTGCATTGAAATATATATTGAATGACAAAAGTACAATAACATTGTAAGTTAAATATTGCATTAACCTTATTCTGAAAAACATTCTAGAAACCAGAAAATATTCATTACTTATTTATTTCACCCCCTGATCGAAAGCTGTAAAATACGCACAGTATCCGAAGTGGGTAAAAGCTCTTGCCAGACGGCGTGGCCTCAAAGTTACCCCTGCCTTTCCTCGTAACTTCACCCTTCTTCATCTCGCAGGCCACAACTCACTTCTTCCATAATAGCATTTTCCGAGCGACCACTCTATCAGAAAATACATCTACTGTATTGGGAAATTATCAAATGTCCGAAACATGCACCGGCAATGCGAGTTAGATCAACAAGGCTTATTAATATATCGACACGATTTCGATCAAAATTAAAATTAAAAGAGAAAAAACTATACTTAGGAAAGTAGTAGTTTCACTGCAATAATTGGTTTAGACTTCAGAGATACAGAATAAAATTTACATTAATTCAAATAAGGCAATGTTGTCAAATATATATTTTTCAACTTTATAATTGGGTATGATTCCGAGTGGTGAGTAACGTAAGTTTTAGTTACGGTATTCAAATATAAACGATTTCGTATATTTAATAGTTATTCAATATATAAATTGTGGGGTTGTAATGCAAAACGTACTATTTCAAAAACTCAAACTTTTCAGTAGTCAAATACTATATCGAATAATACAAACAAAATACCATTTGCATAAAAATATGATTTACAATTTGAAAACGACAGTCTTGTAGACATTTTATATTAAAACTAAAAGGATCAGTGGATTCCTTCGGCTTGTATTACCCTATCTGCATACCTAACTCAATATCGATCATTTTGGAAACGTACTGTTTTGCTTTAAAACCCCACAATTGTCTGCAATATTTTTTTATGTTTAAATTGAATTATTATATAAATAGTCCAAAACCTCAATGATTTATCATAAAGTAACCACCAAATCCAAGTAAAATAATCAATTCGTGGAATGATAGTATACGAGCTCTGGTGGATGTAACTAAATAACCATTTATTCGGAGCTTTTAGCTTCCCGATTGGCTCAACTTTTGTCCGTGACCAACCTTGACGAGCGAAAGCTATTCCTTTGGCCGTCTCAGGCTTTATTTCATTAAGGCAGCGTCCCGAGTAGAGAGGAGTTTCTACTTAGAACGAAAGCTCCGACAGTTTATCCAGCCAGTCACTTCCTCGGATCAAATGGCGCATGAATAAGATTTATTTCTTGACTTGTGTGAGGGCTTAGGGTGATTTCGCCGTATGTGCACTTTCGTAAGCGCATCTGAGAGATTATTCAGATTTCAATATGCTTCGGATATGTAAACTGCTTTAGGAAGCTTTACAAAGTTGTATATAAAATACTGAAGCGTTTGTTTCTTCGAATAACGATTTTCGTTTAGTTGTATTATACACTCAATCCTTTTTTTACGCGATACATTGGTTTCAGAAAGTGACGCGTAAAAAAACCTCACTTTCATATGATTTGATAAATTGGTTCCAAAAATCAAAATATCGCTTGAAAAGTATCAATTTGTTCTTCAAATTCGCGCATTTTGTTTTTTCGTGTATATACAATTTAATTTCTTTAATGATTATAAAAAATACAATGAGAAACAGCTACATAATATGTATACATGCATAACTGCTTTCACTGATAGAAGCTATTCGCTGCTGTCACTGTCGGTTGCGAAATATAATCGCTAGCGATTTTTCGAACGAACGTATTGAATAAAAAAAGAACTGGGTGTATATTGTTTATTTATTTTTGAGATTACTCGTAGCCACTAACATACTACGAAACACAATAATAAAAGACTACTTTAATAATTAATTTTACGTTAATTTACAAAATCTATTGATTAATTCATTTACTTGAATAATTTAGTATTTGAGATTAAAAATACACGAATATCTCTTGTATATTTCATTTAATTTTTAAGAATATGTTTCACTTTTAATAAACGCGAATAAATCAAAATAATAATACTCGATGATGTTTATATAATATATGTATGTATCTTCAGTAAGTTTCTGAGTTACTTATAATTTTAAATATATAGCTTTATACTTACTAGGAAGTAAAATCTAATATATGCATTCATATGTATTATTCTAGATAAAAACAAATTTAAATCACATGTCTTTTTATATTTTCGGGTATTAGTTTTCATTGAATTACTGAAAATCTTTTTTAAAAAAAAACTCTCTGATCGTAATGAATGAATGATTGAAACGTATTGTGTTTGTACAAGTATTTTATTTTATTTTTAATGTTAATCTAAAAAGAAATTAATAAAACGAAACTACATACTTAATACGTAATTAAATAAAACAATCAATACCTGTTTTACTAAGCAAATGATCATTGTTAAGTGATAGAATTTATGATTCTGTAAAATAAGTACGACTTAATGTTGTTTAGCTTTCTTCAGTGTAAATTTTTGAAACAAATTGTCGATCAAATCCAATCAACTGTTGAATGAAAGCCTCTCTGTGCTTCATAAGAACGTCAATAATTATAAAACGCACACTTTATCACTGTAAACATTTAACAAGATAATTTACAATGAATTATTCAAAGGCAATCTTACTGAAAGGAAATGCCATTATAATAAAATTTTATCGCTAATGATTTCCGTTACGACCCATCAAAGCTTCAAACTGCTTGCAAAACTTTCATAATATAATTCACGCCAATAAATATTAAAAATGCATCACCGGTCAAATAATTGCTCTTCGCCGTAAAATATTCATAATAATCTCACTAGGGAATTATACCGTCTTTGGGACACGTGAATATTCAATAGTTACAACATAAATCCGCCCATTTTCAATACGCAATGAGCCCGTGCTGACGTCACTAACACCTGTATTGAGGTCACTACTCGACATACGACATGACAGATATTTCAAACATTTCTCATAATAAAAAAAATCTTAATTGCAGTTTTTGTTTTCAATTAAATATCTAGTAGTTTAAGACAGTGCTTCCCAAATTGGGGCCGCCGCATAACATCTTTTGTATTGAGAGGGGCCGTGGTATGAGTTTTTTTAGGAAGCACTGGTTTAAGATTTAGATTGATGGCGTTTAGTGGAACTTTAATATCAAATTTGATTCATTGAGATTATGTACACGTTCCGGGCTTAAAATTTGACATCTTTCGTTTAGTATACAGTTAGCATCCTGTATATATATAAAAAAACAAATATTTATTTGATATCAATGGTTTTAAAAGTATTCACTAAAGTAATAAAAAAATATGTATCGATTTCCCACTGATTTGAGTCCCAGAAGGAACAGCATTTTTTCGATCGATTTATCAATTTCAGTTTGAAGACACGGGTGTTTGTTTGTTATGTCTAAAAAATCCCTACCACCCCTTTCAGTCCTAAAATAATTGGGTACAGCGAAAATGATCAGTTAAGCACTAGTCTTGTCTTGCTTTATCCTACTATCTCAACTACTCTCTTCAAAAAACGGGATGTTGAGAAACTGAGTAACCAAAAGTTCTCGTAGTCGTTTTGTTGAGATACCTTCTTTACGAGGTCATATGCTCCACATTGGCAATGGTTATTGTCGAATCGACTTCATCATTGAAATACTGATTGTAGGTGGCTATTTATTTAAAGTGTTTAGACATTCATAGAAATGTTACCATTCACTGACACTATCCACTGTTGATTCTTGGTGGAAAGACACTATTAAAAAAAACACTTTTTGTAGTAATTCCATATTATTTACTTTAGATCAGGACAGGTTATGCTCATCGCAAGCTAATTATCAACTGTACAATATTAAACGGTACAGGAATATTTATCCAAAATTATGTCAGACTAAAAACAAGGTGTGACAAATAATTTATAAATAAATAACACTATATTTTTTATACTTTAAATTTTCAGAGCCTCTTGCAAGTAAATACTTCTAATTTGAAATCAATGTTAATCCTACTATTGTTAGAATACCTTTGATTAGGATAAACTTAATATTATTAACAATAAGTTCGATATGTCTCTTATAAACAATCTTCTCGCAATTGTATTATATTATATTACAACACACAAATAAAATATCTTTTCCCTATGTTCATACATTAAAATCGATTCATTTTCTCATAGGTAAAAGAGATTTGTATCACAGAGGCTTCAGTATTGAAAAGAAGTGTTTACCTTTGTTCTTTTAACATTATAATTTCATTTCTATATACAAACGTATCTTATAAACGGTTTTATGTACGAGACGTAGATTTATTTCACTTATTATGATAGTTATGACATTGCCAAAACTGAGCTTAACTCAAAACACGCATTTTCGTTATTAGCAATTTTATAAGCAATTACTTTCTTTACAAAAAAAAATCTGGGCGACATTAACTTCCTATTTGCAATTAGAAATTTTACAACGGCTTGTTTGCCCAGCCGCGTTTATATGTATTAAATATATTAACAAATATTAAATTAATTAAATGATTGTTTAGTTTCACACGTCTGAGCTACTAGTTCGGTTGTTTGTCGCAAGAGACCACTGCCGGTGGCAGCGTCGGAAAATTCGGTACTGCAAACCGCTGGGGTGTGTGTCCAAGATAACGTCAACGATGTCTACCCTAAGGATAATTTGTTTGTTTAGTTATGCTTCCATGCATTACTATAATAATTCTTTGCATTATTTCGCCATAGCTATGTTTACGGCACATATTCTATTTGGTATGGCACCAACTGTATGTACCAGCAGACTTCGTTACTTGTATCATTTACGATTGCATTTAAATTCAATACAATTTGGCTATCAGAAAATTTCTTGCTTTTAATTTAATTTAAAAATACCCGGATAATAATAAATACTTCAGGCTATCTTTTAATTAATTATCGGTTATTATTGGCGATAAATATTTTCGATGTGTAACAAAATATTTTGAACAAGGTTTATGTGTGCTACATTATGGGGAGCATAATATGGCATCTTACTGGAAGTATCTAAACTCTGTTACTCAATTTCTCAACTTTTTAAGAGAGTGAAGATTGAAAGAATATGTTTCGGATATGACTAGTGTGTGACTAATCGCTCTCGCTACGCCTTGTTGTTTTAGGATTGAAACAGTGGAATATAATTTTAAGACATCACAAACATTCATGACTTTGAATAGAAGTCGACAAATTGATTGGAAAAATTATGTTTGTGCTGAGACTTGAATCCGTGAGATCAGTTACGGAAGCTGAAAAAAACGACGTTGACCGCCGCGCCATGGACCCGACGATATTTTTAGTTGTGTTTACAATTTAACACAAAATTAAAATTTAAGAATAATATGATTCTTTAGTTTTTCAATTTAAGGCGAAATTATTTTTAAAAAGTCCGTGAAAAATATCTCGTGAGACTCGAAGGATGTTACCTAGACGGTTTATATCAAATGCATAATATTATTATTTTGCGTTGCCAGCAACTCGTGAAATCAAACTTCGTAAGCTTCTTAAAACTGTCTGCTTGAAAAGTTCACAAAATAAACACAAATAAGATTATGTATTCAATAACACTCCAAACTTGCGAGGTCCTTCGGATTATGCAAACCAAATAAAATTTGAAACGCAGATCATGCTCGAAAAAGTTTGTTTTCTCTTACTAATGTATTCAATTACACCCGACAATTAAGCAAGATTGATTTAAGACTTAACATATTTTGCCATCCTGTATACTACATATTGAAATTTTTGTATCGGCTGACCATCTAACGAATAAAATATGCCTTAGCTTAGACTTGGACAATCATTTTGGCTAAAGGGCAATATTGAAAATTCAAAACAAACGACTGGCTATAAGTAGAATATGACAATTTTTTTCTTCCAGTGGACCGTAAGAAAAAATATAATTTTAAGCACACTCAATTCTACTTAAACACGGGAAATAATATTATGTTCCTTGTAAAATAGACATGCAAAAGAATATATATATATGGGCTTCATTACATTTGACTGTGTTATTTCAAAACCGTGCAAAAGATAATTAGGTGTTTGTACTTATTTACGATGTTTTTACTATGAAAAAGTTTGGTATACATTTTGATTTTATCGGTGTATTTTTTAAACTTATTCTCTATAATCTGTCATAATGTTTGAAGTAATGAAATCGAATTCAAATTTTCATCAATAGTTCATTTTTTTATAAACCGATTGCTTCTGCTTTATCAACGAAAAGCATGCTCACATTTTTTAAATTTGTGCTGTATTTCAATTTTAAGATGAAACATTCAAGAGCCGCAACAAATTTTCTAACGGGCCGCGGGTCGCACATCTCTATTTTATAATTTATTATTACGAATAAAGAATTTTAGCTAAAATAAAAAGTGATTCTCTTTAAACAATTAATTTAATAAGAGCATGGAGGGGCAACTGTTCAAATTTGTTAAATTAACATACTATTATTTTTTTATAATATTAAAAAAATTAATCGTTCAACAAAATGGACTATGTAGTATTTGAGTATCTAAGTATTTGAGAATGTTTCTGGGCTCCATATATACGTAGGGCATCCAATCCCGGGATCCCGTTCAATTCAAATACCAAACTGAGGATTTCAAATTCTTCGGTGAGCTAATCCCAATCCCGGGATTGGAAAAGGCTCCGAGATTGGATACCGTAGTCGTAAGTTACAACATCATTTTGAAGAAAAGAAAGAACATTTACCTGTTCATTATTTACTTACTTGAATATACATATGTATTCACTTTTAGTTTGTTTACCGATTTTTTTTTCCGAATTTCTCGTTTTTGGCAACACAAAAATTATCAACTGATGGATGGTAAAGTTGATATTCTTTTTTAAAAATATGGAATTGGTAAAAAAGGGTGTTCTTTATTTTATTTAAACTTTATTTTATTGATAACACATGGCATAACAGCTGTTGGCAACGCGTCATTAATTTTGACAAATATATTGTTGAGAAAACATAACACAAAGTTAACAGAATTTAAAAAAAAATATTCTATAACTGAGATAAATAATAAAACATATCGTTACTGATCAGCTAAAACGAGGCGAAGACCATATGTTTAAAATATGGATATGCTTTCAGTCACATAGATAAAAAAAAATCCCTATTCTACATCACTATTTCAATTTACAAGCTAAGCGACCCAATTTTTAATTTTACATTCATCTTCCATCTGGAATAAAGAACGTGTGGTCACCTCTACCATATCTCATATCCAAATGTATATATTCTGACTTGAAAAAGATAGCTTTTGACGTTGATATTATTATCAGACAATGAAAGTACAGAGGTGGTCTCGGACAGAAGTTGTTTTACATTTTTTCACTCGCCATAGCCACTGCTATATGGTTTCACACAAATTCAATTTTCCGGCGAATAACAACGTAAGTATAGTCTCAAATGTACATCGACATGCGAAAGGCGAGTGATACTCAAAAGCTAGAATTATTGTTCGTGAAATCCCCATAGCAATAGTTTTTATAATATTGCTATTTATAATATTCACGTCATCTTATAAGAAGTGAGAAGAACTCAACTCTAAGCAGTCTTTGCATGTTTAAAGACTACATACTAAGTTTTGAGAATCGTAAAGCAAATCGAAATTGAAAATACTAAAGCAATACAAAATAAACCCAGTATTGCGCGTGCGAATCTGTTGTGCGATAGTGTATGACAGTGCTTCCCAAAAAAATCATACCACGGCTCCCTAAATCTGAAAACAATAATCCGCGGCCCCTCTCAATACAAAACCTTTTTCCAGCGGCGGCCCCCGTATAAAACTGCGGCCTCCAATTTGCGAAACACTGGTGTATGTTATTTATTTTATTTTTATTTTATATATTTTTTAAATATTTTAAAGCCAAATATTTTAAAGATGAAAGATCATACGAGTAAAACTCGATGAGGATTTTAGTATTATCAGTCACTCGAGATAAACTTGGGGTAAATTGACGTCACAAACACCAATGTCTTAGGTCTCAAATTTAAATTTAACATTGACTTTCAGTACCTTTGGGATATCTTTTACACATAATATAACTAACGTTATAGCTAACAGTGTGATTGCACATTTGATTCATAGAAAGAAAATAGTACGTAGTAATTTATCACAGTATTTGTGTTATTTATTTATTTTTAGTTGTACATACTGTATTTTTAGTGAATGTCTGACTGTTTTCGATGACATTTTTTTTTTCAGTCTTATATTATACTTTGATTAATTATTGCTACTTTAATGGATTCGGCGTTCAGAACTTTGTCATAATTTATTTTTAATTTATATTTTATTTACTATTTCACCACACTGACAGTACTACAATTCGTGAAACGTGTTTAGCCTCTTTGAGAAGCATCAGTGAATACACACTATAATAGTTGTCTCCGTAAAAAAATACCCACATAAAAGTTTAAATGAAAAAAATCCATTTTACTACTTGGCTTCACTTCGCAGAGGCTCAAATAATAGAGGTAAAACAATCGTCATGATTTATAATACAATCAGTAAAATAGCAAAATTGTCAATTTTATTTTATTGTTATAAATTTACAAAACGATTTTTTGAATATCTATCGTTCATGTTTTGTTAATTTCCAAACATATCGAGTAACAGGGTCGGTATTGGGGTGTGAACGACCCTGAGTGTAAGAAAAAGTTTAAGTGCTCCAAGTTATTTTATGATTTCTTGTTGGAAAGTTGGCTACCCGGCCATTTGCCACTCGACTGAGCGACAAGTAAAGTTATCGCCATGTTTTAAGACGGGTTTTTATAGAAAATTATAATTTAAGAGATCATCTCCCCGGGAATTCGACGGCAGCTATAAAATTACTCATGCTTTTTGTCGATGACACTTGAAAAATATTCGTCGCGACTTTTTATTTCAACTTATAATTTCCTTCGATATCAGGAAAATTAATATCATATTTTCGACCGTGTTTTATCACTATACGTCAACAAATATTTCATACAAAATAAAAGCGATGCAGTTTTGTGAAATGTATTATATCGACATTGGAAAGGAAAAAGGACGTAACTCACAGTTTTTTAAAAAAACAGGTTTTTTCGATAATCACAATCGAATCGAACTTGAAACACGTTATATTAAAAGGACGTAAGCTGCAAATGCCGAATTTGTATCTAAATTTAACCTTTAAGTTTAAAATAAGTTGGGCCTGTCAAAACAATGAAAACAGTAAAATAGATTTAAAAAAACATTATTCTTAAGCAATTTCTTGAATCAATAATAGATTATGTCAATTAAACACCAGTTTAGAACTCTCCGTGCACTTCAAGGTTGTGTATAATTCATAATTTGCATATGGCTCAAAATCATCAAAACACGTTTTTTGCGCCTCGTGTAAAATTTGATGTGTGGATTACGTCATTTTCCTTTCCACAGTCGATATATATATGTATGTTGAAAACAATTAATATTAAATTAGTACTATATTAATAAATAATTAATAAAATTAACATGTATTTCTTGGTGATTACCATTTTAACAATATTCAAGAAAAGTCCATTTATTTTATATTCATCATTATCTTCTGTTTTTTGTTGTAATCTTGCTAATAATTTACGTATGAATTGCGTTTTTCAGGATTTTGGTTCTGTTTTTTTAACTTAGAATTTCGACTGAAGATGCTTGATGGAATTTCAATATCAAATGTGATTTTTTTGAATTTTGTACTTTTCTATGAGTTTTCAAGAGTACAAAATTAAAATCTGTTTATTTAGATTGCATATTTGTGTTTCCGCTGTCGTGGGAAGTCATTATTATGTGATTCATTATTGACTGTGTTTCTTTTAAATTGTCAAATTGTTATATTATTTGATATTTAAATGCCAATGAACATTTCAGTGTGTATTATAAAAAAAAAGATCAGAGAAGATCTTGATAAATGAAAAATGAACCATATAATTACAACTTGGTTTCTTTAAAAGGAAATCAATAAACCATTATAGCGAGTTTATTCCGTTTTCATGCTCATACATATATAGAGTTGAAATATAATTCGATGTAGAACTAAGGGAAAATATTTTGCATGACTCAAAAGTCAAAAGGCCCAATGAAAATACATTATTTTACTGAGAACGCAAATAATGCGGTGAAAGTTAAAAATAATAATGGAATGTAAAAAACATGAAAGAATATAAATATATTCATGTCTGTGTATAATATGCACATACATCGAAATGTTTTCGAACTTTTTTTACCAATATAACCAACGGAATAAATTTCCAAGTTGAATAAGTTTTGAGACATTTGTCAAATCAGCTAATGATACTCTATTAAGTGATATTATAATAATACAAATTAAATGCAAACTTAAAAGTAAATGTAAGCCTTGTATAAAGATAATTATAATTTCAAAGCTTTAAGTATGTCTCTCAGCGAAAAGTTGAATTTACTTCCCAACAAACTGATAGACTTGGGACAAGATCATTGTGTGTACGATGCAGACAGTATGATGCAGTAAAAAGAAAATTTGAAAACTGTGTCAGCTGTGAAATTTATTTTTATATTTTCAATGTTTTCTAATTTATTTTTTATAATATTGTTATTCCACTGATTACGAAAATTTGAGAATCAAAGCAATTTATTTTCAATTAAAAATGAATTTATAAAAAGTAACCGCTAAATCTATCAAAACTATTATCAGAATACTCATTGATTGATTGAATTGATTTTCAAAAGTTTGAATTGGGAATGGAAAAATATATATTACAAATGAATCATTTTTTTATCCGTGTCCGCTCCCAATGTGGAGCATATGGCCACTTTAACGGTGTTATCTCAACAGAAGTTTTTTTATACGAGAACTGTTTGTTACTCAGTCGCTCAACCTCACTTTTTTCAAAGTGAGTAGTAGGGAAAGAATGATAAGGCTAGAACAGGACTAGTGGTTGACTAATCGATATTACTACACCCATTTATTAAAGGATCATAAAGATGAAAGGAGAAGATAAAGGTGAATTGACATCACAAACACCCAGTCTTTAATCACAACTTTTAATTGAATTATTCTCAAATTCACTGTGATATTACCGGGAATGGAACTTAGACCTGCGTGATCAGTAGAGCAAGCGCTAACCAACTGGGCCACACCAGGCGACAATGAATCATTACGTATTTAATATATAATTTCTTTAAGTAACAAAACATGTTGACGCTTAAATATGATGCAATTGACAAGATCCATTTTACAAGACTTTTGTAAATTGTCTTATTAAAGCTTTATGGAAAACAGAAAGCTTGAATTGTTATAGCGCCTCGGTCGTTTCTCGTGGGAATCACATACACATATTTCAATTCAAAATATATCAACAGTTATATATCCTAAAATATTCATTTGTCTTGAATGAAATTCGGAGAAAAAGCCAAAGTAAGTATGCAGGTACACCATCAAAAAGTTTCATGTGAGAAAAAAACCCCACTTGGTGGTTGGCGCTTTATTATGTTAATCGTATGAGCCAAACCACAGCCAAGTTCGCTTTTTCACACATAGTTAAATTCTTAAGACTTGAGTGTTTTTAAAAAAGCCGTCAAAGGTTCACGGAGAAATCTTTGTTTAAAATTGATCATAATACGATTTGGTATACTAGCAGAAGGCGTTGAGTCAAACAAACACCGTTTGTTTTGAGCTTTAAATACTAATAAAAACAACCATTAACTATATTACAAGTCATTATTGGTAATACAAACTATATATAACTTTGAAGATGTGGATCGAATTCATTAATCACTATCGAATTTCATTAAGTGATTAACGATAAGTAATAGTAAGAGCATGAATGGCGAACCTACGGCACGCGTGCTCGAGGTGGCACCTTTGAGAATTTGGATTGCACGCAAACGATTTCCATGTTCAAAAAAAATATTTTTTAAATTTAAAAATTAAAATTTTAGTTAAATAATTCGTGAATTACTAATTTATTCCGTTTTATTAATTTTCAAATGTTTCCCAAGATAAACGAAAGTCGTTTAAAAAAATCATTTTTCTTTTTTCTTATTTTGTTTAAAAAAAAATAATACTCGGGCACGCCACACAATCAAGAAATAATACTTGAGGATTTTTGGCACTCGGGTCCAAAAAGGTTCGCCATCCCTGAGTTAGGGTGTATAAATATGAATGATTATCGAAAATGACGATTATTTAAAAACAAGATTATTTGACTTAACGCCTTCTGCCAGTATACTGGCGATATATATATATATATATAAGCACATATAAGCAGTTGAGAAACTTTTAATGCAATAATTATTTTATTTGTTTGTTCGTTTTACAATATTTAAAACTCTACCTAAATACATTGTAATATAAATTATATACATAACTTTTTATCCATAATATGATCTAGAAATTGTTTGTCATTAAATAATTCGTTTATGTAGGTTTTTCTTATGAGCAATTTTCCGTTGATAATTTCATGCTATCAGATTTCCGTTCATGACAATCGATCATTGCCTAAAAATAAATTGAATAAATTCTACTGCTTAACCATATAAAGCTACATTTACAAATAATTGTTTTTACTTATAATACAAAATAAAAATACACTTGATAACTCTACCCTTTGAAAATATTACCAGGCCACTCACACATGTATATCTCACCGAAAGTAAAAAGTACAAAGTTTTAATATAGGCATCGAGATTTTCCAAACTACGTATCTTTATTCCAAATGAAAAGTTTTCTTAAAGTTTGGCCATCGACATTATAAAAAATATAGAACTCATATAGGTATTACTTTATGTTTTACATTTCTAGAATGTGAACCAGTATTTTCATTTTTAGCAGGAAGTACAAAAAAATATGCAAAAGCTGTGTCAAACTTTTTAAAAAAATATATAGATACTTACATAACAATAGTTCATAATTCTAGTGTTATGTGTGTGTAAACTACATTCTTTACTTGTAATCAGTTTCATCTAATCTACTGTAGTTATACTAAATGAATGATGAATTGAAACATATATTATAATATACACATAAAGAAGATTTAAATCATTGTTTCTAATAAATGATTATAAACATTTCATTTGCATTTTTAGATACATACATGGATAAGTTTTGTAGTTCGGATTCCCAATTAAATTATTAATAGATGATTTAATATAATATCTTTCACCAAAGATTCATAATTAAATTAATTAATCACCAATTTAAGAATGAAAGTCTTAACCAGTCGTTATTTGTATAGCTTTTTTAGAAATATAAATATATTATCAAGTACAAACATATTTGTATTTTAACTTAAATTAACCATCAACGTAATTTAAATTTAATTAATTATCAACGTAATTAATTTTAATTGATTATCAACGTAATTTAATTTAATTTAACTATATTATCTGCTCCCAATGAGGAGCATATGAACTTCTAGTAATGTTTATTGAAGGGTTTTTCTACTTAAGCTGCTTGTTTCTCAATAGCTCAACCTATATTTTCCGAGAGAGTAAGTAGGGGTAGAGAATATAGTTTGGCATTTTGTAGTAAATTAATCACTTTCATTATTCTTAGTTTTTTTTGATCGGATGAGAGGGAGGGAAACTAAGACACCACAAACATTCATGTCTTCGGATCCATTCATTGAGATACAAATTACTGGGATTCGAGCCCGCTAGCACTTCAACCAAATCCAAAGTTGACTACTCGACCAAGTGACTTTATGATATATTTTTTGTTGACATATAGATATATTTCACACAAGTTTTCAATCATAAAAAAAACCACTTTACTTCGTTTTATAGTTTCTGAAAAACGATGCAATATGCAGTAACACAATAAAATATGATGGTTTTTCTAGATTCCGAACGTAAAAAAAAAACACCAATAAGGGTGAGGGGTGAGATAGTGTCACCTTAGACTGCGTTCTCTTGTTGGAAGACTTTTTACATTTCAAACTAACTCGTGATGTACCACTACACTGTTTTAAACTTTACGTGTTACAGGATAGCAAGAAACTTCGGGCAAATAGAAAAACTACTGATAGCTGTATGTAGGTTCTTGCAATTTCACATTCAGTTTAGAAACTCCAGTGTTTTTATGAAGTTGTGTTGTTTATGTCTACTACTATCCAACTCTCTTCGTTTCTAATTCTGTTTCAAGTAGAGACTCCAATTCGAGTATCGAATGCTCGTAATTTATAAATGAAGATTTATTTCCAAATTTTATTTACTTATTTAATCTATATATATAAAAGAAAGTGGGGTTTGTTACACCACGTATATCTCGAGAATAACAGCTCGGATTTTAATGATCTTTGTTTTATTAAATTCGTATCCGCCTAGAATAGCAGAATAAGCATTAAAACATCGGAAAAATATCACGGCAAAGAAATTATGAAGAAAATTAATATTCTCATACAGTTTTCAAATGGCGAACACCTTGAAATAATGAAACTGTCGTTTGTATGCAGATTTCATCCGCTAGGTGGCAATTTTTCCAAAATTCATTTGTTTTTGCTTCTTTTGCATACGATTGACTTCTAAATAATTTTAAATTTAGAGTATGGATTAGAATAAAACAAATCGATGATATAAAATGAAAACGAAATAAAATCGGATAATGTTGAAATAAGGTTATGTTTTTAATTAGGTATGATAAATTTTTTGACAAAAATATTACGCTGTTTGCACGAACGTTGCTCTACTTTGAGATGCCACGTTATTACACTTGGAAAGCTACATCGAAGAAATTTTAACGTCGAAAGCAAGGCGATGCCGTTCCTGCTCATCCGAATGACTACTGATGCTCTTGGTCGCATGTACACAGTTCATCCGAAAAATGACGAATGCTTCTACTTGCATGTCAACAGCTCAATTTGCTTGAAAATGATACTCATTACAATCGCTGAAGAAATTGTTTCTGAATCTCCAAGTCAGATACGCACATTATTTTCTATCATTATTTTGACATGCTTCCCATCGAATCCCCGTGAACTGTGGAACAAGTACAAGGATGACATGTCCGAATACATTTTGCATCGAATTCGTGTCAGTTTGGGGAATCCCGATCTCGAGGTGAATGAAGAGATACATAACCAGGCTTTGCTTTAGATCGAAGACATGTGTTACCTCATGTGCGGCAGTTTGGTAGTCAAGTTAGGAATGCCAACGCCAGATCGTGGAATGAACGACGCTTTCAATCGAGAATTGGAACGTGAACGTGAATATGATCGAGATGCATTGAACCAATCAGTTTGAACGAATGTACCACTGTTGAACCCTCAACAGAAGGAAATTAGCGATACGTTAATGAAGGTAATTGATGATGGAAATGGTGGCTTATTTTTCCTCGATGCGCCCGGTGGAGCTGGGAAGACATTCTTCATGTCATTGATTATGGCCACTGTTCATGCGAGATAAAAAAAATTGCTGTAGCAGTTTCTTCTTCTGGAATAGCACCCACGTAGATAGATCAACCGCTGCCGATGAAATAAACGCTTGCCTCAAATAATTGACAAACATGCGAGTTGCATTGCTAAACGATCCATCTGCCGAAGATTTCTCCAAGCAATTGCTGACTATCTATTTATTCATTGTTCAAAATTAAAATTACAGTACATGACATAACAGCTGACGCCAATTCGCCATGTACTTGAAAAATATAATAAGACAAAATATAAAATAAAACTACATAATATATCAGAATCAAAATCAACATAAAAAATCAAGAAATAAAATAGTGAAATTTTACAAACAGTTCACAAATACTATCACTAAAAATGTCCACTTCTCTAGGCAATGCGTTGATCAATCTAACGGCCCTTGGAACTGGTGATTTAAACCTCTTAAGCGAGGTATAAGTTTTTAGAAATAAAAGTTTTTGCTCATAGTTACGCCCACGTAAGAATAAATTGGGAGCATGTAAATTAATAGTCATGAGAATTTGAGGATTATTAACTCGGCCCCGAAGGAGAAGAGAAAAATGATTTAAGCTTGAAAACGATCTTCGACTATCGTCGGTAACGACCGTGTTCCTGTTGACAAATCGAACAGATTGATTTCGTTTCCGCCGAATTTTAACAATTTCGTCTCAACGAAGGACGGCTTCATCGAAAAATGTTCCCAAACGTCTAATCACAAAAATCACAATTGGTTGATTGAATGAGTAATTCTTGCGGCGAAGAACAAAGATGTGGATCATTTAAACTTCACAATTCAAAATCAAATCGTTGGTCCACTACATTCCTTCAAATCTAGCGAACTTTCGCAAGGTGCGCGAAACATTCTTGCGCAGACTGTACATATAACATATTCTTTCAACCAAAAAATAATTATTTCTGCTTCTCTATGATAGTGTCATCAGAAATAGTTTGTAGTATCGACCGAGCTATTTTTTTTTTCGTTTATTAGAGATTCGCGCCGCAGCACACCCAGCATCGCCTCGCGACACACCGCTTGCGGAGCACTGCTTTAAACGACTGAAAAACTGACATGCAATATTGCGAAACACTCACCAATGACCAAAGTTTTGGTAGCAAGTAAAATCATCACCTGGGATGAATGGACAATGGCGCACAAATGCGAATTGGAAGCACTCAATCAAAGTATGAAATATCTGTGCAATGACTCAAGATGTTTTATAGGCGCAATGATTCTACTATCTGGCGATTTCCACCAAACACTACCAGTCATTCCAAGATTTACCGCTTCCGATGAAATAAACGCTTACCTCAAATCACGACTCTGGCGCTATGTAAAGAATCTTCAGCTGACGACAAACATGCGAGTTGCATTGCTAAACGATCTATCTGCCGAAGCAATTGCTGACTATCGGTAACGGGGGTGTTCCTGTCGACGAATCGAACGGATTGATTTTGTTTCCGCCGAATTTTTGCAATTTCATTTCATTCAACAAAATTTTCCCGAACATCTAATCACAAAAATCACAATTGGTTGAATGAACGAGCAATTCTTGCGGCAAAGAACAAAGATGTGGATCATTTAAACTTCACAATTTAAAATCAAATCGTTGGTCCACTGCATTCCTTTAAATCTATCGACCGTGTTACAAACGAAGACGAAGCAACCAACTATCTAACTTAATTTTTAAACTTATTGGATCTGCCTGGCTTGCCACCGCGCAATTTACAACTGAAGGTTGACTCGGTAGTCATCATGCTTCAAGTTATCAAGATAACAGAACATTTATTCACTTTTAAGGTGTTCACTGTCAATACTTGGTGGAATGGCAGTATAATAAAAATAATAAAATATTTTTAGTACTTTTTCCACATAAAATTTATTTGATCAGGACCGGTTTCGCTCATCGCGAGCATTATTAACTGATGATAATGCTCAGATGATAATAACTCAGTTGATAATGCTCGCGATGAGCGAAACCGGTCCTGATCAAATAAATTTTATTTAGTGGGAAAAGTATTGATTCTGAGGCGGTACGAAGTTCGTCGGGTCAGCTAGTATATATATATAATGTTTAACCGTTGCATTTAACTGAGTCTTGAACGTGGATTTTAATTAATTAATCAGGTAATATATATATATATTAAATGATTTTGCCCAGTTTTGCCGATTACTTTGCTATGCGAAAACTTATTTTGTTACAATACTTTCGATGGTTTCGGCGGTAACTTTGTGGAAGTTAATTTTAATAGAAAATTTAAATTAACTTTGATTATTCCACGTATTGTGTTACTTACTGTGACACGTGTTTCGCCTCTTTCAGAGGCATCTTCAGACTTACTATCGCAAAGTTTACTTAAGTAATGAAGCAAGATTGATTTTAACATTTTAAAATTATGAAATTACAAAATGGAGTTTTGGGTTTTTTTCCTTTTAAGAGGAGCAAGGAGGGGGGTGTAGAATCGAAATAAAGCAAACAGATAATGATACTAATTATACTAATGAGTTGTTAACAATCAGAATGGGATTTTTCCTTTTTAAGGGAAGCAAAGAGGGGATTATAAAATCGAAACAGTGCAAACAAATTTAATCATACTACTAATGACGTTAAACATTACAAACTGTTAAACTAATGAGCTGCAATCAATCAGCTAGGTTGGTGATTACTCTATTAATTGGAAACAATTTAAGTAATGGGGAACCACCTGTGCTATTAAGAATATTATTTAATAATATTTCTTTTTTCTTAAGAGTTTTATGTGTTAAAAACACGTGTCACAGTTAGTAACACAATACGTGGAATAATCAAAGTTAATTTAAATTTTCTATTATTTTGTTACTTTTACTTTGGGTCCTGCTGACTTATCTTATCAATGACAAGATTATGATGACGAGAGTCTATGATGACAAGAGACAACATATATTTTTTTTGATTTGCCGACTAATGGATGCAGCTGTGGCATAATAAATTCAGAAACTTTTACATGCCTTTACTCGTATTTTAATATTTCTTCGTCATTTATAACAGCCAATAAATGTATGAACGAAAGTTATAAAGTATTTATGAAACTGCTCGCTATAGAATAATAGATGCATACTCATTTTATTATATATTTTGGTATGCCTTTTTTTCTATGTCAATCGTGTTCACTAAATTATTTCAGATTCAAATGTATATTACAAACATTCACAAACAGTAATAATCATCTATTCGTTATTGGTAATAGTGCCATTCCACCAATAACCGACTGTGAACACCTTAAAAGTGATCTTAGTGTTTCATTGCCCAAATTAACCTTTCACAATCGATTGGCATTTTTATATAAAAATCAACTTTATTCACTTTATCTCACTGTTGCTTTTGGTCGGTGGTAAACATATTATAAATAAATAAACAGTCGGTCGAGACAGGTGAAAAGAATTTTTCAAAAGTATTTTTTTATTTATAGCTAAGTTTTTACTTATTAAATCCATTTCGTAAAAGTTAGATTTCTCGGCAACAGTCAACTTTTAAAATATGATGAATGGTAAACTTAATAATATATGGCACGGTGAGAAAAACTATCGTAAACTTTTTTTACATCTAGCTCAACACTTTATTTAAATAAGCTCTAAATTTTTCAATAGTAAATCATAACTCAGCGAAGTTTATAATTTAAATATACTTTTATAAAAAACTTAACCAGGTTTAGATTCAAACTTATATTAAAAAAATCTGATAATGGGAGGTTTTTTATATCTTGCTATATTTCATGAGAAAAGTTACGATATTTGGAATATAAATGCTACACTCACAGTAATATGGGACCCCATATCATTTGACTTTCTTTTTTTCGGGTGTCAACGATAAGGAAATTTATGAAGAAAAGTACATAATGTATTGGCTTATTATTCACCAACTGTAGAACATTAAGATGAACTGGAAATGCAGGCATGCAGAGAGGGATTTCAAATTAACGATGTTAGTAATACATATTTATATTTTATATATATATACACAATGTACAGCTATATATCGTCACCTCTTTTGGTAATAAAATAGGTCAAAAATAGTTAAGTATACAAAAAAACTCTTTAATATCAATTTTTCGTTTGGAATTACTAGGTTGATATATTTATTGTTCTAGTTTGCCAAAAAAGCATTTATTTATATAGACAACTAGCCAGTTCCCGGCAAGCGTTGCAATGCCACTCAAAGAAAGAAAATGTTTGTGTTTTAATTGTGTTTATTGAAGTGCATGTTTTATTTTTGTCTGTTTGACGTTTGCTGCCGATTGTATATCGTACGACACACGCGCCACCTACTGTAAGTTAATTATACCATAACCTTCGCGCAAGTGCAAGCATACGTTGTCAAAATTAACTGTATGACAGACATACAAACATTGATTTTTATATATAAGAACTACTGTAAGTTAATTTTACTATGCCTATAACCTTCCCAGAAGTGCAAGAAAAAAATTCCTCAAAGTTTTATTGCAATCGGATGAGCGGTGTGGCAACGCATAAAGTATGAACAAACAAACATTCATTTTTATATATTAGATAATTATTCATCCTCGTTTAAAGCAGGCAATCTTGCCTGCCTATTAATTTTAAACTCTTATTTGTGTCAGATTTGCATTAATGCATCTATATTTTGATATTATAGTCATATATGTATATATACCATAAAATATCGATTCTAGTGGCTTTATCTTAAAAGATGATTATTTATATGGTGTTTACACAGAATTATCAATCTGTTAACTACCAACTTCTGCCAGAACAATGAAGACAGTGGATATTATAAAAAGATTTAGTAATAATTACACGACTATTGTATTTTTATTTAAAAATAGTTTATGCACTAAGTGTAATATTTTGGAATACTATGTCATTTTTTAAAAATTGCAAACTGCGCTCTATACCTGTACCAGTAAATATCATATGAAACTATATCCATTGCTCCAACTCTAACTATCGCTCTACTGGGTTGGGCATTGACCGCCCAACCCAGTAGAGCGATCGAGGTTTCAATAAGCAAATAAACGTTAAATTTTTAATATATTTAATCATAATGAAACATTGAGCAACTGACTCGTAAACAACATTTTTAAATGTCTAATAAAGAGTCAATAAGCGCTAGATAACTGCGGCACTTTTAATGAACATGGCATTCAAAATTTTGATAAAATATTCAACTATTTTCGTGCGAACAAATTTTTCACCCCGATTCCAACCTATAGGCAGCCTAAAATTGGAATTTTGAATATAACCATTCGTAATAAATATATAAAAAAAATCTTCCGTCTAAAATCAAGTTAGCTGGATCAAATACTCGAGCTAAAACTTTATTAAGCTTGCTATGCTGCCTTGTCTATGCTAGAAGACTTTTCAATATAATAATATTGTGGCAGGTTGTAACATTTAATATTATTTAGAATCGAGCGAATAATTTGAATATCGAAAGCAAAGTGACTAAATTCGATTTCGACCCTGCAATGCTCGTATGTGTACCTATTATTTTTTTGTAAAAATGCCCAAAAACGTATCGTTGGCACACTCGAAATTTATGTGGGAATCTTCGAATTTTCGCAAAAATATATTTTTATACAGAGGAAATAAATTTTGATAAAAACTGTGGCTGATAGCCTTGTACGTTAAATGTATACGAAATTCTCGTTGAAATAGATATCTGCCATAACTTTTACAGTCTAAATCTGTACTTTAATATCCTATAATATAAACTAATTTACTTGAAAATATTATTTATATTAAATAATTGTTCTTTGATACGATTCCAAAATGTAGTAAAATAATGTTTTCTTAGGATGACTAAATCTCAGTTACGAAATCCAACATGAAACTTTGAATGATATGACCATATCATATTATTGAATTTTTGATTAATAAATTTCTGCTTATTTCATATAATATTATTTCTCAATCTATGCTGGATTACGGTAAAAATATTTTCATATATTTAATTTTGTTTTCATTTCAGGAGGTTTCCAGTCAGTCAATCCATCCGTCTACCCTTTGTTCGTCCCTGGAAGAAGGCTATTTAAGTCTTTCTCCGACATCTTTGATATTACGAAATAAATTTAATACTCGTCTTATATACTATGAAAGCTACTTAGTGTGTCGGGAGAAATTTAACTTGATAGCTACGAATAATGTTTGTTTAAGGGTACATTTGTACAAAGTATTAAAGCAATAAAAAATGCATTGTAATGGGGTTCAATATATTTTCCTGTTCCATTGATAATTCCTGAAATCTAGGTTATATTTATTTTTTGGTCTCGTTGATAACCTTGTGCTTAGAATGATAAATAAGTTAAGCATTTGACTTAATATTTAAGCATACGAAATGTATTTCAATCTGATGCAGTTTTCAAACTTCCCGTGTGTCATATTAGTAAACATTTTCCGCGCTTATCTGTGAATTTTAAATTAAAGATATAGATTTTGCACTGCCTGATTAATAGGGAGTCATTTCAATAAAAATAAGCTAACTTATAAGAGTTAAGGACAACTAATTTTTTAGGAAAATGTGTCTCAATTGAACAAATAAGCCATGATACTTCATCTGAGGATATTTCATTTTGTAGAAATAGAGAACCAGAGAGAAATTTCTGAACGCGGTTAAGATCCATGTAAGATAGTTATATTGTTTTCCATCTCTTTTGCGATTTACGATCTATCGCTTGTACTGTTTTTTTTTGTGATAAATTTCTTGTGACTCATGAAACGAAATGTATAAAACGCAACACTGTTTAAATTTTAAAACATCAAAATATTCTGTATCCAATCCGCAATGTCCCAAAACTATAAACATTTTATGGTTACCTGCAACAATTCCTAAATTTAAGTAATATAGTTAGAGGATAAAGAAAGTAAGAATCCATTTCACGCGGGGAATCCCCGTCAATCTGAAGGCATATTGTTCCTGACAATAACCAATCCCATAATCCTTAGAAGGCGAAAGTTTAAAAAAAGGGTCCAAGATGGGAAAGGATATCTAAAGCTCGCTCAAGTCACGAGAATAAGCGCTCTCGACAAGTAAGCGAGCACATCCTGTGTGACCTGTATCGCTGCTTCTCAAATATTTGACTTTTGTTAAAACTAAAATTTAAAAACTCTTATACAAATAGTAAAAGTGTATTATACGAAAAAAAAATAATTAACAGAAAACCAAATTTAAATAATGATAGGAAATGGATTTTAATAATCTAAATCTCTACGTTAAACTTTAAAATGCACATTGTTAACCATTGGCGGATCCATAAATTGTCCCAGGAGGGGGCCATTCAATTTGAAAATAAACATGATACATAAATAATACATTATTATTTTAAATGATTTAAAAATAATAAATGTATATAAAAAAAATTCAAAACATAATTAAGTATGTATTGTATAAGACATAGTAAACTAAACGATAAAAGAACCGATTTCACAATAAAGTTTTAATAAAATAGAAAAATGGAAAATAAATTCTCCTCAGGGAGAGGCTATGGCCCCCATGGCCTTGGATCTGCCAATGTTGTTAACATTTTATCAAATATTGTTTTATCTGATTTCTTTAACATCTACAAACGTAAAATGTACCTAGTGTAAATAAAAAGGACATCGAAATTTCTTTTTTATTTTAATTCTTGATTTTTGTGAATGGAAATCTGAACATATTAATATTATAAATATGGTTTTTAATGAATAAATTTTAAGCAACACCGATAATTTTTAACTTTTACAAACAATACATATTGATTAAATTCAACAGTTTCTAAAATGTCAATTAAATACGAATGATTGAAGAAGCGCTGTCTTTGTGACGAGTTGGGAGATTTCTTCATCGCGTTTGCTTGGTCTGACGCTCGGAGACTTTCAACGCTTTTCAATTACTTTCTTTATCTCATAAGACAACGACTAAAGCTTCCTCACAATGGATGAAGTTAGTTTTACATACGTACTGAATATATCAGGGATCACAAACAATAACAAGTGTCGAAATACTTTAAGCTCTAAGCACTACTGCATTAAACTACCATGGACTTACTATGGATGATGGAGGATAAAGACCAAATTTTAAACAGTGTAATTGTATTTGAATTGCTTTCACTTATTCGCGATTTATATAGGATCTAAATATTTATTTTTGTTTACATCCGCTCTGAAACAAAAGTATGATGAACTTTCAATTAAGGTTCAAATTCGATCCAGGGTTCTTGATCAATTTTGCGATCCCGAAAACCTTAGATCGGTATTAAGATTTACTACGACATGTAAAAAATCAAATCTAAATACTAAATCTAATAAAATAATTCCCGAGAGTTTAGCTCAGTTTATTTATGTACATATTTTTGTATATTACAGGAGCAAACAATTTTATTGATTTTTTTTTCTATATTTTTATACAAACTTCAGTTGCAATCAGTTCTTTTTTAGGATAGGATCAATGGCATCGTGCCAGTGAAGATTCTGCCATTAAATTGATGATTGTTTATTACAAAAGCTTTCATAAATCAAATAAACTATTCTGACTTTTTTACATGTATTTATGTTTTTTTAAATGTTTTTATATTTCTTCGTCATTCTTGATAAATTAAAAAGGATCATTTCAATGCCCAAAAAAAAAGGTTCCCGGTAAATTGCTCGAATGCAATTGCTCGAATGGAAATTTCTCGAATAACCAATTCCTCGAATGTCAAATACTCGAATTACAAATTGCTCGAAAATTTTTATAAAAGTTTTATAAAAGTTTAAACATTAATTACCTACTCATTCTTCAAAAAAATATTAATGCAAGTCGGGAAATAAAAACCATAAATAAAAAAAAGTCATAATAAAAAAATATTTTTTATTTAAGTTGCTAGTGGTCGAGTGGAAAAGGTCGTTTGTTTTGTTTTTGGAGGTCACGGGCTTGAATCTTAATACGTACACTTTTTAATCAATTATTTTTCAAACTATTTATGGATTTGTGTTTAAAGGCACACATATATGTAATTTCTTAAAACCCTCTCACCCATTCTTACTAAAAATTGGGCGTAGCAATAGTGATAACCTAACCGTTTGTTCTGTTTTAGCCCTAGTCTTCTGTGTTCTGGAAAAATATAGAAACAGTTTGAGTAACTAATTAACAACCACTTTTCGTAGAAACACTTCTGTTGAGATAAACTCCATTAAGAGGTCATATGATCCGCATTTGGAGCGAACACGGTTAAAATAAATACTTATTTCAATTCGAGCAATTTGTTATTCAAGCATTTTACGTTCGAGGAATTGGTTATTCGAGGATCTTGTTATTCGAGCAATTTCTATTCGAGCAATTTTTATTCGAGCAATTTACCGGTTCCCCAAAAAAAAATACTCTATTGCAGCCAATAATAGAAAAAAATTGAATTTGAAATATTTTTCAGTCGGCTTTTGTGGTCTTGTAGAAAAAGCTTTACATTAGCTACATTATTAAGTTAATCTTAAGTAGGGTTGGGTTCAAATCCCAGGGTCCTTAACATCAAATAATAATAAAAAAAATCTTAATTTGAGATCTTAGGCATAGGTGGTTGTGTTGTATATTCTCCTCGAATTAATGTCAAGTAACTGTCTTGAATTTTTTTTAAAAATCTATCACCTTGGGCGTTGTTATTCTGATAGTCGAGTGGCTTTTAAAATTTATTCTCATCAAGTTGATTTCATGTGATAAAAAAAAGTTATTTATTCGGCGTTTTGATTATCACTGTTAATATATTTTTATATTTTTTTTATTCATTTTTATGGTTTAAAGCTTCACACATATTCTGAATATCCAAGAGTCAATCAATCAGGAGACTCAACACTCGCTGAAGGATGTTAACAATGATGTAGTTTTTATTGCTTAAAAAAATATAATTCATGGAAATTTCAGTTTTAAGACCTGTTATAGCAATGTTCAGATAACCGATTGGGTAAAAAGACAGTGAATCGATTACTGTTTACAGCTACCAGTGTACTTGGTATGTTCATAAAAGCAGAATATATTTGAAACAAAAAATCATTCAAAAGAATACTTTTTTCACACTATGATTCAATCACAAATGTATGTTCTAGTTCCCCATTAAATTGATTCAACACGGACAAGTTTTCGCTGATAAAGAGATGCTAAGACAGAAAAACCTTTTTGAATCAATGGACTGTTTGCATTGCAAATGATAATTATTCATCAATGCATAAAAGAGGTCTATACGAGCACACAAATGGCCCATTAGCCTCTGTCTGCAATTTTCAGAAAAATGTTACTGACTATGTTCCTGTCATGAGTCCGCCATAAGCATATGTCGTCATAATTAATATTGTTGGGAACTTGAAGATAGTAAATCTACAAAATTGTTTAAGCTAATTAATACATGTATACAAAAAAAAGTTATTTTTAAGAAATCTCATTGTATAGGAATAAAGTTTTCATGCTTTCCGGTAAACTTGTGTTTTCTAGAGAAATAAGCTTTGCACTCTAAGCTTAAATATAATGAATTTAAAACAATGGCAACTTTTTTGTAAATCCACTAACATTATCTAACATTCCCAAGTTTTGTATCTCATTTGCATTAATTAATATCAAACAATGTTTAAAAATCAGTAGCATACTGACATCTACCAAAGCTTGTCATAACTTTTTTTATAGACATAATATTATCATGGACTCTCCCCAATGGAAACGACAGAATTTGTCCTTGCTACAAGATTTTTACCAAATTCAATGAGAATTAAAAATCTTCCGATACTTTCAACAATCTTTTCAAAATTCATATGGCTACAACTATTCTAGTGTAATTGATTTTGTATTATTATTATCTAAAAAAATGAGACATTCCGACACGAATACAAAGTATTTGAAGAAGTATTATGAGCTGATCTAAAAATATAGCTATTATAAGCGATGTGATGGGTATCCAATAATAAAAGATAACTTTTTTAAAGAGCTTCTTAATACAAATAATAATTTAAATAATATGATAAATGATGGCAGGTAACGAACTAAGCCATTAGCCCTATAGAATATTTCAGGGAAATTAACTTCACAAAATAACATTCATGGTCAGCAGTCAGCACTATTATTCCTAAGAGAATGTTAAAAATCTACATTGAAAACGTGGTTAATGAGCAAATAGAGCGACAAATGAGTCTGCCAAATAATTCTGAGAGTCCAATGTAAACATCTATATACTCTTTGTAGACTTCATTCAAACAAGAATTTGACAGATAATCATGATAAAGTCTTTTCAATTCTTCTGGAATTTGGAACTATTAATAAAAAAAATCTAAGCATGTTTCTAATTATTAGAATTGCAATAGAAAATACCTGTTTCCGAGTGTCAACAAGTGGCAAACTAACAGAGTGAATTGTAGTCAGTTACAGAGAAATATAGACCAAGACCTTGACTAGTTGGCTTGCAAATCTTATACCAACTACAATGCAACATCACAAGTGGTAATGATAAACTTGAAGACATAGGAATGTGAATATACCTACATGTAGCACTAATAAATCATACTTTTCTGTCACTGGTTCTGAAGCTCAAAAGTGTCCATAAAACACTATGGTTTGTGTTTTATTATTATTTATTTAGTTATTTTATTTCAGTGGCGAATGGTCAATGGATGATGTGGATGCGGCGCATCCCCTAAAACCTTAAACATAAACAGTATTTAAAATTTTTGCCAATTTTTAATTTCATTTTAATGAATGTATTGTAGCGTGAATATAATATATACAATAGTTTAAGTGCTTCAAAAGTTAGTATTTGCTTAATCTTCTGCCAAGCGCCAAAATCCGACTATAGATTCATTGATGAGATGCAGACTGAGTGTGTAAATCTTGGATTCGATTTCATAACTAGTTCTTTGATGAATGCACACTGTAAGCGGATCTTCCCGGTTCTTCCCTTTGCTTCTTTATGGATTGTTTGCTTAGAAGGTACTTAAGTTAGCTTCTAAGTTTAACTTTATTTTGAGATTTTACAAGATCCACGACAAAGGTGTTTTCATCGTCATTTATTATGACCCTTCATATTGATGACCTTTGACTTATCATATTGCTTAACTATAGCAAAAAGTACAATTTTAACACTCAGTTAAACTAAGTAATGATTAAAAATGTTAATAGAAAAATAAAAGACACTACATTTCTGGAAGATAGGTAGGTAAATGAGGTGTAAATTTCAGTTATGTGAAGTTTTAGAAAATTGGTAAATACATCTTTCAAGATCAGGTTGACTTATACTGCGTTGATAGTGAAAATATTGAGGCTTGCACAGGAGCTTGTATGAAAGCTCATATATGTATGTTACAATTTGTGATAATTCGAAAAACAGTGAGTCACTCTAAAAATATACCATGTGCTATTTTTTTCATAGCCAGTGTTGTCTTTTCCAGAAATGAGTAAAACAGGGATGTCAATAAATGAGTGTAAGAAAATAAAAACACAAATAAAATTCTTGCACATTTTATTCCTTCAAATCTAATTTATATACAAAACACATAGGTATAATAATTCTGCGCATATATTTGTAATCGCTCTTTCTTCATTCAAAAAATGAAAACATAACAATAAAAGGGATATTCTATTATTGTAGACAATTGAAGTGCTTCTAGAATATATACAGATATCTCAAACTTCGGATAGAAAAAACAATATGATTTGCACGATTAGGTTTCTGATGATTTCTATTGTTCAATATTTTCATTTCATAACCATTCATTTCAAACATGAAAAGCGTACGTTTTGTCTATCATCTACTGCTTAGTAATTTGAAAAGTATGCATAATCACATATTTAAACATGTATAAACATATATATTAATCTTTTTTTAATAAAACACTATGCAAATATATATTTATATAATTTATTTCATTAATAATTAAAAGATTTTTTCAATAATTATTTTCCTAAAATTCAATACTGCATCGCTATATCTATATCTATTTATATAAACCACCGGAAATCTATAATTATAAAGAGTGCAATGTCTAGGGATAAAAATTATTTACAGAGTAAGAATAAATTAGTTAATCCTAAAACATTCTACTTACTGCATTGCGACAGACTAGCCTGTTAATGTTTCGAATACCGACACGGAAAAATACTAATTAATCTTTGTACATTTGATTATATACAAAATATTAAAAATACAATTCACATTAGCGAGTAATAAATGCGATAAGTAATATTCATTACGCGTAAATTTTAAATAAATAACATATCAGTAATTCATGTGTATCAATAAATTCAACAAACTTTTTCAAAAAGCGTACGTATTAAATTTGATATCAATTAAAACCTCGCGGAGCTATAAAATTTTTGATAAAAATCTGCATAAATATGGCATGCTTACAAAAGTTTCACAATATCTTCGAGCGATGGCTGCATCGATCGAATTTCAACTGTGAAATTACTAAACTAAATAAGATATAAGATTCATCCTTCTCGATAAAGAAAAAAAAAACATACAGATGCCTGTACAGGTATAAGCAGGATTTATTGTCAACACGCTCAACTTCACGTTCTCCAAAACTTGACTAGAATTAATATTATAATTTGTCTTAGTAAACTATAAAAATGGAGTTGATGAGCTGCAAAATATTCAAACACCCAATGCAATATATACACGTAATATATACAAATAATCATCTTTAAATATAATTATTAAAAACATTTAATATCGTACGTCACGTGACTGATAACATTAACTTGTTAAGTTGTAACATAAGATGATTTTTTTCAAAAAACCTTTTCGTAAAATTACAATAAAATTTTATTTGAATCTCAATTAATCATTGTGATGTTGAGGTATATAAACTCAATGTTGAATACTTGAAATATATGTATAATCGATTACAGATAGAATAAGTATTCAAAGATTCTCTGATAAATAATTATTCTATGTATTACAAAACGTTACAAAAGGTTATACAGCGGTTCAAACTGAATTAACATTTATATTTATTTGAATTTCCTGTCATCGGATGCAATATTAGTGCGTTCCTATTAGTACTAGAGTTAATATTAATCACAGTCAATTGAATGTTTAAATGAATACTCGTAAAATAAAAAATGTACTGTAGTCGAATTACTTTGAAAGTAATGGCAAACTGTGCTACAAAGCAAACATCGATAGTTCAGTTGTTAAAATAGTATTACATAGTAACATAAGTACTAAAATGTACAATATTCGATAGTTTTTAGTTTAAGACTAACTCATTTTTAAACGTGCTTCACATTACACTCTCGTCTTTTCCTAATAAAATTTGTATAAATTGGTCGATGGATATTTTATTGCTCTAAAAAGTTTCTATGAATAAAAAACGTGTGGAAAAAAAAAACTATGAAATCACTGGGTTATAGAAGTGCTGAACGGTTTCATTAGAAAATGAATAAAACCCTTTCATTCACATTTCAAACATGAATATTAATATTAATTTACGGTACGCAATACACATAAATGTCAGTTATTTTAATGAATTTCCAATTTTGCACATTTATAGTTAACATAGACACGGATTAAATATTTTCTATTTATGATGTACAATGTCAGCATCATTATAATATTTATTATGGAATACATAAATGTTGTCGGGGCTGTCAAACCTTACTGAGTAAATTTCTTGAACTAATCTTTAGAATTGTTACAATTGTATATCCAGCTTGGTAAAATAGTATCCCTGTGGACGTGGAGAATGCATCATTAGATATGAACTCTTTTAATATGAGCTTTTTATCTAGCGAAAGAATTAACAAAATTATTTGCTTTCGCTTTGTAAAATTCCTGACATACACACATATGTATTTAGTATTTACGATACAAAACTTATATCAATTGGTCTTTTGAAGAGCGCAACGAGAAGTAATTTACGTTGATATGTAGTACGGTGGGTGAAATATAAAATTACGGAGTGAACAGAATATAAAGCATCGATGATGCGGAGGGAGAGAGAGACGGAGTAGATTCTTTCTCGTTCTCTCCCGGTTCGTCTTGTCATCGATGACTGCTTCTCAATCGTCCTTTGGAGCTTTCGCTGGTCATCGACATCGAGATCGCGGAAACCAGAGGATGAGGAGCTATTTTGACTACACTCCCAGTGTTATTGTTTCTGGTGCTTTTCGACGACGAATTCTTCCACGCTCTTCCCTTATTTTCTGTAGTTTTTGAAGTCAACGCCGAAATGTTTTGTTTGCCGGCGTTTTTCCCCGTCGCCAGACTCGCCTCGTTGGAATCGGTGTCGGCGTATGCGGCGGCCGCTTCCCCCGTTTCAACGTACGACGAATCCGCCTTGGTAGATCTCATTCCGGTCTGATTTACATCCGGGCTCTCCGTAATGAGATCCAGCTCTCCCATGGCTTCCTGTATCGCCTTCTCGAGCTGCCCGTTCAATTTCCTACTTCTAAACACACAAAAACAAAAATATTGAAAAACATTGAAACAACACATTGCCTACAAGTTATTAAAAATATATTGATAAAATTTTTTAATTTTCATTCTACATTTTAAAAGGAGATGTTTATAAATTGCCAATAAATTAATATATCCAAAACAAAATACTACGTAATCTTCAACAACAATAAGTACAGAAGTTATATTACAGCCAATACAATGATCACTACTTAAACTTAACAAAAGTATCAATAAATATTTCAGCCTTTTCAAAAACAAAAAGGGATAACATATTACAGAAAAGATAGTTTAAATCAGCCGATTTCCTGGTGGGATTATTTTTCAATCAAATCGAACGACACAACACGACATTATAAAAACTGTAGGGAGTTGTTTTTTCAGAATATAGAATTATAAATACTGTAAAAATATATTTTCTATATTTATACTATATAAATATGTACACCACTAAATCTGCATTAGTTATTTTCATTTAAAACAAAATCAGTATCAGAGACTTTTATTAATTAAGCAGTTCTGAATTATTTTTAAAAAAATCCAAGTGAAATAAATACAATGGCATCGCAATTCGTTTCATAGATATCCAATATCAAATCTACAAGTAATATTTCATTCCTTAGATTGACCACAGATTACAGTATCAAACATTTAAATTACAAATTATTATTAGCCGCTTTTCAATTTCATTGTTTCATTATAATGAGTGAACTAACATTTTTTTTTGTATTATACAAATCCAAACTGTACTCGTCTCTCAATATAAAAGAAATCTGTACACATCAACAGATAGATTCTAAAATTTTATAATTTACTTCTTGAGATGCTTCATAAAATGACTAAGAATATAAAAATATTGTTTATAGTTTATGTCAAATGCATTAATAGGATTGACTAAGTACAAAAATTATGAATTATTTACAGTTTTTCTTTCGTCTGTTTCAATTCATTACGAAAGATCAGCAACCCTATCAATCTTTTACTGTCAGTGGGATATGATACCAGACATGTTGAAATCGTCTCTAAAATAGAGCACTATTTAATGACAATTAACATAAGTTGAATTTTACAAAAACGTTGTGATGTGATGTAGTATTGAAATCCCAATAACATTAGTGATTATTCTCCAATAAGAAAAACATCCGATTCGATAACAGGACGTCTTTTACAAATCTGACTCACTTTCTACATTTTGTTCTGGCCGCATGGTGCGCTTCGAGTCCTTCGGATAGGGTCTGCAGTTTCAATGAATCGACAACAGTGAGACACTTGTCCCCTCCGAACCACCTGACTAGAACTTTACCGTCTTCTTTTCCGTTGACACGGTTCTTCGATACGATTTTGCCAGGCCACGCCGTGTAGCCTTTGGCAGGTCCCCACACTAAATCGCCTTCTTTGAAAGGTTTGATTACGCCTTCAGGATGAGAGTCGGAGTCCGATGCGTTCGAAACGTTAGCTGAATCTTCAGTGGAAGTGTCTATATTACATTCGAAAACATTTACTAACACAGTTCAAGCGCTATTCTGAATTTAAAGTTTATTTTTAATTTGTTCATAATAATCATTTCAGTCTGTATTCAAGGAGACAGTTTAGAGATAAATGTCTTCGCTTTGTATGATATTTATCAAAGTTTGCGATGAAAATGAATGTGCAACGATTATAACAAAAAAATATACATGCAAATGAGTGAAATATTTTCTTTTATTACAAAACTAATTGGAAAATTAAATTTCTTTATTTTCTCAAATATTAAAATAATCACATTTACCATGTCTTTTACTATTAGTGAATGCGTAATAAATAATAAATGGAAATAGTTTATCTCAGTGTACAGTGCAAAAATTATTTTTGTGTAAGAAATTTACAATTTTTGAGTAGCGTGAACCTTTTCCGTTACGATAGTTTCCCACTTTTAGCAATAGTATACAATATAAAGACAGGCGGAAGCCGCGAGTGTGTATAAAACATGCAGTGTTTAAAAAGCTTTTCAACACCGCAATCCCGCAATAAAGAAAATGGACGATGGAAATCATTATATTTACAATTTCTATTACAGAGGAAAAACCAAATGGAACAAATGACAGCGGACACGGAGCATAAACGAACATAAAAAATGAGTATGAAAATGATGTAAACAATTCAATATTCCAAAAACAATATCTCCGGTGACAAGAAATCAGAGATGGCCAATTATTAGTGCTTACAAAATACTCCAATAACACCAAACTATCTTTATAAAGGCTGATACGGAACACTCGAACGTGATATATAATTTTGATTGAATTTCCTATCCGATAGCTTGTTATTATTGGAGACAAGGCTGTATCTTGTATTAACAGTTTGTTATCCCTTTTACTTTTTTTAGTGTACAGAGAAATTCACACAAATCACCATAAAATATATACACAAAGGCTGAAATATTAATAACTTAAAAAGATTCAACACACAATTGCCCTTATTTATAATTATAGGACATTTTTTAAAAAAAATATCTTTTACATGAATACGTTCACGAGAGGCGCAGCATTTTCCATTAGAAACGAACAGGTTTAAGATAAAATGACATAGATTATCGGAGATCAAACAGACAAAGAATATATTTCACATATTGCTGACATTTCTGAATCGAAACCTAATATAAAACCTTCCGTTTGCATTTCTACACGAAAACTGTCGGCCTCTCGCTTTGACAAATAATAATAAGGAGCAACTGCATGTTATATCAAAATACAGAAATAAATTATTTATGTTAGTAAAAGCCAGCAGGACATTTAGTATACCACAACCCGATACAAGATTCAACATTTTCTGTAATGTATTGCATACAATTTTGATTGAAGAAGCAATAATTCCATGATGGATTTCAGGTTGATAGAATAAAATAATCGTATGCGATGAGTATGATGAATGAGTACAAAATAGAATGATAATAAGGTATGATAAAAAATATAAGCGATAAAATTAAGCATGAAATGTAAATGAAAAGAAGAATGAATACGGCGCAGAAAAATATTTATCTCCACTCCAGACAAAATAATTTTTATTGACAAAGATATTTAAGAGTACTGGTAACCTCATATTTGCAATAGAAAAAAAAAACTTTTTGGTAAAGACATATTGAATTTTAACAGATGGATAAAAAAAACTTCAGATCTGATTTGACTTTTATTGTACTGCTGTATTCAAATGATTTTTTAATTCTGTATTGCATGCAGGTTTTCCTGATAATTTGACAAAATAGATGTGTGCAGAAACAAAATCCCCTAAATGTTAAATTATAAGTTTCCCATAGTAGTAGAAATAAAAGTCTCAAAAACTAGTACAATTTAACTGTTATTAAAACACGGAACAATACATGTCTTCATTATTCAAATGGATGTCAATCTTTTTGAGATGTCAGTGTCACCTTCAATAAATGCAATAAAATATGAAGAATATTTTTTTAAATGAAAACATGACAATTGGTTAAAGTAAATTTAACATTTAAGGGAATGCAGAATGCTGTTTTCTTTTTGCATAACAACTTTCAACTGTAAATTCAACATTTCACATTATATCTTTATACATTTTTATGAGAAAAAGATAAAAAATTAGTGACAATGATAAAGGCAATCTCTCATAGAAATTTACTAAGCAAATTTTAAAATTATACAGTTTACTTACCATTCGCACTGGAAACGGAGATTCTTTTAATACCATTTCCCGTGGCAATGCCATCCATGTTGTTAAAGTTTCGCTGAGCGTCTCCGGTTGTCATGTTACGCCTCGCGTGATGCTGATTCTTCTCTATCTGTTCTCGGATATTTGTCATCTGATTCTGAGCATCCGCTCCCATAGCGTTCACCATGCCTTTATTAGACATCTTCTCCGGAGACATTTGACTATTGGCCGACATCATCATGATAGAGTTTTGAATGTTTCTTTTGGAATGGACTTTCTGATAGTAGTTAGCGGGCGTTATCGTTAGATTTTGTTGATTGTTAACAGAGCTGACGGTGATAGTTTGATTGTTGAAATGTATTCCAGACGAGTCCACCGTGTAGAATGAGTTTTGGTTCTGTTGGTTCGGTATATGCTGACTGACGATGCATTTTCCTGGAATCATTCAGTAAACTTAGGTTAGTTGTATGGCAAAAAAAAATGATGAAAAAGTAGTTTAAGTTTCACGATGAATTTAATTTTGCGATTTGATAAAAATGATTTATTTATCCAATGGGAAATTTTAATACAATAAAAATAATCTCTTTGCTATGAACGAATGCTATTTAAAAATATTGTTCTTTAATTTTGTAAAGTCCCGAAAAATTATTAATAGTTATATCTCAAATAACACCAAATTTAAAATTTCATTTCATTTTTGCGGTAAAAACAGCGTACTATTATGGGTACCAACTTTATTTGTATATTTCTTTGCAGTCAGTGAATTCAGTGCGTCTATTCTCAGTGTTCGGTCTCCTATATTGTCAGTAAAATTCAACAGCGTTATACCAAACGGAATTATTTTCTTATTTGCTCTAGATGTGTATTAGCTTGGTAACTTAACATAGCCAATATGCTGGAAGGCGGTCAGTGACTGAATAACTTTCCATCACAAGAGTAACAACATTTTTTTTTTACAAAATATATGTTTAATTTATTTTGCAAAGCTACTTGAGGTTAATCGATGAAAATCAATATTGTTCTTCTCAAACAATTGTACGCATATGTATGCAACGACAATAAACACAAATGCTGTGATTTTATCAAATGATTATATTATCAATTCGGAGGTTATTCCAAGTGTTGAAACTCATTATTTCAGTGTATCAGAACACCTTAAATCTATGCAGAGAAGATACTCTTGTGTTTTACGATTAATGTCCTTTGATAATTGAATAGGTCAGTTAATAATTATTGATATTAAAACAATTTATATCGGAGAGTCAAGTAAAAGTTCCGAACATGCACCCTATTTTTATTTAAAATCTTCATTATGAACAGAATAAACATGTAACAAGCAAAAACTTTACGTAAATGTGTTAAGCTCAACTGACCGGGCACTAAAAGTACTGTACTGAGAGTAGAAGAAGAGGTTGCCAGCTTCATTGAACTCAACATAAAGATAACATTCCCTTGCGACAGTGACGCTTGAAAGAACTTGACTTGAACTTTTGTATGAAAGAACTCTTTAGTAGATCGTTTGTTGCAAAGCAATGAGTAAAAATTAATTATCATTTCTATGGCAAATTGACTTTCAATAAACTGGAGTTGCTTATCAATAGGGAAGCTCTGTATTTTTTCATATTTGTATCTTTGAAATATCAACCATAAATTTGAAAAAAACTTCTTTAGGCCTTATACATTTAATGAATATAACTTTTACCTTGAAGATCCGCAATACCATCACTTCTCCCCCAAATATTGGAATCACGGTTGTCGATTGAATCAGGCTCGCTACTAGATATGCAGTCTACCATTGCCTGAAAATTGTAATTATAAATATGTACAAGATGTCAAATGAAATAATAAAAATAGATTAAAATCATATGTGATGAATCATTGCAATTATTAATAATGGAAGTAAAGCCTGGAGCTGTTGTAACATTTATTCATTTATTTTTGAAGGCAACATTATATTTACCAATGATCCTTGTTCGTTGGGCTCCGGACTCCGCGTGGTGGTGTCCACGTGGTTTCCTTGAGAAGAATTAGAGCTTCTTCCGCTTACACTGTTGACGGGACTTCCGCTCGATGATCCCTCCAATGCCCCGAGGGGACTGTGGGTGGTCGTATCGGGCGGACTGCATCCAGACACTTGTTGGTTGTAAACGGCTACAGGAGATTTATTGCCGTTTTGCTGTTGGTTTATAAGTGTCTGCGTAGAAACGGAGTGTCGGACGTTGGGATGAAGCATATTCTGCTGCTGGTTTAAGAGATTGACTTGGTTGACGTTGGAGATCATCTGCTGTATGTGTGGTTCACTTTTAATTGTCGCGTTGCCTTGATTCACTATCTGGGGATACTGTAACGCTATCCGTTTGTAGCTTTGGCCATCGTTCGAGTTTTGTATGGCGATGTGCTGAGGCTGCATCTGCACCGGATGGTTTTGCAACTGCAATATATTGTGCTGGCGACCTTTGATAACATTGTTGTGTTTTCCACTTTGACTTATAATAATGCTTTGATCATTCATAGAAGACTGCATTCCGTTATTAGAATTTCCTACGTTATTATTTTGGAATTGAGTATTGTGATTATTGGACACCATAGTCGTCTGCTGCTGCACTATTGTCGTGTTCTGTTGAACGAAAGTCGTATTTTGTTGATTTGAAGACGACGATACGGCAATCTGGGAGGGCGAAAGCGGCAGCATCAGTGTCTGTCCCATTTGGTTGCACTGTATGAATTCTTGCTGTATGTTAGGGCGCACCCTCTGGGGGCTAGTGTTGAAAGTAACAGAATGATTAGGACTGACGCCCGCCACGAGTGGACTGAGTTGTCCGCCAAACGGAGACCCGCCCATAACGATTTGACCTCCGGTCGGCGACAGAAACTGCGCTCCGGGACTATGCTGCGACTGGATAATTTTGCCATTAGGGTTTTGAGTACGTATCACCATTCCGGCGGTCCCGGCTGTCAGAATGCCTTGATTTTGAATAGGGGTCAAGACATTTTGACCGTTGACATTTTGAATCTGCAACTGCATTGGCATATTGGACGCGTCTTGAAGTATCGCCGTCCCGTCTGAAGTCATCACCATGCCGCCCAGTCCGGGGACGATGAACTGTTGGAATGTGGGGAAATTTTGCACTACACCAGTAGTTCCGTTGAGTAAGTTAACGGGCTGCAAAAGGTTGATATGCTGACCTCCCTGAGAATTCGTGATGATCTGCTGAGATCCGAAGTTACCGTTTCCTTGACCGTTCATAACTATGTGCGAGGGAGTCCCGCCTTTACCGGATACGATGGTCAAAGCTTGAAGCATGGGCGCCGCAGATATGTTTCCATTTGGAGATACTTGAAATCCTTGCGAAGGAAACTGCTGCTGCTGCTGAGTGTTATGTTGGACCAAAACATTTCCCGGACTGTGCTGCGCCGCAATGTGGAGCATGGAAGCCACCGTCTGCCCTTGAGCCTTCCGCTTTTTGCCTTTCTTTTTCCCTGAATCGGGCGACAGGAGGGCCGGTCTCGGCATGATTCCCTGACCTCTGTTACCTTCTTGCCCGTCCATCATTTGGTTTTGCGAGATTATATTTCCAGTCACTATCTGAGGCATTTGAAGGTTTTGGTTGACAACCTGTCCGTCCACCGTCATCATTTGAGACTGGAGCATGAAAGGAGATGGCAGAGCGTTCACGAGAACCGTCGGCTGGTTGATAACCTGTTGGACTGCGGGTATGGCTTGCGACATAGAACCCGTTACGGTGGTCACCAAAGGAGACACAGAGAGCGGAGGCAGCGGTTGCATCTGCTGCCCTTTCGGAGGAGGGGGGGCCATAACATGGCCTTGTCCGGATCCTGTCACCAAAAATTGACCATTAGATGGCATCAAAATGTGACCCGAATGCATTCCATGGTTATTCATATTATTTTTAGCCTGGCTTTGTGTCCCAGGCTGAGATGCGATAGGGGCTGATGCACAGTTGGACTGGGCAACTTGAATGCTACTGACGACACTTTGCACCATTTCCAGTGGTGATTTTGAAACGAGAGTCTGCGCTGGTGATCCCGATATGTGGCCGGAGTAGTTCTGAGGATTGTTCATATGCGGAAACTGAATATTTTGATTTTGGTTGTTGGCAGAACTGGGATTTGGAGGGTATATGTATGGTAGAGCGGATGATACGTTAACCGAAGTCGTTGCAGTTTGCGTTTTACCGGCTAAAACAGATGTTATGGTATTTCTGCTGAGAGTGTGTCCACTCGCCATTGTTGTTACGACACCGTTAGAGTGTACATACATCTGTCCACCTTGGTTACTATTGGGAGAACTGACTGTCATATGAGATGGCACATAGTATCCAGACATTCCACTGTTGCTGTTCTGCGATACTATTCTGTTATTGCCAGATTGCAGATCCACTTGCATCGGTATACTTTCACTAGAATCATTTGAAGAGTTATTTCGTAAGCTGTATGTATTAACTCCGTCGCTATTAATATGAGAAGTTATTATTAAGTGGTTAGGTCCTTGATTTGACATAGGTCCCGGAGAACTATACGTTACGTAACCTTGACTGTGTCCGGGAGAAGGAGTGGCAGGGTTACTGTTGATACTCTCTCTCGAAGACCCTTGATTTGAATAGGCCGGACTCGGAATAGTGAACGGACAGCTCGATGATATTTGGATGCTACCGCTGTTTCGACTTTGAGGCGTATCGGTATTTCGAGAACTGTTAGAAGGTGTCGGAGAAAGTTCAGGAAGACTGAACGTCTCCAAAGGCGAACCGTTACTGGTGCTGATGATTCCTCCTTGGATCGGACCTCTTGCGTCGCCGGACACGTTGTTCGATCTGCTGCCGGGACGATCGATGAACGTCGAAGACGTGACCGGGTTTTCATCAGAACTTTGATTCGGACTAGGAGTTCCGGGCTCGGAGCCTGGCTCTGATTTTGAAGATGAAATATTGTGCATAAAATTTTGGAGCTTAGCTTGAAAACCGGTACCTTGAAATCTGGATTCGCAATTGTTGGAGTTCATATTCCTGGCGGACTCTTCGTCCTTGCAAGCGTTCATTTCTGCTATACATCCTTGGCAGTGCGAATGCAATTGCTGCAAATTATTGCTGTGGTCCATGGATTTTTCTAAACTTATACTGCTATCGGGGATATTACTTTGCGTCGGTGAACTGTTGTATCCTGGGTTATCTGAATTTTTGGAACCGCCTAAGTTTCCACAGTCAGACTTGAGAGGAGTCCCGGCGCCGTTGCCGATCCTCGAGTTGAATGGTTTTTGATTGCCGTTAAAATTATTGCCGTCCCTCATATCGTTATGGTGACTGCTATTTTTCAGGTTCATATTATTTTGAATTGGACTATTGGAAGCCATCATGTTTAAGCCCACTTGTCTAGATATAGTGCTATTCATAAGTGCAGTTTGCTGGGCTAAGTATCCACTCGGATCTTCCATAAATGAAGGACTCGGACTGGACAGATTGGGGTACAGGTTTTGTATTTGATTGGACCGATAATCAGGCGTGTTTCTCTGATCGGAATTATGTAAACTATTAGTTCCACCTTGAGTAGCATTATTAATTCTTTGGCTTTCTATACCGTTGTACTGACGCGGCTTCTTGGCAGATTTGCCAGACTTAGGTTTCTTCTTGTTAACTTCTTCAGGCCACGTTTGCTGCGGAGAATGATGGTGTAACGGAGGTACTCTGGAGTAAATATTTTGAGCCCCGGCATTTTGGCCGGCCACCGGATGCGACCCAATGCCTGCGTTATCGGAATTCTGTTGGTTTGAATTACCTTGAAACGATATATTCACACCTGACTCTGCAGTTTCCATATGGCTCGGTCGCATTTCCTGCTTATTTGGTATATTCTGCATGGCTTGATTCTGATTAGCCTGTTGTAACTTGTTCATTCGATTTATTTGCCACGGAGGCATTCTTTGATGGTTGGACATCATGACTGTATTCCCGGAGACGACCAGTTGGTTTTGATTCGTCCCTTGATTTCCTTGGTTGACATCGGTATATATATTAGTCTTAATGCCGATATTCGCTTGAGAACTCGGGGACATGACGTGAGTCTTTATACCTTTCATGGCGAGTTCCATTTGTTTTTGATTCTGCTGAATAAATATCTGCTGCTGCTGATTGATTCTCTGTATGACTTCCGGAGGTAACTGCTGAATATTGGCACCGTTGATTACGTTGACATTGCAAGGGTTCAATTGCAGCTGATTACTTTGCATGGAAGGTTGAGACGAAGGAACTATGAGACCGTTAGGCATGAGCTGCATATTTTGCGATTGCATATGTATCAAGGGTTTAGAATCGTCATTGGGATTCATTGAAGGATTGATATTTGCATTTAAGGTATGGTCGGATTTAACATCTACGGGCACACTACATTTGACGACAGCTTTGTCATCATTCGATGTAATATTTCCCATGCTTTGGCTACGAGGAATATTTGACGTTTGAATCCCAATTATTTGACCATTCGGACCGATCACGTGGCTTATGCCGCCGTGCTGATTGTTATTTTGAGATATCGATCCAATATTGGCGGCGACCTGTTGATTGTTCAACATGATCTGATGGTGCAATATTTTCTGTTCTTGGTCAATCGGCATGTTATGCGATTGAAGCGAATTTCCATTGATTGAAACGAGCTGAGATCCGTTTGGATGCCTGCCTTGCATTTGGAATTCGGCTTGATGGGCAGGACTGTTGACGCCGTCGGGCTTTGTATTCTGAGAATTTCCTTGACAGAGCATGATACCGGACTGTTGGACTGTCATAGGTAAACTTCCAGATCCGAAGTTGCTCGGTGACCCTCCGAGATGGGGGCTGCTGAATCTCACTTGCGGAACAGTCGGCGATCCGGTTTGATTTGGATGTGGAATAGTATTAACCGGACTGTTGGCCATCTGCTGTGGAGAGTTTATCCACATCTGAAACATAATAAAATAGTCTTTATTATCTTTTACGGACAAAATTATGAATTATAACAAAATTGAATACAACATCACATCTAGACCTTTTCAATAACAGACCTGATTAATTGTTGGGTCTTTTTTTTCAGTGATACTATAAAAGGAAATTAATACACTTCTAATGCTCTGACAGGATACCTCACTAGCAATAAAAAGATTTGAACTCCATCTTCTCATATTTTTCTATATTTTCAAATAATAAATGCATTGGGAACCAATGGCAACCAACGTTCCCTCTAAGCCGAAGGTTTAGATGTGCGGAAATTTCAAAGGCTGCGCGGAGGCTGCGTGGAGGCTCAATATCAAATATCAATTGAGCAACTGTCTTGTAGTGCGCGCCAACCCGGAATGAGTGTGCGGGGACTTCTCAACTGCTGCGCGACCGCGCACGCGCGCAGCTTAGAGGGAACGTTGATGGCAACTATATATGTTTTGTTTTCCAGGATTTCCACTTCGCTACCAGCTACTTAAAAAAACTATCACTGAAAAGAGGCTTAACCCTTTGCCCGTATCAGCATATTTAGCGAGCATGCCCTGTGCGCGCCTGTTTTGCGGATTTTGTTATCGCGTTTTCGACTATAAATATAGGTTGTAATATTTTTTCAACTAATCAAATATGTGCCATATATATTACCACCCAAAGTAACCTTTTCAATAATAAAATAAAATATATTTTTTGTATTTTCAGTTTAATTCAACAAAATTAATTTTTCATACAATTGCGGCGTGACGTCGCCATATTGCGAAATACCGCCACGCGTGACCGAGAACACTGCACCACCACCATACCATGCTTATAATATAAAATGATCGGAACAATTTCAATTTCACCCACACTAGATCGCTTATTTACATTCTCCAAAATCTTGCGATATGTTCATGGCGTGTTCCAGAAATAAATTATTTTAGCCTATATTGAATCTTTTTTGACTAATGCCATCTATTGAATTTGGTAAAATATACATTTAGTAATATTTTCAACCATGTTAATTTTAACACAATAGATAGCTCTATATAGGGTTTGAAATTTCCATGACATATATACGTGTCACATGCGCTGAGGGCATGTTTGCTAGGACATGCATAGATGTCATACGCGTTGGAAGGTTAAGGAGATGAATTAATTAGCAAAGTACTTTAATAGGAATAGAAAACGTTAATGAATTGAGAAACATCCGTGGTAACCTACCCTGTCTTTCAACTGTTGGTGCTGCTGAAGAGGCTCTTGGACCTGATACTGCTGTTGATGATGCTGGAGATTCTGTTGCTGCTGATTTTGCTGATGCTGAGCTGCCTGGGCGCCATCTCTCTGAGCGAGGATCTGGAAGAGTGACGCTCCAGAGTAAGGGTTTGGTTTCCGTTTTCGTTTCTTTGAAACAGAACTCTCCGATACGACTGAAAATAGAAAAAGAAATTTTTAGTTTAACGATATAAATTTATATTTGATTGCATTATCAATTTTCAATATAAATAAAATGCATGCATTTTGAATATCATTTGATTTTGATAATTAAAGTCACATGTTAGCTTCCATTGAAAAACGAATCCAAAGTAAAAGTGACGTCAGTATTATTAAATTTTAAGTATGCATGTTTAATGAGTTTAGAATTTACAACTTAATGTGATATATTTATTTCATTCTTTATTATATTCAGGAACCTGTTTATAAGACTTATTGCCAAATATCAATGGTATAACATTTTTGAATTTATTGTGAATAAGCAAAATTCTGAAGACAAGGCATTAGAGGTCTGCATGGGCCGAAATTTTACAAAATTACCCGGTCCGAGCACGAAAAACTCAGGCCCGATCTTGTCGTCCGAACACTTGTTACCCGAACCCGACCCGAAGTCAAGATTTATACTCCTCAGCCCGAAAAAAACCCGTTCTTTACAAATTTACTACAATTTACGATTCTCTATAGAGCTGGTAATCGTTAAAATAATCATGGCTGACTTTATAACAGGAACATAATCTGAAATATTTTTCTGAAGAAATAATTTCCTTACCCGGGCCCGGCCCGAACCCGAATCTCAATTGCGCTTACCCGCCCGAACCCGGCCCGCGGTTCGGGCCAGGCCCGGGCCCGTGCAGACCTCTACAAGGCATACTGCTATATGCCGCAATATAAAATTGTAAGAATAATACTTGATTTTCTTGACAGGTTGATACGATTTACGATGTTTTCGTTTTGGATACAATTAAAACTCATTCGCATCGGGGCATTTTTGCGAAATTTTGCAAAAAATTAGGTACTTTTGAAAAAATAGTATAACTTTAAAACTATTTGACATTCAAAAAAATAATTTGGACACCAGTTGTGCAACACTTTGTTGCATAATACTTTATATATTTTAGCCTGCTTTTATTAGCGATACTCATCTTTTGTATTTTTTAATATAGAAAATCGGGTATTTGACATAGAATTATATATTTCATCGAAAACGTAATAAATAACAAGTCAAATAAACATTTACTCCTGTTTATTTCATTTCAAAACAAAATTAGAAAACATAAAAGCCTATTATAAGCCTACAATTGCTTATATTTTGGTGGCCTATTTTTTAAAGTTTTATTTTAACTGTCTGCTGATTTTTCATCGCCGAAATCACCGAATAAAAAAAATATTTGTGCATATATTTTAATATTTTATTTTTTAAATGATGCATCAATCATTTGTTACGCCATCTGCATAGAGAATCTAAAACATTTGTCGCATTGGATGTATATATTTCAACGCGTAAGTCAGACCGGCGAAAAGACTCGTATACGAGTCATCCGTAACCAATGTGTTAATTACTTATCTTACTACTTATTATATCTTATGTTTAGTCTATTAAATAAACATATAATAAAAACAATGAATAAAAATGAAAGTGATTCCATTATATGTAACTAACTATCCACAGAAATACGTAATTCGATATTGTAAGAAAAATGTAATTATGAAAATGAATTCTCAAGCGTACGGAAAGTTTGAATATTTGTAAAAGTGCAAAGGTTAAATCAAATTAATATAGTTTTAAAAAATATAAAGCGGAAGCGAAAGTATCTCATTGATTTGAGACTAATCAGATTATTTGAAACAGTTTTTAACAAGTTGGCATATGTCGACGATGGTTGTTTTAATTAATTAACATAAATTATATAATAGATTTCGATACAGCACCAAGTAGGGTTTGCAATACTGGGTATTACCGAAACCGAAATCCCGGTATTCGTTATTTTTCATTACCGAAATACCTGTTTTAAAAATGCAAGACTACCGGTCCTGACAATTACCCGAAATCGGAAGATTAATGTACCGTCAGATATTTTAGTTGTTAATGTTTCATGATTAATTAAAGTATTTTAAATCAGGTCAAAGTTGTATCAATCAATGTTGACAAGTTCCAGAATTATTGGTAATCATTTCAATGACGTATTTTTTATTAAAAACGTTAGATATTCATGAAAATCACCTATATGATAATGATATATTTGTTTTGACGATATTTCGATTTACTCGTCCGGTATTGCACTGCATCACAATTGGTCGTATTTTTTTTTTTGTTACTTTTTTTAAACATTTTTTGCAGTACCGGTATTGATACATTCGTACGGTACATATTGCAATTCCTAACACAGAGCAATCTAAACAGGAACACTGTGTGACTACATCTGATGATAGTTTTGTTTAATTTTCAGCAGATCAGTTAAAGCCTAGCCGATGACAAACGTGTAGTGAAATTCTGAATCCGCTGATAAATAGAGCATACACACGTAATCAAATACATAAAATGTTAATGGGGCACTGGACTAGATAAGTTGGTTAGCGGAATTAATATCCCATTCAAAGTAGTGCGCAACGGCGAAGAAAGAAAGCAATGTATTGTTTTTCTATTACGCGAGCTCGACTCCGTTTTACGACTGCGTAATACATGACGGCCATAAAAGTGAATTATGATATGTAATACTCCGGTAATTACATAAAAAATAACGCGTTGGAAATTTACGAGGCACGCGACGCTGAAATAAAGGAAACGAAATGGACTTCCAAGACTGCGTAAATATAAAATGTCCCCCTCTATTCTCGGAGAAAACGTGGAACGTGAAATAATTAAGTCCGATAAAAACGCCTGTTTTTCGGATTAATTAAAATCACGACTCATGTTAGTGCTATAGAAAATGATTATATTAAAATGACCGGTATAGGTTTAGGCAAACTTAAGCAATAGTTCATGTCAAATAAAGTTAACAGCTTAACGACCGTGGACGCGTATTTAAGTCTTTGAAATCCAACGGTTGCGGACCGTGGACGCATATACGAGTCCTACGTCATACACTCTATTCTATTGAAAAATCACTTGGTTAGAATCGAGTTTGATTTCAAATGTTAACGAGAGATGGTAGCATACACATTGACGCAATATTTAACTACAAAAAAAATCATTATTATACTAAAATATTTCGTAAAAATACCCCTAAGATGGTAGACGTTTATTTTTTTCAGGTGTGATTTTTCATAGTATTATTTTACGTTCTGGTAAAAGTTTTATGTTTAAATCGTTTCTGGTTTGTTTCTCTGATTAACGACGAAATACATACGTAATATTAGCAGGGTAACATGATGCCCAGATGCTCTTGTAGGGCCTCTTAGAGGTGCGAACACACGTATCGTAGTATTTTTTTTACAACGAATTGCCTTGTGATTTATTGCTAGGGCGGGCGGCGTTTCATGCTGCAGTTCTATGGAGCAAGTGTCATTAAGGCGGTCGAAAACAATTTTTGAAATTTGAATCGGGTGGTTGATAATATTGCGAACTATTCAAACTCAGTGGCAGAGGTTCTCAATTCTTAAATAATAGATATTTGTATTGAATATGTTATTATCCATAAAACGTACTTTTTTACGATTTTTAACTTATAAATAATATATCCAATGAAGTTTTTAATATATATGAACATAAAAACAAAGAAAACAATATAAAAAAGTAGATTTTACATATTTAAAAAAAACCTTATAGTAGATTTAAGTTTTTTTGACTACACCACATAAGTATGCAACCCACAGATATAGAACCATTGCTCAAGTGGCATTGATTTATGCGCCAAAGTATCTGGAAGCTATCAAATCAAATTTTGTGAAGATATCTCAATTGGTTTACAAATTATGGTGAATTTAGTAGAATGGCAGTTTTTTGCGAATTTTTCGCAAAATCGCCCGGCCGCCAGGTCAAATTCTATAGGAAACATACGGGCGGTAAGCTGTTAATTTACAAATCACGAAATATTCAAGGCCAACATCAAAAGTCAAATTTTCCAGATGTAACTTTATAATAAATAATATGAAACATATAGGTTTATGAAACTATAGAAAATAACAATATTTCTGGAATAAAAAATAGCTGCTGAAATATTTTAAAAAATGGCGTAGAAGAGCGTCTAGTGTTTTGCCATTTCTTTCTTGTATACACTGAAAAACAACAGAGTAAAATGAAGTCCCACGATACCAATAAACCCGTCAAGAATTTGATTGGTAGTTATATAATTTTTTATCGACTCAAAATGTATTAAAATTTGAATGAACTCAATTATACATGCGATCCATCGGCAGCATCACTTCCTACTCCTAGCGATACGTGTGTATGAATGTAAAAACAAAATTGATACATAAATAAAACTACTAACTGTGGGAAAATAATATACCTGGCATTTAAAAATCTGATAAACCTTTTAATAATACCAGCGTCGATGTTTCTATCGATGAATTAATTCATGAGTCGAAAATTTTATATTCATTATTTGGTAATAAATAATATCCATCTGTCTAATTTAAAAACAGTTTCACAACAGATACTAAAAAAAGTAGCACACAATTTATTTAATAAAATATTTCGAACCGTTTAATTTAAAAAGAAAAGTCTCATTTTTACGATAACTTTCTCAAGTATGTACAGATTTATTCGCGTTCCACTCGATTTGGGCCCATGTATCTATATTTCCAATCCTGAAATTTTTAGGAAATTTAAATTGTATAACTATCCGTGGCAGATTACCATGACCTTTCTACTTAATCTAATTTGCTGCATGCCAATAACTTTTCGCCACATCAAATCGGCCTTGCATTTTTTTCTGGTTTAAATATCAGCCCTGTCTCAAATAAATTCGTAATACAAACATTTCAAAACAGACTTAATTGATTAACATATTAACACTTCATGGTTGACAAGATTCTTTTAAAAAAAAAACAAGATATTGACATCCACATATACAACGCAAAATAAAGATATGAATAGAATTTTTAGAAGGAATTCAACGAATGAATGAAACAGCTGTTCATGCATATTTATAGGAAAACAAGCATGTTGATATTTGTATAAAATGACAGCCGTATCGAACCCGAAGTCTCCTCGGAATAGTCATAAAAACTTCATTTCAAAGCCGGAAAACCTTAAATTTACCCATCAAGTCGTAACGGCTAGTCTTGAAAATGGCGCTTCATTCTTTTCTAATAAGGTCAAAATAACGCAATATTTAATTCCACAAAAATAAAGGATAATGGCAATTCTATCAATAGATTCATTCCTTTTCTTTAATTTTATAAACATCATCAAATGTATAATTATCGCGTACGATTTAGTAAGCCTATTAAAAACAAACAAAATACGTAGGATTTATATTGATACAATTTTTAAAATGTCGTAAATTACGAGTTTACGAGTCTCCCGCGGTCAACCATATTCTAAATTAATCTTAATAACACAACAGAAGACAGAATTTTGATATTCATAAATTATAAATGATTTGATCTCTCGACGCAGTCGGGAGCAGTAAAACTTGGATCGAAAAGTAAATTAAAGACAAATAAAAACGTTTGTACAACTCCAAAAGTCACCATTCTCGCATCTTGAGTTTTGTTTTCACTGTGTCTCGATATTTCTCCGCGAGAGAGCATTTTCATGCGCATCTTTAAAACAAATACAAGAGTAGAGAATAAACGTCAAGAACGTTTATGGCATTTATTGAAATTGTGAAGCTAATTGACCAAATGTAAAAAGTGCAACATCGCGTTAAACATTTTTCACTTGTATTCTAAATATCTAATCATTGACAAACGTCACTTTTAAGGTGTTCACTGTCAATACTTGGTGGAATGGCATTATAATAAAAATAATAAAACATTTTTAGTACTTTTTCCACATAAAATTTATTAGATCAGGACCGGTTTCGCTCATCGCGAGCATTATCAACTGATAAGAAAAATACATAAACAGTGATATTTATACAAATTTAAATTGAAATAAAAAGGTGTAAGCAACTATTAACAATTTAAAGGATTAGCAAATTACATTATAATTACACAAAATTAAAATGCTTAACACCCATAACAATTAAAAAATCATCATCAAAGAATAATAAATCTAAGTGGCAAACGATATCAATTATATACACAATTAAAATTTGGGAAATTTTTACACAAAGTGTAAACTTGTACACTTTGTGTAAAAATTTCCCAAATTTTAATTGTGTATATAATTGATATCGTTTGCCACTTAGATTTATTATTCTTTGATGATAATTTTTTAATTGTTATGGGTGTTAAGCATTTTAATTTTGTGTAATTATAATGTAATTTGCTAATCCTTTAAATTGTTAATAGTTGCTTACACCTTTTTATTTCAATTTAAATTTGTATAAATATCACTGTTTATGTATTTTTCTTATCAGTTGATAATGCTCGCGATGAGCGAAACCGGTCCTGATCTAATAAATTTTATGTGGAAAAAGTACTAAAAATGTTTTATTATTTTTATTGACAAACGTGGCTGGATTATGGCATTTACGAAGCGAGTTGACATTGATAATCGATCATAAATATCTTCTATCTAACTATCTATGAATCATGATTCAATTTAAATCATTAAAAGCAATAAATTATTTCCTAGTTACAAATTTGAAAGTCAGAATAAAATAAAAAGATCTGTTCTCTCCATAGATTCGATTTAGATATACAATATAATTTATTAATCAATCCGTCACAAACTGCATAATATCAAAGGGTGTGTTGATAGCTGCTAACAATTAAATCTCAATACCGATCGCGATTCTTAACATGGATGTTTTAAAAATCTGGGGAGCACCACGTAAATCCGAGTGGATTGATTGCATATTCCGATTATGAAATGTTAGTTTAGTGCACGACGTGGTGGATATGAAGCAAAGTACAGGAAAACTCGTTATAATGTTTATAATAGTTGAGCCAAAGACAAAATGTTTTTCGCTTCATCGAATTTGTCATCTTCGGACAGATTGTAAATAGGGTTTGGCGTCGGCGCGAATAAATTTGGCCATCGACAAAAAGCAGTCACAGCTCCCCCCGTTCACAGATGGCCGAAAGATTTACCGGACGGACAGTGGGACGAATTTAAAACGATGCATATTTTGAACATACATATAACATATTTGACATTCGATTGAATTTGAGTCGCGCGGCAGGTATCATACTGTGTTCACAACACGAGGGCAAAGATTTCAGATACAATACACAATGTCAAATTATCATTTCGGGTTTCGTGATCGGAGGCAGATGACTACTAACATAGATCAGAGCAGTTGCAGAAACTCAAGCAGATGTAATATTTCATCTACAATCATTTAAATAATAATATCGCTATGTTACATCTCATATAAATATCAAATGAGCGAAATGTGTAATTTCTGACTTTCTTTTAACCCATATACTCGAATGGACTTTATATAAATAATAGCTCATCACATATGTTATTCTTTCATCACAGTAAAAATAGCTAAAAGCTTTATTTTCATATAAAAACTGAAAGACCACGGTATGCGAATGCACATCAAAACTATGGCAAGTCATTTGTATGTGTGTATTTTTTGCTGACGGCTGAATTTTTATATCAAGCAGAGCACACGTCTCGCAATCTGAATCAGAATTTATTAACTTGATAAAATCATCCGCTGCCGAATTTATGAAACAGATGACAACTGCAAAACAATGATTGGAGCTATTCAAATAAGGGTTCCAAAATTGTGTGGCACTTTTGTGTTCATTTCTTATTGTTATAATTAATAATATTTAGTTTGTTATATTTAAATTTGATGGAACCGCAGTGAGATATTTCCTTTCGCTGGAACATTGCATCAAGCCATAGAGACATTTCCTCCATACTTATTGTAAACTAAGAAAATTAGAATGCGCGATCAGATAATATTTTATTTTCCATATGGACACCACACGGTTCCTTCAATATTCTCTATCCCTACAAGTCTCTTTGCTTTCTTCCAGGTTGGAATGAAGGGAACCATACGGTTGGCAGAAGAGACAGACAGGGTCCAGACTCTCTTGGGGCATCCGCAGAATATTTACAGAACGCAACGTATTCTGGAAGTGGAAGTTTCAGATAATATTATTAAAATAATAATTGCTATAAACAACCGTCGTAAAACATTCCGAACGACTCAGTGTTTTTTATTATAGTAGTTAACATTGAATGGATACAATGATGATTATATCCATTGTATTGACGTGTGCAAAAAAAATACGACAGATCGCCAACAGAATAAATAAATAATATGGAATTTTAAATCAGAAAAAAATGCGACATGATACTTTTTCCGATCAAGTGCAATACAATCCAGCCTGTCAATCTTGATCTCTTCTGGCGGCAGGATACATTTAAAATTCATACCATGGTACCGAATCGATGGCAATGATGATTTAACCGTATCAGCGCGCTCGCTATTTTCGAGACGCCCCAAGCCAACTGAACATAAACTTAATAATATTATCTATCTCAATAGAGGAGCGGCGACAGACGGAGAAGCGAAGGAGGCAGCCACCAGACCTCGCGGAGGGGATAGTTTTGCTTTCCACCGATGTCTGACAAGCCATTCCTCAACAGGGTGACTCGCAGAACAGCCACGAAATCATTTAACAATATAAGCCGCACCGAGAGTGAATAAGTAAACAAAAGGTTTTCAGAGTATACAGGAAAAAATAGTTGTTTACATTCTTTTAAAAAAGCTATTTATTACTATCAAGGAAACCCACCACCATCTAGTTATTGTTACTTTAAAAACCTATTTAAATAGCGAGTTATTCAATAGTTAAATCAATGACAATATTAAAACCTGTAGTGTAGTAAAACAGGTTAAAAACTGTTCAATTTTTCCATAAACAATAATACAGTCGCAAACGGCAGTTAATTATTATTAAGTAAAACCCTTTTGCACGAACATTTCTCGAGTTACGACGCCATTAATTGTAAAATATTGATTCCGTGACTGACTGACGTTAAAACTCAATTACTAGACACTATTTACTAGTTCAACTGCACATGGATTAAAAAAACACTGCTGGAAACAACTCTCGCTTCCTTTACACATGAGATCACAATTTAATCCAAACAAGACCAGAAACTGCAACACGTCCAGATGAATTGCATATGCGTGATATTTTGTACTATTTAAAGCCACATTTATTTATTTGAATCTACATACTTTGATAGGCGGCACATATCTTAATTTTATAAAAATGTGTCACGGCATTGTCATAATTTGAATAATGAAGTATAATCGATAAACTAATTCAAATTGAAAAAATCATAAATATTATAATATACGTTAAGTGTGAGGAGTGGCAAACTATGTTTCATAGCAGGAATGAAGAATACTAACGATCGCCATTATTAATTTACAACCGTGGTTTTAGAGTAGTAATATGTTATGTTCACTTATGTTGTATTTAAGTTTACGTAGATACACCCGAAGCGCTGGTTTCTGGCATATGATGTGGTCGTTTATCGGTAACACGTGTTTAAAATAATGATTAAATCAATATGAACGAGTATTATAAATATGTTGAAACAATATGGAAGTGTCTAATAGTGAGAAATACGTAATAATCACAAATGTATAGTAGTTTATATTTTAGATCAGGGATGCACAACCCGCGGTCGGTTTTTTTGTGGCTCTCGAATGTTTCATCAATTAAAAATAAAGTAAATCATCGAATTTAACAAATGTGAGCAAGCTTTATCGCTGATGAAGCAGAATAAATCGTTTCATTGATGAAAAATTGTCATTGTTTTTGCAGCATAATATTTTTTATTTGTATTCACTTCGCCTTTTTCACAAGTTTTTGCATGGCTATTTTATTTGGAACGTTTTTCTCGAGTAAAAAGAACATTGAGCGTACATATTGAAAATTTCATTTTTCTTCGAGGCCCGATACCATAATTTGTTTATTATGCGGCCCGCTGGAATAAAAAGGTTGTGCGTGCCTCTTTTAAACACAACATTTAAAAACTATATTTCATTAACTAAGCAACACGTTCGTAATGATGTAAGTATAATATAACGATAGCAAATTCTGTTGATGTAGGTCAATTTTAATATCTTGGATTGACTGTTTCGACGGTAAGTTCATTTTAGATATAAAATTATATTTGATAGCTTTGTTATTCCAAAACGTTGTGATGTAATGTCTGATAATGCTTCTCAAAAAAGCGAACCATTTTGTAAAACAAAAAGTGGAATAACAAAGTAGTCCAATTTAATTTTGTATTGAATTGTCTTCTAGTTGATTTGGATATTCATAAGTAATTCGGAAACGATTTTTTTCATATAATATACATGGAATATATATTTGTTATAATAAGAAAGAACATACAATATATCAACAGTGCAACATTGCAAATATGCACATGTGTACAATTTTTTAGTCAAGTTATATTTTAAAAACAATTATTTTAGATAATTGTTTTGACGCCATGCCTAAAATGGACAGCGAAAATAACAAAGCGTGTTATCTGAATGCAGATCACGCTTCGTCGTTAGTTGATCGGAGAAATTTTATGCAGCGCACTATTATTTGTGGCGCTTGTAATTCGTCACGATTTGCAAAAGAAAAGACTCAACCGATATTAGCATTCGTCAATAGTACGGCAAAGTTAATAGAAACTAAGTGGAAGGTGGGGAAAACAGTCACGTAATGTTTTAGAATTCTCGCGAAAACGGCAATGATAGGTCACAACTCACAACAGTACGAAAGCGCAATTTATATTTGCACGTTATATTGCAGTCTCTAAAAACATAAACTAAGAAAAATGGAAAAAAAAACTGCAATTAGTCTCCATCTTGTGCAATCATGTAATGTAATAATACAATAAAGTTTACGCCGTGATTAAAATGTGTTTTTTATACGTTTACGTGTGTACATACAGGTTTAATTACATACTTTAATTAAAAATAAAAGAGGTAATTTATTCACTACTATCCTCGAGTGTAAAAAATATTACGACAAAAATGTATTACTCGCTTCCACCCGTTTATACAATAAATAGTCAATTAGATAACACCACATTTACAAGAAAAAATATTTTACTGTTTTCTAAGTGTATTTAAATATACATACTATCAAATAAGTACATGTTCCATTAATGAAACTAAGTTTGCATAATGGGTTAGACAAGTAGTAAATAAGAAAAATGATACTAGATACACTCGATGAGAATTGACTTAGGTCTCAAATTTACATTGAAAAAAAAAAGACATTTACTTTTTCTGGGAATTGAACCCAGACCCCCTGGTCGGCAGAGTCAAGCTCTTACCAACTAGAACACAGCGGACGACAATACAATACGAGATATAAAATACGAAACATAATTGAATAAAAAAATTATTGAGATGAATTTTAAAACAAAGGATTTTAAATGTGTCAAAACCTATTACAGAATAACGCAATCGTCTGATGTGTGCTTACTGCTTACAATAAAATTCTCACATTTAAATTAGAAATTATGCAAAAAAAAAAACTATCAAAGGAAGAAAATTGTTGCCATGTTGGACATAATTCATTGATATGTAATTAAGTATTTCGACTGAGGGTGCTTGATGGAATTTCAATATCAAATTTGAATTGTTTGAATTCTGTACTTTTCTACGAGTTTTGTCGCTAACGACCCGGGTTTCGCCTTTCGGCATCTTCAGGCATTCCGACTTTCAAAAAATCCCCATAATTATAACAAACCCACTTAATTCATTGAAAATTGTATACATTCAATTTTCGCTAATTTACATTTTAATATCCTTTTAACTTAGTGATCTACTTATATTTTTGCATATAAACGATACAAACTGTTTACTACGCGTCAGTTCAAGTACATCCGTGCACTTGGAATGCCTGAAGATGCCAAAAGGCGAAACCCGGGTCGATAGCGACAAAACTCATGGAAAGTACAAAATTCAAACAATTCAAAAAAAAAATCATTGAGATGTGATTATTGTGATATTTGTAAAAAATCAAGATTAGTTATTTATAAAAAGAAATGTTTTATTCTTTAGACAAACAATGAGTATTGGCGTCGTTGAACTATGCAGCAATTTATTCGCGAAAGCTTTTATAATGACAACAACGAATCAATTTAAAACTGAACGAACGCATCGCGCACGTATTCCAAAGCAGTGATGTGTATTATATTTAATCAAGCAATGCCGCTTTGAAAGAAAGAATTCATAATAAATAGATAAAGGATATGGAATACAAGAAATTTCCAGATATCCCTGTGCCGCAGTGACAGCGAATAGAGTTTAGCATCAAAGCGAGCGAGAGTAACTCAAGGGTTAGTTTGGTGTTTCGCTTCGCGGCGCTTGCCCTGGCCGGCCGGCTGCAAGGGAGAAGTGGCTCGGTGGAGGCGACGCCGCACGGACAGCGTCGGGGGCGTCGGACGGACGTCGGGCGTCGCACCGTAATCCACTGTGCACTTGTGCAAGTACTAATAATAACCGTTGCGCAACATTGCAACCTGCAGTGACAAGACGACAGACCCAGACATCGTACACTGTGTATGAAAAGATAAATAAAAAACGGCGTACCTAAAGAAGATTTTTAAAACGCGTCAGCTGATGTCATTCTATATAGCTAAATTAATGAATTTGCTAATATGTGTCTGTAAACGTACTGAACAAATGTTATATTTAATCATTTTATAGGATGGCGATTAAGTTCAATATACAATCTAAATAAATCAGAAAACACCATCTTAAGTGATGATGTTGGAAATCCCACACAATGTTCGTTAGGTAAAAAAAATACGATGAATTCATGTTGGATGTTTAGTGCAATGTTTCTTAACCGGTGGTCTGCGAAGATTATTGGTTGGGCCGCAAAATTTTTCTGCAGTTCAAAAATAGTTAATATCCATTTTTAAAAGCTTGTATTGATCGTCCGCAAAACAGTTTTTGATTTTGTTGTGGTCCTCAGATGTAAAAAGGTTAAGTGGACACATTGGTTTAGTGGACAAGTGCAATTTTTGACTATTGCTGTATGGTGAATATTTTTTTACATCGCTATGATGTTCTCGATCTCAGTCTATTTATTACCATCATAAAATTTCTAAGCATATAAAGCGTTATTCATTTCGCATAAACTAATATTTAATTTTCATATGAATTAAAATCAAATAATTTTCCAATACAATAACAGCCGAAACGTTGGAAATCTTACTCGAATAAATACAACGAAAATTTTCGGGAAACAGCTGGGTTCTAAATATAATCGTGCATACTTGAACACGACTGTGAAGAAAACATCTAAGCTTATGTGGTTAATTTTCACAAAGGCTCTGCATGAAGGAAAATGTTGCTTTTGCAAAAAATATGAAAATATGCAAATGAGTTTATACACAATCAATGTTGCACGAGAGATATTATAGATATCTATTAAACCATTCAAATTTTAATATATATAGCCATTAACAACCACACGTTAATTATAAGCTATTTTTATTAAAATAAAAATACAATAGAACATTTTTTTGGATATTTTCACTACGCGATATTCACCGAAGAAAAGCTGCAATATTGTGTGATTTTTTCTTCAAATTCAATGGCTTTTAAATACTATTTTTAAAAAATATAATGTATGATTCTTCCTTTCTTTATTTAACCCCTCCTCCCACACACAACTGATATATTATGTTTTTTATTTGTATTTCAGAATCAGTGCATCCGTTATAGTTAAAAATGGAACGATAATAAACGTGCAGGTACTTTGCAAATACACGAAACACGTGTCACACAACCTGTGGAAAAAATCATATTTTTTTTTAAAACGGACATAATCTGGTGGGACATATGTTTTTCTATGAAGATAAATTCTCGCTTGATTAAATTACCATATTCAATCGAGTAGCGACATGTAGTAAAGGATTAGGTCACGAATTTATTCACTGATATTAGCAATGTAAATCGTATCATGTCATGACGACCACCCCATATCAGTGTTTGAAGCTGTACAGCAATTCTGTGGTGTAACAGCGCGCATACCTAGGTCTCGACTGTGAGATAATCGTGTAGAGTTGAAACGGGTGGTTAGGAGGAGGACGTCTGCTTTCCCACAGCAATGCTGTTCTTGCAACTTCTATTCAATCAGTGGCGTTTACTGGAAGATTACCAAGAAACAACAAAATATATTTTTTTTTAATCGTTAAAATTACGTAAAAGTTTCGGCATCTTCAGGCATTCAAGTGCACGGATGAACTTGAACTGACGTTCAGTAAATAAATGTATCATGCTTTTATAAGAAATAAAGGTATCGCTAAGTTTAAGGCCATTGCTGGCGAAATGGATTAACCCATGGTAATGCCTACAGATTTGAATGGTGAGTAATTTCAAGAATAATATTTACCATGTTTTTTAGATTTTTTATTTACATATAGTATACAAGAGTGGGGAATTTGACAAATTTACCTGCTCATTCAAAATTGGTAGACTATTGATTATGATGATATATATAAAATTTCCTTGAAAAACAACATATGCCCATATGTGTTTGGGAGTAGCATTGAACACGCGTTTTTCCGAAATCAAGTGACTGGCTAAAGTCGACGTATCTTTTTTAAATTTAAAAGAGGCCATGTGTTCTGAAAGTCTAGATTTTAAGATTCTTTCCGTTTTTCCGATATAGAGTTTTGTGCAACAAAAGCATTGCAGTCTATAAATCCCAAATATTTTTTGACGTTCCCTTCAAACGCAGTAACATATTAGCACAACATTAAACAGACACAGTGATGGGCACGGACGATATTCCCTCGATTAAAATCGACGCATGCTGCACTTACAGAATATGGTGGAAGAGTATGTCAACTTAATTATAAGCGGAGAAATTGTTTGTAAAAAAGCAGAGTGGCACTACAAAAAATAAATTGCAATGCTTGTGAGCTCGCCATTCGTTTAGGAATGGCTGGAGCCACATTCAATTCAATGCGGACTGTCTGGGATTGTTGTACTGTAGCTGTTGTACTGTAGCTGTACCCGATTAAAACCAAATGCCACTTGTTCAACGCTTGCATTCTGCCGGTAATGCTTTACGGTTGCGAATCATGGCACCTGACGAAGACTCAGAAAAACCGTATACTGAGTTTCGAGAACAGATGCTTGCGTCGGATAATGGGGGTTAGGTGGTTTGATTTTGTGAGGAATTCAGAGATAAGAGAGCGTATAAGAGAGCGTACAAGACAGCGTCCCGTCACGTCAGTGGTTATGGAGGCACGTTGGAACTGGCTGGGTCACGTGCTGCGGATGCCTCCGGAAAGCCTCAATCTTGCCTGCCTCGTCTTTCGACCGGTGGGATTCCGGCATCCTGGACGTCCGTCGGGTACCATCCATAGGATGTACTCGGCGGAACTGAGGGATGCTGGCATGTCATGGGAGGAAGCAAAGCTATTGGCGGGAGACAGGGAAACATGGAGGTGCCGCGTGGCGGCCATATGCTCCACATAGGGAGCGAACATGGCCAAAGAAGAAAAATCAAGCGATGTCTTTCTTTACTCACAACATGTCTCTATGGGTACGTTTGTGGGACATTATTTTCGGTATTAAATAATAAACCAATATGGAAAACCGACTGATACATGCGCTGTTTAACGAGAACTATTTTGATATTCATTCGCTTTACCTCTCTTTCTCTGATAAAGTAAGGATATAAGGATGTGGCGAGAAAATGACTAGTTGTTTTAAGATCAGATGAGTGGGAGGGGCTTTAGATACCACAGACAACCATGACTGTCCTGAAAAAATCATAAATAAAATAATAAAAGTGCCCGTACTGTGATTAGAGAACGAACACCAAATAGTGTAGACTGCTTGCCAGCGGCCTACAAATAATTATGGAGAATTACTAAAAATATCATACCTCTCAGGCGCAAATAGTATTCGAGAAATTACAGCAATATCAAAAACGTAGCAACTGGCATCTGAATATTTTGGTAACATTACATTATAAGTAGGTTTAAATAAAACTCCTGGGTAGTGATCGGTAGCAAACGTGCATATGTAATGAAATACGCCACTGGCTATCTAGTCAGAGGCGAGAGTTTGCAGAGGTCGTTATTGAAGCAATTTCACCGGAGGAAAAGCTCAGTTCTTAGACATTCTGAATACCCTCACCCCAGTAACGTCCTTATCCATACTTAACGCGATTTCAGTTGACGTCAACGAGAATCATTCCGAAATAAATAAGATTCAGCTAGAATTTAGCAGCTATTATCCGTTTTATGTGGAAAGAGAGAAGTGAAGATAAACCAACTACTTGTTACGAAAGTTAACTCTTCATTGTTCTGATGATTTTGTCCCTGATGATAAATAACTCTTGTAGTACATGTATTTGTGCTACAAAATATCAAAATCTCAATACTCTTAATTATTCCTTATAAATGCAGCTTAACACGCAAACTAAACATCAATCATATTTCATTAAGGTCAAAACGTCCCGCGTTATTAATCAAATACACATATGTATATTAGAAATAAACGGTTAACTCGTGCTAAATCATTCTCAAAATAGTATTTGAAATCTACAACGTAGAAAATGGTAATTAACTAACTCCATTACAATGAGACTTGTAAAAAAATAAATCAATAATTAATTCTGATTCATATGCTGACGGCAGCATACAATGACATAAATTTCAAAGATTTAAAACAATTGTACCTTTCGGCTTTCACAGACTGCATGATACATAATTGTATTGTATTCTGCAACGCATAGGTACATATCACTAATGAATTAACAATTTGAAGTGCCAACACGGTTTGGATTCAGAATTAAATTTCTAATCAAATTTAGGAGACGCAAACTCAAGAAGCACAAGCTGCAATCGACATCCCGTCAATATACTTACAATAAATATTTAAATAATTTATTTACTTATTAGCATTTATATTAAAGTACACTTTAATGTAAATGCTATACTTTGCTCAGTTTGCAGCAGCGCGTTCACTTAGCTAAGGTGGTAAACAATTTGTACATTTTACACTGTTCTGATAATTTAATAATAACTATGTCCACTAATTACAGGATACTAACTCAGGTGGTATGTTTGGTTGTTAACGACATTTCAAAAATTTCAAATGTACTGTCGCTACATCGCAAGATGTGTATATCATTTAAATATGGGTTAGTGTTTATAATCTGACACATTTACTATTTAGTTTAGATTTTTTTATTATATAAATAACAGCACAGAAAATCAATTTGCAGAATACAATACAATTTGAAAAAGGTGTATTATTAAAATCAAAACAATAATAATTATTACAGATAAAACTATACATACTAAGAAGAATTTAATTGAAAATAATGTTTATTTACCGTTTTCCCTGGTCGATTAATTTCAAATATATTTTACGGATGATAATTTTTAATTTTTAAAAAAAAACCACGAGCAATTCGACGAACTACGTAAGGAGGTGTTTACAAACCTATTTTAAGCTAACATTTCATTTTAATTCCAACAAAATAGCAGCTGAATCACCGAAAAAATGCGTATGACTGAGGATTTCAAATCAATATGAATTTACAACTTACCCTATGCAAATGAACAATATTCTAAGTCTCGCAAGTGTAAGTCTTTTTGAGCGTTTGATTATTTAAAAAAAATAAACTACAATAAAGACAAACTAACTTCTACTTTGTTTATATTTTATATGGAATATCGATTTTGAATTACTCGCTCGGTATTAAGATCCCAATTGGTCGTATTTTTTCTTTTTTGGAACTTTTTTTCGTAATACCGGTATTGAATTTGAAATGCCGGTATTGACGTATTCGACGGTGATGCAAACCGTAAGCGTGGCACGCCCGCTAACAGATGTAATTAAGCGGTGCATCCTGTCGCTTCTTACTATAATAGATACAATAGCAACGTGCGAAATAATAAGCATTGTATCCGGGAAACTACAGATTGACAAAACGGCATTCTCCAAGCAAAGGGTTGATTTCAAATAAATAACCCTCTCCTCCCATTTATTTCGAATTAACACAGTTATATGACTGTGAATTGCAGAGAAAATTATTAGGTCTTTATGTATTGTATTTCGCTGTTGATTTACCATTAAAAATAAATACAATTTATGTTGACAATGTCAACTTTTTTATTTGGGCTATATAATACAGACATAGTATAAATATCCAAGCCCATTTACCTGAACAACTGTTCTACATACTCCCCGAACAGTTTCTTTCCAGCGAGACAATGGCCATTCTGGAATAGTTTTCAATGTTTGCCCACCAAACATCCCTTACGAAAGCAACACAAGTGCTTCAGAAATTACGCATACAATTTGTAAGATAACAAAATCCGTATAGTTACAATTACGCATGCAGTATAGCCAGATCCAGTTTATTCATATTTTAACTGACAAATTTTAATGGCACATTTTATACAATATATTTCAATTTAACCCAGCGATTTCCAACCTGGGAGGCGCGGACTATTGCAAAGGGAGTCGCGAAGAGTCCAAAATGTTTATTTACTCTTTCAAACGTGTCTTTGTTACTGTATGAAATATAGGATGAGGAGGCGCAAAGATATTTTTTTCTTTAAAAGAAGGCGCATTAACATAATGGTTGGAAACCACTGCTTTAACCTAATATGTAGTAGTGAAATACCCAACCGCTGAGTTTTTAATTTTATTTAATTTGTACACATTACAAATTACCAGTACTGATTAAATATGTTGCCTACATAGTATGGATGTTTGTGTTTGCAATAAGATGTTACAAAGTTATAGATTAATAAGAAGAAAAGTAAGCAACATGAATTATATTGAAATAAATCCAGATTTCAAAAGCTGTCTTGACAGCAGGCAAATCCAAGGAGTAAGTTAATTGGAACACTGACATCGGAAATATCAATACAGGCGTTAAAATAAACCATAACGCGTGACCCAACAAATGAATTATTTATGAATCATATTTTTTACCTAGGTAGTAGTAGTAGTGTAGACGGCTATTAATTTGTTAAAATGCAAATAGCTAGCTAGCCTTCCTTATTCGGAAGGGGGCCCCCGTTGAAAAATTAAAACATAAATCACACGTTTCGTGTGTGTAATTTAATTTGAGTTACTTAACATTATAATAATAAACGGAAAGCCAGGTAAATTAGCATCCATTACGTCGCGACTGCAGAACGGTGGTGCGCGAGTCCACTACTAATAGTATTAGGCATTCCGACAACCCGAGAATAAATTCCCGGGAAATCGACGATGTTTGCCAGTCTCGGTTCGGTTCCCGGGACATTTAAATAAAACAATCATTCAAAATATTTTTTAAGAATTTTTATACATAGAAAGCCATTAATTTAGAAAAAAAAACATTTCTGAATATGACCGTTGTATAATATTATATGTTAAGCCAGTGTCTACCAAACTGTGTGCCGCAAGAAGTCTCAGGTGTGCCGCGGTGGAAGAAGCCATAAAAATGTAAATAATGCCTATTCATTTAAATTTTCATTCATTTTAAATAAATTCATCATCTACACATTCGAACAAATTACTGAACCAATGTGTTATTTTTCGAAGGAAATGATTTCTACGGCAGAATCAAGCAATCGATGTATGTAAAAAAGCAATATAACTATTTTAAATACAATAATGTGTTTTTCTTATTTATCTAACTTTGCATTTGTTTTTAAGTAGCTACAGACAGAGCTTATGACCGAAAGAAAAACATCTAACAATAAATTACGTATTTACTTAAAAGGTTGCCTTTCTTAGCATTCATTGGTTTGTTTGATATTTGAGTTATGAACTGTATAATTTGGACTCAACAGTACAGCACTGCGTAGTTTCGGGTTGTGAGAATTTCCCGGGACATGAAAAAAGCCGAGACTTTTGAATCCCTAACCAGTATACAGGTATTATTTTAATCAAATGAAACCGTTAAAACTTACGTTTTTCATATTCGAAAGGTTTATTGAAAAATTATGCTTCAAATACCATCATAGCCATAGAACCATTATAATATTAGTTATCTTTTCGCGAATTATTTGTGACGTGTTTAGCTTGAACTCTCTTTTCAGAGTGTGTGATAAATGTGTAAATTTTCATTTAATCGGCTGTTATTTTCTAAACGTGTGGAATCATTCCACGAATAAAAGTGGAAACATTAATAAATGTGTATTTTACCACTGTCCTGTAACAGTAAACCGCATCACAGTGGCTGGACAGGGTTTTCGATACGAGGCTGAAGACACATCAAAGAAAGGGAATCGCGACTACATTTTTATAAAATTCAGTTTTTATTTTTGATTTGAATATCAATTTCATCATTCATTAAAAATGACGATAACTTGTTCGGGGAAACATATTATACATTTACAAAAAAACAATTTTCAACAATGAATGTTTATCGAGGTAAATTTTAAGGTAAAGTCTTTCTCGGTGGAAAGGCTTAGTGTTAAAAAAAAATCTTTTGGTACTTATTGCACATGTTAAAGTCAGGACCAGTTTCGCTCATCACGAGCATTAAAAAGTGATAATTATCGTATTTTATTCGTTTATAAATCAAGTTATATTATATCAATCTTTTGTACCATTTACAAAACATGAAAATGATACAGGTTGCAACGTCCCATTGATTCTGAAAGTTAAATGAATTTCGCCGAAGCGTTGATGCGTTATATTGCTAATTTAATGAATGTCACAGACGATCGACCAAATTTGTCATGCGTCGAAATTTCATACACATTGGCAAACATATGACTATTTAAAACTCTTACGAATTCGACAGTAAATTAATAATAAAATTCTAACATATCATATTAGAATTCGGTGTCAAACAAATAGTAGCTATTCAATACTTACGTAACACAATATATTAAATAAAGTATTAGCGTTATAACGAGAAATCAAATATAAAAACGAACAACAACAGATGTTTAAACAATTAGTGGAAATGACATCAGCATACTATTAATGATTATGTATTTCTATTCAAATGTCAGCAGAACAGCTCGTCAATCTCTTACAAAAACATGGAAAAAACGTTCAATGCCATATTATGCAACTAATAATGAGACACGTTACATTCAATGCATATATTTAGAAATACAATACCAATAGGTTATAAGAAAAAAATATTCATAATTTTATAAATGTGATCGATTCAACGTTGCTACTATTTCAATCACTTGCGTACATTTTCATGTTTTGAATTTTATATAGTAGACTTGCTTGTTGAATGCAAATTAATACAATTGTCTGGATTCAAAAAGGTAATTTATTTATATATACCTAGATGAGAACCGATTTCAATTGACATTTGCGATAAGGCAAAGCCTCCATATGTTCAACGATCTTTAAACAAACAAAACATTTTTTTCTCTTACACATATTCGACACTTCAAGTCAATAAAGGATAATACCAAACTAGGCAATCAAATAAGCATCTTTCCAAGATAATAATATAATATTTTTAAAACCTTTTAAACACAACGTATGGGTAAAATATTATCATTATCAATCAATATTATATATTCGCTTGAGAACTGTACCGAGACATCTAAAAAATGTTTTATTTTTCTGTATTACTAGAAAGAATACTTTTCCTACAATAATTGCAATGCTGTGGTGGGATTTCTGTCTTAAATGGTTTAAAATATAGCACAACACTGCGTAGCATCTCAATATTGGATTTTTAACATTTCCCAGTATGTACTATAATATAAATTGCACATTTTAGAGTGAAGTGAATTGACATAATCTCATGTTTCGAGTATGTTATGTGGTTAGAATTTAACACAAATACGGAATTGAAAAGGCGGTAATTATTTAAACGGAATATATAAACATATAACGCTCTAAGAATAATGAAATAATTACATAATTAATAAAACATTATTAAAATAAGTTACGCGTTTCAAAACAACAAAAAAAAACACATGCGTCTACCCCTGAGGAGCCGAAGCGAAACGGTGTCCGTGCAATTAAAAGGGTGAATCGAGCTGCCGCCGCACTGAAACAAAAGAGTCCTCAGCCGCCCCTGCGAGCTGTTCGGGAAGGGTGCGCCGCCGAACGGCCACCAACAAACGAGGTACACCGTGCACAGACTACTTTTGAATCATCGATATGTCGTGCAACAACCCTTTAATCACCAAACAGCGACACCTCATCGATCATTTATTTGTCATACGTGACAACATAAAAAAAGTATATACTTACTGCTCAAAAGACAGCATAATATATAACAACTTCGGAACCTGCGGTCAAGTGGTAAGAGCTTAAAATTATAAATCAAATGGTTAAAAGTTTAAGTTCTGACAAGGGTAATTTAAAATTAAGTTATTTTTTAAAAAAACATTTCAGAAAATTAATTAAACATGATTTTAGTGAGAAAAATTGAAAATATTCAATAGTTCAAATGAAGAGCAAACATTTGTCACAAATTGTGAAAAATGTCGTTTAATATCAGTTCTGATAGTCCATGGAAATCTCAGTTAGTGTTTAAAAATCGTTTTTTGCCCACACAAATTGAATCATTAAGTTGACACATTCAAGAAAACCGTGATTTCTCCAACGCTTAAATCATCATTTCCCAAGCTCTGTATTCGTGTGACAACTCGCTTTTTTAACGTTTGCTCCTCATAATATCGATTGCAGATATTAATGAATACTATTGATTCATTAGCGACAAATAAGAATATTAAATAAACGCAGACTCTCGACTTTCGTTCTATAAAAATACCATTTTTTGTAAACAAACAAATAAAAAAAAATAACATATTATCAATCTCCTTTTGATGCGATCATTGCGCGTCTATGGATCATTCCAATATTCCTCTGCGAAACGTAGGGGGTTAATGGGCGACGTACCCCCGCGTTATTTCGTCCCGTGTTTTAACGCTCGGTGGATTAAAACAATGGCGCACCAAACAAAGGGTGACAAGCGCAGTGTGCCCGCGGGCCGTTGACGGAAGCGAGCGTGCGCGCCTGACATTGCGCACGCTCAGCAGTGCCGAGTGCAGCGGGAATAAATTAATCATCGATATTTCACCAATTCAGATCATATATCATAAGAGACGAGGTTTTTCCACACAAGTTCGAACACAATGTGTAAAATAAAGACATGACTGTCCTACTTTTTTCAGCAGATTCCGTGATTATGAAATATGTATAAGTATAACGAAATATTACAGGTATTTACGAAATATTAAAAAATATGTCAACCATAAATTTACCATTGACAAGATGAGATTTCTTTCTTTGTATATATAATATACGTATGTCCCGTTTGTTTTTTTTTATAATTTTTGTTTATGATGATGATTTAAGAAAATGAGAAGAGACATGATTTAAGAAAAAATCAGTATAGCGTCTAATAACACTCAAATAGCGTCACATTGGGAGCGGACACGGATAAAAAAATAAGTATATATATATATTTTTCATAGACATAAACAACATTTGCCACAAGACTGTCAAGAGTCAACGTTCCAGTTTTACTGCTATGTGAGATCAGAATGCATGTTCATTTTCGATTTACTACAAATTATCAATCTATTATTCTAAAATAGCCAATATTGAAAAACTGCTCGATGGTGACAGTGAACAATAATGCTCTGTATATAATACATTGACCTATCCAAAAATCGATGGATTCAATTTGGCAGTCCAATTCCGTTGGATGTGAATTTTCACTATTTCTCATCCCGGAGGTAACGCTGACCCGTCTACTTCAATTAATCTTCAAAGCGTTCACGCATGATAGATCACAGAGGAATAGTCATTTTCGAGTTTACATCAAAAACGGTCGAGATGCTTAAGAATTGATTAAATTCCACGGCTATCCTATCTGCTTCATCGAAGATTATATATTACATAATATACGATGTTTCATTATCAAACCAATTTATCTACTTAGAAAAATATAACTAATCTCGATATCAAATAAGTCAAAACTGTAGATGTATCTTACCATTGCATATAACAGTTTGATTTTGTGTACACGCAGATCTCTTACCTGAAACAAAAAGAAACAAAAAAATAAGTGCTGTGAAAATTACTTTCAAGTTAACGACAAGAATATTATTTTTGAGATATAGTGAGAAATTAAGCAACTTTGTGATAGGAATACCGATATTACCGAAACATTTATTCATAGTTTTTTCAATAACGAAGTACCGTTTTTGAAAATGCAATAATATGGATTTCGGTATTAAAAATGAACCAAAACCGAATTTTGAATGTATAGAAATCATCACTAATGTATTATTAAAAGGTTTGCGATTAATTGAAATGTTTTATTACATCTGTTAAGTGTTTAATTGGCAGGTTCCAGAATTGATTACCCTCGTATGGTGTATTTTAAGAGCCGTAAGATATTTATGAAAATCATTCGTGTATGATTGAAATTTTTTCAATGACGGTATTTTATATGAAATATCGAAATACTGATTTACATTTACTCAAAGGGTATTTGCGAAGATCCCAATTAGTCGTGCTTTTTGTTTAATTTTAACTTTTTTAAAATACCAATATTGATATTTGCAATACCAGTATTTAATACGAAATACCGAAAATACCGAAAAATCGGTATAGCAATCTCGTAAGTAAGACCGTGGGTATCAACATCAACTATTGTAGATAATATGGAGTATCAAAATATAGATTAATTGAATGGAAACGTAAAATATGCATAGCTAAGCATGCACTTTTAATGTGTTACAAGTTTGTCCTTAATATTATGCAGTTAATATATTTTTTTACCGACGACCGCGGCCAAACGACAGCTCGGCATCGCAGAATGAAATATTTGCGAGTACAAAACACGCGTTGTATATATATATTTTATCATTCGCGAATCTCATGCAAACAATTACATCTGCTGCGAATGAAAAAAATGCGAGGGTTGAAAAACCACTGGAAAATATAACAAGACAAACTCATTTACATAAAACATTACTGTTGGGCCAGCCGGGATCTCAATTCTCAACTCATTGATTGATTTTAGCACCATATTACCAGCTGTAGTTACAGCTGTGATATGAGTGTACATCAGGAGTGGGGAACCTTTTCACTTCTAAAGCCACATTCATTTATCTGTTTCAATATCAAAGTCGCAGTAAAGAAAACGACGATACTCCCACCCCGACTTTTTTTCCGACTGTCGAACATATAATGGGTTGATAACGCTCTTTTTTCACAAACGCTTGTGTATATTTTTTTGATTAGTAGCCAAAAGGCCGCAGGTTCCCCTCCACTGGTGTACAGCATAACGTCGTTTCAAACCCGTGATTGTTCAGAATACACTAAAAACTTTTTTTTTGCGAGTTAAGGATTGTTTTTAAAAACATAAAAGAATACGCTTTGTACTTTCTCCTTGTTCGTCATTTCAAACGTACGTCTTCCTCAACTTAATAACAAATAATAATAACAAGCGGACATAATAATAGGAGATGTAAAGAAATGTTTTTAATTAAATAACAGTATTTTCTATCACATGCCAGATTTTACCAATCGGTAGGAACAGTTGAATATCTCTGCAATGTCATATTAAACGCAGTTTCGTAAAAGCGATCGCATGGGAAATATAATCGCGTCGACGACGACATACCTAGATAAAACTTTCAAAACCTTGATACAAATGGTACGATATATGTACTATCAGATACGTATTACAGAAAATATGTTTTATTCGCTCATAACCTTTTATACCAGGAACAAAATATCTCACATAAAAGCAGTGAACACAAACCACAAGAGTATGATAATATTGAAACTGAGCACTCAAAGTAATAGTAGTACGTGGGTACATGGTAAACAATGCCTCATATACATAGTTGAGAAGTATCAACTAATGAAGTTCGTGACAAAACCAAAAACCCCCTAGACACGTGAAAATAGGGGGTGAAAAGTACACTTCCATTATTCAAATAACAAAAATGTACGTTTTGTGATATATGTACATACAAAAAAGTAATATTGGTGAGAAACGCACAATTCCGCGTCAAATTTGAATAATTGTTCAACTATTGAAAATAAGATAACAGCTTGGCAAGATGTTATCCTTTCGTATTGATTTTGCTATGTATAATTGTTCGATTATACTTTAGTTAGCCGTAACTTTTTTTAAGAGTGCTTCCAATTAGTTCAAAAAAATTAAATTTCGTTTTCAGTGGATTTATTATCAAAGGTTTGTGTTAGTCGCATTTGGATATTATGTTTTCATTTGTCAATTAACGAAGACAGACAGCTTACAATTTATCTAAATCATAAGACACATATTAAGTACGATAGGAAAATAAGATTCGTTGCAAATAAGTATTGAATTAACTTTGAAATCATATGAAAACTTATATCGTAATTTTCTGTTCATGATGAAAAATAAATACGGCTGATGATATTCAACTGGGCTTATACTATAGAAATGTGTGCAAACCTTTGTTCGCAGTAAAATACTTAATTTATTGATGGAAAGTCATTTACTATAAGGGAGAGAGGAAGTGAATAGTAATATAGATAAAATCCGTAAGCATAAATAATAATATTTCAACGAAATATCATCGATCGTATATAATATATAGATTATTTTTTTAAAAAAGATAAGATATTTACTTTGAAAAAATATACAAAAAACTGAACTAGAAAACGACACACAGAGGTTGTCATTCTTCCAAGGCGTTGTATAAAATATTCAGTTTAACCGGTCTCAACAAAGTTATATTGAATTATTAACAAAGCGCGTTCTCGAAAAAGAGCTTTTCCGCGAAAATAAAGCTTCTTTCTTTTGAAGCTCACGTAACTTGGTGCTTCCTTACGATGTTGTATAACTCCAAAGTTGAATCCACCTGGGTAACGGCCCATAAATGTACAATATGCGTAAAATATGTTACGCATTAAGCAAGTAAGTATTGTAGTAAATATTTTATTGGCAGTTTATGCCTATTTAAATTAAGTGAAACATATTATGTATTGTCTATTTATTTTGAAGTTTGCAACAGTCCAAACAATGTGACTACTGAACAGACTATATTTTCACCATATGAACGCGATTATAATGTGTAATATTCAGTGAAGATGTTTCGTTAGCGATATCAAGTAATAAAAATAAGCACTTTGACTTTCCTTTCCATTTGGCTAAGAATTAACAGTACATTATATTTTTTTTTTGGAATCGCTCGGCATTGAACTTAAATTCCTTTTTTCTAAAATAAACGGTAATTTTAATTTTACAAAAAGTAATATTTCTGTTCGCTTTTTAAATCATTTTCAATGTTCGATCATCATAAAATATAAAATAAGCACGTTAATTTAAATATATTATTCATCACATTCTTACATGACGTAGTCGGTAGAGCTACGGGACGCTGGGATGACTTGGGAGGATGAAGAGACCGGAGGGTACCGAGATTCCGTGCACAAACATGACAGACAGTTACGAATTAATTATTTGCATTACAAATGAAACAAAAGATTAATTCCCACGTAAGTAGTCAATGCTCATTCCAAAGGCAAACTAGCTCCTTCCTGTCTCGTAAACAAATATGTACAAAAAGTAAAGTATATTGTTTTTGGCAGATGACACCAGAAACCCCCTCTGTGCAGTTTCAAAGTAAACTTATTGACAACGGTTCGGAGCTTGTGTCGCCGTCCACGGGCAAGAACGATACGCAGAACACGGAACATGGGAGTAACACGTCAAGGCGGACAGTCGGGCTAACCACCTACACAACATTCTGTGAAGAAGTAAAAAAGTTTCTGGCCAAGAGGGAATAGCCAATAGGCTTGAAAGATTTTTCACATGCCCAAACATGGACACAAACATTTCTTTTTATTAGGACACCCTTTACGAGTGAACGGGGAAAGAATGAGAATAAAAATAATTTAGTATTGCAGACGGCCCAAACACTGTAGTCGTATTACATATTATATCAGTTTAGTTGTAATTTTAGTTCACATTGTAAATGTAATGATTTTACATTCAATTGTTTGATTTGGCATACAATATGTTCATTATCATAGAATCTATCAGGGCTGTGGAGTCGTGTAAAAAAGGTCAAAAAAGACGACTCCGACTCCGAATCCAGCTTTAAAATAATTTACGACTCCGACCTAGACTCCGGGGAAATTTTTCAAAAAAAATATTTTAACTTGTATACTTATATGTATTCCATCAGATCATCTTTAGTGAGCATGAAATGTCAACACTTTGGCCTATATTGTTTGAATACACATCATAAAAAATATTTTTCAAAAAAAAATCGAGCCGTTAATTTTTCACGACTCCCGACTCCGGATAAAATACCGCGCCTCATTCTCCACAGTCCTGGAATCTATCGCTATCTTTTCTTTGCTCAGAAGGAATATAAAGGTCTTGTTGAACAATTCACTAAATCTCATGCATGCAGGTTAAGCGATTGCCAAAAGTGCATATGGAAATACTCAATATTTAGTACCGGCAGCTGAATATTAAATGATTTTTTCTCAGTGTTCCTTTTTAACCAGCCGAAAACTGCATACATACATATATAGACAATCTGAAACGTTTTATTGGATAGAAAGAAACATTGTCTTTCTATCATCTACTGGAGCGTTTTCGAATGAATGCCAGCAGTACCCAAAGAGTTGGTTGCTTTGCACTTAAGTTTTCTGACATGACAGTAAAATATTTAAAAAATCTATGCCGACATGTCATATTACGTGTGCATTGTGTAACAATGTTTCAAAATAATCAAGAACACGAAATACATGACCGTCTATCGGTATCTGAAAGCCTTGTGATTAATTTGAAAATAATATGTATCTCAATCAATTCTATAATATAATGGATAGACTAACACACTGAAAAAAATATGGAGTAATTATGGAGTAACATGTACGCTGTCATAATACAATCTGTTGGAAACACCAACTAAATATGATATCCATACAAAACACGTCTGTTTACATTACAAATAATCGGAATTAACAAAAACCTCACACCGCTAATGTTTCTGATCATCAATCATTCTCAAAGACAATACAAAAAAAACATCGCTTTAATGCAGCGCTTCTCAATAGGAGAAATGCTATTATGTATGCAAAAATATGTTTTCATGGCAGCTCATACTTCGGGAGGTAGGGTGGTGTGAACATCTTTTTTATTGTGCTATTTACGTACCTATATGGCATTTTTATAAAATGCTTATTATTTTATCCCCCGCACAGAAAATCGCATTTTTTGATTATATTTATTATTGTTTTTTTATGTAATTTATTGACAATAAAACAGCAATTTTGTCCGATCTTTATACATAGTGATCACCAAATATGCTATTAATTGATAAATAAACGAAGACAATTTTTTTTGATTTTTATCAATGTTGATAACATGAATAATAAATTTTCTTTGAAATCCTACTTCAAAAACAGTTTCTTGTAGAATTTGGTTCTACCAAGAACTGGTTCCTATTCATTCTCCTAAATATTATTTCAAAACAATAAACGTTTGGTTGGGAATATTTCGAGGATCAACGGTTGTAAGACGTGCGTTCAACATCGACTTTTTTATAAGAAATGTAATATTATTTTATGATATTTATCGCCTAAGCATTGCTCACCTGTACAGCAAATTAGGTTTTAATTTACTGGCCGCGTGGTCGGCGATTAACCAATCGGGCGTCGAGCGTGTCGATTCCCGGTTGCAACTCCCGTACACCATAATATAATATTGTGTACGTCGTAACAAAAAGATCAAGGGGCTGTCGTGTGTGAACACGGCCGGACCAAAAAAAATAAAAAGTACAATATTACATCATCAGTAATTTCATTAAATGCTTTTTATAAAGCTTGGCGAGTTACTTTACTAATGACAGATTTTGACTTCAGACCAGGTCACAATAATTTAATTAAATTTTCTATCGACAGACAATGTATTTTTAATAATAATCGGTTCCTATTGTTCTCCCATAGTCGGTAATAAAATAGTCTAGAAGCTGTCGGACGTAAACCACACTTCTGACAAGGAAGTTAGTTTTTATTCGTATGTGATACCATGGAAATAAATATCTACTATACGCAATGTCAAGTGTTTAGAAAATATTCCGTAAGCATGTGCGTTCTAAAAGACAGTTCTGTGGAGTCGGCAAGTATAAAAAAATAATTAATAATTCCAATCAATAACCGCTGCGAATTCCGTTGCAGTCGAGATAAGCGGACAATTTATAATGTTCGACCTATACATATTGGTCGTGTATATATGCAGAATTATAGAGCTAAAAATTCTTCAGCACATGAGCTGATGTTTCTGTTGAAAATCTGTTTTCATGCCATAGAAAATCGTTCTTTTGAAATTCGCTTTAGAAACAAACTAAGCTTCTTCGTTCTAAGCGTTTCGTCGAATACAAAAAGTCTCGTGAAATAATGTTTGCGCAGCACATTCAACGAATTCATTGTGAATCACAAAATTCTACTGTAAGGACTAATTACACATAAATTAAATTAATTAGTAATGCTTTTTTCTCAAAATGACTTCCTTGGTAGAATGGTGTCTTTGATTTTGACCCCCTCAAATACTTTAACGAAATCGTTTTTATTTTGATACAATTATCTTCAAGGCACACGTACAGCGGTGGGCTGCCAATACGTAAACAAAGGGCTCGCTTAATATCAAAGGAATTTTCGGTGTTCTGAGGAAGGAGTGAGTTTTTTTATAACTCCTATGCAACTAACTATATGCAATACTTATGAATACTGTGTTCTCTTTCATTAACAAGGGGCTCTCCGGCCTTAGTAAAATTTAACAAGGGGCTCGCGCTAGCCCCTCCGAGCCCCCTCCAGCCCACGTATATTATTGTGCATTTATACATAGATTAGTATGCAATATTTCGAAGTGCATCCAAATGCATTCACGGACAGTCTGGCACTGCACCACATCATGATTGCATATCGTGCGGGTCGTGTTTTAGCTGCCCCCGCAGGGGAGCGAAAAAAACATTCGGCCGCGATACCGAGAAGGTGATAACGCGGCCGTTGAGCACGACACCGCGGCGACGGAAGGGGTGAGGGGAGTCCACCCCGCTGAGCCGGAAGCGTCGATAGATTGTGGGGCACACGGTAGAAGGTGTATTTTTTGAATGTTGCAGTAAACCAATTGCGTAATTTCTGCATACAAAGAAAAATAAATAAAGATGGTTTGCATGTATCGTAAAGATGCGGTTAATTAACAAAAATAACTCAAATATGTTTAAATCAAGTGATGCGAGAAACTGTAAGTTTGCTGCAATTAGGGCATCCAATCCCGGGATCCCGTTCAATTTTCTGATCCCGAAATCCCGGGATCGCAGCCGTGTCAATCCCGGGATTGAGGAATCTTGAGCAAATCCCGAAAATTGACACGAAATTGGCAAATTGAAGATTTCAAATCCTTCGGTGAGCTAAATAAAACGAGGTTTGGACATAATCCGGGGGAAAAGTATACCAAATTGAGGATTTCAAATTCCTCGGTGAGCTAAAAAAAAAACGAGTTTCTGAGACAATCTGGGAAAAAGTATACCAAATCGAGAATTTCAAATTCCTCGGTGAGCTAAAAAAAAAACGAGGTTTGGAGATAATCCGGGGAAAAAGTATAGCGAATTGATGATTTCAAATTCCTCGTTGAGCTAATCCCAATCCCGGGATTGGAAAAAGGCTCCGGGATTGGATACCCTAGCTGCAATCCATGATTTTTGTTTACGTACGCCAAGAATATAATGCATTAACATTATATTTGTCGGTTCCTATGGCGCAGCGGTTAGCGTCGTTGGCTTCCGTGCCGGATCTCACGGGTTCGAGTCCCAGTATGAACAGCATTTTTTCGGTCGATTTATCGATTTCTATTCGAAGACATGGGCGTGTGTAATGTCTAAAGTGTCCTCCCCTCCCACCCTTTCTGACCCGTCCTGTACTAGCCTTATCCTTCTTTCCCTACTACTCACTTTGAAAAAAGTGAGGTTGAGCAACGGACTAACAAACAGTTCTCGTAGAAAACTTGTGTTGAGACACCTCCATTTGGAGGTCAGATGCTCTACATTGGGAGCGGACATGGATACAAATATATATGTATACATATTTTTTTACCAAATAACAAACAATTCTCTTTATTAAAGACAAAAAGTTAAAATTGAACGCAATAACTTCATTTTGGTCAAAATGTCTACTTCCAGTGACCTTTTCAAAATATATCTATGAATACTAAAAAGCGGCGAATTGGACAGCCATATTGTCACATCTCTTCAACTCTCGAAAAACATGTCGCCGGAAGTTAAAAAGCGAAGGTAGCGTCGGGTCACCCTCAAGGCATTTTCTAAAGAGATTTTAATAGCTAAGCTTTCAATAAATATTACTGCAGTACTAAACACCGTGTACCGTCCATTGTATGGTACAGTAAAACCCCCATTTACACTATATTCGGGACCGTGTAATTGGGGGTGTGAATGTCATACAAAATAAGGGATTTGATTTTTTTCCGCGGAAAACGCAAAACTAAGATTTCCCTTAGTTTTACAAAAAAAACTGTATGCGAAGCACAGACGACCGTCTCTTAGTAACGGCAATGGAATGCGAATATTTCAAGCCGGCGCGTAATTCGGGGTAGTGTAATTGGGGGTTCCACTGTATTGTAATTTTAAGACAGACCCGCTCACTGTGTTAAGTATATAGGGTTATAAATTGACTCGCTCAACCTTTCCCGTCGAAGAGTGTAAGGAAATAGGACGAAGTTAAGGACTAGCAGTTAGCTGATTATATCTAACGTTATTCATTATTTTTACGCCCCGCTACTATGCAATGAGATGTGCCGGATGATGTATGGCGATTTACTAAAAACTACCAAGCTACGTTACTAAAATAAAATAAAATTCCTTAAAGTAACATTTAGAAATGAAACCATAAACATGGCGAACGGTTAAATGCGAACTCTTTCTTGCGAATCATTTGCCCAAATGCCTGCATATCTTTGTCAATTATTGTACCTGTGAACAACGTTCCCTCTAATTTATCTATTGTGTGTGCGGACCATCATCTTCAGTGAGTAGAAAATTTTCAGCAAAATAAAAAATGTGCGCAAATGTAAAAATTTGGTGAAACAAACTTTTTTTTACAATATTTCTATGTGCAGCCTTGTGCAGGCCGTCCCCCAGGGGAACATTGCCTGTGAATACTAATAATATAAATGACGCCGCGAATATTTTATTTTAAGAACATGAAATTCAAAAAAAAATAATATTTGATACGAAAATATTCTACGTATTAAATCAATGGAAAAAAAGCAAAAGATTCACCAAAAAAAATATATTATTATTCAATGGCCTTCATTTAACACAGGATGCTGCCAATGTCTATTAAAATACGAGTTTTTTTTCCAACAAATTAACGTAGTGGGATTGATAAATAAAATAAATATTGATATTCAAACGAGATAAAAAAAATATTCGTTATTCAGAATTAAAATCGACAGCTATTAATCTAATATGAAATTTAATCGATTTTATTATTTTGATTAGTAAAAGCTTCATTGATAATTGATAGCTAATAATATTATAATCCAAAGACTGGACACATTAGGAAAATAACATCTAACTTATACTAACCTAACCAACATAATTATGTATTGATTATTAATGAAGATATAATCATTGATAATTCGTATATAACTAATTCACATGAGTAAATGTGTCTACAATTGTTTTGATTGAATAAAATATGATTTTTCAAATCGTGTTTTATGGTATTCAATTACTGCAACGTGAATAGAATGACCACTCGTTTCCAAGTGGTATCAGATAATAATAATTACTGTTTATTGACGAGAAAAATGTTCCGATGTTTTGGTAGTGTACGCATTAATAAAATAAGACAAAAAATCTATAGGTATTCGTTAAAAAATATTCCGAATATAATGTAGTAAATTCTATAATTATAGTTTTATTGTAATGTAGTATTTAACACATTAAAGATAGTAAATAGCACACGTCAACCGTAGATAATTATCTGTAAAAAAATGCAAATGACGCCATTCGGTCAATACAACAGCAATTTTATTATACATGTCATTAAATTACTTTAATTACGATTTGCTTTAATGGATACGATATAATAATGCAATTATTCCTAGAGTACATTTTATGATTGGCGGATTATAGTTTTATTGCCATTGACAATGCAAAGATGGCCGATCTGCGTCGTAAATATTATACAAGGCTATTCCGATGAATCAGTTGTGTATGTTTAACGGCGTATAGCTTATAAAAGCAAATACAGAATTATGTACCTATATTCTTGTTAATGTTATTAAATAGCCGTCTATCTGGAAATCGTTAATCATTTACTGGCCCGATAAAAATCTAGTCAAACCAGTCAATTGATTAAAAGCAAAATATTAAAACATATTGGGCTTCATATATAAGAGATTCGATTAATACTGCAAGTAGAGAATCTATGAACATAAAACATACGTCTTAGCAAAGATAAGAAAAGATTAATCGAAATCTTGTATTATACCAAAATAATACAAATCCATTACAGATACGCAAAGGCATGATTTCTGATAATTATCTGACGAAATCCACATGTAAGACCTGCCATTAGTCACATTACATGGGTCGCGAAAATTCATGAATTATTTTCGTAATGTCCGAAAATGGACGAAAAGAAAAAATATTGCTCAACATTTAGGGCAAATTAAAAGAGTTCTATGGAGAGCGAGCGTAAATTCGCTTAAGGAAATTCTAACATTATTTTACAGGATTTTTTTAACCAATCCGGGGCAACGGAGCTGATCTCAACAGTCTTTTTTATGACAAATGTTGGTTAGTCATTCGCTCAACCTCTCTTTTATTCAAAGAGAGCAAAGATATAAAGGTATGGGTAATAGAAGTCCCGCTAAATCTCTTTTTCGGATCGGATGTGTATGAAAGAATTTCCTGATTTCGAACACAAATTCATAAATCGATTTAAACCAACTTATGAAGCAGTCTGTACTGTGATTCTAACCAGTGAGCACAAGCACCGACAACGTTGACCACTAGGAAAAGCGTTAGGAAAATTACAATCAGGATTACGATGGGACAAAAATTTATAAACGATAATGAAGCAACGGGAAAATTTTAATGCACATGAACATTGCCGAATAACTACTAAAAGCTAATAATCGTTTAATAAAATTATTTACAACTGTTCGCAATAGTAACACATAAAAAGGGGATAAGACATAATTCTATGTGTAACTTTTTAAAATCTTTCAAGATTGCCCTCCTCAATACTTTATTACGGTTTAATTATATTGAATTTCTTGTTATTAGGAAATCCGTTTTACGCTTCTGTGTTTTTTTGAAACATAGTCGAGTGCACATTTATTAAGAACCCCACCCCTCTCGAAATCCGTAGCTAAAAGCAGGTAAAATCTAAAAACGCAAAAGCAATACTGAAGTCACCGGCGAGTTTGATTGTACACTGCACAGGCTTTATTTAGTAAAGTGATAAGATTAATTACATTGCTATGCAAATACGGAACATTATATTAATTCAATGGAACAGCTGCTTTTAATGATAAATAAAAGCGATAATCCTATAAACTAATATTTTCATTATTTTTTTGTAGAATAAATATGTTTTGTATTTCTTTGAATATGTATGTAGCATAAACTGCAATATCAACTGTTATAAAGTTATACACAACGTGTCAAGTCTCGAGTCTTGTTTTTGATGCAATCAAATAATTAGTACAAATAACATTATTTAATGCACTTTTAGAAATTTAAAATAGCATCGGGGGAATTAAATGGAGACACGAAAGATGGGCACAAGGACGACGTTAACACAATTATAAAATACTTGAAAATATAAATAAATAGCACAAACGAAATTTATTTACCTTTGCAGTGGACGTTGCCGCTACCCGTCCCGGTGCACTGACGCACTTACATACTATTAACACATTATAACCCTTTTTTTTATTTTCGAAGGATTTGTAAACAGATAAGACAGATAATATCGAGAGATTCATAAGAGGAAAATTGTTTCATAAAAAATATGGATATTTTATCTAAAAATAATAATAAAATTAGCATGATCTCAAAATAAATATGATAACATAACAGGGACAACCACACCGTTGTTCCTTAAGGACAACTTGTATTATGAAGATCTTATATGAATTTTTCATATTATGAATAGTGAAATTACTATATACGCAAAAAAAAACATTATATATTAAAAGAATCGTGCAAAAAAGTCCTTGCGTACAATTCAGAAAAATGGGGAAGAGGTTAGTTTTTAAAACAAAGTGATTTTTTTTTGATAATATCTCACAAACTGTGAAAATAATATGTTAAAATAGAATAAAGTATAACGATTCACAAAAATAATAAAGTTTAGCTGGATATGTAATTATTTCCGAAAACATATTTTATAATTTTCATGGACAGGGCTGTGGAGTCATGTAAAAAAATGACTCCGAAGTTTTTTTTAATAATTTTATTTGAACTTATATACATACATGTATTCCATCAGTTTATTTTTAGTCAGCATGCAATGTCAACAATATGGATAATTGTAGTTTGAATACACATCATTAAATATTATTTTTTAAATGTTTCAAGCCGCTCATTTTTCACGATTCCGACTCCGACTCCACAGCCCCCCTGGTCATGAACTCGTTACTATGTTTTTACATATTATACTGAATGAAGTTTTATCAATTCAATGATTAATAAAAGATTAGATGTCTTCGTATTTTAAAAAAAATTAAAAGTTTGTTAACGAATGCAGAATTTATTTTTGTAAAGAATTTAATTTGGGGCATACCTATTGTATTATGGGTCCGCAAGGTGTCAAGCGAGGGGCTAGGGAAGCCGTTTTCTCGGGTGCATTTTTAAAGCGGAGAATAAATTATTAATAATAATTATGAATGGAACATTTTAATTGTAGGTGCACCGCCGGAAACAGATCTCAAGATTGCGTTCACAAAAAAATAATGCTACTGGCTTTTTGTCTTTATTTTAGACCTACCACACACTCGGGATTGCCGCGCTGGCCTTAGCAGGATGCGCTATTTAGTAAGTGACAATACAATTAAAGCCGCTTTCAAATTTTTATATAAACATACAAAATGATTTATTTTGAAACAATAAAATCAGTCGACAATGGCTCGCAATGAGCGTACATAAAAATATTAAATTAGTAGAAAAAAATATGTTCCATTTTTTTTCATTTTCACCAAGTCCAACAACATTAAACCGATAAATAATGATCACTTAACTCAATGAAATATTTATTTTAACAGCATTGTTTTCGTAGCAGGTAAAAATTAAAATCATATTAAAAATCTGCAATAAAATATAAAGCAAAATTTGATCGACCCAGCAAGATTTTAAGCTTGAAATTTTCATATGATTAATAAGTCTTAGTTATTGATCGCAACTATCATTAGTTTTTATTAAGTTATGTACAAAGCAACACAAAATTGAATCGTTTGTACATTTCCTTCAAAATTTAAACGATTTAAATTTAATATTGAAATTCCACCAAGCACCTTCAATCAAAATCTTAAATTATAACAGTTTATAATCAGTATGTACATCTTAGAGCGAAAACGGATATAACATGAAGAACCAATTTTAATTATGTACTAAACTACAGTGGACCGACTTGTGACCGAGGTGTCAATTATGAAAAATAAAATTGTCGTGGTGGTTGGCTCCATGAATCTAAAAAATTTGGTCAGTATTTCGCACTTCTAGAAAATCTATATATGTAGTTGTATTTCATATAATCTTCCTTAGTCATCATATATATATGATTGCTCTTGTTGGATATCAACAAAAGAATTCTGGATTTTTTAGCAGAAGATCAAGAGCCTCTGGATTCTAGAATGTCTTATAGCACGAGCCGGATATCAGTGTTATGTGACGATAACCAGAATCCGGTAATTGAACGAATAACAAGATCAGATCAGAAAAATCGTCCACGATACAATTACATCGGTGGAAAACAGAACTTCATAAACATATTTACTGGGAAGCTATCGAGATTATCTGAAGAATGCGTGTTTCAAACAACAAAAAATATGTTACTCCTTAAATTATCTTATTTCACAGTCTACTTACCGCGTCTAATTGACCGTCCGCGCAATAGACAACCCGAAACATGAAGATGCGGCGGAAACATTAAAAAATTCAGCCGAAAACAACATAACTCTTGTCAAAAATGTCAAAAAATTAACATATCCAAACAATTATTAAGGTTCATGGTGCATGATTATGACAGTGGCGTAAGAATGGATACTTCACATGAATATTCAAATATTTCATCTAAATTCGACGACATACTCTCATATTAATTTCAGAAAACAGTATTTTGATTGATTTAGGAGTTGACAGAAATAATTAGCACCTAGAGAACATTTTTCTTTAAGATACCTACGTACATTTTTTACAGCAACGCAGGGGTTACCAACCTTTTTGGACCTTAGAGCGCAATCTGAAATATTGGCAGGGCGGCGAGCACCACATTTTGTTAAAAATCTCAAAACCCAGGAATTTACCGTTTTTTTTTAGCTCTCCGAGGAATTTGAAAATCTCAAAAAAGTTGGCGGGCGCATTGGAGTCGGTCGGCGGGGCCCGCGGGCACGGGGTTGCTAGCCCCTGCAGCAAAGGGTCCGAATCTCAATCGTCGTTAGTTCGCAGGAATGCAGATACTGACCATTCTGTTATTTTTACACAGTGCCTATTTACAAGAGTTCGTTGTTAAGACATTTTTTTAAAGCTTACTTTTTCCGCATTCAGTATACTCAAAACGTGATTGCGTTGAGTATTTCAGACCGTTTAAAATAAGTTTATGTTCGCTGGTATGAGAACGCGGAATAAGACGATAATTCTATAATATCACAGATGTAAAAAATATTCGTACGCTAATGTGTTAGATAACCAAGTCTTTAAAAAACAACAAAGCATATAACTCAAATTGTGAGGAGCAACTAACCACGAAATTTATCCATTGTTTTGTTTACATGTGAAACCAAAAACGCAAACTGACAGACAGTTAACAAAGGCAAGACCGCGATACGGCTACATATCTCATCGAGTTGAATTGTCTTCATACAAAACGGATTCCTAATGTCACTTCCCAAAAAATCACAATTAACTACAAGAGCTTCATTTTCTTAACAAATAACAGCAGAACACTAAAAAAATAACATTAAAAGTGCTCCACAAACAGTATGAATACTAATTCACTCATTGTTTGAGCAGCACTACCGAAATTCCATGCAAATAAAAATATCAGAAACATTGAAGAATTTGAGGTTTTCTCCATGTCCGCTACCTATCTACAAATGTGGAAGAATTGGACTCGTAATGAATCGTATCGGTTGTTTAAACCAGAACTCAAACATTTAAATAAGTGTAAGAAAAGAGTATGGAAAGTAGTTAATGAATGTTTCAATCAAAATAAATAACATAATCTTAATTTAAAATATTGCAATCGAATACTGACCTATAACACAATACAAAATGCTAAATAAATTTATTATGCCAGCAGCAAGTAATCTCCAGATCAGATATTTATTGGCCAACCAGTTATCCTAATCAAATTAACTGATTTACTAATACGTTACAACGTATTCAGTAAAGATCATTTAAACCATCATACAAAAATTGTATTGAATAAATTTTCCATTGGTTTTCCACTCCCATCCAACTATTCTAGCTAGAACAAAAAAAACACTCCTAGCGATGCACGACTAGCAAATATTTCACATAAGAGCAATTATCTTATTACCATTCGTGTGGTTAATAGATATAAAGCAATTAATAGTTTTAAATATGCATGTACAGAAACCAGATGGAGTCTGCGGAAGGGGCTATCGGTTTCATTGCTATTTTATTTTTGGGGTCGAGTAAACTGATTTATATCTTTTTTCCGCATCTATATTTGGGTTGTCTTACTAAAGATTCTGCCAGCTAACTAAATAAGGGAAAAACTAAGAAAATCCACTTCTAGAAATCGATTGTGGGTTTTCAGTATAAAAAAACGTGTTTCGTTTGTATCTGGATTTGATCTTAGGTACATTTAAACTTGAATAGCTTAGCATTGCCCAATCCCTAAGCTGACTTACGATAATGAGTCAAACAATTCAAGCAGATCGTCAACCACTGCGTTGGTTGGCAATAACGTCTGGTGTTTAATAACATGTTTACTGATAAAAAATGAAAAAAGTTATTTCCTTAATTAGTGCTATTGGAAATTTGTCAAAAATTCAACAATTAAACAGATTAAAAATATCAAAGTATTTTAGTTCTACAATTTTACAAAACTGTAGAACTAAAATACTTTGATATTTTTAATCTGTTATAATGGAGTTCTACCAAGTAAATGCCAAATCAATTAATCAACAATTAAACACTACCATTATTATACCGTTCAAACAGTGGAATAACAATCCCGAAGTCGAAGAAAGTTAGGCTAATCAATTAACCATTCGCAGCGAACAAGTGAATCATTTATTTATTACTCGGATCGTTCGTCGTTTATCGGTCGCCGGTGTTGCATATTGCAGTATCGCCTGCAGGGGTTCGCGCACGGACGGGCCCGGATAATAATTCAAGCCCAAAACATTGCATACGGAAATAGACGATTACCGTCCTTCACGTTTATAAATATTTAATAGGCTCGGCGATGTAAACGACGCGACCTTATTATCCCATCACTCAAGATAGACAAATGCGAGGGGGCATATAAAATATGCACGCGGACACTACACAATGCAGGCATGATCGCTTTTCGAAATCACCTTTTGTTTTACTGACATGTCCATAACCAAAGATAATGTTTATTATGTTACCGAAACGACAACGGCTGTTGTCATATATTTAGGTAATTATATTAATATATTTGCATAGGTGTCGTTTACACTTATATTATATAAGTATCATAAATAATAGTCTGCGCAATGCGTCAAGAGAATGCAATTCTCTAAGCCAGCGTTTCTCAACCGGGGGCCATGTGGCTCCCTTGGGGGCCACAGCATGCTCCAAGGGGGCCACAGAAGAAAATATCAGTTTTGGGGAGCCACAGCAGACTTTAGGGGGGCCACGGCCACTCAAAAATATAATGAACTAAAATTTATATTAAAATCAAATGTAATAAAGTAGGATAATAATACATTGTAGCAGAAATAATGTATTTATTATACATACTCTTTAATATTTTTTCAATGATATTTAAGGGTACCATAATAACTGCATCCAAAAGTAAGTGTCGACAATATTGTATTGACTATCTTGTCCACGGATTTCTTTCGTCACCCCATGATATTATGAAACTCGTGTGCGTTAAATATGTTTTGCTTCACTAATGCTACTATCCATTTTATACAAAACACATAGACATGAAAGAAAAGCCATTTTAATAATTTAAAAAGCTTTAAGAAGTTTCCGCAACAAAAAATAGGGTTTATAAGTATTCAGTGAAAAATTAGACACTGGTTTAATTAATAGTTTCTTACGAAATTTCTAAATTAATTGCAAAAGCTAGAAAAACGCATTATATTTTCAAATCTCTGATTTTGCAATTTCAAGAGTTATGAATCAGAGTGAAAATGCAATTATTCAGGTGATTCCTTTGAGCAATTCCGTTCAGTATCAAGACGTATGTATGAGATACAAAAAACAACTAATTGAACATTTTGCCTTGCAAATTGACTAACCTAAAACGATGTGTCAGATTTTTGATGATGAAAAATTTAGTTAAGATAATTTAATGCTCTTTACCAAAAATCTTAAGACACTAAAAGTGTAACGATTGAACAAGGAATAAAGATTTTTTATAAATAAAAAATATAAAGCTTCAATTAATGGAAGTATTGAAGTTCAACTATTTTTTTTGAATTCCCTGCGCGATTCATCGTCAACATTAGGTTGAAAAAAATGGGACCTTTGTGTAAAACCCTTAATATTGTAATAAACAGTAAATTTCATAAAATCCCATTGACTTCAAGAATGTCTTTTTCGAAATTATTTTTTTTTAATCAGCTCGATGCAAATACCAAAACGCAATACTAAAGACCAAAACTGATCATTGGCAAAGCTTTGTCCCTTCGCTTAGTGGCTAGTGTCCTTAGGGTCCTCCATGGGGCTGCAAATTCCAGTACCACCCCGGGCGGGAGGACCCCTTCCTACACCACTGCATATCATTCCAAAACTTCTTGCGTGGTAGGTATTAAGTAATTGAAGCCTAACACCCAATCCATGGGAGTGGCTGGTAAAGTACGTGATACAAGGTTCGTAACCTTATTTTCTTACAGAAAATTCTTCTTACCGAATAATACAGTGCATTAAAGTTCAAGGCGCAACAGCAATGCTACATAATGGGTGTCATATCCCAGGTGAGGATAATTCTTTGACTGTCTTCTTCTCGACCAGACCCTTCATTCTTAAGGCCCACAGAACTGTGGTGCACAGTATTGCTACAGACGCTGCTATGCGAATTTGGTAAAATTGATGGGAAATTATTTTAAGGACAGGCATTCTTATAAATTCTTTCAAAATTTAAAAATGCGAATGGAGACCAACGCTTCGACTCCAAATTTTCGGATAGACCAATTTATAACTAGCCATGATCACTTCACTGCCAAGCTCTTCTAGGTCGGGTGATTAGTAAATAGCTTCTGAATGCTGATCGCATTTTTGAGAATGTCCAAGCATGAACAACGAACGAGAAGAACTGCATAAGATTATACGACCACAGTCGCATCTGTTGGTCCTGCTGGTCATGCCGAGTTGCATCTAGGGAAAATTACATAGCATTCAAAGAGTTCACGGCGTCTTATGAAAAACGAATTGAATTCATTTCATAAAAACTCTTTTGATTACGTTATTTTATTTCATTTAGCATTCTGCACCCTGCAGTGCATGCAAACTAGTTTTCAGAAATTTATGCATAATACGCGCCCGTTAAGAATAGTGTGAACCATAGCGGGCTGTGATGGGTACAACGATGGGTACCCTAGGGATTTACAAAAAAAATGTAATATTATAAACTATTTTGTAAACATATTTTTTTTAACAAACAATTTTATTGTATTGTATTTTTTAAAAATAAATTTACCTGCTTTTTTTTTTAATTTTTCCGAGCCCCGAAAATTTTACTACTATGGTTAGGGGGGCCACGGAAAAATATGAGACTCAAAAGGGGGCCACGGGCTTAAAAAGGTTGAGAAACTATGCTCTAAGCTACCCACGTATAATATTTAAACGACCAGCTACGTGGCGTTCGTTCACTCACTATTTGTTATATTATACACAACAAAGCTCCAAATAGCGTGCTTCAATGGAAGATACATTAAAGAAAAAGAGCAGGTTTATATGTACATATTAAGGCATTCATTCCCGGGCCCTTTTTGTGATTTTGGAATTCACAATTTTTCGATCCCTGGATCTCGGATTGATCATTCACCATAAAGCCGCGCCACAATTGTTTGAGATTGTTGGACAATTTCGGGATTCACAATCATTTAGGGATGTGCGTTTTCGAGATCCCGGGATTTATCATTGGTAGACGTCAGAAATTGCGAGATTTAAAAATAGTTTCGAAAATAAGGTCGAACACATTTTTTGGGTCAATGACTTCAATAAGTAGCCAATTCACGGGTTTTAGTTCCATCTTTTCAAAACTTTACCACACTGCCAGTGACTGAAATTATTATAGGGTATAGTATTTTAGTTCTACAGTTTTTAATATTTTTTATGCGTCGATAGCTATTTCGGCTTTCGCCAACGTCAGAACTATCAACGCATAAAAATTATTAAAAACTGTAAAACTAAAATACTTTGATATTTTTACCCTATTATAATGGAGTTCTACCAAGTAAATGCCAAATCAATTAATAAGCTAAATTATTGTTTTACCGGATTTATCAAATTTTTTACTTGTTATTCTGAATCCCGAAATTCCGGGATCAGTACCAACACAACACCGGGTTTTCGGGATCACAAAATTCTACGGGATCCCGGCATTGGAGGCCCTGGTACGTATGTATATAAGACGAAAAGAATAGACGAATGCAGTTAACGGGGGCCAGTTATCTAAAAGCTACATAACTCTACGAGGATCACACACCCCCGTATGCTAAAAAAATATGTATACCTATATTTTATTTAAGCAAAATTGTATGCATATTTCCATTCGACAATTCGAGAGTTGTGCTTCGTTGTTATTCAGACACTAAAAAAAAAAACATTTATCCTTCGAATTCCTATGGGGTACATTCACATTGTAAAATTGATCTTATTTCAACCATTCGCTAAATACCAATAATATCTAGCTGTTATTTATTGTAATCTTCAATGATAACTCAATACATACAATGCTAATATTAACGAAAATTTGTCTGGGGTCACTTCGTTACCCATCGCTCCTCGATTCTATTTTAGACATCTTAGTACTCAAGTGCTAAAATAACTTAGATTGATTTTGATTGATGCAAATGCGCAGTATCCTGATCTTTGAAGGCGAAAATTTTGCGACACTGTATCGTAACACTTATATTTGGTGATAAGTGCAGCATCATTTCAGCTACATTAAGTTCATTTTATAGCGTAATTATTATTGATATCAAAAGTTAGCGATAAATTACGCATCACTTAATATACTACTCACGCACTTTACAGTCACAATTTTCAGCAGCATACAAATCGTACGCCGCTGAAGCCGTGTGATATAATGTAATTTTCCATAATAATTGGCGGAAAATAAACTCCAGTATATTACGAGCGGTGTTAAAATGAATCCGGATACGGTATTCCTCGCAGCACTAATCCTGTACACCGAGGCGTCGACAAAGCCAACCGCCGTCCGATTCGCAAATAAAACTTTACCAATTAAAAAGTTGGCGTCGATGGACGCCGGTCGATTAATTGCAGAACATCGCAAGACGGAGTCGGCCCAGGAATAATCGACGCCCTACACATCTGGCGGGAGAGTTTACGTGAAAATGTAGAAAGGAAATATTCCTGCAACAATTGTATTGTAATGTTGCCGTCGCGTATAATTAATAAGTGCAGCCGAGTTGATTTTATAAAGGTATTGAAGAGTATGATGCATATAAACATTCAATAGTTATTATTTTATGTCAATAAACCGGTAAAACAATAAAAATACCATATCAAATACAAAAAACGAACTTGACTGAATTGGATTAGTCCTTTAATAATTAATTCAGGGCTGTGGAGTCGCGGTGTTTTGGCGGAAGTCGAAGTCGGAGTCGTGAAAAATGAGCGGCTTGAAACATTTATAAAAGTATATATTTAATGACGTGTATCGCATGCTTGGCTGACTCAAGATGATCTGATAGAATAAATATCGACTGTGGAAAGGAAAAGGACGTAACCCACACATATCAAACTTTTAGGAGGCGCAAAAAACGTATTTTGGTGATTTTTGGCTATATGCAAATTATGAATTATACACAACCTTGAAGTTCTCGGAGGCGTCTAAGCTGGTGTTTAATTGACATAATCTAATATTAATTAAATAAGTTATGTCAGGAAAACTTCTATTTCAGTCTTTTGTATAGGTTTTAATTTTTTACAAAGTCATCTTTTTCAAACTTAAAAGCTAAATTAAGATGCTTATTCGGCATTTTCAGCTTATATCCTTTTGATAGAACATGTATCAAGCTGTATACATTGTGATTATTGAAAAAAAGTGTTTTGAAAAAACTGTGGGTTACGTCCTTTTCGATATATATTTATGTATATCGACTGTGTAAAGGGAAAAGGACGTAACCCTCAATTTTCTAAAATAGCGTTTTTTCGATCATTACAATGTATACAACTTGACACACTCTGTCAAAAGGATGGAAGTTGAAAATGCCGAATAAGTATCTAAATTTAGCTTTTAAGTTTGACAAAGATGACCTTGTAAAAAATTAAAACCAAGAAAAAACACTGAAATGAAGGTTTTTCTGAGACAATTTCTTTAATTTATATTAGGTTATGTCAATTAAACACCAGTTTAGAAGTCTCCGTGCACTTCAAGGTTGCGTATAATTCATAATTTGCATAAGTCACAAAATCATCAAAACACGTTTTAGCTCCTCCTGTAAAATTTGATATGTGTGGGTTACATCCTTTTTCCTTTCCACAGTCGATATATGTGTGTCAAAATGAAATTATTGAAAAACATCTTCGGAGTCAGAGTAGTCTTCTTTTTACATTTAGGTTTTAAACATATAAGCGTCACTTGGGAATATTTTGTATCATTATCTATGAATTCTTTTACCACCTTTATAAGGTGGTAAAAGAATGGTTTTGTGTAAATAAACCTGAATCAATGAATATTTTCATCAGTTGAAAATGCTTATGATTAGCGAAACCTGTGTTTTATTGTTTAATGTAATGGGGAATTGACAGTGATTACTGAATTTTGTTTTAAAAACTCTGAAACGATTTATATTTTCATCAGATGAAAATATTAGCAATTAGCAAAACTAGTCCTGATCTTTGACAAATAATGTAATTTTTTACAAAAACGTTTTTTTTATTGTAATAATGAATGAAAAACCAATGCGATCGTAATACTGTGATCGTAAATGTGAAACTATGCTCTGTGTATTTGTAAAGCACTAAACAGAATAAAACATTTTAGTAAAACTGATAAAACGGCAGTTAAAAGAAAGCAATTCACTTAATTACGACACTGGGCCAATTTCAAAGTCTGTTGCACATGACTTGCGTATGTTTATTTTTATTACGACGTCCAATTAAGCCGCCATAAAAACGAACACTTCGACATGACTGGAAATTCTCGACAATTACACGTCGCGTTATCGCACGAAGGACGTGCAAAAAAAAATGCGCGCATTTACGCGCCTGCGAAAGGAAACGGAAGAATTAAACATTGAGTTTTGTTTTAACGCCCTCTCGAAACGAGAAGTATTAATAACTGCGAAACCCGTACTAATGTCTGCTTTACGACGCTGTTAAAAAGACACCGTCTTCAGACGCCGCACTATTAACTCGAGATGACTTCAAGAGAATCTCAGAGGGCTTATGTTTTTAATCTCTTCCTCATACCATATTCTCATTACTATTAAACAATACTACTGCATTCTTTCGGCGCAATTCTGGGCCTTTCAAAAATCTGCCAAATATAAAGAATAAGTGCAACACTATTTTGTGTACACGTAAATTATCTTCACATATAGATAATGGTTGGGTCCGCGGTCGAGTTAGCTTCGGTCACAGTCCTCATGGGTTCGAATCCCAGTTCGAACAGTTTAATTTTTCAAACGATGAATGGCTTACTGGATATCTGCGATGAGTAAAATTCCCTTCCAGACACCCGATCACCAAAACGAGGTCCAGCGAGAGCGATAATCTAACCACTAGTCCATACCCTTCTATGTCTTTTCTATTTGAGAAATTGATAAACAAGCAGTCCTCGTAGAAAAAACTTATGTTGAGATTAGCTGCACGAGGAGTCCATATATCCACACAAGGCGCTGAAATAATAAAAAACATTATGATCGGCGTTCACTCGAAACTAATATTTGAATCCTGCAAACCAAATTACTAAAAAAAAATCATTCAGTTAATTGACAAAACGAATTCAACAACCACATTATATTAAAGACGGTAGTATATAAAATCATAGAATCTCATTTTTAGCATATTGTTATCAAAAAGTTGCTCAAGATACAATAATTTGGAGAGTCTGGCGGGTATTAACCAGTATTTATATTAGTAAATATATTAGCAAATAAGTTGATACTTAAACACCATATAATGCACGAACACACTATGATGTCTTGTAATCGAATATAAAATCGTTTTCTCCACATTCTGGAAGCATAAACGTCATCGTTTATTTTATACGGCAAAGAGACACATAAAAACTGCGAATAAAGTATAATGTAAGGATCGAGGAAAGCATGCAGTAAAATGTTTGTAACTGCAAAACAAACTCTTGATTCTTTATGAAGCGATGAGATATGACAGAAAGCTTTTACGAACACTATCAAATAAAAACGTAAAATATAAAAGGGTTTTTATCGAACGATACAAGTATATGTATGTATCCGTATTTAAGTTTCCGGGTGTTAAAATTTACATTTATTTTTAATCAATGCATGCATGAATTTTCAATACGGTCGAAGGTTAATTGCCTTTATTTACGATTGTTTTTTGGTAAAACATCGGTGAAATCAAATCAGTTATTTGTAAATTAGCAAGGGTTAATAACATACTTTTACAAGTACCAAAAAAATGTTTGGAAACACCAGGTCATATAAAATTTTAATATCTGTGTACCATACGGACATTTTTGTTCGACCCACCGTCTCTTGTGATGTTGGTATAGAGCTGGAGTAGGGAACCTTTTTTTCCCTAAAGGCCACACTCATTTATCTGATTCAACATAAGGCCGCAGTAAACACTGACAGGGAATCTTTAATCAGCAACAATTTCATGCCAATTTGTAAAGCCCAGAAATTTGCAGATTTCCCAAAATTGTCAGCGTGGGACCTTTTTTAGGTTTTCCAAGGATTTCGACATCCAAAATTTCAGGAATGTACGAATTAACAAAATTTTTCAGAATTGTCAGATCAGTCAAAAGGCCAACAGTCAAAACTGGTATAGACTATAGACTGCAGTATTTCCTGTAACTGTGTGCTTGATAAAATAGAAATTTAACAAAATACAGATAAATATCACTCGGCATCAAATGTTCGTGCACGCTTTCACATTTAAGTTTATAGTGCATTACAGAATGACCGCTGCATATAAACTGGGCCTATGTCGCATAAAGCGTCTTGTTTCATTCAAATGCAAATTGCATATTAATTAAAGTGTACGCGCAGAAATAGACTATGTATAATAAACGCAATCGAAATTACTCTGCGTTCAATTAATTTTCGCGAGTGGTAAATGTTATCGGAATAACAACACTTCGTCGGCGAAGATTAAATAGAATAATTTCAACTTTATATATAAACACGTTTTATATATAAATAAAAATATTATTAATGTTATAATGAATAACGGCATTATCATTGAATATTGAATGCATTCAAAACGTTTGTATAACACACATAATATTATTTCAAAGAGAAGAAATAACTTATTTATCATTTTAACTATCGATTGTTTGAAAAATTAAAATTAATTTTACAACCAACGAAACTGATTGGAAGTTGAGGAAAAACACATTACATAAAAGTATGTTGGACATAAAATCTTAGAGATAAAAGATCCACAATTTAAATTTGACCCACGCAGATTTTGCGGTTTCCTTAATTAAAAGCACTCAATTGGAGTTAGTAGGTAGAGGATAGTTTACTGTACATATAATGATAGATTTGCACAAATCAGAAACGCGAGCGTTTAGCACAACTCATTAGGTATCTGTGGAATTTTTTAAATTGTTTTTATGTAATGTGTTATCCATCAACGTAACTCTTTTCGGCCATGAAGACGCCTAAAATGCAGAGTATGATCTAAAATCGAAGTAAACATTTAAAAACTAATGGACTAACTAATTCTACGATATATCAATCGCAAAACGAAGATAAATTCTATTCCATTTTTTAAGTAGTCCATATTTGAATCACTGAATACATAAAAACCACTGCTCCGTGATTTAGATTGGTAAATTAATAAATTTAATATAAGTACATCTAAATTGTGAAAGATAAAACGTCGTCGGCTTGGAACACTAAGGTCACGGGTTCGAACCCCACAAAGTACGGATAGTTTTCATAGATTTATTTCCAATTGATTTATGGATTTCTGTTTGAAGACATGAATCTATTTGAAGTAATGAATTCTCTCTCCCACCAATCCTATCTCAAAAAATCAGGCGTAGCGATAGCGATTAGCTAAGCACTTCCTTCCATGTAACCATGTCCTAGCCAAGTTACATGGAAGTGTAACAAGCAGTACTCGCAGAAACTTTTCTGTCGAAATTAAGAGCCATGTGCCCCACACATTGGGAGCGGACATGGTTAAAATAAATAATTTTGGTTTACTGCAACGCATCGCTGTTATCGCTATGTAAATTATTGCTATGTTACTTAGGTGGATTATATACTACTACTCATTTCGCTTATATCACTCGGGTTTTGTCTGTCGGCATCTTCAGACGTTTAAGTGCACGGATTGCCGTTTGGTCAGTACCAAATTGAGTGACGAAACATGTGGGAATGTACAAAATTTGAACGATTCAAATTTAATAAACTATAATTACAAACGTTACAAATTAATTACTCAGCCGCCGTAAAATGTTAATTATTAGTCTGTATACAAAACAAAATGCAAGCGTAGCGCAGCTTCCGCTCGGAAAGAGACATTTTTCAAACTGAATTGCAGCAGCAATGCATATCGAAGAAAGGATAATAACATCCCGGAGCGTGGCGCGACAGCGTAGCGAGTCTATACCTGGTTGGTTTTATTCAAAGCATCCAGTTTTCCATCTGACGGTAAGAAAACTAAAGCAATAATAAAAGAGGAAATCGAATGGACGAACTGAGAGCTCGTTGAGAGATTCACTGCGATAAGACTGCAGTCGTTACACTCTCTACCCAGGTAGAAAAATAAGTGAAAATGCTAGTACATTTGCCAACGAATGAATCAATTTAATTTTTTTTTCAAGCCGCAGTACCTACATGTTTTTAAAATGCAGGTGATGACTGACAATTTCGGCCATAAATTGGTATTTTTTCGTAATAATAAATTTAAAAAAAAATCTTATAATCGAAAAATTCCCCAGGAATGTTGAAATTTGTAAGCATACTGGTTAAGCTCGGTGATTTTTACGTCGCTCGAGATTATCTAGACCAGTGTTTCTCAACCTTTTTGGACCAGCGGTCTCTTTTGAGTGTCTTTATTTTTGTGTTGCCATCAAAATTCCAATTTCAAGAAATTTAATCAGCGTGGAACCTTTTTATAGCTCTTCCAGAATAATTCATAAAAATGTAAAATTTAATAAATCTAAAAATTGTTGTTGACCTTTCTTTCCCGGACTGATTCGCTAGGGTAAAGTTCTTACCGTTAGACCGCATTTGGAATATGGTATACTTCACCGCACTCTCAGTATTCGTGTCCACTCGTTCCAGCATCGAATCCTATTATAAGGTCACCCTGTGTTTTCGTAAGGTTCTATCACTCGCAACCGAAATGCAGCAATGCCAGGACGCATACGTTGAATATGTAGCACTCAGTTCTGACTCAGTACTGCCGTGGTGTGAGATTAAGCAAATATTTCAGCCATAATCCAGAAATTCTAACTCCCATTGATTGGTTGCTTTTCGAAAAATAACAAGACAATATAGCATGATTGATGATTTAATGGTATATATATTATGTATATATCTTTCCCACAGACATTGTGATGTTATAGGGGGCTTTAACCTTTAAATCTTAAACGGGCGGGCACCCCAAATGGCTTCCATATGAAAAGAGAAATTCATCTTCATTTTTCTGGATGCATGAGCTAGAAGATCAAGGTAAACACACACATCTAATTAAAGCTATTATATTTTCAGGTTTAAGTACTTCTGGCATAGCATATCATTGTGTTGGGCACCTTTACTTTTAATAAGCTCGCTACTACTGGACGAAAAAAAAATCAGGGTTTTTGATTGGTTAGCTTGAATTCGGCAGCACTGACAATTCAATACGGTTATCCAATAATATGTACATGGCGTTAAAGAAAAAGTAAGTTTAGGAAAATATTTAAAGTCCAATACAATAATTTATAGAAAGACGATTTAAAGAACGTGAACATTAATCACCGCTATAAAAAAAAAACAAATAAGGCACGTCAGTCCAAGCATAAACGAGGATAAAGTATCCGAAAACATTGTCAACAATGGACTTAGGGTCACGGAGACAATGAAGTTCCCACTAGGGCATCCAATCCCGGGAGACGACACGGCCGCGATCCCGGGATTTCAGAATTGAGAAATTTTGAGCAAATCCCGAAAATTGACACGAAAATACCAAATCGAGGATTTCAAATTCCTCGGTGAGCTAAAAAAAAAACGAAGTTTGGAGATAATCCGGAGAAAAAGTATAGCGAATTGAGGATTTCAAATTCCCCACTGAGCTAATCCCAATCCCGGGATCCCAGGATTGAAAATTAATCAATCCCGAAATCCCGGGATTGGAAAAAGGCTCCGGGATTGGATACCCTAGTTCCCACGTCAAATTAAATATTCCTTTTGACATAAAATGTTCGGCGCATTTTTTAATGTCGAAACAACAAAGTATGTATCCAGCATGTCGAGTGTGTGCTCTTTAAAACAAAGACCGTGAAAAAAGCGTAATGGACGCGAAAGTGCACTGCCAGGGTGATTAATGTGTTTTATATTATGCATGTGCATCGGTAAAATTTTTGTCGGAATGGAGCAATTTCTGCCGTGCAGACGCGACGGGGCAAAGCAGAGAACGCTCGCTGCAGTTGCAGACACTGGCTTTGATGTGCTTATTATTTCCAACGTACAGGTGGACAGGCGAGGTATTACTCAGAAACTGTTAGCAGTGAAGTTCAACTTTGGTAAAAAGGAAGCACAATAATGACTACTACGAAAAAAGAGGGGAAGACGCGTTTTAGCAGTGTAAAAACGGAGAAAAATCATTACTGATATTATCGTCCTCTAGAATAAATCAGGAGATGTTTTGTATACCTCTTCTTAGTCAGTATATATAGCCAAGATAGTGTAAGTTTAAACATAAACATTGATGAGGGCGTCGGACGAAATAGCTATCAACCACATATAAAACAATATTAGCACGAGTTATGCCAAGAAAATGCTGCGCCTGCATTTTTTTTAAAAAAACAAGTTAGAATACTCAAGAAATGTTATTCCAAGTAGTTGAAGATCGCTTAAATAAATAGGCTATAGCAGCACCGCCAATGTAAAATTACTGTTAATTTTTTTTTCATTTAGTTACAACGTATTCTTGACAACTATTGCAATTTAACACTTAAAGCAAACAAAGCTTAGTCCTAAAGTAATACAAATCTCAACAAGTAAAGTAAAAAAAATAATAAAAAAATGAAAACCCATTATAATATTATAATAGAGCTAAAATTCTTTAAAAAAAACAATTAGTCACCACCACACACACCTCTTGCGATAAATGAACGAGAAAATATTGTCAATAGAGAGTGTGTTTTTCTTTAGAAACTAGATATAATGTCGGTTGGCTGCTGGGTTTAATTTCCCGCACATTAAGACATTGATTCAAGGCGAATTTATAAAACTAATCAGTTTTGTTTTTTTTCCAATGGAGAAGCGTGAATGTAATATGTTGTGGAGCAAAAAAAGAATTCTCTCTTTATTCAATATTACGGTAAGTAAATATGCTTACATAAAGAGATATTTTACTTTTTTACTTCGTGGATAAAGTTACAAAGAATTTGTACAATTGATTGTATTACTAAGAATCTTCATTACAACAGTATACATTCGCACGTTTTACCATTCATCATAGAGGGTATGCCTCCAATGCAGACCGTTCACTGTACTCGGGTAAGTATATTAAAACTGCAGATTTAATACGTCCTTTAGGAATGACAAAGAAATTTTTCATTTTGATAAAGTGAACATACCTGACAGAGACAGAGAAACATCGCGTTTGTCCAACTCTGGATGCTGCGGGTACACTGTGACAGGGGACTATAGAGCGAACAAAGGACAATATCGAAGCGTTTTGCTGCACACATTCAATTCCGCGATTAATATACGATTCTCTATGGCGCTGCTGTGTGCAATAAATAGTAGTTCTAATTGATATTAAAGGGCTTTCAAAGTAGAATACTTAAGAAATAAAAAAAGATATGATGCCGAAGAAAATGAGGACCAAAAATTTCGCACATATAAGTCGCAGATACGAGTCATCAATTTATTAGGATTTAAAGGTTTTAATGTTGACTCCTTTGCAATATTTTATCACACATTGTAAACATGTTCCATTGCTTGCATATAATATAATATTCACTAAGAATGCGAATATGTTAAATATGTAAAAGGGTGACATTACTCTAAAATAAAATATCAGCATTACCTTACATTAACATTGCAATTAATTAACATAGTGATTACTGTTGAATGACAATAATGAAGGTGGCTAAAGTGAGTTTGTTTAAAGAGTCTCTCCATAGCACGTTTTCGGTGAAAACCAATTTAATAAGCTACTGAGAAAATAAGCATTTATTTATCGTACGTGAGGGTAGTGCAAATATGTGAAAACTGTTAAGGTTTCGTAGAGAAAATCTGTTGAAAACGTTTGGGGCAGAACGTAGCTAGGAAAAGTTGAATGTTTACACTAACTAAACGGTGTTTACCATTTAAAGCCAGTCGGCTTTGGCCGCTGATTGCTGTAAGCACTTCTCTCCGAGAATATCGTGGCTTTGTATAATTTATAGGGTCCGCAAGGGGCTTATTATAACGTAAATATTGTATCTGTCAACGGATATGAGAGCTTTCATTAAATCGAAACGTTGATATATGTATGTGCATTATAAAAACACGAAAATAATTTAAAGCAAAAACCGTTACATCCATAAACAATGAAGAATATTCAAAACTGTATCGTACAACACTCGCTAGAGATTTTCAGTTGGTTATCCTGTAGCAAAATAGTACCTTCATTAAAATGAATGTCTCAGGAGCAGTCATCTAAGCTGTGGTTGCTACGTCCTTCTGTGTATAAAGATAAACTGTTTATAACAGATTAAAAATAACAAAGTATTTTAGTTCTACGGTTTTTAATAATTTTATTCGTTGATAGCTATTTCGAACGAGCAACGAATAAAATTATTAAAAACTGTAGAACTAAAATACTTTGTTATTTTTAATCTGTTATAAATGGAGTTCTACCAAGTAAATGCCAAATCAATTAATAAACTGTTTAAAGTATGTAATTATTTAGACCAGGCATGGGGAACCTGCGGCCTTTTGTCTACTCTGGTGCGGCCTTCTGGAAAATTCTCTAATCCTGTAAATTTTTGTAGTTTCGTAAATTCTTGGGATTTTCGATGTCAAAATCCTTGAAAGACTTTGGGAAATCCGCAAATTTCTGGGCTTTAGAAACTGGTATGAATTTTTTTTCTGGCCAAAAATTCCCTAGTCAATGTTTACTGCGGCCTTCGTGTCGAATCAGAAAAATGAATGCGGCCTTTAGATAAGAAAAGGTTCCCAACCCCTGATGTAGACGTTCTTTGCCGTGATCTGCATGTGTACAGTAATAAGAGTCACTGTAAGCCGCGACAAGTGTTGTCTGTGATTTTTCTTGGATTGAATGATTGTGATCATCATATATATCTAGGAGAGCGATTTGGCACTGATCTTGATCAGATTAGAGAACGTTTTTGAAAGGTCTCCGAAGCTCGGGGATCAGATACATGTTACGTTCACATGGCGTTTTCCTGGTAGATAAAGATAAAGACGTCCGTGAATTTACGATATCGACAGACAGGTGCGGTGCACTCTTGAGCGTAAGATAACGGAATTCTGGTGCTATATCATGTTTTTAAGTATTTTTTAACGTTCCCATGCGTTTCGAAGGTAGACATTTTAATAAGTTAATGCAATACAGTATGAAGACATCGTCATTTGAATACTAGTATAACAGTATTTCATGGGTGGGGAACCTTTTCATTTCTAAAGGCCACATTCATTTATCTGATTCTACATAAGGCCGCAGTAAAGAAAACGCTGACACAAACCTCCCCCATAGACTAAATATTTTTAGTCTACGGGGGACGCAAGATTAAAATCAAAACGCAGTATTAAAAAATCTTTATATATCAAATCTAAGCAAAAAATGGCACAAGTCAAAAGGCCTCATCAGAGTAGCCAAGATGCCACAGGTTCCCCACCACAGCGCTAGTTGGTTACAAGAACACATTTGAAATAAAAGTATTCGAAACTTTTCCAATGAAAGTGCATTATAATTTTCAATCTTTCTTTCCATCCACGAATGAAAAATAAAATCACTTTTAGGGAAAATTAAGAAAAAACATAATATTCCTTTTCCACTTTATTTAAAAAAAGAGGACTTTAGCACTGTCAATTGATCTCGCCACGAGCGAAACCGGTCCTGTCCTTTTTAATCAATATAAACTTAGTACAAAGAAATAAAGTACAAAGGAATATTGTGTTTTGAAAAATGAAATGCTATCGAAACAGTAATAACTTATAAGAATACAATATAACCCATGTAAAAGAACGATTAGTAGGCAATTATTACGTAGGTTTAGAGAAAAGATTTGAGGTCAATTCGAAAGCGGACGAGATCAAACAGACATTTAATATTTTCATTGCTCAATAAGATTTCAAACACATCGCTTTCTAAAACATTTATACTATTTTAAATCAAAATATATTACTTAACAAGATCGCCCCACACGCCTGTCTACTGCAAAATGAACATTTTAATAATAAAACCCAGTCATGTTACACGAGCAAAAAACTTGCTTTATATGGAATAATAAATGAATTGAAATAAACTTAGATTCGTTACACTGTCAAGCTGCAGACGTAATAATTAATGGCACAATAAGTCATGAGCGAAAGTACGTTTAGTATATAAATCTAGTCATTATAATTCCAGACACTTAAATCAAGTACGCTGTGCTACAACTATGTTCGTGAAGCTTTTAAAAAACTGCGTGCTAGAAACATAGACTTTTTTAAGGTAAAATTAAGTACGTTGTTTTTATTACAATTGAAATGGCATTTACGCTCGAATTTCAGATAACGGTTGGGCAAATTCGCGACGACTTATTCTTCTAGCAGTGGATTGGTGTCGATAATTAAATCATGGTTATAATTTGATGGCATCCCCAAGCCCCAGCAAGGCTTTATACTTTTCATATGTAACATTTGAGATGACAGTCATGACTCGTGAGTAGGGCTTCCAAACCGGTTTAAACCGAAACCGGTTAACCGGTTTATCGCATGTTTTGAAAAAAACCGAAAACCGGTTTATTTCACTCGGTTAACCGAGTTTTATCAAAATACTCTTTTCTTATTTTTCATTTTTTTTTTCAAAAAGAAATATCTTTTACAATGAATTTACTGCGTAGAAGCGGAAACAATTTACATAACATGCATATGAATCTACTTGCATCAAAGTTGTTCATGTTGTGAACAGAAATGACTTTTTCAAATAATTTAATATTTTTTATAGTATATAAATATAATTATTGTAGTGCTTGTTATTCTCAATTATGAGTTTTATTATCAAGCTCTTTTTTTTTATTTGACATTTTACCATAAAATATTTTTCCACATTTGATTGTCATTGCTGTATATATATATTATGCCTTCTGTATTCCATCTATAAGATAAATGAGGAGCAAACATTCAAAAAGTGTTTTGTCACACAAATACAAAGCTTGGAAAATGATGATTTAAGTGTTGCAAAAGTGACGGTTTGTATGAATGTGTCAACTTTATGATTTAATTTTAATATGAAAAAAAACCTTTTTGAACACTAATTTTTATTTCCATTCATATGTTTTATTATAGGCTATCAGAATTGATATAAAACGCCATTTTTCAAAATTTGTGACAAAACACTTTTTGAATGTTTGCTCCTCAAATATCGATTTTCCATTAAAATTGGAGCATTTATGACAAATATTTAAAAAAATCTACAAATTTTATTTTTTTAATACCTACCTAATCAAAATACGTTATATTTCGGTTTAAACCGGTTAACCGGTTTTATTTCCAGAAAAAAACCGAAAACCGGTTAGTTGAAAAGTCCGGTTAATTGGAAGCCCTACTCGTGAGTGTTTGTGATCTATTACTCTTTAAGTTGATTTCGAGTGATTTAAAAAATTCCCACAGAATTAACTATCGTGTGTTTTAAAAAATATCAAAATATCTTTAGCCTTGGTTATATAGGATATATATTCATTATTCGAAAGGTGATACTCGTTTTCTGTGCGATCAATGATTGAAAAAAAAACTATTAAAATGATGTACTATGACTCGAACCCGTAAGATCTGTCACGGACGCCAACAACGTTAACCGCTGCGCCACGGAACTGCCACTGATACTTATACAAGAAACAAAACAAGGAAATGTTTTGAAAAACTACAGTTACAGTTAATTTTAATTTATATACAAAAAAACTCGGATAAAATAATATACATATACGATAATATGGGTGTAACCATTGCTAAGAAAAGAAATAGAAAATTTAACTGCAGAGTCATCACTAAAATAAAACGGTAAATGAAAACTGTTTTTACCAAAACAATGAAAAGAAAAACTAACTTAGGTAAACCTGAAAAAATATTCACTCGTCAAAAGCTTTCAAATACCCTATCACAAATATATTTTTGTCATGACGCTTTGTGATACTATGAGAGAAGATTTCATTATATCATATTACTGAGCGCACGTGCAGATGAGTAGATACCCCGCGATCTTTATTATATAAGTAGTTACGCGAGGAAATGGGTCAGGTACGTTTTATATAATAATGTCAGTTTACTTACGGGGTAGCTTATTTTTATTTTCATTGTATATCAATGTATTTATTGTGAAACTAGTGACAAACTTAGCTTCGTAGTAAACACGAGAACCATTCGTTTGCCTCAACGGAAATATTTTGGCAGATAACTCGGTTTCTCTCTCTCTTACCGCGAGGAAATAAATGCGGCTGAGAATCCAATTAGAATTGATCCGTAATGCTTGTTTTCGGATCGGGATTTACACAGTGATACGATTCGAATGAACCAGAGATTGCGATCGACTCGGAATTGTTAGATTCGCGTATATTTTATTCTGAAAAATATAATTAACTGTTGAATATTGAAATGCCCAATTTATGGAAAGTGAGCTCGAATTATCTACACAAAAACATCAAATAAGAACTTTTTTTTACCACTGTATCATTAAAACGAAATAAAGATATACAATAAAGCATCAAATGATATTAAGTGTGGGATGATTTTATCATCACTGTAACATCGATTGCATAACATCAACTCGACTTAAATTGTTATGCCCCGTGAAAAATACCTAAAAAAAATATGCCATAAAAATATTTTGACTTCATTTATGATTCTAAAGATACGTATGCTGTTAAATTATGGAAAAATAAATCCTTGGTCCGTACTCATAATATTATGTTTTTGGCAGTTTGCAGAAGGCAATGTGGACGAGCGGCATAGAAACGGTAACATTTTACAAATTGATTGACCCAAATCGCGAGAACAAAGGCGCGTGGGACAGTCGGGGTGGACGAGGCGCTGGCCTGGCGTGGGTTGAGAAACGATCAGGGGTAGAGGTGGGGGCGAATAGCTACACTGGAAGGCGATGATATCAGGCAATGAAGAGATTGGAATAATTTAAACGAAATGGAAATTCTTTTGTAGAACAGCGGCATCTTTGAGACATTTAATTCTCATTTATGAAAGGAATGCTTTATAAGATTTGAATGAGTGTATGTGGGTTACGATTATTTTTTTTGAAAAATAAAGATATCAAACAAAAACCATATTTGACGAATGTCTAAATTAAGTGCATTGAAATATTATCTGCCATGTTTCGGTGCGAGAGCATGAAATGTCTTCGTACCCAGTACAAAGTTCCGGACACCGGGAAAACCCGTAGCTTACATCGTAGCTGTATCTTGGAGATTAGGCAGAGGGATTCATATCGCGCCAACTCTCTACGCTGAAAAACCCAATGAATGGTGTGCCATGAACAAATCCTTTTAATAATAGTATTTACTATACATAATGTCCACCGTAGAATAAAATTATCAAGGAAAATGTTAGCACGTTTTGCAGAATCCATATAGTTACAGAAGAAAAATGGAAAGTAAATGATTCTTTTTTTTACATTTGAATATCTATTAATATTTACATAGTCTATATCAGCAAAAGTATATTGATTAATATTCACATATTTATGGTAAATAAATTTAAATCCATAAAAACCCATGGTATATTATTACTATTGATTTGTTTTAGTTGACTAGAATTTAAGCAAGAAATATGCTCTAAAATAACATATAATACATACATTGCATATCGAAAAATAATTAAAATCTTAAAATATTATTATAGCATGAAGAATATTTGAGGAATAGTTAACCTGCACGTTCATCGCCTCTGCGATAAATAAACATATAAAGGGGTTTCGCTCTTAGACTGGGGGTAGGCGGGCTCGCTCTATGGGCGGCTGACGGGCGCAACGGTCCCAAGACAAAGGCACAAAGAGACAAAGCGCGGCCAGACGCCCCAGCAAGGCAGAGGACAGACAGACGCGCGTATGACTATCGACGAACATATCAGCGGATCCATTAGGCGACTGAGGATCGAGGAGGGCGGGGTAATACGTACCCCGTAAGCCGGAGAGGTCACCGCTATTATCATCTAGCTTCAAGGGTGCGACCTCAATTTTACATATTATATTAGTCTTTAAAAAACAAAGTTATTTTCAAATAAACCAAAAAAGAAAAAAGTATTCTCCACATTACGGTCTCAAAAACATTCAATATAGTAGGAATTGAACAACTATGAACAAAAAAAAACGTAAATAGAAAGTGTTTAATGGATAATAAATAAAAAACGTAAATTATTTTTTTTACAATAAAACCACAAATTATTGATTTCCATACATGGGATGACATTAAACCAATACATACCTACATACAACGATCACAAAAAACGAGAAACAATTTCACATTTTTTAAATTGATTGATCAAATTTTTATTTACTATAATATGGTGTTAAAACACTTGACATATGATATAAATAAAATTTGGCAGCACTATGTAAGTATCACGTTGACTCTTCTAATTATTTTTATCGTATTATTGTTTTAACAATTTGCTGGTAAACATACCAAGAGATATTAAAGCGTTGTACATTGTTAACGATTAATCGTTTACAGAATGGCATTTGAAACTATTTATAGCTCGACAATAATGATAACAACCGAAGAACATAACATTACAAATACTTCCGAATAAGGATTAAAGCGTGGGCTGTTAATCTTTTACGTTAAAACATTAAAATCAAGCAATGCTATCAATCTTACAGCTTTCTAAAGTATCACTCATTAAAATCTACCGCGACATGAATGTATAGTGAATTACGTTTCTGTTGATTGTGCATATTGGGTGTCGAACTAAGTTCAAAAATATTCTCAATAATCTCGGTACGTATATATAATCCAAACATTTTTTGCAATAAGAATGACACCGAAAGGTCTCAAGTCTAGACAACTCTACTATAAATGCACATCTATATAGATATCTGATTTGAAATAAATAATCTTTACGTTCATGTGTACGTGAAAACTTTCTTACGGCCGAGAGATTTAATGTGAACGAAGATATTTGAAATGGAATAGGTAGAATGATTCAAATTCAATTTACGTTTCCAGCCAGTTGCAATTGTAACCAAACGAAATAGACGTGTATGAACGTAAGACAGTGATTAAGCAAATAGAGAAGACTATTATTAGGTGACGTTGTATGGTAGCACTAAAAATTATAAGATTTTATATGTGTATGATTTCTATTTGTAGAATAATAATTTGTACACGGTTTTATATTTCACTGAACAAGCAGTTCTCGCGAAATAACTTATATTTAGATACCACATGTGATTCACCATTCGGAGCGAACATATTTTAAATTTTAAGAAATAAACAGGTATATGTAGATATTTCTGTATAAAACTGTTATGTATGTACATTATTTATTTATCGTTGTTCTTATGTTAGTGAATACGAGCGGTGTATGTTAGGCACACGTTAAGTCTTCGTGTATGAAATCTCTTTAGGGACGCAACCCCTTTGACGCCGAAATAAATATAAAAAAATAACCTGAAAAACAGCGAAAATTCAACGTCCCGAATATGAAAAATGGATTTCAATATGCGCAACAACAGCCGCGCTACCCGGGAGAAGAGACTCTGGCGGACAGATCATTAAATCAAAATAACAACGCAGCCAACAACATCCAAGAATAACGAGCTTAAAACGTCACGGTAACATTGTTTACGCGGGCGGGTTGGATGTCGTGGGGAATCCCTCCACCCCTTTCGAAGGGGCACAAGAGAAATAGTATGAGGTTTACGGGGGGGTTAAAAGCTCGCTGCCCTGCCCCACCGCACACGTACATAAATACACCGATGTATAAAGTAAAGTAACACATATACCAACGTCACACAAGTGAGATCAATAATCTCACCCCGGGGAACGGGGGACGCTCTCCCCCTCGCCTTCCTCTCGCGCAGTGGCTCTTCTTCGCAGATTCGCTTTTTCGCAAACGTATCTCTATCTAAATACCCGCCCACGCTTTCCTGCACTGTGCCGACCGTCGCTGGTTGGGCTATAAGCGGCCGGCCCGCAATTTCACAGGCCGCACATCAATTTCACGTACTTCCATACATAGATAATTATTTATCATATATCAATAGTTTATATCTCAGATAATAGTTTGGCGTAAGAAATGACAGGTGTACCAAAAAATCCAATTCTATAGTTAGTGTAAAAATTGCAATTTATCTAATCAGAAAGAGCGAGTTTATCAGTGCACTCACCGCGTTTAAGCCACACATTAGAGGAGACCTTCAATTTACCATAAGTCAATTGTAGACACATTCAAAATATATCATCTAGAAATTGACACATTTGTTTTTATTATTATTTAAAAATTCACATTACATTTACAAACCATAGTAAAAAATATAACAATATGTATATTTCTCAACTGTCAACGTATTCGATTTAGTGATAAAACATTAAACAGACATAAACCATTCTCAGCGATAATTCATTTAAGCGTTGATACGAACCGATTTAAATTAAATTGGGAATGTATCCGACATATGTCCACGTTGAATGGATAACACATGACTGACAGATAGCTTGGTGTGGCAGGTTTTTTGTTTGCATAATAACGTGTCAATTCGGAAAACGTGTTAAAATTTGCTTTAACACTGAACGGTATTTTAATTAAAAATAAAGCGACACAATATAATTGTAAAAAAACGTTCGTACACTATTCCTAAAATATATCATACATATTTCCGTAGCGTTCAACGCGACTTCCCTGGGCTATGAAACCAGTGAAGCTGTCCCGTAGCATCGTAGCATCGTAGCGTCGTAGAACGTAAACACACGATATGTAAGAGGTCTTCGCTTTTCTCGCGTCCTCTACACCGATTTACACTAATGTACACGGTGGTTCGCAGACAACAATACAATAGCAAATACGTTGTTTATTGTGTTAGAGTTAGAATTATATTAAAAGTTCTATGTGATTAAATTAATAACAGACGAGGCAAATATTTTTTAAATGTTTTCATATGAAAACAACAAGACCTGATTTTAACAGAGAGCATATAATAAATAGTAATGATTATAATAAAAATAATAAAAGATTTTTAGTACTTTTTCCAGATAAAATTTATTAGATCAGGACCGGTTTCGCTCATCGCGAGCATTATCAACTGATTTTTATTATAATGCCTTTCCACCAAGTATTGACAGTAAACACCTTAAAAGTGAGTAATGATTATAATCAAACAAATTTTTAAAAAAATTAGCCCACGACATACTGTAATAGAAAAAAATATCTAAGAAAACTTGTTTGATAATGTAAGAATACATAACTATATGGGGTTTGCATACAAGAAATATGTAGTGAAATTTATTTTTTTTCACTTGTGTAACCTTATTCATATAAGAGATGTCTTCAATGAGTTTTTCAGAACAATCATCCAATCGTATGAGTACTCAAAATAGTAAAATATTATATTACAAAAAAAAAAAACGTGAAAAAATCAAAAAATCAATTCATCATTATTCAAACAGAGCTTTTTTTGTTTATTAAAAACGTACTTAAACAACAGTAAAATGGAAATGGAGTCCAGCCAATTTTTAAAGCTTATTGGAAGTACTCGGGTATAAAAAGGTATCATGTCAAACGTTACGTGATCGAATTTTCCGCAATTTCCGCGCGACAGATGAAATTCACTATTTTCATTAATACTTTCTTGAATAAAACATTTTCTTTCAGCGATAAATAATTTATTTCATCAGGATATCATACAATTTAGTAGAAAGTTATTGTAAAAAAGGTTAATAGTGCTGTGAAGACTAAATTAGTTGATTTTTTTCTTTTTAATAAATAGTCCAAAGCGGAAAGTTGATTCTGAAGGATTATGGTAACTGCAGAATAATCACAGAATTGATTCTGGATTCGATAGTTGCAATATTAATTTTCAACACACATTTTTAACATACATACTTTTTTAGAAAATGACATATTTTTACAAGTCGATTAGAAATGAGAAACATCATGTAATGATTATAAAATGACAGTAAAAATTCGGATATATACATTATATCAGACTTTTTGAATGCAAGCTACAGCTCGCGTAATACTTTACTTCGTCACATATATTATCAATCACATGTGGCGGTCGGTGACTTTTCAACCAAGGGATGCTATCTTAAAAAAAAGACCGATTAATTTTTTGTAATTCGATTTTATTCCTCGCTCGTTTGTGGGTAATTCATCGATACGCGTATCTTACTTATTTATGAATTAATATTAAGGCGAGAGCGGACAGTGCATTTTCAATTTGCTACTTATGGGGATTTTTTAATCGCAAATTAATTGTATAACATCGATTTCGCCAAAACATAATCCATGGACCGACTGCCACTGACATACACATACTTGCGTTTAAAAGGTTTAACCTAAATTTCATACGGCAAGCTTGCCAATTTTAATGTGATTCGTTCTTTTTAATTAGAAGGAACTTTTCGGGTAATACATTTAAAAAAAACGCTTTTTATATAAAGTATTGCTAAATTTTCTTTCATCCGTATTCCACATAAGTTTTTTGAATGAACAATAAATTACTTAATCTGAAAAAGATGCATATTTATTTATTAACCTCTTAACCGAGTAATTCAGTTTTGCGTATCTTAAAAAATCTGTATGTTGCAACGGGTAATTAAATCTATAGGATTACGGACTATTTCGTCACGCCCATAGTAAACACTTGATGAAACGTTTCATAGTTCGCCATGTGCAGAACTTTAGTCAACAAAAGAGTGGAAAAATAATAAAAACAAATCAGCGCTGAACGACGTGTAAATGTGATACCCAAACAAAATAAACGGTAGATCGCCACGCCTGCTAGAGGACAATATTTGAAATGTCTTGACGGAATATTTCGTCATACCCGGTTAACAGGTTAAAATCAAGCTACATGTGGAATATTTTGTCTATAGTTATTATTTCAAGCGATTTCCTTCGCGTCACTTGTAAATCACAGGAAAATAATTGGCAACTACCGACAAACTTAAAGCAGCCCTTGGCGGACCCTCTCCTGATTCATCGCTAACTTCACCACATTCCGGTTAATTAATAATAATACAGTGGCGCGCAGCAATGATTAATTTCGCCCGTTTCTTCTCGGTGTATGCTGCGCGGCGGTAGGCGGGGGGGGGGGGGCACGCCTGCTCAGCAAATTCGACAATTAGCGGGGAACAATGCCGCCGACTGATTAAGGGCGGGTGAAACGGTGTATAATTAATGTGTTCAAATCACCAATAACACGATCTAGTGCTCCCGCTCTACTATAACGGAAGAACGATCTATGAAACTTAATTAACGCCTAAATGGGCGACGTGAGAAGTGACTAGTGAGTATTGTAAAGTGGGAGTGTGATTACTTTTCACTACGAACGCAATAATACGCAAATTTTGTGGAATAGAGAAATCCTACATGATTAGGTATAGCAATTTGTTTTAATGTACAACAATTTTATATTATTACATCGCTAAAACTATAATGTCTTCATATTATAATGTGTTGACTGATATCTAAGAAAAATGTGGTAGTATCATTATCATGAAACATAAATGAACAAAAAGATCGAGTCGTATACACATAAACATGATGGCCTGAAGGTATTCTTTTGATGCAACATTTTTCTAATAAAACTAGACAATTTAATAAAGGTGGACTTAAAAGGCAGTTTGAAAAAATTGCGCAATTTGTGGACGCGATTTCATGTGTCATCGTTTCATCATATGCAGTTTTTTTCAATATGTGGATTTAACGACGTTATACATCAGTCAACACAAATTATCTTCTATTCATCATTATGTATATTGTATAAACAAATACCTTTGATTGCATTAGCAAAGAATAATTAATTTAAAGGTGAAAATAACAAATTATAAAAAAACAAAAGAAATTATTTTTAATGGCTATTTCGTTTCGCGCCGTCGTCAGAACTATGCTAAAGCTAATCTAAGCTAAGTTTAAACATATTGTATATTATTCTGACGTTATTTTGTATGTCATGCCACACTTACTTAAACGTGAATAATAAATAGAACCTGCTGATTGAATCACCAAAAATTATTGTTTTGTAAATCAAAATAAAGTATCACATCAAAAACTGTATCTATAAAAATATATTTAAAATAACAATAATAAGGTGAAAAAATATGGAAGTATTTTATGTCTAAATTACAATTAAGAGGATATAGTACCTTTACGCCTGAAAACAGAGTAAATCGATCGTTTGCCATCGACGAAATCTCGTGAACCGTTCACTTAAAAATTTTTTTTTTTTCAATAATTACATTTTCCAAACGCTTTTTTACACTATTGCATTTTTTTTTTTATGAAAATAGTAAAAATGTCAAGATTACACGGTAAAACATTGACTTGGATTTTTTTCAACTACTTTACGCGAAGATCGTTTTGAAGTTTATTATAAGATACCGAAGTTTGAAGTCTTAGAAAGAAATACAGATAAAGATTGGTTTAAGAAAGTGATTTGAGCAGAATTTCTAATTTATCGTATATAATGATTATACAGCCATTTGAAATGTACCATTTTTCCCACTTTTTCTGACTGATTTTTAAAGCATAATTGTATCATATATACTTCTAAAAAAAAATTGAAATAAAAAACCATTTTATTGTTTACATTAAAAGCAAAAAAAAAAAAATAATAATGATAATACCAATAAATGGTAACCATTTTTCGGAGATGCCTTTTCTTACCTACTATGCTTCAGTTTGAGCTTCAGTCTGAGATCGTACGTGGTATGGAGTGGACGCGTCCAATGTTTTATTAAAAAATATTAAATCACTGGTCAACGAATATTAGAGGTAATCAAAGCAATGTTTTTTTATTCTGCCAAAAAAAACGTGCTATATCGGTTGGGGTTAGGGTTGCCCAAAGCGCTGACAAGTAATATTATTATTTATAATACAATAATGTATTTTTCATTAGCGATGCTTCTAAAGACCTACTTAAGATGTCCAACCGGTAGATCGCGATCGACCGGTTGACTCCAAAGCATAATTTGTTTGATCCCGAAAGCTTCCGTGAATTTGGAAAAAATATACAATTTAAATATAAAATATACAAAAATTGAATTATTTGTAAGCATATACCTAATATATATCTAATATATCTAATTGTATGTATTTCGCATTTAAAATAAACATTTCTAAGATTGAAGAAGGGAAAAACCCTACTAAATAAAAATTGTTACAAGAATCATGGTAGAAGTCGATCGCGAGAAAACTTAAGATTGAAAAGTCGATCTTAAGAAAAAAAAAAGGTTGGACACCCTTGCACCCTTTAATGCAGCGATTTCCAACCTTGGAAGCGTGGACTATTGTAAAAAGAAGCGCGAACAGTCCAAAATATTTATTTACCCTTTAAAACGTGTCTCTATGAAAATAAAGCATGGGGAGGCGCGAAGATATTTTTTTTCAAAGGGAAGCGCATTAACACAAAAGTTGGAAACTACTGGCTTAATGGATAAGTATTTTAAAATAATTATTTGGCAATGCTTTTAAACAGAGATTCTATCTATAGATATTTGTATCTAATAGTAATAATAGATGAATAAAAGCATTTTTACATTAGTATTTATGAATCATTTCTATGTTTCAAAAGTTTTATGCCGCTTACAAATGGGGAAGATTTTCGCTAAAAAAACAAAGTTCGTCGATAAACGTAAAAAAAACACATTATTATTAGAAACAAAAAAATATTGGAAAATATGTTAATATGTCACAACCCTGCATGTCGTCGAACATGCAAATTGCCAGTAAAGAAAGTTCTCAAACATTATATAAAGAAATACAAATATATCTATGCATTCAATAGAAATTATTTGAATGACTACTTTTGATCTGGTCTAATATTCATTTAGTTTCTTCCTTATTGAGTTAGACTATAGAATATTGAAGTAAAACTATTTGCATTCAATAAAATATACACCCAATACTTTTTTTACTCGATTATTTTGGATAAACCGTTACGTTTTTTCATACATTTTTGGTACTTTTTTACACGGATTTGAAACCGATTTATCAAATTATATGAAATGAGCTTTTTTTTACGCGCCACTTTCTGGAACTAATGTATCATCCTGAGATTTTGGATCTTAGATTCAAAAGGTCAATAGAAATATATAATAGAATCCGCAATACATTTTAGATGCTATTAATAAAAAATGTAAAGAAGTCACTGTGCGACATGTTCAATCGATTTGTTAAGAACGATTACTTAACATATAATAATTTAAAAATATCGAAGTTTTTTGTCTCACACGATAAGACATAGTTAAGATAATTTTTGGATTAAATTCATGGTCAACTATAGCGCGAACCAGAAATAACTATCAATTGCAACTTATAATTCTTTTAGAACTAAATACTTTTCTATTTTAATCTTATTATGTCAATATTTTTTATGTTTTAAACTTTTTTATGCAACAAAATTATTTTTCAAAACTGTATTCATCAATATCATAACAAATCAATATCATAAAAAATAGGTTATACAAAATTAAAAATAAAAACTAATTCAATATATAAGAGAAAGTTTGAGAAATTTGTATTGTATGGTTTGTTTAGCGTCTCTTGTTACCTTTGGCAAAAGCCGTCTCATGATTTAATTTATTAGTACGATAGCTTACTGTTGCTTACATGTAGCAATACCTCATATAAAGCATTTTCAAGGAATATATAATTAACGTATAGTTTCAGTTACATATAATTGTTGCAACAGATATTTGGGGAAGTAAATTAGATTGTTAGTCTTGGCTATGAAGATAAATAAATACTTATTGATTTTCGTCGATATCTAATATTAATACAAATTGTTTTATATGAAAAACCTTTATAACTGTCTAAATACCCATTCGTGTGTTAGGTGGTATTGTTATTTTTGTAATGAAATAGAAAAATGTTTTGGTTGTTTTGATACTGTAAAAATATGTATTGTGGTGGTTACTTATTTAAGTCAGTGCAATATTTATGCTGTAGGTCAAATTAAAGTTTTGCATTCCTACTGAGTCGCCTTAAGTTCTACCAATTAAATTCAACCAGTACCAATATTATCTATCTTTTCCAAACTCTTGAAATAAAATTAATGCTAATATTATAAAATAATTTTAGTGGAATTCTATTTATAAAATAACAATTTAACCTTTAACAAAATCAACTTTGTCATTTATCAAGGATATTAGATGAAAAGGAAGACGTCCAAAAATAATATCAAATTCATACTGTTGTTGTGTCTTATTTGGCACAAGATGTTCTTTAGATAGAATGGGATTAGTATCTAGTAATTATAACTTTAGTAAGTTATAATCAAGTACGGGTTTAATTAGATTTAGTCTATCGTGTGTCAAGTTTAATTATATGATATGGCTATATTTTATATTGACAATACCAATAACCATATAATAAATACAAGTTTCTCGTATCCTCAAATTAACTCGATTAGCAAAGCCGGAGTGAAAATGAAAATTACAACACGAAAAATATGTGTACGATTTAAATGACTGATAAATAGTCACTCAAGTGTTCATTTTGACTATGGCAACGAATGGAGGAATAGAATTAAAGTCATCAAGAGATTAACATACCTACTTACTCAGGCGTACAAATTGCGATACACACAAAATTAGATCAATTTAATTGACTAAGCTAGGGGTGGGGAACCTTTTATTATATAAAGGCCGCATTCATTTTTCTGATTCGACATAAGGCCGCAGTAAACACTGGCTAGGGAATCTTTGGCCGGAAATTACGAATTTACTTCTCAGATTCTCAGGAATTACGAGTTTACAACAAAATACAGAATTACAGAATCGGCCAGAAGGCCGCACCAGGGTAGCCAAAAGGCCACAGGTACCCCACGTCTGAACTAAGCAGTAAAACAAAATATAGCAAAGAATTTGGTCACGCATTGGAATTGTGAGATTGATCAGTGTATGGACTTTTATGACATTTGAAAAAAAAGTAATTCTCAGATATTCTCACTTTTAGTGTTTTAACTTAAATATCAATAACGTTTAGCGGAAATACATATTATTTTTATAAAAATTAAATAATTTCAATTTTTAACAACTCCGCAACTGTTTGTGAATATATCATGACCCGTTTGCTTATCGCGAGAATTTGTAGTTAATAATACTGATCTTTGATAAGATGTGGTTTATTTTTTATATTAAGTATCTGTTCTACAAAATTGTTATTCTCACGAAGAGTGAAAAAAATGATCAATTTCAATCGACCGACTTGTACCAACCAGTGTGAATTTAGTTTTAATAAACGAGCGAATGGAACGAGGAAGACATCGGCTTAAAACGTTATTTGATGCATAAACATGCCGGGAGACGAACAAACAATTTTAACGTATTGCTTGTATTATACCACTTATCAATGACAACTATGTCATATCGCCGTCACGAAATTCGATTCCTCGAAAAAACTCATCAATTTTCCGAAACGCCATCCATTGTTTCAATCAACGTCATCAATCAATCGACGTGACGAGCCATTAATAAGCCACTACAGTGTCCCCTCAGCCCTCCAATACAACTCTCGTTTTCCCTCCCCATCCCCCGGCTCAACAAGCTCAACGCACTAATTTCCGATAATGGGATACAAATTCATTTAACACTGCGGCGTCGCATTATCTCTTTGACGAAGTGATCCGACGGAAATTGGGGGAAAACCTGATAAGACGTGCAGTACAACAGAGCAATGACATATATAGTCATAAAGGTAAATTATACCGAGAGTTTAGGCGGGGATACATCGTACTGTGAGAACTTAACAACGCAATGATTGATGGTGTGTACCTTGCACATTACTGTGCCGCTGTGAATGATTATATAGAGAAAATAAATGTAACCGAACAACCTTCAGCAAAACCAATTCCATTCTAATCAGCCCCATAGTCAATATTTTCTATTATAATATCGACTGTGGAAAGGAAAAAGGACACGTAACCCACAGTTTTTTTTCAATAATCACAATGTGTAACAAGTTTGAAAATTGTATCCAGGAACTAAAGAACATAAATAAAAGGTTTTCTTAAACAATTTATTAAATTAATATTAGGCTAAGTCAATAAAAAAACCCAGTTCATCAGTCACCATGCACTTAAAATTTGTGTAAGTATATTTCATAATTTGCATTTGGCCCAAAATCATTAAAAAAACGTTTTTTGAGTCAGCTGTACAATTTATCATTAGTGGGTTACGTCCTTTTTCCTTGTCAGAGTCGTTAAGCTTTGTCGTGTTTTCTGATTTGCACTGGTCGTATTGAGTGTTTCGGGTTATCAAATCTCCTACACGAATCTCGAATGTTTAAAATTTAAATTTAAATATAGTAACTACATACATATGTTTTAAAGTAAATCATTTAATTAAATAAAGTTGAACAAGGTTTTTCGCTGATGAAGCAAATTAAATCGGTTCATAGAAATAGGCTTACTGGTGAAAATTTGGATTAGATTGTGCAGCTTAATACTTTCAATATTAAGGCAAACTTTAAAGAATTAGTAAAATTTGACAAAGACAAAGATCAACTTTTGAATTATAAATAAATATAAACAGTTACAACATGTATACCTAAATATTTCCCAATAAGACATTTGTTTGTAAATAAGAACACCTTAACCCTCTTTTTCACGGTTTCTAAAAAGCACGTCAAATATAATGGAAACCATTTTTCATTACATTCACATCATCTTTTCAACATTTTTGCACGTCTGTTTTTCGTGGAATTATTTATCTTTCAAGTTAAAAAGAGGATTGAGGGAACTTAAGTAAGCGTATTTTTTTTTGTCTTGGCGGCCCGAAACCATCATAATTTGTTTGAATGCGGCCCGTTAGAAGAACAAGTATGAAGGCGCCTGATCTAAATTATGCCTCGCGAAGAAGTAACTATGTATAAAATTATACAGGCCTGAATTTGAATAAAAGAATTACAATGTTACTTACTTCAATACAAAGCGATATTCAAATGCAAAAGTTTGACTATTACCGATACTGATGTAAGCTCAGCTTACCTACTGCTTAGTAAATCATTTCCGTTATACATACAATACAATACGAAGGGATAAATCGATTAAGTGGCGTAATACCGCTTGCCCTTTTCCGGCTTCTTGAAGTCCAGTCAATTGTAGTAACTCGACGTGAGTTCTACAAAGAATGTGTATATGAACCAGCTATGTATGAGGGGAGAGAAAGATCGTGAAAATGTTGCTAGGTCAAATAATGATGTCGAAGGAAATGTTACACCTAAACAAACAGCGAGACGGGAAATGGGGCGTTTGTTTTCACCTCGAGGGTCTTTCTTCTCATGTGCGAAACCTGACATTAAAAGGTGTGGTATTTACGGTGTTACTGTCGGATAAATTTGGCAGATTCATTAAGCAACACGTACATTTTGAATTTACTTTCAAACGACGCATAATATGCAAATTTTCATCGCAATTTAAGCATAGTATTATGAGCAAAATGATTTTGCAGACTCCGTAAATCGAACGACATAAAATTATTTTTTACGCAGTAAGTATATACATTCCACAAAAAAAACTGTTAAAAAGTAAATAATTTTGGCATAATAGTATTCATAATATGTATTTTAATTCAGAAAAAATAATAATATTCATCGCTTGATATATATATGTACTTGATTATATACAGGGACTTTTATGTGGGACTGGACATAAATCCCTTTTATCGCAAGAAACTTCTAATGTGTTAGAATCTAATGAAGCCTTTTGTCTGATTCTGTTTTTTTGTTTATGGGAATCGTGCTAAAATAAATAATTCGTATGGTATTTGATATTCTTAGTGGACCGCGTTATTTTAAAATCATGTAAAAAAAGAGTTGAGTGTATGTTGTTTGGCTACAGGTATATTTCAAATACGGAAAAGAGGAAGGATTCTTCTATGACATCCAAAATTTGCAAAAATGCTCCTGGAGAGTATTTGTTACGATTGTATCTAAGTAATTATAAATAACGTAACCGAATGTCAGATGCCAACTAGGAATTCAGGAAATCTATATGCCAGGTATTATAAAGATACGGAAGTGAAAGAAAATAACGAAGCATAATAATACACAAAATAACCATTACACAAATAAGTGTGACAGAATCGTGATTAAAAATATGTTTTAAGATTTGTTCATAAGACAGTCTGCGGTATTTTTTCATTCTTTTGTTGAGGTTTTTTTCATACTATGTCTTTCCACTACAAATTGACAATAAACTCAAAAACAGTGATATTGTTAGCATACCTTTCTTCGTGAGCGAACAGCTATAGACTGTCCGTCATTTATTGTGATTTTATGAATTTCATTTAATGTAGAAAAAAAAAAACTAAGGTAGTATTATATCTATGTCGTCGATTCAAAACAATAGCTTCATAAAATTACTAAAAAAATCATTACAAAATAAGAAATTGCACTAAACAACCATATAAGTATACAATGAATTTCACTATTGTTAAATCACAATACGAAGTAATTTCGATAAGAAATTTTATGCATTCACATGTTATTGATTGCAATAAAATATGAAACATAGCATGCAACAATCGTCGTTAATTTAAAACACATACATAGTTACATTTCCATAGTTTGGTGGGTATTTGAGGCAAATGCCGAATACAAAGGACACTATTCTAGGAGGCGACATGATATTAAAAATAGCATTTTTTTAAATGACTACACTACTAGTGACATAGCAATAAGATAATACACGGAGTATCCTTTTATTGCACCCCACTCGACCACAGTAGTGGGTTGAATGTTAAATTATAAAAATTAAAATGGAGAATCGTTTACATATTCAAGCGACACGATTGAATAAGGCTTTCCTTCTGTCTTATTGCAATCTGAAAAGAAACGATTGCGCTAATTACTTTGATGGGACTGGGAATTGTTTAGAACCAGACACTCGAAAGAAAACTAATATTTGAAAGAGCTAATTAGCGTAAATATAAGGTATACCACTGCCGTTGACTAAAATAATGAATAATAAAAAAAAAACTTACCGATAAACATTTAAATGTATTACGTATGGTATGCAGCGATAATTCTGATCTCTTACCTGAAATTAAAAAAAATATTTATAAATTATTACATCTATACAAGTGTGTTTTGGTTAAATTTATTTTAATTCCGATCGATGAAATACACCAGGAATATATTTTTGATTCGTTTAACCCTATAAAAACAGTGAAAATAGATGAAAGAATTTCAGTTACGGTTCATTATGTTGTATGAACTCAAACAGTCACTAGGGCTTGTCGGTTTTCAAAAACCGGTTTTTTGGCTAAATTTGTGACATTCAAAAACCGGTTTTTCAACATCGTAACCGGTTGTGCAAAATTTTCCATAAACGAGACTATAAACATAAGGACAGAAAATTTGGATCTTTTATTTGATGGCTTAAAGACCATATGCCCCATATCATTACCCAGCGAAAGCGTATTTTCGGTATCAGGAAATTTTGTTACAAAGCGATCAGTGGACGCTTTGTGTTTTCTTAAATCATATTTTCTGAAGAGTAACACCAAATAATAATTTCTTGTTGTGCATTATTATGTATATAAATAAACAACATAAAAATATTGAACTTTTTCTCGCTATTTTAATTGAAGTATCCATTTTTTGTAAAACTTCGAAAACCGGATAAAACCGGTTTTACAATATTGACATTCGACAACCGGTTTTTTCAAAAGCCGGTTTTTGTATAAGCCGTAATAGTCATAATGAATGTTTGGGTGTTAAAACATATGGTCGCACGCAATGGGTAGTGACTAGTGAGTGATACAAGCTCTGTTCTTCTGCGTACTTCTGACGGTTTGCAAACCGTCAACAGAGCTACAGTAAAATGAAGTGTTTTTTGTTAACGTGAGGAAGGCCTCAAATGACTTAAAGCAGTGGTGAGCTACCAATACTTTAACAAGGGGCTCGCTGAATCTCAAACCTGTTCGTGGTGTTCCGGAAAGACGTGATTTTTTATTACTCTTGTACGCAATAATTATTAAAACTATCGAATATTACTTCATGTATTAATATTATGTAACAATTACATCTAATTAAGATGAATAAAGATGGCAATATAATACATATTTAAACATTACATAACGCATCGATCTGAGAATCTTATCGTTCTTAATTTAACAAGGGGCTCGCTTGCCTAAGTAAAATCAAACAAGGGGCTCGTGCGAGCCCCTGCGAGCCCCCTCCAGCCCGCCCTCGACTTAAAGTGGAAATGTTAAGCAGATACAAGATTACGGTGCGAGAGATTGCTCAAAGACTATGCAGTCAGCAAATAGTTCACATACACTTGAGAACATTGGGAAACGTTTTTTTTTTACATCTTAAAAGTTACGCGCAAAATGCGCAAAGACTGATGATACAGCCTAATGTGAAAGTATTGAGTATCACATGCCGCGACCCTTTAGTGATTGCACACTGCTGGCCATTCTTACTTATTTACGATCATTTACGAACAACATATTCCAATGAAATAAAATAATAACAATAACAGGGGAACGAATTACCTTCTCACGACTCTAGCCGTATTGCAGTTTAATAAACTTGGAATGCAACAACGAGACATTTCGATCCGCCTAGAAGTGTGCATGATGGGAATTATTTATTATGGACATAAAGAATAACTATTTGCGGCGATTCACGGGACGTGAGCAATAATGCTATAACAAATATTGACCAAATGGCTTAGAATGCATACCACAAATAATTCGACATGAATGAACAATAATTCACTCCGATCAAAAAGTACGCTATCGTCTAAAATCAAAATTATGAATTCACAGATACTTTAGTAGATGAGTGATGACCAATAATTATGGTTAACATATAGTAAACACGCTACTACAAAATATGCACTATGCAATTTCAAGCCCTTTAAATTGGAAAAAATAGTTAAATATAATTATAGAAGTACTAGTGTTGCATTTATTTTGGTCATAAGAAATTGCACATATGCATTGGTAATGTTTGTCAAACAAACATGTCACCGTCAGCAACACCAAAGTGTGATATTTTATGTATTGTTTAATTAAATAACATGTAAAAAAAGTGAAAACCTACAAGTAATTAAAACTGTATTGACCATGCATTTGAAATATGTAGGTGTATATAAAACCATTGAAAACTATTTATTTTTTTTTGTTTATATGCAAAATACGTTTTTGTTAGGCCGAGATTAACCGAGGGCTAGTTCAAACAAACCGAATATCTCTCTATCTATCGCATGTCAACTAAAGTAACGAAATAAAACTCGGCAAATGTATACACATTAACTCTCTTCCCACGTAGATCATCATATTGGAAAGTAATAAATGTCTTCATAGAGTTGAGTTAGCCTTATCTGGGAGCATGCCAAAAGGGTAACATTTCGAAGCGTGTATTTATTTAAATCGAAACACTCTTTGTTCTTAGCATTACTTTCTTATTGTATGTACATAAGTGCCATTTACCTACTTTTGAAGTAAAATTAAGATCTTATATATTCACCATTTAGAACCATTTTACTATTAATATAAGTTGCTATAACAACTGATACAACTATACAAAACACGAAACGTATTACTTTGAGGATTACATACGACATTGATAAATAGTAAAGAAAAGAAGACGAATGTAAAGAAAGACCATCAGTAAGAAATTGATAAAAGCATATAGTATAAATGAATCATCGCGTTTCAAAAGATTGAGTAAATGACGAAAAACTACATGTACATACATTCTAAGCATTTTGTCATTGTCTTCATACAAGGGGCTTTGTATCATAACTCACATTTTCCAAAAATCACCTACAGAGAAAATTGCAAAAAAAAAACACAAGAGCACAGTTTTTTGTAATTATAAAAAAAATTATAAAATTACCATTAATATTTATCGCAAATGAAAAATAGAATTTGTTTAAGGTGCGAAATATACTATTACACAATAAAAAATAATCACCGATGGGTTCTTTCTAACTATAGCATTTTACTCCGTATTTCAATAATGTGTATTCAGACACCGACAGTGATCTTTGCCAGTGGTTCGAACAGTGTTTAAAGTAAATTTTAATTATAACCTAATTTCTGATATATGAAGCGCTTACTTTTAAAACGATTTCCTCACCAGATAAAACGGAAGTTAAAGCCCTCACCCGCCCAACAACGTAGAATTAAAGACTGGAGAAAAAATACATTCACAGGTTACTGTCATAAAAAATATTTCAGAATGGTTTCTGAAAGTCGTTGAATCAAATGAAATATATTCAATTGAGTTCAAAATCTTTGCGCGAGTGAATTTAATGTAAAAAAAAATCGTAAAAGAAAACGTCTCCCATTATCAGTAACAATATACAATAAAAAAATAAACAGGCCAACGGACGAGCGACCTTAAAATTCTCCCCCGAGGCGGGAAGTTGAGATGCGACGCCGACGCGCCGTTTAAGTCGCATGAAAATGTTCATTACCCTCGCTCACTTTTCCGGATATGGCCCGATGGGAAAGTCACTTATTTTGGCTGGCCTGGGGCGACAACAAATGAACGCACGGGTGGCGAACTCAAGCGCCACATCAAAGCTAGTGTTACCCCGGTGCTCTTCACTGTGGTGATAATTCAATTTAAAGGAAAACTGTACCATGAAAATTTTAACAAATACACATTAAGACTGTTTCAACGATATGATTGGCTATCACGAGCGTAATTGAGTTTCGACCACCTAAATTTCCGTCAAAATCTACTTACGGTCAAAACAACGCGTTATTGAAAAGCGATGAAAGTAAATAGAAACATATTCAAGTAACGAAAATTTCCTCGATATAATTTTAACAAATCGATAGCCTGCATAAGTGTACCTTCTATAATGAGTTAGTAGATCTGGTGAGAAGCATAAATAGTCGCAGAGCAGATATATTAGCAACCGATAAACCGATCGGTCTCGTATGAGTTCAAATCTCAGAAAATATTTATAAAGGGCCACTTGCCATGGTTGAGCATTATGTGGTGAGAGAATGAACCATATGCTTTAAATCAGTAAATATTGGACTTGAACTAATATAATTTACCAAATTTCTTTTAGGAATGTTATCATTTCACTCTCTTGAAGCTCGAATATCGTTTTCAAGTTTAAAGCATTTTTCTCTTCTCCTTCGGGGCCGAGTTAATAATCCTGAAATTCTCATGACTTTTAATTTACATGCTCCCAATTTATTCTTGCGTGGGCGAAACTATGAGCAAAAACTTTTGTTTCAAAAAACGTATACCTCGCTTAGGAGGTATGAGTCACCAGTTCCAAGGGCCGTTCGATTGATCAACTCATTGCCTAGAGAAATGGACATTTTAAGTAACAATATTTGTGAACTGTTTGTTAAATTTTACTATTTTATTTCTTGATTTGTATGTTGATTTTGATGTTTTATGTAGTTTTATTTTATATTTTGTCCTATTATATTTGTCAACTACATGGCGAATTGGCGCCAGCTGTTATGTCATGTAATCTGCTTTTAATTTTTAACAATAAATAAATAAATAATTTAAAATGATAAATATTTAAAGAAAAAATACTATTTTACGTGATTTCATACATGAAGATGTTTGTTTATTCTTTTTATTTCAGGAAGGCCGGTTATCTAGTAAATAATGTATTCGTGAGTCGTTTGGATGCGCAATAAATAAGTTCACTTTACAAATATGAAGCATACATTGTGCAAGAACGGATGAATATAAAAATGAAAGTGCGCCATAAAAACACTAGAATATCCGGAATCAAGGGTAAACGCCATGGCAAAATCTGTTCGGGAGCTTTTGAAGCTGTGGGCGCCGGGAAGCGCACTTCTCGCCGGATGTTCGCGTCACACCCTACCTTCCGGATCTCCGAATTCAACAGCCAAGATTCAATTACACTAACACTGGAATTTGTTTTGGGGAGTGAAATAAATACGGATTCATTCGACGTAAAAGCGTTTCGCGGGGCATAAAATATGTACGGTCGTTACTTTGAATTAGACAATGCATATAATATACACTGTAGCTATTCATTCATTCAGTGCCAACGATCTGAGCTATTTCCAACATATTAATAAATTGAGAAACAAAAATAAAATGCAATACATTATTATAACAGAAAGTGTTAAGCAATCTAGCGGAATCTGATATTATGATAGTACATATATAGAATCAGTATTTAGTCCATTTCACCAATAACACATTTGATCGCAATAGTCTTGAACCTCCGGCCTATCATTATAAAATTATATATAGTATGCTGTCATAAATCTTATAATCATGTAATGGTTTAAATTCAACATATTAAAATATAATAAAAATTGACATCGTTTTTAGGAACGAATTGATACATTAATTCTAATTATCTTCACTTCTCACGACCGGCCTGCTTAGCAACAGTGTTATCGCCGTGTTTATTTTCATTTGAATTTTATAATTATTAATTATTTGCCAACAGAAAATTCATTTTGCAGTACGCGTTATGTAAGTTAATACTTAACCATCGTAATACATGCTAAAAAAAATCAATATGTATAATAGCTATACAATGTAACACCACGAATATCTAGGATGGATTTTTTATACGTGAAACTTACATGAAAATACATCAGACCGCATGCGGTTCGATAAACATTCAAGAAACACATTTCAAACTCCGATTATGGATGTTATTGGAAACACAATATGATTTTGCCAGTGTGTGGCGCAACCTTTATCGCCATAATAAATGATTAGATACCAATAACTATGCACAGTATGCCTCCCGCAGAGCAAATCGAGCAGCAATTTGCATAAAAATGCATAATAGACAGCGTAGCTGCAGAGACCGCACGCCGCTTTTTTTGCGATGCATCAGAGAGCAGAATAAAATTACTTCACAAGCTCGATTCACTACTTAATGAACCCAAGCGTGTAGACTGCATGACTCTGCGGTTTCACTTGCATAAATGCATCTGCAGACTGCATGACTGGCCTTGGATGATAGGTTTGTTTTACTTTAAACGACGTTTGTTTTGAAATGAAATATAAATAAAATTAACACTGTTAAGAAGTCGGAAAAAAAACATCAACCTGACCAATTACTTCAAGATCGATTGAGTCATTAAAAAACGAGGAACTGTTAGTCAGAAATAGATCAAAAGAACTTATATTTTAACAGTAGGAAGTCACGGAGACTTCAATCGACGTTAGCAGAAAATGTAACGATATTTTCAATTATATTCTTGAGAAGGGACTTATTAGGAACACGTTTTAAAAAATACACTTAATAATTTTGGAATCTCAAAAATTAATCAATGAATTTTTGGTCATATTTGCCGACTATTTTCTATTCTTTGAACATTCCCTAAATTTATTTATAAAATTCCAAAAACGTTACATTACGATAAAAGCAGTAACAAAAATATAGTACACTTGGAGAGTCAAAATTGTCTTAAATAATAAGTATTCGATTCGAACAAAATAACAATATACAACAGTTTAACAACGCCATAAATCTATAATAAGAAACATGTCATTGTCGAATCAATAATTCCGCTCGCAAAACACGATCCGATTGGATTTGTTCGATGGTATTTGTCGCGAATACATATCGACTGTGGAAAGGAAAAAGGACGTAACCCACACATATCAAATTTTACGGAAGGCGCAAAAAACGTATTTTGATGATTTTGGGCCATATGCATATTATGAATTATATACAACCTTGAAGTGCATGGAGACTTCTAAACTGGTGTTTAATTCACGTAACCTAATATTAATTAAATAAGTTGTCTAGGAAAAACCTTTATTTCAGTCTTTTTTCTTGGTTTAAATTTTTTACAAGGTCATCTTTTTCAAACTTAAAAGCTAAATTTAGATACTAATTCGGCATTTGCAGCTTACATCCTTTTGATAGAACGTGTATCATGTTGAATACATTGTGATTATCGAAAAAAAGCTGTTTTGAAAAAACTGTGGGTTAAGTCCTTTTTCCTTTCCACAGTCGATATAAAACTAGCACTTATTTACTACTACGCCATTATCAAGTTCAGTATTAAGCATCAGTAGAGATATATTTTCAAAACAAATTAAAAATACATATTTTTTACCAAAATTATGAAATTCTGTTTCCTTATTGTGATACAAATTTCGGGTCATAAATTCATATGTATATGCTAATATACATTTTTTTTATTGAACATCGAATGTATTTGTGGTCAATACTAATCTATATTGTATAATTTCTTGTTCAAACGAGTCAAAGCTACTTGATGTTTCAGCTCTTATTAAAATCAACTAGTTCTCATCTCTCGTCTTACTTCGTTATATGTACGTCATTGGAGATTATTTAAAATTGAACGCACGAGTATAATACTTTTGGAGATACATATAAATAAATATCTGGTGAGTGGATCCTTTAAAATAGAAATGTAAATTCATGAAGTATATTAAAAAAAAAAACAAGGAAAATTCTAATACTAGATGTCAACGAATATTATGCAATGTGCACTTAATTTTTTTCGCACTACGCAATGTTGCCGTTAATTGATTTTTAGTGTCGTTTGTTATAATTTAACGTGGGTTTATTATTAAACTGTTATTTATGTTTTCTTTACACCATAATCTGACGACGAGTTAATCGATCAAATCGTCTTAGCCTTTAACTACCTACAATTTGCACGTGGCTATGTATGTATAAAATTTTTCAAAATAAATACTCATATTTGAATGTTAAAATGTTGGTTTTTATTATTCTCTCATTATATCATAACAGGCCATATCAGTCGGTGGCAATCAATAATTTTACCGACTAATTGATCATAGAAAAAAGTAACCCTGATAATTAAATTAGAAAAAAGGCTATCCAATTTCCATTACTAGGCACCAGCGACGTAACTATGTGCAAAGTGTACACAACATTCGCAACAATAATAAGGACTATATATCGGCTGTGAAATAGCGAAAGGACGTAACCTGCACATAACAATTTTTAGGCACTAAAAACGTTTTTTAATAATTTTGGGCCAAAGACAATTATGAAATATGCACAACCTTAAAGTGCACGGAGACTGATAAACTGGTATTAAATTGACTTAATCTTATATTAATTTAATAAATAGTTAAAGAAAAACCTTTTTCACGTTCTTTTTCTTGGTCGCAATTTTCCTTTTAAAAAAAAACAAAATATATATAGTAATTCGGCATGTGCAACTAACATCCTTTTGATATAACGTGCATTAAGTTATATACGTTGTGATTATCGAAACAACTATTGGTTAATACTTTCGATGGTTTCGGCGGTAACTTTGTGGAAGTTCATTTTAATAGAAAATTTAAATTAACTTTGATTATTCCACGTATTGTGTAACTAACTGTGACACGTGTTTCGCCTCTTTCAGAGGCATCTTCAGACTTACTATCGCAAAGTTTGCTTAAGTAATGAAGCAAGATTGATTCTAACATTTTAAAATTATAAAATTACAAAATGGATTGGGTTTTTTTTCCTTTTAAGAGGAGCAAGGAGGGGGGTGTAGAATCGAAATAAAGCAAACAGATAATGATACTAATTTTACTAATGAGTTGTAAACAATCAGAATGGGATTTTTCCTTTTTAATGGAAGCAAAGAGGGGATTATAAAATGCAAACAAATTTAATCATACTACTAATGACGTTAAACATTACAAACTATTAAAACTAATGAGCTACAATCAATCATCTAGGTTTGTGATTACTCTATTAATTGGAAACAATTTGAGTAACGGGGAACCGCCTGTGCTATTAAGAATATTATTTAATAATATTTCTTTTTTGTTAAGAGTTTTATTAATTTCTAAAAATTCTAAGCTATTCATCTTTAAACCCTTTTTTTGACTTTTTTAAACTTTGAATTAGAGTTAAACATTATTAAACAGATAGCTGTAAATAATGGTTACAACACAGACGTAGTAGTTAACTTACTTAAACGTAAGCAAGTTAAACAACTCATAGTAAATAATATTTTTTCAGGAGAGAAGAAAGCAAACGATAATATTAAAAACTGGCGTAGGATTATTTATTTAGGAGACATCTCGTCAAAGATAGTTAAATTTTTGCCAGACAATATAGAACCCGCGTTTTATACAGTAAATAATTTAGGTAAAATTTTATTGAACAGTAAAGATCGCGTAGATTCATCGTCACAGAGTGGTATCTATCGACTCTCTTGTGGAGACTGTCAAGCGTCTTATGTTGGACAGACAGGTAGAAACTTTAATATTAGAATTAAAGAACATATACGATGTCTAAAAAGTAACAATTTCTCTGAGTTTGCCAATCATTTAATAGAAAATAATCATAATTTTAATCAGATTTGTAATTTAGAAATACTCCACCGAGTAAATAAAAAGGGTTTAAAGATGAATAGCTTAGAATTTTTAGAAATTAATAAAACTCTTAACAAAAAAGAAATATTATTAAATAATATTCTTAATAGCACAGGCGGTTCCCCGTTACTCAAATTGTTTCCAATTAATAGAGTAATCACAAACCTAGATGATTGATTGTAGCTCATTAGTTTTAATAGTTTGTAATGTTTAACGTCATTAGTAGTATGATTAAATTTGTTTGCATTTTATAATCCCCTCTTTGCTTCCATTAAAAAGGAAAAATCCCATTCTGATTGTTTACAACTCATTAGTAAAATTAGTATCATTATCTGTTTGCTTTATTTCGATTCTACACCCCCCTCCTTGCTCCTCTTAAAAGGAAAAAAAACCCAATCCATTTTGTAATTTTATAATTTTAAAATGTTAGAATCAATCTTGCTTCATTACTTAAGCAAACTTTGCGATAGTAAGTCTGAAGATGCCTCTGAAAGAGGCGAAACACGTGTCACAGTTAGTTACACAATACGTGGAATAATCAAAGTTAATTTAAATTTTCTATTAACTATTGGTTACGTCCTTTTGCCTTTCTAAGGTCAATATATATTCAACTTCTCTATGAATTATCATATTTATATCTTGTTATTGAATAAGACAAATTTAAAACCGTTGAATTGGGTTAATGATTATCATAAATATAATGAAAATATTATATGTGTACTAAAAACATAACCACCGTGTTTGTAGGTGTTTACGAGTTTCGACAATGTATGACCGGCTGCTCGCGGTCGCGTGACGAAAATGTGCTATGGAGGTTAGCAGTCTCAAATCGACTAGTCCTTGGACTCGAGCAAAACAACACCAAAAAAATGAAAAAGAAAAAACATTTCCGCGTTCGGATGGCGAAAAAAAAGAGTGGCCAAGGCCGTCGAGGTAAATCGTCCAGTCACCGCGGATTCTTTCGCAGAAATCAGTCCATGGTTTTTTCATACGGCACAAAAGGTGAAGGAAATAAATAACAAATTAAGATAAATTGTAACAAATCAAAAATAATGTAAGATTACAACAGTGCAGCCGTGCGTTGTTTTCTATTTCAATCCTTCATAATGGCCTATAATATAAATTCTCAATCAATCGTGTAGGTAATGTAAAAATTTCAAATAAGTGAAAATAATGGTAAAATAACATTAATTTTAAGAATTTCATTTAAATTTAATTTAATCAATCATTTAAAAACAATGAAAACTTTACGATTCACGACTTCATAGTACAGTGGAACCCCCAATTACACTACCCCGAATTACGCGCCGGCTTGAAATATTCGCATTCCATTGCCGTTACTAAGAGACGGTCGTCTGTGCTTCGCATACAGTTTTTTTTGTAAAACTAAGGGAAATCTTAGTTTTGCGTTTTCCGCGGAAAAAAATCAAATCCCTTATTTTGTATGACATTCACACCCCCAATTACACGGTCCCGAATATAGTGTAAATGGGGGTTTTACTGTACACTATAATAATTTACGTCGTCGATATATTCGGATCGGCATTTTAAGTCAGGTTGAATTTATTGGCGACGTTGTGAAAACACTAATGTAAATTGAATGTCAAGGTGTAATTTTTTTTCAGAGGAAGTAAGTTTTTTGGTAATGCCCATTGCCTATATTACGGCAACGTCACTCTACAGAGAAGTTAAGAAAAGACGAATAGGGGATTATAAATTCATTATTAGTTAATTAAGGATTTCGAATGAACGTGTTTGGTAGAATTTCATTTGTTTTGCACTTCCACACATTGTGTCACTAGTTTTTATAAGTTAGTTGATTTCTTTCGCTACGGCATATTTTCAGGAACACACAGGGGTGGGTAATTAAGGAAGAGTATTTATTCATTGACCACTCGGCAACGGTACAGACTGTATATACAGTTGCTTTATTTAGATTATGTAAATAAGAAGAATTATTCAACTTTAAAGAAGTGCGCTCCGATTCTGAGTTTTGTTTTGTGTCAGGGTTAATAGCAAAACTACATTTTCGTTATATATAATAATATATCTACGAAGTAAAAAAGAATAAATTAACCTGCATAATGCGCCACTATCAAACACGGTAAAAGCAATATACAACTTTATTAATCAAAAAGTATCGGTTTGGCACAGGGTATTTCGATGGAACGCTGTACCAGTCGTCTATTATTAGAGTGGCATGTTATATTAATTCAGAATTTATCGAATCTCGCAAAGATAAATGTGCTCCATCTGATATAGTATTTGTTAGAATCGGCAAATTACCCAGACACAGGAAAACTTCCGAGGAAAACTTTGCAAATTGAACAGATCTCAGCTCGAGACGACATCTGCCATGGAAAGTTTCAAGTTCCACTACACATACTACACTGTCTGGCTGTGTGCGAGGGAAATCATCTCTGAATTATTATCGTGGCAGCATCGGAAATAGCTTGTTCGAACGAAGTTTACTTCGAACTCGGTGCTTCCCAGAGAGTATTTCAAGAATGTGATTTCCTTATGCATATAACGTACAATAGAATTTAAAGACACACACGAAAGTTTGAATGTAGATGATTGCCAAATGAGCTGCAAAAGATTTGCGAGGGGTAATAAAGTAAGTGCCTCGCGATTTTGAAGGTACATACCATACACGAATAATTGATTACAGTCTGAATTATAAATTGGCAATAAAGTAACGATAGTGATATCAAAGTATTGTATTTTTAAGATGAAGTTCAACCACTGAACACACAGTTACGTCATAACGATTTAATTATATCTTATTTATACAGAGATATTGTTATGTATATCTGAGTTAATCTAAAAAAAAGCTGCTTACAACACGCGAGTGAACTATACACTCACTACACGACTTTAAATAGTACTCTCCGATAACTAAGAGTTAGCCACGTCAACTGAAACCAATCGTTTTGTAAATGTTTTGGAGCTGTCACCTCAACAAAATGTCCATAAATTATTTTTTGTAATAATTTCACAATTTCTATGGTCAAGACCTGTTTCATTCATTACGAAAAATTTCAACAGAATCCTAGTGATTATTTAAAATTGTGTAATAAGTATTATTTATTTTTTTGTAATATATAAATATGATCCGTTTACCGGTAATTAATACTGAACACATAAAAAGTGGCCGAAAAGCATATTACAGTTAATCCCTTCACGATATATGTACATCGTATTGCAATAATTTCGAATCGATATTATTCATCTCATTACATCGACAGATGTATTATATACCAGCCAAGAATTTAAGTCCGAAGATACCGTTGCAAATAATTTCCACAGTGTGAAAATCGTATAGAAAAATAAGACAAATAGACTGTATACAATATTGAAATCCACATACTACAAGAACCGCAATGTAGCGAATTGAACAAAGGGTTGCAGGCAGTTTTACAACTATCGTAACACAATCTTAGCACTTTTGAGTGAATGGGAACATGCTTTGCTTACGGGGGACACTCTCTCGGCATTTACATGAAATATTCAATAATAACAACGCGTTCAACACATATTCATTTTACATATTGTAGAGTACGCTACAAGCTTACCGGTAGTTTTCAGTGTTCGGAATAACATGATACAAAGAGTGAACAGGGCGTTTTCATATTTTTAGACATGTAGACATTAGACACTAACTGATTTATCGAGATTTTTACATATCACCCAAACTTAATAAAACATATCAATTGGGTGCAATGATACCATTCATTTTATATATCTCATTGGAATTATTGGAATCAACACGGCTTTACACATAATAATGTTTTTAGTTTTTAGCCAGCGGGCTTTCTCGAATTTAAAAGAATCTAACTCTCACGGGGCGGGGGTCACTAATACTCAACATATGTATTTTTTGGTTTGGTTGGTATAACTTAAATATAATTATTTCAACCATATATACTATTGTTACAGTCAATCTGTCAAACGCCAGCGGTTAAAATAATTTTGTTTTATCCTTTCAATTTATTAATAATGTGTATACACTATACGTAATATTAATAATGCTTGGCTAGCATGTTATTATTTGCTAGTTGACGAGCTTGCGTTTATTATGACAGTGTTTAAAAATAGTATATTTCTAATGCACTTTTTAGGTGGGTCTAATAAATCATAAAATATTGACTGTGACGGAAATTATTAAATTTCAGTTATACTAACTGTAAAAAACCAAATAAAGAGATCATGTTGAGTATAAAAGTTCCCCTTAATAAGTAAGTGGCTAGATCGAATATTCCCGCAGAAAGAAAGTTTTATAAAGACCATCAACGATGTGTATGTAATATTGAACAAATGACGAACCGGCAGACACCATAAGCTTTATTGTATTCCCCCTTTTCTAGCTAAACGTTTAATTTAAGTGATTCCTGATTATTTTTTCTACGTTTGTGAATAAATATTTGATAAATTATACAGTTATTTATTGCATTTACCAATGATCAATCAAATCGACTAATTTTCTCCAAAAGATTCGCTTCAAAAGAAAGCGAAATGGCGCAAAAAAATAATAATATATGTATAAGAATCGCGGTTATACAATAAAAATCATCAATGAAACAGGCATAACGATGGCATGAAACAAAATTGTAAACAGATATGTTAGAAGTGAAAACAGATTGACGTAAGTAAACAAACTACGATGATGTAAATGAAACGGATCAAAATAGACAGAAATGTTTACAAATTGAGAAGAGAAATATCAGATTTTATATTATGAAGTATGTGTTGCATACCTAAGACAAAGAATTAATATCACCCAGATGCCTAGAAATGTTAGACTTTATTATTCTTGGTTGCCACAGTTCAGTCGACAAAATTTGAGTTGATCGCATGGAAGTATGATTTTAAGTACATAGTAATGGCAAACAAACATAGGTAGTGCCGGTTTGAATTAGGTTTCGAAGCAAAGGAACGTTTAGCTTTAATGGCCGGACGAAAGCGCACACCTGTGCACATTATAAATTATTTCTTTCTACGGCACACAATGATCAAAACGGACCAATAAGCCAAGTCCTCTAGTTTTGAAACTGGCCAAATATAAACTCGAAGAAATTTTTCATTTATCATTCATATATTTTTTAAATTGAAACTGCAGTATGTGTCGAACATTTTATAACATTTGTTTTTTATATAATTGGAGAATTTTTAACATTGAACAAATAGCGAAAACATTTGATAAAAATTTAAGCGCAAACGTAATACACGCCTCATCAAACAACCAAATAAAGATAAATTGTTTTAAACACATAAATTTGGCCTTATAAAACCGTTAAGACACAATAACGTTTCTACACGTCAGAAAGTATTGAAACAAATAGCGTAAATGGTTCCCCTTTTCTGGAGTTGGGTGTCATTACAGTATTACATAGTTACTCCACACCCAATATAAAAAGGAAACAATTCAATGATCTAAAATTAAATTGGAATGTGCGACAACTAGTCTACTAACAAAGTTTACAATTTTAAATTAAAAATGAATTTCTACAAAGTAACCGCCGAATCCAACGACAAAAAAAATCATCGCTCAACGCTAAATATTATACATTGATATCATGATTGCATACTTGTTTATTAACAATCCCAAAAGCGGTAAGAAGCGAGTTTTAAAATATGTTTCCGTAGGCATACGAATAAAACAGTCAGGTGTTTGTGTTTATAAATAATATGTGTGGAGGCGGACAGGATTGCAGGATTGCAGGACCCAGGACAGGGCTGTACATTATTGCACCTTGCAACAGCACAACACAAAGGGATTACAGCAAGAGTTACGGCATATGAAACATTGCGATAGTTTTATAGAGCTACGTCGCCATTAACATTTTTCAACTACATCTATCTCTCTTTGCATGTAGTAGATGAATACAAAGAGTACATTATATTATTTATAACACTTATGTTAAATATCCACACTGCGTAAATAATTATCACGACTGCGTGATTTTTGTATTATACTGCTGTACGCATTGAATACATTGTGTTTTATTTAGAATTCTTCAGTTAATATAATAATATGTTGCTGAAAAGTTCATCAATAACTACAAAAAAGAAAACTTTTTTACTAGCCGATAATATATGAAATAAGAATTATTATCTAAGAAGGGGTGACCGTTATATGTATGTATGTACCACACTATGACTTTCGACGTAATACATGTAATCATATAATTCTTTAAAATTAATCCATAATGGAATGATATCATAAGAATAAAAGGAGCTATAAGAGAAGCTATACGACTAATGGATGACTATTTATTCTATAACATTTTTAACCCCGTTAATTTGGCATAAATAATGAACAATCTAACTAGTCTTCAAGTCGCACAGAATATTTTTTTAATAAACAGGTTTTTATTATTAATAAATAGTAACTTGATGAAAAGTCAATAAATGGAAATTAAAAACCATAGAATTATTTCCGCGTACATTTTTAATATTGTACGAGCTTTTAATGTACGAATATGTAGCGTGTTTGAAATAATTTAATTCATTATTACGTGGAAAGTTGTACAGTAGAACCTCGATTATCCGGACTAATTGGGGGTGAAGGTAGTCCGGATAAGGGAAAATCCTAATTTACACGAAAAGACATGTACATAAAGTACAGTGTAACATAAAGATTTCTATTAAATTATTTTTTATCAAGAAATTCATTTATTGGTTTTTGCTTAAATAAGCTATCTGTTCATTTCGATGCTGCCAAATCGCGAATACTTTTAGGACATATAAGTTACCCTGAGATACACTCATCTTGGCTCTCAAACCACTTCATGGTGACATCTAAGCACTGAAAATCCTTAGAATGAGCAGGCCCAACACCTCTTTCTTTGCATATCTCTTCTTCGTCTTCTTGATCTTGCTGAGACAAATATTTCCTTAATTATTTTCACATCATTCAAAATTTGAAATCCAAGATCGTTCGCATCAAAATTTAACCACTTGGTAACATATTCTTCGACACATTCAGCACATATTAAAATTTGTGTTGTTGCTTCTATAATGTCTCTTATAACAAGTTTTAGTGTGTTGCTCGAACTTTCTAATAGTCTTTTCAAGAATTTGTTCCATGATTTTCTCATGGTTGGCAAATCTAAGAAATTCTAACTCTCAGAAATTTTAACTTAAAAATTTCATCGATCTGGGTTGAACATTCTATTCATGGGTGAGATGATGCATTATCTAGTAATAATAATGTTTTCCCTCTTTTATCTATGCAGTTTTGATATTTTTTTACTTTTGGAAAGATCTGTTTTTCATACCATCGTTTAAAAATTTCACCATTCATCCTAGTTTTTTTTCTGGTGGTAATATTCAGCCAGAAGTGTTCTTCGATTTCGAACAACGAACAAAATGTTATGCACTCCATCACATATGTAAACAAAGCTGGAATCAATTCGCCACGAGAAAATTAGCAAATTCGTAAAAATATTGTTTCGGAAAACAATCCGGATAGTCGAAAATCCGGATAATCGAGGTTCTACTGTATTTATCTATGTGATACAAGTCTTCATTTAAGAGTTCTGTAGTCAAGCCTAAGGTTTCAAATGATCAATAAATAAAAAAAATACGCAAACATTTCGGCAAATATGTATTTATGAGCTGCCACACTGGGACGTTTGCGTCAAATCTCACAAATGTCAAGATTACTGAATGCTAATAAGAGCCCGATTCACAGCTACGGCGAGCAATCGAATCCTTTCAATTCGTTCTACCCGATTTTCGTGCCTAGTCAAAATTTCTCCCAAACAGGCGACCCCACCGGAAGCTTTCGGTAAAGCAATTTTCATAAGAAGGAAGGTGTAATCAAGGTAGCCCGATGGAATCTGCTACAATATTACCAATTCAACTAAAACATTATTATTAATTGAATCAAGTGAAAAGATATCCAACCATAGTCATTTAAATGTTTCAATAGCCGTGTGTATCATATTTCACGGAACATGTAGGTTGCATTAAAATGATATCATTGGCGCCATTTTTTTCGTATGAACTCTTATAGAAAAGGTGAATTAAATAAAACAATAAATAGATCAGTAATCACATTTTCATATAACTATATGTATTGTAAAATCTTAAGAGTGATTTCCGTTAGAACTTTTGGATACAATATCGGATAGTTTCTCAACACTTGTGTGCCCGTGACCCCCTTTATGTTTCATATTTGTCCGTGACCCCCATACTCGTAGTTATTAGTTTTTCGAGACACGGGACATAATTATATCGGGATCTCGGAATTGATGACTGGGAAATAAGTGAGAAATTGAAAGATTCGATAAAATAATTTTCAACCTCAATGAAGAAATGTGGGACCGTTTCTTTTTTTAGCTCTCGCAGTTTTTTTTCACAAGCTGGCTGATTTCAAAAACCCAGGAACTTAGAACACGCTGTGGTACCCGGTTGAGAAACCCTACTTGACTGTTTCACAATTCATTGTAAATTACGTATGAACTCAAAGGATAACTAAGTGGTGCATGCATGTAACTCCAATAAACGACAAGTATGTATACGCATTGCAAAGAACGAACAAAAATATCCTGTCCAACATTTCCAAATTCCAAATACGCGTTTAGATATGATATTTTTACGCAAACGACTTGAATGTATTACATGAGGCATATCCAAACATCTTTAAGGCCTACATTTATTGAAGATATCCAATATTGACAGTTCCCATCAGCAGATCGCTCGACTTAGCGCGACTAAAGCCGATCAGGCACGAGCTTCGTAATGTAATCCCCGATGTTTACCACACCGCGCAGGTTCATCTCATCATCCCCCGGTGTCGATAAATAATACAGAAATGCCAGGCATACAACAATAGATCATACAAATCACCTCAACTATCAGTCAATTGGATGTGTCAAATACATATAATAATTCAAGATTTCGACTGAAATTGGTAAATCAATATTAAATTTGAATCGTTTAAATTGTGTACTCACACATGTTCTGTCACTAGTGACTCGGGTTTCGCCGGTTTCCATTTCTTTATCATATACTTATTCATGTAAATATGGTTTAATGTTGTAAAACTGTTATAAATTTTCCAGCGATTAAAAAAATATAATTCTCCAAATAACGCACCATTTGAATCAGTAGGCATTCATATCGACTGTGGAAAAAGTACGTTACCCACAGTTTTTTCAATAATCACAATGTATCAAACATGAAACACGTTCTATCAAAAGGATCCAATCCCAGCAGGAAATGCCGAATTAGTATCTAAATTCAGCTTTTACGTTTGAAAAAGATGACCTTGTAAAAAATGGAACCGAGAAAAAAGACTGAAATGAAAGTTTTTACTAGACAATTTTTTTTAATTAATTTTAAATTATGTCAATTGAACACCAGTTAAGAAATCTGCTTGCACTTCAAGGTTGTGTATAATTCATAATTTGCATATGGCCCAAAATCATCATAACACATTTTTTGCGTCTCCTGTAAAATTTGATATGTGTGGGTTACGTCCTTTTTCCTTTCCAAAGTCGATATACAATAACAATTCAACAATAATCACACGTTATTTCAAAGACCTATGTACATTGTCTTTATGTATATTGCATTTGCTTAGGTGATACATAGGTCTGTCGGAGGTTTTTGATCTTGGGATCACCAGGGCAAGTCGATGTCGTGATTTTGATATTTCTGTCGTCATAAAAAATCGATTGGGTCTAATTTGATTGTAACCATGTCCCAAAATGGATCATATGGATTCCTACTGGAGATTATTATAACAATTTTTGTTCTACTATGGCTGCTTATCACTCTAGTATCTAAAGCTTCACTTTTTCGTGGAGACTGAGGATAGAACGATGGTATTAATTATTAGGACACAACTAGTGGGTAAGCAAATCATTCGTGACTTAGTGATATATGCAAGTAATAATTTTTAGCGCTAATTTATGTAACATTAATAACTTTTTATGATTAAAAATAAATGTTTTTTATCGCACTATTATAACTGGTTTGATTGCTATGAAATATTAAGAAAATATTTCATAGCACTAATGTTCGTGACAGGCAATTGAAAAGTTATTCGATATTTTCAATCACAAGTAAATAGAAGATTCGGAATAAAACGTAAATTTTTGAACACCCCGAAATCATTAAAAATCGGTCTGTGTGTGGTTTATGATTTCGTAAGGAAGCAATCAAACCCAAAGTAAGGAAACTGGCTACTGAACAGGGTGTATGAAAAACACGACAACATTGAAAAGAAATTGCAATATTATGTATGAATAAAAAAAAACTTTTTGTACTATTTCCACATAACTTACTATATATAATCAGGACCGGTATTGATCCTGCCAAGCCGCTATCGATTTATAATAAACAATGTGTAATTAATACAAAAAATATTTTATTGTTTAGTATAATATAATGCCTTCCCACCAAGAATTGGCAGTGATAATCTACGAATCCTTCACTTTTGTAGTGTTAAACACAGTTAACTGTCAATTGTAAGTAAAAAGGATACTTCCAAAAAAAATGTTAGTAATTAGAAATATCAAAAGTTAATAATCGCGATGAAACATAAAATATAAACAAAATAGTCCGTACCTATTTCATAAATGGCAGGTAACGTAACACTAAACGGAAACATGTTATAATATACAATATATTTATACTATTAAATGTATTCCTTGACACCATGCTGTGATCTATCTATATAACATTCTTTTATTTGTGTATAGATTTTGATGATTTCTAAACATAACTGTTATCTACTGTTCCTAAGACATCAACAAAACATAGGCGGAAACTTCGCACAATGGTGTAACAAAACCATTCCTTATTGAACGAAAAAGTCACCTCGTGAACCGGCGGCGCATGCGAATTAAATTGATTAATTACAAGGGGCTTGATTGATTACATCATACTAACGAGCACCCTGTACGAGTAGCTAAGTATACTCATATAATAAAACGTATTATGTAACTTTGTATAGGATACGAGACGTACGAAGTATAAGCCCTTTATCCCCGTTCGCCGAACATTGATTGCTTTAACAGAAAAGAAATCCCAATAGAGGCGAAGGTAAGCCCCTTTGAAATTGTTTACTTTGTATTGTGAGAAAATCGCTACACAAAATCTAATAATGTTAAGAAAACGGGCGTCTTGCGGGGAAAATAGTAAGATAAAGATTGCGCGACTGTAAAAACACGCCAACAACATACATACATACACTCGACGCTGCCCTAGATGCAACGTGAAGTATCGTTTTTCCAAATATATACTTTGATATGTTTTGGAAAATAAAAATAATTCGTTTTTATATAAAATTGATAAGATTCATTTAAAACACACGCAATCTGAGACGGTTAAAACGTCTAAGACGGAGTCCCGTGAAATAGTTAAAATTAAAAAATATCAACATTCAATGCAAAAAAAAAAATAGTTTGTGCATTAATATCTAAAGGGCCGTTTGACTGATCAACTCATTGCCTAGAGAAGTGAACATTTTTGGTGACAGTATTTGTGAACTGTTTAAGTTTTACTTTTTTATTTCTTGATTTTGATGTATTATGCAGTGTTTTATTTATATTTTTTCTCATTATATTTGTCAAGTATATGGCGAATTGGCGTCAGCTGTAATGTCATGTACTGTACTTTTAATTTATAAACAATAAATATCTAGAGGCGAGTGAGATATGGTCTTGACGAAGAGGTATTAAAGATTTACCAACTCAACAATGTTAAGATATAAGCTGTATTGATGAATCGATAAAATTAAGTATACAATGTCAAGTCCGTGGCGCAGTGGTCAACGTTGTTGGCTTTTGTGACGGATCTCAAGGGTTTGAGTCCCATTATGAACAGCATTTTATCAAGAGATGTATCGATTTCATAAAGGAAGGTAGTGAGACCGAAAAGTTAACTACTAGTCCAGTTATATTCTTATAATTCTATGCCTACTACTATCTTCGGAAAAGAGGAATTGAGCAACTGCGTAACAAAATTTTCACTTGGAAGAACTTAATTTGTGATACCTCCATTAGAAGGCAGTATGCTCCACATTGGGAGCGGACCTGTATTCAAAAGAATGTAAATTTGGATGAGATTTTGGGTGAGGTGTGCTGCGACGGCGATAAAATACAAAAAAAACATATAAAACGGTTTCTCATAATTTATTTATATCGTATTTATTTTATTTTAAAATTATGAAAATATTTTTAGGTGCGGTAAAATATTGCAGTTTAATAAAGAACAGATAAAAGCATATGTTGAAAGTGAATGGTTAATACTAGTATAGAACCGTAAGGCATTATCAACTGAGCTTTGGCGGTTGGCTTATATTATAATTTTTAATACGTTTTTGAAGTACAATTCTAAACAAAAAAACACATACGGCATCATACTGTTCATGTTGTTATTTTTACCGGTTATATGTCAGGGTAAAGAAATGCTTATTTTTATAAAGGCTTTCAAGATGGCAAATTTCCATACGGAATAAATTTCGCCGGTAGACTTTTGACGTCGAATAAGTCGATGGGAGATATTACTTTGTATAAATTTACAAGCGTAATGCAATTCTGGGTCAAGATTTGCTTCAGAGCCACTTCTAAAATAACGACATAAACTTTAACGGGGACAGACAATGCCTCGGCATGAATATTAAAATACGAATGGTAGCATTAATAATTGAAAAGGGTAATATCAGCATGAAATGTGTCAGGACTTTATTCAGTAAACGGAAGTTGTTTGTTCCATTTTGTCTAAACAATTTAAGGCCTTCTCGGTGAAATTGCATTGATTAGTAAGTATAACGTTTTATTTACATATAAAACTAGGTAAAGAAATAAATACATTAATACATATGATTTAATAATAGCAAACCTGTTACATTATTGAAAAATTGACATTTCTATTCATTGTCGATTAAATAAATTAATCTCGATTCCCTTAGAGAAAATTTAACATAATGACTTAAAAATTAAAAGAAAAAAATATACTTGTACGAAAAAGTTTTATAGATGTATTGATATACAGTTTTGCCGAAGAAATATTATCTCCTCTATGATATTAAGTATCAGTGGTGTAGTGGGGCCAGGTCGGCGACCTGGCACCTGAAAATGAACCAGGGCGCCGCCCTGCCACCCTTTTGACTTGTAACTTAATTTTCAAGTACATACATACATATATTCAAAATACAGTTCATAAAATTTAAAAGCATTATATCAAAATTGATCTACCCGACGAATTTTACAAAAATAAAAACAATAAATGTACACATGTAACGTGAAGAAATGCCACCCCTAAAGCGAGTTCAATTTTCTTTAAAAAAATATTTGCGCGTTTTTTTTATTGATTTAACTTTAAGAAAAAAAATAGGGAAGAAATCAATGACCGACCTGGTACTTATTTATTTACCACTACACCACTGCTAAGTATACAAAGTATGCTGTGACGGAGGCGTGATGCCGACATAACAATCAATTTTTATTCTATAATTCTCACTTATGCACTTATTTGGTCTTCGTTATAATGAAGTTCTACAATTCAATCGATAATTCTGAATCGATTTTAAAAATACGCATTCATTTTTTTTAACAAATTATAAAAGATAACAATTAAATTTAATAACAGACATGACAATATTTTTTCTAAAATCTCAGCATTTGCAATACAAAGACGGAGACGATTACAAGTCGTGACAATTAATTAAAAAACGTATTTTTATTCTTCACAAAGACAGCGATAGTCGTATCTTAAAATGATAAAATACTATTTGAGATTTTTATTTCCGTTTTAATCCAATCCATAACAAATGTAGCAATAGAGAAAATAATACGATCACATTTTACAAACACGGATATGGATTTTAGCAAAGCAAAAAATGTAGGAGAGAAAGGTTGAAAATTGATAAAGCGCGCGCCGAAGAAAAGTAAATCGACGCGCAGCAATGAGGAACGGAGAAAACTCGCCCCACTTTTCCGGATTTAGAAAACAGATCGCAAAGTAATTTCCGCCCAGGGCTTTTGTGCCGAGAATGACGCAGATTATTTGCCAAGTAGATTTCGGATCGGGGTTCGGTTCACACGAGGACACGTTGAGTGAAATGGGTCGAGAGATGTGAGTGACATCTCGCGGTCATTCGGGCTCGTACGATAACACAACTTAGGCTTTCTATCTTAGGGTGAGACATTCATGAGCGGGAAACATAATAAAAGTCGTTGGGGCATATTGGACGCCATATTATTAGGTAAAATAAAAAATACATCTTACTATTATTATTACACTACAAAGAAGATATATTTTTTTATCGCTGTTTTAATTTAAAAGCAATTTTTCAAATAATAATTAAGTGATATACTTATAACCTTCTCTCTCTGTTCGAGATCTGTCAAAGACCTGGCCTCACTGATAGGCGACCCGGAGTTGAAACGTGTATGTTGTTCTTATTGTATAACATCTTCGATCACTTGACCGTGTACATTAAACTCATGTCATTTTTGCCAAAAATCGAAAACGCAGAGCTTCCCTCAAAGTATAGACATCTTTAAAAAAAAAAACAATGTGACTATCGAGAAACTATTCCCAGCTTACTGTACGAATTTATCGGTTTATATATTAGTTAAAATGGGACCGAATCCTGTCAGTCATACATTACCCAGACATATGTCCGAAATGTCTGAAATGTTGCCGGTCATACGCAATTTTTGATATTCGTTTACAGGCGCCTGGCAATGTACATATCATCACACTGGTGCAGAACATGCACAATAACGGTAACAGTGATATAAGGTTATTTACCTTGCTTTCGCTGCTGGTCTGCTTCGATCTTAGGCGGTGTTTGAACAGAAGGCAAAAGTGAAGGAGCTTGAGATGCAGCCATCATCTTTCGATTATAGCTACAAATCTTACTCTGTTCCGGCCTTGTTTCTGACGGCTTGCCCACCACCTGGAAAAGGAAACGAAATTTTATTACAAACGCATATTAATATCAAAAATGAATACACAGTAGTCGATCACGAGATCTATTACTTCGCCCGAGTATTTTATTATTTTCAAACTGCCTAGACCAAAAGCCTGAAACACGTTTGTTTTTATTACAGATAAAATTATTAAATTGCTGTAATCCAATTTTAAAATAAAACAGCAACATTAAAAAATACAAACACATCAAATTTAATGTTGTTTTGATTGCATGCAAAGCCGACGGTCGTAAAAAATGTGTTTCATAATCCCATCCCAGAGGATCTGTCGCGATTTGAGAAGTTTTATAAACCAGTATTAATAGCCATGAGAACCAAATATTTCCACTTGTTAATCGTACGACCATAGTTCCGTTCAGAATCGTAAATAAATGAAACATAGTCCCACCGCAATAAATCACTCTTGTCCGCTTGTGCACACATTAAATGTGCTTTCCACTGATTTATCGGTACAAGGAAAAATATTTTTTTTCCTAAGGGATAATTAGTGATAGTTTTTTACATATCTGGCAAATCACATCACCGAGGATCAAAACAGTACCTACGCGTCCTACACAAATGCGGAAAATATTGAATTACTAAGAAATGACCCGTATCAATTTATGTAAAAAATTATCCTCAAAACATAGACAGGTACTATATTAAACTCAAATATATTTACATATACATACACAAAGCAAAAAAAAATATTCTAAAGTAGTATTTCGCAATGTATGTAGGTACATGTCTGTATATACCTAAATAACATATATCATTTTATGACACTCATGACATACATAAATACATACATTTTAAGCCAATTTTTTTTTCTAAAGCTCAACAGAGGACAGCGTTAAGAAAACGTTGTTGTCTGACTGCTGCGGTTTTATAATTAGATATTAATTTAGAGACAATCAGAAAGCCATGTTACACAAACGAAGGGGGAAGTTGCATTGGAAAGAGTCCCGCTTTGATAAATGGGGCATCTCGATAATCCGATAATGGCGGATACGAGTGTGACGGTGTTTCATTGCGCGGGGGTAATCGCTTTATACCTGACGAGGACCACACGCGCCGGCTGGGGAACAATCCCCAAAGCATTTTGTCGGCGCGGTCCATCTTGTCAGCGGCGGGAGCTTTTGTAGGACAATATTTCCCCGGTGGCGGATTCCCATTGACCGCCTTATAAATGAGCCAGCTCGCTATCAGTGTATTAAAATCATAAGGCATTTTCAAAATTGTTGGCGCGAATGATACCAGTTTTTTTATTATCAGCTGTATAAACTGTGAGCTGTGACTCGTTAAAATTTAAATTGACCACATATACTAAGGATTTAGTTTATTTACCGTAATTATATCTTACATTTAAAAACAAAACGATTGAGATGCAGATCAATAACAGTAATACAATTAATTCATCGTCTTACAAAATTATTATATTCGTACTGCTAAAAATATAAATGGTATTCTAGCATAAATCATTGTTTACCTCACATTTGCGCATATGACCGCTGCATAATGCTAGTACTAGAAGTACATCGAAGAAGTAACCTTCGATTTTTTCGATACTCACAAGTCACAATGAATACAACTTAACAAACGTTATATTAAAAACATTCAAGCTTCAAATACGGTATTGATATCTAAATTCATCTTTTAAGATTGAAAAAAGAAAGATCAGCGAAAATTACGAACAGAAAAAAGGAATAACGCAAAGGTTTTCTTAAGAAACTTATTAAATTAATATTATCACTATTTCATAACATTATATACAATAAATGGACGTAGTTTAACCGGAGGAAAACTACCATCACTAAATATCTTACACCGTTTTCAACATTGCTTGTTTGCATTTACATCGCGTCCCTCTACGTCGACGACCGCATCCCTAAGGACATTCTGTTCAACATGTTAGCAATACCTCGCATGAGTCCGAGTTCTTGGGCGAGGCACCGGTGGACGTTAGATGACCGAAGCGATGTTCTTCAATTGATATGACGCTCAATTTAAACGAACTATTGAATCGATAAATTGACACAACATTAGAATTATCACAACGCAAGTAATGGTAACAAACAGTAGAGTCATCTCACAATATAGAAATATACATTTGATCGAATTATGAGATAAATTGAGACTTCCTGGTGTACAGACAAATTTCAAACACGGCGTAAGTAATTGAAAGCGTGCTATGCCTGATAGACAATATCGATTTATCTGCCCATACAGTCTAACGGTAATAAATAATATGATTCAGTGAATTGATCCGATCGACAAAAATAATCCGTGAGCCGGATCACGAATGGAACCCTAGTAATTTAAATATTTTTTGGTATGGTAAATTTTGTTATAGAATTCACGAATAGACGCCTCTTCTGTGCGCTTGACTCAGCTCTGGTCCATAGATAGTCTGAAGTAGACTAATCGATGTTTCACAAACCTGCTAGACTTATTATGTTAACAAAATTCTCTTTAAATAAATACTTTATTCTCGAAAGACTATTGTAAGTATGTGCTATGCAGCAAAACGAATTTTGCCATCTACCTTGCACCATCAGCGAGAAATAAAACCTAACATCACTGGCCCAAAAGATCGACCACTTACATATTAATATAATAAATGTATCAACAGAATATAATTGAATACACCAATTAAGATCTGTTGGCATGTATGATATAATAAAATCACGAGACGTGTTGAACGGTGTATTCTTGAAATCCTTGACAATGGATTATAGAGCAAATATTGTGTCTGAAAACGGACCATTTAGAGAAGATTTATAAACCAGTCCTTGAAAAGGTTTGTAAACTAGATATGTTTGGGTATAATGAATAAAGGATAAACCAAACAGCGGATTATAGAGTTAAAATATGGCGACGCGTAATAACTATTAAGTTGTTTAATGATTATTTGCATTCCTCTCCGCGTTGAAAAGCATGTTGAGGCAATAATAATTAAAGGGTGAATTGAAAGCTTTAGTTACCTCTTGCGGCTCGGAGACTAGAAAAATACTTGTCAGCCGATGGGGATCTTTTGTGACCCCAGTGGTTTCCTCATTATTGGCCTTATTCTTATGAATTTCAAAAAAAAAATAGTCCAAGGGCTTTAAAATATCTCTTTGCATCATTCCTCATACATTTTTTTTTATAAAAATCTGTGGTTTTTTAATAAATAATCATATTTTAAGTTGCGCGTAAAAAAGACGTCATCCCAGCACACATGTGAATTTACAACTGACGAATGTTCTTAGCGTTCTCAGCTATCTTATTAACAAACGTTATCGCGGGCGCCTATCACCTGATAAGCGTTATCGCGTATTTATATAAACTACAAAAGGTCCAAAAAACTATGATATAAGAATACCTTAATTATAAACATTTTATCACCCATATTAAAATAGATATTTTAAGAAAATGTTGGTATTGGGGTCGCATTTCTTGAGCTTAGAAACGTAAAAGTTACAAAGGAAGTAGGTGGCAGTAGTCAAGTTTTCAAAATATAAAAAATCTTTCTCTGAAATTACAGAAGTAGTAAATTGAATTGATTTAAGATTACATTTTAAATTGACAACTATTTCGAAGTCACACATGCTACAAAAAAAACTTAATGCAAAAGGCTACATTTATTGAAATTCTTAGATAATTTAAAACATTGAACGTAATAAATTACTTATAGTGAACATCAAATGAATTAATATTCATGGTTAAAATTTATCTCCTATTTCGAATCATAAAACTATTTGGGACAGATTACATGTTTAAAAAAAGAAGTGGCCGAAAAAAAATATTTCTTGATTCGATATTTGTGTAATACATCCCCTACCGTAGGATGCGTTTTTTTATGAAATCACGAAACACCGAAGCAACTGACCGATAAATTATTGTGTGTGAGGCGGAAAGCTCTTAGCGTTTTAACACAGAGCTTTTGATTTTACATTGGCCGATTAAAAGTTATTTCGATCGTAAGTTTAACGTTCATATAACCGTAGGATTCGATCGTGCGCCCACCGCTTGCCTCCGTATTAGGCCCTATTATCTCGATTACAAGAACCACTCAAGTGTTACTTATAAAATAAAACAACTTTAAACATACACCGTCCAGTCCTTTTCACGGAGTTTTTTTGTTGTTGAAAATCATTAAAAAACTTAGTTATCGATTCTAGATACTAAATGTAATAAATATTCGCCATAGCTAATTAGTGTAACGCTAAGAAACTTATATGAATTAAAATAATTTACAGAAGAAAGCAATGAGGATTAAAATAAAATAAAAATGTTGATTTTTTTAAAGTAAATAAAATAGTTGATACAAATCTATAGAATATTAAATTATTTCACCTCCTGCTTTTTATTCTAATATCGAATATTATTAGTTAATTAAGTGTGTATGTGCATGTTTATTGATGTAAGATTTCGATGAAAAATAATAAAAATGATATCACATTTTGGAGATATACGGAGAGATATAGTGAAAACTGCAACAGTTTGTTGAATTTTGAAAAGTTATTAACATCAATATTGACAGTGTGTATTAAATGTTTAAACAAAGACGATTGCCATGAAGGATGTCGAATCAAAATGACCGACACAAGCAAGAGATAAGATACTCAAATTAGTAATCGATCTTATCATAATGTATCCCGAAAGTACTCGTGCATTGCCTGCAAGTTCACGGGGAAAGGTCACTTATAAACATCAACAATGTAATAGAAATAATGGAGGCAAGTTGGGGGCCTGGCAGGGCAGAGAGGCCCACGCGGGCGACCTCATCCATCACTTGGCCTCAGCAACACGAAGCCCGGGGCCACAGCTTGGCTTGGCCACGGCAATGACTTTGACAAGCCCACTTCGTGACTCCGCAGCAAAGCTTTTCAATCAAGGGCTCGGCTCGGCTCGGCTCACTAGTAAAAGATATTATGTTTTTTTTAAAACATATGCATCGAATCATACGTAATATTTAGATTGTATAAAAATACAGTACCAACATTTATTAAAAACGTCAAAATTATTTTTTTGTTTTTTAAGGTTGAGGAAGATTGTATCTTTACCGTAGTAAGATTAACGCAATTGATTATTTAAAAAATAAAAATACAATCGATGATTTGACACCAATAATGAACATTAATAAGAAGTTTGTAAAAATGCAAAATCATTTTAATGTGAGAATCAATTATCGTGTTAACTTTCCACCAGTAATTCCAATGAGTGCATTCTTATTGATATCAGTGAAATATAAAAAAAAAGCTTTTGTCGCTCTAAAAACAACCTTATGTAAATCGTTTCTCTGTAGATTGAGGAAATCCCCAGAGAATTTAGTTTTGCTTCGTATATACCTATAAGATTCCGCGATAATATTATCAAAAAAAATCCCAAGAAAGTAAATCGAGTAGTCCCACTGCAACTGCTTGTGATGTAAGCTCCTGCAGTGTTGAATGAGAATTATTAGAGTTGATATGGTAATTGAATATTATTTAAGAAGCGCTGGGCACTCGAAGCAAGCAAGTTTCTGAGTAAAGATATGCGCCTTGTCAATCGAACGAAAGCCGACGAACGCTCAAATGCCCACATTTTGTTGGTGAAGTACCTATTATTTATCGTAAATAATGCTATAACAGACACGATTCTTACCCGTACAAAATGCTTAGTTTCATGTTTATGTGCATGCGATGGCCTTTACGACGGTTAATATAATAATACCAGATTTTTTAAAATAGAAAAATAGCATACATTTCTTAGCCACAAAATAAAATACTCCTAAAACATACACAGTAATTAAAAATGTCGTAAAAATAATAAAGACACTCAACACGAGTAAAAGTGGCAGGATTTTAAGAGAATGTGAAAAAGGAATGCAACTAGGACTTCTTGGATAGAATAACAACAGTAGTAGAACACCAATCTAATTATCTATATGTGATCAAATGCATACAAAATTGAAAAATTAAAATTGACCAGAAGAGATGTTAACACTATTATTTTGTATTTTAAAAGCTTAACGACCGCACGTTTTTTTTATAAAATTTCACCTGGCAAAATAAAATTAACATTATATTTTTACTAAATTCACTATTATTTGTAAGCAAATTGAGATATCTTCACAAAATTCAATTTTCTTAGCTTCCAGATACTTCGCCTATACGCATATATGTGTCCGCCGGTCAGCAACCTTTGTTTTTCAAAGACTCAAATAAGCGTCCACGGTCGTTAAGCTGTTAAGCTAACAACATCAATTAATGTTAAATACGTTTATAAAAAAAAACACTATAAATATTTAAATTAAAACATAGTATGCGAGAGAGTTTCCACAAAACATGCACACATCAAGCAGCATCAGCTCATGGATTTGTAAATAATTGGGAACAAATAAATCACGAGCAGTCAAAACACTAAAAACTATTAACCAGCAAGAGGAAGCTACAGTTTTGTTTCATTTCACAGAGAATTAATAGGAGATTCTGGCAGTGTAAAACATTCTGTACTGAATGCTGACGAAGCATCGATGCATACCTTTCGTGATTTTACTTAACAGACATCAGTTACATTTTCCTTCCATTGTAACAATCGGTTAATAATATTCATTTATAGAGAATTGTCTTACAGCGAACGCAACGAACCGTGAAAATGCAATCAGAAGTAAAATACAATCGATCCTATTATGAACAATATACTAAATGGAGAAGCGTCCTACAACATATCACGGAGTTATTAATGCGTATGATATATTTTATGAACTTATAGTACGTTAGTAGTGCCGTGTAGACATTAAAAATCCAACCCAAACTCAGATTTAGTCGTTATTTTTTTTCTTTATTTAGCTGAGTGAATTTTAATGCATGTTAAAAGTTATATGTCATAAGCGATTGAAAAAATATAAGCATTATTATCTTCTATGGCTTCGATAGCATATTTTTTTAAAACAACAATTTCTTTAAATATTTCAATACAAATAGCATTCGAACTTATATTTAAAAACCAAAGCAAAATGAATTATTTTTTCGACGATATTTTTAATAATAAAATAAATCAAGCATTAGCGGGGGCGTAAAGAGCAATAAAGTGACACAAAAATAATAATTTGGCAAGTATCAAGAAATTTCACGAATTGGAAAGCTTATAATAAATTGCTAATAAAGATTCTAAATGGAGAATACTAAAACATTAAAGCAGTCGTTAAAAACTTCTTTCATCTTCAATGGTATTTATATTTACGATATACTTACATACAATACATTTTTCGGCGTTGTGCGATAATTTTTTATTCAATAGTACTGACAATCCATGCAAACAACGAATGTAGTTTATTATAAAAAGTTTCAAGTTCTCAAACAGAAGCACGCTTCGAATGGTTGAGTGCACCACACTACACGCTAAGTGCACCGAAGAGATTTGATATTCGGTATGATACAAAGATAGTTTATCAAATAAAAAAATAATGTATAAAAATGCAATCTCAGCTATTTATTTAGCAAGCAAAATAAATGTTGAACTATCTCTTTTTTAACCCATGTCTTTGGGTATAGCAAAAATAATATTGTATCATTCATTAAAACGGAAAATCATCAAAGTGACTCTTCTCACCCTAATCACATATTGTAGGTAAAATACACGTTGCATTAAAATCATCACATAAATGGAACTCATCTGAATGTAGGGTTGTCACGATTTTTAATCTAATTCCTTGAAATATGTTAGCTTTAAGATTTTATTGAAATATACAGAGTTTATGTGTGGCGGTTAAGAGTGGCGGCCGGTCAATGTGGCATTTGATCACTGCACCCTTTGTATATGCAGGTGCGGTTATATTTTATGAAATAATATTCAAACATAACATTTATACCATTCACTAATTTTAAATTATTCATGTTTTTATTGTAAATTCTTTAAATTCTTAATTAAATTATTTTTAATTCTTCATGTATACGTGAAGAATCTAGAAGTAGCTAAATAGCTATCTATATTGGAAGAATTTTTTTTCAGAGATTTTACAAATTATTGTATCTTTCCTCTTTCATCCATTAGATCATAGGTTTCCAACTATTTTTGGGTGGTGACCCTTTTTTATAAAAGCCATGTGACCCGCGACCCTGATGCAATTGAAAAAAGCATTTTTAGTCATGTAATTTTAGTTGATTGTATAAGTTGGCGACCCATAGGTTGGGAAACCCATGGATTAGATCAGTTTTTCAACCTTTTAGGCCTGTGGCCCCTTTTGAGTCTCATATTTTTGCGTGGTCTCCATACCTGTTTTGTAGTTTTTCGAAAAACATTTTGTCATTGGCTAATTTCAAATATCCAGGAATTTTGAGATTTCCCAAAACGAAAAGACGAGAAAGAAAAGATCTTTTTTAGATCTTCTCAGAATATCGAATTTCTCAAAATGAATAGACGAGAGCTATTTAGCTCTTCTCAGAATTTCCAATTTCTAAAGGTCAGCTAGTTTCTAAATATTTTCTCGCTGCTCGATTTTCAAAACCTGGGAGTTTATGGGTATTTGCCCGTGGCTCCCCTAAAATTAGTTTTTATCTGTGGCCACCGGTTGAAAAACACTGGATTAGATTATATTTTTGTTTTCATCAAACAGTGTCAAAAAATATTGATCAAAGAATCCCTAATTAATTGAACGCCGTTATTTTAATTGTATTCCATTGATGTAACATCAAAATAGATCTTATGTTGGCGACCATAAAAGTGGGAACAGAAGTGTTATTTATGAATTTATAGATTTATAAATATGTGGGAAAATACGACCGGAGAGTAGAGACGACTCCCTGAATTTGAATGGCGCATGAAACACGACTGCGAAAACAAAATTTAGCAGAGCGAAACATCTTTTATTCACGATAACACGACAAATCCCACACTTGACACGAGTTCAAGTTCAAAATGACGTTTTATGCGCTTCGAGCGGCATTTTTTATTCTTATTCCATCAGGTATACATTTACTGTTGGACGTTTCCTTAATCAATAATTCATTTTATCCCTGAATTGAATTCGTATAATGTGATGTATGTATTTGAGAAGACTATAATCGAGTATAAGCGTAATAAACAACGAGATATTACAATTTTCTAGGCGATACAATTTTACAGCGATTTGACGGTAATATCCTTAATTCATATTAATTTTGGTCTAATCATTAATTAGTTCAGCTATGCAAGTCTTTTTTACTAGTAACAAAATTTCACCAAAGGTTCGCTGGATTGATGACACAAACTATATTGTTCGGTAAGACGTGGCAGCGGATGAGAACGATTATTTATATAGGGTTTATTTATGTGACATATAATGGGCATTGGAGTCACTAATTGTTATCAGTCTTAGTTAATTCTGTACAACTAAAGCTGTATCGATTTATATGTTCATCGGTAAACAATGCTCGTCACACGAAATTTGAACGTAAAAGTTTTTTTGTTTTTCAGTTTAATGCTTTTTTACCAAGAATTGAGAAGAATTGAGACAGAAAACATTAACATTTATTAGTTATAATATTAGGCTAACAAGTCTTCAAAACTCTGGTTCGTCAAATACGATGGAACGTAAGTAGTTTCAAATGAAATTAGTTGTCGCAGTGTCAACATTACCGTGATAAATGCTCTCATAATAATACAAGAAATAAATCTATTCGAATGCAGTGTTATCCACTTGGAGACAAGTCCACAAAGCGTCATACCAGTTTGTTCCGAGAGTCCCGTCCCCGGCTTCCAGAGGAATGCGGTCCATTTCGACAGATGCACGCCGAGAGAAAGGAGAGACTGGCTTAAAGACAGGGACAGCCAGTGAAATGGAAACGAGAGGGAATGAGAGAGGATCAGTACAACCCGCCCACGAAGCGTTGATTACTTTTCACTACATTTTTATTGAGCAAAACAATATTCTTGATAGAATCGAGCAGTCGAGTGCTCGTCACAGCGATGTTTTCTCGTGTAAGTGAAGCGATGGCAGAAGTTGTCAAAATGTGTCAGGCAAACATACGAAAGATAACGGTATTGAAACAAATTTTGTACATAACTGTAAGTAAAATGGAAGGCATGAAAGTTTCATAGCATACATTACTGATTCTATTTGTAGAGTTTCAAATAATATTTTCATGAACAAATATAAAATATTCCCTTTTAGGGTGTTCACTGTCAATACTTGGTGGAAAGGCATTATATTAATAAAAACACAATAATCCTGTGTACTTCATTCGTACAATGAAGTACAAAGGATTATTGTGTTTTTATTAATATAAAATATTCGTTGAATCAAACGCAACACGGAATTATTTTTATAGTGTTGAGTGTTGGCTATGTATGACCAAAAAAGAATGGACAAGGATTTTAATGAATTATAATATACATGTACACCCACAAGCTACTCGTTCGATTTCCAATTACCATCATCTATATTCTATTGCCTGATCTTGAAAATAAAAATGTCTCACAAATCCATAAGATTCAACAAACTTCATTTTAACGCAATAGTTTGTATTCAGGTATTTTTGAAATTGCATACTCTTAGGACTACCGTGATGGAAACTATTACATGTAATCAATTAACTTATTATTAAAATGTGTATTCGTAATGTCTCCACAAAAACAAACGTAATAGTCTATCATGTCAATATAAAAATTAAAAATTACGAAAATTAAATTTAAACGTAAAATAAAACAGCGTAGATTTGTTGATGTTGAGACGAGCCTGTATTATCATTGAAATTTTGATTAACGTAAGGTAAATAATAATAAAAAAAAAAAAACCAGAGAAGATACGGTACGGGTCAAATGAGTAGTCAAAGCTTAAACTAAAAACGTGGATAAGGAGCCATCTTATCATCAAGTCCAAAGCCGAAAGAAATAAAGTGTAAAAATATAATTCAATAAAATATTTAATACCTTCCCTCCACATATTGTGAAGCGATGACTAGTGCAACACTGATGTGCATCTTGGACGAGCGCATGTCGATTTTTCGGTGTGTTGGTATCAGAGTGTACAGCTAGAGAAGTGCATTATAAATTAGATACAAAGTTTACATGAACGCTCCGTGTCAAGAATTTTTTAATGCAACAATGTAATGTCTACAATAAATTAAGAATTGGAAGTTCAATTAATCAAAAAGAAACAAACACGCTCTCATGCTCCAAGTAAAAAAGTGAACAAGAAGTACCTACCAACCAAATAAAGAATAGATACAACAGCATATCATGTTTAATTCATTGAAATAATAATACATAAAATAGTTGTTTTCAAAGCTGGCTCCATGTGTAAGATATTTCCACAGCGCTTTTCTTTACTTTCTTTTCTTGCAACGATATTGTTATTTAAAAAAAAACATGAAATGTATTGATATTTTAATTAAAAATTATAAGGAAAATAAACGGTTAAATTGAAATTGACAAATAATGAAAGCATTTGCTGAATCTTCATAATACGAATCGGTAGAATTATATGTATATTATTTTTTTAATCCATGTCCGCTCCTTATGTGGAGTATATGGCCTCCTAATGGAGGTATCTCAACAGAAGATTTTTTTACGAGAACTCTTTATTACTCAGTCGTCCAACCTCAACCTTTTTTCAAGGTGAGTAGTAGGGAAAGAATGATAAGGCTAGAACAGGACTGGTGGTTGAATAATCGCTATTGCTATGAGAGAATAATGTGAATTGACATTGAATATTTCTCAAACTCACAGTGATCTGACCGAGAATCGAACCCAGACCTGCGTGATCGGTAGAGCAAGCTCTAACCAACTGGGTGTAACTACATCATATTACAATATAACATAAGTACAAATCCAGATGTATTTTGTACATCGGGAGATAGAGAGATCTATTTTAAGTCGATTAATTCTACACGACATGACTCGCTAATGATAATTTCAAATTGAAAGGAACATGCGTCGAAGCATTATCAGCATACTGCTAGCATCGATAGAAGAGAATTCATACAAAGTGTGATGCGGCTGAAACAGCTTTCGATTAATTACTAATCGTGATTGATTATCCGTAATTGATTGGTCACGAATAGGTTTGCATTGTGCCAATATAAAAAAAATATATTACAAAAGCACGAGTGTGGTGTTTGTTGATATGATTGGTATTATTATATTGAATCGAACGATGTAAAGTAGGATACAATTCATATGATCTAATATAAATTATTTAATAAAATAATATGCAAATAAATAACATGAGGATCGAACCGTTTTTTCTTATAATGTGTTTGATTATACATATTTAAAATTTGATAAATAAGAAAATTTAAAAGCAATATCAAGTGTCTAACTCAATACTGTTGAAGTCACATTAAAAAATATTTTTAATGTACGTTATCGTGCAATGAAATTCACGTTGTACCGCTTTCGATTGAAATTCATGCAGCCCAGTTTATTTTTAAAACATTTAATACCCAACATAACGTTGTTATATATGTAAGTTAATTAAATTAAGAGCATAAAAATGATTATACTAGAATTGAGGCGTCCAGTATCAAACACGGCCAGTTTCATTTTATTTTTTAGGAGAGCTGAAAGTTTGTTCGACTTTTTAACAAAATTTTAATCCGAATCAACTTGAATGCCTACAAAAATACTGGACACTAAACGCCAACAAAATACTGTATGACATGCAGTCAGCTAATTCAATGCCCGGGATCTGATTAATAAAAGCCAATAGCTTGGCCGGTATAATGACAAGAAGGTTTTGACATGGTCGCGTTTGATAGGAATCATCATTAATTAAAGTTGATTTTCATAAACTTGCAGTAAGATTATAAAAATAATACATACATTGAAATGTAGGTATAAAAATACCCTACCGGAATTAACAAAAAAAATGTACATAAGTAAAAACATGACAAGGGTAAGCATACAAGGTGCCTCAATTGATGAAGCAAAAAAAAAGGCGAAACTTAGGTTTGAATCAGCTATGCCTAAAAGTGATTTTGTGTTGGCTTTTGAAAATCGTCAAACGTTTTACCAAAAATTCAAATGAAATCATTTTTGGCAATGTATGACATAATTTGTGTTAGAGTAAGATAAAATAAAACACAGTGGTAGTCATTTAAGTTAAATTTAGTAGATAAATTAATATGATTTACTTCAGTGCCATCTGGTGGCAACATTTCATTGTCCAACATCTGGCTTCGTCGTCCAACGATGCACGACCACGTGATGATACAAAAAAAACCCGCACTCCCAAGGTTCACATTCACTGCACTAATTGTATTCTTTTCGAATTTAATACATAATAATTGAATAGCGCTGCGTGTTGGACGCGAGTCGACTGACCGCTTTGTAAGATTTGTTTTGTGCGACGGACTCAACGTGCAAAGAGAGTGCAAAAAGCAAGAGGGGATATCAAGGACCTCCACATGCCCAAGGACACGCAGATCCCATCTGAGCGTGTCTCATTGATGTCGATTAAAACATTTTCTCAGAATCAGAAGCATAACGCAAACTTCGTGATGTGACAGCGTGGATAAATCAACACGTTATTAGTATTGTTGATTCCAGGAAAGCCAGAAAAAACTTGGCAACGTTAAAAGAAATACAATGATTAACCAGCAATCCAGATGAAATCTGATTATTCAGTTTTTCAGAAAGTTTTTAGAAGATTAGAAATATTTCGTATTTGAACATTAATATACATATACGTTATCAAACGTTGATTATTTTTTTCCGTGCTACGCTAAAAATATATAAGGGCTTCTATATTTTTTTTATAAATAAGGTAAAATCGTCAGTTGAAATGGTTACTAGTTACATAAACTTGGTCGAGAACCGAACAAAGTAAAACGAAGCCAAGTCAACACATCTACTCACTATTAACTAGCTTGAAGACTGAACATCAGTGATGGCGAACCTTTTGCGCCCGATGTGTCGAAATTCTGAAAAAACCTAGCTTAACTCGGGTGCCGTGTTACATTTAGATATATCCATCATTTAGTGACATTTGCAGGCCTAGCAAAAAAAGAGTTATATTTTTGATGTATTCAAAATTTTCACTAGAAGGTCTGGACGCCCCAGAAATCGTTAATAACTTCATCTGTCTGTCGGGTTCTCGTCAGAGGGTAAAATTGGCACTAAAACCATCGCCAGATTTCTCAAACCTGCCAAAGTTCAAGAAGATCGAGTGTTGACGATACGTGTCACCCATAATGTGTCGAAACTCCACGTGACGTAGGATCGCAATCACTGATATATATCTTCATGTATTTTATCATAAAATTGTTTTCGTGGTACCTCCTACTTGTAGACCACTCGCTTAGGGCCAAATACATAAGTAGATATTTGGACAGTATTTAAATAATAAATGATAAATTGCAGATATTAAACTATTTGTTTTCTTTACCATAAATAGTAGTCAAAATAAAGTAACTATGTGCGTTTAAGTTGATACGAACTAACTGTACGTACTTATTACATAGTCTACCATTTATGGTAGTATTGAGACACCTATTTGCCATATAACGCAGAAGATTAGTGATATAGTATCATCATGAGGAAGAACATAATATTTTTTTAAAAATCTGGCTACCGTTAAAATTTTCAATTACACTTAAAAACAGTTATTATTTTTTCTCACTAGCCGTTGCCAACATTTAACCTAACATTTACCATCGACAATGACATCTCGAAAATAGTATTATCTATAAGCATTAATTCATTAAGTATTTACATTACAGAAATTATTTTATATAAAAAAATATGTATAGGTTGATATGACAGTTACTCTTGAAACTAAAATTATCATTACCAGTCGTTTAACATGCTCACATATCACAGTCCAACAATCACTTAAGTATAATTAAAAACCCGTAATTGTTTTGCAAATAACATGGGCAAAAAGTAAAAATTTGCACTGAACACAGTGGGGATTTTTTTAAAAATAAATTGGTTACTCACGGTAATTGGAAACACTTTTAAATTTCCAGGTACTAATTATTGTACTCCACAATTCTAAAAATAAATTATATATTCAGTGGGTAGGTATGTAAGAGATTAAGCATTTATTCAGGCTTCGTGAACAATACAAATCAATTTAAACAGATAAAATCAGACGCTATTTTTTCCTCGTGTAGACTTGACATTGGGTCGTTATGAATGTCATTAATGAATTGTTCCAAATGACTGAATCCCACGAGTCTTACAGTGAATCGTCAACACTGCATTGTGATAGCCAACAGAGACAGTGGTATAAAATATTTGATATTCATTCACAGCAGCTTTAAAATTCAATATATTCTATGCAGAAACCTCCATTATCCGAATAAATAGGGATGAAAATAGTCTGTAGTATGCATATTTTATTATTAAGAAACATAATTTTTGATTTTTGGTCAAAGCTAGCTGCCAAATCGAGAATTCTTTAAAGACACATACATAATTTGTTTTGTGTTACGTTCTTCTCGGCTCTCGTATCGCTTAATGGCGACATCGAAACAGACAAAAGGTTCATAATGTGTAAGATTAATAGTCCCCCCCCCCCCCATCCACAAATATCCTTTTTGACTCCTTGACCTTGTTCCACTCGGGCAGATATTTCTTTGATTGTCGTCACATCATTCAATATTTGGGATCCAGGATTGCTCACGTGGCAATTCAACACCCATTTATTCGTGGCAGTCAGCACACATTGAAAATTGTTTTATTACTCAGTGATGTACCCTACGTCCTGCGCACTTGTCTTATATGAACAATCCTCCAGTCATCTGACAGTGATCTCCAATTCAGGTATGAATAGAACTGAAAATGTTCAAAAGTGTACCCAGTGTCTATGATCAGCTAGCTGTATTAGGTGATAATATATCCCTTATTTCTCACTTTGGGTTGTACAGAGCAGGTAATCTAATGTGAATTTTCCAAGATTTGATAAATAAAAATTGGGTTATGTTTTGCGCTGTTAACTTGCGCATCACAACAGTGTTAATGATCTCTGGTTGACACAACAAATACGACGTATCGAACTATTATACATAAACGTGGAAAAGCTGTGTCTGTCAATAGGGTCCATAACGAGACCGCGGAATTTATTATCAGTGTCCAGAACTGCACGGCCATTATTAATCCATGCAAACCGCCGGACTGCAGTCAATTGGCAGTGAGCTGGCGGTGACCTTCATCAATCACAGAGGTCGCCGGCGCTTGTTTACAACATGACAGCCGCTCGCATTGTCCAGCAACGCTCCGCGGAGAGGGAAGGTCGCCAGAACAACCAACGGGTGGGTAACACACACTCTGACAGGGGAATCCCAATAATTCACATCGAAATAGGAAATAATTTAAGTGTAAGCAAAACAAAAAAATCCACTAAAACGATTTGTAGTTTTACATGAACATGATTTTCTATAGAAACTACATGCGTGTTGAACATAAAAAAAGTGCTTGGAGATTACTCTCAGATTCACTACGTTTATTTCATATCGTCATATTATGTTCTTATAAATTTTTCTGTGCTGATATAATACATAATATATCGTCGGCAATGAAGACAAGTGCTAAAAGCTAGTGGACCTTCGCCCTATTGGGTTACGATTTGTTAAAAACCCCCGAACAAAGTAAGTTATATTTTAATTTTTCAGTCGAATTATTTGTAATCAAACGCACGGATCCCTTTAACAAACCTCCCAACCAAATTGCTCCCACCAATTTATTACGTAGTGGAATTATCTTTTTGCGATTAACTAAAAAAAAATATAAATATTTTTCAAAAAATTTTGATACAATTTTTATCACTTTTGCAGCAAGATTCACGCCGACATTGTTGTTCTACTGTCTGTTAACACACCCTGTCTAAAAATGTCATCACCATATAAGCTTTATGGAAAGTATCCAAGTAAAGCACACGAAGCATGCATGCCAAAATACAGAGTGTTCAAGATGAATTATTATTTGGTGAACATATTCATTGGCCCATTCATTTTCAAAAATTCATGCTTGACAAAATTAAGACATCCGCAATTAATTAATCTTTCTAACTTGTTACCAAAAACAATAGAGTGCATTGCGAAGATAGACAAATCGAACACTATTTTGAAAAAATCATTATTCGGGATGTGATTTAGTCGGTTGTTATTTTTTCTCATAATTTAATGGCTATTTTGAATAAGTAGAGCGACTTTGCTTACAACCGGTGGCGGATTACCTCATAAGCGCAGAAGGCGCACGCTAGGAACCTTACAAATTGTATTGCGCCTGTTGCCTCTGAAGCGCTTTATCCACCACTGCATGTTACCAGTCTTTTTAACCTTGTAATTTTATACTTCTCCCTGAAGTGGTAAAGGAGTGATTGAGTTTTGGTGAATCCTGTTTAAAAAGTCGCATAGAAGAGTGACCAATACTCTTAATCGTGGTGTCCACGAGTTCGGTTTCAAAGGTATGGATGATATTTGTCATCTTAAGATCGTCTCCCATTCGAACAATTAATAAAGTGGGGTGAACCAAAAGCGGTAATTTATATTACTAGTCATATCCAACCTCATCTTTTTTCCGAAATATAGGTTAAGATGAATAATGGAAGTTCCTGTAAAAATAACATGTATAGATATTTTCTATTACTATTCTATATGCCCTTATATTTGAGTCAGATTCGGTTGGAAAAAATCAATAAAATGCAATATGAAAGATTTTATATAGTGCAGCGAATAGTTTCACTCGAATAAAAAAAAAGCACACTTATGACATGGCGGCTTCCATCATGCAATAGTAAGGAAATTAACGGAAAACGAGTGTAAGAAATGGATGCCATTTCATGGAACACATGATAAGAATCGGCATTCTGTTACTTTAAAATTCTAACTAATTTAGACCTTATTTAGACATAATTTGTACACTCCTTAGAGTGACACAAATTCAGTAACTTAAACACATTTCGTTCGCTGTAGAAATATTGTATTATTTTTAAATCCTTTTGTCATGGTGTAATACAAAATTTTGACGAGAAATGCTGAAATTAATAAAACCGTATGTAAAATAAAAATTAAAACTGTGCAAAACACAAACCAGCCATTATCTCGAAACCAAGATAAGCAGATTGCCATGATGTTGCGATAAACGCAAACCTTATGAAAACAGCAAGTGTTTGGGCTTTGTAAAACACTCTGTAGGGATCGCGAAAAGTTTCAGGCTCGGTCATAATTGAAAGTTACGGCCCTCTCGCGTGTCAGACCGCCGAAGAAAGAACATGTCAGCGCACTCTGTACGACGCGTTATAATAAATTCAACGGACACAAACGGCGTCAAATTGCAGGGGTGTTGTAGTGATCCTGACGACTTGCACGCGCATCTATGTAAAAAGTGCAAGTGACGAGATGAAAGCACGGTGACAGGCATTGTCATAGAGACTTGTAATATGTATCACAAAGTGTCATGGAAAAATCAACTGTCAATTTTCCAGGAATTTAAATCCCCTTGCCACCATACAAAGAAACTTAACGTACGTATACAATTTTTGCAACCTTGAAAGACGACCAACCGCTGTAATTATGAAATCAATGGGTTTTAATAAGCGAAATAATCTTGGACGATATAATCTAAAATTGTCTTCTTCCTTACTAAAGGTTTATAGTAATCCCAGCCAATTTACGATCAACATTATAAATTGTCATTCTTCTCTACCATTACTACATCGTTAATAATTGGAAGTTGAGTAATTGTTTGACAACCACTAAGATTGGAAAAATGCTACATATTAAAAATACGCAATGCTTGGCCTACAATGGTAATCGGTACCACAACAAAACAAATATTTTCAGCATATTTTGTTTCAGCACTTTCCGGAACAATTCGAAAAAGACGACACGTACTTTTTTCTAACAGCATATACGAATAAATGTAGCATTGCTTGATTTGAATTTAAATTGACCAAATATATATTGATATGACAGTTCATTAGTCAGACACTTTCGAAAAATCTAAATTGAAGTAAAATAAGCAGCTATGTGTAAAATTTTACTCGCTATAGGCTCCAGTAATGAAAAATGACACCAAAACAAAGATGATAATGCCGATAAACTCTTAGAGAATTTAACAAATTGTTGGTAATGTCTGGCTAATTACACGAATATTTTTGATGTCCTACTACTGAACTTATACTTAAGCACCTAATATACATATAAGCATATTTTGATAAAATTTATAAATCTCGGGTGCATTATCTCAAAACAAGTTATTTCGAGCTGACTGAAAAATTAAATAGGCGATCGGTACAATAAAATGATGAAATCTGTCTAAGAATTGAATTATTATTCTGTGCATACTGTGCAGTTAATTCATGAACTTTTCGATAATCCAAGCATAGAGAATTAATGAAATCTTCAACAAACTGTCAGCTGGAATTTCGGAACGTAACCGAGTCCTGCTACAAACTTAACAAGTGTATGAGATATTTGACTTTCGAAATTGCCGAGTACAATCTCCCAATATCAAAGCAATTGCCCTTCAGATATGAGCAACGTCCAAGCGTCTGGCAGTAAAGCACGCAGAACTCTCACGAGGCTGCCATTATTACCGGTTTGCGGAGAGGATAATGGCACTTACAATGCAAAGACTCTGACAGTTTGTCTGACTTCTCTATATCGAATAACTCGCGGTAATTGCGCCGACTGTCCGACGCACCCGGCCAGCCAATTACCCGGGACTGGTGTGAAGTGCAAATGCAGTGCGCAAACACTTGCTTATTTTAATTCGCTCGATCGCTCGTACTCGCTTTATCGCAGGTAAACTCACACTGCAAATTGTCAGCTTAACAAAATAGAATATACGGCCGAAGGTTTACAAAGCTTCACGAATCAACTATTTCAGTTCATTAGTATGATGCTGAATGTAAAGGATTGAAAACTTGCCAGCTTATAGGGCATATGAAAAGACGACGCAGCCAGGTATATTGTATGAAAATATCGCGCAGATTGTCTTTGGTATTTTGCACTATAGTAATGAATGGATTAAATTATTATATAGTGTTTATTTACAACGTGATTAATCTCCATAATGCTGATATTTCGTTGCCAAATATTGAATCACAAAAATAGGGACAAGATCGAACGATCTCGAATAAAAGAAATAAATTTTAAAGATGAAAAAAGGAATAATCATCGAATACACAAAATAAAAATAACTAAGCATATTTAGTTTGATATTTATTTTAAATATTTCCATAAGAATGACTTATTAATAAATAAGTTGTTTTATTTTTAGCAGTGAATTTTTGGTGGAAAGGCAAAAGATTTTTTTTAAATATAGCACTATTTGCACTAAATTCATATTTCTTATAAATATTAGGGACGGTTCACCCACCGAAAGTATTCTCAAGTGGTGCATCAAAATATGATAATATGCTCACGACGATCTAAGCCGCCCTTGAACTTTATTTGAAAAAAGTAGAATAAGTAAAAAGTGTTATTTTTTTAGATATAACTAACTAGTTTCAGTAAACGCGGGTCTGGTTTTATTCATGCATTGAAAATGTGTAAAATCATTTCGTCTTGAACATTGGTTATATCAAAGGCTGGAAGACTCTACCGTTAAGAACCGGTTAAGAACCCCTGGTGTAGAGCGACTCCAATTGAAATAAAAATTTCATATTTTTTGTCTTGTGAATGTGTATTTTTAAATATCTACTAAAATGCAAAAACATTTTTTTAATAATCGAGTCGCCTTTTATTTTACGACTTTCACTCCGACTCTACAGTCCTGGTTCATACAATATGTACTATAATAAAATAAATAATAAATAAATGATTGCATCCTTCATACGGATATATAATAAGATTGCACAATAAGATGCAATTACTTATTGCCGGGTAATTGGCTTTGGTTGCAGAGTTCACGGGTTCGTTTCCCAATGTGGGCAATTTCGAAAATTGATTTTTCAATCGATCATATTCGATCCTAATAACACGTGAGCGTGAAGATGGCGATAACCTAACCACTAAGTTATATCCTAGACTCCATTACTAGTAAGCCAAACATTGGGAGGGAAACGAACGTAGCTTAAAAAAAAACTTATTATTTAGTGGTAAATTGTAGATATACGATCCGAGAAAAAACAACTGAAGGAGTGCAGTCAGAAAAAAAAACTTGTAAATTGCGCGTTGGAATCATTATTACGGCTAAAGTTGCGGCAAATCCGTAAACAGCCACCACGATTGCTTCCAGTGATTCGTTCCGACAGCTTAATGATGATAGATTGAAATTTAATTCGTAGGCAGTACGAAATCAACAATTACGATGCCTTTTTATTGCGAATAAAGCAATGAAAAAGGAAAAGCGATGCCACAACAATGCATCCGTGACGAATCGAAATACAGCGCTGATAATAATTGTATCCGTTCGCACACTTGGGAAATCAAATAATTATTACGAAACGAATTGCACAGCTTCCGTTTATGATTGAATACACAAATATATTATTATATTTTTTATTTACAAAGAGTAATACTATGTACAACAACTATTGTATTCAAGGTGATGCAGCACGTTTTTCGCAACCACAGATGAATATGCTACCAATAAACTATACATACAGACAACCGTTTATTATAAAAAAACAAATATTAAGACTCGTGGTATAAAATATGCGACTACGAATAAAAGAAAATTTCAACTATTATCCGATATATGAATATTCAGAGGAAGACTGCAGGTGGGGCTGGTGCGAGCCTATTGTGTTATTTAAAAAAAACTCAGATCAACAGTAATTGCTGTGGATAAGCGATTCCAATTCTTTTCATCTCAAGACAAACCTAATAAAATAACAATTAAATTTTAAGAAATTAAATATAAGCAGACAAGAATTATGGTAACAGAGAAGCAAAGAACATAACGTCGCCTCGAAAGAAATTATTAGTTTTGACCAGGGCTTCGAACCGCTATTTTTTTCGTTCCGGCAAAAATAACGGTTTTAAAGGTTTTCGGTTCGAAGCCCTGGTTTTGATCACCGCGATCGCGTGAAACGTCGATATATGAAAATAAACGTTGGCAAGATGCAACCAATCGACCCAATTTTGGGTCGCGACCCATAGGTTAGAAGCCGCTGCTGTATGTGTGAGTAGAAGACACCTAAGCCGTTATTTGAATTATATGTACATATAAGTGAAATTCGATTGCTTTTATAATTATTATATAAGAGTTGGTCAAAAACTCCACTCCTTCCAGGAAATTACTCGAATTATTAAGATTCAGCGAGCCCCTTGTTAGCGTATCGCCAGCCCACCGCTGCAAATATTCCTACACTAGGATGCTATGAGACAACAAAATATGTACTATGACAAACTCAAGTAATGAAAGTGTTTAGAAACTACTAAATTCAAATTTATGTATATTGACATTAGTTTATCTTTGCATCACTGCTGCAATTCAGTAAAATACAGTATACCTACGCCTAATAATGCAAACATAATATTAATATGAGTGATTAAAATAAATATCTTTTCAACATATTTTCTAAACGGTAATTGAAAGTTGTCACTTATTAAATATTGCGTGATGCGAATAATAATAAAATAGCCCGTCGATGTTGATGGAATTATTATTTTTAAATAATTGTGATCCCGAAGCGAAGCGGACGGACAGTTGAAATAATGAGAAGCCAATGAACATCGAATGCTCACTCGATTCGATGAACATGATAGGTACACAAAATACTGTCATACTGTCATTATGTCACATAATGCAGTTGCGTCCGATCATAAATATGGTGTTAAGCGTTTTTACCAGTTTTGCAAATCCGTTTTGTAATGGACGAAGACAAGAAAAAATGATGATTCTCAAATCGTACAATTTGACTTGTTCATATAGCATACGCATCACCTGAGCTCGAAATTGAACGTTTCAGGAACCGGGGCTCAGTTTATAAAAATGGTTCGTCCGGGGCTCGATAATTAAAAAAAGCAATATTTCTCAGTATTATTGATATTTTTTTTAATTTAATAACTGAAGCGGGTATTTTTATGTTTTACAAGACTACTTCACGAAAAGAGATTCCAACTATTCGTCATTTTCAACTATCCGGATATCGAATAGTAAAACTGACTCTATCCGGATAGTTTCAGTAAGTATGAAAATAATTAAACATTACTACATATATAAATTGAAAAAAAAATGTTCTAAAATAATACATTAAAAACGAGTTCATTTGTAATATAAGTCATTTATTCTGATTTTAACAATTCATATTTTAAAAATAAGAGCAATAAATGTATTTTATTTTAAAATTTGATATTAATTTAGTTTTAATTTGTCCTGCTGTTGAAAATACTCTTTCCGTTGCCGTTGATGTTGGTTTTATTGTTTGAAGTGCTTTAAACAACACGTCCAACTTTTCCGTCCTTTTTTAAATTGATCTAAGTATTTAAAATATTTTTTCAGATTATTTGTATTGTCGTCAGTTTCCGCGAGAGATAAAATAGAACTACGCATTTCATGTTGCAAGTTGTATTTATTATCTTTTCTCATAAAATGAGTCCATACTTCCAAGCGTCTTGACATGGCTAAAATTGTATACAAAATTATTAAAATTTTAATATGTAGACAGTGGTCTCGATTGCTTGGTTTTCAGTGATGACTTGTAGAACTCGCACGCAAATGACGATGTTTCACGATCAACTGATCCTGACTAAATCATTTCCCACTTCTGTAATGCCTTAGAGCAGCAATTCCCAACAGGCGTGAGCTTTGCAAAGGGAGGCGCGAACAGTCCAAAATATAGGATGGGGAGGCTCGATATTTTTTTCTTCGAAGGGAGGCGCAGTAACATAAAGGTTGGAAACCATTGCCTTAGATAGAGACAATACACATTTAAATACTATTCCATCATATTAAAATATTGAAAATTTGCAGCTGCATTTAGATTACTGCAACGGCACTTCTTCAATGAATGAAATTTCGACATTAAAGGTTTTTTTTGCCTCGAGTCCGAGCCGATTTGTCGAACTTTTAAGTATTAAGATAACAAGATAAGATATTCATAATGCCCGAGTTTGGGATAGGTAATAAAAAACACTACTCCTAAGTAATGGTTTCTCCCAGGTAGTAAATACCCCAGTATTCATATCATCTTTCGTCGATTTTGTAAAATATTTCATTAAAAATTATAACGAATACTATCTGGATATTTCCCCAAATATCAGGATATCGAATAGTTAAGAAGAGCCGGATATATCCGGATATCCGAGTTGGAATCCCTATTCACGAATCTATTCGTTATTCGCTATTCAAAAGTATTCGTTAAAAATATGTTTTCTCCACAAGTACGTACATTATCAAATACCGTTAGATATTTATTTATTTGCAATTATCCCGATCGTAGATGTTAAAGATACGTGCACCTTCGGCATGCAAGAACAATTGCAAGCGCCACATTTTTCATAAATTGGAAGAATCAACCAACAAAGATCTTTATATGTTATAATCCAAAAAATAGTACAGATTGCTGTTTTCGGAACGTTTTCAATAGCTTATTTGAGATTATTCATTATTACATAAACTTAAATTAAATAAGCATTAAACATAAAGTATTAATTGATTTGGCATTTGCTTGGTAGAACTCCATTATAACAGATTAAAAATATCAAAGTATTTTAGTTCTACAGTATATAATAATTTGTATGCGTTGATAGCTATTTCGGCTTTCGCCATTGTCATAGTCATAGTTCTGACGATGGCGAAAGCCGAAATAGCTATCAACGCATAAAAAATATTAAAAACTGTAGAACTAAAATACTTTGATATTTTTAATCTGTTATTAAACATAACATCTATAAATCATACGATTTTCACCCTTGGTGAAGCACGCCTATGAACCAGTTCACTATGACTGGTTTTCAATAGCACTGTCCCATCATCACGATTCATATATAAAAAATCACAAAAAAGGATAATTAGTGTGTCCTTTATACAATCCAATAAGGATTATATTTGATTCATAATGATAAATAAATAAAATAAAATATGTAAGAGAATTGAGAATTGACCTGTTATTTTTTAGCAGAGATAAAGCCTAGAACAGAAGTATGGAGTAAGCGGACTTCTCTGCCATCAAAAGTGTGTGCATTCAAAAAAGCATTTTCGTTGATATACAAAATAATATTATATTATACATATGCATTTTATATTATGATTATCTAATTGAAATTTCTTGGAAACAGACTCATTATCACATACAAATAAGTTCGACCCTCCGAAACTAAAAGTGTCCCTACTTTTGGTCTATAATATGGAATATCTGTTATAAAAATGAACTTAGTGAATGAAATCTCAAAACAAATTCGCAAGCTTTTTATGTGATTCGTATTAATTATATTTACATCCGTGGTAAGAGTTTCATCATTTATAAATATGTGATAGATGTAACAATACAAAATTCATTTTAAACATATAAATATTACCACTCCAAATTACTATTGTTCATTCGTATTATATGTAATATTGAGATATAAGACGTTGCAGATGATATAATTTAAATTTAATTTAACTATTCAATTCAATAGAGGCGCAGTGCTTTAAAAAGAGACAATCAATGCAATAACGATTTAAAACAGGCACTAGTATATATGCAGCTTCCTAACTTACCTTCCCAGGTGGTTGAATTTAAATATTGTAATATCAGTTCGCATGCAAATGATCCTTAGCAAGTTCAATAGCAGCTTCCCTTTGTGTACTGCACTCGATTAAAATGGCATCAACCAGGTTCGAACAAAACGGTTAGCCAATGTTAAAGAACCTGATTTCGATACGTATAAATAGATATCTAACGAGTTGGCTCCCGAGCGCATAAAAGTGATACCAATAAAAATAACCGCGCAAAATTAATTAAACAAGTATTTTCTTGGACGATAGAATATTACAACTAAGAATTGCTGAGAATTTTCGGCATTCCTCTAGTTTCATGTTTGTAGACCACGTTCAAAAAAGATACATCAGCCATTTGAGTACATGTATGGGCCTTAATTTAACACTTTATTTGGTTGTAAATAAAGGCACATTAAACAATCGAATCTTGCTCTAACGTCATCTAAAATCTCGACACCCCAGCAAAGCAAATAAGTATTTCGAGTTAACAGAATTATGATAGTGAAAAAAAAACACAATTTACAACCACTGATTTTAAAGAAAAACGCATTCGTATTTAAAGATGGTTGTTTTTAGCCTAATTAAAAAGTAGACAAAAAAATGTTTCACGACTTCTCTTAAATGAAGTCAAAATATTTTCGCTGATCATTCAGAAGTTCGTGGCTTTTCAGGAATCATTCTGTGACCCATCGGCTCGGAGTCCCAACAAAGATTCAAAAAATTGATGCAAAAAAATAAATTTTAATAGAATTCAATGGATTTATGGATTAGCGTTCCAACGCATGAGGTATGTGAAGATTCCATTGTCTGCCATTCACATCCCTTATATTATCTTAACATAATGCAAACAGAACCATTGCATAACTACTTGTCCGTCCATTATCATACTGAAAAGAGAGTTTTAAAGGCTGACTTAAAACCAGACTTCGTTTATTAACTTCCGTTTGAATGCTCCGTTAGTATTTCATGCGCTTCACATTAATGATATCACAAGATATTTGAGTTTATGCCAATAGCACAATGGCTGCATATAAGAAATGATCGCATTGAGTATTATGTACACGCCACAGTGTTAAATTTACAGGGCCCACCTCTCGTCAATTGAAACACACAGCATCGATTCATTGTTAGGTTCTCGGATTATTATTCTTCAAGGGTAACTCACGACTGTAAAAAGACCTTGGAATTAAAAGATGAGTAAAGGATTTATTGACTGCAAATTTGCAATTTATATTGCGTTATCACCAATCAATGCATGAGCGACATGTTTGTTTGTAATTACAGTGACCGTAACGACAGTATGTAAGAAGACAGTCCGTTGTTTTATTAATTTGTTCATTTGATACATTTATAATATGTTCAAAAATAGACATCTTATAATTTTCCAATCTGAAATAGTAAATTGATCATGATTGGCGCACTGTTTACGTCTCACAGTAATATAAAACTGTCATTTCGACGATATTTGTAAACGGTGCGGCGCCTGTGTCGATAAATTGTATTTTGGTGTGTACATATTGTAAACAAAGAGCTGTGTCATTTATTTACCGCAAAAAATGACCATCGGTCTCATACAAATATTACATTAGTCTCACAGATTATATCACAGTATTGTTTCTGCAGCTTAATACTGTGCGATCAAACAAACAGAGACGATTATCTAATTCAATGATGTTGATTGTATTTCAATAAATGCCATTTAAAAAAATAAACAAAGGAATATTTGGAATATTAGTGGACTGAGTATCATATTTCATACTTATCTGAAATGTCAAAAGGGTTATCTATTTTTGGCTAAAGTGTTGATTCATTCACTATAGGTCGAATTCTCATTTTCGTCTCGTGCAAATTCGTATTGGTCATTGTGAATATACATTTTAACACAAAGCATGCCTTCAAACGCCTTGAAAAATCATAAATGCAACGTTTATAATCCAAACAGAAATAATCGATAAAACTAAAATGCCGGCTTCACTAGAAAACAAAGATAATTTCTGGGTATGAATTGGTATGGACATAAAAAGAAAATATGAATTTAATTCTGCGAAAATAATATGTCATTTTAAATAAAGCATAATTGCTCACTTAACAGTTGTATTGCATAATCAGGACCAATTTCGACAATTGAAGGAGGACTTTCATTTGTTCCATGCAAATGATTTCTAGCTGAGCGTTCAATTAAATTTTACTACATAGTACGGTTTCTTTTTTTTTTTAAGTATGTCTTTTCAGCACGAATTGATAATTAAAATAACTCAAAATATTGCATTATACTGTTTCCCAATGCGTAAGTGTCGACCATGAAACTTAAAACATAATAATAAATACAAATAGTTCATCTAAAAGTCTAGAAACAATTAACACCAAGTAAATTATTTAGTAAATCTCACGTAGTGGACTCGTGGAGACGTAAAATAAAAATCGAGAAACAGACAGAAACCATCGTTCTGAAAATAGAATCGCATCGAATAGCGTTATCGTAAATTTTAAACAGAATGATCGGTCTCCGTTTTGTATAAAAGACCGCAGGGACGTGCCTAGGCCGGCTCTTAACACCCACCAATCGCTCTTTGGGCAACATATGTGGGCAGAAAATTGACAAAACATTAAGTTCACCTGTGGTCACTTAAAGCACTGTCAATTATAAGGAATTAAAAAGAATTGGGTGAGCAAAAAAATATTAAAAGATAATATGGGCACTTGTTGGCAAACAGTATTTAAAGAAAAAAAGGAGGAATTAACAGTCCCGTTTCATTTTTGCATATTTAATACCCGCTGTGAAAAAATATTTCTTGAAATTCGCGCCAGAAACATTCAAAATTAACAAAAGGTAAATTGAAGGCCTTCGTACACGATCATATGAAGGGATGACATACACCAGGGTGCCCATGAAGTCAATCACGTTCGACTGGTCGACCACGTAGCCTTTTTTTAAACCAAGTTAGACCATTTTTTTTAAACAATAATTGAGTGTGTCTTTTAGTATCTATCTATTTAGTTTCCCTTTCATACACATTATATTGTGCTTTGCATTTCAGGGAAAAAATTACGACGATGGAGAATGTAATGTAAATAGGAATGCACTAATATTGAATTCCCATTCTTATTATAAACAATTAAATTTTAATGGAATGTGATAATGATAAATATTAGTTTTTGTGCATAGAGTTTCTTTTACATTTCAGATGAATAAGTTCTTCATTTTTTTTTTGTTTTGAATGAATGTGAGTGGGCCAAACTGGGATTCGATAATTGTCAAACCTAATTTCTATATCTTACAAACGGTATATCTCACTGTGCCACGGTGCGCATCTCGATAGGTCAATAATTTTGCAATGATAATATTTATTTCATTGTATCGGAAAAAATTAGCTTTGATTGGACGCGTTGTTTTTTACTAGGAAATCTTACTTGATAAAAAATAGTCATAATCTACAAAAAATAAATATATCCGACAGATATATTTTTTTTAAAAATCTTAATCACTCTTCACACGTTCAATAAAATTTCCCTAGATTCACCCCACGCCTCGTCGGCACACGCACGTACGTCAGTATTAAAATCTAATAATAGAACGGCGATAGGAATCGATAAAGCGTCGAAACAATGGCTAAGTAATGAGACAGGTGGTGTTCGCTGACTGTGAGCCGTGGAAGAAGAAGAAGACGCTTACCTTCAACTCGGACGAGCGGGCGATCGTATCACGGGCGAAATATGATTTTCTGAAATGCAGGCGGAGTCGGTCTCGCTCTCCGGTAGATTCGATGGCCTGATAGTACAATGTACGGACTGCATACAAATGGGCCATTATGCGTGTCACTAATGAGTAATGCAATATTAATGACAGTCGCTTTGTAGCTGATAAAGAACAATAACATTGTTTAAACTTATGTGTTCTTGGTGAAAAGAATAATATTCAATAAGAATTCATAAATAGTCCATATACATAATTATGACATATTAAATCGTGAAATGTATTTATTTTTTTATTTTAAATAAATTTGGCGGTTTCTTATTTCCCCATGTATAGAACATTATTATGTGTACATATTTCTAGGTCCTTCACCTGAAATTCCGCTATATAAAAGAAGGTTTCCCGATTGCGAAAAACTAATTATTCCCCGTTTAAGAGTAGGATTACAATGATGTGTTTAATTGTGATTTACAATTTAAATTATTGAATGTAGAAACAAATTCAACAAAAATAATACGATTAGTAATAAATATTTGGTCAATTATAGTTCTTAGGAATTAACAAAAAAAACCTTCTTCTGTAAAATATATGAATTTTCGCTTACGGTTTTATGCCGATTACGTGTTGATATAGCAAACCGCGAAAATCTTGTTAAAGAAACAGTTACATATATTGAAAAATGATAGTCGGACCGCGTTTGCGATCAACGTTTTATTTATGTAGTCAAATTAAAGGCTATCTGCAAGTAATCTCGTTAGCATTTATGATTTTATTGATTATATGCGTTCATTTTTTATTATTTTTAAATCAACTAGGGATAAATAATGAAAAGAAACGGCAAATAATATATATATATGTATCACAAAGTGTATTCATTAAAATTACCAAGATATGCGTTGACTAATGATTAATTAATGACAATGACTAATGAATGACATGTTATACTCATTGATTAATGATTTATCTTTATGTTTGGTAAAAATAAAACAACAAACAACGTAATCTGGACAATAACAGTTTTACGAAGAAAAAATATTTTATAATATAGAAACATGTTATTTTTCAATATAACACACATCACACTTCGTAATCAATTGAAATGTTCGTAAATTTAAAATGTTTTTTTAGCGTAAGCTCATCCGTTTAACTAGACTTATTTGTACCTGTAAATATATATACAAATGAGTCCATTGTCCAATATGGAGATTAGACAGAAGTATATTATACGATAATGCCTATTTAAAGATCACTGCTATTCAGCGCTGTTTCAAGCCAACATAGGAAGGAACATTATTTTATGCATCGCTTTTGATTTAAGAAGCTCACATTAAAGGTTATTATGGTGGTCGTACATCAAACAACTTGAACATTTAAATTTCAATAATACAATTTGTCTCGATATGTACTGCATATAGACTGTAAATATAAAAAAAAACATTTAAAAAATTGCGTGATTTATCTGGAATAAATTAACTGCTGAACGAAAGAAAGACTGTCGATTTACCCCAAACTCGCATAATGTTATGTAAAAACATACTTTTTTTGATCACCATCGGATTATTGAATGTCAAGACGGGTAGCGTTAAGTTCAGAGTGTATAAATTAATTATGCATCGAGGGATTTAGAATCGATTGATCATAGCAAAGTATAGAAAGATAGTGTCGTAAATTTAATTATAAAAATGATAACTTTCCACCGGGAACTCAAATGGAATAAGAAGATTTAATCTAAGTAAAGAACTCCCTTTGTAATCGCTACTTGAGATAGACATTATAAAGAAACCAAGTATTTATTATAATTTTAAATCATTCACTTACGACTTCTATACAGTATGCATCTGTATTTCTCATTCTTGTCATTCCTTTCGCCAAGAGAGATAATTCCCGTTAATAACAAACTGTTATTTCATTTGAGTGAAACTTTGCCCGCGCCGGCATTTTTTATAGCTTTTAAATGGGATTTATTTTTGGAGCGATTTCCGTAAACATAAAAATACATACTGTACAAGAAGAGAGCTTTATTTATATCTGCTTGCGGCAACACATAGAAAACTATAGGCATAACTTTATCTATCCCACATGCAATACGTCGCGACTAATTGTCTGACAAACATGTGTTTGCAATAAATCTTCTATGCGGAACATGGACACCGCGGGAACTGAATTATATTTTTATTATTTGTCACAAGTCTTCACAAGTGACATGAGACAGTATGAAAAAAATATGGAAATCATATAAAATATTATCATACAATACGGGCAAGCTAATAATGCGCCTATAAAAATTGGGTCGTGTTGTAAACAAGTAATTATTGAAACAATGAATACAATATAATGTCTGTAATGTATTAAAAATATCAACTTCAAATTCAAGGTTAATTTATACTACGTATTAATAAAATAAATAAATATAGAACGTAATCGAATTGTAGTGGATTAATGTGATCGCGTGTTCGCGTGATAATTTGTAAAAGACTCATAATTACAAAATATCTCCACTTATTAAATTGGGATTAGCGAAGTATTCCAGAAAAAATACAAATTGATTTACAAACTAAAATTATGTACAATAACAGAAATGCCATCTCCATCTCCAGATGTCATTACTGAAGTTGATTATAAAAAAAAAAAAAAAATCCATGTCATTCAAAATTTTCCACACATAAAGTCAAATAAATTTCCACAAAGCATATGTTATATATTGTTAAAAAAAATAGAAATATCAAATTGGATAATACTAGTTTTAAAATGAAATGCACGATGCTTATTAGTATAAATTTATTCAATATTTTCCAAAAACATCTCTTACTGGAAAACGGTTTTTTTGCGATAAAAAAAATCCCGATTTGACAAAATATCTTGAGAAGCCCAACAAAGCCCTTTTAATCCCTAAAGAATACGCGTAGCTATAAATAAAAATACATTACGTGGAGAAATGGACAACAAGGCGAAAAGGCTTTTTCATTTGTATCCTAAGCCTGGTTAAAGGCATTATTATTGAATCGCTCTTAGAATTTAAGGAAAGGATAAAATATAATTCACAATGATAAATTTAGATTAAAATATGATAGGTATACCATATATATGTGAAAATTCAGATTATTTTCCAGTTCAGTTCTTATTCATACATTTGAACATTTAAATTGAATGATTGATACTAATGGTAGTTTTAAAAGTTTAGTCATTTTTCAGGAGACGTCGCCACAATGCATGGTTGCATCACTTGATATGAACTATCATTTCTAAACCGAGCGACAATGTGAAGCGAGATTATTCTGACCCTTTAGATAAGAAAAATATATGTCCGGCTAGTGAGTAGTTTTTATTGAGAGTTATTTTATTGTTTCGAAAGAATTCCTATACAGCCCTTCATCATAATGCACCCCAGCCTGGTTGTCGGGCGTGCAATTAATCCCTGAAGCATGTTGTGAACATAGCACTTAGCGAATTCAAACAACTAAGTGACCCAAGCGTACACAGTAACATAATGAATCGAATAAATTAACGCGATGCATCAACCAGAGCTCATAATTTGACAAAAGGACAAATTGACCCCCATCCGTACCAAATGACATACGTACTCCATCGATGCGTTCTAATTTTTATATTCGACGCACTAGTCTTTTAAAACGCCATCTGTTCCAAACTAAATCAATAACAATGAAATTTAAATAAAACAAAAGATGGCCGTCCCTCCTAAAATCACTCGTCATTTGAGTGCGTAATTGCACGAAAAAACAATAACAAATTCATGAAACTGAATAAGAAGCATTCCAAAATTGTTTATTCAATATAATGTCTCTTTTGACCTTGTTTACTTCAGTTGCGAAGTTCACGGGTTCGAATCTCAGTACGGACAGAGTTCCATTAACCCTTTTTCCTTCCCACCATGCAACCATTTGAACGAGAGGTTACAGAGAGATTTATAATTACTACTGCCGGCATCGTTGGAAAGTTTGAAAAAATGCAATCGCTTTTATTAACCAAATCACACGAAAAAAGGGTTGAATTGTGCCATTTCGGCCTCAGGTATTTTCACGTCAGGCGAATTATACAATAAGTTAACTTTATTCGCATTCGGCATGCCTGGGGCCGTCACTTTTTTCCTAATGGCCAATTACGCGTGAATAAAACGTTCCAAGGCGATGGCAATTTAAAATGACACATTTCAGAAAATAACACGAGGCCAATTATTTGCTAATATGACTGTCATCAATGACGTGCAACAAATGGGTTCATTAATCACAGACTTGTGAAGGAAAGCCAAATCCTACAACATAAAGATAATAATCTGTCTCCATTTCGACATTATTCTATCGCTGTAAACTTATATTATAGCTGACAGATATTACGAAAAAAACATACACATATTTTATAGCATTCCAGAGAATTCTTCGACTTCATTCGCCGATGGGCATTATCTGGTTATCTTAAAGAATACTATTATTCTACGCTATTCTTTAATATAACCCATTATCTGTCCTATGATCAGCGCAGTCGCATACTGGAGGTTTCTTCGTAGACTATTTATTTCAAATACCATAATATTAATCGGGAATTAAATACCTCTGGGAGTCAAAATATGTTTTTGTTTCCTTACAATTTAGCGACATAATAAATTTTAGGTACCATACCATTTTAATACAATTGACTATTTAGAGTAGCCTTTGAATGCTTTCACCATGTTTCTTTGTCTTTGCTCTATGCGTAGTACTAAGCCATTCTCAAAAATCTCTCTGATCAAATTTGATCAAGACTTCAACTTGCAGAGTGACAACAAAATGTTTTTAATTAGATTTAGGGATTTGCCTAAGTTGCTTTAAGAACGTAAGACATTGTGCTGCTAAGTGACCTAACATTAAAGATGTAACTGAGTGCGTTCTTTGATTACATCTATGGAAGCTTAATTCTTAATATTCTCTCATATTTATATTTGAATCATAACTTAAATTAATATAACTATAAAGAATCGTATAAATATTATATTATACTTTGAAATCTAAAGATCATAAACTCGATGAGAATTTTTCACTCGAAGTCAACAAACACTACGAGAATTAGTTCTTCAATTTAAATTTGACGTTGACCTTTCTGGGAATCAAACCCAGACCCGCCTGATCGGTAGACACGAGATCTTACTTACTAATATTACCAGACCACAACGGAATAATATTATTCGAATGAAAACTATCGCTGCAGTTGTAGTACGTATAATGGAGAGGGGTAAATAACAAGTACAAGAACCCTTTTCGCCACGCCACTGAATGAGGTACATGGGTACCGAGGGAAGGTACGTGTGCATTTTAAATGACTAACGCCTGCCAGACTGTGAATAATGAGGATCCAGCCACAAAACAATGACAAATTACAGACGATCAATTGAATGGCGGAATGTAATTCAACCATCGAATCTCTACTGAAAGGCTTGATTTAATCATCAAACAGTTGATCAAAACATGTGAAATTAAAAATTAAATTGCTTGCAATTTTAGTATATTTCGATTTTTACCATCGAAATTCATCGGTATTATCACCATGTATAATTAATATCTGGGTTAAGTAATAAGGAAGTAAGACTTTTTTTAAGATTTATTATAATTACTAGCTGTAAGCCCGTTGCCCAGCAACGTGAGATTTTTGTTGCATTGTGTTTTGTTGCATTGTATTTTATTTTATTTTACTTTATTTTATTTTATTTTATGTTATGTTGTGTTGTGTTATTTTATTTTATTTTATTTTATTTTATTTTATTTTATTTTATTTTATTTTATTTTATTTTATTTTATTTTATTTTATTTTATTTTATTTTATTTTATTTAATTTAATTTAATTTTATTTTATTTTATTTTATGTTATTTTATTTTATTTTATTTTATTTTATTTTATATTATTTTATTTTATGTTATTTTATTTTATTTTATGTTATTTTATTTTATTTTAATTTATTTTATTTTTATAGTAAGCAGAAATTTCGTAAATTATTTAATATTTGGAATAAAGTTTAAGTTTGCTAACAACCATTTTTCGTAGTAGCATAAATTTCGTAAAATAATTAATTTTTGGGATAATTTTTAAGTTTGCTAACAACCATTTTTCGTAGTAGCATAAATTTCGTAAAATATTCAATTTTTGGAATAAAGTTTAAGTTTGCTAACAACCATATTTCGTAGTAGCCGAAATTTCGTAAATTATTGACTTTTTGGAATAAAGTTTAAGTTTGCTAACAACCATTTTTCGTAGTAGCATAAATTTCGTAAAATATTCAATTTTTGGAATAAAGTTTAAGTTTGCTAACAACCATTTTTCGTAGTAGCATAAATTTCGTAAATTATTTAATATTTGGAATAATGTTTAAGTTTGCTTACAACCATTTTTCGTAGTAGCATAAATTTCGTAAAAAATTCAACTTTTGGAATAAAGTTTAAGTTTGCTAACAACCATTTTTCGTAGTAGCAGAAATTTCGTAAATTATTGAATTTTTGGAATAATGTTCAAGTTTGCTAACAACCATTTTTCGTAGGAGCAGAAATTTCGTAAATTATTTAATATTTTGAATAATGTTCAAGTTTGCTAACAACCATTTTTCGTAGTAGCAGAAATTTCGTAAATTATTGAATTTTTGGAATAATGTTCAAGTTTGCTTCCAACCATTTTTCGTAGGAGCAGAAATTTCGTAAATTATTTAATATTTGGAATAATGTTCAAGTTTGCTAACAACCATTTTTCGTAGTAGCATAAATTTCGTAAATTATTTAATATTTGGAATAATGTTTAAGTTTGCTAACAACCATTTTTCGTAGTAGCATAAATTTCGTAAAAAATTCAACTTTTGGAATAAAGTTTAAGTTTGCTAACAACCATTTTTCGTAGTAGCAGAAATTTCGTAAATTATTGAATTTTTGGAATAATGTTCAAGATTGCTTACAACCATTTTTCGTAGGAGCAGAAATTTCGTAAATTATTTAATATTTGGAATAATGTTCAAGTTTTCTAACAACCATTTTTCGTAGTAGCAGAAATTTCGTAAAATATTTAATTTTTGGAATAATGTTTAAGTTTGCTAACAACCATTTTTCGTAGTAGCATAAATTTCGTAAATTATTTAATATTTGGAATAATGTTTAAGTTTGCTAACAACCATTTTTCGTAGTAGCATAAATTTCGTAAAAAAATCAACTTTTGGAATCAAGTTTAAGTTTGCTAACAACCATTTTTCGTAGTAGCAGAAATTTCGTAAATTATTGAATTTTTGGAATAATGTTCAAGTTTGCTTACAACCATTTTTCGTAGGAGCAGAAATTTCGTAAATTATTTAATATTTGGAATAATGTTCAAGTTTTCTAACAACCATTTTTCGTAGTAGCAGAAATTTCGTAAATTATTGAACTTTTGGAATAAAGTTTAAGTTTGCTAACAACCATTTTTCGTAGTAGCATAAATTTCGTAAATTATTGAACTTTTGGAATAAAGTTTAAGTTTGCTAACAACCATTTTTCGTAGTAGCAGAAATTTCGTAAATTATTTAATATTTAGAATAATGTTTAAGTTTGCTAACAACCATTTTTCGTAGTAGCATAAATTTCGTAAAAAATTCAACTTTTGGAATAAAGTTTAAGTTTGCTAACAACCATTTTTCGTAGCAGCAGAAATTTCGTAAATTATTGAATTTTTGGAATAATGTTCAAGTTTGCTAACAACCATTTTTCGTAGGAGCAGAAATTTCGTAAATTATTGAATTTTTGAATAATGTCCAAGTTTGCTAACAACCATTTTTCGTAGGAGCAGAAATTTCGTAAATTATTTAATATTTGGAATAATGTCCAAGTTTGCTAACAACCATTTTTCGTAGGAGCAGAAATTTCGTAAATTATTTAATTTTTGGAATAATGTTGAAGTTTGCTAACAACCATTTTTCGTAGTAGCAGAAATTTAGTAAATTATTGAATTTTTGGAATAATGTTCAAGTTTGCTAACAACCATTTTTCGTAGGAGCAGAAATTTCGTAAATTATTTAATATTTGAAATAATGTTCAAGATTGCTGACAACCATTTTTCGTAGTAGCAGAAATTTCGTAAATTATTGAATTTTTGGAATAATGTTCAAGTTTGCTAACAACCATTTTTCGTAGGAGCAGAAATTTCGTAAATTATTTAATATTTGGAATAATGTTCAAGTTTGCTAACAACCATTTTTCGTAGTAGCATAAATTTCGTAAATTATTGAATTTTTGGAATAATGTTCAAGTTTGCTAACAACCATTTTTCGTAGGAGCAGAAATTTCGTAAATTATTTAATATTTGGAATAATGTTCAAGTTTGCTAACAACCATTTTTCGTAGGAGCAGAAATTTCGTAAATTATTGAATTTTTGGAATAATGTTCAAGTTTGCTAACAACCATTTTTCGTAGTAGCATAAATTTCGTAAAATATTCAATTTTTGGAATAAAGTTTAAGTTTGCTAACAACCATTTTTCGTTGCAGCAGAAATTTCGTAAATTATTGAATTTTTGGAATAATGTTCAAGTTTGCTAACAACCATTTTTCGTAGGAGCAGAAATTTCGTAAATTATTTAATATTTGGAATAATGTTCAAGTTTGCTAACAACCATTTTTCGTAGGAGCAGAAATTTCGTAAATTATTTAATATTTGGAATAATGTTCAAGTTTACTAACAACCATTTTTCGTAGGAGCAGAAATTTCGTAAATTATTTAATATTTGGAATAATGTCCAAGTTTGCTAACAACCATTTTTCGTAGTAGCAGAAATTTCGTAAATTATTTAATATTTGGAATAATGTTCAAGTTTGCTAACAACCATTTTTCGTAGTAGCAGAAATTTCGTAAATTATTTAATATTTGGAATAATGTTCAAGTTTGCTAACAACCATTTTTCGTAGTAGCAGAAATTTCGTAAATTATTTAATTTTTGGAATAATGTTCAAGTTTGCTAACAACCATTTTTCGTAGGAGCAGAAATTTCGTAAAATATTTAATATATTTGGAATAATGTTTAAGTTTGCTAACAACCATTTTTCGTAGTAGCATAAATTTCGTAAAATATTCAATTTTTGGAATAAAGTTTAAGTTTGCTAACAACCATTTTTCGTAGAAGCAGAAATTTCGTAAATTATTGAATTTTTGGAATAATGTTCAAGTTTGCTAACAACCATTTTTCGTAGTAGCCGAAATTGCGTAAATTATTTAATATTTAGAATAATGTTCAAGTTTGCTAACAACCATTTTTCGTAGGAGCAGAAATTTCGTAAATTATTTAATATTTAGAATAATGTTCAAGTTTGCTAACAATCATTTTTCATAGTACCATAAATCGACCACGGCGCATATATCGACAGCCCTGCAGTTTTTAAATTGCAAATTATTGAATTATATTTTATTTCATTTCATTATCTATTAATTTGAAAATGTACGCAAACAAAATACATTTCGTAGAAGAAGAAGATGTCTCGAGGACATCATCAGTACGCACACATTTGTGAAAAGTGAAAAGCGAGTGATTATTTTATCGACTTTTAATATATAAATTTAGTATGAATAAAAAAGTGGAGAAATGGAAGGTGTGAAATGGACGTCCAAACATACCTTATCGGCTATTAATATATAGACTAGCTGTAAGCCCGTTGCCCAGCAACGTGAGATTTTTGTTGCATAGTATTTAATTTAATTTAATTTTATGTTATTTTATTTTATGGTATTTTATTTTATTTTATTTCATTTCATTTTATTTTATTTTATTTTATTTTATTTTATTTTATTTTATTTTATTTTATTTTATTTTATTTTATTTTATTTTATTGAATTTAATTTAATTTAATTATATTTTATTTTAATATATTTTATTTTTATAGTTAGCAGATATTTCGTAAATTATTTAATATTTGGAATAATGTTTAAGTTTGCTAACAACAATTTTTCGTATTAGCAGAAACTTCGTAAATTACTTAATTTTTAGAATAATGTTCAAGTTTGCTGACAACTATTTTTCGTAGTAGCAGAAATTTCGTGAATTATTGAATTTTTGGAAAAAAAAAGTTTGATAACAACCATTTTTCGTAGTAGCCGAAATTTCGTAAATGATTTAATATTTGGAATAATGTTCAAGTTTGCTAACAACCATTTTTCGTAGTAGCATAAATTTCGTAAAATATTGATTTTTTGGAATAAAGTTTAAGTTTGCTAACAACCATTTTTCGTAGTAGCAGAAATTTCGTAAATTATTTAATATTTGGAATAATGTTCAAGTTTGCTAACAACCATTTTTCGCAGTAGCATAAATTTCGTGAAATATTTAATTTTTGGAATAAAGTTAAAGTTTGCTAACAACCAATTTTCGTAGTAGCCGAAATTTCGTAAATTATTGAATTTTTGGAATAAAGTTTAAGTTTGCTAACAACCATTTTTCGTAGTAGCAGAAATTTCGTAAAATATTTAATTTTTAGAATAATGTTTAAGTTTGCTAACAACCATTTTTCGTAGGAGCAGAAATTTCGTAAATTATTTAATATTTGGAATAATGTCCAAGTTTGCTAACAACCATTTTTCGTAGGAGCAGAAATTTCGTAAATTATTTAATTTTTGGAATAATGTTGAAGTTTGCTAACAACCATTTTTCGTAGTAACAGAAATTTAGTAAATTATTCAATTTTTGGAATAAAGTTTAAGTTTGCTAACAACCATTTTTCGTAGTAGCAGAAATTTCGTAAATTATTGAATTTTTGGAATAATGTTCAAGTTTGCTAACAACCATTTTTCGTTGGAGCAGAAATTTCGTAAATTATTTAATATTTGGAATAATGTCCAAGTTTGCTAACAACCATTTTTCGTAGTAGCAGAAATTTCGTAAATTATTGAATTTTTGGAATAATGTTTAAATTTGCTAACAACCATTTTTCGTAGTAGCAGAAATTTCATAAATTACTTAATTTTTGGAATAATGTTTAAGTTTGCTAACAACCATTTTTCGTAGAAGCAGAAATTTCGTAAATTATTGAATTTTTGGAATAATGTTTAAATTTGCTAACAACCATTTTTCGTAGTAGCAGAAATTTCCTAAATTACTTAATTTTTGGAATAATGTTTAAGTTTGCTAACAACCATTTTTCGTAGAAGCAGAAATTTCGTAAATTATTGATTTTTTAGAATAATGTTTAAGTTTGCTAACAACCATTTTTCGTAGTAGCAGAAATTTCGTAAATTATTGAAATTATTGAATTTTTGGAATAATGTTTAAGTTTGCTAACAACCATTTTTCGTAGAAGCAGAAATTTCGTAAATTATTGAATTTTTGGAATAATGTTTAAGTTTGCTAACAACCATTTTTCGTAGTAGCAGAAATTTCGTAAAATATTTAATTTTTAGAATAATGTTTAAGTTTGCTAACAACCATTTTTCGTAGGAGCAGAAATTTCGTAAATTATTTAATATTTGGAATAATGTCCAAGTTTGCTAACAACCATTTTTCGTAGGAGCAGAAATTTCGTAAATTATTTAATTTTTGGAATAATGTTGAAGTTTGCTAACAACCATTTTTCGTAGTAACAGAAATTTAGTAAATTATTCAATTTTTGGAATAAAGTTTAAGTTTGCTAACAACCATGTTTCGTAGTAGCAGAAATTTCGTAAATTATTGAATTTTTGGAATAATGTTCAAGTTTGCTAACAACCATTTTTTGTTGGAGCAGAAATTTCGTAAATTATTTAATATTTGGAATAATGTCCAAGTTTGCTAACAACCATTTTTCGTAGTAGCAGAAATTTCGTAAATTATTGAATTTTTGGAATAATGTTTAAATTTGCTAACAACCATTTTTCGTAGTAGCAGAAATTTCATAAATTACTTAATTTTTGGAATAATGTTTAAGTTTGCTAACAACCATTTTTCGTAGAAGCAGAAATTTCGTAAATTATTGAATTTTTGGAATAATGTTTAAATTTGCTAACAACCATTTTTCGTAGTAGCAGAAATTTCCTAAATTACTTAATTTTTGAATAATGTTTAAGTTTGCTAACAACCATTTTTCGTAGAAGCAGAAATTTCGTAAATTATTGATTTTTTAGAATAATGTTTAAGTTTGCTAACAACCATTTTTCGTAGTAGCAGAAATTTCGTAAATTATTGAAATTATTGAATTTTTGGAATAATGTTTAAGTTTGCTAACAACCATTTTTCGTAGAAGCAGAAATTTCGTAAATTATTGATTTTTTAGAATAATGTTTAAGTTTGCTAACAACCATTTTTCGTAGTAGCAGAAATTTCGTAAATTATTGATTTTTTGGAATAATGTTTAAGTTTGCTAACAACCATTTTTCGTAGTAGCAGAAATTTCGTAAATTATTGAATTTTTGGAATAAAGTTTATGTTTGCTAACAACCATTTTTCGTAGTAGCAGAAATTACGTAAATTATTTAATTGTTGGAATAATGATTAAGTTTGCTAACAACCATTTTTCGTAGTAGCAGAAATTTCGTAAATTATTTAATTTTTGGAATAATGTTAAAGTTTGCTAACAATCATCTTTCGTAGTAGCAGAAATTTTGTAAATTACTTAATTTTTGGAATAATGTTTAAGTTTGCCAACAATTATTTTTCGGATTTTAAATTATTTAACAATTATTTCCAATAAAAATCAAAAGATCAAATCCAATTTTTCAATAAAAAATCAGTTGCACATTTTGTCCAAGTGTATGAAAAAAGCAAAATATTATTCTATCATATATCCATATCATAATTTGAATATTCTTAATGTATTAAAGAATTCTAACAGATTTTCAAGGTCAGACGTGAAAAGATTCATCATTATGATTCAATTGATCAAATCCGCTCCAAAAAATATTAGTCTCACATCGACTCACACGATCAGACGATTCATTTCGATAGCCCTATAATCATAGTTTGCAATAGTCGAATTAAAGTCTTTGATTATTCGAATATTATGATGTATGGTGATACAATACTTTAGCTCTACACCAAGAAATATCGAATTTTCAAACGTGGCGATATCAGAACATTCACGCCCTGTTTAAAATAAGCCGCTTCCATTGGATAGAACAACATTTCAAAAATGTGCTGTTCAGAATAAATCGAAATCATTGGTCTGTACCTTACTGCGGACGTCCTTACAGACAGACCTTATCGGCTATTAATGTTAAGATGCTCCGTATGAAGCGCGTAATGGCAGACTTAAATTCGAAAGTGTTCATAATAACAAAATGTATCGACGACGTTGTACAAAAGTTTGACGTGAATAATTATAGTCTATATTACAGATAATAATAAAAAGTTAATATTTAATTTTTTCCCATGCCTGCTTCCAATGTGGAGCACGTGGCCTCTCAATTGAGGTACCTCAACAGAATTTTTCTACAAGAACTGCTTGTTACCCAGTTGCTCAACCTCTATTCTGTTGGAAGACATATATTTTTTATACATGTCCGCTCCCAATGTGGAGCATATGGCCTTCTTAAGGAGGTATACTAACAGAAGTTTTTCTACGAGTACTGTTTGTTACTACTCTCTTTTCCAAAGAGAATAGTAGAGACCATAAGGATAAATCTAAGACAGGTCTAGCGGTTAACTAATCGCTCTCGCTACGCCCAGTTATTCAGGGATCGGAAATGGTGGGAGGACATCAATTGAACACACGTGCCTTCGAACATAAATCGAAAAAATCTCGTTCGTACTGGGACTCGAACCCGTGATGTCTGGCAAGGAAGCCCGCAACGCCAACCACAGCGCCATTGGAACCGACAAATATAAATACTGGTAATTTAATAATACACCAGGTTCCACTGCCACATTCCATCATAGGTTAAAATCTTTGACGTCTGTAGCGCCGATGATAAGGTACACTCTCACACTCACAGCATAGAATGAATGCTAAAAACCAGTCACAGAAACGTCATAATTCCATGCACACTAAAACGGGGAAGTTACAAATTGCGGAAAACCCAGAGCCCGCAAAACAATGAAGATACAACAATGCAGCCGCATCCCAATAATGCTTGCCAGTAGTTGGTACTCACGGTATTGGGTATCCCGTTTAGGTGGTCGGTGCGTGGCCGGTTAATAATTTTGATTTATAATTCGACGAAACAATAAACAATCGCCGCCCGCACAAAAGCGCGGCGGCGGGCGATGCGGTTTACCAATGCGGGCCTTACGGACACCTATGCAATCGGTGTGCAACATAATAAAAGAATGCACTGCAGCAAAGCATGAATTGTTGTATTTGTCACCATCGTTGAAATTGTCAACCAAAAATTCGAATATTTTGTGATCCCCCCCCCCCATCTTGTGAAAACGTCTATAATACTTTTTTGCAATAAAAGAGCAGTAAGTAACACGTACAGGTTAAAAAAAGCATACAGATACAGGTAATATGTACAAGTTTTCAATATAAAATGTTCGTAAATGATATTTTACCTAATTTGAACAAATAACACCCCCACATTTCGTATTGACGATAAACTTATATTTTAGAATGGTCGACGGTTCTACTTATATTTCAACGATTGAAAAGATTCAAGCATTGAAGATTGATTTGAGCCCTCTCTATAAGTGAAGTCAGTCAAGTAGTAAAATGGTAAAAGTTTTCTATCTGACTTTTAAATACAATCACGTCTTTACTAGGGTGTCCAATCCTGGACCCTTTTTATAATCCCGGGATTTCGTGATTTAAAAAAAATCCAATCCAAGGATTGAACATTCAACATAAAATCGTGCATAAATTCGGGATTGAAAACATTTTTGCTCGGCGATTTTGAAATTCTGGGATTTTTCAAACAATTTCATGCCGATTTCAAAAACCCAGTAATTTGCTGATTTCCCAAAATGAACAACGTGGGAGATTTTTTCGGGATCACAGAATTGGACGGAGTTCCGGGATTGGAGACCCTAGTCTTTACATAGTGATTTGGTGGATTGGATAAATTAAATTTTACGGAAATATTATATTATTGCAGTGTATATTTACTAAGCTTACTTTACTTACAATACTTTAAAATATGTAGAATAGTTTAACACATCAATACCACTTGGCCCACTTCACCACTCAGGGGTTCATTTAATGAACGAATGATTTCAATTTAGAATCCTTATTTTAGTTTAGCCAATAAACTAATCTTTATTTTTATTAAGAACCAACATATCGTCGATCCATATCAAATATGGTCTATGTGACGAAAGTGCATTCCGAGATAATCGATAAAAACTGTTTAAAAAAATAACGAAACGGAAAATAACACTTCTATCAATGGGAAAAATTTTCCAATCTCCATTGATAGAAGTGTTATTTTCCGTATTGTTATTTTTTTGAACAGTTTTTATCGATTATCTCGGAATGCACTTTCGTCACATAGACCATATTTGATATGCATCGACGATATATTGAAAATTCTTTAGAATATACTAAAAAAGCAGTTTTATAATATTACATATATAAAATAATGAGACTTTCGACATTAATTTAGTCTGAATAACGTCAAAAAATCGTTAATAATTCTGGGATGTCCTCTAATTAAGCTGGAAGTATTTTAAAATATTTTTTCGAGGCTAGGCGATTTAATATTAATCCCGCGCCATTTTAAAATGCTTTCGTCCGATTTACATCAAAAAGTTAATTAAAGCGCTTGAAAGCAAACAGAAAGTTCAGACGATCGGGGTATGTGCGCGGTTTACGCGGGGTGTTCGACATAAAGGTGCGGACACACGTCACGAGAACTCGACGAGCAATCGTAATTGAGTTAGCCATTGCAAACAAAATACCATTTACTAATTCGCATCGCCGTGCCGCAATATTATGATTATATTTCAGTGATATAATATATAAAGTCTAAGTTCCATATTAATAATGATATGAATAAAAATAATTAAACGAATAAATAAATAAGTTTGCTTTGAATAAATCTCAATAATGTTAACCCTTCCGTTTCAGTAATGAGTCTATATTATATGGGCCCTCGAGAGGTGAAATGAACCAACTAGTAAATGGTAAAACATTTTTCTTGGCCTTGAGTGTTTTGGTGGATTGCATAATTTTATTTTACGGAGATAACACTATAGCAGGGATGGCGAACCTTTTTGGGTCCGAGTGCCAACAATCTTCAAATATTATTTATCGATTGTGTAGCGTGCCCAAGCAGTAAAAAAATAACAAAATAGAAAAAATAAAAAATGATTTTCTTAAACTATTGTCATTTATCCTGGGAAACATTTGAAAATTAATATAACTGAATTAATTAATAATTCACGCGATTATTTAATTAAAATCTTGATTTAAACTTAAAATAAACAAAAAAATAACTTGGAAATCGTTCGCGTGCCATCCAAATTGTCAAACGTGCCAAGTCGGGCACGCGTGCCATGGGTTTGCCATCCCTGCAATATAGCAATGTTTGTTAACTGAGGTTATACGATACTTTAAGACGTGTAGAATATTAAAACGCATCTAACATTTTGTTCTAAAATACCTTTGGAATAGGAAGCACTTTGAACACAAATCCATAAATCGATTGAAAAAATAATTTTATGAGAGCGTCCGTACTGGGATAAGAACCGTGGTCATCGGATCCGAAGATGATGGCGTATGTTATAATAAATATAACTCATACTCGATAAACAGTCAATACTCAATACGTAGGACACAAATATTCAGACTAACATTAGAAGAAATAATAATAGATGAGTATATGCAGTTTTACAGTACTGCTACTAAAAACACATGATACGAATTCAATACCATGAATGTTTGTATCGTTAAAATTGATAGTCAGCCGTCATTTATCATTTGATTATGTACAAAGAAATATCATGTGATATGTCAGAATAATATATCAATGAGAGACATTTTATACTTCCTAATGGATCTATTAATATACCCGTGTCCAGCCCACATATTATGGAAACGCCACTCAATAAATCGATGACACATTGTAACATCGCCGCCAACGTAAAAAAGATAGTCAACGTGTATGTGAACGTACCGCGATTACACAATACACACTCAGGGCGAAATCGTGAACACCCTTAAAAAAATTGCGTGTTCGATCAAACTTGTAGGTAATATCGCACAATTATTTGATAGAATGCCATAAATAATACGTTGCGAGAAGAAAGCTTCACTTCCACTTTACATGTGAGCATTGACCGCGAGGTGAATGTCAGAACCGTTTTCGACATTAATTTTGTAAATATCGACAAAAAAAGTCAATTAATTTCTCAACGTGAAAAAGATTACGATATCAGTGTATTGATTAATTCGAATTATAATCGCGCACGATAATTTTATTTATAATCACGTTTCAAAGTTTTCATGTTTGATATGGGCAACCCATCTTCAAATATATAAAAAAAAAGAAGAAAGCAGTTCTATCTAAAGTCAATATTAGGTGAGGTCGAGATGATTATCTTTATGAAGTATTGGCTCGTCTTAAAGAACATAATTTGTTCAATACAGTCAAAATTATTCAGTCAAGATTTCATAATCAGCAAAGAAATAATTATAGTAGCGATTTTACAAACAAAGCAAACACGGTGCATGACTTTTATATTGGCTTCATTTGTTGAATTCATATATTATTTATCTGGTAGAACTCCGTAATAATTAAGTGAAAAGATCACTGTTTTTTATTCTACAAGTATACCAAAGTGCTAACTAAGACTCTCATAACATCAAAATATTCGTTGGGCATCAAGCAAACTATTGTGGTTTTGTGTAATAATTTGACTATAGAAAATATTTTTTTAATATTATACTATAAATTATCATATGTCACAATTCTTGGATGTAGGATAGATCTGGAGCTAAAATTATCTTATATATTCCTGTAAAAAAGATTTGTATATTAGATTACGGTTTTATATTGAAAATATTAAATTTGTTACACGTAAATATTTAATTTTTTACAAGACACAAGAGTGCTTCAACAAAACGACTGTCCACGATAACACGATGAAAGCAATATTCACAATAAGAGTAGATACGAATATTTTTTTTCGACATCACAAGAAAGTCGTATGGCATTTTAAGAGGGGTGATAATTTCATGTTTTCGAACATGTTATCAGTTATTGTCATTGTATATGTAAAATGAACATTTTCCATATTCAAATGAATTCTCCCACGGTTCTGTTGTCTGCTATTTATACAACACATATCAACAATTATGCAATATTCAATGGTAAATTCTTATAATCTACCCTAATTCAATATTTTATGATTCGTATTAATAAGTAAGATAAATTAAGATTCAGTATAGTATTTTACACGTCATAACATTAAAAACATATAGCGTTTATTGAACGTAAGTATAACGTGGTGAACAGTGCGTTATTGCTACGTTTGACAAGACGTTGTCTGTGGAGTTCTCAGTGATGATATCGTGAATCTATGACGTGTATAAAAATGTTTACTGATTTAAGTTATGGAACAGTTGTTTACAACTGATAAAAAAAATTAAGTATCGGGTACGAGCGAAAAGTGATAGAATGTGATAAATACCAAACAAAATACTTTAGGGAAATGATGTCAGAAGCGTTTTCCCAAGTATTTTTAAAACCAATATTTATTTTCGTTAACGATAGTTAACAGTAGCAAAGTGTGTTTTTAGTTTATATTTGATTTTTTTAACACGACATGGAGGGGGTTTAACATTTGTAACATTATCCACCCTTGTCTAATTTATGTATTGTGTCCTTAAGATATAAATAAGAATAGAGCACCGGGTAACTTTATTTTACTTATCACTATCTCACTTATTAAGTTTCATATTGTTTTAGAATATGATAATGTATAATGTGATAATAGTGTTTTATCGAGTACTGATAATTAATTATAAGTAGAAAAAAATAACCCGACAGATGGTGTTTAGTAAAATTTAGTGATAAAATACTGCACAATTTGAAATTGACTATAACTGTTGATGGTGCTGGGATTATTTTAAATACTTCAATAATTTGGTCACTGAAATACACAATGAAAGAAGGAATGGAGAACACTGGCGCAGCATGGAATAATATGGAAATACATCTTGGATGTAGTTGGGATGATTCACTCCCGTTTGCCTGATGTGTAACGACTACACAGCTCAGGAGCTTGTGCTTTTTTTTGCATAGTAATGGAAGGGTTAAGAACGCAAAAAAAATCCCCCCCGTTGAGGGCAACGGGCTTACAGCTAGTTTAACTAAATTTTCTAAGCGTGCCGTGTCCACACATAGGAAACGAACGAGTGCCATGAGTTGATCAGGGCGGGCGATCTAATTCGGAAAACACGTGACGTCATAATGGTGTACGACGGGGGAGCTTTCCCTAGACGTCGACGCTATCGGCCTAACTTTACGATGACTCGCTGTGACAAGACGGCCGAGTGGAAATTTATCCCTCGCAACGTCGGACTAGAAAAACGTGAGTGGACTGAACTCTCAAATGACTCATGTCAGAAGGCAATTTTTGGTGCGTCACCACACATAAACGTCACTATAATGAAGAAGCCTAACCCGAGTTAACTGTAGTAATAAATAACACGATTTTTATTTTCTCAAAAATAAAATAGATTTTAACGCGAGGGTCGGTTTCAATGGGCAATTGTATGTATGTAACATGCTTTTAAAAAAAAAATATCTGGCACCTTGGCTGTTAGTTTTTTTTTTTTAAATAAAATTGATGATGCAAGATTTGAAGAATAAAATACTAAGTACTAACTTTAATTATTTAATTTCACACTTTGAACGCGATCGACCTTTTCAATAAATATTTTACTAAGTATGCAGATTTAATGCAGCGCTTGTCAGTTAATGAAAAATTCTCACCATTTACATTATAATAATAGGCACCAGTCTGAAAAGAATTGTTTTTAACAATAAATTCAATTAAGAATTACCAAAAAATGTTTTTACTATAGTAGTAGTATGTCAGCTTTTTGGGTGTTCACTGTCAATTTTTTTTCCATGTCTGCTCCCAATGTGAAGCATATGGACTCCTAATGGAGTTTATCACAACAGAAGTATTTCTACGAGAACTGCTTGTTACTCAGTTGCTCAACCTCTCTTTTTCCAAAGAGAGTAGGAATAGAAGGATAGGGCTAGGACAGGACTAGTGGTTTAGATAATCGCTCTCGATACGCCCCGTTCATAGGATAGGATGGGTGGGAGGGGATAATTCAAGACATCACATACATCCATGCGTTCAGACAGAAATTCATAAATCGATTGAAAAATCAATTTATAAAACTGTTCGCGCTGGGATTCGAACCTGTGACCTCTGTAGCTGAAGCCAACGACGCTGACCACTCGAAAAAAAGGCGACTGTGAATACTTGGTGGAAAGGCATCAACACTGTTAAATTATATTTATTATCAGTTGATAATGCTCGCCATGAGCGAACCGGTCTTGATATTGGTAAATAGAAGTGGAAATAAGTGCTAATGAATGTTTCGTTTTTCTTAATATTGTCAGCTATTTAACAATTTTAACCATGAAAATCCCAGTTGTGAAAGACACTAAAAAAGAGTATGTTCAGCTATGTTTCTCATTTCTCTCATCGATCTAGGCTTATTTCAATTATTATTTTTTTTAATTGTCAACATGAAGGGAATCGTTTTTTATTGTCGCTTTTGAAAACAAATTTTCAGAGGAACTGTCGAGCCGATGATTGTGTATATGTATATCGCCAGTTCACAATATTCCTTACAATAATGACTCAGCCCTCATTTTGAATCTTACTTAGTAATGAATAGCATCCATTTGCATTTATTTTCAAATAAAAAAACAATAAAAATGATTAAGAGCAGTTAAGGTCATTTAGCCAATTAATCAACGTCTATTTAAGTAATCAAAAAATATTAATTAATAAAACCGCCAACAGATGAGCATTTTTTATAATGCTTTATCGTCTCAAATTCAACACAATGTAATTATTTTCAATTGCCCTGATAATTGATAATTTACATTTACAGCTCATTAAAATGTTTCATGCGGCCATAACCGAAAACGCAGAAGCACAAAGCTGAAAACACTTGAGATGTGTTCCATTCCGTAATACTTTTGGAGGGGAACGATGAGCTAACCGACTTAGAAGACGTAATTAAAACAAACAGACGAGTGGGTACTATTATAAACGTCTCAACATACTGGCAACATTGTATGCCTGCGTTTATCGCATTGACTGGCGGATTTTTATTGTGTTCCTGTCATCTGGCACAATACACATGTCACTTATCACAAGTCCCGCCGTGTGATTTGTCATTCAATCAGTGACAGTGTGAATATTGAAGCCCCCATTCGATATATCATTAAAAATTTAGTATTAATTTTGATTGAAAAATAAATTATTTGCTGAACGCTGTACCACACTGATAACGTTTTTGACACATGCATTTATTGATATCGTATAATTGGGAACAAACATTGGTTGGTTCAAATAAACAATTGTCGTGAAATAAACTTAGACACAGAAACAACTAATTTAATTGATCGGTTCGATTTTCTTAATTATTAACTGTTTGAATACCGCGCAAATAAATCATTAATATGTCCCAGAAATACTGCGTATTTTTGAGAAAAATAATTTTGCCAAATATACACTCGAATTCGATATTTTAAAAACCTATTAACATTTATTTTTGAGCGAGTTTCATTTATTGTGAGAAATGTCTACTATTGTTCACGATGTTAAGGCCCCAAGAATAAATCCCCACTAATAAAAGTCATTAAAACCAATACCGTTGGTATACACTCGACGTTAACAGGTAGGTAGAAATGAAATATAACCAATCGCTCTATTATCACGAAAACGTTTATTTAAGAACTTGCAATTACCGAATTAATTACTTACAATATTCAACAGACAAAATTTTGAAATAAAGCAATACACAATAACTATTTTTAATACCTAGCTTCCTCACACGATTTTATAAATGTTAAGAAAATTGATGTTAAGCTCTGCGTGCAGAACAAAATGAATTTTAATTTTCGTCGAAATGGAAAAATGACAGTTTTTTCATCTCGGACGAAAAACCACAAAAGAAAAAAAAATTCAAGTGAGTTTACAACTAAAGGTCTTTGGAACTAAGTTCCAGAGACCGGGAAGTGTCCCCCACACACGTTGTGTCCGGTTCGTGTCCCAAAGAGCAAGGAAGAAAGAAACAAAAATCACACCGGTATCGAAAAACAATGTTAGCATTTAAGGCCCAATTGATTAATTGATATGATTAATATCAATTAATCAATGGGTTAAATGATAACAAAATTTAAACACATGTAATTTAGCTACACATTTTAAAATTCTGCCAGTTTTCATCATAAAAGTGGTAGTGGGAGCGGGTGACAATAAACCCTACCGTGTCACTATATTGACACAGTATATATATCACTACACAATTTCATCAACAGATTGCTTTTATTCTATTAGAATACGCAGTATAACAATATACAATAATGACAATTCCCTCGAAGCATCCGCTGATTTGTGTTCCACAATCATGTTTGAGATTACATCAAACGTTTCCCACTGTTTACGTCTGGAATCTGATATAATATTCTTAGACGGATTAAAGCAACACATTTGATTGTGAATACGATAGATGTAGTGAGGTGACTTTGTTAATCGGATCATCTCTAAGCCGATTAAATCCGGATTGCATTAAGTCGATATAAGTCAGCGGTAATGCCGCTATGCTATGTACGCAGTCAATACTAACAGTACACACAAATGCATGTACGAAATATAAATACACTAATTACAATTCAACGAATTTTCAGATGTGAATAATACATATGTGTCAATCTAGTCAATTGAAACAATACATTATATAAGTAATAGCAGAAACGTTCTTCGAAAAAAGATCCAAGTACATATTATATGAAGAATGAATGAGAATCCAAGTATTTTACATCAAATCCGTGCGCTACCTCAACAAAATGATTGTCAAAAACGAAAAGTTATAAAAACCATATAAATAAACTGATTAAAAATTAATATTAAAGGAAAGTAATAGACGTGCGTGCCGTGATGGGCAATACTTTTTCCAAATGCTGAAACCGTTGTCAACTTAATGTAAATTAAATACATGCATTTAAAATCATTTCTGAATATAGATAAATATTACAACACAGGATTGAATAGTTTCCAATAGGAATCGGTTATCTTCAAAATATGGCCTTGAAAAGAAACATTTCTGTAAATAAATATTCAACATAATACCTGATGCTGAACTGTTTGTTCAAGTTGTGTCACTGTAGAATACGTGGTATCTCGGCGAATCAGATTGCTTACCTGTAAAAAAAAAGAAAGCACACCGTAAATATTACATAATCATAATAATATGTACCTATTTTGGTAAAAGTAAACAAATGTACGATAGGGTGAAAACGGTGACTATTGGCCAAGGTTTAAATAATTTATATAATAATGTCATAATAAAATAATGTATAAAATAAATGTCATTTTTTAAGACATCCTTATAGATCAAATTGTGTTTTACTGCAAATTAAAACACTGGTCAAAAAAATCATTAGCCGTTCCAAAAAAAATAACAGTTCTCACCAAATTGCATGCATGATTAGTACGTATGTGTAGATTGAGTTGGAATTTACTTGGTAGAACCCAATTGCAATAAGGTGAAAGAATATCAACATATTTATGTTCTAAAAATATTATTTAATATATGGTTGATAGCTATTTCGGCTTATATTTTCATCAGAACTATTATATTTAATATTACGTTGATTCAGGATATGCTGGCTTAGAAAGATATACACAATGTTTTTTCTCACCCACTCTTACTTATATTCGAATTTATATAGAAAATTATATTTAATAAATTTACTTTATTGTTTCTAGGAACAAAAGCAAATACAGGATTGTTCAAAGCAAATTAAGTGATGATTTCTTACTAGATACATTAGCGTCTTGTAGTGTTATTGATATTTGTTTGGTCATTAAGAATTTCATTGGCCTGTTTCAACATAGTTATGATAAAGGCATAAGCCTAAATAGCTATCAACCATACATAAAATAGTATATATAGAACTAAAATACTCTGATATTTTTTCACCTTTTTGAAATCGCTTCGAATGAGAATAATTTTAACAGTGATAAGACATGAAACTAGATAGAAAAATAATCGAAGAATTACTTTGGAAAATATTGTGATTAAGCTCTAACTCGAAAATATTTTTTATTTGTTACGATATCTAATATTGGCGATGGCCAAAATTATTATATGTTACCTCACAAGTCAAAATACTAGATAAACGTAATACTGTGTTTATTTATTTATGCATACAGACATTATATTATTATGTATATACAGCTAATATTTTGTTACAGCGATAACAGTTTCAGTACATTAAGAAAAAATGATAACATTTCTAGAAAAGTCGTCATTGTTAAGTTGTACACATATTGGATATTGCAATTCAACGTGGGCTATGTTACGTTGTAGATTGCGATAAGATTTAATGTAGACCGACAATTTTTCCCAAATTTAAAAAAGTAAACCGTTCTTTATAGCGATAAGATTCCAACAAAACCAAAAAATATATTACAACCTGGCTTCGCCCGGTATAGATTCGAATTCATTATTTATTTATTACGAGTACGTACCACGATCACTTTATACCAAAACACAAATATGTAACTCGTTACCAGAATACTGTTATTTAAATTTATTTTTTGTGTTCTAGGTAAGTTGTACTGCCCGGTTTCGCCCTGATTGTTTTGAATATCACTGTGGACAAAATGTAATCAACTTATAACAATTTAAAAGTTGAATATCGAAAAAAGCACAGTTGACCTAGAGATTGTAACCACAACGGTGTGTGAATACGAACCTGACCAATCGGATAACTATTTGGGTTGAAGCCCTGCCCTACATCGCTGTCGACAAAGCAAACATTAATATGACGCAAAATATAAAAACGCCACAAATATCGGGCACCCCTTTGAAACGAACGCTGATAAGTTAGCGATAAGGTTAAAAAACAACTTTCAATTTTGCCAATACACAGATTACATTATTACTATAGGGGTGATAATTGAAATATAGTGTATCGGAGGCCTTTTAACATTTATGAAACTACATATGGATAGGCAATGGATAGCTTGTATCTCCACACAATTCAACAATATTGTCAGTTTAAAGACGATATTGACAAGAGCCATTTGTCTGCAGCAAATATCCAAACCTAATTCTAACAACATACGTTGCCAATTCGTTCTTTACGTGGTCATATTTCCTCGTCCTCGTTGTAATTTCGCAACGCCCATTATGAGTATAGTCTTTAATGTGAAATGATGCTTTATGTGTGTAAATCGCATTAAAAAAATTACACACAGAAACATGTACTGTATTCGACTCACTAAATCGACGATCTCAGTAGTCGTAGATTTGGTAGACAAAAAGAAGCATCCGGTATTTCAAATACGAAATAAACCAAAATATAGTTAAAGTTACTGCTGCAAGTTGCCGTTTCTCGTTGAGACTACCGTAAGCAGATAAATCCAACTAAAGTATGTATTTATTTCACACTAGGATTGTACAAAATGTTGCTACAGCACTTTGCAACCGCAATTTATAACAAATCTGATAGGGTCGGGTCGTAATGAAAATGTAATATAACGGTTTAATGTTGAATGCGCTCGATGTAAACGATTAACGCCCACAAGAAAATGACAGGCATTCATTATCCGCCGCACTTTGCAAAGAAAGGAGAGCTTAATAGTGCAATGTCTAATGGCTAACGAGTTGGAAACGCCAGTCCGATTTCTTCCACCTTAGAATGCGAATGGTAAAACAAATTACACGGATAACGATCCGCTTTGGTTTGGTCTATTCGCCGACGCGATGCAACAAAGAGAACAGTTCAACGTGTTCCAACTGTAAATCAATGTTGCACTTTCCAAGTAATCCGACGAGATACATTTAAGGTATCATTCAATCTCCTAAGCACAGAAAATACTAAAGCCGTCGATGGTCAATGACGTTGAACGCATAACAATAATTGTTAAGTATTATTAAAGTGTTTCTAAATTAAATACTATGTGGAATCTCTGGCGTAATATCATCGAGGCAGTACAATATTTAAAACAAAGTGCTTTCCAGTGAATTAAAGAGAAGTTCTCGTTACCATTGCCCAGATACGAAGCAGTAATATTACAAAGTGTTTTGTACATACTTTGTTTCAGTTTTATATGATTATAAATAAAACAGGAAATACTAAAATGAATTTAACAATAAATTTTAATGCACAGAAAACGAAGACTAAATTCTTGGGACATATTATATTATATACACGTTTACGTCTAAAGTCTTCATTTTTTAACGTGTTCACTGTCGATTCTTAGTTGTAAAGGAATTAAAATCAAAACTAAAACCGTTTTTGTAGGTACTGATTTCACATTTTTAGTAAAGATCAGGACAATCATCAACTGATCCGACGAGCATTATTCCATGATACTCTCGATAAGCGAAACCGGTCTAGATCTTAACTAAAATATGTGAAATGAATACAATAAAGTGTCTAATTTTGTAATCTAGTTTTTGTTTTGATTAATAGTAAATAACATCTGAAGATACCGAAAAGCAAATAGGAGCATTAAAAACAAACGGCTTATTTTATTAAATCTCGCAGAAACATTACTTTATTCGAAACACCAAAAGTAAATAAAAAGATATGCTTAAATAATGTGTATTCAAAAAATGAATTTTCAATGTCATTTTACATTATTAATTGCTTTGAGCTATATATAATTGGAAAATAACGTTGACAGTAACCGCGATGCACTCTCGCTCATTGTGCCAATGGACGAATCGGAGTAGATGTTTGCCTATACATATTGTATGTATCCTCCTCCTGCCGGAAAATGGTAGTGAAATCCGAGTTCATTTCCCGCGGCGAATTTAAAGTGATGTGGCGACAGCCTCTCGTTTGTTAGTTGTATCGCGAATGGTGTAGCTTTTATCGCAAATGAATTGTACACTTGTAAATTGTCAGTTTGGAGTGAACACAGAATCAGATCGCAAAATTAGCAAACCTAATTTATAATTACAGTAGGTGGTACAAATGTAATTTAATCTTGTCAAAATCATAATAACTAAAAGTGAGCAGATTTAGATAAAATATAACAAATTGCAGCAATAAAATATTTAACACTTTTGACTAGTGTACATGTATCAAGCTGAATGAACGCCGAAATCAAGTCAAATTTAAATTTAAATTTAAGCGACACTGGAAAACTCCCACGAATCCAATTAAGAGTATTAAAAAGGTGATTTATTTTTTCGCGTGTGCATTTAAAAATAACTCGGTGAAACTTTCCATTTGTTTTAGATTATCTTTTATAAAAAAAAATCGCCTAAAGCAGGGGTAGGCTAGAGGGGATCGAAGGGGCGATCCCCTTGATATATTTAACCCAGGCCGGCGGCGAGCCCTTTGTTAAAATAACTGCAATTTATGACATAAATATTATCTAAGACGGTTCAGATATAATTTTTAAAACGTGGAATCGGCGAGGAAAGAATAACTAACCAATTGTGCGTTCGTCATCTTAGAAATTTTCACTAATGAAATTTAAAGTAGGTAAGCACATTTTGTATCTATTGATATGAATTATTTTCCGTGTACATACATACATTCTATAAGTATATTTAGTAACATTATATTAAGTATAATTAAATGATTCAATTGGGAATCTAAGTATGAACATAATATAACTGTGTACTTACTACAACATCAAAGCAATTCGGTAAAGCGCCAATTATGTATTTTAAAATTAATATTCACTCCGAAGACGAACATAATAAATCATTAATATCCCCGAATCCATTTTATTAATTTGAAATAAACAATGCATAACACTGGAGAGTAGCCGAAATTAACTCCATGCTATACAGACTTTATAACCAAACAAAATAAAAGTGGAATCGTTCATCAAAAGCTGAAAAAAGATCGCAGACATAATGTTGTTGATAATACTTACTTGTCCAGACGAAAAGTTTTATAAACGACTTAAAGGGGAAGAAAACTCTTACAAATTACACAACACCCCTCAATTGGAGGAAAATAAATAATACTTTTCATTATTTTATTTCGCTTGGGAAACATGAAATTTATTTTCACACCAGACGTAAAAAGGCTTTAACGGGAGAGAAACGAGACAAAGAGAACCAGCGACGACAACGGTGCCGAGAAAACGTGATTTGCTGACTTCAAAGGTCGCATGCTCTGAATAATGGCAAACTTTTATAGATTAAATTTCAACGTTCTAATGGATTTCAAGTGATTGAATAACTTAGTTGAATCAGACATTGTAATTCTATGCAATGTTATTAAAGAAATTCCATTTTTCTAATAAGTGAAAATAGATAAAAATAAAAATTAAAAACAAAACACCGAAGTAATTTACTTAGAAGTGTTCAATTTGTATGAGATAATAATTGTATTTAGCAACATAATTTGCAATCACCATTTTTTATACAAATATTGACCATAATAAGTTGTAAGGATATTAAAACTAGTATAAGTATATAACTTTCTAGCCAATATTTAAAATTAGAAAATGAACATAATATATTAAAATATACAGTTTTATATAAATATACAACAACAATATTGTAAGATTTGTATTATTCTTCAATTACTCATCTCGGAGCGTTGTGTTAAAATCCTTCCCTTAACATGAACACAGACTAATGACTGGGCTCTCAAATGCCGGGATCCTGAATCCCGTAATCCTGGAATTGATATGGTTGCGATCCCGTGATTTCGGGATTGAGAAATTTTTAGCAAATCCCAAAAATTATAGGATTTTGTATTTGGAAGAGCTAAAAAAACGAGGAAAGTTGGTATTTTTTTGGAAATCGGTAAATTCCTGGGTTTTTGAAATAATAAAAATTCCCACACCAAAACTTTTCTCAAATTATACACGATTTCATGTCGAGTGCCCAATCCCGGAGTGTCCCGGGATTGAAAATTAGTCAATCCCGAAATTCCGGGATCACAAAAAGGATTCGGGATTGGATACCCTACTAATGACCCACTATTTTCTATCCTCGGCTTTTCTAAATAACGTTTTAAGATTGCCATACCGCCTATTCATCGGGTCAATTAGTTATTAAAAAAAATACTTTCCCATGCATACATCTTCTCGTATAAATGCTTTTAGAGTCAACACAACCATTTCATTCACAATGCTATATTTTAGACCACAGTATGTCAGCCACAGACTAAAATGATGATAGTGATTAAGAAATCTGACATTCTTCGACATTTGTTTCACACACCACATCACGAAAGGGTCACGGAAACGTCAGGGAAATTTCCTGGTTCAAAATAATAACACACAAAGCTCTGAAAGAGAAGAGAGAAACGGCGTGTAATAAATGGTGAGTAAATCCGAATCGTTGCCGCCAGATCAGACTAACAATAGCCGAGAGTTATGCACGTCTACTTCGCCGCAAACGAAATAATAGACAGCCGTAGGAAGAAATTGTTATGAAATGAATGTGATGACTGACGAGTAATGAATATGGTAAAACAAACGGAAGATTCGCAACACTGAACAATATAATGTTTTCACTGAATACGACGTTTTCGCTGCCAAGTACTTCTAAGTTTACCACCTTAACGATTGATCGGATTATTAATGTGGCCGTAAAAGCCCGGATGCTGATAACACCCAAAGATGGAAAGGTCAATAAAACCTTTGCATTACATGATAGACCAACCATACCATGGAAATCGGTTGTAAAAATGCGGTGATTTTTAAAACGTACAATTGACAATATTGAGATAATGATATCTACATATTGGACAATAATAAACAGCTGTATGCCGGTATAATATATCGAAACAGAGGAAAACACTGTACATTGTGGTTAAAATTTCATTACAATGCAGTTTGGCATATTATTAAAATCATGCATTTTTTGTACAACAGATTTCCATTTTTTTCAAGGATCGGTTTTACTGTTTTTCTTTAAATATTGATTAACATTAAACAATATAACGCCATGATCATAGTGATAAATATATTATAGCATAATATTAATTATCTTTGATATTCCAGTGATTGTGGTCACAAATCCAGTCAAGAAAGATCGGTGCATTTACCGAAATCAAGCGAAAGCCATTAAATGTGTAATAAAGATAAATAATTAGAATAAAACAATAAACAAGATTGAGGCATTTACTGTATTAGTGATAAATCATTCAGTTAAAACAACCGGTGTAAGTGTCCGATTGAACAAAACAAAAATATATATGTGCTCTCAACAGTCGTAAAAGTAACACTACGAGAAGAGTATTTATGAAAAATGTCTATACGTGCAAAGAGATCCACTGCATATTGTTCAAATTCTCAAAACAAAAAAGCGTTTTTTCATTGCCCTTGCTACGGTAATATGGGCTGGATTTTTTTCCGACTCTACAGCCAGGGCAGGGCTGTGGAATCGGAGTCGTGAAGTCGGATTTTTTTCACTAGAGTCGGAAAAATACTAACGACTCCGACTCCTATTGTATTTTTTTGTATGTAAAAATCGCCAGAGAAAAAATTGGCGCCACCGTATGCTACTTAGTCTATGAAATAGTATAAGTCCGGACTCCGGACCCATTTAAAACAATAAAACTCTTTAATAAATAAGTAGTATTTTGTAAAATTATAGTTCATACAGTATTACTAAACCATATGTATTCGAAAATTAGACCAGTCATAATATTGATGAGCGAAATAATGACTGCACGTACTAGAACCAGGGATGGCGAAGCTTTTTGGGTCCGCGTGCCATTAATCTTCAAATATTTTTTCTTGATTGTGCGGCGTGCCCAAGCAGTAAAAAAGGTGTTTTTTTTAAACGATTGTCGTATCTTGGAAACATTTGAAAATTAATAATTCACGGATTTTCTAATCAAAATTTTATTTTTTAAAACTTAAAAATGAACTTGGAAATCGTTCGAGTGCCATCCAAATTCTCAAACTTGCCACCTCGTGCACGTGTGCCATAGGTTCGCCATCACTGTACTAGAAGATAAAGAAATCATTGAAGAAAATAAATATCATTTCAAACGAGAACAAAAACTGTTCTCACTGCTCTTATGCCGAATTCGGACTCTTGTTCGGATTTTTGTTCCAAGTCGTTCTATTTTTAAGCGACTCCACAACCTGATAACAGCAGATTAAACCTATGATATTACAAACACTTTTAAAGGCAATCGCTTCACCGTACATAATAATAGAATATAAAAATTCTTCCTTACTAAATCTGACGTAGTTATTGGTGGTAAACATTCTTAAAATTGTAAGATTATCAGTTTGTAAAAAAAGCGTCTGGTGCTTCACAAGCACATTTCAAATGAGAAAGTTAAAATAGTATTGAAATGATTAAATAGAGGCTCATTTCATAATACAAACCAGTCGATTTACAATAACAAAGGGAATGGCGGCGATTGAAAAGCAATTAAATCCGCAGCTGAAAATATCTCATTAAAAAACTCGTGCTTTGCGAATTTCATTTGTTGGAAAAACACATTCTCGCAAGTATACCCACTATGCAAGTGCGGGAAAGCACGTACAAAAAAAAGACCGAGCGTTTTAATTCCGTTTTATACAACACGCCAGATTGTAAAAATGCAAACAAAATTTTCGGATTTGCATATCTGCAAACCTCGTTCGGATGTCACGGAAAATACGTGAATAGCACAAAGAGTACGTTACGTTAGTCAGACATACAATGCCAAGATTCAAACGCTTCAATTATTAAAACAATTCTTTAAAGAAAAACCAAAAAAAAATATGAAGTTTCAGGTTATTCCTGTCAATAGCCGGTGAACATTGAAGAACAATCATCTGACTGAGTTTGGTTGACATTAATTAACCCACCCAGAATACTTACCTCTTGTGTAAGCACTTTGTGGTACTTCATATTAAGTAAACGATGTTCTCCATAAGTTCGCGATAGTTGTGAGAGTGAAATCTGAACATAACATTGCTCAGTGTGTGTAAACTACCTTTATACTTATCGGAACTTTGAATCATGCGAATGTACCAACAACACAAGATGTACGTATGTATGAAACTGCAAAAAAGATAATAAAAAAAAAGTTTTCAATTTTGATATCAAATTATGAAAACCAAAAGTGCCTTCTGTTTCTAAAAGCTTAACTGATATCTTATGAAATATTATTGTACTGCTAACTAACATATGCTTGAAGAGCCTTTATGTATGTATTATAATTAATATGATAAAAATATTTTTGAAGAACACTAAAATAAATTAAATTTACGATGCTGGAAATAATTGATAATATTGCCAAGGTGACAACTTGCCAAAATATTGTTCAAACAATTATTAACCACAAACGGACAATATTACGAAACTCTTCACCCCGTCAAATGCAAGAAATCATTGCATGATAAGCTGCAGCTGTTTTAACCCATGTCAGCCGATGATTTGACAAATTTCAAACCACGCCCAGGCAAGTTAGTTTTAATATTTTCATTGGATAAATTACTAAGAATAAAGCGTTAATTAACAGATTATTTCACGTGTTACGTTTTTCATTTAAAAAAAATATATTTCAATTCTTTCCGAACTTGGGAGTTTGGGAACTTAAAGAGACCGCAGTCGCAAGTATTTGTAGTGTGTATATAAATTAGATGAAGAATGTAGATTTCAATAATAATCTTCGGAGAAAATATTTTGTGATCGATGGATCCCACGGCCCAGGTGTTATCGGTGTCCCGACTAGTTAACGGGTAACCCAAACTGTTCCATGGGTTTAGTGCGATCGTGTGTCCCTGTCCCGCCGCACACACATCCCGATTACACGCTCCCGACACCGGAGCATAAATACCTCCGCGTTTCACATGTGTATTGCTAAAGCCATTAATTTCCCCGGAGCATCGGAGCGCCAAACCGTATCAAAGACACAAATTATTTATGCCCGTCCGTAAATAAAACACGGAACGCTGGGGAAAATGCAAATTAAAACGGGGAAAAATGCTACGTCCGCGGTAATGAACTGATACCTGCGCAGACAATCTGAAAGCTTTTGTATTGCATTAATTTATAGGTTTTCATTTTGACAAACCCTCATCACTGGATGTCATTCAATTCAACAAAAGCATCGGTCATCAAATTACTGATGGTATTAAAAATCGATTGCAGTTTCCGTCAAAAACAATTTGATAGCATTAAGAGAGAGATGAGAATACTTCAGTTATATAGATAGCAATAAATGATATGTCAAGTACCTAAATAAACATAATTAAATAACTGGATTTGCTCTAAACCAGCCATACTCAACCTTTTTTTCTTCCGGGCCGCATTCCGATTTTTGCTTCTCTACGTGGGCCGCAATATATTTATAGTAAACTGTAAATATAACACATACTATACTGCACACATATGTATGAATGTATTATGATGTCAAAATATTTTTTTTATTTGATGTAAATATATACAAATGTATTCATGTATTTTTCATTGTAAAAAAATACAATGAACAAATAAAAAATACGTTACAAGTACAAAAAAATACCAAGGTATTCAAAATATTAAATGTGAATTTTGATATTGAGTCAAACTTTTAACTATCTTTTAAAAATATTTGGTGACTATAATTAGTTTGCGCCGCACATAAGAGCTGATTGTGCCGCAGTATGGCTGCTCTAAGCTGATGAAAACATCGAACCACATTTCTTTGGTTTGATTGTGTTAAGTATTAAAAATAAATCTTTTGAACAAAATCGAGCCATAATCATATTAGCTTTAAAACGTTTTATGAATAAATGGATAATAAAAAAAGGGATTACATTTACTAAATAACAGTCATAGCATACGATATGCATCATATATCGTGCTAGAATCCTGAATGTTTGATACTAGACTACTGAAAAGATTAGGTTCCCAATGTATGTATGGTTGATATAGTGGTCTGATCAATAGCCTAATTATTTGTGTGAACTATAAATTATGTAAACATCATCATATTATGCCGCGTGTTCGTAATTAAGAAGGCACAAAGTAATGGCAATAAAATCAGTCACACGGAATCCCGCTCTCCGTGAAAGGGGAAGTTGGAGAGCTTATTTTTACCAAGTTTTCACAAGACGACCTATAGTCTGAATACTCGAGAACGATTCAGCTGAGGACAAATTGACGAAGAAAAAAAAATTAAAACCGCATTCGTTCAATATTCCAATGTAATAAAGAGATTACAATATGATGTTTGAGAGATTAATGATATAATAATACGTCTTGTAATGGTAGACTGCACATTAGCTTAAAAATGATTTATAGAGCAGTGATAAAAAAGTTATAATTCCGAAGTATCCTCATCTCTCTCTCGCACAATGTTACCGAACTGTTTTTGATTGAAACTGCAATCAATTATTAGTTATATTCCAAATTATCAAAATTGCAGAAATATTTTATTATAGAAATAGTATAGATACCTAATTAAGTTTCATTAATTTATATTTTTTATCATAATGTATTTAGGTATTTGTTTCGCACTTTTACTGATTTCTTCACATCATTTTAATCAAATTTAATTTTGTATAAATAACACTGTCTCGAGTTATAGTTTCAACAGTTAGTTGATTAACTCGTGAAGAGCGAAGCCGATATATTTTTTAGATATATATACTAAAACGTGGCAAAAAGAGAGCTATTAGCAAACCAATAGTATTTTTCCAGCCCTATTCTTCTATCCCTACTCTCTGGAAAAAGATAGGTTGAGAAACTGCTTAGCAATTAATTCTCGTAGAAACACTTATATTGAGATAAAACTGCAATGGGAGTCCATATGCCCCACGGCAGGAGCGGACATGGTAAAAGAAGTATTTTAATTTATTTTCAATTTTAAAATGTATACATTTTGTATCCGCTCCCAAATGGAGCATATGGCCTTCTATTGGAGATATCTCAGCGGAGGTTATTCTACTAGAAATGCTTGTTACCAGTTGATCAACATTTCTTTTTTTATATATATTATCAAATTGAAATACCAAATGGAGATCATCAATCTCTTTTGCAATCTCTAAAAAGAATCAAAAACACCTACAAACAATAATAATATTTGAGATGATGTTGAGATTACTATCTTTGATACAAAACATGTAATACAAAGGTAAATAGGTGAACAACCCTTGTTTTGAGGCCGGGTCATTAATCACTATAAATATTTAGCTCGATTTTGAAAAGTGAACGGTTTTTATCAATTTACTACTTATTAATAAAAATAACTGTTTCATTGATAATCGTTAGGTGTTCTCTGTAAAGTATTTTTTTTTAATAAATACTAATGTAGATATTTCAGATGAAAATTGCTTCCATTTTTGTTTGTATAAAATTGTTACCTCACCTAACCATAGAAAAACCGTAGAGAAACTAAAGCAGCTGGTTGTGTCACCATATATATTATTATCATTCAATATTCGATGAAAAATTTACAATATGAATCCGAAAAAAGTATAGCTCAAATCTCATTAATCTGCCTACAGAATGGATGATTACGTCACTCGGTTGATTGATGGCGGTGTTTTTCTATTAGTGAAATACCTAATAAAGATGGAATTTCAGGAGGTCCGCTAATTCTCACTATGTCGATAGAAAAACACAAGATAAAGGTCGCGTGGCAAACACAGACGTGTCCATAAATAATTGATTAGATCGATAGAATACAATATTTGTAAAGCAAAATAACATTGGACATATAGGCAGGAAATTGCAGAGACTCAGTATTATGCAACATCTTTTCAACGAGTTTATTTATTTCTAATTTGGTGGATTGACCTTGGTAATAAAAATGTAATACTAAGCCAGAATCACAAATAGCAATCGTATCACGAATATGTAAAAAAATCAATCATGATAGTTTTATCGACCGTTTAGCTCCGTTGTCTTCAGTAGGTATATATTGCGTGTCGAATTATCCGATTGACCCAAATTTACAGTAATTTGTGAACCTTTCGCAAATATACATTTTAATTTAACCAGTGCGTCCTCGATCTGATATCAACATTTCACCTGAAGTATCCATTTCGGAGAGTTGCCTCGGAATGGGTAACATGTTGTTTTTTCGCAATTCGTCAATTAATTATTTATATTCACTACAGCGCCGTCCATATATCATATGTTTCTGCTTGGCCATGTAATGGCAGATTAAATACTTACAATATCGATTAATAAATATGTAAGTAAATTTAACACTTTTTTATTCGATAGATAGTGGATACTAGAGGTCTGCACGGGCCGAAAGTTTACAAAATTACCCAACCCGAGCTCGAACGGATCAGGTCCGACCCGGCCCGGGTACCACAATTGTTACCAGAACCCGACCCGAAGCCCGGATTTATACTCAACAGACCCAAAAAAAAACCGTTTTTTTTTTAAATTACAACAATTTAAGATTGTCTATAGAACTGGTAATAATTAAAATCATCATGGCTGACTTATGACACAAACATAGTCTGAAATATTTTTCTGAAGAATAAATTCCTTACCCGGGCCCGTGCTGACCTCTAGTGGATACGTCCCACAAAAACACATGCAAAAAAGTTAGAATTCATATTCAAATTGAAGGTTGGTTCCCTGGATTTTAAAACCCGTGTTATTTGAAAAAAAACAAAATTATTGTGGCATAAAAAGTCGTGCTTATAAGATAGATAATAACCCTTCCTTTACTATGCAAAAAACAAGCTCCTGAGCTGTGTATCCGTTACACATCAGGCAAACGGGAGTGAATCATGACAATTATATAACACTACTACAGCAGTGCTACATATAATTGTCATGATTCACTCCTGTTTGCCTGATGTGTAACGGATACACAGCTCAGGAGCTTGTGCTTTTTTTTGCATAGTAAGGGAGAGATAATGAAGACTCGATAAGTAAAGTACACACAATATTATTCATAATATGTACTTTACTTACGGAAAAAATACTTTTCATCGCTACTTGATTGTCACCGACAAATTTCATGAGGGACTGGACATAATTCGCTTACATCGCTAGAATGCGTGTCTGACACGTCTAATATGTAAGGATCTAATAAAGCCTTTATTACTGTATCGTATTGTTGAATTTATTGTTATTAGGCAACCATTTATCCGCTTCTGTGTTTTTTGTTTCTGGGATCGTGTTAAAACAAATTATTCGAAGTGTAAAAAAAATATGATATAAAACTGTTATATTTCAAAACCGTGTAATAAAACGATGTAAAAAAAGAGTTAAGAGTACATATAGAATATAATAATATAATCACATTTTTTCTGATTTTTAAAACGATATAATGAATGACCAAATTCTTAGAGGTTAAAAACAGAACTCGTATTCATTGACGAAGTAAGTCAGTTGCATTCAATTGAATGCATTTTCAACCCACATACTTTGAGTTGCAATATTTTATCTGTAGCAGTTTCCAATCGTATCGTTATAACGAGTATTATAATATATAATATTTAAAACTTGAAACGTTTCTAATGAGGAGGTCACAAATTTGATTTTAATGTAATTATTTGTTGTGTGTGAAAAATAAACCTGTCCAGAGGATGTGCATTCCGCTAATGTACAAAAGTTTCAATCATCTATAGATATTTAATTTCAGTTATTTCTCGCCTTCGTTTCTTTGTTAAAGAAAAAAAAACAATGACTGCGAAACAATAGCCGGTGCAGCATTTAAAATCTTTTCGATTGTCGAATCAAAAGCATTTAAGGTGGTATGCCAGCAGGGGCCAGACAGAATTACACAAAAAACGAGTCTTAAAACGTGTTCGTCGGTCCATTGTCGAACTATGTCAAGGCGAATCACCAAAAACAAAGCGTGAAACTACACTCTAACAGAGTTACAGCCACGTATGAGTTTAATTACCTTATTAAGATTACCTTTGCTAAAATGTAGATAATATTAATATACCTATGTATACATTTTTACGATTCATCAACATTAACACCACTGAATTTTATAGCAAAGCCTAATTTTTTAAGACGTTGGTATAAAATATTGCATGAACATAGTATAGTCTAATTTAATAGCGCCCGATCAGGTTATGTTTGTAGGATGAGACATAAATAACATAACTACTACAACGGGAGATGATTAAGTAGTTATCTAGTTAAAGAATATATTCGGCGAAATACTATTTTAAATATTATGATAATAACAGAATAGCCAGAGGCAACTTTACTGAAAGCAGAGCGGGAATATTCATTTACACGTTCATTTTTAATCCGGGCACATAATCCTGAGAAGCGGTGGAATAACGTCCATATCAGCTGACTCTGCCCAAGCCAAGCCGTGCCGCAATGAAAGCTTGACGATAGCTGCACAAAAAAGAGTAGATATGTCTTAAACATAGTCATCGAGATTTAAAAAAAACATTCAAATAGCAAACTCATTTCACCCATGCAATATCAATATAACAATAGTATAAAAAAATATAATGAAAATAAATTACCGCAACTAATCGACTAGGGTTGATTTGGAAAATATTCATAGTTAAGAAAAATGTATTTTTTCTTTACGTATCTGGAATCTTAATTCGACTACGTTACAAACTACCTTTGAAAAATCCCATCAATGAAAACGAATTTTAGAACCAATATAATTATACCAAATATGCGTTGGATTATAATAAACGCAATAATAATAATTTCGAAATAGAAAAATAATAATTGAATTGAAAAATGTTTCGAGTTGACGGTAAATTTTTGTGTTTTTTTTTTAATAAATTAAAAATGAAAACTTTACTAATCCGCTAGTTTACTAGTTAATAAAACAAAGCGTGGAAGATAACAAAGTTAAATCGAATGTTTTTCAAGTAACTGATTTGTCGTCCAAAAAATATTATTATGAGTGAAATATTACACGCCACTGATTTACTGGGACGTACTCGGTTGTAATATTTTCTAGACGTATAAGCTACGAATTTAGCTCATAAAAAACGTGGCAGCGACAGTTTATAATGAAATTAAAAATATTCGCCAACACGGTCTTCCAAATTGGATCACATAATCCCAAGCCGTGCTTTTAATTCATTTTCTCGCACCGACTGAGGCTCATATTAGCTGAAATAATCTTCAGCGCAGACATAAAATATGGAGGTGCTTTTTCGTATCCTCGGATGGATTAATATAATAGACAGGTATTAAGTATTAGATTCTCAAGCGTTTACATTGAGAATCGACCGGGCCCAGCTACAAAACAAGTGTATATCATAATTTACACCTTAAGAATTTGAAGATAACACCCAGACTAATAAATGTTGAATTAAATTGAGCATATCGATTTTTCAAAAAATATCCGAATCAGCTGCTATGTGGCTTTCTTCTCAAAACGTAGAATTTCACTAAAATTAAGTCAAAAATGTAAATATAATGGTCACTCCATAACCGCACATTATTTCAATTCGTAACACCTCTTTTAGTAATCACCGAAACGCGAAACTAACATTTCGAGTCAATTAACCTCGCCGATTCGATAGTTAGTTCAGTCGAATCGTAGTTATATTTTCACTCACTGTCTGCTTGCTATTGTCAAATCAATGTGTGAAAACAAATGATTCATGACGATTCTAATATTTTCATATAATCGAGTGAACAGATGACTAGTTCTCTACAAAAGTTAAATCGTTTAGAAATTTTTTTTCACGAGCAACACGTGTCTAGTAATAACTTTTCCGGTTCTAAGCTCAAGAAATGCGACCCCAATACCCACATTTTCTTAAATATCTATTTTAATATGGGTGATACAATGTTTATAATTAAGGTATTCTTATATCATAGTTTTTTGGACCCTATGTAGTTTATATAAATACGCGATAACGCAGTAGCGCCCGCCATAAGCGATCGTTCGTAAGATAGCTGGCTAAGCTCGTCAGTTGCAATTTCATATGTGTGCTGGGATGACGTCTTTTTTACGCGCAACTTAAAATATGATTATTTATTAAAAAAACACGGATTTTTATATAAAAAAAAAATGTATGAGGAATGATGCCGAGAGATATTTTAAAGCCCTTAGACTTTTTTTTTTAAATTCATAAGAATAAGGCCAATAATGAGGAAACCACTGGGTTCCCTAAACGATCCCCATCGGCAGAAAAGTATTTTTCTAGTCTCCGAGCCGCGAGAGTTAAGAAAGCCTACAGAATATCTTCTCCAGTGAGTCAAAATATAGATTTTCCAGCAAAAAAATCAATTGAGCTCTTCTCTGATAGTCATAGCCGCATATATGTAAGTTATAGTATAGAGAAAAACAGGCTCTAAAATTGTTCAATTTTCTTTTATTACATTCCATCCTAGAAATCGAAACGTCCGACTTAATAAGTATTAACTAAATATGTATAGTATATATTGGATACTATACTAAACATACAACTTTGTTTTATAATAACATGTAATAATCTTTTTCCAAAAATAATTAATACTATAGTAAGCAATATATATATATATACATAATGTTATTAATGTTATATTTATCCAAACCCAGTTTTAAACAGTGCTCCGAATAAGTTTTATTTAACGTCCACCATTATTTTGCATTTAACAAAATGAAATATTTACTAGTCAATCACATTTGTTAGTAGTTTATCCACAAACGAAACTAAAACAATTATCTGAACTCAATCTTAAATGCCATTAAAACAGAAGAAGACAGGCGAGTCGCAAAGAGTTCGCAAAAGACATAAAAGCCAGCGAGCCATTTTAAAATTGAATTCAAACCTTAAATTACGTTATTTTTCAGCGCTTGCGACGAACTTATACAAGGCTTAGTAGATGTGCAGTAATATCACGTTCAACAATACATATCATGAAAATTCCATGTCGGAAAAATCGCAATCTAAAAACTGTAGCAAACGCATATGGATATGATATTTCTGATGAAGTTTATATATATTTTTTAAGATTTCGACTGAAGGTGCTTGGTGGAATTTCAATATTAAATTTGAAAATTTCAAATTCAAGTCCATGTTATTATCTTTCAAAATCTAATTTAATCATTCTTCTCGATTTATGCTGCGACTTTTAAAAAATCATATACGTAATAATGTATACGCCGAGCGATAGATCGAAGCAAATAAATAACATTATTGATACAGGTATTAAATCGTGTTTATTGAAAATTGAAATGCTATTGTGCTGATGTACGATGCAGATTTTTTTGATTTGATTTGTTTAAGTTGAGATGAACTAATATGTAATGATGGAAAACAATGATTATGCACGCCACTGTCGCCTATTCCGCCGTGGAATAATGAATAATAATTTAAGGAATGTCTTTTAAATTTGAATCGTTCAAACTATGTACATTCTCACAGATTTTGTCACTAATGAATGTCTTTTATCAATCGAGACGTTTTCAAAAATCAATTCAGCCATGTTTTATCAATTACACTATTACACTATTACATTATTCGTAAAATATCATTTTAAATCGAAACAGTGGTTTCCAAACATAATGTTACTACGCCTGAAGCCCTTTGAAAAAAATACTGTTGGCGCCATTATTAAGCCCTTGTTTTACATTGTATTTTTTTTTGTACTAACAGTAAAAGCAAGCACAATTGACAGAATAATAACAAGATTTTGCTTTATACTCGTACAGAATTATTTTTTTAATTGGATGGGTGTGGTTGTTTACTGGCACCGAGTTGATATATTCTTAATAGCGATGTGGAGAGTGTCACCAACAATTTTTTTCCACTAGAAACCTGGCCAGTGTCGAAAAGTCCGTTTCGTATAAATATGCTTCGACCGGTAAGAAGTACTTTCGTTGCTTTGCAATACAAAGTTTCATACTATCCAGGATTTAAGTAACACTGAATCAAGGTTATATTTTTAAACTTTTGTTTTAATCAACCATAGCATAATAATTCCATCAATTATTCTTATTCAATGGTTATTAGCTAAAAAAATATCATCTGATTATCAACAAATGGATTTTCGATCATTTGTAGTTTCGATATGAAAGAATACTAGCTGTAAGCCCGTTACCCCCAACGGGGGGGGGGGGGTTTAATTGCAATTTTAAATAGTCAGAAAATTTACTGGCGTGAAAAATAAATTGTAAACCAATTCTCTAAAAGAACTAAAATACACCGGGATTGAAAAACAAAATATGCAAAAAGCTATAATAATAAATTATATTCATAAAAATCATAATTGAGCTGCCCTTCGAGCTGCTATACCCAATATCAACAGCACTGCAGTATTTATATTTCATATTTTTTAGAATAATTCGAATGTTTCAAGTATGCAAACAAATATATTTCAGAGAAGAAAAAGAAGACCCCGGGACATATATCGACAGCCCTGCAAATGTTTTAAGTGTGCAAACAAATATATTTTGGAGAAGAAAAAGAAGACTTCGAGATATATATCGACAGCCCTGCAAATGTTTCAACTATGCAAACAAATATATGTCGAAGAAGAAAAAGAAGACCCCGGGACATATACCGACAGCCCTGCAGTAGTTATATGTTTTATGACTATTAACTAAAGCTTGTATTTGCATGCATTTTTTTTAGGTCATAAACACTTCTTTCTACTAAAAAAACACTGCACGAAAAATATATGTAGTATTAATTATTTTGGAAATTTTTAGATTAATTCAAATGTTTATGTACGCATGTGTAGTACGCGAATTTTGGATTTTTTAGAATAATTCAAATAAATGTATAATATGTATGATCTATTTTTATCGTCTCTTTCAATCTGTCGTTTACCTCAACGGTAAGGCGTTTCGTTGATAATCCAAAGTTTCAATGTATCGAATCCGAACCGCGGCAAAAAAAATGTGAAACTAAAGGTTCAGCGATTTTTCACAACACAAAATGTCAGTGTAATGAAAAAATATGTCTAGTATGAATAAAAAAAAAATGGCGACAGCGGGGTAGGGGGAGGGGACCATCTTTATTGACGTCATCGAAAAGGCAAAATCGCGGACGTACACACGGACATTATCGACTGTTAATATATAGATTTATTTATATGTATGCTATGGAAATTACATTCGTTAAATGTTTCACGCCTTCTCAGGGGGATTGGAAATCGCTGCATTAAAATATCTCACTGTCTGGTATACATTGTGATATACTAAGTCTTGGAATTCCAGGAAGTGCACATCTCTGTGCATTGTTTAACTCAATCTAGAGCTGGACTAGTGAGATTCGGAACTGACTTAAAAGTTTTTCGTCGGGAACGGAAAGCAGATTTTTTACACGGACTGCTGAATCATATTTATAATACGTTTTTCATACGCGCGGCAATTCCATTTTCCACGGCTTTGTGAAATAGAGTTCCCAACGCCAGGACTTTAATTCCGTCTGAGCCGCAGATTCCAGTCGTAAAAACAAATTCACTGCAGTGGCGCACGGGGAAGGTCAGCATGTTAAACCTCTTGCAGAACATGACGATATTAGTGGACCAAATAATAAATACACTTTACGCAATTGTTGCAAAAAGTATGTGTGAAAATTTAGTAATAATGGAAAATTATTTTATTGATGACAATCCATACATCGACAGAAGTTGGTAACTAACAAAACTGACAAAAATGAGTTGAGTATACAAAGAGATTCAAGCTGACATTTTTCATTTGCTATTTACTTGTTCGGTTCAATTTCACTTTTATGTTAAATGGTCAGGACCGGTTTCGCTTATAACGAGCTTTATCAACTGAAGAAAATGCATTATTCCAGTGGTATTATTTATACACAGCAAAATAAAATTATAAGGGTGTATCCTGGGTGTCCTGATCATTTTAATAAAAGTTGAATTAATACGAAATGGTGTTTTATTTTTTTTATATAATGCCTTTCCGCCAAATACTTGCCAACTTTTGCCAGAACAGTTAAGATAATATTTATTTGAATATAGCTCAAAAATCTTTTCATATAATTTTAACACTTTCGTAATTTTATTGTAATAGGAATCATGATAAAAAAACATCGCCCACATCTTTTGGAATGCAAAATCACAATAATCCCCCCCCCCCCCCTCATACAATGTATAGTACTCCACGCCACAGATTCAAGTCGTAAAAACGAACTCACATTTGTGGGAGATGGGGGTGAAAAAGAGGGATAATATTTCCATTATGCGGTTAACGTAGGTAAATAATAATCCGAGCGGGGTATTAATTTAAACTTTGGAGTAATAATCGCGCAGGGGCGGATCGGGATCGGGGCGATGAAAACGCATATCCGTTAATTGAAAACGTTCATAACGACGAGGAAATTTATGTGAGCGCTGGTTTCGCATTGGACGAAGGACAAAACGCCTCGACTCAAGATTAATATCGGTCGTTTATCGTATGATTAAATTGCCTTTAAATTTTGCTCAGTTTCATATTTTGATTACCAGTTATTCGCCTAGTGAATAGATATTCTTGAAAACCACGCCATGACATTAAAATACTTTACACTAAAAATAGCATATCGTGAAGAGCATAAATTGAATAAACACATTATCGTGCATTTGTTTTTGGCTTATTTTAAAACAAAGACAGATGCAGCCAATTCTTAGAAATAAACTTTTATTTTACTCTATTAAGTTTACTAATGCAAACTTAAGCGTAAGTATATTGTTTGACAATATACGATAAGTATTGATTACTGCTATTAGAATTGTTCGTATTTTAAAAAGGGACATTAAACTTATTTTCAAGAATCTTGCAAAAAAAATCAATAAAGAAATTCACAAAGAATTCAAACATGATGAAATTTGCTTGGTGTTGGTATGAAAATTAGTTGAACAAAGAAAACTATAAAGGGGTTTCGATGGATTCCACACGCCACAAAAACTACTCAAGAAAGATGCATTATTTTAATTCAATTCGAATTCCTGCTAAATTTATTTCCAAAGAAAAATTAAGGTTTTCTTGACATTTTTCCAATGAAGCATTTCACAGATAGGTAAGCATGGATGATATGCCCCGGTTAACTGAAATTAGAAAACTTTTGAATATACAAGAGGCCGAGAAAATCCCAAGACAAAAACATCAAACGGAAGTTAATCGCATGGAATTTCTTCGGCAGCAAGAACCTATCCACCCAGATTAGAGAATGAAGGGAAACGTGCGACAAAAAAACTGACGTAGGTTTAACAACCTTGATTTCGTACGTATCAAAAAGCATTGAGTATTATTTCTTAATTGTGATAAAAATCTTACTAAAAACATAGATCATAATTTGGGTAGTTATTTCAATCGCTCATTTACTTAGTCATCTTATTTACTATAAATTTCAATTTGTCGTGGGGCTAGCCAAACAGCATCCTGTTGGGGATGGATTTAAATTACGCAGATCAAAACACTTGTTTTATATTATATTTAAAAGAACAGAAGAAAAAATCAAGAGATTACGGAAATACATTCATTGATCACCCTTTAATTGCAACTAGCGCATCGTATGATCGACGCGATATGCAGTGGATTTATTTTTAATATGTTAAATCTTTAAGGTAAAAACTATAATAAATAACAAAATTTATTAAATAGTTATTAGGTACTGTTTAAATTTTTCTTATAGTGGAAGATGTGTACGTACTACAAGACAGGATTCAATATACACTGTAGATATTACGAGTGAAAAAATACCATTACAAACTATTCATTGAACAATTTTTTTTTACAAAGTACTATATAACAGAGTTACCAAACTCAGTAAAAATCTGGCATCTTTAAAACGTGAGTTTTCCGTCCATAGTTTTTACTTGGATAAACGCATTACTCCGGCGACAAAAGCTTTCCTTCCAAACGAAAGCACTCTGACAATAGAGTTAGTTCTCGTTACACCGTCTCGGCGACAAAAGGGCGCGATACCGACGTCGATTACTGGCCGAAGTAACTAACTAGACGTCGTTGTGACACGATGACTAACGAATTCAAAAAATAGCTACTCACTGACACAAAAACAATATCTGCGAAATTATCTTAAACAAAACAATAGATTTTGTTAATATCGAAAGTGTAATAAAATCGAGTCCAATAAAAAAATCAATTATTACTTTTCTGACTCGCTCTGATTCAAAATTAAATAATTGTAAATAGTATATGTTACCTATGTATAACTTGACCTTCTAAACTTGCATTTGCATCCTAAGCTTTAAAAAATTAATTGCTGGTTTTTTTTTCTTTAATAAGAATTACTTCACATGAGTTATGAAATTATGTTAGAACAAATATTCCTGTGTATGGGGTGTGTATTGCATTAACCACTTTTGAAGTGTTCACTGTAGAGGTATGCATGGGCCCGGGCCTTTACCCGGCCCGGCCAGCGGGCCGGGTTCGGGCGGGTAAACGCAATTGAGATTCGGGCTCGGGCCGGGTCCAGATTTTTTCTTGAATTTTTTTTTCAGACTGTTCGTGTCGTAAGTCAGCGACGATGATTTTAATTATTACCGGTTCTATAGTGAATCGTAAATTGTTGTAAATTTGTAAAAAGCGGGTTTTTTTAGGGTTTGAAAACTCATTTTCAAACCCAAAAAGACATCCGAACACTCTTTAGAATGAATGCATATTGAGATGTGATATAGTTTTAAGCATATACAAATTGTTTCCTTAAACTTGTATAAGCGCGTTTCAATTAAGAACAAAACAGAAAACGAAATTATAAATCGAAATCTTAGATGATCGATCTCCATTCAACGGACATAAAAATAAAAAGCTGAAATTAATTCGAGAATCCTGAGCGCCAGAAATAAACTGACGTTATAAAATCAACGCAGCATTTCATTGGATAAATGTATTCGAAAAATTCTTGTCAACATCAAGACCCACGCATACAGACAGAAAAGAAAGAATATAATAAATATATATACACACACATATGTAAGACACACGTGTCAGACATTCCGTCGCACATTTTTCGTCGACGATTCGCCATTACTGCCCAAACAGTGAAATAAGTGACGCGGGGTCACCATTTGCGTGCCGGGACTCGATAATTCACCAATTAAGGAAAACCTATGCGCTAAAGTAGGAATTGCAATATGTACCGGTATTTCGATATTTCATATAAAAAGCCGGTGTTGCAGATTTTAATGTATTACAAATCATGTGGTGTATTATACTTAAACTTTTTTTTAATACGATCGATTGCAATCCCTAGTTGTAAGCGAGAAACACGATATTTATAATGTGTATTTTAAAAAGCTTTCGATTAGGTCACACTAGTGAGCGATAAACTAAATCTAGCTCGGACAGTAATTGTTACACCGTATCTCATTTTAAATAGATCGATATGCATGTGTTAACCACAATTATGAGCCAGCACGATACGATGTAACCACGAAAACATTTATAATATTTCGTAATACCGTTGTGAAAGATTTTAACCAGATGCAAGGCGATTAATTCTTGCGTTTTTCTTGTTGCGTGATGTAAACTCAGGCATATTGTTTTGATGGATGTATACTGGTAAATGGCACCGTGTTAAACTATATTATGTAGGTTTTCCGGTAGAATCAACTAACTCAATGAGTTCTAAAAGTGTCGAGTTAATGAATATGCGAAATGAGGCAATCACATGTTAAAACTTATTGCAATATTTAATTTAAATGTGAAACACACTATCGATTGTAATACAATACACATTATGTGTATCGAGCAATCTGAATTTTATAAAAATAATTTTAACATTATTAAGCTATCTGTTAAAGTCAATTCCCTATTTCAACATATTGCCCAAAACAAAAACATTGTTTTAATGTAGCCCGCAGCCAATCTTTCATCCCCAATATGGATGGCCCGACAGTCAAAAGATTTGCCTACACCTGCATTAGATACTACAATACCCCATTGAAAGCATGGTTTAATCATATCTTTAAAGTTGTATACATATAAAATTAGGTGTATCAGATAAAATATATTTGATCAAACAAAATATTCAACACACTGCTGTTTTTTGTACACAAGTTTAAACGCTCATGAATTCAACCAATTGCAGTTGATTGTGTATCATAATTATTAAATGGAGGGAGGAGGTCTCGTGTGGTATTTACTAAAAATAGGGAAAGCTTACTTGAACTTTCCGCATTTTATCGTTCGGCTCGGTCTGCTGCCTATTACTCATCTTGACGTTATCTGGGTTAAAGTGCTCATTTAAAATGGCTCGATAGTAAACTCTTCGCCGTGTGCTTTCAGCGCAAGCGATTAGCCTTGGTTTTACGTGTTAGCGCTTGTTTCGCCGCACCTGCTTTTAACAGTCATAATATAGCGCAACTAAATGTAGAGCTATTAACTTTTACAATGATTAATACAATCGACTTAATGCGCTAGTTTTTTCCAAGCGCAATCCAATGTCCCTTTCGTAGTAATTAATATACTAAGAATCATGCAAGTGCAATACAAAGCCAATTAAATATAATTTCATAAAATACGAGGGCATTTTAAAATTAAATAAGGGTAGGATTTTGTTTCACACAAAGTCATTTCGAGGTATAAAAAAAACTTTATTTCTCACCTGCTTTTTGAAATTTGTTCATGTCGTCCAGACCATTAAAAATAATTTAGGGATATCAATCGGATTATTTAAATACAAATTATTCCTGACGAAATTTTAAGAAATAAAAGTATTAAAAAAAAAATGCGTTAGAAAACACTAAACGCGTTCAAGCACATCGATTATAAAATTCTGATATACGAAAGCAAAAACATCAACTCTTTAACGTTCGAGCACATTTTTCAATTTAAATAAATATACGCTTAATGATATTTTTCTGCATACAGATATTCCCTCAGGTACGCAAAATAAAGAGTTTCAAATATCTTCAAATTCCAAAGTGGACTGGTATATTTCAGTGCTTCGAATAAATTGGAAACATGACAGATAGTAATCCACAGCAATTGACAGTGTCTCACATCAAATAATATTATGGTAATATTCACGTATCGTTTAAAAGTGAGTACATATACATGGGAAATTATTTATTATTATGTGTTCCATCGCATGCAGTTTGCAGTTTAATCATGGGGACTCGAGACTATTATGTCGTATTTATAGGCCAGTGGATACAACATGCATCATCATAAAGAAGTTCAGCGGATGTCCCGAGACGTTCTCATTATGTGTAATTGGTGTCGTTATATGTAATAAACTGGCGAAGAAATACACGTGTGTCAAAATCGAAATTTCATGCAACGATATTTCGAGCAGTCGACTCGGTTCGCCAACTTAATGAATTTAAACGAGTCGCGAAAGATTTACATAATGGACGAATATCGCAGTTATTTCTCGTCGGCTGTTTGTGCCTGTTACAAAAAACCGCTTTCAAAGGGTCTCTACTCTCGATATAATGGGTGCAATCAATTTTATTGCTATAAAAAAGCCATAAATCTCGCGTAAAGATGGCAAAATTAAGTATGATTATTTACTACACGTAGATAAAAATCAATCTTATAGCTTCATTGCCTCTATTAAATTGAAGAGTTTTTTAATAAAATAATGAGCATCGACATTATTTAATTCCAACAATATATTGAATGATATCAAAAAAAGTATAACACGTTTAACTAATATACCAGTAATAATATTCGTATGCCCAGCATAATCATATTAATATTAAGAGCATCGTTCCAGACTTATTACACGAGAGTAAATTTTACAAAAAACCTCCATGAAATGAATGATTCATTTATTTAAAAGTATGTGCATGAAAATAGCATAGAATCTTTTTTCGGTGATAATAATTATGTAGGAACACGGTTTTGTAAAATTCGCGGGTATTTTATAAAAACGGGTAACGAATTGAAAATTGAAATCATGCATTATTATCCCATGTATGTAGTGGTCAATTTGCATAAACATATTTGCTTAGGGAAAGTCTTTTTCAGCTTCAGTCCTCATGGGATAAAAAAACGCAGAACCGGAACAAGAATGGAATGTATAAAAGTTTTAAAAAAACGAACTATATGAAACGTATTTTCACTTAATCGTATTCAAAATATTCAACGATAATCCTGGTCATAAAAAAACTAGCAAAATACGGCTACGCGACAATGTTGTGAAGCTTTTGATTTATCCAGGATTTATCGGCGATTTCCAGAGCCATGAAACATGAATTCAATCCGTGACTTGTATACAATATAGTATTATGTTACATGACCTTTTTACTATGTACAACCATTAAACTTTTCACGCAATTTTGTATGCATGTGATCTTTTGAGATTTAATCAATATGCATTCCAAAACACCCACCCACTCACTATAAACTTGTCAAAATTATGTAACATAAGTCAAGAAATAAAGAAGATACTCCTCAGGGTCGATCGAAGCACGTGTCAAATGTGCCGTATGCAAAGTTATAAATTATATTTTTACAAGTTATTACCGTTTCATCGGAATCTAAAATATCCAGTTGGTTTTCCTTCAAATGCCATAATATAGACTTCTTCTTAGCTATTGATGTTCGTGTGACGTAACTATTCAAAAATATTGTCATCAAATCTGTATATGTTGTGTAAAGTTCTTAGGTCATTTTTTTAAGTGAGACATCAGCATTTAAAAAATATTACACATGTCAGACTGTTGTAACATGACTGTTTAAAAGTGTCGATAGTTTTGTTCCTTTAATAATTTACATTATGACTATCGTATAGTCTCATTAAATGTACATTTTTCTATAATAAATTTATAGCTGCTCAATTATATTTAAGTAATGTTACCGTTAAATTAACATGATTTTAACCTAAGGTCATTTATTTACTCGCTATAACAAACATAGTTTGTGGTTGTCAATAAATTAAGCACTTCGAATCAAACACGCGTAGAGTAGATTGTATGCGATACAATGACGTTAATATTTAAGTGTCTTTGCACTACAGCAACAGAGTTAATAATTTAAGGAAAAATAATATGAAAACCCAATTGCATAAATTAACGTTATTTCGATCACTTGTGTGCAAAATCGACGAAGCAATAATCAAATTGGCTACGTTTGGAAAGGTCTTAGTTTTTAAGAGGAAATCACAAGTTCCTAGGAAATTTATTTAACACGACTCGCATAAAACATCCGCTGGCGGTTAAGAGGTACTGTTTTGCGAAAATTATCTCGTTGATGTATACAAATTACACAAAAACGCACTTCTGACAATTCGCACACTTCGCAAGTAACCTCTTGAATACCCGCTTCTTAATAATAACATCTAAGTGGTAAGTCACTATGAAACAGTGTTTGCTGGAATGGGTTTGATTCTGTGACTGGGATAATTATACAAACTGAAAATAAAATTACCATTATTTTTAAGTATTTCGACTGAGGGTGCTTGATGGAATTTCAATATCAAATTTGAATTTTGTACTTTTCCATGAGTTTTGTCGCTAACGACCCGGGTTTCGCCTTTCGGCATCTTCAGGCATTCCAAGTGCACGGATGTACTTGAACTGACGCGTAGTAAACAGTTTGTATCGTTTATAAACAACAATATAAGTAGATCACTAAGTTAAAAGGTTATTAAAATGTAAATTAGCGAAAATTGAATGTATACAATTTTCAATGGATTAAGTGGGTTTGTTATAATTATGGGGATTTTTGAAAATATTAATGACCAGATAATAACATAGGAATGTTTAAAATAAATCTAGGGTTTTATCCGACCTATTATTAATGAGTTGATTTGTTTTTCAATTTTCGCTAATTTACATTTTAATAACCTTTTAACTTAGTGATCTACTTATATTTTTGTTTATAAACGATACAAACTGTTTACTACGCGTCAGTTCAAGTACATCCGTGCACTTGGAATGCCTGAAGATGCCGAAAGGCGAAACCCGGGTCGTTAGCGACAAAACTCATGGAGAAGTACAAAATTCAAAAAAAAATTACTATTATTTTTGGTGATTAGATATGTGAGGAGCAAACATTCAAAAAGTGTTTTGTCACACAAATACAAAGCTTGGAAAATGATGATTTAAGTGTTGCAAAAGTGACGATTTGTATGAATGTGTCAACTTTATGATTTCATTTTAATAATAAAAAAAACCTTTTTGAACACTAATTTTGATTTCCATTCATAGGTTTTATTATGGGCTATTAGAATTGATATAAACGCCATTTTTCAAAATTTGTGACAAAACACTTTTTGAATGTTTGCTCCTCATGTATTGAAAGAAATTATCTATTTGATGCAGTCATAATTAACATGTGGCTCAATCAACTTGTATGTGCGACTAAGAGCAATCCTAATCAGATGTTTTTAAAAAAAATCTGTTATTTTTTTCCAAATTTCGCGTTAAGGAATGAACATTTTGGAAACAAATGTATTTTTGTGTACTTACATTTTTTTGTTTGCTGTGAAGCGTTTTAGATTTAAAATTGACATTTGAATTTTACAAAATTGATACGTTTTATCATAAACGACACAAAAAAAAACTGTTTTTATGAGGATCAATTGATAAGTTTCTTTTAAGTAAACTCAGTTATGAAACTATAATATTTCAAAGATGTATAGTATATAATAAAATTCAAAAAATATAAAAAAATAATACACGGGAACATAAATCGTATTAAAGTTGTGATGGGCACTATATTGAATCGTCATTGGGCGCCCTTGACGGCATCGGTGACTAGAATTTGGAGAATCCAATAAAGGCTAATTGGAATTTTTGATAAAATCAATATTTCGTGTATTCGAAAGCATCTCAGATTTCGGAATAAACACTTTAAATTTATAATATATTCGCCTACCGAATTATAAGTATTCATCGTAACAATAAAAACGATTTAAATCACGAGATTACATATAAATTTACTTAATTAATTTTATTGTGTTAACACTATCGATCGGTGAAAAAATGAGATATGAAATCTGAACTACAGACTACACAATCATCGGTAACCTGCGGCTCACGGAGCTTGGAGGAATTTACTAGTTAAATAAAATTCGTATTAATTTGACTATGGCAACAGCGGTTGTTTATCGTCAAATTCAATAGGTTTATGGAGAAAATGACAATGATTATCAAGACCATTTCATGCATACAAAATGTGGTGGCTGTAGAATATTTTTTAAATGTTACCTTGAAGAGTTTTAAAGCGTTGTTTGGATGCAAGTAATAAAACCATTTGTAAAACACTGATAGTTTATCGTTCTGCCGTATTGAAGGTGTAATGTGTTTTAAAAAAGGTTCTTCTGCCAACCGAATACTGTTTATTATTTACTTTATTGTTTACTTGTCAATTGAAATATTTTTGCGTAATGAGATATGTATATTATTATGTACATTCTGTGAAAAAGAATGTAACAAATTATATTCCATTTGCCCGATGAATAGCAAATTCGCATCGTGTTTTATTAGCATTGCAGGCGTGCGATGGTCCCTAAGCCACTGTGTCGTGAATCCTGAATAATAAACGTATGAATATCTATCTGTGCTCCAGATAAAGTGACACAATGGCGAGACAGCGAGAGTAAGAAAACTGGTTCAATAAAACCACAAACCCTTTGTTCATCACCTATAAAATTCAAATGCGCAACGATAAATTGAATACTTTGTACGGCTCGTTCCTAACACAATACAACGGCATTATACAAGAGAGTTATGTACATTATTTACAAAGTGCGATCCAACAAAAGGCTAAATAATAACTGTCATTTGCATATTCCAGGAAGATATCAAAAGAGATTGCACAGAGACTTAGCTATCAAAACGTGGGTCGTAACAACCGCCAGAAGATAGTCTTTCGGTTAAATAAATGTTGGTTACTGTAAGAAAAAATAAGACTATAGCGAATAATTAATATGAAAACTACGTAGCGTGTTAAATCAGATCAGATGATCAGATTACAATTGACATTTCGAGATGTAGTCATTGTTTTCATTAAAAATTCTTAATAAGGAATTACCTAGAAGGACAACGAAAAATCTATCATCTGTTTACAATATCGAGGCATTACAATGAAGACCAGGGGTATCCAACTGAAATCATTTCGTGTGGGCCAAATGAAATATTACATTTCTTTGGTGGGCCACAACTTTGTGATGTACTTACTGGTATATATAACGAATTTATCTAGATTTCCGATTTCGTGTATTTTGATGAAATTACAACCGTCTCACTCTAATTCTGCTCATTAGAGCGAGATAAGGGTAAAAAAAAACCTTCAATTTGGCCACGATTTGGGCATGCCGAATGTAGATATTGCCAATAAAAAGGCTCAAAGAAGAAAAGTACATATTAAGTAATGAGAAATCCGTAAAGATGATCTGTGTACTTATTCAAGCATCCATCTGACACTAGTCCATATTCTAAGTGTAAAATAAAGATTAAGTAAGCAATTGAGATGAAAAGTTTTAAACAGTCAAACATAAATAATTGATATAAGACGTCTGTTTCTCGTAGACAGTAAGAATATTTTAGGATTTATTTTATCGAATAAGATTTTTATCAGAGGGGTCTTCGAATACGTCGACCCAGAGTGTAAAAACAGAGTTAAGTCTACCGAGATATATTCTTATTATAATGAAATCTAGATTATTGATAACTTTGCCTACTAAACAGAACACAACTAACGTTTTAATAATAATATAAATATACATTTCATTTCATCAGAACAAAAGAAAAACATACTTGGAGCACGGGTCAACAAAGAAAGATTATCTTGCTTTTACGAACATTTTGTCTCGTCTTTGCGACCATTGCAGTTTTCCTCAATTGCGTTGCCATTTTGAAAGTCACTGAATTTCGGAGTTTCCGCTTTAATTGCATTCATTTAGCGTTCTTTGCATACCGACAACGGTCTGAGGGAAAATTTCATTAAGCAAATGTAGCGTCTTCCCCCATCGCGGAATGCTGCGATGTAAATGAGGCCGCCTCTAGAGTCAGCGCGATTTGGGTAAGAGCCAGAATTTAGGTCAACGCGATCATGCCTGGCGAATTTAAGCAAAGAGGAATCACTCAGCCGTCGATTCAATTCCACATTCAATTAATATAATAGATTGTGTTACTTTCGAAGTTTATTGGTATAGCATTGTTATTTTCGGGCGGTTACAAAGGTTGTTCAGCGATTTTTGAAAATATAGAAAATCCTGATAATTGTTTACTACTATGACTTAAGATAAGCCGAAAAGCAGTAACACATGGAACGTGTTTTATATTATATGTAGTTTTACAAATACATTATGCAAAAGATTCCAATCACTTCTTATAGAAAAAATATAACGCATTTATTTTTGTATTAATTTTATAAAATGATTAGGATTAGTTTTGAGCTTCGCAAGCATTTTAAAATATAATACACAATATTTTGGCTGGCGTTTTTGTTAAATTTAATTTTCACTAATGCAATTGTAAGCTGGGGAGAAAATGAGGAGCAAACATTCAAAAAGTGTTTTGTCACACAAATACAAAGCTTGGAAAATGATGATTTAAGTGTTGCAAAAGTGACGGTTTGTATGAATGTGTCAACTTTATGATTTCATTTTAATATGAAAAAAAACCTTTTTGAACACTAATTTTGATTTCCATTCATAGGCTATCAGAATTGATATAAAACGCCATTTTTCATAATTTGTGACAAAACACTTTTTGAATGTTTGCTCCTCAAATATAACTTGTGTAACACTTCAACCAGACGGTAAAGAAAAAAGATAGAACGGTAAATAAATCCAACAATGATGTCTCTTTATGTCAAGGTTTGACTTCATTTTGTTTTCAATTTATGTCCGCTCCCAATGCAGAGCATATGGCCTCCTAATGAAGGTATCCCTACAGAAGTTTTTCTACGAGAACTGAACTGCTTGTTACTCGGTTGCTCAACCATTTACTTTTTTTGAAAAGAGTAAGGTTAGAAAGGATAGGACGAGTAGTTAGCTAATCGCTCTCGCTACACCCCGTTACTTTATGATTGGAAGGATAGGATGAAATTTGGAGGTATCATGCCTTTGAACGGAAATCGATTAAAACAATGCTTTTCTACTGGGATTTGAATCCGTGAGATCCGTCACGGCGCTACGGACCCGACATATGTATGCAAAATTCAAAACAAGTTATTACAATTAGAAATCTATGATTATGTTAAAGGATTAAAATTACAATACATGAAACAGTTTCAAACTCATTGCAATGTAACGGCTATTCTAATATATTTTGAAAACGATAATTGACTCATTTAAAAGATTTTGTATTTATTTAGAAAATTCGAAGAATGGGTGACAAAGCAAAATGACCCACAATAACTCAAACAATTTCAGTGAATATCATCAGAGGAACGGAATGCAGATCACTGATGAGTAATAAAGGATGGTGTGATAGATTTACATGGAAACACATATTATAAATAATCCTAGATCACATATACATTGGCGACAATTTATTTTTTCGTTACGCACATTCACAAGTTTAATAAGTTGTAACTAGGCTATCCAATCCCGGACCCTTTTAGTGATCCCGAAAATTCGGGAACGTCAATTTTTCAATTTCGGGATCCCGGGATTGAACACTCAACATAAAACTGTGTATAAATTGGAATTCGGGATTGAGAAAATTTTTGGTCGGCGATTTTTAAATTAAAAAAACCCCCATTTCCCAAAATTATCAGCGCAATTCTTTTTTTAAAAACTCTTCCAAGAATTTTCGAATCCAAAATCTCAAGAATTTACGAATTTGCTCAAATAAACAGCGCGGCAGCTGAAGGGGAATCGCAACTAGGGCATCATATCCCTGGAACCGGAATCACGACCAATTTTGCGATACCGTAGTCCCGGGATCGTCTTAGTAGGGGTTTCAAGATTCACTTTTGCACGGAAAAATCCGTAAGTATAGCTTAAAATAAAAAGCTCCCACATTTCTTAACAGCTGTGGGAAGTGTCCAAAAAATAATGTTGGGATTCAAATGAATCTACTGCAGCAATAATATATTGCAAATTCATCGTCAATACTTTTTATATGTTGCTTCTAAAATTTAGCTTGTGTATGAACGGTTAAAAACGACAATTGTCCTAGAATCGAGAGAAAATTTTCATCTGAGGCGTGACAATTACAATGCTACAAAAATGAAAATATAGCGACACAGGGAGACAAAAAAGGGACGAGCAGACGGTGCACGATAAAGCGATAGCTGCTTTAAACAAAAGCAAGTAAAAGTGCAAATATGCAGTTATAAAAGCAATGCTAAAACGACGCAAGAGCAATTCGCAAATGGGTGATAATTAATGGCAACACCATTAGCAAATTATCACGAGCAATTTTATCTCAAGACTGTAAGAAATGCATTTCATGGTGATATGAATTATCTTAATTTATTTATTGATTTGGCATTTACTTGGTAGAACTCCATTACAATAGGGTAAAAATATCAAAGTATTTTAGTTCTACAGTTTTTTTTTATATTTATGAGTTGACAGCTATTTCGGCATTCACCATTGTCAGAACTATTTCTGCATTGTCAACTGACCACTGTCAACAGTGTCAACTGAACTTTTGTCATCATTTGACAATCTCGCAATGACCGAAACCGGTCGTGACCTATTACATGAAGTGGAATAAAGTATAAAGGAATATTGCCTTTCAACAAAGTATTGACAGTGAACACCCTAAAAGTGATACGTGAATTATCTTTCATAAATGTATCTTATCTAAACTAAAATATTTTAATAATTCTAAAATAAGTATTTTATGAGATATTGACGTGATTAAAATCCCCTTTTTTAAATCACTCCCAAAGTGGAAAATATGAACGCCTAATGGAACTTATCTAATTTTTTACGAGAATCGCTTGTTAATGAGCTACTCGACCTCTGTTTTTTTTTAAGAGAATAGTAAATTTACTCATCACATAGCTAGAGAAGGACTAGTAGTTATGAAATCGCAACCGCTACGCCCCGGTCTAAGTCCGCGAGCACCGTAACCATAGACCCGAGCCCGCTATATATAATAATATATGTACATTGTGGATATTTTCTGAATATGTACTTACTGATGAATGATTATTACTCGGCAGATATTTATTTGAAAATACGTCATTATTATTCAGTGTAGAATTGTAGATAAAAATCGAAAGTCAAAAACCAAACAGGAAAATTTAAATAAGAAACACAGTGGCAGAACAGGTCCGCATTGTAAATTTTTTTATTATATGGACGTTTCGTTCGCGATTTCAGTAAGGCCGTAATAGCTTTGAATCAAATTGAAATGTGTGTTAAATAAAAATATGTATAATGTCTCTAACTAATGATTAACAGTAACGAAGAAAGCGTACTACACTTTTATTACTGTTTTTTTTCCTCTATTAGAAGTTGGGTCATTATTTTTAAATGTTAATTAAAAAGGTCGCGAAAATGGTATCGAAACAAACGGATTAGCACAATAACAGTAAAAAGCATTATCAAGTATATTACATTATCACTTCTGCAGTTCTGAGTCTTAAAGTTATCGACATTCAGTGTCTGATTATCATAAATTACATTTATTTGTTTGCGCCTTCCTATCTAAGTATAATCTTCTGTGCTACAAGTGTACAAGTGATGAAGTATTTCTAAAAAGTTTTCACTTTAATATTAAGATATTTTAAAGAATCTGGCACCCTTTCGGGTATCGTATAAGAAACATAAAAAAAATGCGGATTGTATCCAAAGAAAACGGTAGTTTTTTACGAACACTGTTTTCTAATTCATCACTGCTCGTTCTTACAAAGGACGACACGGTTAACAGGCGTCATCAGTTCAATGCATAATGTATAGTGCAACGTCTGCATCCAATGTACCGGACATCGCCACTAGTGTAACAACAGTATAATATAAAATCCAAAAATTTACTGGTGTACATACTTGCTGTTTTACCTGTACTACTTTGATTTGTTCCGGTGCATGCGGCTCCATCCAATCCATACTTATTTTGCAGAATAGGAAAACAATTAGAAAGTTGTAAATATGTATAGTTATACAAATATGTATACAACAAATTCTACCTTTCATTGTTTTACTTGATTTATTATAAATAGCCATGTTGTATATATTATTATCAGTTGAAAATGCTAGTGATGAGCGAAACCTGTTTGGGCCATATTAAATAAACGAATTAGTACAAAATAATATTTTTTAATATAAAATAACTTTAAAATAAATAAAACAATTTTATTCTGAATCGACATTATTTATTTAGGTTCAGAACAGGTTCAGATATATGTATTTTAAAATATGTGGAAATAGTATAAAAAAAGTTACGTTTTATATTTGAATATAATTCCTTTTCACCTAGAATTAACAGTTAACACCTTCAAATTGATATTTCAAAATATATATTTATACTTATGATCACTGATTTTTTCGAACGTGATTAAACATTAGTTTTTTTTACATTTATATGTTTTTTACAAATAATTATTTCCATTTTATGAGGCAGTTTCTTATCGATTCATTTTGGGCAAAACCTGCATTAAAAGCTTTCACTGATCAACGTACAAATACCAGTTTTAAAACCAAAAGGTTTATGTTACGGGTGTGAATATAAAATCAGCCCAAATTGAAAATCGTGTCGCATTAAATTTGAATGAGAGAGACGTGTGTACAAAAATAAATACTGCAGTTACGCGTGTATTAATTTGATTCTGTACGAGCGATTTCCATTTCGAATTACAACAGATCAAAAAAGGCTCCTGAGGGTTTGCAACAATAATAGAATGTTGTTTGGACTTTAAACAATATGATAAACATAAAAAAAACAAATATGGATTTTGATAATCGCACGCTATGCCTGCAGCTGCATTTTTCAGTGAAAATACAGTTCCTCAACACAAAATATAGTGCGGAAATAATGAGTAAATAATGCATATAATATGCGCTCATACGTATCACCCAGTACAGCCTATTCAAACGTTACTGTTCGAATTGAAACTGGCAAATGTTGCCGTTTTAACTAGACTTAAATAGCACTGTCAGATGACTGGAGGCTGATTCACATAAGGAAAACCACGAGGGGTATCACTTTCATGTTTTAGTACTCACTCCCTAAAGTCACTTAATGAAACATCCGAGATGTCGTCATAACAACAAAAACTGCATAAAAATAGCATTGTTGTTGATCGATTGCACAACAACCTAAATATGTATAAAATAAAATTCACAGATAATAAAATATGTTTGCAGTTATTATTGCATCAAATTACTGTGTTTCTCAGCTCAAAGGATAACGCGGAAAATTATCATTTAATTAAAAAAAAAACATGTGTGGCAGTTGAAGATATATTTATATAATATATTATTCGACGCATCCCTTGTGCAAAATTATGTAAAAATAATTTCTACATTCTACGACACAATCTACATTCAACTTCTGCCATGAACGAAAGGCATTTAATCGAGTTAAATAATTTGATTATCAAGAACCCGAAATAATTTTGGAGAAATGATATTGACTTATTATTCTTTCAATAACCTTAAATTCGCATTTGTGACCGACGACACTTTTTAAAGATTGGCTTCCGTGACACTTTCATGATAAGGTATTGGAGCTGTAGCAATAAAAAGCATGCTAGTATCGGAGGGCACAGTTCCGGGTAGTAAATAAAACTTTGAACCTATCGGCAATATCAAAAGTACTGCAGCATAGCGCACGCGGTGCTGGATACAAAATACCAATTCTGCTTCGGTAAACAGTCCTAGTTTACAAAGGATTTTCATAAACGATCCGGAGAACATTGTTGTCCGGCAATATTCTCCTCAAAGAGAATAAACAACAGCAAACAGCGACCGGGCAGTCAAATAATAACGCGCAATCAATGCTTGCGCTCAAACAAAACGGGCTGAACGCGCGCACCTTTACGCATATAACACGGTGTTTAACTTAACGCCTCTTTAAAGCCTTTTGAATCGACGCGCGTTAAAAAAAAGCGAAATGGCTGACATAAATGTCCGGCATTCAAATCAAATTTAAATTAACATAAGGAAATATACTGCACATAATATAATTATAATCATCACCATTGAATACACATATTAGCATATAGTCGGTTTAACTATAAAACATAATTTCTGAATTCAAGCAAATTGTGCATATCACTTAAAATGAAATAAATTGAATCAGCCAAATCCATTTGAATATATAATACATTTTCAATTCATTGAGAATCTAAAACGCTACCATGCAAAATTCAATATAATAATGCTTCCCTGATCGATATACCCACGTGAATGCAGAAAATACACACATTTTGACGTTTAGCTAGCAGGGTGAATAGTTAGTAGGCTGACTCGTGTTTATCAATTCTATATCTTAATGAAACTGTTGTTACACATAAATGTTTATTTCATTTATTTCTAATATTATTCATTTCGATGCCGTATAAAAAAATCGTTTTCACCAAGAAAAAAAATGGTGGTGTGGGTTTTTTTCGTCCGAGTATACAGTATTGTAGCCAATAGTATCACAAAAATATGATTAACGATTCACGACATAGGCTATATCAAAATACGCATATCAATAGGTAAAGAAAACTGCAATGTTTCGTATAAAAAGACATATTGTGTACCTACATTAAATTCATTACTGGATTACAGACACAGCTTATTTCGAATTTACTTTCGGAATCTTTTTATTTGTTTATTTTCGTGTGATATGAAAGATGTTCAGCGATCGACCGGTAAGTCACAGCCGCCCGGTTGACATGCTTTCTTTTAATCTGCCCACATAATACTTTGTATCCATGACAGCAGTATACTTCTACGTTAAAAGCCAACTACATTGGTGCGTTGATACTTTCACTGTACGTACAATTATGATATGAAAGGAAATACAAAAAAATCAGACATTAGCAAGAGACACTTCGAATGATCATGGAATTAATTAAATTCACTCAGCAGGTTAAGTACAAAGGGAGCATCGCATCATCAAACGAGTTATTGTTAAACAGATTGGGTTTATTAATAAAAACAATAATCCTTTGTACTTCATTCCACTTTATTTAATATGTCAGGACCGGTTCCGCTCAGTGCGAGCATTGTCAACTGATAAGAAATATAATTTATTAATGCTATTTATACAAAATTGAAAAGTTATACACAACAGTTGGCATTGAAAAGAAATTACCAATTACATTAAAGTGATTCTAAAATAACACAAAATTAAAATGTTCAACACATCTAACATATAATTAAAAAGTCATCCCAGATTCATAAATTCAGAATGCGATTGAAAGTAATTACAAACATAATTAAAATTTGGGAAATTTTTGACAAAGTAAAAAAAAACGTTACATTAATTAAGTGAATATGCTTAAGAGGATATAGTACCTTTACGCCTGAAAACAGAGTAAATCGATCGTTTGCCATCGACGAAATCTCGTGAACCGTTCACTTAAAAAAAAAAAATTTTCAATAATTACATTTTCCAAACGCTTTTTTACACTATTGCATTTTTTTTTTTATGAAAATAGTAAAAATGTCAAGATAACACGGTAAAACATTGACTTGGATTTTTTTCAACTACTTTACGCGAAGATCGTTTTAAGGTTTATTATAAGATACCGAAGTTTGAAGTCTTAGAAAGAAATACAGATAAAGATTGGTTTAAGAAAGTGATTTGAGCAGAATTTCTAATTTATCGTATATAATGATTATACAGCCATTTGAAATGTACCATTTTTCCCACTTTTTCTGACTGATTTTTAAAGCATAATTGTATCATATATACTTCTAAAAAAAATTGAAATAAAAAACCATTTTATTGTTTACATTAAAAGCAAAAAAAAAATAATAATAATGATAATACCAATAAATGGTAACCATTTTTCGGAGATGCCTTTTCTTACCTACTATGCTTCAGTTTGAGCTTCAGTCTGAGATCGTACGTGGTATGGAGTGGACGCGTCCAATGTTTTATTAAAAAATATTAAATCACTGGTCAACGAATATTAGAGGTAATCAAAGCAATGTTTTTTTATTCTGCCAAAAAAAACGTGCTATATCGGTTGGGGTTAGGGTTGCCCAAAGCGCTGACAAGTAATATTATTATTTATAATACAATAATGTATTTTTCATTAGCGATGCTTCTAAAGACCTTCTTAAGATGTCCAACCGGTAGATCGCGATCGACCGGTTGACTCCAAAGCATAATTTGTTTGATCCCGAAAGCTTCCGTGAATTTGGAAAAAATATACAATTTAAATATAAAATATACAAAAATTGAATTATTTGTAAGCATATACCTAATATATGTCTAATATATCTAATTGTATGTATTTCGCATTTAAAATAAACATTTCTAAGATTGAAGAAGGGAAAAACCCTACTAAATAAAAATTGTTACAAGAATCATGGTAGAAGTCGATCGCGAGAAAACTTAAGATTGAAAAGTCGATCTTAAGAAAAAAAAAAGGTTGGACACCCTTGCACCCTTTAATGCAGCGATTTCCAACCTTGGAAGCGTGGACTATTGTAAAAAGAAGCGCGAACAGTCCAAAATATTTATTTACCCTTTAAAACGTGTCTCTATGAAAATAAAGCATGGGGAGGCGCGAAGATATTTTTTTTCAAAGGGAAGCGCATTAACACAAAAGTTGGAAACTACTGGCTTAATGGATAAGTATTTTAAAATAATTATTTGGCAATGCTTTTAAACAGAGATTCTATCTATAGATATTTGTATCTAATAGTAATAATAGATGAATAAAAGCATTTTTACATTAGTATTTATGAATCATTTCTATGTTTCAAAAGTTTTATGCCGCTTACAAATGGGGAAGATTTTCGCTAAAAAAACAAAGTTCGTCGATAAACGTAAAAAAAACACATTATTATTAGAAACAAAAAAATATTGGAAAATATGTTAATATGTCACAACCCTGCATGTCGTCGAACATGCAAATTGGCAGTAAAGAAAGTTCTCAAACATTATATAAAGAAATACAAATATATCTATGCATTCAATATAAATTATTTGAATGACTACTTTTGATCTGGTCTAATATTCATTTAGTTTCTTCCTTATTGAGTTAGACTATAGAATATTGAAGTAAAACTATTTGCATTCAATAAAATATACACCCAATACTTTTTTTACTCGATTATTTTGGATAAACCGTTACGTTTTTTCATACATTTTTGGTACTTTTTTTACACGGATTTGAAACCGATTTATCAAATTATATGAAATGAGCTTTTTTTTACGCGCCACTTTCTGGAACTAATGTATCATCCTGAGATTTTGGATCTTAGATTCAAAAGGTCAATAGAAATATATAATAGAATCCGCAATACATTTTAGATGCTATTAATAAAAAATGTAAAGAAGTCACTGTGCGACATGTTCAATCGATTTGTTAAGAACGATTACTTAACATATAATAATTTAAAAATATCGAAGTTTTTTGTCTCACACGATAAGACATAGTTAAGATAATTTTCGGATTAAATTCATGGTCAACTATAGCGCGAACCAGAAATAACTATCAATTGCAACTTATAATTCTTTTAGAACTAAATACTTTTCTATTTTAATCTTATTATGTCAATATTTTTTATGTTTTAAACTTTTTTATGCAACAAAATTATTTTTCAAAACTGTATTCATCAATATCATAACAAATCAATATCATAACAAATCAATATCATAAAAAATAGGTTATACAAAATTAAAAATAAAAACTAATTCAATATATAAGAGAAAGTTTGAGAAATTTGTATTGTATGGTTTGTTTAGCGTCTCTTGTTACCTTTAGCAAAAGCCGTCTCATGATTTAATTTATTAGTACGATAGCTTACTGTTGCTTACATGTAGCAATACCTCATATAAAGCATTTTCAAGGAATATATAATTAACGTATAGTTTCAGTTACATATAATTGTTGCAACAGATATTTGGGGAAGTAAATTAGATTGTCAGTCTTGGCTATGAAGATAAATAAATACTTATTGATTTTCGTCGATATCTAATATTAATACAAATTGTTTTATATGAAAAACCTTTATAACTGTCTAAATACCCATTCGTGTGTTAGGTGGTATTGTTATTTTTGTAATGAAATAGAAAAATGTTTTGCTTGTTTTGATACTGTAAAAATACGTATTGTGGTGGTTACTTATTTAAGTCAGTGCAATATTTATGCTGTAGGTCAAATTAAAGTTTTGCATTCCTACTGAGTCGCCTTAATGATATGAATATGCCGGTCCTGACATATTAAATAAAGTGGAATGAAGTACAAAGGATTATTGTTTTTATTAATATAATGCCTTTCCACCAAGTATTGACAGTGAACACCCTAAAAGAGATTGGGTTTATGTTTGCGTTATAAAGTTTGATCGGAACAATTTATTTATTTCAATTTTACGACATATTTATTCTAGATCGCACGTCGCTGATTCGGAAGAGCCTCGGGCGACTCTAGCACAAACGTTCGATATCTATAACGCGATTCGTAAAGCGATCACCGATCGCAAAACGTTGAATAGAGTTAGCGAGAAGCGCGTCGTTAAGCTGCGCGCTAACGAGAATTATTATTGCGGAGAATGGACGGAGGCGAGTGGAAATCGTGAGAAAAACGAGCACAAAATGTCGGATACGAGTTATAAAAACAAAACAACACGCGTTGCATTCAATCAATGATTACTTTCTCAATTTACAACAATCCGGTATGCGAAGCAGGAATCTGCAATCAATGTATCAGGCGAAACGTTTCACTTTACGTTCACTTTCAACTAATGTTAATATTTTTTTATTCATAATTCGTCTTATATAACAATAATTAATTGATCATGCAACGAGAATGGTATACAGTGTGTAAGATCAAATCCGTTTTTAAATATTCAATACGTTTCTTCATTCGAATTTTCAAGCGTTCTCTTCATGTACTGAGATCTAAATTTGTTTATAATAATCATTTATTAATTTAAACCACCGCATTGCTTCAAAACCAACTAAGAATGAGCCGCACAAAAGGCACTATACTGTTTAATTAGTTGTTACTAAAACAGCTCATTAGTTAATTGAAAATATTCATATTTTTCAAAAAGTAAGTAATCTTAACTGGAAAAATTAAAGTTCATAAAAATGTTTAAGCATTCAATTTAGACGGAATTTAAATCTGGTAATGGCTATCATAGAATGAAATCTATCCCGAAACTCCATTTTGAAGCTGACCCTTGGTTTTGATGTTATATATTCTTCCAATCGACTAATTACCAAAGATTAATGAATCACATCACTCATATAAACAACGCAACGATGTTAATGGAGTTTTACATTAATACATCATTCTTAGCTGAGAAGTTAGTTTTTATACCTAATCGAAACTTACAATCAGTTTAGAAAGATTTTTATAATGTAAATACATATGAAACACCCAAATTGAATATTACACAGATTCATTTAAAGATCGATATATTCGATAATTTCTAGAATGTTCTTGGCTATATATATAAAACTCAACACTATCAGCCAAAAATACGGACTCTATCGAACGCGTGGAATACGAAAAATGACGAGTATTTTTGCCACACAATGGACAATATTCAATCAAATATTGCAAATCATCAAGGAATAAGTCATTGTCCAATCAAAGTTTTCGTGCGTCTTATTATTGGTTGCCTATTGCCCCTAGCATGATGCTGACCTCGAGGAAAGGCAATACATGTCTACTCGGTCAAGAATTTAGCATCTGTAATGTCGGGGTTCTACTTCACGAACCCCGCAGAAAATAATAGTACAGGACCCTCCGTTCGTGTAAATAAATACACGGTTCGCTTGTTACCTCGCGCCTGTATTACAAAAGCATACATACGTACTTACGGCACCAAATATATAATATCCTCATCTCTCGCACTCGGCATGAGCAGGGCAGTTCATCACATCAAATATTTATTTCGTCGCATACTTCGAATAAAATGCGTGAATCAATAAATTCGATCCCTTTTTCTCTCAGTTGAATTTATCTAAATCTGAAAGGATCGTCGCGTAGACATTGCTCAAATGCATATTTGATAATTCAAATACATTTTTCAGTAAAAATGTTTGAAGGGTGGTAGCACTTCGCAACATTGGATCGATAATTATAAGCTCAACTCTTTTTTAACACGGTTAATACGTTGCAAAAAGTGGATGAATTCATAAAAAACAATATTGTTTCGCTGAATTTAAAAAAAACGTGATAATTGCAAATGAACATTTTGGTATAGAAAATCGTGTAAAAAAATAATAATGAAGTGGATCTTCATCAATGTTCCCGCGCGTCTTATTATTGGTTGCCTATTGCCCCTAGCATGATGCTGACCTCGAGGAAAGGCAATACATGTCTACTCGGTCAAGAATTTAGCATCTGTAATGTCGGGGTTCTACTTCACGAACCCCGCAGAAAATAATAGTACAGGACCCTCCGTTCGTGTAAATAAATACACGGTTCGCTTGTTACCTCGCGCCTGTATTACAAAAGCATACATACGTACTTACGGCACCAAATATATAATATCCTCATCTCTCGCACTCGGCATGAGCAGGGCAGTTCATCACATCAAATATTTATTTCGTCGCATACTTCGAATAAAATGCGTGAATCAATAAATTCGATCCCTTTTTCTCTCAGTTGAATTTATCTAAATCTGAAAGGATCGTCGCGTAGACATTGCTCAAATGCATATTTGATAATTCAAATACATTTTTCAGTAAAAATGTTTGAAGGGTGGTAGCACTTCGCAACATTGGATCGATAATTATAAGCTCAACTCTTTTTTAACACGGTTAATACGTTGCAAAAAGTGGATGAATTCATAAAAAACAATATTGTTTCGCTGAATTTAAAAAAAACGTGATAATTGCAAATGAACATTTTGGTATAGAAAATCGTGTAAAAAAATAATAATGAAGTGGATCTTCATCAATGTTCCCGCTAAGGTGTGCGCGTGTGCGCGCGCACACCTCCCAAAATGTGCCCGCGTGTGCGCGCGCACACCTCCCAAAATGTGCCCGCACACATTTTTCCATCCCCGCACACAGAAATATTGTAAAATTAAGTTTGCTTCACCAAATTTTTATATTTGCGCACATTTTTTATTCTGCTGAAAATGTACTGCTCACAGAAGTTGGAGATTCGCACACACATTATAAAAATTAGAGGAAACGTTGATCTTCATTATTATTTTTTATTACATATGAGTATGACTTAATTACACAAAATATTATCCATAATAATTATTTTAATAATAAAAAAAGATACTATTCATCGCTACTTGATTATACACGGGGACTTTTATGAGAGGGTGAAACATAAATCGCTTTCATCGCTAGAAATGTCTGACGCGTCTAATGTGTTAGGATCTAATGAAACTCTTTGTTTGGTTTTACTGTTTTGTGTTGTTGAATTTCTTGTTATTAGGAAATTCGTTACCCACTTCTGTGTTTTCGTGTTACAGGACCGTTTTATTTCAAAACCGTGCAAAAAAATGAGTGTACTTTCGAACAAATTTGAGGAAAATTTCATGGACTTTTAATCATAAGTATCGACCGGCTAAGGGCTTGTAAATAATAAAATAATATGTATTAACTTAAAAAAAAAAACAGTTTATCTACTCTAACTTGAACGGTTCTCGTATAGCCACACATACGATTACGTCCAATTCAGACTCAAGATTAAGTCCTTTTCTTTTTTCTCCTATCCAATAGAAAACTACGATCAATATAAAGAAACTCCAAATAGGTCAATCCTTTGAAAGTTGTATACTAGTATTGAATCACTGCCTATATAGGCAACATTGAGAATTCCGCTACAAACGTACTATCGAAGAAGGGAGGTTTTTCAAGACTTCTTTATTTCCGATACAAAAAAGATTCTTTGAATAATTTTGAATGAGACACAAAGAAAGTTGTTGTATATAATAATTTTTCGGTATAAAAATACGCTAATAAGATTTTTCTCATACACAATGGGCAGTCGAGCAGCTTTAGCAACAAATAATGGAAATATAAATCACTTGTAAGGTGTTTACTGTCAATACTTGGTGGAAAGGCATTATAATAAAAATAATAAAAGATTTTTAGTACTTTTTCCACATAAAATTTATTAGATCAGGACCGGTTTCGCTGGACTTTCGAAAGTACTGGAAATATAAATGTTTTATTTAAGTATCCCGGTAGAATAATAACTTCAGATTGATTACTCGGAATTGGTAATTAACGACGGTCTGAAAATTGCAATTCATTTACGTTGTGTATGTTATAACCGATAAAGAGATATTTAATTGGAAATTGGCAACATACATATAATATGTAATAATAATGTTTTTTTAGTGGGAACCTAAAAACTTGGTAACTTTTCCTCTATTTTTTTTTTTTTTTTTTAATCCATATCCGCTCCCTATACGGAGCATATGGTCACCACGAAGCTCCTCCACAATTCTCTGTCTCCAGCCAGTCTCCTCGCCTCCTCCCAGGTCATCCCAGCGTCCCGTAACTCCGCCGAGTACATCCTGTGGATAGTCATCAGTGGCCTTCCACGACGCCGGGATCCATCCGGCCGGAAGAAGAGACAGGCAGGGTTCAGGCTCTCTTCAGGCATCCTCAACACGTGTCCAAGCCAGGTCCACCGCCGTTTCTTTATTTTTGACGTGATAAGAGGCTGGTTAGTCCGTTCTCTTATCTCCGTGTTCCTGACAAAGTCAGACCATTTCACCCCTAGCATTCGTCGCAGGCATCTGTTTTCGAAGCACAGTATACGGTTACTCTGCGCTTTCGTAAGGTGCCATGATTCGCAACCGTAAAGCAGCACTGTTAAGATACATGCGTTGAATAGGAGGCACTTGGTTCTGACCGAGTACAACCGTGAGTCCCAGACTTTCCGCATTGAGTTAAAGGTTGCTCCAGCTATCCCTAATCGGATCGCGAGCTCTTTACACGGATTGCCATCTCCCGTGATGTGTACCCCCAGGTACCTGAAACCGTCGACTCTTTCGATGTTTTGACCGGCGCTCGTCAAAGGGTAGTGTGGGTCCGGACAGGCACTGTTGCAGAGTACATTCTATACAATATATTTTAAGATTGAGGTATATTTGTTTGACTGAGGGCTTTAAGTACCTACATGCATGGTAAATGGTAATGCTGATGCCGCCGTAAGTGTGGTTATTGGTCGATTTATTATTGTAAATACCAATTGAGTGAAATATTGTTGACGATTACATTTAAACGTTTTCAAATGATTGATAACAAAGATTTATATTTGTAGCTTACCTTAGGATCAAAGTTGAAGATGCATTCCGGCCTCAAAGGGCAATCCAACCCACATTTACACGTCCCAGCGGCTTGCAGGTAACCTCTGATTTCGTCCAGCGAACCCAGAGCCGCACCGCTTGGACTGAAAGAAAACAAACGATATTATGTTTAAAAAAAAAAGAAATAATACAGGAATTTGTATCCGAAATGAAATAATAAATAGAAAAGTAATGCATGGATGTGAGAGTATACAACGAGAAATCATTCTGTAAATTATGACTGTATTACCGTTTACATGGAATAAACAAAATCATAATAGGAGTTGAGGAGAGGCATCCTCCAAAAACAAGTAAATATTTTATACCTATGGTAAATAAGTATATTAATTGTGTTTAAATATACTAAATGTTTAAACTTATTGATACAATATATATAATATTTGATACGGTAACTTTCTATAAAACTTTGGACGTATTTGAGCATTAAACCGTGAGCGAATGTTTTAATATGATCATTAATGTGCAACTATTATCTGTAGGCTGTCTAATACCTTATCAACTTAATGTTACCTTGGTATTAAATATTTAGATACATACATAGTAATGAACGTGACTACATTTAATTACTGTGAGGTCTGTATATAATAATATACATACTCTTACGGACAGCAGGGCTGTGGAGTCAGAGTCGAGAGTCGAGGAGTCGAACTATTTCCGGAGTCAGAGTCGGAGTGGACTCAGATCAGTTTTTAAGTGAAATATTCAATGATGTGTATTCAACCCAAATGAGTCCAAAGATAATTTGATGGATCCATAAATGTAAATTAAACGGAGTCGGAGTCGTTTTTTCTTACCCGACTCCACAGCCTTGATAGACAGGACGTCATGATTCCAGAATTATCTATGTGTTTTTTTTTTGTTTTACGACAAGAGAAAAAAAAGTACTAGGTTGAAAGCTAGTGAATGCAGTTCCGTTGATCTCGCATAAGTAGTAAAAAAAGTGCAAGCTCTTTGAATGCATTACAAAGCGACACCTTCTCGCGAACGAAACTGAGTGGACCATTGAAATAGCGTGCAACGTCCGGTTTTTTTTTCATGATGAATACACATACATATGCAAAACAGTCATGAAAGATGTAAACCTTTACAAAGAAATGTGTGTATACTATTTTAGTTTCTTTTGATATTAATTAAGAAATAAATAAAAATAAATTACATTATTAAACCATTGTTATGTACCGTAGTGCAAATGTGACATTCTCAAAAGAAATTTACAGCATAAATAATAAATAAAAATAATAGCCATGTAATAAAATATCTATTTAAGACAAATTATTTTTAATACAAATGAGGAGCAAACATTCAAAAAGTGATTTGTCACACAAATACAAAGCATGGAAAATGATGAGGAAAGTGTTTGCAAAAGTGACGGTTTGTACGAATGTGTCAACTTTATGATTTAATTGTAATACGAAAAAAAACCTTTTTGAACACTAATTTCTATTTCCATTCATAGGTTTTATTATGGGCTATCAGAATTGATATAAAACGCACATTTTCAAAATTTGTGACAAATCACTTTTTGAATGTTTGCTCCTCAAATAGCATAATATAATATATTTATTAGAAACCCATTTGTGTCCATATCGTATTATTTTATTTTTAGATGTGGATTTTGCGGTTACTTTTTGAAAAATTCATTTTTAATATAAAAATAGATTTTCGGAAAGAATGTGGGATTTTTTCGAACTGCCTAACAAACAATGAAATTTTATATGTTTTTTTAAATATATACATTTAATTAAGTGCTTAAATGAGACAATTTTTTCAAGTGGCTTTCGTTATATACGAAATTATCGATTGCTTATCGAATGAAAATCACGAGAAAAGTTTACAAAAGTAATATATCAGTAACGACATGCACGCATGCACTTTGGACGATGCACAAACGATCCCGGAAACGGTTGTCCAGCTCCGTTGAACCGCAACTGAACTGCAAAGAATACAGCCGCCCTCTGGCAGCCTTCCTTTATTGATCCTAACAAAACGCTTTCAAATATAAACAAAGCAAAAGAGGTAATAAGTAAAACACTACAGGGCCGACGAAGACAATATGTCGGCGATCTAAATCAAGACGCAATTATGCAAATAATAATTATTGTCATTTGGAAAATTGGAAAGCCGTGATTAAATAATTATAATAGTGCAAGAGTTCGCAGTTGAATTTCATAATTTTGGAATTGTTGTTGATGGCAGAATAATTTACAGAGACTATCGTATTTGTTGATTTGTAACGTTGAATGATCAATTTTGAATCAATATTATGTATATAATTTCACTTACAACTGCAAAACTTTTGGCGAATAAGCATCAGAAAACACTTTCATAGTGCATAAATTTCTTTCCTTTATTGGAAAATTTAGATTTCTTAATGTAAAAAAAACTATATATATTTTTGAACAAAGAAAAAAACGACAAACCATTTGCGATTTTAAGCGGGGATCTAATATGTGTATGTAATTGTGTACGTATATATTGTCTTGTTGCAAATATCACGTGTGGTTTCTGTCAGTATGTTTGACAATGAATATAATATAATAAATCGTAAAAAATATCGTGTTGAAAACAATAAATCTGTATGATGTATAATATGTATAATGAATCATGATAAAATTATACAGTGTATTAATAATAGATTATAAGAGAACTGAAACGCACTTCCGTCGGACAACATTTCAATGTGATTTAAATCATTAATATGATCAATAATAATTAATACGGTAAATAAAACAAGTCGACCATTCAATGGCCGCTTTCTAAAATATCAGAGGCGAGCTGAACTGCAGAGCCACCGCGGTTCTCTCGCATTACATTATTTCATATTCCGTTATATTCGAAATACAGATTGACCGAAAAGAAATCTTTGGATAAGACAAACATAAAATGAAGTAATAACTAGATGCTTTGTTATGATAGTAACATATTACTGCTAAATTAAAGTAAAGTTCTTTGCCTAAAATTTGCCCGATTCAAAGTAATATTGATGTTTTCAAAGAACGGCTTAGAAACCAGACGCAGACTTTTGTGCAAAATTATGTATATTTGAGTCTATTATTTGCTAACCTGGCTCATTACAAAATTGGTGAAAGATGAACCATGAATGTAAATTAATAAATACGAATACTTTTAAAATGCATTTTTAGAAGGTAGTCTCAAAACTGGCTTGATAACATACAAAATATCATTCCATACTTTTAAAATATATACAATATACTGTTTTACAAGATGAAATTCATGATTCATTTTCCAACTATTTTAGAACGAGCCGGGTTTGTAAATAATTGCCACATTTCGTTAGATACGGTAACAACTTGATTTTTTTTTAAATTAACAATTATACAATATTTCTCTTATTATCAACATAGCTGTGTGACAATTCCAACATGGTGCGAGAATTCTCAGGCAACAACATAAAGTGCGAAGAAAGACATATGTACATATCGACTGTGGAAAGGAAAACGGACGTAACCCACACATATCAAATTTTACAGGAGGCGCTAAAAACGTGTTTTGATGATTTTGTGACATATGCAAATTATGAATAATACACAACCCTGAAGTGCACGGAGACTTATAAACTGGTGTTTAATTGACATAATCTAATATTAATCAAAGAAATTGTCTAGGAAAAAAAAATATTTCAGTCTTTTTTCTTGGTTTTAGTTTTTTACAAGGTCATTATTTCAAACATAAAAGCTAAATTTAGATACTAATTCGGCATTTTCAGCTTTCATCCTTTTGATAGAACGTGTATCAAGTTTGATGCATTGTGATTATCGGAAAAAATCTGTTTGGAGAAACTGTGGGTTAAGTCCTTTTTCCTTTCCACAGTCGATATGTTAGTGTTATTTTATTCTTCTTTCATATCCATGAGAAAAATGAGTAAGTAGTATATATTGTTCTAGTGTAAAATGTACTGCTCAATAACTATAATTTAACCGCAAAGTATTCTTTTTTTTGAGAATATTGTTAATTAGCGGTGGGCTGACAATACGTTAACACGGGGCTCGTAAAAATCTGAGCTATCAATAGCGTTTCAAATAGCAAATATGAACAGAGAAACTAATAATCAGAGGAATAACGCGGAACTTGCATTGGAAAAAGTGATCTTCGACAAGATTCTTACCAATCACCTATTAAGATATCGATCAGAGCTACCCACAAACCACTTCTCGCGCAGCCTGTAGTTGATACAATATCGTATCGTGTGTACCACTCACACACATTTTTAATGACATTTACATTCACGATTTCTCGGATTTATTACAAGACATATTATTATTTTAAGACACGACAAAGCCCGTCCGATGTTGTCATGAATCATTCGCTTTCCCGGCCGCAAGTAAATGTCATCGCGCGACTGTATCGTCGTACAATACGCATCGCATTGTGTGATGTGTTTATAGAAAGCTGCAATATAAAATATATATATAAAAGCTTTTTACGCACTACTTCCGAGTAGGGATTGCCAATAGTGGTCGAAAATATCAATACCGGTATTTCAAATATCAAAACAATAGTAAAAAATACATAAAAAACGAGCAGTCCCGTCATAGGCTATGCCGAATACGACTCTTCTCATTTTTGTCCACAAAACCATGGTGTTTATAATAATTGTCGAGTCCGTGGCGCAATGATTAATGTCTTCGGCGTCCTCAACGGATCTCATGGGTTCGAGTCCCAGCACGTACATCAATTTTTCATTCGATTAATCGATTTCTGTTCATAGGCGTCGGCGGTGTTTGTGATGTCTAAAAATTCCCTCCCACCCTTCCAATCATAGAATAACGGGACGTAGCGAGAGCGATTAGTTGATCACTAGTCTTGCCCTAGCCCTATCTGTATATCCCTGCTCTCTTCGAAAAAGACATGTTGATCAAGTCAGTAACAAGCAATTGTCGTAGAATAAACTTATATTAATAGTGGACATGAATTAAAAATATATATCGACTGTGGAAAGGAAAAAGGACTTAACCCTCAATTTTCCAAAACAGCTTTTTTTCGATAATCACAATGTATACAACTTGACACACATTCTATCAAAAGGATGGAAGCTGAAAACGCCGAAAAAGTATCTAAATTTAGCTTTTAAGTTTGAAAAAGATGACCTTGTAAAAAATGAAAACCAAGAAAAACACTGAAATAAAGATTTTTCCGAGACAATTTCTTTAATTAATATTAGGTTATGTCAATTCAACACCAGTTTAGAAGTATCCGTGCACTTCAAGGTTGTGTATAATTCATAATTTGCATATGTCACAAAATCATCAAAACACGTTTTTAGCGCCTCCTGTAAAATTTGATATGTGTGGGTTACGTCCTTTTTCCTTTCCACAGTCGATATATATAACAATACCGATCTGTCGAGTCATTTTTTTACAATATAATACGAGCGGAGTCTCACAAATGAAAATCAATAAATAATCAAACTATTCAAAGAATGAAATTATACTGTGATCGTGAATTCGATAATAGATATAACTTTTGCGACGAACAATGAATGCATGACAGTACGAAGGGCACGAAAAAAAAATGTTTGTGTTTTAATACGCATGCTTGCAAGAACAATATGTCTGCCTATGTGATAAGAGCTATAGCTTAGCGGTCAGGTGGGTTTGGTTTTAAGTCCCGGCGGCAACTACTATATCCTACGCATGAAACTTTATGATGCGAGTCGATCACGAGTATCGTTAAAAAATATATCTGGCGCCTTGTCTATTATTATGCCTGTGATGCCAAAATATTTATATTTTATATCTATAAAAAAACGACTCGCGCTTTCAAGGACGTCTGGGAGAGGCGGTCTGATAGGTCATATGCACTACACCCCTATGTCAAATCAAAAGCATTTACTTGAACACTTATTTGTATTACCGATATACGGGTGTTTTGCAATTCAAACCGGGTATTTTATTATTTAAAAAAAACATTCGAAATGTCGGAATCCCGGCATCAGTATTGCCGCATTGCAAGCCCTACTTGCGCGTTGATTAAGAAGGCCCTGCGAGCGTATGTGTGGTTGTTACGACGTCCAGAATGATTTATTCTTATTTTTTATCGGAGTAAGATAGCTTTATTGCTGAATTTAACGCGGGTGATAAAATTAAAGCAAAGGCAAACATAAAATGAGATTAAACTTAAACATACGAATGATCGCCGCCATAATAGCATCATCGAGGTCTCGCAATTTATCATGTGTGCTAGAATTGCGCCAGATGTTGCTTTGGGTATGAATTCGGATAATTGTCATTAATTCTTTAATAAATACAATACAGATGTCCGAATGAATAGAAACTTTATTTTCAAACAGTCATTTCAAACGATTTAAATGTGTTTCAGATAGCGATACTCGTTTCAATGGTAATTTTTACAGTGGAGCCCCGATCTACCGTTCTCGCATGGATCGTTTATTTTTCATAGTCCCGGCCAAACACCCATAAGAACAATGTAAAAGAATCCCGCATTAATCGTTCTCCGATTTACCGTTTTCCTCGATCTATTGCTTAAATATTTTGGTCCCGTCACGGATATTATCCCGATTGACCGTTTTCGTTGAATATTTTACATAAATAGTTTTGCCTCGCATTTCGTTTCGCGTTTTTTTCAGTGGAACCCCGATCTACCGTTCTCGCTTTCTTCGATTTTTTGCATGTATCGTTTATTTTTACTCGACCAAGACCCCGTCATAACAATATTTAATAATTCCACGTTTATCATTTAAATATTATCGTCATGTCCCAATTATTATCCCGATCGACCGTCTTTGTAGAATATTTTTTTTTTCGCTCAAATAGTTTTACATCGCATTTAGTTACATAAATAAGTACGTTTTTTGAAAATTAAACACTTGTTTGGTATTATTTGAAGATTTCCCGCATTATCGGTTTCCCGCATTATTCGTTCACTATTACGGTCCCTTGAAAAACGTAGAAACGAGGTTCCACTGTATATAAAACAAATTAGTGCTAAATAGCAGCGGCCGCCAACTGGTGTTCCGAGGAGTTGTACCAGTTTAGTCATTAGCAGGGCTGTGCAGTCGGGTAAAAAACGACGACTCCGGGTCCTTTTTTTTTTCAATCGTATTATTTTAATTTATTATATAATATGTATACCATCAGACCATCTTTAGTCAGCCTAGGATGCAGTGGCAAAGTGGTTTATTGTGGTTTGAATATACATCTTTTTTTTTTTTAAATTGGTCTGAGTAGTAAGATTTTTCTGAAAAACCCCCGACTCCACAGCCTTGGTCGTTAGAGCCTATTGGCTCCATAAACTTATTTCAAACATGCAGCATAAAATATCCGGCCAACTATATATGTTTTTTATTCCAACAAACGCTTTTACCACTTCATAATGAAAAGGGTTTATTTTCTTAAATAAAAACAACAGTGACCCGTAAAGTCTGAATGGTTGGCGACAGCTGTTGATGAATTTAGAATGGGATTATAAAAACATAGAGCACTTATTGTACGAACGCCACGTTAATAAAATCGCGGGCGGGTATTATCAAGTTAATCATGTCGGCGAAATAAGTATAAAATGACAGGGTTATTTTATAAATATATATCGACTGTGGAAAGGAAAAAGGATGTAACCCTCAATTTTTCAAAACAGCTTTTTTTCGATAATCACAATGTATACAACTTGACACACATTCTATCAAAAGGGTGAAAGCTGAAAATGCCAAATTGGTATCTAAATTTAGCTTTTAAGTTTGAAAAAGATGACCTTGTAAAAAATTAAAACCAAGAAAAAACACTGAAATAAAGGTTTTTCCGAGACGATTTCTTTAATTAATATTGGGTTATGTCAATTTAACACCAGTTTAGAAGTATCCGTGCACTTCAAGGTTGTGTATAATTCATAATTTGCATATGTCACAAAATCATCAAAACACGTTTTTAGCGCCTCCTGTAAAATTTGATATGTGTGGGTTACGTCCTTTTTCCTTTCCACAGTCGATATGTAAATAATGACACAAATTATAAGATGAATGAAACTAAATTATCTATAAATACAAATTGGAAGAACTCTGACACAAAAATACAACTTATTTTCAATTAATTACAAAATCAATCAAGTAAGAAAAGTATCTATAATAAGTCATTATCAAAATTAGCAAATGAGAAATTTGTAATGTTTTGGATGTTGATAATGCTCGCGATGACCGAAACCGACCCTGATCTTATTAAATAATGTGTATAGTACAACAGAGATTAATATTTTTTCATAAAGACTACTAAACTAGATAAAAAAAAATACTCAATCGAAAAACCATCGATGGAAATCAAACATCAAAGTATTTGTTAACGGTCCTTCCTCATTTCCGCCCTGTCATATTTATTACATCAATTTGAAATATTTACAAGACAAAACACCGAGTAAACAGAAGAATATTCATATTCGATACACAATAAAAGGTTTCTAGTTTGCACTAAGCTCTTTCCGAGAAAACATGTTGCTGGTATACTGCAATACCGCGTTCACGTATTATCCACTGCACAATTCATCACGCGAAAGAACTTGTAATCTGTCGCTCAATGTAAATATTATGTAAACCCTATCATTGCAGATGTGCATTGTTTCGCATACCGGCAATCAGAATTATCTTTATGCTGCATTAGCGTCTGGCTTTTGCACGGTTTCCTTCGTCAGCGGTCGCACGAGCCCGGTCCGCCGTATCTACGTATCTGCCGCCGCCCGACCAGCCTGCGAATTAATTCTCCGTCGCACGATGGGCGGACACGAGGATTACTAATGGAATTAGCAGCGTTTGACGCGGATTCAATTAAGCGGACCGACGACCGCCGATGCGACTACGGCACAACACATCGCGACACAGGCGCAACAAGATCCGCTGATTAATTCACACAAACAGGGTCAAATGCCACTCACAGATGGTAAATGATGACATTTACGCATTATGTCCAGTGATTTGGCTAGTTTGTTTTACATTAACACCGTGTCTACTTAAGTAAGCTATAACGTAAACGTTTTCGCATTCATGTGGCCTAATACATATTTAAGTAATACGTCGAAATCACTTTTATTAACAAGGACTTGATGCAATATAATACAAAGCGTAAATTAATATTATTATTATGTTTCATTGAAAATAATTGCAAATTCACGACATTCTCTCAGTATATTGTTACTATCATACTTTCAATGGTATATTTATTAAATAATGAGATCCTAACTCTAAAATGCTATGTTCGCATGTGGCATTACTGTATCTGTGCACACTTCCACGAATATGAATAAATTGCACATCCATTACTTTATGTTACACGGAATCTTCGATTATTATTAATATTAATTGCCCAAATAAAAACATTCTTTCATAAAGCATATAATAAGTTGATGGTGAATTTAAACTAGGTATCGCATAATCAGATTTTTAAAATTAGTATACATAAAGTGATTTAATTCTAGAACCACTCCGAATAAGTTTTCAAAATAAATTTTAAAAATACTTGTTTCGATATAATCAATATAAAAGGATATTTTTTCAAATTAAAATGCAACATATGGTTCTCCACGAATGAAAATATAGTACGCAAACCACTGTCTGTATCTTCAACGTGTGTTATTGAAGTTCAATCAAGGATCAGTCGAAATAATCAATAGGTACACAATTAAATTTATGAGAGAGAGTGTGAGATAGAAATCTACTTTTGAATAAGTATATTGAACTAAAATATAAAACAAAAATCAAGGAATAGCGACGTTTATCAAATTTGCTTTCAAATCGTTGCTGCCATCAAATTATAAGTTTTTCCATCATATTAAAAGCAGCATTTCTCATTCCACTACATCCCCCGCGGGAAGAGATTAAAGTTTCCACAATAGTTGTGAATGGAGTCTGCAGAAAAGGGCCATACATGAATCATACCGTTACAAAAAGTTCCGCTATCCCTTTGTGGCCGTAGATTGGACCGATAAAAAATAAATAAATAAAAAAGAACGTTGGGGGGAGGGATACCGACACCCCGTATGTTGTTGCATGAGAGTATCCAATAAAAGTTTCTCAACTCTAACGTGGCAGTAAAAAGGCGAAATCCGATGGAAATGAAAAGTTTTACATTGCAACAAGACTTATGTTTTTTTGTACAATAAATAGTATTGATTATTAAATAAACTATTTGGTTTTCAGGATCTAAACTAGTATACATGTTTTATGTGCGAACGCCGTTGGTTTGTTAGAAGCGTTATACTTTAGTGTAAAAAAAAAACATTTTAGCGATTTGAAAATACAACGATATTTTTATTTCAGAACAAAAGCAGTGCCCTGTCAAACCAACGCTTCTAGGATGACAGTTAACAAAGACTAACAAACAGTTTTGTAGTATCACGTATGATGAAAATTATTTTGAAAAAACTAATTCGTTAGTCGACAAAATTAAGAAAAATCATGATTATAAGATATATTGATAAATAATAATTCATCGATGGGTGGACATTATAATGTCGTTCGTGTGGGCGCTTTTTTTCCATGTCGGCTTCCAATGTGGATTATATAGATTCCTAATTGTGTTTATCTCAACAAAAGTTTGTCTATGAGAGCTGTTGTGTTACTCAGTTGTTCAACATCTCTTTTTCGGAACTAGTAAGGATATAAGGACGACACTACAAGACAAGTTCCTAACTAATCGCTCTGGATACGCTCTGTTTTTTTTATATATGGGTGGTAGGGAATTTTAGACATCACATGATCAATTTAAGTCACTTGATCAACTGTCCGTACCGGGATTCTAGCCTTTTCCGCAAACGAAGCCAACGGCGTTGACCACATCACCGCTGGCCCAGTTTTACAAGCAACTGTAATGGACTTCTGGCCGACTGTAAAAAAACTTTAATAATAAGATTACATCCTGATATCTTTACATACTTTCGCATTAAAATTCAAAGTAATAATCTATACCTAATACTGCCACTAGCCCGCCATGGAATCATTTTATCGGCCACAAAGAGACAATATTTAGATAATATTTACAAAAAAATAACAAAACGTAAAATGAAACGAACAAACGCAATACATTCATTGAGAAACACTAGGCTACCGAATACAGACGCTAGGAATGCGACAAAACCAATAAATAACGTAGATTTTTGACAAAAGCACAGTGGGTTGAATAGTCCGTAGACCGTAGTGCATTTGCGGTGGGGCGAGGTGATTTTGTGGAAGCCACAACGCTTCTACTGCACACGTGTTTATGTAGGAAAAGCGTTGTACGTAGTCATACGTGGCTACGCTATGTTGGAACTCGCGACAGTCGTGACGTCGTAGCACACGGCGATTGCCTCGCATGAGACTTTCGCCAAAGAAATGCCTGGCTCCCCGAATCACAATTTCGGGACAAACAAATCTCATTCAGAAGTCATAATGGTGTAATGGTACGTGAAGGCTCTTCCATTGAACGTTTTACACTCTTTTTAGCACACAGAAAAGCAATCGACTTTTGAAGAGTAAATTAATCAAAAATACGAAAAATTTAAAGACACTTTAATAATAGTATGTAGACATAAACAAATCTATGTCATAAGAAATTTATAAAAATAATAATAAAAACATTAACATCCTTCTATTTCCACAAATCCTCCACCGTGGGGCCATAAATGACTGGAAATCTGATAGTAATTTGATCTACGACTTTCAAATGTAAATGTTTATGAAATGATTGAGGTGCTCTGGATCAAACACGCCCAAATCCAGTTTTTGAAAAAAAAATATCGCTATAATATTGGAGTAATGATCCAAAAGAATTCAATTTTTAACGTCGTAAAAAATCTCGTAGTATCCATAAAACTAATAGTCAATTATAGCCTTAAAATCAAAATTCTCTAAGCTTTTATAAGAAAAGTGTGTTTTTCTCCGTGCAGGAAAAGGTGGATAAGGTCATTTTTTATTTATGATATCGCATGAGGGCGCTTCGTGGAAGTTTAATTTCAAATATGTTATTTGTTCGGAGGTGTTGTCAGGTTCATTCTTGTACTAAAATGTCTGCAGATCCCGAAGGGCGAAATCCCAGTCGTTAGTGACAAATCTTGAAGAGGATAAAATACAACCATTCGCGTGCGCTTCTGTGTTATTTATAATCATTTTGTGAGAGAAACGTGTCAAGGAGCAATAGGAAAGATATAACTTTTTAATTTGTTCACAATAAATATTTTTTTTATTTTTTATTAAGAACACATCATGATTGAGTAATCGTTAAATATATGTACTTAAAGCAGTGCATGAAATGGTCACACCAAAAAAAAAATGGCGACTTTTAGAGACTTAAATAAAAAAAAAAAGATCAGAAATTATCCACTGTTGAGAACTGAAATGCGACGAAGAAAATTGTCAGCTTCCTAATGTAAACTTGTATTTCAATATATCAAGTTTTCCATACATAAATTACTAAGTCTGCCGTCTAACAGAAATCAAAAATATAAAAATATGTAGGTAAGTACATATAACAATACTAAAACAAACTTTTATAATACAGTTTGGATTGCAGTTCTTTTCTTCCAGCTGCCATATCGTTATCATTGATACCGACAAAATATCAATATTGTAAAAACAATAATAAAAGAAACACTCACGTGCATAAAAAAATGAGTATATAATATGATGAAAAAAATGTTTGTTTGGGATCACGAAATATCAGTCCACGCAGGTTTGATGAACAGTTAAAATAAATAAAGGCGGTTGCATCGGAAGCAAAGACGGGGAGGCTTGTTAAAAGCAGTTCTCTCAACAAAACAAAAAAACACAGAATCCAGACTCAAACATAAGCGAACCAAGTGTTTATCTAAGATTTATCTCAAATTTACACAGCAGATGCTGCTTGACTTCACACAAAGGTGGTCAAAAGTTTAACGTGAATTTTTATATGCAATAACGGGACAATGTTAAAGCCAATTTTGGCCTGTGCCAATACGTTAGGTGTTCTGGGAGAGCGGGGGATTATTTGTCACTCTTAAGCAATTAATTATACGCAATAAATATTAACTACAATCACCTCAGATTGCAAGAGTGAAAAGTTCCAATATTGACGCAAAAATAGATGCTATTCCTTTCGGTGCAATACAATGTTACTAGCATACGGTTGAAACCGTCGTAATGATTTATTGAATATTTCAAAAAAGTATCTTCCGGACATGAATTTTCTAGCATGAATTTTCCGTACAGAATACTCCGTACACGGATTCTTCCGAACTAGAATCTTTACCATACAAAGTATTCTGCTTTATCAGCATTAAAGTACATAAATCGGGGACAAAATTCTCCAAATTGTTCATAAATATTTTAATTGCATCTAAATGTTCACTGTGTCATGGATGTAGCCCACTGTTTCGAAAATCACGGAATCACCATATAAATAATCATCGTATGAATTTTATTTATCTTGGTAATCTATCAAGTCATGAAAGAAAACAACGCGCAGGCGCACTGTTTGGGGGCTACCGGTTTAAATGCACACTCAGTTGCCAAGTTGATGCTCGCGTGTTATAGTTGCATGGGTTTCGATTCCATAACAAACAAACATACCATAAACCACTGATCAATCATTTTTTTTTAATTTAATCTATGCTCACTAACCTCAAGCGTGCTGCGTCATCAAAATGAGAAAAGATAAAAAAAAATGATTTACGGGTTTGTGTTCAAATGCATGGGGTATGCACGTGATAATTTCTCTTTCTTTCATACGCTTCTAAAATCGGGGCGAAGCGAGAGCGATTAGCTAGTACTATTTTAGCCAAATCCTTCATTCTTTTTTTTCTATTTTTAAAACATCCCCTTCCCAATGTGGAGCATATGTATTCCTAGTGAAGTTTATCTCAACAGAAGTGTTTCTACGAGAATACACTGTTACTCAGTTGATCAACTAGTAGGGATAGGAGAGGGCTAGCAAAGGACTTTTTTTTTTTAAAACCATGTCCGCTCCCAATGTGGAGCATATGGACTCCTAATGGAGTTTATCTCAACAGAAGTGTTTTCTACGAGAACTGTTTGTTACTCAGTTGCTCAACCTCTCCTTTTACAAAGAGAGTAGGGATAGAAGGATAGGGCTAGGACAGGATTAGTGGTAAGCTAATCGCTCTCAATACGCCCCGTTCATAGGATAGGATGGGTGAGAGGGGGGAATTCAAGACATCACATATATCCATGCCTTTGAACAGAAATTCATAAATTGATTGAAAAATCAATTTATAAAACTGTCCGTATCGGGATTTGAACCCGGGCCCTCCGTAGCCGAAGCCAACACCGTTGACCACTCGACCACACATGTGGCAAAGGACTAGTGGTTAGCTAATCACTATCGCTACGCCCCGTTTTTAGGATATTCTGGAATTCAAAACATCGCATACATACATGCCTTCGAGCAGAAATTCATTTATCAATTGAAGTCAATTTATAAAAAAAAACTCTACGCACTGGGATTCAAACCCGTGACCACCAATCTTTACTTTCTCCAAAAAAAAATAAGAATTGATTGACTATATAAACAGTCCTCGTAAAATGAGAAGATCTTTGAATGTTCATATTGTGAGCGAACACAAATAAAAATACTTAAAAAAAAAACAATACTATCCTAGCACAGGGGATTTAACACACCTGAGTTTAGTGACCTAACTTAACCTTAAGATTCGATGTAACCGTTTTCGACTCAACAAGATTATCTTCGTTGCCGGTAATCGCCGTATTTAAAACGGTACACTCGAATCAAATCAAATAAAATCATAAAGTCATTACAGTGCGTAACTCTTGCAAGTAAAAATTACAATAGCATAACCACTTATTTGTCAGAATAAGAGAAAGCCATAAATTCTTTTACCTATTTATCTTCCTACGAGAAGTGATAGAAGTGTACAACGGTGTTAGTGTTATTCTATCAACAAAGAATGTGAAAATAGACGTAAGCTTCTTTGTCACATTAAGTAAGTACGTACGTATACGTTTATTAAATCGAATGATTCTCAACCATTAATTCTTTGCAGTAAATGATTTTCTCGATGGAGAGAAACCATTAACTTATAGGCCAAAAAATACAAGTACACACTTTGACAGCTATACTATCCAAGGATAAATACAATATGATATCCCCAGCTATGAAAAGACTTCTCTATGTAACTCAGCCACTGATTTATTGATGAGATGAAGGACTTAAACAGTGGTTAGTTCATCTCTCTAGCTCAGTGATGCCCAACCTTTACCATCTAGCGGGCCGCATTAAACAATTTTTTGTGGGTTCGGGCCGCAAATAAAAAAAAGATTAAAAGTAAGCTCAGTCCTTTTTTACACGGAGCATAGGTACGTTCCATGTAAAACAGCTTTACAAAAAAACAGTGTAAAAAAGATTAAGTGAATTTAGATAAATGATTGATAGGTTCCATCACATTATTTTGGCCGTGTTATTTCGAAAACGTGAAAATAAATAAGCCATGCAAAAAAAGTATTATGAGTACATGCTCATTAAAAATCGTTTTATTGTGAAATATTTATGTTTTATTTATATTTAATTCAAAAGTTAATGCGATCTTGGATTTTGAAATTTTTTAAATATTTTCTTTTAAGCTGACATAGTATTTGAGGGCCTGTTTCTATGAACCGATTTATTCTCCTTCATTTAAGAAAAAGTTTGCTTAAATTTATTAAATAAATGTTTTTCGTGAAAAAAATATATGGAGAAAAAGATTGATTGGCCGCCACAAAATTAAAAAGGGCCGCGGTTTGTGCATCACTGCTCTAGCTACACCCCGTATTTAGGATCGAATGGGAGGAAGGTAGTTTCAGAAATCACATAAATCCATATCTTAGAAAATAAATCCATAAATTGATTTTTCAATCGATGTATAAAACTGCCAATACTGGTCATGAAGCCATGGAGACGTCGACCTTTCGACCGCAGGTACAATTAAATATTGTTATGATTATTGAGTACAAGCACAAGTACACAAGCAAATTTATTTGAGGTATACTATCGTTTCAATCATTTGATGTTGGAGATTACTTTCGATTATGAAGCATTTCTCCTTTCTTCTACGAGACCAATGTTACAATTAAGAAATTCAAAAGACCATTTTAAATAATGAGGTACCGTTTGTTATTAATGTGGCTGAAACCGTAACCATAATTTAAAAATATATATATTATATATATTCTTCGCGCCAGTCATATTGGATACCAATTGCAAGGGCTGTTCGGCTATTAAATACAGTTTCCAAGAAATGTGGACAAATTATAAAATCTAATGAATGAAAATCTAAAAGCTTACCCACGTATAACTTCAAATAAATAATTGTTGGTTGTTCTGTGTGCTTACCTGAAACCAAAGATAATATAAATAATTATTGACTCATTCATAATAGTCAACAGTATTCCGATTCAGTTTTTAGATATAAAAGGTACAAAAAAAATACATTATTAGATACCACAAAAACATAAACATTCTGAAAATGAATATACCATTGGGTGATTTTATTAATTTGGTTTATACGTCAAACATCCATGAGTTAGTTAAATGCCGTATCCCTATTGTTCAATAACTGAGTTCACAATGAAATGACTTAATTAATACACAGACAAATCAAAATCCATGACGTTTCCAATACATGCACAACTTACACAAGTAACTTTCACATCGCCTCACCGGTGAACAAGCAAGTAAGAAACTTACGTGTACACAACTCACAGACGCACACCTAAAAAATGCGTAAATGATGTTGACTACACGTCGAAGCATAAAATAAAATGAATATACATACATACCAACCCAAAATTAAATCACTTTACGAATGATTCGAGTGATTTGTTCATTCAATTAATTGAAACTATGTACGTTAGAAAAAGTACTGGTAACGCATAAATGTTCCCAATGTCAATGCGGAAGTGCTAATATTAGTCTCGAAAGGCTATAAGAAGTAAATTTTAAACATTTAAAAGTGAGCCGCACTCACAATCTCGCACACAATTTGTATTTTGATCACGGGAATTATAATCTCAATAATTGTCCAAAATCAATTCGAATCCGTTTAAATAGACGATAATTTGGCTGAAAAAATATCTAGAAAAAGTGATCAAAACAAATTATCGAGAGTTATACCTCTGTGTAAAGAGTTATAGGGTAAACTGTTAAATGAAAACACTACCAAATCGTTTTAAGCATACATACTTAACTTTTGAAGAACACAAGTCTTTAAAAGGATAAACGATTTCTTGAATGCAATAAAATATCAAATTACTTAGCACCATTCTATGACAAAAACTACATCAATTGATAAGTAAGTAGGTATGTACGATTTCCGCATATTATATGTATAAAAAACGTTTCAACCAAAATCGCCGCTGCTCTAACGCAACTCCCGTAACCTCGTTCCAGCAAAAGTAAGCTTTCCATAAGGGGTATTAATTAACACTAAATAAAAACAAGCATTCATAACTTATACTATCCTATTTGTATGTGTATACCAGAATTGGTATCGCACTTAGGTGAGAAGCTTTTTTAAAATATTGATAACAATTTATAACCAAAAGCAAATATCATATTTCTTATTAAATTTTGTACTATTACATCTACTTTAAATACTATATTATATTTTCTAAAAAGGTTTTCTTTTAGGTAAGTCATTTTTGTGGGGAAAAAATTCAATATGTTGTACTATACATAATTATATGTTGTAGGTTAAATCGCTAGGGGATTTTCCCTTGACCATCATTTCTATAAACTCGTTTATAATGGACAGATGACTTTTTCCGATAATGTTAAAAAAAAAACGTTAAGAAGTTTCAATAGTTCATTTTACATAGAAAATTAACTTGGAATGATATTTGCTTGTGGTCTTCAATTGTTTTCCTAAACCAATCACTATAAACAATAGTATAATTAAGAACGTTATACTATTTCCTTCAAATTGCTTTTTTACCACGTCATAAAAATATTTTAATGGCCTGCTGTACTTCATAATTAAGTTCGTGCATACATAATCGGCATTGTATAATAAGATGGGCCGTGAGAAAAGTATATTCACAGAATATAAGGTGCGTCAATTATTGTAAAGCAATTAGTCAGTAACGACTAAGTCCCGAAGATTCTATCCGTGCGAGCGTTTGATATTCCCCTATTATCGCACGGAGGGAAAATAAATCTACTCATGTCTACTTACAACCAGGGTTGCAGAGTCCGCTAAAAAAATGACGACTCCGACTTGAGCTTTAAAACAAAAAAACGACTCTCGACTACAAAGAATTTTATTTTATCTTGTATATAATATGTATACCATCAGATAATCTTTACTTAGCTTAGCATGCAGTGGCAAACACTATTGACTATTATGGTTTTAATACACATTTTTCCGACTCCGGACAAAGCCCCCGACTCCGACTCCACAGCCCTGCTTACAACTCGAGCGTGCGGAATTAAGCAACAAAAAACGCGTCATCTGGACGTTACGATAATGATTTTAGTAACATAATACTACCTAGTTTGTTAGTTTGATTTTCAGTTTCAAATTATTATAAATATTTTTGGTCTGGTTAAATATAAAATAATTGATTGTATGTATTTAACTTACGGATAGATCTGAAAATAGCCGGGAAAAGGTTGATTTAAATATTTATGATAAAAATTCCTTTACATACCGGGTGTGCAAAAACGTCTAGGGAAGTGACATTACACCATGACCCAATTTATTGGAGTTCTGAAAAGATGACTGAAACTGGTTTAAATTATTTTTTATAGAAATCAGAAGCAATACATTGATGTTCGTGATGAAATGATACGAATTTGTATTAGTATGTAATATGTAGTATTGTTTCACATTTTCTTCTTAGTTCTTCAAACTAAACTATTCAACGTTACCGAGTGGTCAGTTGAAGAGTTAATTGTTGGCAACATTCACGGAGCAGGATAAGAATGGTTGATAGCACTACAAACAATCATCCCCTTGGATCATAATCGATCTGCGGAAAATGTATACGCGTAATATTTATATCCCAGATCCACATGTTCATATTATTTCAGTGCGCCAGTGCATCTGGTACATAATAGTCGTGAATAAATAATAACACGTTAAATCCCGGTCCCCTTAAACACCCACTAGTAAGGGAAGAGATCATTAAGCGCCCATTGAATCTCGGTTCAACGCTCGTCTCTAATATTCCAGACAGCTCACTACTCTGTCCTCTGCTCTCATTAATCCATATTCATTTAACCCGCTGTATGCTGCAGTGCACCTATCATGAAATATATATACATGAAATATAGAGCATTTATGAAAATCCTTGAATATAAAATGAACGTAAATAATCTTAACAAAAAAAGATACATACATATGTACTAAGCCCGTAGATTGGCAATATCTAAAAATTAAAAAAGATAATTTTAAGTTTTCTTTCTAATTCTTGTAAAAAAGTCGAAATCTGAAATACTTATAGATACAAAAGAATTGGGATATTCAAATTTTATTTGAAAACATATGTCCAAAAACATGGAATTTTCCGTTTTTAGCGCAAAAAAACCTTTTATTGAAATAAGCAATTTAAGATTTCGACTGAAGGTGTTTGGTGGAATTTCAATATTAAATTTGAATCGTTTAAGCTATGTACATTCTCACAGATTTTGTCACTAACGACCCGGGTTTCGCCTTTCGCCTTGCTCCAAGGTTAAAAAATATATGAAACTACTTATTCTGACATAACGTTACTTGACAAAACGGTGGCGATTTCGCAAAAACAGTTAAAAAATATTTGCTTGGGAAAACTATCGGAATTGTTGAAAACATTGACAATTAACGAGCATGTGGTATCTTAGGGTGATCTCTAAGCTGACATAGATGGACGGATAAATAAATTGTACTCCTTTATTAGCTTTCAAAGTGATTTACAGCTTGATTAGCAGAATAATGGAATAGACGGATCCATGCTTGCAAGTCTTGCAACCTTATCTTTACTGTCTTCTCCATATAATTCCCATAACTAACAGCATGTTGAAGTTCAGTGAAAACACTATGCATATAAAATCAATCACAGTTCTGTTACTAGATATTTATTAATCATTTTCGAAATATGCATTTTTCCGCTATATAGCTGTATATTTTTTTATGATTGAACTGTGCAACAACTATTTATTGACATATAATAATAGGATTTCATTTTTCGAATCACCCTTGCACAATTTACAGTATGTTTTTAACCATCTACCATTGGAAATTTTATTCCCAAACATGTTTGAACAAAACAAATATACGGATATACGATTTTTTACGCGGACTATGGGTCATCCCAATTACAGTAAAACCCCCATTTACACTAAAGTCGGGACAGTGTAATTCGGTATAGTGTAATTGGGGGTGTGAATCTCATACAAAATTAGGGATTTGGTTTTTTCCGCAAAAAATGGAAAACTAAGATTTCTACAAGTTTTGTAAAAAAAAAAAAATTTACGAAATATTTAGCTAACAAGAGATAAAATGCAAAGCGCGCCAAAATCACACACATAGACAGTCGCCTGCTATACGTGTATAGCCTAGCACGTGTTGAATACACAGACGCTAGCCAACATTTGTATGCGCGGCACAGAAGACCGTCTCGCAGTAACGGCAATGGAATGCGACCGTGCAATTGGGGGATTTGCGGCGAATATTTCAAGCCAGCGCGTAATTAGGGGTAGTGTAATTGGGGGTTCCACTGTATATTATGAATGCCGATAATAAAGTTCGATTGCAATTACACAGAAGCTAGTGGAGGCTTTAATAACTGTTTATTCGTATAATATATAGAGCTTATTATTAATATCAATTTATCATAGTGAGATGTACACGAAAAGCGTCGTGGAAGGTTAAATCATAGCGCCATCGAGGGCAGAAAATAATACGCTTTGCATAAATAAATACCGAGTAGTGAACCGCAATTTATCACACGGCATACTAATGGCATCTCCGTTACCAGTTCTGCCCTAATATGCATGTAAAGGTTGTTTTCATGACAGACCTAACGAGGACGGTCATTCACTTGTGCTAAATTATTATAATACCAAAGATTAATTTATTAACATTCGCAGATTCAATTAAATATAATGATGATAATAAACCAGTTTTTAACATAATAAATATTGAAACATTTTGCAACACAGTAACCTGTTATCTGGACAACAATCATAATCTGTATGAACTTTACCCGATGCAAATTTAAATGTCAGTAATGAACATTTAATAAAAAAATATTATTTATCTTATTCTATACTTATCAAAAATCACACTCAAAACATTTAGTATCATCGGATTGGATGACGTCAATTTATACTGTCGACTGATTGCATATTAATTAAAACGATCATGAAAAATAGTTGTTGTTGTCCTGGCAAAACGATCCATTATGACTGTGATGAAGTGTTTCAAATACCCATAGAAAGCCACACCTTCAAATTTCATAGTCCAATGTATATGTATTATCAAACTATATATTGGTTCAACTAATTTTCAAAGTCAGTTGGATTTCAAGGATGATGATGTGTATTTTGATACTAAGCAATTGTAACAAAAGGTGTAAAAAGCTCGATGTATTCACTAATCAAAGTTAACGTACGTTAGTCGAAATAAATGACGTATTAATATAATATATGATAGCAAAATTCATTAGATTGGACTAAACTAAACTAAATGTCAGTGTAAAAAAATGATGTGTCTATGGGAAAATAATCAAAGTCGTTAAGACAGCTTTAATGTTGTCTTTCATAATAATATAATTAAATTTAATAACTTGGCACATGGTGTATTTAAAATCGTGTTTATTACGTTACGTGTAGCGTTAATATTTTAAGAGTGGGCGAAACAAATAGTGGGGCGATAAAATTACACACTGCCGTTTACTCGAGAAAGGTACTTACAAAATGCCACTTTTCAATACGCACTCTGGTAAGTACGTACTCAACGGCTTACTTACGCAATAAAACACAGTTATTATCGGTCAAGTAAGAAAATAATTAATAAGGAAAAGGGCCCGAGACCATTTTCGACAGTCAGTAAAGGATTTTTGCATCAGAAACTTCAGTATAAAAAGCCCGCTCCACACCCCGCGCAAATTCGGGATGAAAAACCATCACCATTGGAGCTTCACAGATTGTCTCAAAAATACGTTTGAATTTTTGTTCAAAACCGTATTCAATTTGCTGGTAATATGAGTAAAATCTGGACCCAGAGTAGTCTATTGGTATTGGGTAAATCTAGTGCGAGTGCAAAGCAAGTGTTAAGACTTCCGTCCGAACGCTGCTTCGCGATCCAGGATTCGTATTTTTGAATAGGCGTTATGTATACATTGATTTGTCAACCGATGCTGATTTTTATTTCAAATCATATTTATTTGTGAAATTCTATCCTTCTTAGGTTAGCCACACCATCTTAACCCTCGCGGCCCGGAGACTAGAAAAATACTTCTCTGCCGATGGGGGTCGTTTAGGGACCCCAGTGGTTTCCTCATTATTGGCCTTATTCTTATAAATTTCAAAAGAAAAATAGTCTAAGGGCTTTAAAATATCTCTCTGCATCATTCCTCATACATTTTTTTTATAAAAATCCGTGGTTTTTTAATAAATAATCATATTTTAAGTTGCGCGTAAAAAAGACGTCATCCCAGCACACATATGAAATTGCAACTGACGAGTTTAGCCCAGCTATCTTACGAAATATCGCTTATGGCGGGCGCTACTGCGTTATCGCGTATTTATATAAACTACATAAGGTCAAAAAAACTGTGATATATACCCTATAAGAATACCTTAGCTATAAACATTGTATTACCCATATTAAGATAGATATTTAAGAAAATGTGGATATTGGGGGTCGCATTTCTTGAGCTTAGAACCGGACAACGGAAACAGAGAGCGATTAGATCACAGCTTGATATTATATTTTACAATAAACTTACAGCGATAATTCGTTTGTGTAAGTGTAATAAGTATGTGTAAATATCCAAAGTAAAAATTTGAGCCTTAGGCCGTATAAAGGAGCCGATCCAACTACTAAAAAGTGTTTATTCAAGCATGTGTACTAATAAAAACGCTAAGAATATATGAGAGTGTAAGACATTTTGGTTCTTAAATAGTTAAATGTCTAAAGTCAGAAGACCCGTAATCGTAAATCAGAATTTATAATTCTATGATTAACTAAGTTGTATTGGATTCATGCAAAGCAGTTATTTGCATTTAATCTGCGCTGGCGTCCTCGTCCAAGTTCGCAAACTGCCTCCGAAAACCTGTGTAACCAATTAACTGCCCTATGCATATTCAGAGCAGAGTTGTAAATTGGTCGTGTGCTGAGAAATTGCATCCATGATGCCGCTGAAATAAATGGTAAAACGGATAAAGTTGCACGTTGCAATGATTAATTGAACAAAACGTATTAATTTTAACCCATTTACTTGCAAATGTTATATAATATACTGAAATGATTTTATTATAAAAACTTCAGTTTGGGAAATTTCAGATAATAGAATAATACTGTCTACATCGTCTACGAAATCAAAACTATTGATTCAAATAATTATTAAGATTATTTTATCCGTTAAAAAATAAACGTATATGAAAAACCCTTATCCCCTCCATTGTGGTTAATTCCTGAAAATAACAACAACAAAAAATACGACGGGTTAGTTCATCGACATTCACATCAAGAAATACAAGATCATGTCATAAAAAAGATTTAAAAATATCGAAATATTTCTGGTACACATTACTTAATTGATAAAAATATTTTTTTTTTCAAATGACCACTACCAGTTACATTAAACAATGTTCTATATTCGTAGACGTTAGTTTTTTTCCACCAAGAATGTACAGTTGTTAATTAAATGATTATTTTTCATTTCGCTAAATTCCGCGGTTTAATCAAAAATCCATAACAAATGATAGCCAATCACATTGTGTCCTCTCAACTTGATCATATTTCAAAGTGATTCCCCCGTAACGAAAATAGCGAGTAATTTTTCCATAAAATCTGCATAAGCGATGATGTAGGGAAGCTAGCACAAACATAATAATACATGAACTGTAAGCAAGTACGTGTTTTGCATTTTGCTCCGGTAAAGCAGATATGAAACGTTTTTAATTGCAGATTATGGGAGATTTTGTTTGGACCCTTTTTAATGTGCGTACTTTTTACGAGTGGAGTGGCACGTCATAATAAAGTGTTTCGGGTAGAAGGAGTCATTGCAAAGGGTTACAATGTTTATTTCTTGTCGGGGAAAGACTCTCGTCTCGTAGAGGAGGGCTCGTTATTTGGGGATAGGCACATAGTTAATTATGCCGTCGATCCATATGAATTCCTGAATGTCACTCTAGGCACGGTGAAAAAGCAATGCGCCACTCTTTCTTTCGTGATTAAGACATTTAAAATAGGATTGTGCCGACAGTATTTTTACTACGCCAAAATTAATTCAATCCCATACGTCTTCCATCATATAAAAAACGTACATACGATAATAATAAGCCATGGGGCACAGGCAGGAGTGACTTCCGAATGCAACGTTGATAATATGGAATTTGTGTGATATAAGTACAAACCACAGTTATATATTATAATAACTGTCAATTATATGTCAAAAGGCATAATAAAACACATAATTTTGTATCAATTCCACAATTGTCTCAGAAGATCAGAACCGAAAATGCTCGTGATAAGCGAGTTGAATCTCATAAAGGAAAAATGTTTCCTTTTCAGCTTGACAGTCCACCACTAATCGATTGCGAATAAAAAAAAATATTCTTTGTTTATAAATAGGAACAGATAAAAAAATTAACGTTTTAAAGAAAAACACACTATGAGCATAATAATAAAATATCCATATAAACTAAAAATGGACTAAAAGCAATTATAATCGCTAAATATTAATTAATGCTAGCAATTAGAATGCGGTCGTGTATTTATGGCACACACTAGTGTATGTACGTGATCGAATTAATTTGATGAAATGCCTCTATAAATAATTATTCATCCGACACCCGGAAATATTCAGAGAGATCTGGTTCAACACAATTTATTATTAGACACATTTTAATGTTTCTGTATCTCGCATTGTCAGTAAATGCTAGTTGAAGAAGGAGCACCGATAATAACCCTTGTTATGATAATGATTGACAGCGTTGAGTGGCTGTTGAGTCACTCGAGTCGGGGGATTGATCCTAAATGCGAATTACGAACAAAGTAGTCAATTATTGCCATCAACTCTTTGAATTCTGCAACATCGACTGATTATTCAAGGTATAATTGAGATACAATATAGAAGGAAAATAAATGTAAACGATCAAATAGTGTACGACAATAAAATAAAATGCTAAATTTCTTCACAGTTATTCATTTTAAATACATTATTTGTAAGCTTTTCGGCGTCCAATATTGAAAGAATCTAAAGACAAAGGCTGTGAGGAAAAGTTCATTACCTTGACTGAAAAAATGACGATTCTGAAGACGGTGCTACTAGCATGCGGCTTACTGAGTGATCAATATTCAATAATTATTTGATATGCAGCATTTGTATAGAATACTCAATATCAATCGTGACTAGTGATGAAACATCATTTTTTTCGAGAGATTGAAAGGTTGTTTTGTATAAAATAAACGTCAATAATTTTTAATACGTACTTCTTTACATGTTACTATGAATGATATTCATTTCTCAACACAACGATGCAGTGAGTAACACGGTAAAAGCATTCACAAAAAACAAATACATATCTCTGAAATGTACAACAATCATATCGATAAAAGTTATACGATTTTAATGATGTATCTATATCGTAGAGTTCGCTTCAGCAGTCGAAGAGTACAACAAAGAAGATGCAGCGCGAATAGTTCAAAGTTAAAAAAAAAAAACTTCCCAGACACGAGCACCAGACACAGACATTGACGTTAAATCTAAGAGCACGAGTATAAAAAGAGCAATTTATAAATTGTCAAACGATCAGAAATCCAAGCGTAACAACGATCACAAAAGCGTGGGTACGTGATCGAATCCGAAATGAAATAGACGAAACAAAAACGTAGCAATGATCACAACAAAAGTTTGAGACGCTGGACAACGTTAGATACGAGAGATAAAAGGAGTTCATATTTTTTTTCTGCAGTATAAAAAAACAAATCAAGATAATAATCCAAAATGTATACTATATTCTGTATTGATTTAACGAAGAGGCAAAATTACATTGATTGTGTTCTTGCGTATGTTTATTATGTAAACTATATATTTGAATACGAGTTACATAACGGATTGTTGAAAAAATACTGAATCTTGAAGAAATTTTTCATCATTTTTATTCTTTTAGCAATTAGAATATTTTTGTTGAATATGTTATATATGAAACACTTATGTTAAGATAAACTCCACTAGGAGTACATATGCTCCACATTGGGAGCGGACATGGAAAAAAATAAAATGTTATATATTTTTCCATATTATCACTTAACCTAACTGAGGAGTTTTAATGATAATTTGTCAAACATGTGTAATGAGTAGGTTGAAATTATATTCAAATAATAAAGCAATTCTTTAGTTTTACTATTAAAACATAATTACCTACTGTCCCGTCAAATGAGATAGTCACAATCTTTTAAACAATTTTTTCTTCGATCATAAACGGTGATGTAATATGAAATGTCTTGGATTGTTGTAATTTGAAAGATTATTTAAGATAGTGGTTAAGATTAATTTACCTGCAACGTAACAAAGAAAACTAACCACAGAGATCAATGTTGCACTGTCAGTTCTGTGACCGCCTAACTACATAAGAGAATAAATAAATAATCAACACGACCAAAAAGGAATAAAGCGTTCGTAGAAAGCAAAGCTTACAGCGATGACAAAAAAATGAATGTTTTCTTAACCAGTGCACTTCAATTAGAAAGATCAAATCATTTAACTGACTATGTTTGCATAGTATCATCTCGTGTCGTAAATGATAATATTCATTTCAATACTGTAGAACAGACTTTCTTTACATATTATCAAAATGGTCGCTAGCTTAGAAAAAGTACATACTGTTATAGTAATTTGTAAAGTTTAAGTGCCTCGATTATAATTAGGTAAACAACGATTTTGATTGATGAGTAAAACTTTTGAAGATTCTTTCTATCGATTGCACATTGCGTTTAAGGAAGATAAAATGTTGTACTGTGTGAACTAGGGTATCCAATCCCGAAGCCTTTTTCCAATCCTGGGATTTCGGGATTGATTTATTTTGAATCCCGGGATTGAGATTTTCTCACCGAGGAATTTGAAATTCTCAATTTGCTATACTTTTTCCCAGAATCTCACAAAAACTTCTTTTTTATTTTTTTTAGCTCACCGAGGAATTTGAAATCTCCGATTTGCCAATTTCGTGTAAATTTCGAGAATTTGCTCAAAATTTCTCAATCCCGAAATCCCGGGATCGCGGCCATCTCAATCCCGGAATTTCGGGATCAGAAAATTGAACGGAATCCCGGGATTGGATGCCCTAGTGTGAACGTATTGAATGCAAAAAAAACTGTTATTTTTAATATACTTATATTGTTTTTACAAATATTACAAATGTCGAGAAATCGCTAGAAGATTTAGTTGGGGAATATTATCGCAGCGAAATATTTTCTAGGAGGAAAACATCATCGCTCAAAATGAACAATTGAGTGTATTATTTTTATTTTTAAGTTGAGGGTTATAAAAAAATATTGACTTTAGACATACTGACTTGTTCTGAATTAATGTTGCATTAGATTGTGTTTTCAAGGCTTAACTCGATACAAAATCTGCCTATTCATTTTATGGATTACCATGAAAAGCACTTTGTAGCATCGTAGCCTCGTAGGCCGTAGCATCCCCACCGATCGTCCCGCGAGAAAAATAGCAAATTGGAATTGCAATTTCGCGCATTGGGCGTCGGATTCAATTACCACACCCCGGCGGAGCTGATGACGTCACTCTTAATTGGACTTGAATTAAAAGTGTATCGGGGGCGATAGATAGTTCCCGGAGTGATAACGCGATGGAGAGCCACGCAGGTAATTGCTTTCCACTAGGATAGTTCACGAAACGCGATCTGTATGTCTGGGTTTCATAAAAGTCGTTTCGTGTATTGACACATTTGCAAACAAAATCTTAAGAATCACTCACCAAACAATTGTTGAGGAGACGGTGGACGGTGCAAGTATCCATAGCATGGATGATATATAGTCTAATAGAAAATTACATTTAAAGAAATATAATTATTGACCTACGTTAATTAAACAGGTTTCGGACCCTTCGGGTGAAAGAATCGTATCTCATTTTTCTCTATGAAGGATGGGTAAAAAACAAGTTTCCCTAGTAATATTTTACTTATTTTTAAATATCTGTAAATTATCTTTTCAATATTTTAGAGGGTAATTGATGCTTTAGCTTCCTGATTAATGTATTAATTTCGCAAGTTTCCGGCAGGTGCGTATTGATTTATTTTTTTGCATTCACTGCTCCAATTGATATGTCTCTGTCACCTTATGTGATATGTTATTTTATATCTAGTGCCACATGTTACTAAAAAACTCAAACAATTGAGTTACGTGTCTACAACCCTAAAAGAACGATTTTCGAAATGTACACAATTGAAGTTAGTGGAATATTAATATTATTTATCAAAAGTCATCAAAAAAAAGAAATACCATGGATGTAAAGTGTATTGCCTCATTGAGTAGTAAATCGTTATGGAAAATATAAAATAAGTTACCGCAAAGTGCCCATCCAATACATTGCAGACATTGTTGTGTATACTTCCAATAAAGCACAAAGTTTTTTTAAAAAAGCGAAGTCTGCCTGTGTGAAACATTGCAGTAAATCCAAAACAAGGTGTAGTGGCCACTCAAAGCAGCTATTCATTCTTTCATTCTTTCATTTTCACTTCGAAGCACAAACAACGTCAAAAGCCTTGTTATGGACGGATAATTTCCTCCTCACTCACCCCCTTCATCACCAAGACCCGGGGATAAACAGGCAACGCGTAAATAAGTAGCTACTTTCTGCAGACGATATTATTTCTGGCGGAAGAAAACAACCCCGCATTACTAGAAATAAACGAAATTGTTTCCTTGAATTATATTCAATTGAAAATAAAACAATGCCAGCCACTGCGGCCATAAACGGGCTAAAAAGCACTTTGGCCCAAGCGGTGAAATATCGCCTTGTGGGAATACTGCTATTTTCGAAGCATAAGGATACATTGTCGGATGCGATAATGCGTTGGCAAATCCGCAATAAGACGACAATGTAATAATACTTTTATTATTGTAGTGGCGCATATAATGGATTTCTAGAATAGCGAAGATGGTACTTAATGTCTACTTGATTCACTCAACCGTTAAAAGAGTTTCATTGTTCTAAAGATCTTCTTTTTCTGGTACGTATAATATGACAATGAAACAATCTAAAAGAGTATATTTTTTATCAAATAATTTTACCATAAGACCTTTAACTATTCTCAGAACTCGCCTTTCACTCCGAAACACTAATATTTTTATAACTCATTACCATAATATCCATTCAATACCTTATTTGCAATCGAGTCTATAGATATCGATGCCTAAAATAATTTAGTAAGTTTTTTAGTAATTTATGAATTATTAAAAAAATATATATAAAACCACTGCACTGGGTAGTGATAAATTAGGTTAACCGAATAATCTTACTACTCATTTCTGTGTGTAGATTTTTAAATCTAATTATTTAACATGTTATATTTAATCACAACAATATGCAGCTGAAAGAAAAACCTGCAAATTAAAAGCGCTGCATCTCCTGTATCGCCATTATGCAAAATACGTCTCTCCGGGTGATCGTCCTCTCCATTCTCGACGTTTACTTCAGTAAGATACATTTATGATAAATCTAGTTATTGGAGCGCTGAAAATAGAAGACTTACTAACAATAATTGAATTTGTTATTAAAACAAATGAGTAAGGTTCATTTGAACACTGAACTTCATACAACATCCGTTTAAAATGATACGATTAAAACAAAAAATTGTAGTAGATATTTCGAAATATGTAATCCACTAAGCTGAAGTAGACACGAATGATTGAGACCGGAAACATTTTGATCTGGCAACATTTCATATCACGTGAATCGTAAATTGAGACAAACTACACAAAAGCCAGCGAATCGTTGCGAAATTGTAATGAGAACTGAAGATAAATTATTTTTGTTAATTTATTGTTATATATTAAAAACAAAACGATCGTGATCAGAATAATTAATGGATTCAAAATAAATAAAAGGTTATTTTTAAATATGGTTCGGATAGTTAGTATCGTTAATAAAAATAAAATTATTTTGCATTCGCGTCCCCGCTATTTTTAATGTATTGCTAAAAAAACTTGTTGCATGTTTATGCTTAAAAACAGTCCAGAATTTGGTTGTGAAAAATATTATCGGCTCATGCTTCGCTGTTAATGATTGATTTCAATCCGTCAACCCTCAGTTACAGATGTATTCAAACATTAATGACTTACAGATATTCAAGATTATAACTATTCAAATATCTGCTATTCAATACTTCTCATATCTACAAATAACCCACATTACAACCCTCTTAAGTCGGATACGAGTGGTTTACTGGCCAACCTGGAGATCAATTTTCCGACTCAAAAAAAAGAAAATTAATACATAAATTTAAGCTTTGGCACGTCACTAATTTTTGCACACCGAGACCGTGATGTATGCCTCACAAAAGTAGCATTTACTCTTTTTTAATAGTAATCGGTGCAAAGTGCAACCCTGCGCAAGCAATCTCAACTATAAAATACATAATCAGTCCGTAAATAAATCTTTGAATTGAAGATGAAAATGTATGTACTTTCGTTAAATTAAAAACTTGAAACACCCGTTGAACTGTTAGTTCCAAAGCTGAAACATCAAAAATAATCAAAGGAATCCCTAATATGTACATACTTTTATTTTGTAATTTCGATTTAATTGGCACGCGGACTGTCCAATACTTAAAAAAAATACGGCACTCAAGTGTAGGTATGTTGGCGACCACTGGACTAGACACCAACGTAAATGAATTCTATGTGATACTTAGATGTTTGTAATTTTTTAATTTTTCTACATCGACACTCTGGAAAATTGTCATAGAGCGACGGCAGCACAACTAGTCCATGGAGAGCATTTAGATAACTATGTAAAGATATATATTATATTTTTTAAATATCTTTACAATAATAATCTTATTGTTACGGCATTTAATATTTGGTTTATACTTTATATACTTTATTTCGAAGCAGCATTGAAAACATCAATCAATCGTGACCTTGGATATATATTCCTGAAGGATTTTATAAAAAGAATGTCTAAAAAAGTGGCCTGCGGGTAGTCGAAAATCATACCATATACGCAAAGCGTAAGCAAAAAATTCGGATGTAATGGTGCATGGCCTCGTTCAGTTTATAGCATCAGCGGATTTCGCCGAAAATTTAGGAAACAGCCGGTGGTTGAAAAATGATTTTGTCGGTGATTGATTGAGTCAAGAAAACATTTCTTAGTGCTCACCCATTCGACGCCGTACCATATTCCTTCGCTGGGAGTGCAATATGACTGCAGCGGTAAATTATTGATTAGCTCACAAAGAGCGTCGTTGTATGACGGAATGGCCCCGACCCCCTGCAAGACCGCACCCCCTGTGCGCGCGCGCCTCTTTTCACGCGATACCTGCCGCCTGCCCTGCTCTGGTTTGCTTTCACTCAACCTATTTTTGTCTTGAGACATTGCCGCATAATCATTTTCACTTTGACTCGCCGATTTGAATCAAAGCTTTCGTTCGCATGGCGGGGCATTTCATTGAAACACTACGCAGTATTGTATAATTACTTATTTACGCTATAAATGAAATATAGTAGATGTATTTGTGATAATAATTAGGGGAAAATACTCTCGATGGATTCGTAAGATAAAGGCGTGGGAATTAACTTTCAAGATAAATTTTTAAATATTCTTGTATTGCTAATCATCTTATTGGTGAAATGTACTAGAATGATCTGATTGTATACAGATATATAAATTAAGCGAAAATGGTTGAAAAAAAATCAATGAGAAGTCCCAGTCATTTTCTTTTAACACGACTCTACAGCCCTGATTGTACAGTAGAGGTCTTCACGGGCCCGTGCCTGCCCCTCGGCCCTGGTTCGGGCGGGTAAAAATATTTCAGACTAAGTTAGTGTCATAAGTCAGGCATGATGATTTTAATCATTACCAGTTATATAGTGAATCGTAAATTGATGTAAATTTGTAAAAAACGGGGTTTTTTTCGGGCTGAGGAGTATACATTTGGGCTTAGGGGCGGGTTCGGGTAACAGACTAACAGGTGTGGTATTAGACTCGGGCCCGAGTTTTTCGGGCTCGGACCTTGTAATTTTGTAAAATTTCAGCTCGTGCAGACCTCTATTGTACAGGATTTAAACGGCGATCCAAATGATAGTGGATACAAAAAGGGGAAAAATTGAAGAGAAGGAGGATAATTTTCCAGTGTGGAATCGCTCATTTTAATGCCTCATTTAGACTAATCGAGTACGCTGCCAAGCGTCTATGGCCGAGCAGCAATATTGACCGAGTAAGTTGTACACGCATATAAACATACTTAACGTGTCAGTTTATTTTTAAGTGCGTTTAGTTCATTTTTTAGCGACCCTATATGAAGTCGTCGTAAAAAAAACTTCTCAATGAATATGTCTATCGAATTATCCGTACGAAATTACTGATATTTTCTGAAAACAAATAATCATAGACTTATATACTGTATAATAACAACGTAGTCAATGAACTCTTCGCTCGACACGCGTCAAACGACTGTTTAAGCACGCCGAGTACGTGAGCAAGTGTGTGCCACAGGTTGTGGGGTATTGGGCTTCAGCCTAGGAAAGAGAAACGGATCATATTCACTCGCTCGCTCATTTCACTCGTCGGTTCACCAGGCCGAGTTCTGTACGAATGGTTTTGTTTTCGGCCGAGTTCACTCTCTCGGCAGCGTACTAGGCACTTGTAAAAGAGGCATAACCGGAAAAATGATATTATTTTGCACGGGAATTCTCAAATCAAAAAAAAATGTTACGAGGCGGTTTGATTCTTTGAGAAATAACTTTGTTTTTAGGATAGTTCGTGCGACAAGTGCCTAAGGTTTAAATGACAGTGGTTACGTACTTACCTACAACATAACTTTTCTACCAGTTCTAAATTTTTAATAATCATTGGAACTAGTATTGCTAATCGTGAGTATTATCAACTGATGGTGACTCAGTTGATAATGTTCGCGACGAGCGAAGCTGGTACTGATGATTATAAAACTATGTAATTATTTTATCCCTATTATCCACTGATATATGAATTCCTACCCGCGTATGTATGTAGTTTTTAGTTAATACTCTTGCTTTGCATTTAGTATTCTAATAAATCTTTAAATTTAATGATACTACTTATTTATTCAGTCCGTAAAAATTTTGACTAATTGGAATATTTATTTCTATATTAGTTTATTTCAATTCATTGTCTTACTAAGACAACAAAAAGAATACTCAAAATAGTTCATATTATATTCCTTATGAACATAGGTAATTGATGTGGTGAAGTAATTCTATCCCGTGAAACTAAAAAAAATACAAATATGTATCACTAAGTTGTAGGACACCGTTCGAAAAGCTCGGATGCACTTAGCAGTGGCACTAATGGCGCGCGGCGCGGCCGCTTATGCAGTTGCCCCCACGGCTTCCGTTTCCAGCGATGCACTTTCCGTCCGCGTTTTACACGATAAAAAGAGCAAGGTTTGGCGCACGCACTAAATCGCAGATTTTTTTATTATTATTAAAAATGTAAATAAAAACTGCATTTTCCACCCATAATTATGCCATCGTCATATCGACTGTAGAAAAGAAAAATACGTAACCCACATATAACAAATTTTACAAGACACAAAAAACGTTTTTTGATGATTCTGGGCCAAAGACAAATTATGAAACACAACAATGGCACGGAGCCTAATAAACTGGTTTTTTAATGACTAGATCTTTAAGTTATCAAATAAATTGTTTAAGAAAATCTTTTTTTTAACACATGTTTTCTGATCGTAATTTTCACATGTTCTTTTTTTCAAATTTTTTAAAAGCTAAATTTGGAAAATTACATTTCGACGTGCATCAAGTTGGTATACTTTGTGATTACCAAAAAAAAACCGTTTAGAAAAACTGTGGGTTACGTTGTTTTGCCTTTCCAAAACCGATATGTTACCTAATAAGCTACGTGGTAAGAAAATACTGAAAAATATTCAACTTGTAATTTTGACTCGAAAAAAATTGTACATTCTTACACGTTAACAAAATTAACTCAAAATGTAATGACAAACATTTCTTTTTAGTTTCAAATGAAGACGATGACAAATGACAAAAACAAACCAAATCCGTAAAAAGGTAGCGGGAAGTACAAGCTAACCACTAGACTTGTCCTATCCCTCTATCCTCAATCTCTCCGAAAAAGAGAGGTAGTCCGACCCAGTTACAAGCAATTCACAAGCTCCACACAAAGAGTGGACGTGGACCGTGGTTGATAAATAATATGCAGCTACTTCGGAGTATCTTGCAACAAATTAAGGATAAAAGAAATACATGCAATTGACATTATATACTCCATATGTTAATTAACAGCTTAACGACCGCGGACGCTTATTTGAGTCTTTGAAAAACAAAGGTTGCTGACCGGCTGACTCATATATGCGTATAGGCGAAGTATCTGGAAGCTAAGAAAATTATTTTTTGTAAAGATATCTCAGTTTGTTTACAAATTATAGTTAATTTAGTAAAATTACATTTTTTGCGAATTTTTCGCAAAATTTTATTTCGCCAGGTGAAATTTTAAAAAAAAAAAGTGCGGTCGTTAAGCTGTTAAGCCATAAAAATTAACAAGGAGCACCAAGGTTAAAATCGTACGGAAAAAAAGAAAGCAACTTGAAAGTGTAATTCAACATACACTTGCAACCCTGGTTGGTTGCATTTTCTTGTATTTATTTTTATTTGCCAGCGGCGGGCGACTTCTTTTCCTAGACGGAGCAAGAAACTTGAAAGGAAATTTAATGGGAGCCCGTGGTAATCCGTCCTTTTAACTTGTTTTGTTATTTGCACTACGATCTAGTTCGTTAATGCTTATAGCGTAAAACTGCACAAACCATGGTAAGTAGTCATATTTAACAAATTCATTTAAACCAGTTGACATATCTACCGTCGTTTTCATTGGCTAAATGAGCAAATTTTTCTTCACAGATTTATTATTATACTAATTGCTATTAACATGTTAGGAAGGTTTGACTACGCGCACCCGACGAATGCACGAATGATTCATCATTGTCCATAACTACAAACGATAGATGAGCAGTGAAAATTGCGATTAAAATATTTATATATCGACTGTGGAAAGGAAAGAGGACGTAACCCACACATAGCAAATTTTACAGGAACCACAAAAAACGTGTTTTGATGATTTTAAATCATGTAAATTATAAAATATACACAACCTGGAAGATCACGGAGACTTCTAAAGTGGTGTTTAATTGACATAATCTAATTAAAGAAATTGTCTAGGAGAAACCTTTTTTTCAGTCTTTTGTCTTGATTTCAATTTTCAGAAGCTCATATTTTTTCAAGCTTAAAAGCTTAATTTCGACACTAATTTGGAATTCGCAGCATACATCCTTTTGATATAATGTGTATCAAGTTTGATACATTGAGATTATCGAAAAAAAAACCTGTGGGTCACGTCTTTTTTCCTTTCCACAGTCGATATAAAATTGAAATGTGTCACAAATATTAGCTTTGAAATGAAGTTTAAGCACATGCATAAATTATTTATGAACATAACTATTACCTAGTGAGCATAATTATAATTTAATGTTTTCAACTTCCCGTGGTATTCATTATATTTGATAGTCGTGACTCGTGACCGCCTTTTACAAGCTGCCTTCTGAAACTGTCGAAGGATATTTAATGCATTTGCTGTGCTGTGTTGAGACGTTTCATTTAAGACATTTGACGACACGACGACGTGCTTTGCGCTCAACGTATCTTTAGCCTGTCCGTAGTCCAATGACAGCTGAATGCATCTCAACTTAACCGAAATGATGAAAGGATGAAAGCTTGAGAAACGGTACCCCAAGATTCCACAGTGATAGCGTCAAGAGGTACAAAAATACCTTAAAATATAATATGCAAAAAGCTCTAGAATCTATATGTACAATACAGTAAAGTAGTAATGACATGTGAATCACATGAAATCAATTGAAAAAATTGTATTTCTTGTCATAGTTGGCAAGTATTATAAAAATATTTAATATACTTATTCATCGAAATCTAAAATTAAAATAATATATTTTCTCTAACGCTTAGCGCGTCGAGGTGAGCCGCCTGCGACTTTTGACTAAAGCTATTTTTTTTAAATTTCACTGTTTTCATTCATCTACAAAATTATTTGAAAATACATATTTTTTGTATGTATATCGACTGTGGAAAGGAAAAAGGACGTAACCCACACATATCAAATTTTACAGGAGGCGCTAAAAACGTGTTTTGATGATTTTGTGACATATGCAAATTTTGAATTATACACAACCTTGAAGTGCACGGATACTTCTAAACTGGTGTTTAATTGACGTAATCTAATATTAATTAAAGAAATTGTCTCAGAAAAACCTTTATTTCAATGTTTTTTCTTGGTTTTATTTTTTTACAAGGTCATATTTTTCGAACCTAAAAGCTAAATTTAGATACTAATTCGGTTTTTTCAGCTTCCATCCTTTTGATAGAATGTGTGTCAAGTTGTATACATTGTGATTATCGAAAAAAAGCTGTTTTGGAAAATTGAGGGTTACGTCCTTTTTCCTTTCCACAGTCGATATGTAAATACAAGTTTCTCAAATGCGGAATTTTCCGCACATACGATGAATAATTTCGGCCATACGACATGAAGTGGTTCCCCATACCAGGTATATATAGTACATACACTGCATAAAATTACAGTTTATAATTCGAAATCAATAACAATGACTTGATGAATAAACCTTACAATTTAACTAAAGGAATTTGGTACAAGAACTTCATTTTTATTGAATGCTGTATTTAGAGATACGTTCAAAAAATACAAAAAGAATACAATGGCAGATTGGAAATTGGTCTTTTAGAAACATGCATGTCATGCATCCATACCTATGGCATCCGTATTGAGAACATGAATCGATTCGCCGGGGACATAAATCCATGTTAATGATTTTATCTCATTAAATCTGACAGTGGTATCACCCATGATGATAATTTTGCCTAATTATGTCAAAGCAATGCGATGACAAACGAGCATGATATTGATACCATCTTAGATTCCAAGAAGCATAATATAAACGTCAATAAGAACGAATCAGTGTTTTGTTCGAACATTTTACGTTACAGCCGCGATTTTTAGAGATAACATTTCATCCCAGTTCTTCTGGGTTACGCTATGCGACCGCCGCGGTATTATGTGATTTTACACACATAAAAACTTATAGAAATGATTAAAAAAAAATAGCTAGATTCCTATAATGTTTACACTTTCACCGAGCTTATTTGAAAAAAAATCAAGATTTTAATTAAATTCTTCAAAATTTCCGATTTTAATAATAAAAAATATATTTATGCCTTACCGCGTCAAGATTAACAATAGTAATGAATCAAAATTATGGTTTTTAATTCCGAAAATTTAGTAATCATACTTTAAAAATGCCCTATTTAGGTAATTATGTAATATGTGTGAATTCTAAAATATATTACCGTGCCTAGTGGCATAAAAATTCAAATCCATTACAGCCAGATGTGTTTTACGTGTAAATTAAAACTATGATATATTTTATGTCTAAATATCATTTACAGATTTGTCACCATTTTCAGGTATTCCAGACGAAGTATATTTTACTTAATCGGTAAATGTGAAAATCTCTGTGCATTTTTTATTCGTCTGTAGGATATTATATATTTTTTTAATAATACAAAAAGAATTCTTTGAGATCGAAATTTAAGAAGACCATGTCCGAAAAGCATGGTCGCTAAAATGAAACGTGCGCATTCCACGTTACATAATATGAGAATATTACGCCGATGTCTCCAGCAAATAGTATTCAGAACAAAAGGCGGCCAGCTGGTACGGAACATGTGTAAAAATACAAGAACAATACTCTCTCACAGTGGGGCTACCCCGAGCGAGGAATCTTAAACCTCAGCGGGCCGTAAAAAATACTACGTAACAATGCAGACTATGCAATTCCAGTGTGTACCGAATCACGGGACGAAAGAAAGTGACCCACAGTCGCCGGGTCGTAAATCTTTTTCTCTCAGGGCTGTAAATATTCCCAATGGACTTTTATGGCGAGGCGAACCGTAAAAGAGGCCATAGAAAAAAAGATAAGACCCATAAAAGGATCGGTTGATCTTACAAAAGTCATAATGAGAACGGGCCTACTGGTAATAATGAATATGATGTTAAACGAGCTTGTAAAAGTTTATGGCAGTGCTATTTAGTTTCATTATCTTGAAATGGAAACAAAGAACTAAATCTAGGCGGTCAGGTACCATTGACTTTTGGCAGAAAAAAATACTCGTGGGGGGGCATTTCATGGCTTTTGGGTGTCACAATACATTTGCAGGAGATAGACTTCATCCAGTGTCCTGTTCCGTGAAATACGTAGCATTGTGTCGCGAGGCAAGCTGGCGCGCCCCCACATATCCGTATCCGCCGAATAGAAAGGCAGCACGAATCGAGTACATACCCATTCTAAAAGGGCCACGAGCGTGTATGTTTTCAAATAGTAGGGTTAGATAGGAAAAACCTTCTGTGAAATGACAATACTGTGTGAAGTTTTGTTTGTGCAATCATTTTCAGCATTTCTGAAATCTTACATCGCTGACGTCATTGAAAACAGTTACTTATGGGCAGTTGCTGCGTTTGAATAATTCTGATATAAATAATGATTACAAACCGTCTTCGATCAGATACTACAAGAAGGTCTCTTCTCTCCACGCTCACTCCACACCACAGACAGGCACGAACTATATCATCGAAACAGTGATTCCTAATTACGCCCATCATGCACCATTCTAAATCGATTACATTAAAAAAATATCCCACGAATTTCTCAATTTAAATCAACATTCGATAGGATGTTATATTCGCGTTGTCATCTCCAAAATAAAAAAATGTTTATGTTTGAATAGTCTTGATAGAATTAAGTACTAAGTAACTAACTCGTTGATTCAAACAAATTCCGACTCTCAGTTCAGTTGCAAAATCTGCTGTATAAGTACACTTAATATCATTGGATCAAGTAAATCATATTGCATTACAATTATTTCAATGTATGATGCAAGGATGGTTGAAATACCGGCTACCGATGGGGTAAAATATTGACAATTCGTATACACGAGGAGCCATACCAAAGTAAATTGGTTTTTAAAAAAAAGTTATCAGCTGCAAGCATCATACTTTTGCAAATGTCAAATTGAATGCACGTATAAAGTCTGTAGGGAAATGAAAAGAGTCAAATGTCTAGTTCCTGTCAACAAGATCGAAGGCGAAGACGCTCACTGCAAAAGATCAAACGTATCAAATTCAGTTCAACATAGTAGCAGTTTCAGTCACGCTATCTTTTTATTTATTTTACTCGGTAATCGTGTCGAGCTCGAGGCATACAGAAATGCAGGCAGCCTGGGGGCTGGTGGAGCTCACTCTTGAAATACAGTAAACATACAATAATTCACGCAGTATAAAATATTTCAATACCAATAAGAACGTTTCACGTAATCTATTCATACAGTCATGCTAAGATTATATATTTAAACAAATGTATACCTACGTGCTTAAAAATAAATGTTTTGTCTCGTTACCGAAAAAGAGCATAACATCCATATTATAAGCCATAAAAAAACAGGAGAGAAACCTTACCATGCCGGAAGACTGCATTCATTTATATATGATATCAAACGGCTACAATTCATATGTTCAATGTATTTATTCGTCGGTTACATCACAGTAATTTTCATGCACAAAAAGCACGTTTCACAATCAGTGAAATAACTAAACGAAAGATATCAAATTATAACATTATATTAGCGACAATTCACTTGCGTACTTTGTATATATTTTATTTCACAAAAATATAATTCTATTTCATATGTAGTAAATAAAAATCGTGCCCACTAACTGATTCAGCGATCGAGGAGCAGTTCAAAGAACATGTCAACTCTGGTCAGATGTATGTAACCGGCTGAAATTTTTTGAATTGTGGCCGCAAAAGTTTTATTGATTATCGGAAAAACGTTAATTGCGTATTATAATACTGTGTAAACACTTGGCGTAGTTGCCATACTTTCTTTGCCGCACGAACAACTGTTGTATAAAAATTTTGATTATGCTCCTGCTAAGGGTAAGTTATTGACAAATGCTATGTTGATATCCGAACGGCATACAGAATTAAGCTAGCGAATGCTAATTTATGATTTTCATCAAACAATGTGTCCATCGATGCATTCGAAATATGTAACTGCAATGGAAGGACAATGCCGAGGCGGATGAAGCCGTCGCGAAATGCAAAAAGTGAATGGCATCTTGGCCTGAAAGGGGTAGGTGGAGGCAGACGAGCCAGTCAATCCTGTTTATTGGATTGACCGGTTCAGACGGCCACGATCAAGCGACTAGAGATGCGCGTATCCATCGCGATCTCAAAGCGCAATAACAAAACGATGAATTGCTTTGGTATCAAAAATTAAAAAAAATATATGCGATTGTGATTGAATTTACGTCGCTGGTTTTATTTGTCATGGTCATTCTAAGATATGAAGTATTTTGTTTGGATAGTTCATATAATTTCACTTGGTACAAGTGAAAATATAGGTGCAATCTATTTACTTATTAGATGATATTAATAGGTGGTATGTTTTCAAAAATAATATCAACAATAAAATTATCCAATGGCTGCTTACAATTTCTATGCAGCTAAACTAATATGATTAAAATATCATGAGTATTGCGATAAATATGAATATTTATTTCGTGCAAATATAATCTTAAGTTGTACGAAGTTTGCATAATTATTTTTCTACTGTTAAGAAACAATTGCAAAATTGAAAGATGCGTTAGGATTTTCTTGCATAATGTATTTATAATTTATATCGGCTTTTTCGATTGTCCGCTTAAGTTTTGTTTTGCTGTAGCGAAATTTGCTTATGCAAGTAACATATTTTTTGGTAGCTTATCTAATATACCAATCATATATGCCTAATGACAAAAAAATATTATAAAACCCATAGCAATCAACGAGGCCATGTGGAAATAATTAAGCAGTTTCGAAGTTGAGACCAAATATGGAGTCAACTTGCCAGCAGATGGTTAATTCTTTTCCATGTGGAGACATTGTGATGTAAAATAACAGGTATTGTGGTTATACCAGTTTGATTGGATCCAAAAATGATTTGGAATACTTAAGAACACTCGAGTTGTTATGCCGATAGTATAAATAAGTAAGTAATTGATGCGGCATACATAGAAATGTGTTTGATCAATTTAGTATAGTACACATTTGAGATGCAATTGGAGTCGAGTAACTAAATGATAAAAGTATGTAAAATAAACATGTGACATCAAAAATATACACATTTTTATAAACCTATTCTACCTATATTAAATAGTTCGTATGGATTCGCTACTACTAGTATCATGAAAATGGTATTGAAAAGTGTGGAAGGAGACCAGACGGGTATTAGGTGATTATGTTATTGGTTAATTTTGACACAGAGTAACAAAATATTAAAAGTCCTACATTTATTGACGATTTATAAATAACGCTAATATTTTTTAATGTTAACGCAAAGACCAACTTGTCCTGGCCATGTTTTAAGTGCAGCAACGTAGATCTACGGTCGCTATCCATTTATATAGTTGAGAAACAATCAATTAGGCTTACGAGACTAGAATATTAAAATATAGCCATTACGAAATTATCAATAAGTATGAGGCCTCTGGGCAGATATTACTCACAGCGTGGCAGGTAGGTATAGTAACAATGAGATATGCCCCTAATTCAATTAGGCGTGCGAAAAAACAAGTTGAACACAATAGACGTTTAATAAATGATACGAGTATCAGGTGAAGTGAGATCTACGGCACAGGTGCCAAACTCTAACAAAAGTTTTTGAAACAAACTGTTTATTATATAGAGCACGGGTTCCCAACCTGGGGGTCGCGACCCTCAAGGGGGTCGCCAAGGGTTTTCTGGGGGGTCGCCAACTTTACCCGGTGAGCTAAAAAAAAGAGTTTCGGGGACAATCCGGGGAAAAAGTATAGCAAATCGAGGATTTCAAATTCTTCGGGGGGTCGCCTAGTCACGGCTTTTATAAAAAGGGGTCGCCACCCGAAAAAGGTTGGGAACCTATGATATAGAGAATTTTTTATTACTAATAATAAAACATTACAGCACTACACACGACACATCAAAAGAATCATTTTTCACAATCAACAGTGATGTGCTATGTAATGATTTGTACATAATATAATGACCATGCTAATGAAAAGTGCAAGCTTTCCGAGACGAATTGTTGCCACTGGAACCGCTTCTCAATCTTTACCACTGCCAGAATATTAATTAACATTTGACAATAATGCCTGCTTTGGTCTTACGACGGTCAACGGGAAAACTATTATACAATGCGGGGCAGAGAATGGCAAAGATTAAAAAAATCAAACCCGGTATTCGTGGTGTTTTTCAATACCGAAATATTAATATATTCGTCCTGCATAGCAAGCCCTACTTTTGACGTTTGATATGTAATTGTTTTGTGGCATTTTTAAATTTTACATAATGACCTAAGGTATTGAATGTATGATACATATTATTTATAGATTACTGAAAACATCAATTTTTCATTTGACCCGATAGATTTGACTGTTTCTGGATGGTAATGGGAATTAATTTTAGTTACTTAATTAACGATAAAGATCGAGCGGAAGTTTTTCGATTATAAATTATAGGTAGAATACTTTACAAAACTGTATTTTAATAGTGAAAACGAATAATTTTAACACAGAGATAAATTATAAATTTCATTAAACATTGGTAATAAAAAGCATTGTAATTAAAAAACGTTTAGTTGATAAATTATACAATATTATGTTTTATGTGTTACTCGATGTATATGCAAACATATAAGGTGTATTTTGAATATATACACAATAAATAGAAAACTTCGATTGAATACTACAATATGCCAAAGTTAAATAGTGTTAACAAAGGTTTGCATCTACTTATCCAAAGGTACGGCCGCCTGCTAGAACACGGGATACCAATGGTCCGCTTGGTTGCGTCATGGAAACAGAAATAGCTGTCATAACCTCAATTCGGGTTATTGAATTGACAGGCCTTGAATCGGAGACGATATTATGAAGTAGTTGGAGCTCGGACTGTTCTCGTGAACAGCCCATACTCGAATGCTGCTTTCAAATTTTTGATAGATTTAATCACATTAAAAAAAAGATAGACAACGCCGATATAATGTAAGATTGACATTGTACTGGATTTAAATAATATTTTTAAATGATTGATTTTATTTGACATTTTAAGACGCGTAGTCGATATTACTCCCAATTTAATTATTTTAATCCAATAGCCGTAACAATAATACGTAATGTAGAATGTTCAAATAATTATCTCGAGCTTAATCTACAAATGGACAAGTTAGTGTGGTCCGAAAAAAAAAATTGTACAATCACCGCATGGCATGTCATTGTAAAATTCGTATTATTCTACGTTTATGAGGTCAATCGATAAACTCATTTGACACTAAGCACTTTTGATTCCAACTATTTAACAACACAAAAACGTGTTGTTAAACCAACATGATGCACAAAACATACAAAGTGTGAGTTAAAGTAAGAACACACCAAGACGTTTTTAATCCGGAAAAAATATGAATTATTGGATGGAAAACCAGCCTCTACATCCGTGATTTCGAGAAAGAATTAAAATATAACAAATTAATGTTAGGAGAAAATAAAAAGTTTTGTTGTTTGTGGGAGCTTGGTGAAATTTTAACATCAAATTATGTACACTTCCACAAAAAGTATTCACATGAATTCCTGAAAATGCAATAAGGGGAAATCTGGGTCGATAGTGAAAAATTATAGTATTAAACTGTACAAAATTTGAACGATTCAAATTTGAGGTTAGGTAAGATGGCAAACTAATCGAATATCTTCACTATTTGAATTCCAGAGAGAAGATGTGACTTAAATTCCCGCGTTTTATCGACTCTCTAGGGTACAGTAAAACTTCCCTTAATCTCGACTTTACATGCGAGAAAATGGGGTATGTGTGTCACACAAACCATAAAAGTAAATATTCACACTATCGTAAATTTAACGACAGTCATCCTATTAATATTATTGCATGATAATAGATAACACACTTAACAAAGTAATGCTTTGTTAACGGGGTTATTTCAGCTCCAAAACTTAATTAACTTGTTAATAGAAAATTTAAATTATCTTTGATTATTCCACGTATTGTGTAACTAACTGTGACACGTGTTTCGCCTCTTTCAGAGGCATCTTCAGACTTACTATCGCAAAGTTTGCTTAAGTAATGAAGCAAGATTGATTCTAACATTTTAAAATTATAAAATTACAAAATGGATTGGGTTTTTTTTCCTTTTAAGAGGAGCAAGGAGGAGAACATATAAGATGTCTAAAAAGTAACAATTTTTCTGAGTTTGCCAATCATTTAATAGAAAATAATCATAATTTTAATCAGATTTGTAATTTAGAAATACTCCACCGAGTAAATAAAAAGGGTTTAAAGATGAATAGCTTAGAATTTTTAGAAATTAATAAAACTCTTAACAAAAAAGAAATATTATTAAATAATATTCTTAATAGCACAGGCGGTTCCCCGTTACTCAAATTGTTTCCAATTAATAGAGTAATCACAAACCTAGATGATTGACTGTAGCTCGTTAGTTTTAATAGTTTGTAATGTTTAACGTCATTAGTAGTATGATTAAATTTGTTTGCACTGTTTCGATTTTATAATCCCCTCTTTGCTTCCATTAAAAAGGAAAAAAAATCCCATTCTGATTGTTTACAACTCATTAGTAAAATTAGTATCATTATCTGTTTGCTTTATTTCGATTCTACACCCCCCTCCTTGCTCCTCTTAAAAGGAAAAAAAACCCAATCCATTTTGTAATTTTATAATTTTAAAATGTTAGAATCAATCTTGCTTCATTACTTAAGCAAACTTTGCGATAGTAAGTCTGAAGATGCCTCTGAAAGAGGCGAAACACGTGTCACAGTTAGTTACACAATACGTGGAATAATCAAAGATAATTTAAATTTTCTATTAAAATGAACTTCCACAAAGTTACCGCCGAAACCATCGAAAGTATTAATTAACTTGTCATATAGTATGTTATTTATTTCACATAATTTCTCCCTCAGATATAAAAACATGACTTTAGAATTGAAGAATTGCCAAGTAAAATGGACTCATATAAAGTAAACTATAATTGATCGCGAACAAGTCTCCAGAGTCTGATTAATTATTTGTTAATAAGCTTCGCAAGTAAGTAAGAGTTGAATAATAATAGTAAAAAATGCATCAATGGGATAATAAATCAACATACAAAGAAAGTTGCGTCCGCAAAATATTGCAAAAGTGGGGTTATTCATTTCGATGTATAATTTTCGACAGAAAGAAGAAATCGAACACGAAAAGCAATGCCTTACTACGACAGTCAAATTTCATCATTAAAAGTTATCAGCGGTTACTTTCATTCCTAAATAAAATAATTCTCTCAAAAGCATACTTGTTCAAACAACTAAGGAACATAATATAATATTTTCAATGAAAGAAATAAAAAAGTTCTACTGTAAATTCTAAGCAAAAACACTCATGCCAGGCAAGGACAATTTAGGCGCACAGAATGATCGTGAAAAGATTTCTATAATTTGGTATAATGTAAGTTTAAATCTTATCTTTAATATTTTTTTACGGTTTAGCGAAATAGGTTACATACTGTTATTCAAAACAATTTTGTCACATATACTTAGTCGGGTTCTGTCACTTGAAGGCAAAATAATAGTTATTTCATTGTAATCAGGGGTGTAGTGGAAAATAAATAGGTCGGTCATTGATTTCTTTCCTATTTTTTTTTATATCCGTACGAAGTTAAAAACACAAGTCTCAACAATGAAATCAATAAAAAAAAAACGCGCATTATTTATTACTTATTAATTATTTTTTTTAAAAAAAAAGGGGTGGCATTTCTTCACGCTATATGTGTACATTTTGTTTTTTTAATCTTGTAAAATCCGTCGGCTTGATCAATTTTGATATATTGCTTTTAAATTTGATGAACAGTATTTTGAATATTTGTATGTACTTGAAAATTAAGTTACAAATTAAAAAGGCGCCCTGGCTCATTTTCAGGTGCCAAGTCGCCAACCTGGCCCCACTACATCACTGATTGTAATGGTATATCTATAAAATACTTACAGATGAATTTTGAATATTATCTCACCTGCCGCCCGGCACTCCACTGCTGGCATTGCATTTATGTGCAATGAGGTGCAGTGCAGTGCACATCTCGCGGGTCAACGCATCGGCCGGCGGTCCGGTAATTATAACGACGCAGCTGTCGGGACAGGTTTGCGAGAACGCCAAAACAAGCAAAAAGCGGTGCTGCAGTGAGATTTTTGCCAGTGGCGGAGGGGTAGGAAGGGGCGAGGGCGAAGAGCGATCGCACTTGTAGGGCTATCAAACGAATTAGCGCCGAAATTTGCTTACCTGGTGTTTTCGGTTTGTAATGGCCATGATGCGGTCAGATGATAAAGAAATTATTTTTTATTGCATTTAAATGAGATGTATGCTAAGCTGAATTATTATTGTAAAAATGACAATTTTAGTCGAGTGCATAATGTAATATACCAATCTAAACGTTATTATTTTCTATGATATATATTTCAATTTTCAACGCCTCTCCACAAAACACTTTTTTACACTGCCACGTGCAGAAAGATACATATTGTATGGCTGATAGTGTAGTAAATTATAATTACATTTTTAACCCACCCCCTACACATCTATTTATTGAATTTTCATTTACTTGGTAGAATTCGGTTACAATAAAGTTTTTAAAAAATCAAAATATTTATATTTGTTTACCTTACTCTTTACAGCTTACTTCCTACTAGCCAAATTACTGTTAAAAATGTAAACGACTTACACCCAGTCGCCCTGATCACATGAAGGAAAAGCCTAAAAACCTAACTAAAAAAATCTAACCACTCCAGGAAAAGTAACTCCAGAAATCAACATTAGACAATCACTGCTGAAAACATAAAGCGTTTAAATATTCGATATGAGACACTGATGCAGCATTCATTGCCAAACAAAAATTCAAGATGATCCCTATTTGATATAAAAGTAATATATTTAGAAATGAGACTGTTGTTGCAAGGATTGAATTGATTGAAAGTAAGTGTGTAGTAATTACCTATGTAGATGACATTATAACATCAAGATATAGAGCAATTTGACTAAATAAATGACCACTTTAAGATTCAAACAAGTTTTTAGGTCCGCTTTTATGAATGTAAGAGACAACTGCGAAAGTACAGAACACACATTAAAAGGGTGCATATTCAGTAACTATTTAAAATTTAAATAACCGCTTGAAGGCATATAAAGGGCATGGATATTGAGCACAGGCGTGTTGAACATAGATACTTTACTAATATGTACTAAGTACAAAAGAAAAGGGACGATGTAGTCAACATAAATAAATCTTGTTTCCTCGTTTGTGATTTGTAAAATAACATTACTTTACCGTGTATGGATAGACTTTTTAAGTATGTACATATAAGAGTAGTCAATCATAAAATATTCTGATCAATTCTTCTCAAGTATAATAACTTTGTAATATTCAAGTACATAGTCACAAAGACTTTCTACACAAGGTAAATTTTATGCCGAAGAATTTCAATATTGACTCGATGATTTTATAATACTGTCAGCAAACATTTTTAATATCTATGGATAAACCAGCAATATGCAGTAACACTCGTAGCCCACCAATTGTTACAGCAGGGATACAACATGCATACTGTTGGTCGTCAGTAATCGTTAGTGAAAAGTCTCATCAACTCGTAAACATAATAAAACATCTGTAAGTTCATATTATGATATACAAAATATTGAAATAGACCAAGAACAAACACAAGTTAGCACACATAAGCCGTGCTATACTCAAATGTATTAGAACCTAGACACTAATTTAGGAGGATCTATAATACTCAACATGATTTTTGAATTTCTTTTTTGCGGTTGGTATAACTTAAATGTAAAAATTGCGGCTGTGGTTGCTGATTTATTCGACAAATCAAAAGAGCGCGTTCGTTACAAAGAGGTTATTTTGAAATAAAATAAACGCAAGCTCCTTTTGCAGCATGTTATAAGGTATATTCTTCCCACAACAATCACTCAATAAGACATAAAAAAAAACCTTTAAAGAACAAAACAAAAACAGTTGGCGTTTGACAGTTCGACTTCAAACACAGTGAAAATAGTCGAAGTTATTACATTTAAGTTATATCTACTAATCATATTGAATTTTAGAGACCCGTCTTAATTAATCAGTGGCCAGGTATTATTTGAGAATAGCTCTACTAGTCAACTGCCAATGAAATTCAATTATAAAAATATGCTTTAGAATTGATCAGGTAACTGTATAATGAAATGCTTTGTGAGTAAGTGTACATTAATTAAAATCATTAATATAAATAATGACCAAAATGTGTCGGCGGTTCCTTCCATGACATTTTAATGTTAAACAAGTAATTGCACATTAACGTTTTATGGGTGGTTGTGCGTATGTCTATAAAACAACTTAAATTGGGATGAGACGGCCCTGGTGTAAGCCAGTACGTAGACATATTGAGATATTCGAAGTAAGTGCGCACTGCATTGTGATGCAACTAAGTTCATGTTCATGATCAAACGAGTTACCCACCGTCGTCAAATTCGGATGGCAGAAAAAAAAGCGCCGGAGACAATTCCATATCGCGAAATTTGTCAGGCCTGGCCATATCTTCGGGACAAAACGTGAGTGGAATTGGCGAGTGTTCAAAATATGGCATCAAGCAATTTTATTAGATATAAGTATCGTACATAATGTCATTCGAACACTCTGTCATTCGATATGAAAAATTGTTTTGAAAAGACGGCTCTTATATGTTCACTAAGAATAAATAATACATCAAACCTGCATTTAGAATAGCAAATAGATTCTTTTACATTAAGACAGGTGTGGGAAACAAAGACTTGTCATTGCGAAAGGCCGTATTAAAAAAACTAAAATTGGATCTAACAGAAAAAAATAGGTTAATTATGTTGTAAATGTATGAAATAAATGGATTCAATCCAAAGTTAGAAAAAGACGTCAAAAACGTAGCGACAATTATTATAACCATCTACTTAATTTATTAGTGTAAGTCGCGAAGGTAACTTTCTTGTGTCATAAGTCATTTGCATATATACTTACTTATACATACTTTTCTCAGAATGTAACAAAATATCTTTAAAATAATGTACACTTCCCCACTTGCTAACAGCAAGATTGGTTTTCTTAATTCTCTAGTATGGAAAAAACGAAAACAATTGCAAACTGCTGCTACGTCAGTCGGACACTAGACTGCTAAATTACTGCATATCAAAAGATATTAAAATTTCAAACAACGGTGTCCACTAAAAACAAGGCCGATGAAGCTCGCAAAACACTGTACATATCGACTGTGGAAAGGAAAAAGGATGTTTTTGAAAACCCACAGTTTTTCAAAACAGCTTTTTTTCGATAATCACAATGTATCAAACTCGATACACGTTCTACCGAAAAAAAAATGTTTGTTCGAATTATTTTTAAAAAATACCTTTTTTTCCCCATTTACATGTTCATTTATCGAAAATAAAATGAACGAAAACATTTGGTGTTTCATGTTTAAACAATATTTCAGTTTAAGGCACCAAAATAAAATAAAAATGTAGACTTTTACAGCGACTATGTGATAGATAACAGGTGAGTTAAATGTATGCCCTTAGTCTTGGAACCGAATGTTGTCTGCAATGAATACAGCGATAAAATGGAATCAACTCTACGAGCCAACTGTTTATTACCAATATAACATATATATTTAGTAGACAAGGCCTATCAAATAACTTAAATGTGCCCAGAATGACGCAGTATACACATATACCTTGTAGTTACGATAAAAAGTGTATGTTTAACAGCGCGTTCAATTTCGTGGACGATCAACAAACCCTGATAAAATCTTGGACTAGACCGATTGGATAATTCCTATTCAGACACGAATTAATAATCATTCACCAAAGTCTACGTGTCAAAACTATTGCTAAACACATTTATCTGATTTGCAGGAAATATTGCTGCACAGTAAACTCTCACGTCATTTTATAACGTCCGCTCTTTTTGCACAACATAATATAATTATTGGAGCATCTCAATAGTTTTTCTTTATCCTTCGAATACTTATGTGGTGCATTTGCGTTGCAAGGTTCTTCAACCATTCGCTAAATACCAACAATATCTAGCTGATATTTATTGTAATCTACAATGATACCTCAATCAATGCAATACAAATAATACGTAAATTTCTCTGGGGTCACTTTGTGCACCACCGCTCCTCGATCATATTTTCGACGTTTCGCTATTCGAGTGGTAAAGGAACCAACGGTGATCAGTCGATTAAAATAGGGTGACGATAGAACGATGGAGCAAGAAAAGGACTAGTAAAAAGATGATTTTTTTCCCCGCTAAGCTCCATTTTTAGAATCGGGTGGGAGACAACATCCCATCCATGCATTTGAACTCGAATACATAAACCGATTGAAAAATCAATATATGATATTTTCTATACGATAATTCGAGCCCGCGAGCACCGCAACCGAATAAAACGAGCACCTAAGACCGACTTTGCTACAGGATCGACATAAACAAATAATCAATGTACATGTTACGTTTTACTAAAGTCTGCAATGGCAGGTTATGCCCCTTCGTCATAATACCGTTTTACCACGCAGATGAAAAGGAAAAGAAGCCTAGGTACCTCATATGATAAGAATTCACAGTTTTTTTTATCCACTAACTAAAAACAAGATGAAATAAATAATTATCTGTTAAAATTCTCTTAATTATAATATTATTATGCAGTCTGCGTAACGTATAGGACGAGCGAAAGATTCTATCTACGACGTAATTATCCAAGATCGAAGATAATGACATCTAGAATACAAAACAAGCGGAAATGTTTATTACCAAGTTGATCAAAATTCAGAACAACTAATAACGAGTGCATTTCCGTTGTAACTTGAACGACGATAAATTAAAACAAGAGACTACGGCGAAAGAACGTATCAAACACATTAAATTATTCCACGGGGTGATTATAAATTTCATCGATAGTCAATTGAATATTGTAGCATGCATGCAAAATTAATTAAAAATATTATATTACTATAAGTATACTTATATATTTCGGATCGCAGAACGTGAAAAAGTTAACACGAAAGCAGTATGGGTAGTAAGTAGTAAGTACAATGTGAAGAAAATATAGGATGTAACTTCCACTAGGATTCAAACAAAGATTCACCACGCTCATCCAATACTGATTAAGCAAAAACAATTAACTACGTTTTCACCTTGCTGCAGGACTGTAAGTAATTAGAAATTTTATACTAATGCGCAGGCACGAATTAGTAAGACAAAGGAATCAATAAAAAAATATTATGCAAAACATATTTAAGCGTCTACTCAAGTTCTACAATGTTTTGTTAGTTTAAATTTTTAAAATTAAAATCAACTACATGTCTCTAGCTATAAAGAAAATCCTCATTTTACAGTATTTGGTAAACCCAAAAAAAAAAAAAATTATCTATTCTCAAACAACAAAACACACGTTGGGTTAAATGATTGTAAAACGTAAGTAAAAACGATGAAAAAGAAAAAAAAATGTTTCACCTTGAAGCTATTAATTTTAGAAATAAAACAACAAACTAAATTATTTGAGATTAATCCTTTCACCGCGATCGATATAGACGCAAAACAATTCGAATCCAACCTTGTCGTACGAGTAAAAAATACGAAAAAATATTTACAGCTTTAGATCAATTAAATAGAGAACTCAAATACGGTGATTTCATAAAATGTCTCATTTCTGAAATTCTGCGGATCGAATTTGCACAAATAAACGTTTTTTAATGTCATTTAATGCCGCTATAGAAAACTGTCTCCGGTTTAACCCTGCATACAAGTAGGTACTCTCTTGCCGAGTCGTTTCTTTTGAAAGTAAGTAAATAACAGGATACTGGGGTAAAAAGTTAGTCAAAATGGGCAACGTTAATTGGTTTTTGATTAAACGAAAGGCAAAAACTTTTGCCTGACTGAATTAAAATGCTATGATAGGGGGATCGTATTGTACTTGAATATTTCAAATTTTACTGAATAATTATAATTTGCCTCTTTTTTTTGTTAGATCGAATCAACGGAATAGTAGTTTAAAAAGCGTGCACAGTACAATGTTTGAAATGTTTGAATGGTTGGACAATATATAATTATATTTTTGGACAAATACATATCTTTGCATTATCAACAGGAATGCAAAATAGTCAATTTGAATATTCACAGGGTTTAGTTACAAGCAACGTTCCCTCTAAGCTGCGCGCGTGCGCGGCCGCGCAGCAGTTGGGAAGTCCCCGCGCACTCATTCCGGGTTGGCGCGCACTGCAAGACAGTTGTTCAATTAATATTTGATCGGTCCGCGCAGCTTTCGCACAGCCTCCGCGCATCCTTTGAAATTTCCGCGCAGCTAACCTTTCGGCTTAGAGGGATCGTTGGTTACAAGCAGGGCGTGTTGGATAAATTGGAAAAAATATTGTAACACATACATATAATTGATTCAGCGTATCAAAGATGTAATTTATTATTAAAGTAAACACCCGTGAAATTTTAGTAGCGGTGCCATATTAATTGACTTGGTAAACAAAATAAAAAAGACGAGGAAAATACTCTAAGCTCAACATGATACTTACCATAAGACAAACAAACGTGATATGATGTTATATGTAGGAGATTAACATACGTTCAATTATTTATTTGACTATGAGCTATGATTAAGTACCTATCCTTATAATTAACTATGTGTAATGGAAACTGTCAAATAAATATGAAGTACTAAATTTTCATAGGCTCTACACCACATAATGGAATCGTAAGGGGCAAACTAGCTCAGGTAGACGTCGACGTTTAAAATATTAATTGCAAAAGTCAAACCTGTTTAAAAATGTATATAAAGACTCTTGCAAGGGGTTGAATATCATCAAATCAGCGTTTGAAGCCACCCCTTGTAAATAATAATTTCTATTAGTATTAATATGAAACTGGCGTTGTTAACAGAGTCGCAATATTTCACGCAAAACAATTAACTGCTCACGTAAATCATAACATAATGATCCCTAAGCGAGGTCAACAATATGAGTATTGTTGATTCGAAAAGGGTCATCTGATATTAAAGGATAGTTAATTACAGGTTTAAAATAAATATTAAATAAAATAATAGGCAATAAATTGAATACATATTAAGCAATATGAGTATAGGTACTTTACAGTTTACACGATGATAACGGGCGACGACGGCGATGCTGACATATTGTGTCAGAAGAACAAAACTAAATCTCTCGCAAACAAAAGCAGATATAATATATCATATTCTGTCGTAACGGCAATCCTCATTGCGTTCAATAAAACCATCTGGTGCAGGATGATAAATCTGGAAAGGATCATTACTAGTAGCATACATGGCAGATCACGAACTGCCAGCGGAAACGATAAACGAATCACTGTGTTAATGTGATAATTAATTGCACATCAAAATATTCAAAAAGGAGTCGATAAAAATCTTTGCTACACATTCTATTGGACAATAAAAAATTTTCCCACCATTAATATGAATAATACAAATTGTACGTCATAATACAATACATTTATTTATAAAGTCAAGATAATATGTTAAGTAAACAATCCAAATACCCAACTGTCTTATATTTGGTGACCGGTGGGTAGAGATTAACATCTATTCAACCAGTTGTCTTGCAAAATAAGAAAAAAATGCATTTGACCATAAATATTAATGTGTACTTAAGTACATAGTTTAAAAAAAAGCGAGCAATCAAAAATAATAAAAGTATGTCTAGAAGAATAGATACGTAATTTTACGGCCGTGGGTTGTTAGTGTTGTTACTTAGAATATATGACAGTTAAGTTAATTGTCTATTATTGACATCAATGACAAGTGACTACCAACACCCGCATAGCCTCGCATCGGTGGGCGTTTGAAATTTCTTAATGCTGTGCTCATTTCAAAACATTTTCTCAATTATCAATAATTGAGAGCGTGCAGCGGGACTCCATCTGAACTACTGACCGCATTTTATAAATTTGACGCAGCCGTAGAGATACACTATCTGTACCCACCAATCCTATACTTAGCATACTTCCAAACGAAATACACTCTGTTTAAAAATAATTTACATAAAAAATCACAATGGTAATTACTGCTCTGTTTCAGACAGCCGATTTTTTCAATTGTTTAAAGGCGTATTCATTTGAAGGCACATGTGCAACGTTAAAATCTTAAATATAATACACAATCTCAGGATTGAAGTATTTTTGACACTCAAAATTTACTGAATTACCTTTAAATCTTAAAACCATAATTCCTTTAAAGGTTTTGACTATCAATACTTGGCGGAAAGGCATTTTTATTAAAAAATATTAAACAACTCTTTGTTAGTTAGGAATGTCGTTTTTGTCATATTTAGAAATTATAGCTTTAACAATTAACGAGTCCTATAAAAATTCATTAGAAGGATGTCCGCGTTACCTAAAACCTGGAGACTGTTCACTTAGCTTATGTATGAGCGCTCAACTTTCTGCCACGTATAGAATGACGAGTTTCAGTAGATCTGTTTCCTACCGATCTTTGAAATTTCATTCACAAGGAATATGTAGGCTTGTAAAATCCGAATATAGATATCCATTTTTTTTATTTATAAATTGAGCAATATTAACACAAGTAAGTGTGTACATTTTCATATTCAAGCTGGAAGAGTACAGCCAACAAAAATCCTGTCGTACTGCAATGTCAGAAAGCAACGGAAACCAAATATTAGTTCTTTCTACAATCTTTCTGCAACCAAAGCTGTACATATAACATGTTTATGGAAAAAAAAATGAATAATCGAATATGATAGTGAACCTCGATATAAAACAACCTTTTTGCTAGAAACACAATCGTTCAGTCAAAATGATTAAAAAAACCAGTTCAGATACATGTAATTACAGTAGCGTGTTTTTAACTAACGATGGTAATATGAATAGTTTAGCTCACCTCGTATAAATGACGCTGTTGAGGTGGATGATCCTATTCCATCCGAAGGGAACGACCACCTGTGCCTTATTCGGTGGTTGCCCATCGACCTGCGTCTGTCGACCACCATCACCTGGCACAACATTACTTTGTACACCACCACCGACACTATTATTCACTCCGTTCACGACACCCACACTCGCACTAGAACCCACTGCACTGTGTTTGGCACCCGGCATCATGCCCAGCACGATCCCCCCGGGTGTCCTCACCAACTGATGCGGCAAGTTGTTCACTATTACGATCTCACCGTCCATACCGATGGACACACCCTGACGCACCATCCCGTCCGACGCGAAGTTAGACCCGCTGCCTTGATCGTACGCTAGTCTTCTTTGTCCTTGACTCCCGTCTTCGGCGCGTCCTTCGGTATCCGTATCTGCCGGCTGATTCCCTTCTCTGTTCGAAATAATCTGCCGATTCACGATACTAATACTCCTATTGACTATAGACTGCTGAGCCAAATTCTGTTCCAAAAACTGATAGTTCGGCATGGTCATTTGGGTGTTTTGCAAATTATTATCGAGGTGATTTGATAAAACAGCGTTCGAATTGTTAGCGATGACGATGTTCCCTTGAGTCGATCCATGATTAAGGACAGTCCGATTTTGGCTCAAGACTATCTGGTTTTGATTCAATATCTGCTGCCCATGAATAGCTCCAGGCATTTGCCCAGGTAATATCAGAATGTTGCCAGAGCAATCGTTTTGACTGTCGCCAGAGCTCAGACTCGAGCACGATTCGCCGGCTTCCGACCGGACCGACTCGCTTCGAGACAGATTCGCAGATGGGTTGACATTCTGTCCGTGATCCTGGTTCAGTTCTAAAAAACTATTACTGCACATTCCCGCCTGAATCAATTGATTTATCGAACGTTTTTCCAAATCGTCCTTATTAAAAGAATTCAATATTTCAGCCTGCATTATTCGCTGTCCCCCTTGAATTCCTATGGAAAATGAATTATTACTCAAACCGGGAATGCAGTTATTATTATTAGAAGTGTTGTTTGATTCAACGTGCAATTCATTGACAGGTTTACAGTTATAAGCAGGAGGTGTAGATTGGTTTTTATCAGGCATAGAAAGAATATTAGGTATATTAGAATTATTTTTTTGAAGAGGAACGCCATTTTGGAAAGCAGTCTGATAGTGAATCTGCTGTACGCTTCTGTCGGAAAGATCTTCCTTTGTTTTCTTCTCGACTCCCCCGACATGGACGAGGGTTTGCCCGGGATCTGCGGGATCCGGCCGATGCATGCCGCGTCTCGGAACGCACTGGCCTTGGTGAATCTGCTGGTGATGCTGATTGGGGGCAGGGTGAACCGGCCCTCCGGGATGTTGAGGAACATAGAGCAGAAGGTTAGGCAGCGGCGCAGGAGAGGCTTGAGCCCCGGGAGGTTCAGCCTTGCCTGACATTACGCTGACAGGTCACGTCACGTCACGACACTCCACAGCCCATCAAATCCTTACCGGACGTTCTTCCTGCAATATTACGATAAATTGAAGCTTGGCAGAAGACGGTGTCTATGCATATAAATATATATTAAATTAAGATTTTTCAACGAAGAATTTAAAATGAGTGAATGGTATAAATGTTATGTTTGAATATTATGAAATATAACCGCCCCTGCATATACAAGGGGTGCATTGATCCAATGCCACATTGACCGGCTGCCACTGAGTTCTATAGAGAATAGTAAATTGTTGGAAAATTGTAAAAAACGGGTTTTTTCGGGCTGAGGAGTTTAAATCTAGGCTTCGGGTCGAGTTCGAATAATAAGTATGGTATTAAACTTGGGCCCGGATCGGACCCGAGTCTTTCTGGCTAGGACCGAGTAATTTCAAAAAAATTCGGCCCGTGCAGACCACTAATATACATTATGTATAAGTTAAAATGAAATGATTGAAAAATTTCTTTGAAGCCGGAGTCGTCTTTTTTTAACACTCCACAGCCCTGCCTGAAATGAATGCTTGGTGGCAATAGTCCATAATGAAACAATACCCTATTTACAACATTCAGTCAATCCTCTTTTTATGCGATAGATGCGTTCCACGAAACATTGCATAAAAAGAAATCGCATAAAAAAAGACTCGACTTTCATGGAAAAGTGAGGATATTTTCCCTAAATTTTGAAATCTGCATAACTCTGAAACAGTGAGTTAAAACTTACTCATAACCGCATAAAAAAGTTAAGGAAAATTAGGGGAAAGACACGACGTAAAAATGATGTACTTAAAAATATTTTTTATTAAAAATAAAATTGTTGCTTATTGTTTTACTTTAGTAACATTTTCAGTAAAACTATCGTCACTGTATGACAATGGCTAGGAGAGTTTTGCATGTGGCACGAAATCACTCAATTTTTCGGAAGAAATAGTATGCGCGTCAATTTCAAAAGACGATGGTTCTTTACGCATGGAATTAATGTTAATCACACTATCGTTCAGTATTCTTTTCTTTCTAACAAAGAAATAAGTGATCAGAGTTTATTCGGATTTTCTTTTTTCGATGATTAATTGTTTATGCAGTTCGTTACACCCATAAATACAATTTTTAAACTCTCGTTGAAACTAAAATGCCCGTTCAGAATTTGAATCATTATTTTCGCAGTGGGAACTGTAATTTCTTCCACTTCGTCATCGTTTTCTGGTTCTTTGTCAATAGTTAAAGTTAAATTTGTGACATTATCGTCACTTATAGCATCCATAAGTAATTCGTCGATTTCATTTTCACTAAATGTATCAAATCCTTCTCCGCCAAGTTCATGTGCTAAACCAATTCATAGGCATTAACTTTTAAAGTCAATTTAGTACAAATATACATCTTTAAGTGGTTAACTACATATTTATACAATTGTGTTCTTTTCAGTGTCAACACTATTATTCATGTTTAAGCTAAAAGGCTGACACTACTGGACACGGCTGACTATAGGAACAGTCACCCTATGTGAAATTTACTGGCAAGTAAATAAGCATATTCGTAAAAATATAGCATGAAGTAAATGAAAGCTTGTTTATTCATATATTGTTCGTATATTCATAACAAATAGATAGGTACTTACATAATTTGATAATGTCTTATTTACTAATGAATAATTGATTTTAACCCTCCAGAGACGAGAGCTTTTTTCCGATAAAAAAAATATTTTCTAAGCCATATTGAAGTCACAGATAACTTTTATTCCTATCCAAAATTTTTAAAAAAAAAAACGCAAAGTCGTTGTATAGAAACCCCGCATGACTATATGGTCATGCTTATCCTTTTATTACCGTGTAATATTGAGTACGGACAGTAGTAAGGACAAAAGTGACCGTATGGGCTTGCAAACATTCGGGGTTGAAATATAGCTATACGTGATTTTTTTAAAAATATTTACAATTTGACCTCTTTATATCAACATAATTTCAAAACAAATATATTAACAAAATAACTGTAAATAATTTTATGTTTTTATAAAAAAATATCTAACAGTTTCAAAAAGTAAATTAAAAAAAAACGGAAATTCAAAAAATCACATGTGCTTTTGGAGACCGTTCCTGTTCCTACGGCTGATGACTTACTGTAGTCCGTACCCTTCTTAACCAAATATGAGCAAAAGCAACGATATTCAGGTATAAAAAGTATGAATAGTGGGATCAATAGACAACGTTGTTTTGTGTGACCATATGGTGACGCTCGTCCTTGGAGGGTTAAACAATAAATAGGAAGTTTCATTAAAATAAAACGTCAGTTGTAAGCACATTATATTTGTACAATTTTGATATTTATTTATTAACTACCAAGAAAATAAGTTTGAGCAAAACGCCTTACGTAAACGATATTGGTACTTTTGTTTTTTTTCAATTACGATTTTTTGGTTTTGGAAAAATAAAATTTGGTTTCGTTTCAATTTCAAAATATATTATTTTAGTGTATGAAGAATGTCTACTAGATAACTTGGCTATGATATCTTAAAGATTTTAATTATTTTAACAAGTTAATTTAATTGCTGTATGATTTTAGTACTAGTATTTTTTTTTAATTGTGTAGTTAGTTAATTATGCCTTTATACAATTTGCCTTGTTGTAATATCTATCAGTATGCAAAATATTTTTTTAAATTTAAGAACTGTATTGCGAGTTAATAGATGCATATAAAAATAGGTAAGAGTTGTACAATTGTTTGTAACTTATAATTGAATGATAACAAATATTGTATGAATTGGTTATTCGATTGTTTAAGATATCCCAGTCCTTTTTCTGGGACAAAAAAAAACAATGAACAAGTTGTAAATACGAAAATATGTAATATTATAAAAGGAAATCTGCTAATGAGATGGATTAGATTGGTAATACAATATGTAAGATCTACATAAATCTTTTAATCTCGATGTATGTAAACAGACATTAAATACTAAAAGATATGAAAATTTACAGCAGATTATCAAGGTGTGAGTATAAAATTTGTAAATCTAAAAATGTAGGTTAAATCACTAAGGAGTGTAAAAACGTCAATATGAAGCATAAATTAGTTCAATAAACAAACAAGAGGCCGCAGAATCTCTGTAAAAAATGGTTCCTCTGTGCCTAAACAGATAATATTGGGCATTTTTATGGTTTAGCTAATAAATATGGCAATAATGTTTTATGACTTTGCCCTATTGTAAACATAATATTGAGGTTATTTGTACCTGAATGACACATTAGATGATGAGGGGTCTGCTTCTGATTTTAATTGATCCAACATAGCACTTGAATGTTTTCTTGTTGACTTTAATTGCGATTGTAGTTGATGTAAGCAATTACCACAAAAACATTCACCGAGATTGAACACCTGGGCCACTTACAACAGTGCACTTTTGATACACAAAACACGACATATGGAACTCGTAATAAAATTACGATATTTGAATATTATATTGAGTGTATTTTAATTACATTCATTTTATTATTATAATACCCGTAAACTAAATATACACGAAAGACAACCACTCCCGTCAACACACCTGAAAATATGGTTGCGTCTCAATATTTGAGTGAGATGGCTTTCATTATTCTATATAGCCGCAGAGTAAAAATAGTAAGAATGAGTGAGACAGAATGTACAGCAAAGTAGTTTTCGGCGATTAGAGCGGTCCTAGCGGCCCAGTGATGAAATATTTTGAAGAAATTATTTTGGAATAGAAATCCGTTTTATCAAACACCATCAATAGTACCGAATTATGACAAGTGCAGAGCGAAAAAGTAAAAATGGGTAATAACTTAATACCTACATAGTTAATCTAGTATCAATAAATAATAGTGCATAATATCGAATGCGAATTTACAATGTTATTACACGCTATATATTGTATTACAAATGAATAATGTTAGTTTGGTAAATAATTTAATTCGATCGGCTTTAATTTTTTTGATACTCAAACTATAAAAAAAATGTCAAACAATTGATTTATTTACCAGAATATACTTATTATAAAAACAAAATTCATGATTAGTTTAGTTTGTTTCAGCATTGCGACATTTTTTAAAATTTGCATTTACCGAAAAACAAAAATATTGAATTTGCCGTTACTGGTTAGCAGTAATAAACAATGTATTTTTGCCAAAATTATTTAAATAAATTTATTGAAATCTCTCTTCAGGATATTTGGGGCAAATCAGTAGTTATAATGTAAATACAATATTAATAAATATTCTGTATTTTACATAAACTATTTTCTTTTTTAATTAATTTTATTGCAACATCGTCACCTCGTGTTACCATAACCAATATACATAACCTCGTGCGACTGACAGTTGAATTGGCAGACTTGTTTATTTCAATTATTTTCTAAAAACTGTCACTCTTTTCATGCGATTATTGAGAATCGATCATGGCGTCAAAGCCTAAGCAAATTAAAATAGACGAAGAAGAACGGTATGTATCTATTGTCCAAGAATCACAATTATGAGATTTTAATAAGCCTCATTTTACAATTAATGTCTTATTCCGACTTGTTTCGAAAGTTAGCGACTAAATAAATATCAGTATCTTGTGGTGTAGTGTAATAGTATCTACATGATTTATGAATTTCCATGTTGACTTGTCAACCGCTTTTGCTTTTACGTGTCTAAATCTTATAACTGTCATAACTACTGAACAATCATGACAAAGTTAACGCGCTTGATTTTCTTGTTATAATATTCATTACAAAACCAAGCAGTTCTCAAATCCTTGTCTTCTATTCATATATTTGAAATTGTTTTCAGACTAACGAAACTTCTCTTCAGCGATTCTGTTGGATTAGTAGAAAAATTCACGAAGGATGATTTTGACGAAGGACCTGATGAGATACACAGTATAAGCGAGACAGCAAATGAGAAAGATGCATGGCATGACGAGGATGATGACATTAACGTTGGAGCTGTACTAGATTTGCAAGGACGTAAATTACCAAACGGTGGAGTGAATGAATATTCTGGCCAATATTCCGAACTTGTTAAGCATAAATATAAATTATTGGTTGGCACTCCAGAGTGGGCCAAGTTAACAAAGGAATTTGATGAAGATAGTGATGATGAAATATTGCAAACTGTTGGACATCTAGCGAAAAAATCAATAACTTCACTACCTAATAACTATCTTGAGTTTAAGCGGTTACGTTATCTCAATTTGGCAACAGGTAACGAAGGGCCAATCATTAAAGTGATTGAATTTCACCCTACTTCTAGTGTGGCTCTAGTCGCTGGAGTTTCAGGAATAGCATCCCTGCTCACTGTGGATGGGAAAAAAAATGAAAAACTCCACACAGTAGCGTTTAAACGTTATCCTATACATTGCGCACAATTCTCTAAAGATGGCTCAGAAGCTTACATGGGGTCGGTGTTTCCACATTTTTACGTCTACGACTTAATGAACGCCAAAGCACTAAGAATACCATTACCGAAAGGAATCACAAGAATGAAAATGTTTGTGTTATCGGAATGTGGAAAATTTCTTGCGATTGCCGGCCGATTCGGTGAAATCCATTTACTTTGCGCCAAGTCTAAAGAACTACTTAAAACATTAAAGCAAAATGGACACGTAACTGCACTTTGTTTCAGCCCTGACTCGACAAAACTATTTTGTCATGCGTCTGACGGGCAGGTTTCCGTGTGGAATATTTCAACATTAAGAGTATTCCATAAATGGTCTGATGACGGATGCTTATCGGGTTCTTGTATATCGATCAGCCCATCTGGAGAATTTTTTGCCACCGGTAGTGCTCAAGGTGTTGTTAATATTTATGAATCAGCAGATGTCCTTTTATCGAAAGAACCAAAACCTAAACGGATGTTAATGAATTTGACAACAAAAATCTCAGGCTTAAGATTCAATTGCAGTTCGGAATTATTATCCTTTTATTCCTCTGATGCTCCTGATGCCATTCGCTTTGCGCACATTCCGTCATTTCAAGTTTTCACAAATTTTCCTGGTCTCCAACCGAATTTGGGACATGTTTCTGTTGCCAATTTTTCCCCAAACAGTGGTTATGTGAGTTTTGGAAATAATAAAAAATTGGCTTATCTTTATCGTTTGAAACACTACAAAAATTATTAATGTGCTTAAATTTAAGAAAATAAAAGTATTTTTAATGGAATTGTTTGTTTTTTTTTCAAAAAATCTGCACACCTAGAGACCACCAACGACAACAATGCTGTACCGTTTTCAGATATACTGATAAAAGATGCAATAACTCATTTAATTATTGCATGTGATATGATTACTTCAATATGGCAATCTGGACCATACGTTATTACTTTTTGAAGAATAAAGAATGATAGTTCCATTGAATTCCTTGTTAATTAATTATTGTAAAAATATTTTAATATAATTTGTGACACATTTCGGATGACTGAAGCACAAAAAACTTTCAAATTGGACTGTCTGGGAAATGCTGTTTTGTGGTAACGAATCATGACATGACGGAGATATAGAAACTGGGTAGGTCACATGCTCTATCTGTTGCAAACTGAAGGATGCTGGTATATCATAGGAAGCAAGGCAAATAGAGGCGCTCGTGGTAGCCATATGCTTCACACAAGAAAGGAATATGGTCTCAAGAAGAAGAAAACAATCTAATTGTATCTTATACTGGACTTACATCTATTTTGTGCTTCAATAAAAATAAATATAAGAGGCGTCCAGTATCATACTCAGCCAAATCATGTTTTTGCAGATGTATGCTTTTTTATTTATTCCAATAGGGAATTTATACAGTTTAATATAGTTTCAGTTTCAAAATCGTTCTACGTGTATGAAAATTAACTTTAAATAATGATTTTATTTTTAAGTGACCAAATCAAAGGCATCACTGACAGCCTATCAGATTTGATTGAGTGATTTAACGTCGTTCAGTATTATTTTTTAGGGTGTTCAGTGAGATTGCTTGGTGGAAAGGGATTATGTATATTCAAAAAAATTAAATATACATTTGTACTAATTCCCACTTTTAAGGAATAAGATCAGGATTGGTCCTGATCTTATTAAATAAAAGTGGGGATTAGTAAAAATTAATGCATATTTAATTTTGTGAATTCAGTATTTTGTATGGAATGTAAGCACTTAACTTTTGATAAGCTGACATTGTTTTTTAATCCATGTCTGCTCCCAATGTGGCCTCCTAATAAAGGTATCTCAACAGAAGTTTTTTCTACGAGGACTGTTTGTTACTCGGTCACTCAACCATTCTTTTTCGAAGATAGTAGTGCTAGAACAGAACCAGTGGTTAACTAATTGCTCTCGCTACGCTTACTTGTTAAGGGATCGGAAATGGCGGGAGGGACATCACAAACACCCATGCCTTCTAACAGAAATTGAAAAATGCTGTTTGTACATTTCTTTAATGTTTGGAGTTGCACGTGGTGGATGCAAGAGGCACGCGCTATGGGCGTACAAACCTTAGGGGCCTTAAAAATATCTTGTATTTAACTCATGTACTGTTTTAAGTTTAGTTTTTAAGATTTCACATGGCATTCTAGTAATGTCGGAAAATTGGTACATACCAACATTTTTAAGGAAGAATGTTACCATTGAAAAAACTAAATTTCTTTGAGCTGTGGTAAGAAATAACACCTAGAAAAATTGTGACTGGAGGAAGGCCTGGGCAGTCTGGTAATGGTTTTTTTTATCTACGTGTTCCTTTAGGGTGCATTCACATTGCAAAATTCTCCTTAATTCAATCATTCGCTTAATACCAATAATATCTAGCTGATATTGATAGTAATCTGCAATCATACCTCAATAAATGCTATGCAAATATTACACAAATTTGTCTGGGGTCACTATGTACTGCTTTGCTCCTCAATCCTATTTTCGATGTTTCGGTACTCGGGTGTTAAATAACATTTTCTTCTAATTTCGGCAGTGATTTTAAATAACGCTCCTCTTGGCATTTAGGCCAATGTCTGCACAACATAAATCAAGTACTTAATGACCAGTTTATCTGTTATTTGTGCTATCATATTAGCCAACTCGATCGTTTAGCCATGATGAACGTGAGTATGAGGTACGAATGTATTATTCACAATTCTTCAGAACAAAAACTAGGAAAGTTACTCCATTACTTTTTTGTTTTAATCGCTATTTTTTTAATATTTATCGTAATTTTTTTACCCGGAAAATATCCCGCATATTACCTATAAGTTGTGTAATTATTTTTTGATACCGTATTAAGGCATACAATGAATTGTTAAATATCCTACAGCATAACATTGTTGAAAGTGTGCAAATCTCAGGATATTTCTTTGTTCTCATATTTTTCAGAACAAATCTTTAGGAGATTGTGAAATATGTATTACCTGCAAGATTTGCACGGCAGAAAATATATTTATGTATAAGGAGTGGTATATTGCCGTTAGTTACAAAACACAGGATGCCTAAATCATATTAGATTTTTTTATTTATGATAGCATAAATTTAATATGGGGAATTATACAGTATAAAAGAATGTATTCGAGTATCAACAAAGTGTTACATAGGACAATGTTTATTTTATGTAGATACAAGTTTTATATAAATTAAGAATAAGAACTTAAATTTAGGATTATCCATAAAAGGATGATCCTTATTCGTGCAGTCACACTTACAAAATTTACAAAAATCATAATTTAATACAAAGTCATAATTTGCCTAAGTAAGCATTCACTTTACAGGTAGATACGTGTTTTTGTACAGGAATGTGGTGTATTGAAATTAAACAGAACATCTGTATGTATAACACAAAGAAACCTATTTAAAAATTACTATTTGAAATAAACTGATCATATTCCATCGCGATTTAAGTTAAATATCGACTAAGGGAACGATAAATTAAGTTAAAATACTGATGGCTCGGTTAAGAAGTGAACTGCGGCCGTTATTGATTTATAACGATTTATTGTCTCACAGGACAGTGTGCAAAGTAAATATATACCAAATTCAGGTATTTTTACCAAACTGAAACCGTTAAAGATGCTAATAAACCACAGTGCTAATAAGGATGACAGGATCCATAGAAATTTAATATTTAATTTAACTAGTAGCACATTGAACTGTATTCACTCCGGGTCCTCCGCTGCCCTCTTCGTCTTCATCGTAAGCGTTGCGCTGACGGCGCTGGGATTCTTTTTCTGGGTTCATGTCGATGAGCATGCACTCTTCAAAGGTATCAGGGATTGTTATCTGAAAATTAAACAATGAAATGTGAAAAAAATACAAACAAATAACTAAAGAATATTTGATTTAAATTTTGTACATATTTCCATGCATTTTATCACTAAATATTTGGGTGTCATGTTTCGGCAGTGCACAGATGTACTCGAGCTGACGGAGAGTATATATTTTTTATTGTGTGTATACAAGAATAATTCGAAGTAAATTATTCACTAAATGTAAAAGTCATAGTCCAAATCAATTTTACTATTGATTTGATATTAACTGGGAAAGTGATCACATAAGCAATTCCAATTTTTGTAGGTCTTGATATTACATGTGATCATTAGAATCGAAAATTATTAACACTTTGATCGACATGAATTGCTTAAAATTCTTCATAAAAGACTGCAGTTATCAAAGGCGCTTTAGAACTTAATAGCCCATGGGCAGTGTTATGTAGTCATGGGTAGTCAGTCCTCTTGCTATAATAGTGCTAATAGAAAATTTTGAAACTTTAATCAATCAATGGAGTAAATGCAACAATGAACATAATACAACTGAGGAACCTATGATTTTGTGTTTTAATATTTCTAATTGCGTGTTGATATTTTTGATAAGTGTTCATTAATCAATAACCTTATCTATAAAATGTAGTTTTTAGTGATGTTTTTTTAAATTATTTAGATTTCACTGTAATCGGTCAGGCAACAATGAGGTATTGTAAAATATAATAGATTCTTACTATATTTGAATTGATTAAGGTCCACTGAATAATAAATAAAAATTAGAAAATATTAACCGAGATACACATATCGTGGCCTGTAAATTTTGTCATCTTTTTGTAGAAAGCACGCTCATAAATTATTATATAGGGAACATATATTACCACAGGCCTTGCTGGCAAACAGTTTTCCAATGCGGGTACTACATCAGGTTGCACGACTTGGGGGAAGTTCACAAAGAACTGTACAATAAGACGTCCCTTTTCAAATGGATTTTTGTACTGAGGCATACCTAAAAGAATATCAATGATGAAAAAGACATTTAAATAATATTTATTAATTTCCAACTGGTAAACATAATTTGAAAATCAGAACTCTTAACCGTGCTGAATAATGAGACATTTAATAACAATAAAGATCAGAAAACTGAAAATACTACTACTAATATACTAAATACTAATAATAAAAAAAAACTGAACTCACAATTGAGTTTTTTAAAGAAAGAAATTAAGATTTACCATAACAATTAACCCATGTAGTGAATGTTGCAAAACGGAATTAAATTACCTTCTCCAAGAACGCATTTGACGTCTCCATGTTTAATGACTTCGCCAGGCAGTGAAGTAATAACTAAATCTCGGCCATCAAGGGTTCGAATGACTTTTTGGAATCCACAGAGAGCTTCGACGAGTTCGATGTTCATCCGTAAAATGAGATCGTTACCGGAACGCTTGTACGTCTAATCATAGACAAACAAATTACATAATTAGTTGAGAAATAGAAGCGATTCGAAAATATTTTAAAGTGAAATCGGTAAACACTGTTAGAAAATTTATTTGTCGATGGGCGACTAATATATTAAAGTAAATATATTAGTTGTCATATGTAAGTAATCTTTTGTATGGTTCAAGTAAATGGCATTAAACAATCAAAATAGCAGGGTTTATTTAAGAGCCCAACCTCTTCCATAAGATTGATGAGATGAGATGAGATTCCTGGCATTCCTTTTGCTTCGATTAATTTTATCGGTCTTTTTTGAATTTTTTAAAAATAATATGCTGGTGAACTTAATAGTATTTTATAAACTTACCTCATGAGCTTTTTCATCAAGAAGGATGATGATGTCACCAGGTTCTAGATCAGGTTCTTGATCACCTTCCCCGCCAAAAACGATCTTTTGTCCATCTATCATTCCTTTATCTACATGAACTTCCAGAATTTTTCTATCGCGAATTGTCTTACGTCCCTGAAGATTAAAAAAAAGATTTTCATTTAAAGATATTAAAAATAAAAAATCTTTTTGCACAGTGCCACATTTTTCAACACTTGAATAGTGAGGTATTTTTTATCGAAATAGGTTTGATGTATATTTTGATAATATTACTAAGTACAAAAATATCTTATTCATCATTATTTCAAAATAATGTTCTAGAAGCTATTAGCTCTCCACTGACATTGATTCCAGGTAGACGATTGAACCAACATGAGATTTTACACACAACAAATATGAACCTTTTTACATTTTTATTTTTTCATGTGCTACAAATAATAAAAATAGTACGACTCAAAAATCACTCATAGATCTGTATGGTATATGAATTATTCATATTTGAAAGAATTATAATAATTCAATAACAAATTTGAGAATGGTGATAGATAAAATAAATAAATACATATAGACTAGCTGTAAGCCCGTTGCCCAGCAACGGGAGATTTTTGCTGCATTGTGTTTGATTTTATTTAGTTTAATTTAATTTAATTTAATTTAATTTAATTTTAATTTATTTTATTTTATTTTATTCAAAAAAGTGGAGACTGGAAGGTTTGAAATGTGGTCGGATAGACATTATCGGCTATTAATATATAGAATAGCTGTAAGCCCGTTGCCCAGCAACGTGAGATTTTTGTTGCATTGTGTTTGATTTTATTTTATTTGATTTTATTTTATTTTATTTTATTTTAATTTATTTTATTTTAATTTATTTTATTTTATTTTATTTTATTTTATTTTATTTATAATTTATTTTATTTTATTTTATTTCGGATTTTAAATTATTTCCAATAAAAATCAAAAGATCAAATCCAATTTTTCAATAAAAAATCAGTTGCACATTTTGTCCAAGTGTATGAAAAAAGCAAAATATTATTCTATGATATATCCATATCATAATTTGAATATTCTTAATGTATTAAAGAAATCAAACAGATTTTCAAGGTCAGACGTGAAAAGATTCATCATTATGATTCAATTGATCAAATCCGCTCCAAAAAATATTAGTCTCACATCGACTCACACGATCAAACGATTCATTTCGATAGCCCTATAATCATAGTTTGCAATAGTCGAATTAAAGTCTTTGATTATTCGAATATTATGATGTATGGTGATACTATACTTTAGCTCTACACCAAGAAATATCGAATTTTCAAACGTGGCGATATCAGAACATTCACGCCCTGTTTAAAATAAGCCGCTTCCATTGGATAGAACAACATTTCAAAAATGTGCTGTTCAGAATAAATCGAAATCATTGGTCTGTACCTTACTGCGGACGTTTTACAGACGGACCTTATCGGCTATTAATGTTAAGATAGAGCGCAATATTTAACACACAACTGAATACTTAATTTCAGTATTGATTTTTCAGAGTTGTCCGAATGATGAACTGCACGATTGGTATATGAAGCTTAATTATTTAAATCAATCATTAAATATTTTATGCTCAACTACGAAAAATAATTATCATTTAATCAAGATTCAAAATGTTGGACACCTATGATATAGATAACTTAGCGTTTATATTTGTATTTCTCTTGAAATTCACTCAAACTGAAGATGTTTTTTTACCATATCATTCACCCTTTGATGAGTATCGCCGTACCTGTAGGTCCAAGTATCTTGTCATTTATTACCTATCACAATTCTCGTATTTTTTATAGAATTTTCGTTATTACTTCAGATATGGATACTAGACACATCTATCAGTGATTTTTGGCCGCCACACTATTTTTAGTACGTGTTGCAAATGAATTTTTAAAATAGGTTAGCATTTGTAAAAAAATTGGTAGTCATATAACATTGAGCGTAAATACCATTAGGGATTGATTCCCTACCTGAAATCGACATCTGTAGTGTCACATATGAAGATCAAAAGTCACAAAAAAGATCTAGACACAAAATCGCAGTAAAAGCTTCTAGAAAAATAATTATAAGTTATAAAGAATTAGTTTACTTAACATTTTTAACTATGCGTTTTGTAATTCAAAAAAAAAATTACTTCCTGAAATAACAAATAATATTCTTCCCAGATTGATCTGTATCCAATAAATGTTTTTTTATATTTTTGTGTGTGGCAATACTACAAATAATCAAAATATAAGAAAAAAACCTAATTCAGTAAAAATTAACAGTAAGTAAGGATCCAGGATAATTGACCGATACATGTTGACAAAAGACATGGAAATCACCCTAGGGGCCCAGAGTAATTGAGGAAACCGACCTGACAATTTTTGCATCTATCCTTAGCGTTGATAATGTCACCGGCTCCTCTGCATTCTGAACAGACGGTTTGTATTTGTTGAATCATTCCAGGTCCCACTTGTTGGATTTTCACTTGCATTCCTGTACCGTCACATCTCGAACAGGAGACAACTTTCTTGCCGCCTTTACCATCACATTTGTCACATATCACATTTTTTTGCAGCGCTAATTTTCTCACTGTACCCTGAAATAGGAAAATAATTTAACTATTAATACCTGAATGAATGAAAGTATAAATCAAAATTGATTGCAAATATTTGCTATTAGAAACATTTCAAATTGTCATGGGCTGTGTCATAGTTGCACTATTCCGTAAATTTAACATACAATTTAAAAGAACAATGCAGTTAGCCCATTAAATCCTGATTTGACTTTTAACCCTCATCATTCAAAAGAATTTATATGCTGACAGATATGCAGCAATATTATATAATGGAAGATTTACAAATTTACCTTTCCCTAGAAATTAGGATGAAAATTATACACTAAGGTTGCATGAAAAACAACAATTCGATTCTAATTTTAGGACATGCACATTTGACAAAAATAAATTATTCATATTTTCAAATACATGGGCAAATGTATATAGGGACGTTATGGAATGATTAAGTGTTTATGTTTAATATATCAGGTCATCTCATAAGTATTTTTGTATTTTGTGGGCAGCTTTAACCCTCCAAGGACGAGCGTCACCATATGGTCACAGTAAACACCGTTGTCTATTGATCCCACTATTCATCCTTTTTCTACCTGAATATCATTGCTTTCGCTCATATTTGGTTAAGAAGGGTACAGACTACAGTTAGTCATCTGTCGTTGGGACAGAAACGGCCTCCAAAAGCACATGTGATTTTTTGAATTTCTGTTTTTTTTTAATTTACTTTTTGAAACTGTTAGTTATTTTTTTATAAAAACATCAAATTATTTACAGTTATTTTGCTGAAATATTTGTATTGAAATTATGTTGATCTAAAGAGGTCAAATTGTAAATATTTAAAAAAAAAAACACTTTTAGCTATATTTCAACCCCGAATGTTTGCGAACCCATACAGTCACTTTTGTCCGTACTCAATATTACACGGTAATAAAAGGATGAGCATGACCATATAGTCATGCGGGGTTTTTATACAACGACTTTGCGTTTTTTTTTTTTTTAATTTTGGATAGGAATAAAAGTTATCCGTGACTTCAATATGGCTTAGAAAATATTTTTTTTATCGGAAAAAAGCTTTCGTCTCTGGAGGGTTAAAGAGGTAAAAATTATATATTATCTATCATTGTCTTCAATCATTCTCCATCTGTTAACCATTTTTTAAATTCCAGATTCAAAGGAATTCATATCTTTTGAAGCAATATAATAATGAATGTCTTTTTTATGGCCTCTTTTATTACGTAATGTTTGACATTCAAAAAATGTTGCAAAAATCTAAATAGGTGAAAGTCACTCGATGCGGGGACGAGTGTTATCTTGGAGCAGAATATTTATTTTCTATTGACTGTTCACAATACAACTCTGTTGTAATTCCCTGACCGTAATCAGGAATTTCATAGTGAATGATAACTTTCATATCCCACCAAATGCAAAACATTATCTTTTTTGGGTGAAGTCTTGCTCTCAGTGTGGGAATTTGTGTTTGATTAGGACCTGACCGGTGTCTTTGCGTTGGCTATTAAAATAGAAAACCCATTTCCCATCTCCAGTAACCACACGCTCCAAAAAAGATTATTACTGTATTGAGTATTAAGAAAGAGCTAGGCGAGATTTGCCTCCGACAATTGGTGAGGCACCCATATACCACACTTTGACACCTTTCCTAAGTTCCTTAAAAATCAGTGAACAGTCTGTGTACATCAAGTCTTTGATCAATTTCTCGGACAGTTAATCTTTGATCTGCTTTGATAAACGTTCGAACATCCTCTACCACACCCAAATAAATCAAAAATACTAAAATTTCCAGAATAACAAAAATTTTTAAGCCACATTGCAGAACATGCGTTTTAACAGCCAAACTCGCATTATGTTCATGTTAAAATGCATACAACATAATGTACCGTAACTGGATTTCTTTCATCTCACTCTACATTGTTTGTATAGGGTCGAAAAATTCTAAAAAAATCATTATTATTTCAGCGGAGAGCAGACCGAAACACCGTTGTTACTAAATACCAAAACAATATGAAATATAGCAAAATTTTTAAAGTGTATTTAAAATGCGCAGCCTAATATTATGCTTGATAACTTAGATGATAGCTTCAATCCTGCCATGTTATCAAAGCTGTATATCCGCCAACAACATTCAAAAGTTTTAGTACAACACAGGTAAATAATAATAAATCTAAAAAGATTCTCAACACGACCTAATGTTTATTGTTTTATATGTGTAAGTGACAATTATATATAAAATTTTTTAGTGTAAGAGAATATAGATAAGTCCATTACAAATTTCAATGAGGCTATTTTCAATCAAAAAAATATGTCGACAAGTGTCAAAAAATAAATAATTTTAATAAATTCAGTAAGTTAACAAATTCACCTATACTTAATGAGGTATACATACTCGATAAACAGGACAGTTTGAAATCATACTAGAAAGGTCACGGTATAAAACTTTGAAGCAAAACAATCTATATCAATATCAAATGCAAACAATAGAAGAAATTGACACTGCAGTGTATCAAAGCCAAAAGCTTTTCCGTGAGTTATGTCTGTGGCAGTATGACCATGACTCCTATTGTTACCTGAATGATAGTATTGTGGCAATGTGACAATAGGCTAGCATTGAAAATATTACCTTGTAAAGTTCATCGAGGTTAACACTGAGTTGATGAATAACATCTTTTCCCCTTTTTCGTCCACCGCCCCTTCCACCCGAGAAGCCGCCGGCTCCTGCGAAGAACATGTCAAACAAGTCCATCGGACTGCTGAACCCACTTCCCCCGACTCCGCCTTCTTTCAAAGCTTGCTCTCCACCTACGCGATTATAAAATATTTTAGACTATATCATAGGAAGCAATCGAAAATGTTTCCATGTTTATAAGCAACGTAAATATCTATCTGAACCTCGGGTAACCTAAACTGTGGGCAATTCACAGTTGATTTATAAGGGCAGACTTAGTTACATAAATGTAATTGATGAATCGTATCAGTCTTATTATTTTAAAGAGTCTCAGCAATCTAGGCTCAAGATTAAATACAAAAATAAATATAAATTAACCCTTTTAGTACCATAGTAAATTGATAGGTAGCATCTAGGGCATCCAATCCCGGAACCTTTTTTCAATCCCGGGATTGAGATTTTCTCACTCTTTTCTCTCAGGAATTTGAAATCCTCGATTCGCTATACTTTTTCCCAGATTCTCACAGAAACTCGTTTTTTTTTTTAGCTCACCGAGGAATTTGAAATCTCTGATTTGGTATACTTTTTCCCAGATTCTCACGGAAACTCATTTTTTTTTTTTAGCTCACCGAGGAATTTGAAATCCCCGATTTGGTATACTTTTTCCCAGATTCTCACAGAAACTCGTTTTTTTTTTTAGCTCACCGAGGAATTTGAAATTCCCGATTTGGTATACTTTTTTCCAGATTCTCACAGAAACTAGTTTTTTTTAACTCACCGAAGAATTTGAAATCTTGAATTTGCCAATTTTGTGTAAATTTTTGGGTTTTCCTCAAAATTTCTAAATTGAGATAGCCACGATCCCGGGATTTCGGGATCAGAAACATACGGGCGTATCAAGATTATTGCAGTCAAACTACAAAATAATTCATACCGTACGTTAATATGCAATATGCACTATGAGCCAAGAATTAGAATAGTGACAACAAAAGGATAAACAATAAAAATAATAAAAGATTTTTAGTACTTTTTCCACATAAAATTTATTAGATCAATAAATCTAATAAATTTTATGTGGAAAAAGTACTAAAAATCTTTTATTATTTTTATTATAATGCCTTTCCACCAAGTATTGACAGTAAACACCTTAAAAGTGATCAAAAGGATAAACAATTATTTTATGGACGCGTCCGGTTTATCTGGAAAAACCCTCCAAAAATAAATAAGGGAAAATGAACACTATTTTAATATTATATTGTTTTGAAATAAAAGCATTTATTATTTATAAAATATGGCTTCACCATGAGAGTGAAATTGTACTACAAAAAAGTGATATTGTTATTTTTTTTGCAAAGTATGCAACACTGATATATTGGCTATGTGGCGTCTATGAGTAAATATCATCTATGAGTAGTTAGCCACCAGTCCTGTCCTAGCCTTATCCTTCTTTCCCTACTAATCTTTGGAAAAAAGAGAGGTTGAACAACTGGTAAACACATACCGAAACAAACAGTTCTCGTAGAAAAACTTCTGTTGATACCTCCATTATGACACATGCTCCACATTGGGAGCAGACATTGATAAATAAAAGAAAGTAAGTAACCCTTGGTTTTTCGATAATCACAATGTATACAACTTAATACTAAAATACAAATTAATCGAAAGAATTTATGCTGCAAACGCCGAATTAGTATCTAAATTTAGGTTTTGAGTTTAAAGAGTGAAAATTGTTACCAGGCAAAAAGTACCTTCATAAACGGTTTTTGAACACTTACAAGTCTTTGTGCACATCAAGGTTGTGTTAATTTAAAAATTTTGACTTAGGCCCAAAATTGTTAAAAAATGTTTTTTGTCCTTTCGGTAAAATTGGTTGTGTGGGTTGATTCCTTTTACTTGACTTAAGCTAACAACATTTCAATACGATTATTATTTACCTAGATCATAAATTTTCTTCTTCTCCGGATTGGATAATACTTCATACGCCTGGGAAATTTGCTTAAATCTATCTCCCTCATTAGGATTTTTGTCGGGGTGATATTTTAGTGCCAACTTTCTGTAAGCCTTTTTTAATTCATCAGGCGTACCATTCGGCTTCACCCCTAAGACATCATAATATGTGGTTTCCTTCACCATCTTGAAAGATTATCAGGTATCTAAAAAGGAAAACATAGACAGTGATTTAAATTGTGCATAAAACATAATAAGCCTTTTATTCTGTTGCCGACACATTCGTTGTTAACGATTCCTAGATGGTCTTTCAAATTTAACCCTCGCATAATATTTGTACTGGAGCTTATATGAAAAAAAGTTCTAAAAGTTGTGTAAAATGTTCCCAAACCTCTTTAATCTGTAATATTGAAAGCTTAAAATAAATTGAAATCTCAAAAATCATCTTTTTGTGTATCTTACATAAATCATTTGCGAGCATTATCAACTCGGCTACTGGGTGTATGATATTACTTGTTTATAATAATGATATAATAATTATCAGAGCATTTTTTTTAACATCATGTGCCAACGAAACTTTGCCAAAATCTATTTTTTTGTTTGTTTATGAATTAAAGCATTATAACAACTAAGTTACATTAATTTGGGGTGTGTTAAGTATTACGAAGAGTAAACATATTTTATATTGCAGACCAACTGGTCAGCAGCATTGAGATCTTGATTTTGGAAACCTAGATTATTTTATGCTGTGACAAAAATATCCATTAGCTAAGTTAAAAAGTTGCCTGAATGTTTCAAATCAGTTAAATCAGGAAGTATATTTTTATGACTTTCAATCAGTGGCGTAGCAAGGTGCGGTACATTTTAGGAGGCGGCATTTAAAAAAATATATACACTATTTTTCGAGAAATTTCATTTATAAATTTTAAAAAATTAAGCCACCTGTAGTTAAAACTCCTAGTTCATAGATACAAAATAGGAGTGATTTGAAAACAAAATTAGGGGAAATTTTGGGGGCGGCAGGACCTCTTCCTACGCCACAAGGTTGTAATGCTATGAAATATTATTATGTTTCGTGAATGTAAACAGCGTTATTAAAACATTGTTGCCGGATTCATTTTTATCTATCAATACAATTGTTTGTAAGCAAAATAGTAAATAATTCTTTAATATAATATTTGAGTGAAATAGATGAAAGTAATGTTAATGGTTTTCTCATATTCAATATAATAATATTGTCATGACATCAACAGTTTTCTCAAAACCACTGTTCTATAAAATTAAAAATAAAGAAATCAATCAATCAATACCAAACTAAAAATACTCTACTGAAGAAATAGCATATTTGTGTTTTCGACTTACGATAGTTCATCTAACCAATAAGCTGACAAGTGTCTGTAGTACCTACGAAATAATTATTAGGAAAAACAATAAAATTATTTGAATTGCCATTGTAAATTGTTGGCATAGAATATTAAAGCATTTAAAGGAAATAAGTAGGTATTTATTGCGATCACTTTACTAGCTATAAGAGAATGCTACTCAAAATTCATATTTATAAGCCTTACATCTATTATGCGATTTGGATTGGGTTATCCATTTAATTCGGTAAAGGAAATAAATAGTACAGCGCGAGAAATGTGCGACTATTAACAAATTAATTTAACTGACTACGCACTGGAAAAATATGCGAATATGCATTACAAGTTAATACACCAAAGTACGCATGTGGTTCTGTAATGAACGAAAATTGAATAAAAATTCAAGCCACGGTGAAAAGGTTTTCATAAAACGAACGTATTATGTTAGATTCACTTCAGAAAAAAATGTTTTCCAGAAGCATCGCGATACGATTATTCCTTAGATTAATATCACGCAAAATTCAATCTATTGTAATTTATTACGTTATACACTTATGGATTTCTCGAACCTTGACAGTCTTCCCGACAGATATTTTTTTGTTTGACAGATAAAAAAAACTTTAAATAATGAAATATTTTGAATATCTTGAACACGTAAATTTGCTTTAGTGAAGTTACTAACCTTATTAATAGTTTAATATATAATTTATAGATATAAGTGCAGCACAAAAATCGAAGAAAGCTGAATAGTCGGACAAGTCTACTAGCGAACTGACATGAAGAAGGCAACGAGGTAAATTTCCAGAAGAACGGTCGTTATTTCTAGAACGTTCGGCTGCTGGACCATAGACTAGAACATTTTTTCTAGAAATTGCCCGCAATTAATTTAAAATGAATGTTATGCAGCCTCATGTTGTTTTGTTATTGTTATATTTAAAATATTTACAGAGTTCGTTGCTTATTTAACTAAACACACAAATAGAAGTTTTCAATGAGATTTTAAATATGTTTAAGTGCTGATAATTGTTTTGAATATTTTTATAATTACCTATGTAAATGAAGTATTTTAAGGCCTGCAAATATTTTTAGTCGTGCGCTTAAATAATACAAAAGTACCAACCCAAACTATTGGTACTTTTAAAGAAAGAAAATTATAAACTGCTGTATTTTAGGTTGTGATTATAAATTGTTAACAATTATGCATTACAAACAAGCATTGTTTCAGATATTAATTATTATACCTAATTGTGTTAAAAAAATGTTTTTTTCTTAAACATCAAATACGCAACTTTTATCGTAAAAAATATTATTTTTAAGAAGTTCCAAGGAATTGAGATATATTATGTTAAGTGAATTCATCCGAAAAATATCCGTACACGTAGTCTCCACTCACCAAATACAAACCTGTACACTCGGGCGCTGTTATGCGAGATAAGATGGCGTGTGACCGAGTGCGCCAGACATTGTGTCAATGCAAATGTAGTAAAATAGAAAAGGACTGCGTCCGACAAATTTCCGCACACCATGTACAAGTCGAATCCTTATACTTTATACGTGTTATCGTATTAATAAAATGTATAATGTCATTGCCGTGCATGCGTGTTAATGTACTCTAAATTGCATACTATCTATGAATATAATTTAAAATGTAAGTACTTATTGAACAAATTAATTTTTTTAAAATCTGATTCCTTTCTTTTAACAGTTACGATGTGGGCATAAATAGTACTTAAAAAACTCGACAATATTTTTTTTATCGCTAATTTGTCTTATTTTCCTTTTTTATATTGTATGATAATTAAGAAAATACATATCTTTAAAGAAATTTTCATTTCGCTTATTTTATTTACTTATAACAATTCATAATAGGAATTAAAATACCTACTTAATAATGTAAGTCAGTAGAAAATAAATTATTCGGTTTATAAATTCATTGTTTATAACAATCAAATGTTATACTGTCAATGCGAAACTCCGATATTAAAATTAGCAAGAAAGAAATGTTCCTCAATTAATTTATCAAAGATAAGAAAAGCGTTATCTGTATACACTTTATCCAAAAACCTCTGTTTCTTTCTTTTGCTATACAATTCTAGATAAACGACGCGAAAGCAATGTTAAATTTCTCTTCTGACCGTTCATTTTGACGTTTTAGTTTTCAGGTTAACAGATAATAATAAAGAAGAAGAAGAAAGTAACTCCAGTTAAAAAAAGTGTCTCATTGGAAGCGTTCCAAGCGCCGCAATTACACGATCCGTTTCCCGCGTGATTAGACTTTCACTAACATTTATTCGCGCGATAAAGTTTTATGACATACTTTTGCGGACGATATATACCGTGTCTGCTTATCGTCCACGACGATGATTTAATATAAGGCCTGCTATTATTCCAGAAACAGAATGCTCTGCACACAGAAAACTTTGGATATCAGACTATTAGATTCAAACGTCTGTATTTTATGAAAGCAATACAGCCAAGTAAAGCCCGGGTCGTTAGTGACAAAACTTGTGAGAATGTACATAATTTGAGCTATTCAAAAAAATAATTATTTCTTTATATGAACAAATAACCTCAGAAGATAATCAATATTAATAGTATTAATATAGACAATGACTCGTTACTTTCCTTTATTTTATAATTGTCATCATTTATTTATAATATTAGCTATCTTAATATATTAAGTTATTATAAAGATATAAATATATATATATCTATATATATATCTATATATATATCTATATATATAAAACAAAATGGGGTTGGTTACACCACGTATATCTCGAGAATGGCACTACGGATTTAAATGATCTTTGTTTTATTAAATTCGTGTCCGCCTAGAATAGCAGAATAAGCATTAAAACATCGGAAAAATAACACGGCAAAGAAATTATGAAGAAAATTAATATCTCATACAGTTTTCGAATGACGAACAGCTTGAAATAATGAAAATGTCATCCTATGCAGATTTTATCCGCTAGATGGCAAGTTGTTTCCAAAATTCATTTCTTTCTGCTTCTTTTGCATACGATTGACTTTTAAATAATTTTAAATTTAGAGTATGGATTAGAACAAAAAAAATCGATGATATGAAATGAAAACGAAAGAAAATCGGATAATATTGAAATAAAGTTATGTTTATAATTAGTTATGATATTTTTTTTGACAAAAAGATTACGCTGTTTGCACGAACGTTGTTCTACTCTGAGATGCCACGTTATTACACTTGGAAAGCTACATCGAAGAAATTTTAACGTCGAAAGCAAGGCGATGCGGTTCCTGATCATCCGAATGACTACAGATGCTCTTGGTCGCATTTACACAGTTCATCCGAAAAATGACGAATGCTTCTACTTGCATGTCAACAGCTCAATTTGCTTGAAAATAATATTTATTGGGACATGAAAATCGCTGAAGAAATTGTTTCTGAATCTCCAAATCAGATACGCACATTATTTTCTATCATTATTTTGACATGCTTCCCATTGAATCCCCGTGAACTGTGGAACAAGTACAAGGATGACATGTCCGAATACATTTTACATCGAATTCGTGTCAGTTCAGGGAATTCCGATCTCGAGATGAATGAAGAGATACATAACCAGGCTTTGCTTTTGATCGAAGACATGTGTTACCTTATGTGCGGCAGATTGTTAGTCAAGTTAGGAATGCCAACGCCAGATCGTGGAATGAACGACGCTTTCAATAGAGAACGTGAATATGATCGAGATGCATTGAACCAATCAGTTTGAACGAATGTACTACTGTTGAACCCTCAACAGAAGGAAATGAACGATACGTTAATGAAGGTAATTGATGATGGAAATGGTGGATTATTTTTCCTCGATGCGCCCGCTGGAGCTGGGAAGAAATTCCTCATGTCATTGATTATGGCCACTGTTCGTGCGAGATAAAAAAAATCTGTAGCAGTTTCTTCTTCTGGAATAGCGGCCACGTAGATAGAAGGATGCCGAACGGCTTATTCAGCGTTGAAATTGCCGTTAAATCTTCAAACCATTGAAAAACCGACATGCAAGATTGCGAAATACTCGGCAATGGCAAATTTTTTGGTGGCAAATACAATCATCACCTGGGATGAATGGACAATGGCGCACAAATGCGCATTGGAAGCACTCAATCGAACTATGAAAGATCTGTGCAATGACTCAAGATCTTTTGGAGGCGCAATGATTCTACTATCTGGCGATTTCCGCCAAACACTTCCAGTCATTCCAAGATCGACCGCTGCCCATGAAATAAACGCTTGCCTGAAATCATCGACTCTGTGGCGTTATGTGAAGAAAATTCAGATGACGACAAACATGCGAGTTGCATTGCGAATTGCATAATTTAAACTTCACAATTCAAAATCAAATCGTTGGTCCACTACATTCCTTCAAATCTATCGACCCTGTAACAAACGAAGACGAAGCAACCAACTATCCAACTAAATAAAATTAAGCACAATGCAACAAAAATCTCACGTTACTGGGCAACGGGCTTACAGCTAGTCTATATATTAATAGTCGATAAGGTCTGTCCGTCCGGTGTCCCCGATTTCACACCTTTCAGTCTGTGGAGACTGAAAGGTTTAAAAAAAAGTGGTTTTTTATTCATACTAAATTATATATATTAATAGTCGATAAAATAATCACTCGCTTTTCACTTTTCACAAATGTGTGCGTACTGATGTCCTCGAGTCTTTTTCTTCTTCTACGAAATGTATTTGTTAGCGTACTTGAAAATTAATAGTTAATGAAATAAAATGAAATAAAATAAAATAAAATAAAATAAAATAAAATAGAATAGAATAGAATAAAATAAAATAAAATAAAATAAAATAAAATAAAATAAAATAAAATAAAATAAAATAAAATAAAATAAAATAAAATAAAATAAAATAAAATAAAATAAAATAAAATAAAATAAAATAAAATAAAATAAAATAAAATTAAATAAAATTAAATTGAATTAAATAAAACAAAATAAAATTAAATTAAATTAAATTAAACTAAATAAAATTAAACACAATGCAACAAAAATCTCACGTTGCTGGGCAACGGGCTTACAGCTATTCTTTATAATAACTTAATATATTAAGATAGCTAATATGATAAATAAATGATGACAATTATAAAATAAAGGAAAGTAACGAGTCATTGTCTATATTAATACTATTAATATTGATTGTCTTCTGAGGTTATTTGTTCATATATAAAAAATATATATATATATATAATATAAAATATATGATATATATATATAACTTTATATATATATATATATCTTTATTAATCTTTATGATAATATCTGTGTAAATATTTTTGTAAAAATTATACCAGGCACGAGCAAACTGAGGCCCGCGGGTCGCATGCGGCCCGCCGCGTATTTTTCTGCGGCCCGCGAGAAATATTATATTTTTGAAAAAGGTTTATGTTTTTATCTTTTAACGCGTTTTTAAAAAAACATTGAAAATAAATATAGTAATCGTTATTTTTGGATCAACCTATATATGTGAACAAACATTTTCAATCATGGACCTCAATATAAACTCTTTACGATCAAACATCACTGATGAACATTTACAACAAGTTTAAGAATCTCAACAAAATTAGCACCTGAATTTAAAAAAATGTTAATAGACGTAAAACAGTTCCATTTCTCTCATTAGAATGTTTTTTTTCATGATAAATAGTATACATATAAAAATGGTATTTTACTTGCCGCTCGCCGTTCATTTCGAATTCCTGAATTTGGCCCTCCGTCCGAAAAGTTGCCCCCCTCCTGCATTATACGATAAAAATAAATAAATCATATAGACTGTGGAAAGAAAAAAGGACGTAACCCACACTTTTTTCAAAATGGCTTTTATTTGGTCATCACATGTATACAACTTGATACAACTATTATCAAAAGGATGTAAGCTGAAAATGCCGATTAAGTATCTTAATTTAGCTTTTAAGTTTGAAAAAATAAGGGCCTGCGAAAATTGCGATTATAAAAAAGTAATAAAAAAAGGTTTTTTCTGGAAAATTAATTAAACTAATATAAGATAAAGTCAATTTAAAACAAGTTTATCAGTCTTTGTGCTCTTCAAGTTTGTGTATATTTCATAATTTGCCTTTGACCCTAAATCATCAAAAAACGTTTTATGTATCTCCTGTAAAATTTGTTATGTGTGGGTTACGTCATTTTTCCTTTCCACAGTCGATATTTCAAATGAGAGACGATGGGCGATAAATAATAAAATCTCTGAAAATTGGGAATATTTTTTTTTACTAAAAGTTTTTTTAAGACTATGTCTGCTCCCAATGTGGAGCATATGGAGGACTGGATAATCTTGATTTAAAAAGTGGAACTAGTACAAAGGAATATTGTATTTTTTTAAAATAATATGTAAATGTAATAAAATATGTTTTAATTTTATTTGAAAATCGCCCGCTTTTTAAGACTCCAACTCCACTCAAAACACGACGACTTCATGTTTTATATTTTGACAAATTGTATTAGTATGAATTCTTTTTAATTAAAAGTTCTTGAATTAATCATCGAATAATTTGATAAAATCATACAAATTGCGGAATTCATAAAAATTTTAAAGTAAATAATCGTACAAAAGTCGTAAAAATGTATCCGCGGAACCGCGCATTGGTACATTTTCTGAATGAAAATTCGGCGTACAAGTGTGGAATTGTGTGCGCATGATCGAGTATAATTCATTTTGTAGAGGCAAGAGGAAAAAGTAAAATATACATGTATGTAGGTACATGTTCAGCATGACTATGGTAAAACGTCGTTGAATACCTAGAGGGAAGTAATGCTGTGTTATGCTGCCTCAGCGGTTCTAAACTCATTATGTCATAATTTAAACATTTTTTTTCACCGGTTAATATGCTTTAAAACGTGCTACTAATTTTCTACTTAATAGACCGCATTTAGTTAATTCTAATAACTTAGAATTAACTAAACGTGGCAAACGCCGCTTATAAAAATTGCAACTCTGTAAAAAAAATCAAATAGGAAAATGTTGAATTATCATACATTGAAATCAGAAAAACCGATATTTTACGCGCACTACGAATATGTAAAAAGTGAACACGACAATATACAACAACTTCTTAGAACAAACCATAGAGCAAATATTAAATATGGCGTCGAATATTCGTAAAAATTACCGGTTTACTGCATTGCAACGTTAATTTTTTGATATTTTTTTATCCGCAATAAATATTCTAAATAATTGCATTGCTCCTTGAAGGATTAAGTAAGTTTTCAGAGAGAAAAAGAGTAACATGTTGTAAAGCGTATTTACCTTTCTTTTAAAAAAAAAATCTTTAATCACTTTGAAATGTCAATAATCAGTAAGCAGTTTCAACTTTTGCGTTGTTTCATATGTTACCTTGCGGCGAGGGTTTGGTTATTCCAATTAAGATGCCCGATAGAATTAAAAATACTCTACTTTTTTTTACAGACTATTACAGTATTAAGGGGGTGGATCACTCTTGCTACTTCCCACTGTTTGGATCGGATGGGAAGGATAATATATATTTAAAAAAATAAATGTATTTTTCAATTTTACATTGCAACCAGGTCCGTTTAGCGATGCAGCAGTTTTCACAAGTATAAGATAAATATATCAAAAAAACTTTGTTTTCATAGATATTCTCGAGCTAGGCTCTTTAAATCATAGTTTCTCAACCTTTTTGGGCCCGTGTCCCATCTTGAGTATCATATTTTTCCATGGCCTCTATACCCGTAGTATTTAGTTTTTTGACACTAGAAACACAATTATTTCGGGATCTCGGAATTGATGAATGGGAAAAAAGTGAGAAACTGAAAGATTTCAAAATAATTTTCAACTCTTTGTAAGCTTTGCTCGCTGGCAGATATTATATAAAATTTTACAGCTCTCTTGCAGATTTCTAAATTTCATGTCGTTGACCCCGGTTGAGACATCATGCTTTGAATGATTAAAAAATATTACTTTTTTGTAAGTCCGTGAAAGCTTAAAATTTGATAATACTAAGTAGGGCTTGTCGATTTTCAAAAACCGGTTTTTTGTCAAAATTCGTGACATTCTTAAACCGGTTTTTCAACTTCGTAACCAGTTGTGCCGAATTTTCCATAAACGAGTCTATAAACAAAAGGACAGAAAATTTGGATCTTTTTTTGATTGCTTAAAGACCATATGCCCCACATCATTATCCAGCGATAGGGTATTTTCGATATCAGGACATTTTGTTACAAAACGATCAGTGGACGCTTTGTGTTTTCTTAAATCATATTTTCTGAAGAGTAACACCAAACAATTTCTTTTTGTGCATTATTAAGTATATACAAACAACATAAAAAATAACCATTTTTTGTAAAACTTCGAAAACCGGATAAAACCGGTTTTCAATCAATATTAACATTCGACAACCGTTTTTTCCAAAAGTCGGTTTTTGAATAAGCCCTAATACTAAGCCAATTGAAAAAAAAATAGTATTTATTATTTCTCGTTGATTGGTAGGTGCTGTCACGAAAAAGATTGAGGGAAACTTGGAGTAACACTTGATAGGTAAGTACATACTGTCCTGATTGCGTCATACGCTTGCGCAGTCGTAGCATCCCTACGGCTGAGAGTCAAATGAATTTCAGACGCTACGCCAGCCTCGTAGAGGAAGCTCGTCTGTCATTTAATCGATTGTCTACCAAATAGGTCACAGATAATTTGACACCCTACAGTTAAAGAGAATTTCTCACAGATTGCTGTTATTACAGAAGGCACTCTGCATCCTTGGTGATACGTCTTGGAGGCAAGCTATTACCCGATCGTCCTTTCAGCATAACGGTGAGTCAAAAACTTTAACATATTGCATCGGTAAACTTTCAAAGTTTTACAGAACGAAAGTTTATTATATTCAAATAAAGAAATAAATAAAAACTCTTGTATAAAAAAATCCTTTTTTCTTTCAGTTTGTTCAGTATTTGATTTTTAATTTAATATTCTTGCAAAACGAAGAAAAAATAATTTTGATACTTATATAATTTATTTAAAGAATTTTATCCGAACACATATTACTCTCTACCTTTGATTTAATTTGAGAATTTTTGTATAAAAGTATACATTATTGTATTTCACACACATGCACCATTACTGTCGTGTTTCTGAATAAGATAACATCATATTTCCCAAAGGCTTTAGAGGTGACGTTTCTAATAAATTGTAAAGGGAATAACTATATACTAACATACAAAATACTTTTCATATATATAATTATATTTTTCGTTTAATATAAACGAACAATTTATATTTTTTTTCATTATGTACAAAAAAAATACTTTTCTGCAATTTTTATTAGCTAACCAGCTTTGGATAATTACACCTGTCGAATGGCTCTTTGAGAGTATTATCTGATTTTAGATCATTTTTTTAGACCACATCCGCTCCCAATGTAGAGCATCTGGACTCTTAACCTCAACAGAAGTGTTTGCTAAAAAATTACTCAACCTTTTTTTTCAAAGACAGCAGATATAGAAGGATAGGATTGAGTCAGGACTAGTGGGTTAGCTAATCATTTTCGCTACGCTCAATTTTAAAGTATAAAGAGCGGGAGGAGATTAAAGACATCATATATATCAATATCTTTTGACAAAAATTCTCAGATTAATAAAAAGTCAATTTATAAAAACTGATAATACTGAGATTCGAACCCGGGACCTCCGTGACCGAAACCAACAACGATGACCACTCGGCCACGCAGCCTGAAAATTTCGTAAAAAAGTTCACGAATATATTTAAAAAAAAAACAGTCGTTTCGATTGATTTTAAAGTTTATGACTTTGCTTTATTCAATTTATGACTGTTATGTATGAGATTTTGAAATTATATTTCTACTATAATTATTATATACCTTATCGAACATCAAAGCGTCTGTCAATGAATAGGTATTTTTAATTAGGCATATAAATAAATACTTGTCTGTTTGAATTTTTGCATTACTCTTTAAGAATAAGTGACATAATAATTTATTCTAATTTTTTGTACTTCTCATCTCACTTACATGCACTAAACAGTAGGTATCTGTTTTCACATTAACCTTCCTAGTATGAAGAATAGATTGGTAATTTTTACTGTTGTGAAAATACCACGATTATCTAGCGATCTTCTATATTAAAAGCTATGCATTCTGCATTATTGAATCAAAACTGTTTTTCAAACCCATTTCGTACCCATCCATATAAAAAAAGTATTGTCATCACGATTCTAACACCAATCCAAAATAAACGAGGCTAAAAAATGAAATATGTGAATGTTATGTTCAATATTTTTTATGATATCGTTAAAAGGATAACATTTCCAATTGATAAGATAGATTTAAGCACATGCTTACAAAATAACAAAGATATATACTTATTTTTACGTTTTAGAAAAGTCTATGTATATTATTTGATTTTAACTGTAAGCAATGGCGTGAATAATAAGTTTGAATAAGGTCAAAAAATATCTTAATAAAAACACAATATTACTTTGTACTTTATTCCACTTTATTCTACACATGTCAACTGATCTGTTGACAATGCTCGCAATGAGCGAAACAGGTCCTGAACTTTTAAATAAAGTGGAATAAAGTAAAAATGTTGTGTTTTTATTAATATAATGCCTTTTCACTAAGTATTTGACAGTGGACACCCTAAAAGTGATCAAAAAATATCAATGTATTTTAGTTCTACATTTATATAGGTGATGGTTATTTTGGCTTTATGCCCTCGTTGGAACTATCTCATAACACAAGTTTTGATCGAAGACTTAAGGCAGTATTCTAGTGTAGAAATTTGAAAAAGTCGATTCTATTTTTTTTATATTTTTCTAAAATTCAATTATTTACTGAGTTACAACGATTTTGGTGACGCAGCAACTAAGCTGGTCCGACCGGAACAGATAGAAACTCGAAACTTTAAACGCGTTTTTCTCGAAACTACTTTTTTCAAGCTGACGTACATAATATCTCAAGTTATACCAAACCTATTTATTTTAAATTTTGTGTGAACCTTCTATATACATTGTTCTAAAGACCGTAGCAGATTTAAGTCAAAATTTTAATTTTTACTATTTTTAAAAAAATTTAAACTGTTAAAAAAACGTAAAAAATCCATTTTTTTTCAAACGGCTGCCATTTTCTGAAAAAAAAAATGTTTTACTTCTTCGAGGTAGGGGCTCTAGCGACATTTTTATTAATTAAGAATACGTTTTTTTTTTTCAAATGACCAGAAAGGTTGGAATCGTGTCGACACCATCGTGAGGACACCATCTTTGTTTTGGACCCTCCCTTTACCAGCCGATAACCTTTCGAGTTTTGAATTTATTTATTTTTTAAAAAAATATATATATTTTTAAAATATAAATAAACGAATGGTAAAGAAATGGACGGTAAAAAATTTCTTTGTTTATTTTTTACAGAGCTCGAAAAAACACTCAAAATTCGTGCCTCTACACTAGAATACCCCCTTAAGCCGAATAAGCTATTAACTATCTATCTGTATGTATATAAAGAAACATAATAACTGAAGAACTAAAATATGTACACTTAATAAATGTGAAACAAATAAATTTTAATTTTTGACCTTATTATAATGAAATTCTACCAAGTAAATGCCAATTTAATAAATACACCAGTTGAATGTCAAAATGTTTTCTTTGAGTATAAAAATATATAATATTTATTAATAATTATAAAAATAAAAAGTGTATTTAAATTTAAGTTTCAAATGACTTTGGTCAGATTTCCTTGAGTAACTGAGTACATTTGTACCAGACGTTTAAAATACAATAAATTATACTTTAATATTTTCTCAATATTATAAGTATGTATTTTTATTTAATAATTTACTTTTGCAAATAAGGGAGACATGGAAAGATTAGGGCATACAATTAAAAACAGAATGTCGGTGAAAAAAGTTTTTAAAATTTTAAATGCCAAGAGATTTCGTCATTGTTAATGAAATAATGCCTTTAGGGTAAGCTTAGATTTAAGTTCACTTTTATCCATTACAATATAATATTATTCATGGAAAGAGGAGGAGATTATATCATGTTAAAAAATAATTTCTAAAATTTATCATTTTCCAATTAAGAAGAATTGCTTCATTTTTGTGTAAATCGTTGGAAGTTTGAACTATTAAATAACAACGAAAAATAAAAACAATATTTTGTCTTTTTATCAGAAAAGGTGACCTTAGATTTATTTTAATGAATGTATGATTTTGGATATCATTTCTTTTAGTGATGAGTAACTTTAATTTAATAAAATACATATTCTCACACGAATAAACCACTTAAAAATAAAAATAAAAGATTTACATCAATTCAATTATTTTAGACTATTCTTTAATATAAAATCTGAGTACGGGTGTCCAAAGACAAACACGAACGCTGCCTGAATCAGTAGGGTTAATAATATGCCACGGGGTTAAGCTTTTCATGCGGGCCTTGGGATGATCTTCAAATATGCACAGTAAAAGTATAAAAGTAGGCACACACAACGTGAATAGTTAAAGTCTTACGTATGTATAGTATCAATTTTCATAAGAAAAAAATAGAGAGCCTTTGGTAACCTTTTTTAAGTTAAATCCAACACCGCGTATATCTACATACGTGTTCATAAAATAAGCTTGAAATGTTATGTCGAATTTAGAATGAAATTACCTAGGTGGGAAAAGAATTCTTAAGATCTTTTGGCAAAGGATGTTTCTTATATTCAAATAAAGCATATCAAATTCGAGCTGAGCTGTGATACGTTTAGCTCAAATGACATTACGTCTTCACGCTCATATATTTCAATGAGCAATATTTTTTGAGCCGTATTTTCAGGGAATTCGTTAACGTGAATTGTCAGACTCGTATCTAAAAGGCTTGAAATACTCTAGGCGGAAAAATGATTTCCTTATCGTAACAAATTGATTCAATTTGTTAGCTGACAAATTTATAAAGAAAACTGAACTGCAATAAATACGAAAGAATTGTAAAGTGTACATTGTATAGCTTATGTATTTTTCTTATATTATTATAAAAATAGAACGTTTCAAATAAAATAATGCATTAATGATTAAGTTATTAAAATAATAATTTAAAGCGATTGCAATTAATGGGATATATTTACCTTAGATTATAAATAACATCAAGCCAGTATAAAGGAGAAAGTGAAATGACTACAAATAAGATATTTTTGACACCTTTTTAACACGAAAATACACTGTGAAGAATTCTTATTGACAATTTAATCTCAATATGTTGAAATCGAGTAGAGCCAGTTAAATATTTCACTTGCAGTTGGAATCTTTTATCAAACTAGCGCTTAATATACAATTAAATTTGATAACTTTGTTATTCCAAAAGTTGTGTTACAAAATGTGACACGTATTTTGTCATTATTTGATTGATTGAATATATTGATTATGAAAAGCATCATCAGTTAAAACATTTAATGGTCGACGAATTAACTAAAAAAATATTATAAATTACAAAATAAAGTCGGGGTTTTGTCCATTTTTACTGGACGTAGGGTGGGGGCAAGATGCAAATATTGACAGTACCAATTACAAATTACTATCTTATATTAAATACGGCGTACAACATTTTATTTTGGGCTTAATAAAATGTTTTTAATTTTATTTCTGATTTTTTAATGCCACTGAATTTTAAAACATTTCATGCATTTTTTTGTAAAATACTTCGTTGCCCATTTTCGCAGAGTAAAATAAATCTTTTATTTTTGGCTGAGGTATGGCAATACCATGGTTTTGTTCACAAACACATCAATACCGTTCATAGAATAGATTAAGTTGTCATGCTCTATTTTTCCGCAATGAAATAGCTGGGTGCCAAAACATGGCAACATAATCGACTGCAAAGATAGCGAAAATAGTTCGAGCGAGATGATATTTCGTTTCTTGAAATATCTAAGGAAATTCTTGTGGGGCGAGAAATAAATACGAGCAATTTAATGTTGACAGTACGGCAAATTTTGGATGGTTAGACGCATGCGTATGACTTGAGTACACTCAATTTTTATTTTAACACGGTTTTGGAATAACGCGGTCCACCAATAATAACAAATACTATATTTGGTCTGTACACGATTCCCAAAGAAAAAAACGGCCTTGCACGGGTTTGAAATAAAACGGTCCACTAAAAAGAACGAAAACTACTAATTTGTATAGGATACGTTAGTATAGAAAAAATACGATACGTTGTATAGGAAAAAGTTAGGATAAAAATATACTATTTACATTTGGATGTGTGGCCGAGTGACTTTTTTTGATCTATAGTTTTTATTTCCCGTCTTAGAAAAATGTTTAAGCTTTTATAAAAAAAATCGAGAAATTTGTAATTCGAGCATTTGACGTTCGAGGAATTGGTTATTCGAGGAACTTATTATTCGAGCAATTTCCATTCGAGGAATTTCATTTGAACAATTTACCGGGAACCCTTTTTTGCACGTTTTTTTGTGGAACGTATTAACCGTAAATTGCATATTAAAAAAAATCTCTGACGGTTATTTAATGGAATAAGCCTTTCGGATCATATACGTCATAAACTTTTACATAATAGTGGGTATTTTTAATGGCCGTTTATAAAGAAGTATACGCTATTTCAGGAACGACCCGTTAAACACCTGTGAACCAGAGGTACATATTAAAACAATAAATCAGATAAAAAACAGTGTTTAAATATATGTACATATATTACTGTATGTTAGATATCTATGCGCATTTCATAAATCACAAGTATTGGCGTAAGTGTTTGTGCATCGGAATAGTGTTGAAATGTGTATTGTCTCTATCCAAGGCATTACAGAAGTGGGAAAAGATTTAGTCAGGATCAGTTGATCGTGAAACTTTGATTGTGAAAAATTGTCATTTGCGTGCGAGTTCTACTATCAATGAAAACCAAGCAATCGAGACCACTGTCTACATATTAAAATTTTAGTAATTTTGTATAAAATTTTAGCCATTTCAAGACCGCTCGGAAGTATGAAATTATTTTGTGAGAAAAGATAATAAATGCAACTTGCAACATGAAATGCGTGATTCTATTTTATCTCTCGCGGAAACTGACGACAATACATATAATCTGAAAAAAGATTTTAAATACTTAGATCAATTTAAAAAAAAGGACGGAAAGTTGGACGTGTTGTTTAAAACACTTCTAACAATAAAACCAACATCAACAGCAACGGAACAAGTATTTTCAACAGCAGGACAAATTAAAACTAAATTGAGATCAAATTTAAAATATGACACATTTAACACTCTCTCATTTTTAAAATATGAATCTGAATAAATGACTTATATTACAAATGAACTCGTTTTTAATGTATTATTTTAGTACATAAATTTATATATATGTAGTTATGTTTTGTTATTTTCATACTTACTGAAACTATCCGGATAGTTTCAGTTTTACTATTCGATATCCGAATAGTTGAAAATGACGAATATTTGGAGTCTCTACTCGCAATCCACCGGTTGTAAAAACGGGTAAAAATAATCTAAGAATTTATATCACCAGATGTAACGTAACATGTTTTATTAAATTAAATAATTTAAAACACAATACCATATGCATTAAATATCTATCCTCGTATAAAATCGACAGTGTGTTCTCAAGAAAAAGATGTTATAAAAATAGATATTTTCAAACAACTTATTTGTATTGGAAACATGTTTTCAATGCGAAGGCTATTTCAAAAACTTTTCTTGTTATTTTTTTCGATAAAAGTTTTCCAATGCTCGTTTGATTTTATAAAAATAGAACATTTTTGTAGCAACTTATTGTAATCACAAGATTCGGGCGCTATTTGTTTTTTTTTTTTATAAATTTTAAATAATTGTTCTTGTAAACAGAGCGAATTGTTGACTATGTATTCAAATACTTGATCGATAAAATTGTACTGTTGGAATAGCATGGTGAAGGTATTATATTGTGTGTAGGTGAAGTAGATTTTCAGAATAGTTAGTCAAATGGAATATAAAAAATATTGGACTACTGTGTAGTGAGAGTCTGGATAAGCCTTTCCTTATATTATTGAAGTCAATAATGAATCTCATTTAATTTTTAATGTATTTTTATAGATAACGATTTTTTTTAGATCCGTGCTATAAATTTCCATTTTTGGATATCATTTCAAGTTGTCGTGCAAAACAAAAACACGCGATTGCCAAAAACATTAAAAAAAGAACATTCTTTGATTTACTGAATATGCTTACTGATATATTGAAAAATATAAATGCAACAAAAAAACCTCACCGATAAAATACTAAAAATATACTTATCTAAAAAAATAATTAATGTTAGTTATAATAATAAATTTGATGAATTTGGTGGTTTTGAAAATTGATTTTGATTAAACAGATATTCTATTTATTACATAACGTGTGATGTGTAACGTTTCTTTTATTATATAGTAAAAATCATTACGAAGTATGATTAATATACAATAAAAGCTATGTTCAAACAATGATTTGATATATTATAAGAATTGTTATTTTCATGCCACAAATCTTACATACACAATAAAAAAATAATTATTATATGAGTACTAATCTAGTCTGAAATAATTTCTGACACAATAATAATAGTCGTGTAATAAACGCAATCATCCCTTATGAGTTGAACTTAATATACTTAGCTCCAGAGCTCTCCTACGGCCCTTGACAAATGTGATACAGCCTACACAATTTCGAAAAAATAGTTTTGGTCAGACAGCGTTTTCTTTTGTTCTCAAATACTCACACCTTTACAAACAACTAATGCGTTTGTTTTATTTAGTCTCTGTGTCCATATTTATTATTATAAAATATGGCTTCATATATTTTTAATCTTTGATATAATATTGATTAAACATGTATTCTTTTATATATTACTAGCCGGTTCCCGGCAAGCGTTGCAATGCCACTCAGGGAAAGGTAGTGTTTGTGTTTTAATTGTGTTTATTGAAGTGCATGTCTTCTTTTTGTTTTTTTTCTTCTGTTTGATGTTTGACGTTTGCTGCCGATTTTCTATGGTACGACACACGCGCCGCTTTCTGTAGTTTAATTGTACTACGCCTATAACCTTCGCGCAAGTTGCATGAACGGTATGCCAAACATAAAAACATTGATTTTTATATATAAGGCCTAGTAAGTTAATTTTAATATGCCTATAACCTTCCCGGAAGTGCAAGTAAAAAGTTTTATTGCAATTAGATGAGCGGTGTGGCAGCCCATCGAGTACGAACAAACAAACATTCATTTTTATTTATTAGATCGTAATCTATCGATGGCGTAGTTCCTTAGTGCTACAACTAGAAGTTGGTAGTTTTGAAATATGGCTGATCAAAGTTTTGTCACATTTAAGCTGAGTTGTAAAAAAGTAAGACATATTAATTGTCCCATCTTTTTAGTGAATCACTTCATCAGTTCAAATCAATTGATTCGAATTTACTGGAGCGCAGAAAAAACCATACAATGATATTTTGATTTGTATTCATATGAAACTGAGAGAAGATTTTTTATGTTTCTTTACTTCCATATCGACTCTGGAAAGGAAAAAGGACATAGACCTCACATATCAAATTTTACAGGAGGCGCAACAAACGTGTTTTGATGATTTTAGGACATATGCAAATTATGAAGTATACACAACCTTGAAGTGCACGGTGACTTCTAAGCTGGTGTTTAATTGACATAATCTAATATTAATCAAAGAACTTGTCTAGTAAAAACCTTTATTTTATCTTTTTCAAACTTAAAAGCTAAAATAAGATACTAATCCGGCATTTGCAGCTTGCATCCTTTTGATAGAACGTGTATCAAGTTTGATACATTGTAATTATCCAAAAAAACCTGTTTTGAAAAAACTTTGGGTGACGTCTTTTTTCATTTCCACAGTCGATATGTAAACATCTGCCTACCGAGAAAAAAACTATTCATTTTTTCTAGATGTAGTTTTGACGAGGCTTTATAAGAGAGAAATTCGAATATAAACGGTAATATAACTCGAAACATCATTTTTTTTACTTATATACATATTATACGGTAAAGATTATGAAACAAGAAAAACCAATTGTTTATTTCTGGAATTTTTTTCTCGTCATATAACATTGCTATATAATCTATTTAACAGTGATTGTGGACAGAATGGAAACCAAAGACTGGCCTATCTTACTCAAGAAATATCGTGGTCACACGAAATACATCCAACACATTTAAAAACAAATTTCGAGAAATGTTGAGCCAAAGTTGTTAGGTAGTTAATGTAACTATTAGCGGTACAATTGTATAGTTATTTGTACAATCTTTGTTTGAAATAAAAATAAGGTCTCTATTTTACTGTGATTGCTTCAAATTCTCGCAAATAAAAGAAAATACTGTATTTGAAATTGTACAAAATGTATTATTAAGTATTGTACTTTCCGTTTTGAATTTAATAATGTATTCCAAACAATATGACAGAAATTCGTAAGGCAATATATTTTTTTAATGTGAGATTTATTTTTATTGAAAACTATGATTTATAAACCGAATCAATCTTGGATACTGGGTATATGCGTTTTATTTTGATAACTTATACTACATGGGCCTTCGATAGGTGAAGTGGGCCAACTAGTAAAATGGTAAAACTTTTTTTGGAGTCTTAGTACAATGCTGTCTTTATTTTGTGTTTTGGTGAATTGTATATATGTTTACAGAGATAACACTATTGCAATGTGTATTAATTGAAGTTACTTCACTTTTACGATACTTTAAGACGTTACAACACATGTAATATTTTTTTCTAAAATACCACTTGGCTCACATCACCTCTAATGGGCCCACATACTGTATGGAAAATAATACAATAATTATGTAATAAAAAAGCATTGAAATGTAAATGTATTATTTTTTAAAAATGTTTGTTTTTAAAAATAGTAATAATATTAGAAGAATATTTTTTTTTAACATCAATTTTATGAAACTAGGACGCGCTAGCGTCAAGGTTCTGCTAGTCTCCTTCATCGCTAATGTTTTTGAAAAATTATAAATTGTATTCCCTTACCATCGTTGCAGACGGAAGGGCGTGATCACTACAGAGATAAGAAGTTCACGGGAACTCCATTTGCATTATTTTGCAAATCAAATTCTATATGCTTCCCCTCATTCTATACCGGTACGTAACACTCACATGCACATACATACATACACACATACAGTACACAAAAAAGTCAAACAAAAAGAGTCATTTTCGTGATGCTAGGTTCGTTCTTAAATTGTTAATTTTAGACAAAACATAAGATCTATGGAGGGTCGACGAATGTTAAGTTGTTTAAAGAATTGTCTGTTTAATCTTTATAAATAAAAAAAAATGTCAACGAAAATATTCAAACAAAAGAAATAATTTAAAAGTTTTTTTGTTGGTTTAAAATACCTGTACATTCGTACGGTGTGCTAAAATTAATTAAAATGCTTGGCTTAATTGTTATTATCTGTAGTTAAAGCACGAAAGACGTAATTAATCTGAGTAATTAGTTGAATAGCTTTATAAAAACGCATTTACTGACCGCATTTACTGACGAAAATGATGTTGTTTTGTGCATTTAATGTAAAATCCAAGGATAGTTTAAACTTATTTCGAAGATATCATTCCCAAAACATTCAAGATTCGAATATACTTTTTTAAAATATTATAAAATATTGGCCTTTTCAACTCATTTCAATTGCTTTAATATAAACCTACACAAACTCTACGAGACTTTTAACAAAGGTAGTCTAGATCAACCCGAGAAAATAAGATATGTATCTTTTTGATCCACGTTCGCTCCCAATATAGCCTTCTAGTGAAGGTATCTCAACATTTTTTTTTACGAGAACTGCTTGTTGCTTACTGGCTTTACCCTTTTTTCCGAAGAGAGTATGTGTAGAAATGACAGGGCTAATGCAAAACTAGAGATTAGCTAAACGCCCGTTATTTTTGGATTGTAAAAGTGAGAGAGAACTTTTAAGCATCACAAAAATTCACACCTTTCAAAAAAATCGATAGCCATATCGATTAGAAAAAATGCTATTTATACTAGGATTTGAACCTGTGATATTCGTCACGGAAGCCAACGGCGTTGACCAATACAGCCATGAAGTCGATATATATGTTAGTATATTAGAGTTTGTTGAATATTTCATAAGAATAAGCATGAAAATCGCGCCCTTTTAAGATTTCGTATGTGTGGAAATCATAATACGGCAGACCAATCACCAGTTTTTACATAGCGCCCGACGTGTGCAAAAATAAGTTGTAACGAAATAACATTAATTTTCAGGAGAAGGGATCGTGGTTGATTTTTTCAGCTTCTTTGGGCTGAAACAATATGGAAAAGTTTGAGAAGTACAGGTTGAATGTACTTATTTGTTTATCGGTGTGTATTGAAGTTTTCAAACTATTTTGTGTAAAGTTGTATGTTTAATTGCAAAAAAGAATGCTTACATTCATAATCTATATCCTCGCAATGCCGGCATTATATTCGTAAAATCTCGTGATCAAAAAATACCCTGAAATTGTAATCCTTAGTAAGAATACTATTTTTTCATAGGCAGTTCAAATGGTCGCGTTAAATGGATTAAAAATTGTAAAGAAGGTCAACGCTAGAAAAAAACATTGTGTTCTAGGTTACACAATGTCAGCATGCATTATTAAATTACTTGTGCATGGCTATTGAATAGTGTGTATTGATACGTTAACAGGTGATACAAAAATAATTTTGAATGACATTTAAATCATAGCGTACCTAATCACAATTATTATTTTTATCGTACGTTAATACATATCGGCTGTGGAAAGGAAAAAGGACTTAACCCACACGTATCAAATTGTACAGGAGGCGCAAAAAACGTATTTTTATGATTTTGGGCCATATGCAAATTATGAATTATACACAACCTTTAAGTGCACGGAGACTTCTAAAGTGGTGTTAAATTGACATAATCTAATATTAAACTAAGAAATTGTCTAGGAAAAACCTTTATTTCAGTCTTTTTTCTTGGTTTTAATATTTTACAAGGTCATCTTTTTCAAACTTAAAAGCGAAATTTAGATACTAATTCGGTATTTGCAGATTGTATCCTTTTGACAGAACGTGTATCAAGTTTGATTATCGAAAAAAACCTGTTTTGAAAAAACTGTGGGTTACGTCCTTTTTCTTTTCCACAGTCGATATCAATTAATTAGTAATATAGTCTATAATTTTTATTATCTAACCAACTTTGGATAATTACATTGAAATTTGTCGAATGGCTTTTTGAGAATATAATCTAATTATAGAGTAAACGTTTTTTTTGAAATCTATTAGAGATTAGGGATAGACTGGATCGGGCTAGGCCGTGACTAATCGTTCTCGTTACGCCGATTGAAAGATTGGGAGGGAATTTTTAGACATCATAAACATCCATGCCTTCAAACAGAAATCTATAAATTAATTATAAATGCTGTTCCTACTAGAACTACCACTGCACTAGGAATCTGATGCAAACGATTTTAGTCATTCGAAATTGTTTTTGAAGAGAATAAAAAATTTCGAACTTTACATACATCAATTCTAGGGTATCCAATCCCGGAGCCTTTTTGTGATCCCGGGATTGTGCAATTGATTAATTTTCAATCCCGGGATTGGGCACTCATCGTGAAATCGTGTATAGTTTAAGAAAAGTTTTGGTGACTTTTTTGTAGCTCATCGACGAATTTGAAAACCTCAAATCCCTATACTTTTTACCCAATATATCAACGTGACTCATTTTTTTTTTGGTCTTCCAAACCCAAAATCCTATAAATTTTCGGGATTTGCTAAAATTTCTCAATCCCGGGATCACGACCATACCAATCCCCGGATTTCGGAACCGCAAAATTGAACGGGATCCCGCGATTGGAGACCCTAATCGATTCCTTAAAAAAAATACAAAATTGATTTTAACTATCTATACCATATATGGGCAACCACCGGCCCGCGGGCTAGATCCGGCCCACCGAGCTATTTTGTGCGGCCCTGATTCATTTCGGCGAAGTAATAGAGAAAGAAATTAAAAGTTCCAGGGAACCAATTGCTAGTCTCGTAATTCAAATTCAAGGCCAATCTTTACACAAAATTTTGTTATCAGTATATAATATTAATATTATGTCGTTCATTATATAAATAAAAAAGTATATAATAAGTAGCAAGGTGTTTTATTTAGGAGGGAATTCAAGATATCACATACATCCATGCCTTCGAGCAGAAATTTATAAATCGATTGAAAGCTTATTTTATAAAACACTCCTTACTAGGATTCAAACGAGTGACCTCCGTAACCGAAGTCAACGACGTTGACCACTTGACCACACAGGCGGGATTCATTACTCTTTGAAAAAAAAGCATACCTAAGCAACAACATGAACAATTTTAGATAACAAAATAGATTTCATTTTACTTTAAACTGTAGCATGCCGTCATTTATGGGTATATAATTCAAAGTAAATGATAATTAACTGAAGATTATCACGGTTCAAATTAATAATAATTAAGAGGAATTGAATCAAGGTGAAGTATCGCTTTTATTTCACGCTCGTAGCTTTCGTGTAATTATCCTAGAGGTAACGTGGTACAAGTGGTTAAAAATTAAATTACGGGAAAATTTTGCACCGGGAAAATGATTTAGGTTAAATGTAGATAACATGCTTACGACATTAAGTTCATTACAGTCGATTATTCGAATGAAGCAAGTTTTGTAACAACAGTGTTCATCTCTTGGTATTTGTAAAACTTTTTGCTTGTAATCGTAGAGCCTTGTTCATTTTTAACGTACATTCAAGATATCGACTTTAGGGTCGAAAAAGGACGTAACCCACAAATTATACAAGAGGCACAAAAAACGTGTTTTGATTATTTTGGGCCATATGCAAATTATGATATATACACAACCTGGAAGTGCACAGAGACTTCTAAACTGGTGTTTAATTGACATAATCTTAATACTTTCGATGGTAACTTTGTGGAAATTCATTTTAATAGAAAATTTAAATTAACTTTGATTATTCCACGTATTGTGTTACTAACTGAAACACGTGTTTCGCCTTTTTCAGAGGCATCTTCAGACTTACTATCGCAAAGTTTGCTTAAGTAATGAAGCAAGATTGGTTCTAACATTTAAAAATTATGAAATTACAAAATGGAGTTTGGGTTTTTTTTCCTTTTAAGAGAAGCAAGGAGGGGGGTGATAGAATCGAAATAAAGCAAAAAAATAATGATACTAATGAGCTGCAATCAATATGATTGGGATTTTTCCTTTTTAGGGGAAGCAAGAAGGGGTTTATAGAATCGAAACAAAGCAAACAAATATAATCATACTACTAATGACGTTAAACATAACAAACTATTAAACTAATGAGTTGCAATCAATCAGGTAGGTTGGTGATTACTCTATTAATTGGAGACAATGTAAGCCATAGCGAACAACCTGTCCTATTAAGAATATTATTTAATAATATTTCTTTTTTGCTAAGAGTTTTATTAATAATAATAATAATAATAAAACTCTTAACAAAAAAGAAAAGAGGCGAAACACGTGTCACAGTTAGTAACACAATACGTGGAATAATAAAAGTTAATTTAAATTTTCTATGACATAATCTTATATTAATTAAAGGAATTGTCTAGGAAAAACCTTTTTTTCAGTCTTATTTATTGGTTTAAATTTTCACAAGCTTATCTTTTTTCATACTTAAAAGCTTAATTTACATACTAATTCGGGATTTACAGCTTACATCCTTTTGATAGAACGTGTATCAAGTTTAATACATTGTGATTATCGAAAAAAGCTGTTTTGAAAAAACTGTAGGTTACGTCCTTGTTCCTTTATTCAGTCGATATGTACATAATATCTTTGTTGACACAATTATACAGCTGAAATCTTATATTTAAGATTTATAAAAAATGCCTGATACTCGGTGATATAAGAGAAAGTAATTACTTTTGTGAGTATATTCTGAATGTGACATATAAATTGGAATCTTATGCACAAGTAAAACAGTTGTTTGTGTGTTTGCAAAAAGAATAAATCCTCTTTTTTCATATCCAATCTACTTCTAATGAATCATATCAATGATCCATTATTAGTATGGTTCTATGAAAGATTAAGTAGTTAGATAATCAGTTTTGCTTTGTTTATATGATCGGTTGTGTGGGATGGAATGTATGCATAACACAAACATGGATTGGAACTAAAGACTTCAATTACTCGACATCTCAACTATTTGAGTATCGAGTAGTATAATTTTAAAACACTCGAGTAGTTTCAGATGTACCAAAATATATTTTTTTAATTCAAATTTGTGTATATAAATAGATTAGCTTATTTAATTTCATTAATAAATTTATTTCAACTTATTAAACATATATTTCAAAAATAATAGAGAATTAGACGTCTCAAATTTTAAATAGGTTCGAAGTTTTGTTTTTATAATTCCCACAGTAGAAAAAGTCTCTCTGTTGCTGTGGACGTCGGTTTTATAGCTAACAATGAATTAAATAGTGCATCTAGTTTTTCTATCCGCTGTTTAAGTGATTCCAACTTTTTTAAATCTTCTTTTAAATTTTGTGCAAGACTCAGTTAAACGCAACGGTCAAACACACATATATATATTTTAAATAAGTAAATAAATTTTGAAAACATTTTTAAATCGAGTACTTGAAAATGGACGAGTATTCTCGAGTATCGAGTATTCGATACTCAAATCGGAGTCTCTAATTGGAACACATTCGTAGATTGACAAAAATTAGTTGTTCATATGGGAATTTGATCCAGTGTACACTACAACCGAATTAAAAGAACGCTAAAAGAGGTTCATTACTGGCCCACAAGCTTCGCATTTACAAAGTATTAATTGTTGAATATATAACTATTTATACGTTTAGTTAGATTTCGATACAACGATTTACAAAAAAAATATCTGTTTATTGCTTTGCAGCGTGGCGAAAATGCAAAACCAATTTTATACGTATGTAGATAGATTTAACGATGAGCGATTATACAGAGAAACTTTGACTAAATGTGTTCACAACTAAACAACGCTTGTCTCGGCTAAATTTAGCTACGCGCAATATATCGATATGCGATATGTACTTAGGTTTGATGACGTTACTGCAGCACCGAATAATGATGCTCAACTATTCGTAAACATACTATTTTCCACACATTACTTTTGGGAGAAGAAATATATTTCAGTCATTGTTCGGACAATAGCTTTGTATTATAAGAGAGGGACTGATTTTGTTTTTGTATGTAGCCATTTCTCTTCTTATATGGGTTGTTATTTACTTTTTCTTTTCGCGTTTTTCTGACAATGTAAAAACTCAATGTCAACAAAATAAAGTATTATTATCTTATACGAAAAACCCGTACGAAATGTTGTTCTCAGGCGCTTTTTATTATCAGTGTGTGAGAAATTTGAAACACGTACGTACTCGGCTTTATTTATCAACCCTCACCACATGAAATAATTTCCAAACATAACGATACTATCAATGACAATAGTGTATGTAATGTCTTGGAACAATACCATCATAATCAGCTGGTGATTCACTGCTTAATGAAGATCTATACACACTTTAAGATCTATAGTAATTCAAAACCATGCGTTTTCGTTGAATATGGCTCATTAGTTTGTTGATTATTTTCAAGAAACTCAAACAAGAGAACAAATATTTTCATGGAAGTGTCGAAATTCTAAGATATTGTTAGATTCTTGGACAACCTTCATAGCGGAATTCATAAAGCCCCGTATAGAAACTGATGACGTTCGTTCAATATATAGTAAAATTAATATATTCGTGTTTTTATATTTAGTAACCTTCTTTTTCTTCTTTGGCCATATTCGCTCCCTATATGGAGCGTATGGCCGCCACGTGGCATCTCCATGTTTCCCTGTCTCCCGCCAATTGCTTTGCTTCCTCCCACGACATGCCAGGATTCCTCAGTTCCACCGAGTACATCCTACGTATAGTACCCGATCTCAGCAACCACCCATCCTTTAACAAATCTTAAAAATGTAGCGTGGATACAGTAATTATCTAACTGCTAATACATTCTTAACCCCACCCCTATTTTCTTACTTTCTTCGAACATAAAAGCTCAACAGCCTACTAACAGTAAATTCATATAAAACAAGATCTGTTATTGATATGATCGAATAGAAGTTCATATAATTAATATTTGGGGGTCCATATTATTTAAGGGAAATATATAAGGGTGGAAAAACTGTGTATGAAGAGAATCAGGTGTAATTATTTATCACGTCGTATATTGATTACGCTATATAAAGGGGGTGTACAGCATTGACGGCACGTGTGTAAGAGTGAGCTTAAAGCTCAAAGCGTTTGACATTGTGTCGCCGGATCGCGGCTGAGATCTTCTAGCGAATGCGTCATAATCTCACGTTTCAAGTTTCAGGCTACGCGTCGCTTCCACCGTGGCGTAAAACCCTCAGCTCAAAGAGGATTTCTTTTCACTGTGAATTGCGATCAGTAAATAATACAGAAAGATAAAAGCGACACATGAAGCCTGCGTCATACAAATCAGATCAGTCGACTCGGTACGGTTCTCGACAATGGATTAAAAATAGTTTGACATTCAATTCATGTCATGTGCTTTGTCTTGTAAATTGAAACTTCTTGTTATATGATTTTTAAATTGTGTAGAAACAGTAATGTCAGACATTTCAGTCGAACTGACCTTCATTACTTTTCTTGTTTATTGATTGTATAAAATTTCTCAATAATGACAAAGGAATTGATGATTAACGTTTTTGATATTTTACAGGTGAAAAGAAAATTGTAAAATATATGAGACAGAAACATCTTTCAACGAAAAAATTAAGTTAATGGTTGTTTTAACCAACATTTTTTAATTGATAAAATATAAAAATATTATGTTAAAATAGTAAGCTAGATTATTCAAACCGATTTAGTTGAATAAAAGGCAAATTTGTAGTCTTTAGATAATTGTTTACTTAAAAACTGCCGCCTGTGTGGTCGAGTGGTCAACGTTGTTGGCTTCGGCTACGGAGGGCCCGGGTTCAAATCCCGGTACGGACAGTTTTTATAAATTGATTTTTCAATCGATTTATGAATTTCTGTTCAAAGGCATGGGTGTATGTGATGTCTTGAATTCCCCCCTTTCACTCATCCTATCCTATAAACAGGGCGTATCGAGAGCGACTAGCTTACCACTAATCCTGTCCTAGCCCTATCCTTCTATCCCTACTCTCTTTGGAAAAAGAGAGGTTGAGCAACTGAGTAACAAACAGTTCTCGTAGAAACACTTCTGTTGAGATAAACTCCATTAGGAGTCCATATGCTCCACATTGGGAGCGGATATGGTTTAAAAAAAAAAAAATCAATACATCGATCGAAAAATGCTGTTTGTACTGGGAGTCGAACCCGTAAGGTCTGGAATGGAAGCTCACAACGCTAACCGCTGCGCCATAGGACCTGGCATTTATTTAAATACTACAATTTATTAGTTAGATGAAAACCATATTGCATATCTTTGCTTCTGAATAAAACTTGATATCATAATGATAACGACATTCACTTGGTATGGTAGTGATCCATTAAAATATAGTGAACATATTATTGTGTACAGTTATATACATAATTCATAGCGATCTCTGCATAACACAATCGTCAGAATGCATCACAATTCTTGTGGAACGAAAAATTGACGCGTGTGTAAAATTGTTCGTAATATGACGTAATCTTCTTACCACTCAGCTAATACACCGATTTTTGAACTAATCAAGCATGACAATAGTTTCCTTTCAAACGAAATTGCTTCTAAGTATCATTGCTCAGTGATAGTTTAATTTCACTGTAAGTCATGAGGTGTCAAACTCCGCCTTAAATGAGTGCCTAATTTTTTTCGGTGTTATGTTCACGCGTTGGTAGAAAGGTCACATTTTTTTCTGGTAGGAAACTTTATTTTTCGCTGTTGTAGATTTTTATTTTTCGCAAGACCATTTTAAATGATTTTTTTTTCTGTTATTATTATATTTGAAGAAACGCTTGAAAAATAATGATCGCCATAATGTTTTTTTTCAATAAATTTTTAAAACATCTTTTCTTTCTTTCTTTCATTATTATTTTGATACGAAGCGGAATCCCTTTTTTCAATTAAGCAAAATTTACGCTTAAGTGATTGAAATGTTGATTGCGTAAACGATGTAAAAACAAAAAATTGAAACATGTGGCGTGGCGACTAAACAACTCTTAAACGTGGAACTTGTGGCACCTGTCTCATTTACCCTCATTTCTTTGTATAAGCTTGCTCCTAACCATCCAATCCAAAACACTGTGCGTAATAAAAGAGATTAACTAATTACTAATACTTAACTGTGCCGTGATCCAGTGGTTGATGTCGGAAGTTTTATTTACGGTTTCCATGGGCTCGAATACCAGTACGAACAATTTTTTAATCGATTTAATGATTTCTGTTAAAAAACATGGATTTCAGCGATGTCTGTTATTCCTTCCCACATTTCATGTCCGAAAAAAAAATCGGGCTTACCAAGGGCGATTAGCTTACCACTAGTCCCGTCCTTGACTCATTCTTATATCACCTACACTCTCCAAAAGAGAAAGATTGAGCAACTGACTAACAATCAGTTCTCGTAAAAAATATGTGTTGAGATAACCTCCATTAAGAGTATATAAGCCCCACATTGAGAGCGGACATAGTAAAAAAACTTTTTTAGTCTTTTGCGTTTATCCTTTCCATATATGAAAAAATAGAGTTTTAACCACTGAACATATAGTAGTTATCGTAAAACGGCTAATGTTAAAACGCTGCTATAAGATTTTATATTCTCTGTATTAGGAGCATACATGGTTCAGGTCTTCAGTGTCAATACTTAGTGAAAAGGCATTACATTAAAAAAATAAAACACTTATTTATACTAATTCTACATTTATATAATATTTTTAAGGCTTTCGTTCATCATGAGCTTTTACAACTGATGCTAGTGATGAGCGAAAGCCATCTTGATCATATAAACTCAAAGTGGAATTAGTATAAATGAGTTTGTTATTTTTTGAAGTGAGGTTAATTTAAAATTACCGCAAAACTCGAAAAACAAATGTTTATTTTTAAGGATTTTAAAATTTGTTACATTAAATCTCAATTATTTTGCGCTGTACCGTAAAATTATATGAATTTGTGGAGTAAAGATACTTGAATTCGAGTCTGACGATATCAAGCGTGTGTGTCACCTCAGTTTATGGATGCACTTCTCAATTATAAATTTGTGTACCCATTACTCGAGAGCGTGGAAGCAAAATATCATTAGACCAAAATAGCCTGTGCTTTAACTAAATATTCGTTTGAAGCATGATTATGGTTAGAATATCATTAACAAAAGAAGAGGAACTTGAACAAGACAACAAAAAGTTGTTTAGTAAGTTGAAAATAATATTTATGATAGGAAATTGACGGATAATGCATTTCAATGAATTCTGCACTAAGGTAAAGTATTTTTTAAAGTACGACGTTATAGTAAAATTATGAAATTACAAAATGGAGGTTTGGGTTTTTTTCCTTTTAAGAGGAGCAAGGAGGGGGGTGTAGAATCGAAATAAAACAAACAGATAATGATGCTAATGATACTAATGAGTTGTAATCAATCAGATTGGGATTTTTCCTTTTTAAGGGAAGCAAAGAGGGGATTATAAAATCGAAACAGTGCAAACAAATTTAATCATACTACTAATGACGTTAAACATTACAAACTATTAAAATAATGAGCTGCAAGCAATCAGCTAGGTTTGTGATTGCTCTATTAATTGGAAACTATTATTATGCTATTGATTAGATTGGCAACAAAATATATATTCTTCTTCTTCTTTGACCATATTCGCTCCTCGTGTGGAACACATGGCCGCCACGCGGCACCTTCATGTTTTGATATTTCATATAAAATACCGTCATAAAAAATCATTTCATAATTATAAACATAATATACAACTCTTGGGAGATTTAAATTTTTTTAATTTACTGCGAACAATTTTACAAAGATACATTTCGGTAAGTTTTTAACACCGGTATTTTCGTATCTTTAAAACCGGTATTTCGGTATTGAAAAAACACTATGAATACCGGGATCCTGGTTTCAGTAATACCGGTGTAGCGTCCCATAGAGTATTATAATAGAACTACTGATTAGCCTATTGTTCTCGCTATTCTAAGTTTCTAGAATCAGATCGGTGTGAGAGAAATTTAGACATGATATATTATATATCCATGCCTTCGGAAAAAAATGAATAAATTTAATGGAAAAGTCAATTTGCGAAACTGTCCATACTAGGCACTAGTTAGGATGAATGCATTTTCCGCACAAGAGTTTTACTCAAACATATTGCATATTTGTCAAGTTAAGCAAAATATATTCCATGGTAGAGAGATACTCGAGACACAACATGTTTCGAAATTTAAATTCAACAATTCGGAAAATATGGTTGTATCACAGATGTTTATTTTACTTAAACTAAAACTGAGACCGGAGTTATCAGACTATCACTGGATTTATACTTCCAAATATTAACTTAACATATAAGCTTAAAATTCTTTTTTAATGTGTTTTTCCATCAAAATTGCTTAATAAATCAATCCAGTAGCCGTTAAATTTTACAGGTGTAATTGCTTAACATGACACCATAATATTATTGTGTACGTACACAGTATTATTAAATTTTTTGACCGGTGTTTGTTGCTCAAGTTCTATTGAGAATATGATGAAAAGATTTTTGATTTATCCCTCAATATTCGAAATACTGATAAAGAAAGGATATTATTTGAAGTAAAAGAAATAAAATGGCCAATTTATCTTCAGTGTAAGCAAATTAATCTTATAATATAAGTGGACTACGTATTAGTATTCTTCTGTTTGATCTCTACACGAATATGAGGCGATCTTTGAGTTTGAATAATACATAAAACATCGCAAGTTATTTGAATAAAACATACAATTCCTATTTTCTCATTTGAATAATAAACACTGACGTCTCTAACCACAGTCACGTAACTCCATTTTATCGTGGGGTGAAAGCACACATTTCAACTTCAAATGAAAAAATTAAAATTATCTTCAAACAGATGCGATTTAAATTCATCGCAATTATTCATTACTGTGATATGCTTACAAAATATTATAGTATTATTTGTAGCTTTATGCATTTATGAAATTGTGTACCTTTATTACAAATACTTAATATTAGAATAAATAGTTTTGTTTACTGCACGTCAATCACAAAATAAGAAAGGCTGGACTCCTAATATAGTGTTGAGCCACAGTACTCATTGAAAACTTTTTAATAACTTTTGAATAATTTTTATTTACCCATAATGTACAATACGTTATCAATCTATAATTTAATGTACCTCAATCCTGCCTGCCTCTTCTTTCGATCGGTGGGATTCCGGTGCCCCGGACGTCCGTCGGGTACTATCCATAGGACGTATTCGGCGGAACTGAAGGATGCTGGCATGTCATGGGAGGAAGCAAAGCAATTGGCGGGAGACAGGGGAACATGGAGGTGCAAAATAAGAAAGAAAAAAATAATGTAAAAGCTATTCAAAAAATGAAATAAAGAATTTTATTATATAATTCCACTTTCATTTAATATGTTTCGCTCATGACGAGCATTACCAACTGTTCAGTTTCATCAGTTTATAATGCTCCTCATAAGTGAAACTGGTTCTAATCATATCAAATGAAAGTGGAATCATGTAATAATAATCTATATTTTATTTTATGAAGAGCTTTATATCAAATTATTATGGGTGTATTTTCCCTGTTATGTTTTCATATTAAAACCATCACCAGCTGTTAGTAATATTTTAAAACGAGAAATTGGGTATTATTGTTTTAGTTTAAAACTGGGACACTAGCGAGTTTCAAAGTTATGGTTGACGCTAGTTTATGGCAAGTAGGATTAATTTGGATTAAGTAACTTAATGTTAGCTTAATTTATTTGCTATGAACTAGTGCAAACTAGCTCTCTAATGAATAATAGAGTAATTTATTAGATAATAACTGTCGAAAGCCGTTACTGTAATACTATTGGATATTTAACAATTGAAATTAGACATTTTGGCATGTATGTAAAATATTGGGCTTGCGTAGCATTACGTAGTTTTTGTTTGGTATAAAATTATTAATAGAATTGTTTAAAAAGTATGTGCTCACTACGATTTGAGTTTATTTTGGTATTTTTAATAAGCTAACATGATAAAAAAGTATACTTCCTGAATACATAAAATTTCGTTTAATTATTATAAGCCTGTTTTTAATTACTCGAAAAAGTACTGCCCACACACTTTTTTTTATTATTATTTAACGATAAATTGTTTCAGCAACGCGTAAGTACGAGATATATTTTTAAGCTTCTGAAAATGCTGAGATAAGGGGTCTTTTCCATCGTGTTGTACCGATTTTTTGAAGGATTCTGACACATCAATGTTTTTAAGCCATTGTCGTCAGGCAGTGAATTTTGAAAAGGAAAGTGTTGTATTGTGTAATTTTATAAGGATTTCATGCTGGCCATTAATGTTATAATAAATAACCAATAAGACTTATTTACATCCAGGAACTCTGATAGATTCTCATATCATGTGTTTTTTTATTAGCTTAACAACGAATATACACTTACCAGCGCTCATTGAATATATTTATAGATGACTAAGAAAAGTAGAAACTGTTGTTTTGGCTTTTTCGCAAAACAGAAATCGATTTTACCTTTTATTCTTATACCCAACGGTAAAATACATATTTACTCTTCGTATCGTTACAATAGATTTTTTTGTCTACTCGTGCTTAATCATTATAACTTTCATACGAACAGAGCAAGCTGGAGTTTTAATGGCCATTGATTTTCGGTCGTTTTTTTTTATACAATTTTCACAATAAAAAATACATGGTTCATGATAACGGCATTCAGTATTTTAAATGTGTATTCTAATTGTTGTCTTTTTATATATTTATTTAAAACCATATCCGCTCCCAGTGTGGAGCATATGGACTCCTAATGAAGTTTATCTCAACAGAAGTGTTTCTACGAGAACTGCTTGTTACTCAGTTGCTCAACCTCTCTTTTTCCAAAAAGAGTAAGGATAGAAGGATAGGGCTAGAACAGGATTAGTGGTAAGCTAATCGCTCTCGATACGCCCCGTTCATAGGATAGGATGGGTGAGAGGGGGGAATTCAAGACATCACATACATCCATGCCTTTCAGAAATTCATAAATCGATTGAAAAATCAATTTATAAAACTGTCCGTACCAGGATTTGAACCCGGGCCCTCCGTAGCTGAAGCCAACAACGTTGACCACTCGACCACACAGGCGGCTTTATATACTGTATGAAAATCATGTTTTATGCTTCTAATGCCTAGGTGTTTTTCAAGAGTACTTAGTGCTTTCGGATAAAAATATATAAAAAAACTATCGAAAAAAAACCTGCAATCACACCCACCCCATAAATGATTTTTTTTATTATTTAAAAGTATAAAATATTGCATTTAAGGGCCATATTGGCCTGATAATAAATGACAATCAATCTAAGGATTTAATTCAAATTTGTTATCATGTATTGCTTTTGTTTTGTACTGTATTTTTAAAAACTCAGCAACTGATCTAGGTGTTCATTGTATCTTTAATATTATAATAACCTTTTTAAAGGTTTATCAATATTTTTATTGGAAGTCCATGAAGTCAAAATGATCAACTGCATTAAATTGGTATCTTTGTTGATCGAGAAAGAATTTATCGATTTTTAATATAGGGCTAAGAGGATAGATATAAGACAAGACTTTTAATTGTTTAAGATTAGTTAATTGCTCTCGCTTCGTTCCATTTTTATGATAAAATGGGTAAGAAAGAAGAATTCAAGACATCGCATACAATAATGCCTTCGAACAGAAATCCATAAATCGATAAAGTGACTCCGTGTTCTAAGCCACGACTTTGACCACTTGACCACACAGCCGGTATTAAATACTAACAATATTTTTATTGTCTGAAAACTTAATAGTTCTAATAGATGGTTTAAAATTTGTTTAGTTTAATGACTGATGGAATTGAAATAAAACACTTTTTTAAAATATAAATTAACCACCAAGTGAGGCGTCTTAAAAAGTAAAAAATCATTTATAAAAATAGCAATAATAATAATACCCGTGATCGAAAATAAACAATTATCTCACTCAAAACACGTCAAAAGGAAATCGATCATTCGTAACCTAAAACAACATCTAATTGTTTCAAGCCAATCGGTTTATCAAGCCACTGGGATTGAAAAATATTAATTAAGCCTCGATGACTTCCTCTTAACGAATTGACGTAACACAGTGTTTTTTTTTATTTGAATGAGTGGCTTCAGAATTGAAGTAAAATGGAAATCCGCTTCATGACTTCGCCTAGATGGAAATGGGGGTAATTAAAAGAAAATTCATAATTCATAAAGCGTAATAATTTTGAAGCATTTGATTCAAGCATCGATCGGAAGAGTATTATCGAATTAAAATTTATTTGAAATGCTTTTGGTTAAGACTTAATTGATTCGTTTAATGTACATTTTTAATTGACTTGTTTATATTTAAAATCTTTAACAAACAAACCAATTATCGTTGTATGTAATTTATTAATAATAAAAGTTCAAATTTCAAATTATGTCGAAAAAAGCTACCTCTAATTTTTCACATATAAATGACAAGTATTAAAACATAAAATAAATCAATGTATATTGAACCATCGAGAAGTGAAGTGAGCCAACTAGTAAAATGGTAAAACTTTTTTCTTGGGCTTTTAATTTTAAGTACAATCACATATTTACTTGGTGTTTTGGTGGATTTCATATTTTTACTTTACGGAGATAATACTATTGCAATGTGTATTAACTGAGATTTTACACTTTTACGATACTTTAAGACGTGTTTAATATTACAACGTATCTAAATTATTTCATTCTAAAATGCCACTTGGTTCACATGCCTATATTATCAATGCTTGCATTAATTATGTTATAATAAACGTGCTAAGATCATAATAATTATAATAAAAACAAAAAAGATTTTAATAATGCTTTTTGTTAATTTAAGATTATTTCTACAAAGTAAAACAGTGCATTATTATCCGAAGCCTTCATTATCTAAAAAAAATGTTACCTTATATAGTATTTAAGAGATATAAAGTTTTCGAAGGAGAATATATTTTTATGTATGGATTCCTTTGTTGAATAATTTTACCAGTTTTAAACAACGCTATTATGTTTTATTTGTCTGAATTCAAAACAAAATTTCATATTTGTATTTGCTGATGTTTGTTAATATAAATCACAATGGTTACAATTGATTTATTAAAAATATGGATGCCTACTCTTAAATCAAGATTAATATTATCAATATATTATCTTTAAACATCCAATTTTTTCCAGTTTTGAACTGAGATAAAATGAAATACATTAATAAAAACCGTATTTTGCATGCTGTCATTTTATGTGATCGATCGAAGAAAAACTTTGTTTGTGGTTTTATTTATTTTTATATTTGTCAACACAACAATCGTGTTTACCGACTAAAATAAGCTTTGCTGTTGTGTTATGTAAACATATATATGAGCTATGAAAAACCATGTCAACACACTAAACCAACACTTTCGTTTTTGACAGAATGTTCCAACATTTCCTTTGTCTCAAAAGTTCACAATGCGTTTAAGCTGGCTGGTATACCATACACCACAATACTCAGCTAAAGAATTCTGAATAAACTATAACCTACCATCATTTATCGTATTCAATACTAATCTAATTTGATCTGCTCTACGCCTCTACGCCGTGTATTTTTTGGTAGCTTATGTTGAGAAAAATGTTTAATTAGTTTCAATTTATTAAAGACACTTACAAGAACTTGAAATTAAAAAATCAAGCTTTTATTTGTAAACATAAACTTATTAAAACATTACATATTACATTCGAAAAAAAAAATTGTTGTAAAAATACCCAATAAAAGCTGTCATCAAACTGACGCGCAGCCAAAGTATTTTTAGAATGACGGTTTTTATTGCTATTATCTGATTTACTGCTTATGAATATAAACAAAGAATAAAAAGTCGGCGATCAGGACGGGTCGTAAAACAGTGATTCGTCCAAATTATTTGCTGCATCGTTCCCATCGTTAAAATGAATAGCAAAGTGCTGAAATGTGTTGCCTCGGTGAAACAGTAAAAAGCTCAGTACGCAAAATACGTAAATACAAAAAGTAAAGGTCTTTCAGGGAGTAATGTAGTGTTTTATGATTCAAAAAATTATTTAAATGCTTGAAATCTAGGTTGTTCGTTGAGTGTGATATGATAACACATAATATTCATGTAGAATTTAAAAACATAGCAGGTAGACGAATTTCAGCCTATATAACACGCTTTACGTGGCTTTTAATATAATAATATTGTTAAATGATCAAATTGATTCAATCGCTGGCTGTATTTTTTTTCGTAAAATACTGTTGCAGATATTAAGGTGTTATGGGCACGTATTACATAACATTCCCTAGAAAAATGTTATTCTATTTTAATAAACTAAATATGAGTTTTTATCATAGTTCAAAACCACTATTATCACTGAATCACTGGCAAAATTTTCTATTATAATTAAGTGAAATTAAAATAGATTTTCCGTTATAACTCCGTCACTTCAAGTGTGATAAATATACTGAAATTATTATGAATGCTTTGTTTCACCGACAGCAGGAAATCGGTAAAAAAATATATAATAATTGTTATAAGACCGAGTACAATTTTCAATCGAAAAATGCATTCCAATCAAACTTAGCTCTCAAAGAACTCGTAAAATTATTTAGGTAGATAATGTTTCAAATTCAAGAAGATTAACTCTGGGATACATATAGAAAGTAGTCCCTCAGACTTTATAATACGTAACTTTATTGAGGTAGTAATATTTAATATTCTGTAAGTAATGATTTTATCTAAAACTTCATAAATTTCTAATGAGAAAATGTTTATCAAGAAATTCCAGAAGAATAAAGTTTCCGTACGAAATTCATTACGAAAAACAATATAAAAAGTTAACGTTTACAAATTCACAGGTATTTATTGTATGAAATGTTATTATTGCGTATATTGCACGCTGATTTATGACTTATAAAGTTTATTTATCAGTTAATTTTTTTTTAGGAATTATTCTGTATTTCTTTTACAGAATTAAAATAGTGCCACCGTCAAAGCCTTCATTGCAATATCGGGTGAGAATTCGGTTTATTCTAGTGTCACTTTTAGTGTTTTTAACGTTATTTGAAATTATTCGAATAATATGACACGTGGTAAAAGATGGCTACAGTTTTTTTGCGAGTTGAATCATTTACTTCCTTTCAATGGATATATTTTTTAAAGAAAAGCTGTGAGTCGTGATGAAGTAAAGTTTCTTAGTCTAAAAAATTAGAGTTACAGAAGTTGTTATCTCTCTGAATACGGGCAAATTAACAAGATAAAGTTTCGAATGAAGGATGTTTATATATTCTGCTAAAGATTTTTTCATTTATGATTAAAATAACTCTAAAAGAATATCTTCTGTTTTAATTATAAAATATAAAACATTTATGGATTCCTTCTCATTCAATTATAAGTAAATTAATTATTTATTCGAAATTTAACAATTTAAATTATAGGTTGGTCGTGACATTTCAAAAATAAATGGTTAAAAAACTTAGTGATTCTTTCCAAGAAATTTTTTAAATTATCATATTTTATACGAAAGCACTTATTATTTTCGGTAAAAAGATTCGAAAATTGTAAAAAATAGCGATGATCGTAATTCAATTTCTTATTTTATTCCCCTTCAATTTAATTGAAATTACTGTATGGGATTCTGAAATACTATTATGGCCTTATTAAAGAATCATGTAAATAATGTTAGAATATTCGATTTAATTTTCAACGAGATAGCCAAAAAAGAAAGATGAAATTAAAAACCAATTAGACAATCTTTATTTTTATTTCTTTACTTGTTGAAATTCGATGTCATGAAGATGACTTAGAATAACTAATATGTTTCATTGGACACTATAATAATATAGAAAAACATTATTATATAGTTTATAGCTAAGTAATAAAATCTCTCCATTGCGAACAGAAAGTGCCGTCTTCAATTCATGAGAGATTATTTTTTTATTTTTATTCAATTTAGCATAAATTAACATTTTGTGAATTGCCGTTAAAAAAAGCTCCAAGTATTTTTCGTTTATTTCAACTGAATATGATGTAGCGATGACAAATAACTTCTAAGAAATATTTCATTCAAGACATTTTTATTTCCTGTTTCATGTTTTGCCTTTCTTTCATTCTCGTCGTTAAACACTTAAAATAAAAAAAAATGGAAGTCGCAGAAAGTATCATTTTACAAATCGCATACTTTCGTCTTGATTTCATTCATTAACGTTACTTTGTGGTTGGTAATATAATTGAACCTACGTAAAAGCTTCCAAATAACTTCGCAAAATCTCTTTGTTTGAGTTTGTATTTGATTTTTTTGTGAGTTTTTCTGAATTATGTATGAATCTTATATCTAAAACACGCTGATGAAATAAGACATTGATTTCACTTTTTAAACGATTTGTTTGATTCTTTAAAGAGTATGGTTAACCTGACTAAAAATAAATAAATACCAACTGCAAGTGATTTTAAAATGATTAATTATAAACGGAATTTTTTTTCTGGCATCATAAATCGGCAATTAAAAATGCTTTATACAATACGTTTCCAAATATGTTTCTTAATGATTTTTATAACATGCTTCTAATTTAACGTTTCTATTTTTTTTATTGACTTTGTAGTTTTCTATTTATTAATATATATATACATCTAGACCATGGAAAGGAAAAAGGAGATAATAAACATATAGAAAATTTTACAGGAGGCACAAAAAACGTGTTTTGATGATTTGGGCCATATGAAAATTATGAAATATACACAACCTGAAAGTGCACAGAGACTTCTAAACTGGTGTTTAATTGACATAATCTAATATTAATTAAAGAAATTGTCTAGAAAAAACCTTTTTTTCAGTCTTTTTTCTTGGCTTAAATTTTTGCAAGCTAATCTTTTTTCAAACATAAAAGCTAAATTTAGATACTAATTTGGGATTTGCAGCTTACATCCTTTTGATAGAACGTGTGTCAAGTTTGATACATTGTGATTATTGAAAACGCTGCTTTGAAAAAACTGTGGGTTAAGTCCTTTTTATTTTCTACAGTCGAGTTATGTATATATCAAAAGAATAGCATAAAAGCAACGTTTTACACGTACGTTGATTTTTTAATTACTAATGAGTAAATTCTATGTTTTTTTAACCTTTTTCGTAAACGTTGTAATGCAATGTTAAATTGATAAATGAATACATATAATAAATAATAGCTTTCTTAATAAAGAATGGTATGCGTCAACTGTCCGAAAATTGTATCCCTTAATATTTTACGCACGTTGATCACGTTTTTGGATCTACGGTTATATGAACGTATTATACAAAAATATTTTACCAGAAACACGCTTTTAGAATATTATTTTTTACGTACGCCCTGTAATAACTGCGTAACATATAAGTTTTTACCCTATCTCTGGCTTCAGCGTTTATGACGGTCATAGATTATCTGCGGCATTGTTGGAAAATAAATTTCAATGAAAAGTTTTCATTTGAGTGCACGATATATAATATTTTAATATGCAAAGTTTTTATGTTTTATTATGATATTATTTATTGACAGTAAAATTAAACGTATACCAACTTATTGCGGTAGCATAAACACAAGTGTTCAAATATCTTTAACTATCATTATAAATACAATTTTAGATTATAAAATACTCATTCACTAACTAAATCATAACGTAATTATTATATGACATGATAATTATACATCATGAAATCCGATTACATCGTAAAAATATTTGCTTATTATTAACTGTTTTTTTTTATCCATGTCCGCTTCCAATGTGGAGCATATGGGCTCCTAATGGAGATATTTCAACATTAAAACCATGTTGGCTAGTTTACTAATATATACAGCATTTGCAAAAACCAATGTGTGACTGTTGGAATTGCATTAAAACAATGCATATGTATGTGATGATTAGTCTCCAATTCGAGTATCGAATAGTCCATACTCGTGAATAATCGTCCATTTTTCAGGTACTCAATATTCAAATATTTAAAAAAATACTCGACTAATACTAGTAATTAATAAATGATGATTTATTTGCAAATTTTATTTACTTATTTGATATATATATATGTATAATGTTTAACCGTTGCGTTTAACTGAGTCTTTTGCGTGGATTTTCAGGTAATATATTTTTTAAATAGTTTTGCCCAGTTTTGCCGTTGAATATGGCTATGCGAGAATTTCTTTTGTTACCTTTGCTTTGGGTCCTGCTGACTTATCTCTTTAATAACAAGTTTATGATGACGAGAGTCTATGATGACAAGAGACAGAATAAAATGTTGAAAAATAATCATTATTATTATTAATTAAATTAAATAAGATTATGAATTTATTTATCATCTATTTAAATACACAAATTTGAATCAACAATACATATTTTGGTACATATGAAACCAGTGGCGGCCGGTCAATGTGGCATTGGATCAATGCACCCCTTGTATATGCAGGGGGCGATTATATTTCATGAAATAATATTCAAACATAACATTTATACCATGCACTCATTTTAGATTATTTATGTATTTATTGATAAATAAAAAGTGGAAATTAAGTACACAGGAATATTGTGTTTTTTTTATTCATTTGGTTGCCGTAGAAAAAAGTATGTGATTACCTAGCACGCCAGCTATAATTTGCAATTATCAATTTAATTAGTTATTGACGCGATAACTCGTCTCTGGCGTGTTAAGCACGAAACATTTAACGAGATATCTCGTCTGTGGCAGCCATCGAGTTAATATTGATTACAATACAGCGTTATAATATTGATTGCTTATTATTATGTCAACCCATCAAAATAATTACACACATTCAATTATAACAATTACTTACTCATGCTTTTGTACGCTATTAACCGTGTAAGAAATCGGGTTTTGATAGCCATCGAATTAAAAGGCTTTTTGAAATCACATGCTTTCTTTTACTGAATAAACACCTTTTTACCCTGTATTTTGTATACTTTTATATAGGTTTCATTAAGCTTTGAACGGCTATTTATAAGTCTTTTTGTACCTACCATACCAACGTGCCGTTGTTAGTTGTTACAGAAGCAGTCTACCGTAAGCAATCTGCTTTAAAGGCTTTAGCTATAAGGCTTGATCGTGTGAGCTTAACGGTAGATTTAATTTTCCCTCGTGTTCCATCAGGTAAGAGAACAATATATCTGATATCAGCGTAGGTCACACTACGGATTGCCATACTGGTAAAACCGAAACCGCGAGCTCTGTATTTCTGCAGCTATTTCAGTATCAAAGAACCGGTTTTAGGAATTCATTAGATCAATTTTTATGAGGTGTCATAAGGCAACATCGTGTCTTATATGTCTTTGGTAGTACACGTATTGACACTTAGATCATTTATCCACTACTATATCACTACTACCATCTACTAGAGAATCCAATTAATCGACATCTCAACTACTCGAGTATTGAGTAGTAAAATTTTATAGTATACTCGAGTAGTTTCAGAATGTGGCGGCCGGTCAATGTGGCATTGGGAGCGGACATGGTATAAAAAACATTTTTCTTCACAAATTACCAAAGAGTTATAAATAACTTGTTAGAGGTGTTTAACATTTTATGTTGTGCTATTTTTCAGTCACTTTTTAATAATTTCTACTGTGATTTGTAAATTCTTTTCTATGTAAATTGTTTGTTACGCCTTTTCATTTCAATTTGTTTTTGTATAAATAGCACTATTTAATTTTATTTCATATCAGTTGACAATGTTCGCCATGAGCGAAACCGGTTCTGATCTTGATAAATAAAAAGTGTAAATTATGCAAAAATGATTATTGTGTTTTTTCTTAGTTTCCTTACCTTTCCACCAAGTATTTTCAGTGAACACTCTAAAAGTGTAATCAATATCTTTTAAATAGTGGATTTTCATTGTAAATTTTCTTTTGTGATTTTTGTTTGATAGCAAGTAGACATTCGTCATTATTATCATAGCCTGTATTTAAATAAAGTATGATGAGTTAAAATAAATTAAATTACTTTTGAGAAAACAGTGCTTAAAATATTTAAAGTTTTAATCACTACATTACCCTTATTAAATCGTTGTCCAGTAACTAAAGACCTTCAAATATATTATTTATCTCGCAAATTACTATAGACGTAATCTAACAGTTTAAAACAAGCTGAAAATAAAATACTATATAAATAAATGTTAATGAATATTAGCAAGATCGTCGTGTTTAATATTTGATATTTATTTATATGATAGTTTATATGTAGGTGATATTAAAATGTCATAAATATTATATATATTATATATAAAGAAACGCAAAATATCTAATAATATGTCAATATAATGAAAATTGACATTTATATCAAGAATGAAATAAATTACACACGACATATAAGATGCCGAAGAGATGGACTCAGGTCACGTAGATACTATCAGAGAAACTAATTTACATTTCCAAGGACACGCCGTTGAAAAACAGCCTCGGGCAAGTGGAAAAAAAAGCTCAAGAAGTATACGAAATCTAACTCTTTGATAAAAATGAAACTATATATATATATCCGTTGCTTATATTTGAATGAATTTTGAATGGTTTCATGTATGTTTTTTTTTACATTCCACATTACTCACGATAACTTGACTTGAATATGATTGACCTATTGAAATATTTGCAAATCGGTATAGTTAAAATACAATGTTTCAAATGAACTTTTTCAAGCTTTTCGAATCAATGTATAAACGTCTTAAGAGACGAAACAATTTAAATATCATATTACCTGCTTAAAATGTTTTTAATTAATATTATTATAATATATAAGTAAATTCACCACATATTTTAAGTATATTTTTTAAACGAATTTCAATTGTATGGTATTTTAAATTTTATTTAATATGGTTCTATAATCGTGTCATATGGTGCAGCGGTTAGCGTTGTTGGCTTCCGTGCTAGATCTCACGGGTTCTAGTATAAACAGCATTTTTTCGGTTGATTTCAGCGGTGGGTTGCTAATATCTTAACAAGGGGCTCGGTAAATCCCAGTCATAATGCCATAATGGGTCCGCAGATTATTGTTTTCACAATCGATTTTGAAATCGAGGATTTAGATTTTGTCGGTGAGCTAAAAGCTTTTTTTTTAAAAAACGAGCTACGAAGACAATTGAGGAGGGCCACGGATTATTTTTTTAGATTTAGGGGGCCGTGGAACGAAAAAGGTTGTGAAGCACTGCTATAGATAATACATCTTTATATTAAAATTTAAGCAATTAGGTACTGATTTGATCTGAGACGAACTATTTTCTTAACTAAACAAGGGGCTCGCCAGCCGCGCCAAATTTTTACAGGGGGCTCGGGCGAGCCTCTCCGAGCCCCCTCCAGCCCTCCTCTGGTTGATTTATCGATTTCTGTTCAAAGACATGGGTGTTTGTGATGTCTAAAGTGTCCTCCCTTCCCACCCTTCCGATCTTTTAATAACTGGGCGTAGCGAGAGCGATAAGTTAACCGCTAGTTCTGTCCTACCCTTATCCTTCTTTCTTTACTACTCTTTTTGAAAAAAGAGAGGTTGAACGAGTGAGTAGTAAACAGTTATGAGGCTATATGCTCTTATATTGGGAGCGGGCGCGGATAGTATATATTTTGTTAAATTTATTTACCAACGATCCATCGTCATTCTACAAAAAGTTGTGAAAATCAGGTTTGCACGGCCCGCGACGATCTTCGCTTTGAAGTTAGACAATGAGCTACTACTATTTTTCTCGTAATAAAATATTCACATCCAGTAGCCTTTAAAAAGCCTGCGAGCTTAATATTCTCGATTTTGTTTGTCTTTCTGCCTTCAGGATGATCAACGAGGCCTCGATTTGTTGTCAATCTTTCCCAAAATAAAACTTTACTTGACATTGCTTTGTCTTGAAATTTGTTTTCGTTACTTAATATGCGCATATCATAAACTGTCATTGGATTTTATGGCTTAGAATATAACGTTTAAATTTATTAAGTAATTTTGCTGTACTTTAATGATAATATATGTTTATAGGATAGACTTAATTTTTAGGTAATAGTTGTTTTATTATATCATAATTCATTTTCATAAAAAATTTACAAGCCAAAATTGATACGTTTCAAAAAATGAAATCGTCTGTAAAAATATGTTTATATAAGCCAGCCATACTCAACCTTTTTTCCCTCTGGGCCGCATTCCGATCATTGCTTCTCTACATGGGCCGCAACATATTTATAGTAAACTGTAAATATAACACATACATACTGCACACATATGAATGTATTATGATGTCAAAATAAAAATATTTTATTTTATGTAAATATATATATATGTATACATTTATATTTTCATGTATTTTTCCTAGCAACAAAATAATAATGATCAACAAATAAAAAATACGTAAAAAGGAACACAAACATACCAATTTATGCAAAATATTAAATCGTTTACTTAAAAATAAATGTTAATTTTGATATTGAGTCGAACTTTTAAAAATATTTGGTGACTATAATTATTTTGGGCCGCACATAAGAGCTGATTGGGCCACAGGTTGAGTATGGCTGATATAAGCCATGCAAAATATCCATAAAAATCAAACGTATTTTATGTTTTAATAAGGTTTCATTAAAAAAAATATGGACTATATTTACTGGGACTTGATTGTACTGTGCTGAGCCTGGAAAACTTTCGAACTGAGAGGCCAAATTACGGCCGTAAAAATTGTATTACAGCGCTGTTTTCAATTTGCAAATAATATAAAAGCAATTAAAATGAATGGGCCACACTTCAACTGCACCCCGCTTTTCGTAATTAACTTTTAATGCTTTGTGGTCAAAAGAAGTGGAGAACTTTTCATACAGAATTTCAGCCGTTATTAATTAGAGAATATTATCAGATTTGATAAATTAACTAAAATATCCCTAGCTCTCAAACAGTGGGCCACTAACTGCAGAGTACTTTTCAGAATAATGAAGTTTCGCAGTAATGCGCATTGAGTACATATTTTTTTCCTTGCGTCTTTGTTGTACGCTCCTATTCAAACTAGACCAGAGTTAAATAGGTTCCCACATTTTTTACAAGAGTGGATATAGTCTTTTAAAAGTACGTGTATCTCTTTCCTACCTGAAGTATGGCTTAGTATTTCTGTGTGGGTCGCAAATCTTGTGCTGAATAAGTCTTATAGATTGCAGATTTGAGACTGATAAGATCACCTGTTTATCTGCGATACATTACGTTTCGCAAACGCGTTACTCTGAAAGTTATAACCACCATTGCGAAAAATGAAATATTTAATTCAATAGTAGAATATATAATATTAAGGTTTATTCTAAGAATATTTTGTGGTGCATTATGACTCGAATACCTACACTAATCAAATACAAGGAAGGAATGATACAGTCTACCGCCACATTTTAGCTCCAAATACAGTTTTAATATTATTTACTAACAGTGTATAATATAGAACAGATAACGAAGTTTTTCGCTATATCAATTGAATTATTCTTTTTTTGTGAAACTTAGGAAACCGAGTAAAACCGAGCCGAATGTAATAATGGAATTCAAAAAATGGTTTTTTCAAAGTAGAGTTCTTTATAAGCCTTCCATAGATCTTATGTCGTCTAAAATTGGCACTTTTAGAACGAAATTAGCATCACGAAAATGACTCTCATTGTTTGACTTTATTTGTGTACTGTATGTGTGTGTGTATGTATGCGTATGTGTGTGTACATGTACGGATGCAGTATGGGGAAGCATATAGAATCTGATTTGCCAAATAATGCATATGGAGTTCCCGTGAACTTCTTATCTCTGTAGCGATCACGCCCTTCTGTCTGCAAACGATGGTAAGGGGATACAATTTACAATTCTTTAAAAACTTTATCGATGAAGGACACTAGAAGAACCTTGACGCTAGCGCGTCCTGGTGCTTAAAACTCCATAAATTTGATATCCAAAAAAAAAAGTAACAACACAGAGACAAACAAAAAAATCGATTCTGAAACAACATATTATGATTTATGATTAACCGAATACGGACAGTCTAATGAAGTTTAATTGAAATTGATGACGGCTGTATTCTTTTCTATTTTGACGTATATTTGAAGCATGTGTTCTCATAACGGAAAATTTTAACTAGGGCATCCAATACCTGACCTTTTTTTATCCAAGTATTCACAATTATTTTGAGATCTGGGTTTTTGGTATACCAAGATTCATCACTGACAAATTGAGATATTCCAAAATAATTCTCTACTAAAAAAACTTTATTTTTAGCTCCATCATCTGAAAATGTTGCAAATTGAAAGATTCTAAAATTATTTAGAAGAGTGAAAACTTTCATTTAGCTCCATCCGTTGAAAAAGTAACGTCTGCCAGTGAGTTTCACTTTTTAGCTTTACTTAGGGATATTAACGTGCGTTTAATAAATCCCTAAATCCGGGATTACTACTAAAATCATCCCATGATAGAAGGCCCTATTTTTAACCACATCATTTAGGTAGAAGAGATTCACATGCTTTTAGATAAAGCAATCGATTGAAAAGTCAGGGAAATCCATAAACGTGACCCAGCAACGCATGGCATGAAAGATTAATAATGTTCACCACTCGCTCAAATCACCAAAGATCAATATTTGATATTCACATAATAGATTAAATAAAAGTAAATCTTATTATAGCCGTAATAGCTTTGTCCTAATATTCAGAGTAATTTCCTGTGTCGACTAAGATTGGCCATAATTTAAATGTACGTTTTTTTCCTCTACAGAATTAGATGTTTATCTAATAGCACGCAACTCAGGTTATGTAAATAAATTTACGTACATCGCTAGACCATAATATAATTTTGGATAATCAGCTCGTGTTTTATACTATGAACTGCGCTACAATATTAATATACAGTATAATATGTTGTTTAGTAATAAGACATCGTGCAACGTGAAAACACATTATGTAAACAAGTGTCAAGAAATTCTTAAGAAAAAGGTGTGGTAATGAATTTGCATTTAGCTCTAGAAATTCGGCCTGATTTTCTTGTTCATTCGCCCGATATTGAAGATTGAATTATCTAATTTTGAAAAAAAGATATGAATATCTATCTATATATTATTATATATAACAATTAATGTTTGTTTGTCCCGTATGCGTTTTTATACCGTTCATCCGATTGCAATAAAACTTTGGTGAGTTGTTGTGCGGATGCCCGCAAAGGTTTATGAATCAGCGGTGGGCTGCCAATACGTTAAATGTGAATATGTGTATCTTAAAACACTTCAATAAACATAATTAAAACAAAATTTGAATCGTTCAAACTATGTACGTTCTCACAGATTTTGTCACTAACGACCCGGGTTTCGCCTTTCGGCACCTTCAGGCGTTCAAGTTCATCCGTACACGTTTGAACGATTCAAATTTAATATTGAAATTCCACCAAGCACCTTCAGTCGAAATCTTAAATTATAATTAAAACACTTTCTTTTTTTGAGTGGTATTGCAACGCATGCCGGGTACTCGTTAGTCCTAGATAAATAGTTATAAAGCAGACTTTCTTATATCAATAATTTAAAAACATTATTGGCATTTAATTGACAGAACTCAATTGCAGTAAAATATATCAAAGTATTTAGTTCTACAAATTAAAAAAAAGCAGTTTATAGCTATTTCAGTTTATGCCATCAGAACTATTATTAAGCCTGCATTTACTCGGTTATATATACTGGATTAGAAGAGATACACAATACATCTTGTTATTTACTCTGACATCCTGATTTATTAAAAAAAATATAGTATTACATTTATTAAACATGGCTTTAGTGTTTCTGAGAAGGATAACAAATATGAAATTGTTAAAGGTAAATTAGTTTAAATAAAACTGATATTTATATGAGTAAATGAAAGCTTAAACATATTTCTGACGATGGTATAAGCTGAATAAACTGTTTTTTTTTGACTAAATACTTTGATATTTTTTACCGTTTTATAAATATAATACAAGTGAAGCAGTTTGATGATCGGTGAAATTATTTTGTTATCATAAACCAACTCTTCTATATATTATTTGATAAACCATTAATGTTTTCTTTAAGTGACCTTAATTAATTGCGCTTTCTTAACCGCTGAAGGTTCTCTAATAGAAATAATCCGTGAGTAAATAATATTTGAAATAAAGCAGGCGGTTCACTATTGATAAATTTACTTCATTTGGGATTTAATCATTTTTTTAAATGATTGTTTACCAAAACAGAAAAACAAAAGATTTTTTTGATTAAATGGAATTAAGATTTTGACACCATGGCGAATTTGTCTTGGATCAAAAAAGGTTTGGCAGAAAGAAAGCATTTAATTTTATTGAAAATTCTTTTCCTTAGAATTCTCTCCTAACTTGTCCGAGAAAAGCGGTTAGGGAAAAGCTTCACTTACTACTCTCTCAAAAAAAACGCATTATAATATCATTGCATAAGCAATAACAAAACAAAGTGTCTCACGCTGAGAACAAGATTACTTTTGAAAAAAAAAATACTGACTAACAAATAAGGAGTTATTTTGTATTACTATAAAATATTATTCACATGTAATTTATTGATAGGTATATCAAAAACACCGAAGCTCGCTGTAACAGCACGGTAAATAATATTAAAAAAAAACACAATATTCCTTTGTACTACTTCCACTTTTATTTTTAAAAATAAGAACCGGTTTCGATCATTACTAGCATTATCAACTGATAAGAAAAAATGCAGTATTAGTTATACAAAACAAAATTAAATAAGAAAGGTGTAATAAAAAATTGGCATTGAAAAGAATTTACAAAATATAGTACAAAATATGAATGAGTGACACTAAATTGACTTAAATTAAAGTTAAAAATGTAATTACAAACATTATCAAATAGTAATTAAGCCCAAATGGTGACTAATAGCATAGAATCAATTTAGTATCACTTATTCATATTTTGTACTGTAATTTGTAAATTCTTTTCAATACCAATTGTTTATTTCATTTTGTTTTGTATAAATATCATTATTAAATTGTTTTTCTTATCAATCGATAATTTTCGTCATGAACGAAACCAGTCCTGATATTTTAAAATAAAAGTGGAAGTAGTACAAAGGAATACTGTGTTATTTTTTTTTTAATATAACGCCTTTCCACCAAGTCAATACTTAAATACATTGAACACCTTAAAAGTGATGGTAAATTATTGTTCTCACAGTGTAATGTGGTCACAGATTTTGTATATGGTAAAATTTAAAAAAAAACCTAACCTAAAACATGAGTTGGATATAAAATAACACACTGGATTCCCTTAATCATTATTTACATAATGGCATGTGTGGAAAGCTTTTTTTTCTGAAACTCGGATTTATTCAAGTCAAGTAAACGCCTTGTCTTTTTTTTTCATATACAAGACGTGGAAAGAAGAGTGTTTGTTATTTTTGTTTGTCGTTGACGAAGTGTTTTCCTCCTAAAAATATACAAACACGAGCAGCCATGAAATGTTGTTACGCATGGCATTAAGAAGGAATCTTTGAAATTTATGTATGGAATATACAATTTTATATTGCTGACGTGTTGAATAAAAATAGAAGACCGTCATATGGTAAAAAATCAAACTATAAAATTCAAAGGCATAATACGATAAGACATAATACGATAAGTGAAATCGGTCGCAACGTTTTTTTAAATAAAGAATTTGTACACAAGTGTTTTATTTTATGTGCATTAAAAAAAACGAATCTTCCATTGTAAAATGTTTAGTTTTAAAAAAATATATCAATATAAATATGTTGTTGTTAGTTGGCTAAGCCAAACAATTTTAAATAAAACTAAAAAATGTAAAGGTCAGACATAATTTTTGTATGTAATCTTTTTTTTTGCATAAAAAATCAATCTCGTTACGTCGGAGGTTTTAACATCTCAACGGCGATACGTTATGGTAATATGTAAAAATATTACAAGACTTATCTTACAATATGAAAATCCGCATATTTATTTATTATTTTTCATAAAAAAACAAAGACATTTTATTACACAGGAAGAGATTTTTAAAAATTGGATGGTTTTTATTGAGTAATACGACATGTTCGTATTTATAGACTTATATCGACTGTGGAAAAGAAAAAGAACGTAACCCACAGTTTTTTCGAAACAGATTTTTTTTTCGATAATCACAATGTATCAAACTTGATTGAACAGCATTTATAATTGATTTATAGATTTCTGTTCGAAGGCATGGATGTTTGTGATGTCCAAAAATTTCCTACCAACCTTTCAATCGGCGTAACGAGAACGATTAGTCACGGCCTAGCCCGATCCAGTCTATCCCTAATCTCTAATAGATTTAAAAAAAACGTTTACTCTATAATTAGATTATATTCTCAAAAAGCCATTCGACAGATTTCAATGTAATTATCCAAAGTTGGTTAGATAATAAAAACTACAGACTATATTATTAATTAATTGATATCGACTGTGGAAAGGAAAAAGGACGTAACCCACAGTTTTTTCAAAACAGGTTTTTTTCGATAATCACAATGTATCAAACTTGATACACGTTCTATCAAAGGGATGTAATTTGAAAATCCCAAATTAGTATCTAAATTTAGCTTTTAAGATTGAAAAAAGATGAGCTTTTGAAAATTGAAACCAAGAAAAAAGACTGAAAAAGGGTTTTTCCTGGACAATTTCTTTAATCAATATTAGAACATGTCAATTAAACACCAGTTTACAAGTCTCTGTGCACTTCCAGATTGTGTATATTTCATAATTTGCATATGGCCCAAAATCACCAAAACACATTTTTTGTGCCTCCTGTAAATTTTGCTATGTTTGGGTTACGTCTTTTTTCCTTTCCACAATCGATATAATGAATTAGGGTTAAGGTATTATTTGAATTTTACGCTATTAAACACTGTGTCATTTTTAACCATCCACAGTTTAGTAAACCTACGGAAAGTATCATAACGTTGTTTGATATCTTGACAAACCTAAAATCAATCAGAAATTTAATATTCTAATATAATTATTCATTATTTTTATCGAATTAAAAGAGTCAGTAGCTACTAACACTACCATCTCAAAATGGTGGATTTATGTAGGTATCTTACTGACTTGAAAGTATTTTTTCCAATCAAAGAACTTTTAAAATAATAAATATTTGGCATAAGCATCTATAATTAATTTGGTTTTTGTTGTGGATTCAAATAAAGAATCTTTCACATTGCAAAAGTTACCTCGATAATATTCAAAAAGCTCTTCGTAAAATATGAAAGTTCATAAGTTTTATTAAAAATCTAAATACGATTACTTGCTCTTGGAGATATTTTCTCTTCAGCTTTTCAGTTTTCCCAAGAGTATGCTACAAATTTAAATTATTTATTCTAATATGTACATAGTAGCAAATTTGTGAAAAGACCTTTGACTTCGGATCAGGTCTCTAAGGAATTTTCCTTTAGACCCTTTTTAGACGAAACATCTATTATGTTCCACTACTTCCAAGAAGATTGCATATTTTTTCGTTTTTCGAAGACATTTACTATCATAATCATATTTATTTCTTTCGTATTGGTCCAGTCTGTACTGATATTTACTTATTGTCATTAGATTATAGTTAAATAATATACAATAAAGTCGAGACTAAAATATCAAAGCGATGCAAATTATTGTAGTACGCATGAAAACATATTTACAGTTCTCATATCAAAAAGTCAGTGTTGAAAGACTTTAACGGATATTCCAATAGTTGTATAAATTTACTTCTGAATTCTTTGATATTACATCTGTTATATTTTCATCTATCCCGAACTCACACTTTTCCCGTTCCTGTAGAGTAAGATTTTAACTAAATACTGCTTCTTTCTCTTTATATAACTTTTGGCTAAAAGACATTTCTTGAAATATTCCACAGCAGTGTCTAAGTTGTTATGAGAAAGTTGATAGCATTCAATAAATGGTGTTTTTCCGACCAAAATGATTTATATATTTTGTTTGTTTCTTTAGAAAATCGAATCTACGATACATTTTATTTTACTTATTATGAAGAAAATATTTGGCATTGTTAGAAAAGTATTATTGTCCTAATTTTTCCACAAAGAAGTGGAAAGAAATTATTGGGAAATAAATACAGTAAAAAAGAAACGTTTTTCCGACTGAGATGGAATGGGATTTTTATGTGACGTAAGTAACGCACGACAGATTTAAATCAAAACCAGTCGGCCGGAGAAATTTGCATGTTACGGTGGTCGGACAATATGATGCGGAATGCGTTTACTGTTGGACTCAATACTGGATACAGGCTGTAGAATTAATATCGAAATAGACACATGTCTAAAGAATGACATTTTATCTTGCTACTTGTATTATTATAACTAATTAAATTAATAAAGAACAGACACACCATTGTGTAAGTCTTAGATACGAAGTAAAATAATTGGTGCTCATTGAATAAATTAAAAAGTTATCACTAAACAATGTGATGTTTCAATAACGTCGTTTTCAACGTGGCAAGATCTTCTGGAATCAAATTAAAAGTGATAAAATTTCAATGAGAGACAATAAGATTAAACAACCGATCGCCATCATCAAACCAAATATTTATGTAATATTCCATTACTTTAATAAGAAATAAAGGCTAGCTAAAACATAAAAACATAGAAAGTACGCATTTATACAAAGCGTTAATAACTGACTCAATATTGAATGTATTGATCTTGGCCCAAATACATAATTTAAGATTTTTTTCTTATCGGTCTAGTATTTGATAAACATTGTGTCGAGAGAAGATAAATAAATATAAACATGTAATTTATTATTCTTTAATTTTGCCTTGAAAAATATAAACAAGCCAACCCGCAATCTTATTATAATGTTTTGTAACTTAATAAAAAACTGTGTGATGTTTTGGTTGTTACATAAATTTAAATTTCATTGGCAAAGTGTTTAAAGAAGATTTAGATTTGATACGTAATTTGATTTAGTCGGAGTAATGATATTGTGTTATAACTTTCAACGCAATTTATATTTGAAAGACGTTGCTAAATTTCATAATCCAATATTATAAAATATACAAATATTGAGATTTAAAATTGAAATAAAAACAAATTGTAGCACGGACTGTTTATTATAAATGAAAATCTTAAGCTACAAAATACAAAGTGACTATTAAATTTAAATTTCAAAGTCAAACGTATTATCCTTTCCCCAAAATTACAGTTTATATAATTTAATAATAAATACATATGTTTTATAAGTTACTTTTTGAACATTGTTTTATAATGAGAAAGTTTATGACTTCCCGAGGGTCATATTTTCTCAAAAGTTTTCTTTTGTTTTAACGTGAACTGCTGAATGTCTATGGTTTTCAAATATACAAAAACGAGTTCCAGCACGTGACATTTTTAATTTCATACTGTTTTAATAATTATGAAACTTATAATTTGTTTTTGATCCGGATATGATGTCCTTTAGCGTAACTGCTCACGAAAAAGGGTTATCGTAATGATTGTTTTATTATTTATTTCTTTAATTAACAACTTATAGAAATTAAAATTTGATAATAACAATAAAAAAAAATAGTTAAATAATGATTATACATCAATGAATACTTTGAAAATATTATATTTTTATTTAGAATTTCGTGCTTGATGGAAATTTAATGTCAAATTTGAATTATTTTGATTCTGTACACTTCCATAAATTTTGTCGATAACGACCCGAGTTTCGCCATTCGGAACTGACTGGAACTGTCAGTTCAAGTGCGTTCGTACACTTGATAAAACCAGAAGATGCCGAAAGGCGAAAGCCGGGTCGTTATCGACAAAATTTATGGAAGTGTACAGAATCAAAATAATTTAAATTATATAATATTTTATGTTTGAAAAAAGCTTCGAAAACCGATTTAAACCTAGTTTTAGTGAATAATACATTTCTAAAACTAGTTTTTCAGCCCTAGTAGTAACAAAAAAATTACGAAAAACACGTAAAATGTTATTTTATTTCTATTAAATGCGCAGTTTGTAATCACCGTCTCCATTATCATAGAAGCCAGTTTGCCGTTTTTGCATGATTGCAGAGGGCAGTATTGTAATTAAAAATATTTATAAAGTTAGTAAAATTTTATTTCAATTAAAAAACAGTATTCAAAAAGCATGTTAGCTTTGCAACCTTCATTTTACCGGACTTGTCAAGACACTAGTGGAGTGGTCACGTCGTTAAAATCAGTTGCTGTGCTTACGCGATTGGGCCTCTACACGGATAGTTGTGTTTAAAAGCATCAATATCTGCAGTGTCTGAATTCCTTCCCACCCATTCACTCTTAAAATCGGGATTCATATATAAGCTAACCACACGCCCTGCCTAGGATATCCAATCCCGGAGTCTTTTTCCAATCCCGGGATTTCGGGATTGATCCCTTTTTTTTCGGGATCCCGGGATTGTGATTTTCTTACCGAGAAATTTGAAATCCTCAATTCATTATACTTTTTCCCAGAATCTCACCAAAACTCGTTTTTTTAGCTCACCGAGGAATTTGAAATCTCCGATTTGGTATACTTTTCCACAGAATCTCGCAAAACCTCGTTTTTTTTTTAGCTCACCGATTTACCAATTTCATGTAAATTATCGGGTTTTCCTCAAAATTTCTCAATCCCGAAATCCCGGGATCGCGGCCATCTCAATCCCGGAATTTCGGGATCAGAAAATTGAACGGGATCCCGGGATTGGATGCCCTTGCCCTAGCCCTGCCCTAGTACTATCGTTATTTACTTCTTTCTGAAAAAAATATGTTGAACGACAATTCTTGTACAACAATTTCTGATTCTATATCGACTGTGGAAATGAAAAAAACGTAACCCACAGTTTTTTCAAACAAATTTTTTGACAATCACAATTTATAAAAATCGATACACGTTCTATCAAAAAGATAATTGCTCAAAATGCCAAATTAGTATCTAAATTTAACTTTTAAGTTTGGAAAAAGATGGGCCTATTGAAATTTCGACCAAGAAAAAAAGACAATTTTTTTTTTATATATTCAAATAAAATCAGATAAAATCAATTAAAAACAATTTTATCAGCCTCCGTGCAATTCAAGGGTGTGTATATTTCATAATTTGCCTTTGGTCCAAAAATATCAAAAAACGTGTGTGTGGGTTACGTCCCCTTTCCTTTCCAAAGTCGATATACTCCAATAATATTTTAAAAAATGTGCGCCTTATTTTACCTTAAATTCTGATCAAATATAAAGATTTGTTTTTGTTATTATCATCTGTATCATAGTATGTTCAGTATTTGCGCGTCAAAACATTGTGTAATAGAAAGTGGGTGTCCAGCACTATAAAAGCTTTGAGAGAATATAATAAAACATAAACAACCAAATTTCTCACTGCGCCGTACTTTAAAAAGCTCCGCTCTGCTGCCACTTCGACTGGCAAGTGGAAATTTCTGTCTAACTACCGGAAACACGAGAAAACCGGCCAAAGGTTGGCCTAACTTTTGGCAAATATTATACCAGCATAAAGCTTGGAAGTGTTTACTGTAGAGAACCGCAATCCCTCGAGATAAGAAGCTTGTTTGGTATGATCTTTACTACCGAAACTCTTGATGGGATTTTAGGCTTAGTATTTTTTACGAAAAGCTTACTTACACACAGAGGCACACTAAAGATAGGACAAAAAAAGTTCCAGTTATTTATGAATGTGACCAATACGTTTATATATAATATAATCCATATATTGATTTATGCACACGTATACATATTATAATATATGTAAGCCACAAAAGAAACATTGTATTGCATATAAAATAGAAATGGGTTTTGTTATGCATCATCAATAATTGATGATGCATTTATAAATACATGAATAAATTGGCTGAAACACACTTTAAGAAACGTTTAATTTTATTTAAACAAAAAAATGCTGTTTTCGAACGACATGCGTCAAACAAATGAACTCATATACTGTCACTGTTCTTTCAAAAGTTGGTAAGTAACAGCAAATGTAAAAAAAGCAGCTTTTAGGATAAGGCCTCTTAAATCATCATTGTATGTTACATATATAATTATAATATAAAAATATACATGCACTTATGTCGATCTGACCGAAGTAAGAGTTAAAAATTTATAAAGCTGGCCTAGCTTGAAATCAGTATTTATTACAATTTCCTATAAAAATAATTGCTTTTTTTAGCAAACTGAGTTATTCCAGATATATAAGTAAAAGTAAATAATCTCTTTGTAAACTTTCTTACTTACAAACTTTTGCCAGAAAGGTGATGCTATTGACAAAGAGAGAAATAATCTTAAATAGCAAAATATGTCTACTAATTGGTTTAAATGTTTTTTTTTAATTAAGAAGGTTGAATATTACATATCATATTTGAAATACATTATAAAAATATATTCAGATAAGTGTTTGAATCGTCCACAACACACAAAAAAATAAAAACGTTGGACGATGGACGATGGTATTTTTTTATCTAACTTTATTGACCTGTCACCACTTGAATGAAAGCAGAACTTTCCGAAGAAATATTCCACGCGTGATAAACCGTCATAAAATACAAAACTTGCGTCCAGCAAGCCGCCAGTTTTATTATCATATTTATATAGATTGCTACCGGAAAACAAATCATTTCATTTTGTAAGCACATTGTTTGAGATAAACTAAACGGATGCAAAAATATTTTGGGCAAAATTTCATTCTTCGTGTTTACGCCGAGACCACAATTTGAATGCTGCGTGGTTTTGGTTAACCTCACATCCAACCAACGACCTTTCGTTAATGAAACAGAATGGAAACGGCCCATGTATAAACAATAAAGGTCTGACGTCACTGAAAAGGTTAGTTTTATCATATTTAATGCAAAGGACACTGGTTTTAACAAGGACTAAACTAAGTCGTATGCCGATATCAAAGGCTAGTTGTCTCTTAGAGAATCCTTCCGTTCATTTTATAAATTATTAACACACGTATGAGGTTTATAACTATAACCATAAAACATCTTTACCAGGTTAAAGGATTATTTAAAAATTATAAAAGAGTTCTAAAAATTACAATATTTATTAAAATTTTGGTAATTTATTTGGACGCTGGAAAATTACAGATAATTAAAATATGATAATTGTTTTGTATTTTTTTATATCTGTTGAGAAGTTTATTTTCAAAGATTGGGGTTCTTCTAGTACGGTGCCTGCCAAACTTTTTTGGTGAATGGGACCTGTACCCCGGCACACCAAATAAAAATGATTTAAAAAATAAAATGTGTTTCGTTGACCACTATGTATGATCGTAACAAATTTTTGTTTGAATTTGTATATGTTGAATTTATTTTAAACTAAAGAAAATTAAAATGGATAGGCAATATTAAAAATTAACATTTTTAAGGCTTCTTCCACCGCCGCACACCTGAGAATTCTTGTGGCACAGTGGTGTGCAGAGGCACACAGCTTGGCCGAGACTGTTCTAGTAGAATACGTATATTTTGTTGTTGATTTTGGTATGCTTAACGGCGTCGCGTAACATATATATATTTTCAAGTGAAAGATTGATATGGTTTTAAAAAATGGATACGTGTTTGTACAGCTATGAAACGTTGTTGAAATACATTTTTGAGATTAAGATATAAAAAAACAGTGCAAATTTATCGCCAAACGTTGATTATTTATATGAAACGGTGGGGAAAAAATACATTGAAGTTTTGTTGCAACGCAATGATTACAAAATATAAAAATTAGTTTTCGCTGAGTGAGATTTTAGCCGTGTGTTATTTACGCTCATTAAAAGTATTTTAAATTCATAAGAAAATAAATTAGACCATTTATTATTATTTAATGTACGATTTTTATGTATTTGTAAATGTAATGCTTCTTTTGAAATTTATTGTATACTGAACATAAGCACAACGTCTTTATTGCCACTAGTTCATAGTGAAAATTATTTTTTTACGTTTATGTTTCAAATCTGCCAGTTTTGTAAAGAGTCCAACAACAATTATTTATTCCCTGTTTTCAAAATTCAAATTATTTTTCATAATAAAATTATAACTTCCTTCATAGATCTGGGTCGTCCCTTAGGGTTTCAACGATTCGCTTGCAAATTTCAAAAGCCACCCCTCTCGTTATCTTATAAATAAATTCAGATGAAAATTTTCAAAACTCAGTGTTCATTTCATTTTTTTGTATAAATTATATAAGCAAGATTACAAATTTATGTATTTTTATTCTTTTGAAATTCGTGTGAATTTTTTTTTCTTAGTGTCTACATTTGTTCTGCTAAATTATTATAATATTATTCGTTTGATTACTCAATTATATCAAGGTAAAAATTGTGAATACTCTATTGTTTTCAATAACACAGCCAAAAGTTTATTTAGTTATTAATATAAATATAATCAAAATATTTTTAATTCTTCAGCTAAATCAAGAATATACCACAAGATATAATTAGTTTTTTAGGTATGGTTTTGTGGAGGCGTACACTTAGGATTTCGTAATTATTTAAGCAAACAAGTTTATCCGTCATGAAAGAAGTAAAAATAAAATACTACATTTTGCTTGGTGTGGAATGACCAATTCTTCCACGTTGATGCTAAAACTTAGCCTAGAACAAAGGCCTGATTGTAAAAACGAAAAGCCAGAATACTGAATCGAATCATAATCATTATATTTTTTAAATAAAAAGTTTCAAAATAAATATTCGTAAGGGAGATTAACTACGACTTCTGTTTTATTCGAGTACATTAATATATTTTCTAATTTTTAATTTCTGTTTTATAATCTACATGATTTATTTGTGATATTACATTGGATTGAATTTAAGATCAAGATCGCAATCTACATACATATACATAGTTAAAATGTCATTGTTACAAGAATAAACAATTAACAATATCCGATAATCTACATACGTTAAATATTCCCATATGTTTTACATACAAAATGATGTAAACATATGGGAGACGAAACTGAAAACAAAAAAAACTTCACAACACAATAACTTCTAGTTGAACGCACTGTCGCTCGAGTGACTTATATCATAATCCTAAACAACAATGTTAAAAAATGAAACCATGCTATATAAATCTTCTCACTAGCATTACATTGAAGTATGTTATTTTAGAATATCTTGAATAAACAGTAGACAAATTCATATATTAGAATAAATATAATGTATACTATAAAATATTATCAATGACTGGGACGCAAAAACAAAAGTTTATGGAACAAATGATTGGTGAAACTAGAATTTGATATTAACATACTCGGTTAGTGATAAAAAAAATATCTTTGGAAATTATCCAACTAGACAATAAATATAAAATTGGCATTTGATAATCCGTTAGTGATAAACAAACGCAGATTACAAGATGGCGTACTGGATTACTAGATTATACACGCAGGGATATTAAAAAACATTTAGTATTCAAGTGAAAGCTTATTTTTAAAAGAGTTTTTTTTTGTATGACGTCATACGGGTGAACAAGTAAATCTCAACTCAAGATTTTCGATTAAATTGTCTGCTGTGATTTCTTTAGCACACTTTGACGCATAGTGACTGTCCTAGAAACAGTACAGAAAATCTTTTAATGCGCTTACCGCTGTTACTTTGAATGTCTCACCCAAAAAAATAAGCAGTATTAAAATGTTGTGTGCAGCTTTTTAATACCATGGAAATATAGTAAATTTTTATTATACAAAATTCGTATCGTAATTTTAGTGATTTGAAATTGAAACTGCAAATAGATTAAAACGTACTGTATGTTTTCAGATACATTATTAATGATATTCGGATATTATGTCTGTAAATATTACTTACAATGTAACATTTTTTAAGTGTCAACAAAAAATACGCTTAAAATGAATAGGAACTAAATCTTTTGGTTGCATCAGTTATATATGTATTTTTAAACATTTATGAAAAGTTCCCAAGTCCGTTACTCATTTTATGCTTAGATTTATTTTACATGTAGATTTAGGACCTTTATTGATTTTAAAACGAAATAGAAAAACCGTATTCGAATACGAATTGAGTTATTTAAGTAGCGGTTGAAAATATTGTAGTAAAATTGGTTTCAATTTGTTTTATACTATTTAACTACTGAAATTAAACCCTTTCTTTACAGCTCTAGATCAATTTTTAACATAATATATATTTAACGTCACTTAATATTAAATGAAAATGTTTGTTAAATTATTTGTTTATGTTTAAAAAAAATAATTAATGAGAGTTTTCAATCAATTGTCATTTGTATACTATTTATGCTGGTGGAGTGAATTTTTTAATCCCGAAAACGGTCCAAGTCTGCAAGAGTTCGAAAATACTGTGTAAGATGTTATCATAAATTTTTGTTTGAAAAAGCAGTTTTATCTTCAAAAGGAGTAAGGTTTTATCTCAAGTTTATAAAGGTCCTCACCTTTTTGCGAAAGAATGATTTGGCGTAATAGCTTAGCTAAAGAAACGAGATCGTCCATACTAAAATTTGGTTACTGATAATAAATGTCTCGACCAATCATGATGTACGCTGCTCCAATATGGACGTATGCTCACCGTAAACATATGAAGACTCTCCAGATTGTCCAAAATAAATCACTGAGACAGATATGTAACGCCCCGTGGTACGTGCGTAACACGATGCTTCACAGATACTTGAAAATACCTACCATCCGCGAGTTCGTTCGTGAGATATCTCAAAAGTTTCACAGCGAAGTAGGAAAACATTTTAACCCAACGATATCTAATCTCCACAACTATGACGAGACACTGCCTGAGAATCGTTTTAGACCGAGAGCAATTCTGCTCGACGACCCTCCATAGATCTTATGTCGTCTAAAATTGGCACTTTTAGAACGAAATTAGCATCACGAAAATGACTCTCTTTGTTTGACTTTCTTTGTGCACTGTATGTGTGTATGTATGTATGCGTATGTGTGTGTACATGTACGGATGCAGTATGGGGAAGCATATAGAATGTGATTTGCAAAATAGTGCATATGGAGTTCCCGTGAACTTCTTATCTCTGTAGCGATCGCGCCCTTCTGTCTGCAAACGATGGTAAGGGGATGCAAATTACAATTCTTCAAAAACTTTATCGATGAAGGAGACTAGAAGAACCTTGACGTTAGCGCGTCCTGGTACTTGAAGCTCCATAAATTTGATATCCAAAAAAAAAAAAAATTGAAGTTATGAAAGTGTATGGAAATTGATTATTCAAAGAGTAAAACACTCTTATGTAGTAATTACACATTTATTTATAAATATAAGGACCGCATTCACTCACACAAGAAAAAAAAAACGGTCGTGATCTGAAAAAATAAATGTGGAATAGTACGTAAATGGGTGACCATTTTCAAATATCGCTACCATAAAGCAACAGTGAGATAAAGAGAAAAAAGTATATTTTAAGATAAGTATGCCAATTTGTTGCTGAAAGCTAAATCTTTTTAATGAAACACTGATATATTTTAATTTAAAAAGAAAATACCCCATTTAAAAGAAAATTTTACATTTACAACTATTGATTTTGCCCTGTAACTTTAAAGTATAAGCGAGATTAGTACAATAACTAGATTAATAAAAACAATAATCCTTTGTACTTCATTCCACTTTATTTAATATGTCAGGACCGGTTTCACTCATTGCGAGCATTGTCAACTGATAAGAAATATAATTTAACAATGCTATTTATACAAAATTGAAAAGTTATACACAACAGTTGGCATTGAAAAGAAATTGCCAATTACATTAAAGTGATTCTAAAATAACACAAAATTAAAATGTTCAACACGTCTAACATATAATTAAAAAGTCATCCCAGATTCATAAATTCAGAATGCGATTGAAAGTAATTACAAACATAAATAGCATTGTTAAATTATATTTCTTATCAGTTGACAATGCTCGCAATGAGCGAAACCGGTCTTGACATATTAAATAAAGTGGAATGAAGTACAAAGGATTATTGTTTTTATTAATATAATGCCTTTCCACCAAGTATTGACAGTGAACACCCTAAAAGTGATCAATAACTAGATGCAAATAATAGTATACAAAAAAACTAACTATTATCGTTTATCATAAACCGTAAAAGAAACTAAATAAAATCATAATTCTCTACTTAAAAAACACAACACAAACCTTTAAGTTCAATTATATCGAAAGTATTTTAGACTTATCCCGCTGTTGCTTTAGTGTAGTGATATATCGCCTTTCAATCAAGAATTGACAGTGAAATCATTAAAAGTGAAAATTTGGTCCAGTTTAACCGTTGGACATAAACTATCATATGTACATTTATTGAAACATAATATATATCAATGTCTATCATGGTATTCAAACTTTACCACACGGTCACGGCTATGGGTCACACATATCATAGTTTGGTTGTTGAATGCATATTATGTGTTGTCTTTATTATATTATATGGTTTTTATAATAAATAAAGAAACATAACATATTTGAAAAAACTCAAGGAAGAAAAACATGAACTAGTATTGAAAACAATGCATCGTAAACCATACATATACTATACATATTTTGCTGCGGTATGTGTTTACAATTTCTTATAAAGACTTTAATGGGTAATATGATAAGAAAGCGTTTGCATTTACTGCTTCTGGATAGCTTTGTCACCCCTTGATATAAATTTTGAACGACGCTGTGGGCATTCGAGCGGGGGATGAGCATTATCTTAGAATATCAAGTTTACTGCATATGAGACACAAGGCTAGTGTAATTCCTTCAGTGGACTAAGAGAAAATTATTATAAAACCTTTTAACATGTCATTATAAAACAAACAATGTTTCAATCATTGAGCATAATGGTTTATTATGAAGCTTTAGAAGCTTTTAGATTAAGCTTTGTAGACTGCGTTCTCCATTATAAATTATAAGAAATATGTTGCCTATTAGTAAATAAGGTTTTTTTTAACCATCATTGTGTCAATACAAAAATACAGCAGTAGTTACAAGTCAAATAAAGAGAATAAAATTAACCTTTAGAATACAGGATTCTCCTCATTTTGGTCGTAACTAGATACTTTTATGTATGCTCTGGTAACGACTCAGGAGGAAGGCGTTGGGAAGAGAACGTTCGTGAGTCTCGATGGTCCGCAAATGCCAAAATTGATGCTTTTATTACGCTTTAAAGTTTTAAAAAGTAAGAAGCATAAGCAATGGGTTCTTTCGAAGCCTGTTAGGTTTTTATAGAACATTTTCAGACTCGAGATGTGTTCTAAAGGCAAGAAACGAAGACCATAATAAGATAATGCATAAATTTATCAATTATGATAATAATTTATGTGTTTTCTCAAGCGACATGGGTTACGAAAATACTTACAATAATCCCCGAGTTTTTGCAACTTTTTACTGACCATCCACCTTCAATTTGAATTCACAAGAGCTTCTTTGTATATCATTATTCATATTTTTTTCTTTGCTTGAAAAAATCATCTTTGCAACAGAAATTTAATTAAAACATTACTTATATAACACGCATGTGGAGAAGGGATATAAATACTTGGTCTGTTTTAGGGCTTATACAAAAACTAACTTTTGAAAAAACTGGTTTTCGAATTCTAATAGATTTTAAAACTCGATTTAAATCGATTTTTGAAGTTTCACAATAATGGTAGCTTAATAAAAAAAATGTTTTTTCTAATCTTCGTTTATTATAAACAATGATTTGATAAGTTATCAAAAAGATACTACATTTTTTTTTTTTATTTAGTGTTCCTATTTGGCTGTAGCGTAATTATTTATTTCAAAAACCCTAGTCTATATCCACCTTAGAAATAACAGAAAACTGAGAGTCTGCAATCAGAATTCTCTTGGCTTTCAGTAGTTAAAATAATAATTATAGAAAAAAAACATTACTACTTCCATCAAACAACAACTCTACATAACAATGATATTTGTTACTTTAGAAAAGACACATATAATGAAAAATAACAACACATTTAGAAAAAAAAATGTTTACAGAGTAGGATCAAGTTAGGATCATTTGTTATAAAGAGTACTTTTGAATTTTACACAGGTAGTATTTTAAATTTAATATACCAAGCTTTTCGTTTTTCTTATTTGAAAAGCAATCAATATGTTTGCAAATTTTGACGTCTATGCATTTTCCGTAGATGTTGTTTCAGTCAACATTGATGTTTTTTTGAGGCGTAGAAGTGTTTTATACCCCAGAGGGTAAATCCATTTTCCCCATCGTATATCTAAATATATCTTTTTGTAAACAGTTATGAGTCAGCCAGAAGATAAACAGCCCTAGGCGGGAATCATAAAACGTAATTTATAAAATGCTCTGAGCCATTGCCTCTAAATCCGATACTCATAAATAATATGAATAATATCTATCGTATTTTCTAAGTAAATAATGCTATGGCGATTAAGATAATAACAACATTGGTTTTTAAAAGAGAAACAAGAGCGAGTTGTTTCACTAGGAACAATATTTAATCGGCTTTATTTATTTATTTACTACTGGCTAATATTTCATATAAAAAAATGCTAAGATAATATTACGATTCATTTGATTTTACCAGAGCGTAACCAGCTGAAAAATATTTATTGAGAGATTTTGTTGACACATATTTATTTAATAGTTATTGTTTAACTTTATTAGTAGAAATATCATTGTTAGTATTACGTAAACACAAAGAAAATATAAACATATGAGTTTGAGATTATTTCTTATAAGAATTGAACAATTTACTATACGTTTATGTACATATATTTATATTATTAAAATAATGTCGATTATTGATTATTAACGAAACGATTTTGCTGTGTTTACTGCGTGTCATATCTGGTAGATTGCATGGCAAATAGTTCAATTTTAGTTGAACTGTTATGTAACAAAGCAATTACAAAAAGAGTGCTTAAGACGTACGAAAATCTGTCCATATTTTGAGCCTTAACAAGACTTAGTGATAATCTCTAAATAATTCCGAGATTCTTTCTATTATTTGTCTTTTAAATATGGTATTCTTACAATATACAATTGTACACAATTAAATACACCATTATTTTTAGTTAAACGGTTGGACTTCCATTACCTTATGACGACGTATGTATATATTTGTTTTATATTTCCGACATTATTATTGCTTTGTGTCGTTATTTTTTCATAAATATTTAAACGATAATTTACCAATCCAATTTGTTTAACCAAGAATTTACGATAAATTGGTTACATGTCAATCTATAGATAATTGATTGAATTATTGCAATAAAATACGGGAAGCTTCTAACCAGTTAACCTTTAGAAAATTCCATTCAGAGCTTTCAACGTACCTACAGTATAACTGAAAGCTCTTGCGTAAAGTATACCTATTTCTAGGATGGCATACCATCCATTAATGTGACGGTAAAAGGTTAAGTGTTCCGAGAAACAGTTCGATAAACTTACGTTATTTGGCGCTTAACTTAAAACGACTGTTGTAATTCACACGCATAATTAACGAAACACACAAGATTAAATTACGTAGTAAATACATTAACGTGACTAATTGCTAAGCATAAATAGAAAACCAAGATATTATTATAAAAGGTAATCATTTAAACCAAAATACCTTCATTAAAACTTTACATACTGGGATTGTATCGAACAAACATCTTAAATGTAAACAAAAAAAAATGCTATCCTTAGCTTGCATTTTAATTTCTTTATTGTGTTTTAAGTTTTGCCAAAATATAAACCTCTGATAGAATACGAATATTGTCAAAATTTATAAAATTGTTCTTGTTGTTGCACAACGTTGGGTAAAATAGGAAAGAATCGAAAAATAGACAGATAGAGAAATAAATAAAAAAAACCCCAAGGCTAAGGAATACAAAAATAATCATAGAGATCAAGCAGCTTACTGTAGCTTGATTTTCATTACCATGTATTTATTCAGGCCATAATGAGATGAGCAAACACATTTTTAGACGATAGTGTTATGGAAGGGAAACGTGATTGATATACTGGATGATGGTGTAAAACTTACAACTTCTTTCCTGCTAATGAAAGTCTTAGATGAAAGACCAGCTAAGAGTCAATGTAAATTATAAACTATTTTCCGCAGCGACCTCACGGGTTCGACTTTTAGAACGAACAGCATTTTTTTAAATCAATTTATCGATTTCTGTTCAAAGGCATGGATGTTTGGATGTCTCAAAATTCCCTCCCCCCTTCCAATCCTTAAAATAGTGTATTTCCTAGCTCTATCATTCCTTAAAATTCTCTTCTAAGAAGAGACGTTGAGCAAATGAGTAAAAATATTTATCTTAAAAAATAAAAAAAACTCATGTTAAGATACCTGAATTAGGAGGCCATATGCTCTACATTGTTAGTGGAAATGGATTTAAAAAAACATAAATCAAAGCTTCTCGCAATTTATTAATATTTTTTTTATTTCGCTGAAACGTAATTCTGTTTCAAAAATTATTAAGCTAGCCTCAGCGACAGTCAAATTGTCAATCTGGATGACGTCAATACGATTGGATTAAGTCCAAAATCAAATATAGTTGTTTCTAAATGAGTAGATTTATTCATTTGATCAAATGCTTAAATAAACAAAGATAAATACTGTATATATACCATCTATTATTAGTAGAGTCGTTAAATATTCAATTTGAAGATGACCCGTTTAATAATTCAGCGATAAAGTCTTAATTGCCATTTTAGGTGAATTGGGCTTTTCTTAACGTCGGTATGCTCTATCTATGGTTGCAATCTCTTAGCGTTAATGGAAATCTTTACAAGTGGTGTGTTTAAAAATAGATTCGCGTATAGACGGTGAAACGTAGTTGCTCGTATTTTCGTGAATTCTCTTGGGTGCGCGAAAGATAAGTCTAAATGTGTTCAAGCGAATGAATATTCCTACGTATTTAATAAGGCTGAGCTTATCGTATTAAATTATTACGGTACGGTGACGCTTGGAAATGTATTCGTTTCGGGATTTTTTTAACTAGACCGCTAAAAATATAAATTATGATTTTATTCCGAATTAAAAATCTTTTGTACATTGGTTATGAAACGGTGAATTGCGGAGGGTTTTCTGGAAAGATTAACAAGCCAAATGTACTGTGACTTATATAAGTTGGCGGATGTGTCATTGCGGGCGTTAATGGAACCAAACTTTTCCTTTTAATACTTCGTAGCCTTTCGTGATTTCAGTGTGTGATTGATACAACACATGAGTGTTTGCTTATTTCTACTTTGTGGACAGGCTGTGACGGAGGGGTGATAAAGATTAGTAGTCTTAACGGCCAATATTACGCATCAGCCAAGTTATAGAAGAACCAACTATATTAATTATTCTAACCTTTGATCGCGCAAGACAGACTATAAGTCGAACGTTTACTTCTGAACTATTCTTTTAAATGCATTCAAATAATAAACATTTTTCTCTGATTAAAATTGTAATTATTATTAAGATACAATCTCGATAAGTCTTCCAACCCTGCTAAATACGAACGCTTCGAATTAGTCTTGCTTATCAAAAGAAAGACATGTTGAACCTGCAAAATTAATTAAATCTAATATTTAGAAACTATGTTATTGGAATTAATTATGGGGACACATGTATATATATTATGAAAGGAAGTCACGACTTGAAAATGGTTGAGAACTTATTTAAAATTTTGGAAAATGACGATGAAATCTTTGCCAAATAATGATTGAATTATTGCTTGCATAAGTTTTGGAAGTGTATTAATGACAAGAGTTAGTAGGTCGTATACAAATTGTGGAGTCACGTATAGACCATTAATAAAATTACCTTACGTCGTTTGGTTTATCTCATCCTGATATTTTTGTAAAATTCTTTTCGAAGAAATAATATTTTGTTAATTTTCAAAATTGTAATATATGTCGTAAAAATCAATTAATTTAGTATTCTAGAGGTCTTTATTCTTTTATTGATGACGCTACAGCCTCCGATGCCACCATCCCGTAGCCGCCTCTTTCCTTTGTACCGTTTCGTCAGTGTTGCGTGTCTGTCTCCGGCGTTTTTATACCTTCCCTTCGGCATATCCGCTGCCATTACAACTGACATTTTTCATATCTGTCCTACTCTTACCTATTACAGCAAAAAAAAAACATTTTTGGATACACTTTTGTGTTTTGTATTTTTATGTTTGTAAAAAAAGAGACAATTTGTCAATGAGTAACGGTCTCGGCGTAAAATTTCTCGGACATTTATTTCGAAAAGAAAAATTATAGAAGGGAAATGAAAACATATTTTAAAGTTTCTTTATTTTAATTAACGGGTGTAAATATAATAGTCATATCTGTGGCGCAGTGGTCAATGTGGTTGTTTTCTGTGATGGATCTCACAAGTTCAAGTCTAATTTTTTGATCAATTTTTGTTTGAAGGCATGGCTGTTTGTGATGTTTGAATATTCCCGTTCACCCTACCAATTCTAAAGTAGCGAGAGTGACTTATTAACAAATAATCCTGTCTTAGCTTATATGCTTCTATCCGCATTATTTTTGAAAAAAAAAGTTGAGCATCGGAGTAAGTAGAAGTTTTACCAAAAAAACTTCTGTTTAGGTACCTTGATAATGAGGCTATATGGTCCAAAGCGGACATGGATAAATAAATATATTATAAATTACCAGTGTATAAAATTTTGTTAAGATTTATAAAAAGTGCTAGTGATAGTTTTCGATATAAATGTTTATTTAGTTAACTTGATATAAATATAAAGAATAGCAAAAGTAAACTAAAAAGAAAACAACGTTACAAAGCAGCATAATTTATGGCAAAGAAATTCACCACTCTATTTTTAATGATGCTACCTTTTGTCGTCCGCTTTCTCTTCTTATTCTAACAATCATTTATTGTTGAAAATACGTTGTGTACATTTGAAATGTGATACAGTATAAAAATGAAATACTTACAAAGAAACTTTCAATTATGTTAAAAGCTTCCACGTTGTATTCTGTATGAAAGTTTCAATATCCGCAATATAAAATATATATATATTGTACATATATTTTAGAATTTGTTAGGATGCAGATCCGTAATGCATGACCTGGTTTACATGTTTACATCTAGAGCAAACATTTCTGTGACATGAAGTATCATCAAAGAAAAGGTAGGTTTATTAAAATCGAGGAAACATGACAAACTATGTTCAGAATATTAAGTATGTGTATAAAACAATATTTCTCTACGCAAGTTTAAATGGATTAAAACATTTAGACAACCTTGCCTGCTCAATAAATACGTAGAGAGATATGAGCTTATAATGAGGGATAAAAATAACTGACTATAAGCCCGTTTTTCTACCTATGTTTTCAGAGAGGTTAAGGTTAGAATGATTTGGTTGAGAAAAGACTTAAGGTTAGTTAATCGTTGTATATGTTATATTTTATGGTGGGTGGTGACAGCTATGCTTTTAAATATAAATTAATGTAAGAATAGATTAACACGACCGAGTGTATACTGTTATATATTATTCTACGTCATGTTCGCAACAATACGAAGTATAGGGTAAATACAACAACGTCCCGCATCCTTCGGTCGGCTGCAATTACCTTTGCCTTATCTAACGAGATTTCTCGGAAATGTTATGTCCTAATTAAACGATGGTTGCTACTGTGTCTGTTTGTTTATTAGAAGATTTTCAACGTGTTAATACCGATGCGTTTTTACAACTCGCCATATGCATTCAGTTAATCCCGAAACTTTTGCACCAGCACCGGGATTGCCGTGTCGGGGATTGAAATATTGTTTAAATGTTTCGTGATAGGATTGTTATCCAGTTAGTGCGGCCTTGATGTCGCTTATTTAGATTCACAGCAAATTTTAATATGCATACAGACAAACACTACTGTCGGCTTATAAATAGAGCCGTCGATTATTTAAAATTAAAATCATAATTTTATGCTTTAAAACCGTATCGCAACGGATAGATTTACAATGCTGTTCTGTTGCATTGCGGATTTATGATAATATGTAATCAATGTCACACAATGTCAACTAAACATCAATTATCTACGAGAATGAAACCGAAACAAACATGTATTTGAATTTATTTATACTTTTAAAAATATTTATAATGATGTTCAATATATTTATGTTTTATTGTAAATATTAAAAGCTCGGAGTAGTAAAACACATATCGACTACTTGATCTGCAAACCAGTTATCTACATTTGGGACTATCTTATAGTCAATAGAAACAACGTAATACTTTCACCATAAAGCAGAATATAACCCGTCCGCTGTGCTATAGTTGGTAAGAGCTTGCTCTACCGACCAGGTGGGTCTGGGTTTGATTCCCGGTACGGTAAATTTTTAATTAAGATTTTTCAATTTATATTTTTAGATTTAAAACTAGGTGTTTGTTATGTAAATTTAATCTTGAGTGATTTACAATAAATTCTCATCGAGTTTTTCTCGTATGATCTTTCAACTTAAAAATATTTGGCACATTGCAATTAGTTGTAATGTAGCTAAAAAAACAAAAAAAAAACTTCTCACACTATTGCACCTATGCAGAGCTGCTCGGGACCATTTTTTTAACTAAGAGGTATTAAGAGAAATGTGATATGCTCATGCACTTTTTTTTTTAAACCATGTCCGCTCCCAATGTGGAGCATATGGACTCCTAATGGAGTTTATCTCAACAGAAGTGTTTCTACGAGAACTGCTTGTTACTCAATTGCTCAACCTCTCTTTTTCCAAAGAGAGTAGGGATAGAAGGATAGGGCTATGACAGGATTAGTGGTAAGCTAATCGCTGTCGATACGGCCCGTTCATAGGATAGGATGGATGAGAGGGGGGAATTCAAGACATCACATACATCCATGCCTTTGAACAGAAATTCATAAATCGATTGAAAAATCAATTTATAAACCGGGATTTGAACCCGGGCCCTCCGTAGCTGAAGCCAACAACGTTGACCACTCGACCACACAGGCAGTCCATGCACTTAGTTAAAGTGATATTCAAGTATTCTGCCAACACTGTATAATAAATAACATAAAGATGTGGAAATAAGAATGTTATACCCGATTTGTGTGTAAAATGTTTTTTCTGCTCTGAAAATAATTGCAGTCGAGTATGACATACCCCCTGGGAAATATAAATTGTGTCGGTGGTGGCGAAAACGGGTAAGAATTTTGAAATAGAGGGTTACATATTCAATTAGCGTTAGTGAACAGGCAGGCAATCGAAAGCACTAATAAATTATGACAACTCCTCAGGGTGTTATAACATCTGACTAGTCTAAATTATTAAAATACTGGTAATGTGAGAAAACGCTATAATATGATTTTTTTTTAAATGTATCAACAAATAAAAACACTTTTAGGGTGTTCGCTGTCAGTACTTGGTGGAAAGGCATTATATTAATAAAAACACAATATTCCTTTGTACTTCATTCTACTTTATTTAATCCTTTGCCCGCGTCACCAAATTTAGTGGGCATGCCCTGTCCGCGGCTGCTTTTTTGCGGATTTTGTTATCGCGTTTTCGACTATAAATATAGGTTGTATTATTTTAATAAACACGAAACATTAATTTACTATGCGTCAGTTCAAGTTCATCCGTGCACTTGAACGCCTGAAGATGCCGAAAGGCGAAACCCAGGTCGTTAGTGACAAAATTTGTGTGAATGTACATAATTTGAACGATTCAAAATTAATTACATTTATTATTATATGGTTTATTTATTACCGTTTATAAAGAACAACAAAATTTTGTTCATTTAAAAATTCAAAATAACAATATTATTGTGCACATTGTAACAACTTAAGAAAAACCGATTTCAATATCAAAATTATAAGACTTAGAGAAACAAATAAATCTACGATGGAACGAAAAGAACGGACTAAAATATTTAATGACATTGAAAGAAAGCCCAGGGAAAAAAATACTACATCATTGGAGAAACAAAATATATACATTAACAAAATAACATAAAGGAACATCATCTAAATTTTAAAATCCTTGCCTTTAACCTCCTCTACATAAATACGAAATACGATATTAAAAAGTAGGTTAATAAGTAAGCCTTGTTCAAAATTCTTTTAAAGACCCTGAAAACTTTTATCAAATAAAATAAAATTAAAAAGGTTTCATGTTTGCAATTATTCATTTCAATTATAATAGAAATATATTTTAACTGGAAGGAAGACTAACAAATGTTTTTTTTAGTACGTTTTACATCAATATCATCTAATGCATTTTGAAAATTAAAAATAATAAACGCCCCAACGAATCGATAAGCTATGGTTAATCTATTTTGATATTGAATCAAATCTTAATTGTTATAAACACCAAATACCCTTTTTTTTCTTGAACTAAAAACTAAATTGAAAAATAATAATCTTCTCAAATAATTAAATATAAAAATTGTTTCTATTAAATATCTTTAACCAAGATGAATAAAACAAAACACGAATTTATAAATAATTTAAAGAGAAACTTGAAGTATTAAACGCGACACAGGTTTTGGTTATTATGAGAACATTTATTATACTTCCTCGAGGGTTGAAAAATTATTGCAACGCTGTTATTCTCGTTTGAAAATTAGGATGAATGTAAGGTTTTTATAATATTTTTTGGTTGTGTCATTTTAGAATAAATAAAATAACGGTCTAGAAACAAATGAAAAGAAAAGGTGAAGAGATGCGATTGGGGAACATTAAATAGAATAAGGAAAAAAGTTTATCGTTGATAAGTGGACGAAAAAGAGTTGGTAAAGTAGATACAAAACATCTCAGGAGGATGTTCAGGAAAAACATATTGAAACGGTGTTGTGGTTTTGGTAAAATGTTTACCAATTCGGGTTATGACGTACACACGAATGGGAATAAGTAATATAAAATACATTAACAGATAATTATTTGTTGGCCAAAAAAACATTAAAATCTTCATTGGATGTTTTTAAGCATACTTGAATTTGAATGAAAGTAATCACACGGACCTTGCATTTTCTCTTACAGAATATTACGAGAATGTGTTTCTTACGGTACTGACATAAAAATTAAATATATAAAATAACTAATTGTAAAGCCATGATTGCTTTGCAAGTATTTTTTTTTTAAATAGGTTTTATTTATTTGGATTAACTCTAGGCCAATCATTCGGTAAAAAGTTTATAAAATAATAATTTTATCTCTAGAGAAAATAGATCTCACTACATTTCATTTTTCAGGATTGAGTAGGATATCAAAAATATATTCCTTTTCCAGGCCACATCAATGGATAATGAATCAAGGAATGTATGAAATTTTCTGTCGATGTTTTCTACTTCACTATAGTAAAAATAATATTAAGAAAAGCTAATAATAATAAAAAAATCATACGAACTAATTATTCATGTAATGATATTATGTAAAAGAAAAATCATTTAATTTAATAAATGCCTATATTACTCATAATAATCTGCTTTATAATAACATTTTTATGTACTTTCGATGGTTTCGGCGGTAACTTTGTGGAAGTTCATTTTAATAGAAAATTTAAATTAACTTTGATTATTCCACGTATTGTGTTACTAACTGTGACACGTGTTTCGCCTCTTTCAGAGGCATCTTCAGACTTACTATCGCAAAGTTTGCTTAAGTAATGAAGCAAGATTGATTCTAACATTTTAAAATTATAAAATTACAAAATGGAGGTTTGGGTTTTTTTCCTTTTAAGAGGAGCAAGGATAATCGAAAGAATCGAAATAAAACAAACAGATAATGATACTAATGATACTAATGAGTTGCAATCAATCACATTGGGATTTTTCCTTTTTAAGGGAAGCAAAGAGGGGATTATAAAATCGAAACAGTGCAAACAAATTTAATCATACTACTAATGACGTTAAACATTACAAACTAATAAACTAATGAGCTGCAATCAATCAGCTAGGTTTGTGATTACTCTATTAATTGGAAACAATTTGAGTAACGGGGAACCACCTGTGCTACGAAACACGTGTCACAGTTAGTAACACAATACGTGGAATAATCAAAGTTAATTTAAATTTTCTATTAACATTTTTATGGTTTCGGCGGTAACTTTGTGTCCGTTTTTTTAAAATATAAAATAAAATTGAATTCTGAAAACGCTGTTTTTTCCAAAGGTTACGTAAGTATGTACGAATGATGTTAGTCGTAAAAAGCATAACAAAATACGACTAACAATTATTTATATTCTGTTTGTCTTTTTTATAAATAATTCATGTCCTTATAATGAAGGTATCTTAACAGAAAATTTTCTACGAGAACTGCTCGTTATTCATTATTTTAACCTCTCATTAACCTCAAAGTAGAGATATAATGGATATAGCTAGAACAGGCGGGGGAAACCTGCGGCCTTTTGGCTACTCCGGTGCGGCCTTCTGGCCAATTATGTAATTCTGTATATTTAAGTAAATTCCTGACATATTCTGACCGTAAAGTCCTGTTTCCGGCCAAAGATTCCCTAGTCAATGTTTACTGGGGCCCTTTGTCGAATCCGAAAAATGAATGCGGCCTTTAGATAATAAAAGATTCCCCACCCTGAGCTAGAACGTGACTAGTAGTAAGCTAGTCGCTTCCGATACGCCTCGTGATTTAAAGATTGTAAGGAAATTTCAAGGTTTCACGAAATGAAAATTCAAACAGAAAATTAATCAATCGATTGAAAAAAAAAATGAATTATTTATATTCTGCTTACGCTACTAATGTTTAAGCGGCGTGGTATACCAAAAATTAATGCAATTATAGCAAAAATGTACATGTATAAAGCGTTCCATTTAATTTTCGCCTTTCCTGTTATTCACATTCAGTTCACAGCGTTCAATTTCGCTTACTTTTCTCTCCAGTTTCACAACATAACAATTCTCTAGTGGTTCTAACTTTTGTGGCCACAGCGACCCTTAGGACCGCATTTGAAAACCATTGATCGAGCAAACTCATTTCAGACTTACTACATCAGTATGCAATATTTTTACGATGTAAACTGTAAAGTAACATCTATATGAAATATCGACTGTGGAAGGAAAAACGTAACCCACACCTAACAAATTTTACAGGAGACACGAAAAACGTTTTTTGATGGTTTTGGGTCAAAGGCAAATTATGAAATATACACAACCTTAGAGTGCACTGAGACGGATAAACTGGTTCTGTTGACTTTATCTTATATGAATTAAATTTTTTTTTTTAAAAAACCTTCTTTTAAGTATTTTTCACAATCGCAATTTTCGCAGACCCTTACTTTTTCAAAGTTAAAAGCTTAATTAAGATTTTTTTGGCATTTTCAGCTAAGATCCTTTTGATAGACCGTGTATAAAGTTGTATACATTGTGATTATCGAGTAAAATCTGTTTTGAAAAAAGTGTGGGTTACGTCCTTTCTCTTTTCAACAGTCGATTTACATTACGCATAATGGCGAGCAATGGAGATCAAAACAAATAAAATACTTTGTCAATTTTAATATGTTCACCTTCAATACTTGGTGGGAAAACATTATAATATAAAAATAAAAAGTTATTATGACGCGCATTATATTAGCTGATAATAATGTTCACTATGAGCGAGACTGGTCTTTCCCAGCCTCTCCACCAAGAATTGACGGCGAACACATTAATAGTGATATAAATTTCTGATTCTGACAGATATTGTTGAGTTCGTGTCGGAGATAATTTTTTTTTCTGTATGATCAATTGACATTTCGTTGTGAAAGGAATTACGCCAATAAATGATTTACAGCAAAAATTTTTCACGTCATTTAAATACTACTGGTTCAATAGTTATATATCGACTGTGGAAAGAAAAAGGACGTAACCCACAGTTTTTTCAAAACAGGTTTTTTCGATAACCGCAATGTATCAAACTTGATGCACGTTCTATCAAAAGGATGTAAGCTGCAAATGCCGAATTAGTATCTAAATTTAGCTTTTAAGTTTAAAAAACATGATCTAGTAAAAAATAAAAACCAAAGAAAAAAGACTGAAATAAAAGTTTTTCCTAGACAATTTCTTTAATTAATATTAGATTATGTCAATTAAACACCAGTTAAGAAGTTTCCATGCACTTCAAGGTTGTGTATAATTCATAATTTGCATATTTCCCAAAATCATCAAAACACGTTTATCGCCCTTCTGTAAAATTTGATATGTGTGGGTTACGTCCTTTTTCCATTCCACAGTCGATATGTATACTTGTTCGAGTGAAACTACTTTGGAATTTAAGTTTTGAATTCAAAATCTGAATTCTTGTAATGAATTCAAATCAAAAAAATTGATTTATCTTTTACTAGCTGTAGGCACGTTGACCTCAACGGGGGGGGGATTTTTGTTGCATTTTTAAGTAGTCAGAAAATTTACCGGCGTGAAAAATAAATTGTAAATTGTAAATGTTAATTTTTAGAACAATTGAAATGTTTAAGTTTGCTAACAAATATATTTCGTAGAAGAAGAAATAGATCTCGCAGTATTTAAATTGTAAATAATATAATTTTTAGAATATTTGAAATGCTTAAGTTTGCTAAAAAGTATATTTCGTAGAAAAAGAAATATACCTCGGGACATATATCGAAACCCCTGCAGTATTTAAATTGTAAATAATATAATTTTTGGGGAAAATCATACAGACGGACATTATCGACTTTTAATACATAGATTTTTCTAGTGTTCATAATATCTACTTGACATTCATTGAGAGCACATTTGGGTATATTGGTTTTAAAAATAACTTTTTAACTTTTCCGGTTCTAAGCTCAAGAAATGCGACCCCAATACCAACATTTTCTTAAATATCTATTTTAATATTCGTGATACAATGTTTATAATTAAGGTATTCTTATATCATAGTTTTTTGGACCTTTTGTAGTTTATATAAGTATGCGATAACGTGATTACGCTATCAGGCGATAAGCACCCGCGATAACGATCGTTCGTAAAATAGCTGAGAACACTCGTCAGTTGTCAATTCATATGTGTGCTGGGATGACGTCTTTTTTACTCGCAACTTAAAATATGATTATTTATAAAAAAACCACGGATTTTTATAAAAAAAAATGTATGAGGAATGGTGCAGAGAGATATTTTAAAGCCCTTAAGCTTTTTTTTTTTTTTTTGAAATTCATAAGAATAAGGCCAATAATGAGGAAACCACTGGGGTCAAAAAAGATCCCCATCGGCAGAGACGTATTTTTTCTAGTCTCCGAGCCGCGAGAGTTAATATCTTGCTTTCTAGTTCATCTTGGAATCATTTCTAGTCATGGTGTCTTCTTTCGTGGCAGTATCTTAATGCAGCTTAATACTGATCTTAAATATATTACATATTGCAGTATCTCATATTCTTTATGGCGTCATTATATGCTTATTGAGCGCATGTTTACGACTGCACTTCACGGAAGTGATTTTATTTATTTTGTTTTATATATAATAGAATATTTATTTTATTATTTTACTAAAAAAGCTTTTAATTAAGTAAAGTTTAAAGTACGTAGCTGTAAATTTAAAGCTATACGAAAAGTTTCTATATCACTTTGGAAGTCTGATGTTAATGTCTGATATATGCTAAGCTTTTTCATTATGTTCTATTTTATTATACAAAAAATAACTAGTTGTCCATAATATTAAACCAATATATATGTTGGGCCTATAGCGCAGCGGTAAGCGTTGTTGGCTTACTGCCAGATCTCACAGGTTCGAGTTCCAGTACGAACAGCATTTTTTCCAAGGCATGGGTATTTCTGATGTCTAAAAATCCCCTCCCACCCTTCTGATCCTTTAATAATTGAGCGTAGCGAGAGCAGTTGGTTTATCACTGTCCTAACCTGAGCCTTCTATCCCTAAAACTCTCGGAGCGACTGATTAACAAACTCGTAGAAAAAAAACTTCCTTTAAGATATCTTTATTAGGAGACTATATGCTTAGGAGCGGACATGAATGAATATATATATATTGTCATTTTGCAAGAATATTGACATAACTTAAAATACTTATTTTGTCAAAAAATCAATTCCAATTTTTTTTTCAGAAAATGGTTGAATGAAAATGTATATTTTTTTGTCTAAAAGCTGTGGCTTAAAATAAAAACTTAAAGTTAAACTACTATAAAAGAGATAAAAGCTTTTAAAGTTGGATTTTTAAGATATCTCGTTTATTTTTTATTTTTAAGTTATCTCACTTTCCTTGCAAATTAGCGATATAATATTAAAGTAATGAATGATTGTTCCACGAAGTATCTTTTTATTGTTCAATCCTTTTAACAGTTAATTAATAAAAAAATACATTTACTCAGAAAACACTGAGAAAATGAAGAAAGCGTGCAATATATTAAATAAACGAAAACATACCGAAAAAGTAGTTTAGTATATAACGAGTCCATTATAACAATGGAAAAAAGGTCTAACGTAAATTACGGTTTAAACGTGATGTAACATAATATTCTTGTAAGAAAATATTTTGGGGAAATACGCGTTTCTTATAAGTATTATACAAACTTATAGTTTGAGCGTTGTTAAAAAATCACAACTAGAATGTTTACTAAAGCACTGACATTATATAAATTATTCGATCATAACAAAATTACATTAACTGTTACTTCAACACCCAACATATGTTAGGTAATGAAAAATCATCACTATTGTGCTTTCATTTCTTTGAGAAAATAACTCAATTCCAATACAATTAAAAACAGCGATTAAAACTGATATTTGATTATGTCTAATTATTTTGTTGAAGGAAAATAATGTTTTCGTGCAGATGGTTTCTAAATGTGTATTGTGCAACTAATTTATAAAAGTAACCACTTGATAAATTGTTAAGCCTTTTTTCACACTCGTCATTTAATTTGACCGTTGTTTTTATTTAAATTTTACAATTTTAAATTAGTTAAATAGATTTTTGTTTTAAGATTACTTATCTATCACCAATTTATTTTTTAATGGTCAATGAATCTTGGCCTACTTTATGTAAGTTTAACTTAATGTGAATTCAAATCTGGCGCAAATTCTGAGAATCTGTGATCAATATTTCAATTGAAGTTGTGACTGCTTTACAAAAGAATTGTTTGTATTTATCCCTCAGCAGAGAATTCTGACCTAAATTCCGCGCTTAAAAGTTTAAAAACTCCCCTTCACAAGAGTTTTATTAAATTCTTGTCAAGTTAAGGGATCATAATCTTCATGATTGAAAATTTAACAAAAAAACAAAGAAGTAAAATGAAGTTTTATTTTGCGCTTTAAAATATAGCATCGAATTGATAAGCATAATATCGAAGCAGTATTCCCTCATTATTCAATATATTCAGATGATTTATAATAGAGAAATGCCAAAAAAAAATCTGTAGTACGCAAGAACATAGACTACGAAATGATTTTTTTTTGTATCCATGTTTAATATATACTGGATTCCAATATGAAGTAGAAAAAATATACATTTTACGTGAGATGGTATTGAATTACGTGAGATGGTATTGAAGAGTTATTGAGTCATTCAATCACTTTAAAATACGTTGAAATGAAAATAAAAGACTTAAGATTTAAAATAAAATAAAGTCTTATTCATAACTGCTGATCTTTATCTGAATCAAAAAATTTCATTATCTTGTTATCGTTCATTTGATAAATAAGAAAGCATTCATACAGTTGATGTACATGTATCTAATTTAAATTATTAATAAATCTGCAGACTTTGTACACGAATCTTTTAAACTTTAAACATATGGCTTAAATTTAAGATTTAGACTGAAGGTGCTTGGTGGAATTTCAATAGTAAATTTGAATCGTTCAAATTATGTACATTCACACAGTTTTTTTCACTAACGACCCGGGTTTCGCCTTTCGGCATCCGATTACGTTTCAAATTTAATATGTCTTAAAATTTCGTCGGTTCAAGTTCATATGTGCGCTTAAATTCCTGAAAATCCCAAAAAAGCCAAGCCGATTCCGTTAGTCGCAAATCCAAAGTGCACAGTATTTTAGCGATTCAAATCTGGTATAAAACATTAAAACTTTGATTGTGCAGTATTCCAATAAATTCATCTCAAATTTCTGAAAAGTAATTAATTATTTCCCAGTAAATATTAATGTTATTTATACCAATAAGATTTTAATTTTATATAAATAGTTTTTTTTATTTTATAAGGTGTTCTAGTGGTCATATAATGCACTGTTGACACTGTTTTGTTTATTAGCAAACAAGATTTTGTAATCTAATTAATGAAAGTAATTTTATAATCATCAGCTTTGTAAGCTTTTCTTCAAAGTACTACTGAAAATTTAGATAATTGTTTAACAATCTGGTCTTAAATAATTTATAATTAAAAAAAGCTAAGATACAGTTGTAATCATATAGTAACGATGTTTCAACTGTTTCATCAACGAAATGAATTAATTAATATTGGAAGTATATGAATGGAAGAGCTTGTCAATGTGTTTTCATATAGGCTTTTGAGAAAATCCATCAAAGGCGCAACAAGTTGTCTTTTTATATATTTAATACAGGTTTTTACTTTTCATGTTTATGTGGTGTTTGCTGATCCTCCTTTCAATTTTAAATTAACAAAATTTCAGGAAAGAACGTGTTTTTTTAGTAAAAATATACTCTCATGATTATTATACAGAAAATGCTTTTAAACATCTCGAAAATTCACAAAAACAAAGTATAAAAGGAAAAAAATGTTTTTGGTGAATAATACAAGCCGGTAATTTTGGCCGTTAAGTATCGTGTAGATAGGAAGTTCAAAAAAAACGTGGCGGTTTTAAAGAAAAGATATATCTAATTTTATTAAACTTTTTCTCTTCTAGTATTTTGCATCCTAAAAAACATACTGAGGAATAACAGATAACTGTTTATCGTTTTATATGCTTAAAGACTTTAAGTATCATACAAGATTCATACACAAAGTAGGTAGAATTCCATATCATTGCAGGTGTCAAAAAAATTGCGTGGTTGCGTGTTTAAAAGTTTAAATAAAAACATAAATGTTGAATGCCTCGATCTTTAATGGCATATTACACTCTCGCAAACTTTTGAAAAAAAAAATTAAATATACAACGTATTTACAAATATTTTGAAAAAATCCATTTTTTCCAATAGTTTACAATCACTGGGATAAATTTACGAAAATGTGGAGACCGATCATCGTCTTACAATAAATTCTGAGAAGATCCATATACTTTTCTACCTCTATACAAATACAATATTATTTATGTATCGATATAGCAGTTTAAATTACATTACAATATAATTTCGAACGAATCGCCTCTGAACTAGGGATTCTGTGTTGAAATAATCCGAAAATAAATTCTCGGGAAATCGACGCGTCTTGCCAGTCTTAGTTCCAGGAATATTTGAATGATACAACTCGAGACTTGAGATTTATAGTAAGAAATTGTAGAAAGTAGATTTTATTCATTCAATAAAAATATAGTTTGATACTCTATTAACCTTGAAAAAGCCTTTACTTTTAATTGGCAATAAAACAATATTAAAACTTAAACAATGTTCCATTTATTTGATAGAATAAAATACAACGTCTTGCTGAAGCTAGTTTGCAATAATAACCATACAATTACTGAGCCATAAGAATGTTTTGAAGAAAATAGTTTCATCGGCAAAATAAAACAAATCTCGCGAATGGTGTGTAATAAAAAACAATATCATATTTTAATATTTTACAATATTTAGCTTAAAAATTAAGTTTCCATAAGTTTTTAATTATAAAAAGTTTTAATGCATAGACGTATTCGTTTAAAGATGTTTTCATAACAATTAATACTAACTACTACTTTTGGAAAATTTTATGTCACGTGTCCCGTAAAATGAAAAAATCTGATACTTCAGAATCCCTACTCAGAGCGGTATATTATTTCTTATTTTAATTTAAATTCTCGTGGATAATGAAACTTATACTTTTTTTTAATAAAATATGTTGATTTAGCTTTTATAATGTCAATATCTGTTTTATATATATCAATTTTAAATTATTTCAATTACACTGATGTGTAAAAAATCCAATATTTATTGGCCGATCGTCTTGTTCGATTGAATAAACCTTGAAAATACCTCTAGGGTGAAATGATACGACTAGATTTTTCTTATATTGGTTGTAATATGTGTGAGGGCTTTTACGAATTTCTATCTTACAGGTAAATATCTTGTTACAAAGAACAAAAAAACAAGACAATGAGATTCGAGAAAAACACATATCACATTTAAAAAATACTTTGTTAACATATCTGATACAATTGTTTCTTACGCAGTACAGTACGCAATATATTTTATTTTACTTCATTCGAATAATATTTTTAAAACTTTTTCAGTTATGGTTAAAGTATTACGTTAGTTGTTCTGTTGTATCTTGATTAGCAAAACCAACACAGATCTTGAATAAAAAATGGAGTAAATAGAAAAAGTGTAAAAAAATGTTTTTCTACCGAAAATTTAGATTGAAAGTGATCTCATAATGATATAACACATACTGATACATTGGCTGAACTTTCAAAATATATTGTGTATCTACATTCTACACAGAGATACTTAAATAATACAATTTATGACCGCTGATTTATGCGATACATTTTTACGCGGTTTCACATTAACGCGGCCAGTAAAAATTGATATATATGATCAATATAAATAATTTGTGTAGTTTTGGGTTACGTGACGGATCTCACGGGTTCGAGTCGCAGTACGAAAAGCTATTTATTGTTTTAATCTAATTATCAATTTTTGTTCGAAAGCATGTATTTTTATTCATGTAAAATATACATGTAAAAAATTCGTCCCTCTCTTCCAATTCTAAAATACCGATGCGTCGTAAGAGGCTAGTTAACCAACAGTCCTGTCCTAGTTTCTATCTTTATATCCTCACACTCTTCGAAAAAGACAAATTGAAAAATTAAATACCAAACAGTTATCATAGAAAAAAATTCTGTTTCGATAACTCTATTAACCTTTAGAGGAGTATGGACGTACTTTTACGTCGGCGCCATTTTTCTGTAAATGAGTATGGAAGTACTTTAAACTCAACACAGGAGTGTTTGTCTGTAAAAATATATATGCTCTAAGTATGAATTATAGTATATTCATTGGGATAAAGTCACAAAATTGTCATGTTAAGAAAAGGCAGTAAATTAAAGTAAGGTATGTATAAATCTATTCACTCCTCTAAAGGTTAAGAGGACATACATATGTTCAAAATTGGAAAAATATATGATTTTTTAAAATTTGAATGCTAAATTTATGGCACTATTTTTAATTCGCATTGGAAAAAAAATCCTCCTTCTGGATTCTACCTGGTAACCCTAATCAAGATATTTTATAATATACCAGCTGGTTCCCGGCAAGCGTTGCAATGCCACTCAATGAAAGAAAGTGTTTTTTTTGTATTTTTTTTTTGTTGAAGTGCATGTCTTCCTTTTCTGACTGTTTGACGTTTGCTTCCGATTGTCTATGGTAGGACACACGCGCCAACTACTATTTAACTGTACTACGCCTATAACCTTCGCGCAAGTTGCATGAACGGTATGGCAGACATACAAACATTGATTTTTATATATAAAACCTACTGTAAGTTAATTAATATGCCTATAATCTTTCGGGACGTGCAAGATTTTTTTTTTTCAAAGTTTCTTTGCAATCGAATCAGCGGCTTGGCAGCCCATAGAGTACGAACAAACAAACATTCATCTTTATATATAATAGATAAATAAATTATTTTGAATGATGATGAAATGACAGATCTTTTACTTTTATATGTTTGCCTTATATTCAACTTAGACGCAGCTCTGCAATGAAAGTAGAAAACACGTATCTTGTAAAACGTTCCACGTAGTTATTCTTTAAGCGCGACAAGAGTCTAATACGTTATATAGACTCCACATCTCTACGGTCTTTTCGGAGTATGCGAATGTGTGTATGTTTTTATGTCAGTATGAATGTTTGAAGGGTTTAAGATGGTATTTGGAACATTACCAAACTTGTATTATTTGCGAAATGCGTAATTGAGTTGACTTTATAGATCTAAACGAGGTCACTCGCTTTAGGGTTAAAAGCAAATAAAAGCATTCCGAAGTGGTGTATAATATCCGTTAGTTTGAAATTGTTTAGAATAATAAAAACAAATGCTACATTCGAAATTTGAAAGTATTTGAAACTGATAAGAAATAACTTGGAATACATGTGTTGTCTTACATTCGAAGATATACAGTACAAAATGTTTCATTACAAGTTATTTTGTTTAGGTGATGATATGTTATTTCTAACCTAAATAGTTTCAAAGCCTATTATTTTAGTTCTCAGACTTAAATCAGATTTGAAAATGAAATTGTGAGTCCTTGAAAATGAGTGAAAAATAACTCTCAAACTAAAAGTTGTTTGTAGTGTATTTTTTGTTAAGAGTTTTGAACCAGTTTATATCGTATGGCATGGCATGAAGATAATATTTTTTTCTTACTGTATGTATCTGTCTGTCTGCTCAACGTGCGTAGAAACCGCACTGAGCGAATTTTAACAGACGATACTGTCTTAAAAAAATATTTACCTATTACTAATGATTTAAGGACTATAGTACCATCCGCGAGTTTGTTTGTGAAATATCTCAAAAGTTTCACAGCGAGGTAGGAAAACATTATAATCCAACGATCTCTAATCTTCACAACAAGACAAAGTCTGAGAATCGTTTTAGATCGCGAGCAGTTCTGCTCGACGACCCACCATAGATTTTATGTTTCGTCTAAAATTAATAAACTATTTAAGAAGGAACTTAGCATCATGAATATGACTTTCTTTGGTTGACTTCCTTATGTACTGTATGTGTATATGTATTTATGCGCATGTGTTTGTACATGTATGGATATAGTATAAAGGGAAGCATATAGAATGTGATTTGAAAATTAATGCATATGGAGTCCCCGTGAACTGGGTTCACTAAGGATTTATTACCTCTGTAGCGATCACGTACTTTTGTCAGCAACGATGGTAAGGGAAGATGTCCAAAAAAAGGACTATTGTAAGTATCAAAAGAATACATTGAAGCATTTTAAGTCACAAATTTATTTTATACCAGTTTAATGTTCAACGCCGTTGGGTAAAAACACGCTGGTCATGGACTCAAATCTAAGTACGGACAGTTTTAAAGATTGATTTTTCAATCGATTTATGTATTTCTGTTCGAAGGCATGGATGTATGCGATGTTTCGTATTCTTCTCTTCCATCTATTCCCTTACCACAAGTCCTGTTATAGCCTTATTCTCTTATGTTTACTTTCTTTGAAAAAGGAAAAGTTGAAGAACTGAGTATCAAGAATTTCTCATAGAAACTATTCTCTTGAGATAAATTTCATTAGGAGTTCATTTACTCCACATTGGTAGTGAATTTGGAATATATATATGCACATAAATTGAATATCGTTCCATAGAGAAATAACCGTAATATCATCTATATAAATAAAGTGTTCCTACAGATAAAATTACTGTTGATATTAGTAAACCAATATCGTTACCTATAATAATAGTAGGGGTTAAAAGTATTTTTAGAAAGGTTTTATTGAACATGTTCGCGTAAGACTTGCACGTCATATTTATCTTTTCTATGTAAGTGCTTGGGGCGTTTTTATGACGTAGGCCTACAAGTTGAGGGATGTAAAGTTTTTTTTATTATTATAAGAGGCGCACCTGAAAAGAATGTAATATCGATATCGTGTCTTTAGAGTTAAAGGCATTATCTTATCCGCAAACATATTCAATTTCAGAAGATATTGGTTTTTAAAAATAAGTCAACAATAAATAAAACAAGAAAATATTAAAAAAAATACCTTATTCAATATTATCTAATAAGTAGTATTGGTCATCAGAAAATTATAACAGAATATGGCATTGTATTTTTTTTTACCATACGAAATAAAGTTTTTATAAAATTGAGCAGTATATTCAATTTATTTAACGTTCTACGTTTTGTTTATTTTAAAGTAAAAAATATGAAATGTAGAGTCCATGGTCTAGTGGTCAACTTCATTTGTTTGATTGCCCTTCTCCACCCACTAGCTTTTTTTCCACCCGTTAATTGTATACGGCGGTAAAAAAACGTTATATGTATCTACATTTTTTCCTTGACTGGGTGTGTTTCACGATCAACTGTCCAAGACGTGCACTTAAGTGTGCAGAAAATAAATCCCTCAAAATCAATAAGTTGAGTTATAATCTCACTCTGTATGACGCCGCAAATTTCTTAAGAGCATGATAATTTGAATTATTAGTCACCAAGTCGACCTGGCCGATCAGTCCAATGAAAAGTTGGATCGATTTATTCAGCTCTATTCTCTCTTCGTGTATTAAACGACAGTATCTTAATTTATACAGTCACATTTGCATGCTGTCCTATCCACTAACCGGCCAAGCTCATAGAGCTTGGTAGCGAAACCTCATCATTTTCTTTCCTCTTGGCAATTTGGCACACCACTTACGTCATTGGTTACTTATTGCTTATTTTCGTTTGCAGTCGGTACAGTATCCAAGTATCGCTCTATGGCAGTGGCTTTCAAGCTTTATGTTACTACGCCAACCATTGAAAAAATGAATAAGTTCGCACCTCCCTATCCTTTATTTCATATAGTAATAAAGACACGTTTTAAAGGAATAGTCCGCGCCTGCCAGGTTAGAAATCGTTGCTCTATGGGCTTCGTTATAACGAGATTTATTTGCGTTCAATGGATCAAATTTTGGATTTTTCAGTGTAAACATCGAGTATTCAATCTCTGTATTTGTATAAAGAAAAGATGGATGTATTGATATTTTACAACCGAACGTATTGAAATACGTCAATAAATAGCACTTAAACTATGGTGAGGTTGTTTTTATTGGAGTGCTTCGTCATCGATAAATTTCTTCTTTTACGTATTGACATTAAATTAAAAAAATATATACTCTTCAATGAAAAATCAATTTGCTCTTAGTCAAACATTATAATTACAACTCAATGAGTTGCTGAAAAACAAACGTGCGATTGAAACATGAACGTGCTTTTGAACAAATGTAATTAATCATTCGCCATATTACTAAGTACATAATACAATATGATATTCAAACATTAATACATTACAGATTTCAAGAATAGGAAATACAATTTGCCTTTGGACAACATGAGTAATAAAGCATGACTTTATAAACAATGGAACATTGTTTCAATTGTAGTAGGCAAATTTAAATCACGCAAACGTTTTCAATTGAATCTGCTAATGGTAAGGAACATTCATTGGTAGGTATAAACTTTTGGACACTTTGGTTCAATACAATTAAAATCTGATTACAAAATGTTTCGAATGAATTTACTTAGGCAAAACGGTAAATTTTCTTTGTATTCGAGATAATTATTCGGCGAAACATTTTAATGTAGAAATTATTATACGCAGTTAAGGTTCATTAATTTTGTTTGGTAGAATTAATATTATTTCACTATAAATTAACCCTTAAGATGATCCCAAAGTCAACACTAATAAAAAATGGTGTTTTATACGATTGAACTAACCATTTTTTTATTGATTATTTTTTTTCTTCTTTAAGATATCTGAAGGGTGAAATTAACCGATTGTATTAAAACTATCTACAAATAGCTCATAAAAATTTTGTATAGCCTACGTGAGAAATTTTAAATCGTATATATTATATATTGACTGTGGAAAGTAAAAAGGACGGAAGCCACACATAATAAATTTTACAGGAAAAACGTTTTTTGATGATTTTGGGCCAAAAGCAAATTATGCAAGATACACAAACTTTTGCTGCATGAAGACTGATAAACTGGTTTCTAATTGACTTTATCTGATATTAATTATATGGAAAATTAAAAAAAAAAACTTATTTTCTGTTATTTTTCTTCATCGCAATTTCCACATGCTGTTCTTTTTAAAACTTAAAAGCCAAATTTAGATACTAATTTGGCATTTTCAGCTTACATCCTTTTAGTAGAGTGTGTATTAAGTTGTATAGATTGTGATTATCGAAAAAAGCTGTTTTGAAAAAACTCTGGATCACTTAATTTTACATTTCCACAGTCGATATATGTACATTTATTGTCAATTTATCTGTTAAAACTTAGTCATATTAAATGGAGCGATTATATCATAAACATTAAATAAAAATAGATTTAAAGAATAATACAATATATTCTATAAATATTTTGTATATTGATGAAGGACAAATACATTTCACCACATATTTGAATCGTTCAAAATCTGTGAGAATGTACATAGTTTGAACGATTCAAATTTAATATTGAAATTCCACCAAGCACCTTCAGTCGAAATCTTAAATCACCACATATTATTTGAAAAGCTCTATTTCATTATTATTTTTTGTCGAAGATTGATAAATAAGCATAAAAGACTTTAAGTGAATTTACTTCTTAGCGAATTAACGTTTTATATTATGTTACAGTATAACACATACGTTAGAATAGAACATTTGAACTATATAACGCGTTTTGATTCTTGCTGCGTAAACTAAGGGAGCCTTAATTTAACCATATTGACATTATTCAATTGAATATAATTAGAAGATATCTTAATTAGGGGTAAAATCTAATGAGATAACATAAAATTATCACAGGAGTTTGTTTTGAGGGTAGCATTGTTGAAATGAGTATGCACAGTACAATTTGTAGTAAACTGAATGTTAAGAAGACACTCTACATTTTTTCATTTGTAATTTCTTTGTGACACTCATTGCTGAAAATAAATAAGAGGAATTTAATAAATTACATTCCAAGGAAAATGTGTCGCGATTTGTTTTTTTGATTAACGCTTCGACTCATTCTGTTTTATTTTGTGCCGGTTTGTCAGCTGAAATTTTTCATTAGAGTATTTTTCATCTATTGTATTGCAGTTTCATTGTTGATTAAAATGTTTTTTATTTAGTTCAATCACGTCCGAATATTTTTAGCAAAGTTAGATTTCCAATATGGAGTATGTATTATATATATCTCACCCAGTGATAATAACTTTTAAGTAAGGTTAATTAGAAAATAAAACACTATAAATTATTCCACAAGTGGAATAAGTACAAATGAGTTTTTTTGGTAGTGAACACCTTTAAAGTAAAGTTCATTTTCTTTACGTATTTTTTTCACTATTCTTTTTAAATATGCACTGCTTTACTTTAGAATTGTTGTATGTTTTCTTTACGTGTATTTATTCGTTTGTTTTTGACATAAAATGTTATTTATTTAAATATGTAGAGCTCACTGGAATGACACATGTAAATACTTGAAATAAAGAAACATTTAAAAATATCCAAGGATTTAAAGGTATTTTTTGTGGTTATCTCTGTCAATAATAAGAGTTATATAAAATATATCTAATCTTAATGGAGCCTATTTTAACTGCTGGTTGTAACCAGTTGAGTACAGTCACTGAACATAAAGAGATAAGGTAATTGGTAATCAGTAAATTACGGTTCTAGATCAGTACTAATTGCTTTTAATTTACGTCGGTGTAATGATCGAATTAGTGAGAAAAAGTTCATGCATATAGAAATCTATGCTTTCGAGCACATATCTATCAAAAGACATTTTATGGCACTGTCCGTAAAAGGGTAAGAGTTTATGAATTGTGACCGCAGCCAACGACGTTGACACCTCGGCTAAAGACCCGGCAGTAGCAAAAATTCATGGTTAAAATATTATTAAATACCGGGCTCGTCAGAATACTTCTTTAAATATAATGTAATAAAAAACGTCCCCGAGCTGTAATATGTTATGTTTCCTTCGCTAACTTGATTAAATATAAATAATGTTTTTTTCTATTCCAAAGTTTTATCCTTCACATCTTTAGTATCTTAACACATTTCGTTTCCGTATCCACGTTTCCTGTATCATCTATCAACCCAACTCACAACTACTCGCAAACATTCTTCGGAGACTGGAAAGATCTTTGAATTGAGTCTATAAATACAAATATAATTAGTATATCAGTTTATTTTACCTATCTATAATATGATATAATGTTGGTTTTTTTTATATAACATACAACTAGGGCATCCAATCCCGGGATGCCGTTCAATTTTCTGATCCCGAAATTCCGGGATTGAGATGACCGCGATCCCGGGATTTCGGGATCGAGAAATTTTGAGCAAATTCTCGAAATTTACACGAAATTGGCAAATTGGAAAATTCCTCGGTGAGCTAAAAAAAAAAAAACGAGTTTCCGTGAGATTCCGGGAAAAAAGCTTCGGGATTGGATACCCTACATACTACCACATGTAGCTTACATTTTAAAAATAGTTTGGTTAAACCTACGCCACCCGTCGTGTATCTAGTCGAAAATTTTACTTCCAAATTCGGTAATTAATTATAATAATTCGTGAATGATGTGAAAAATATATATGATAATATGTATTAATATTGTGCATTCTAATGGAGTTGATGATTTCATCCTTCTTTTTTAAACTATACTATTGATGTGAATTATTAAAAATTATTCTCGCCCGCTGTGGTCTAGTTGGTTAGAATTTGTTCTACGGACCAGGTAGGTCTGGGTTCGACTCCAGGTAAAGTCACTTTAAGATTAGATTTTTCAATTTAAATTTGAGACCTAAGACGTGGGGTGGGTATTTGTGATGTCAATTTACCTGGGTTGATTTCGAGTGACATACAATAAATTCTCATCGAGTTTTTCTGGTATGATTTTTCAACTTTAAAATATTTGACGCATTGGCATTAGCTCTAATGTCATTTTTTAAAGTTTTCTTAACATATGTTTTTATTATACAGTAAACCGCGATTTTTTTTCTCAAATTTCGTTATTCTCCGAAATGAATGTGTATCATTCACAGTCTCGTATCGTTTTGGGTAATTTATATTAAAAGCTGGATGTCGTAGACACAAGTTCTTTTGTGTTGTTCTTGTGTTTGTTTAGTAACTATGAAAGATTTTGTGTGTGGACGAAACTACAGTTGTTTCATTGTTCAATTTTAAGGTGTTCACTGTCAAAAATTGGTTGAAAGACATTAAATACAAAAAAGCACTTCTTTATACCAATTATTCCATATGTATCGCTTATCATGAGAATTTTAAACTGATAAAAATATATGTTCATTTTCATTACCAATAGTTAAATTTACACCCCTTATAGTTCTTATTGGTTCTGTACATAATTGAATAACTGTATAATTTATTCAGTCGACGAGCGAAACCAGTTCTGATCAAATTAAATAAATGTTAAATTATTAAAAAAAGTGTTTCCATTAACTAAATGCGTTATATTAATGGCATAACAAATATTTTACTAACATTTAAAACGTAGGCGACACAAAATTATGTCCATAAATGATTTTAAATGTATAGATTTGATAACATAACGATATGAAAAAAATCTGACACTTAAATCAATTAATTAATTTTGAGTTAATTAATTAGATAAAAAAAAAAACAACAAATTCAAAATAGTGTTTATAGTTAATAACGCAATATTTCTTATAATTCTTGGTTATCAGTTCATGGTCGACGGGGTTGTTTATTAATTCCTTACTAATTTAATCGGATTAAAATCCCTCACCCAGTGAGATAGACATTCCAAAACTGAGCTTTTGTTTGAGTAACAGCTCCCGTCGTTCTAATCTACAGAAAATTTTGCAGAGAGCTTTTTTCTTTTCACGATTTCGAATAGCCATTGTGTTGGAGATCGCGTGGGAGGTGAACTGTGATAGGCCGATGAGCCATGGGCTATTGACCAATCGCAAGACGTTTTGTTTTATATCTTGAATGGTTGTGTTTTCGATGAAAATATATTTTCCATCGTCATGATCAGTCGAAAGTTATCTGAGTGAACCGTCGGGGTTGAATAAATATTTTAGCTTTTAAAAAGAAAATATAAGTTATTAAAAATGTTTTAAGTTACTTTTCTAATAAAAGAATATCCAGTATACTAGTATAAAGCATAATGTTTTTATCACTGATATTAACTATTTGCTGAATATTCTAATTATTATTTAATTTGCTCGAGTTTTTTTTTAAGATTATAGATTTACTACACATATATCAGAGTTGATCAACGACAAAACATTACATTTTTAGAAAGATTTATTTTAACAACAATAATTTGAATGAAAAAAACCCAAATTTCAACAATATAATTCAATATAATTCTTTATTTTTTATTGGCTTGTTCAATCTTGAGTTCGCCACTTCATTCGGTTAGCTATAATTTCCGTGTTTCATTAATTAAGAAACCATAAACTATTAAAGTATGTATTATAATATTTAAGCCAAATCTTAAGAACCTTCAAGAAAGTGAATGGATTTCATGCTCTTGTCATTGTGATATCTGAAATGTTTTTCGTTCTTCCATTCAGTCTCATTTTCCATTGAAATAATTCAGATATAAAGTTTCCCATAATGTCTATTGTATTCGGCAGATTGATTTGGAAAATGTTCAACAGGTTTCCGTTGAGCCTCTTATTGTATTATTAATTGTCAAGGCTATTGATACAAAAAAGTTTATGATATAACATAGAAAATATTAAGAATGACTTAATGTAAATTTCTATAATTTTGAAACTATCAATGTATCAATATTCAGGACTATTTATTTGCATTATTTTTAAATAGATTTATCTGATGCGAAAATCAAAATTATAACAGGTTCAAATCATAAGTTTTGGGTTGGATATTGAGTTCATTTCAATAATAAAAGTGTTTTTCATATATATAGCTTAGTGGAGTGTATATCCATGTAAAAGAAAAAGCTAAGATTGTATTTAAGTAATGGAGCAATGAAATTTGGGGCTTGTAACTTTTCATCATTTAATATGATAATTAAATATTAGTCAATCACTTAATCTCGTGTTCAAGAAAAGCAGCAAATGGAGAGAGAATGTAAGAAGCTGTCGGAATTGATTATTAACCGTCCTTTATTATAAATGAAATTTGAGCTACTTAGCTGAAATATGAATATAAAACACGTTTTTCAGTTTCATAATTTGTATTCTGATCAAGACCGGTTTCGTCCATCGCGAGTTTACTTAAAAACTACGGAATTAAAAAAAACTATTTTTGTAATAATGCAATTCCATTCCGCCAAGAATTGATAGAAAGCACTTCAAAAGTGATTTGTTTATTCTTCGATTAAAGACATACAATACTAGACTAGAAACAAATACTTAATTCTAACAATTGAGTAGATAAATTACGTGCTTGGATCTTGAATTGTTTTCGATTGGCTCGAAATTTCTATTCTGTATATTAACGATGGACCACGAAACCTTTTTTGAATTACCTGAAAAAGTTTCACAATCTAGAAAATGTAAAAGAGGGTGAGAATCCGAAGGGCGGAGAGGGATGACGTCCGCTCTGGAATCTCTCCCACGCAAGCTGCCAGCTTGTTTGGAGGCACTGACTATTTCAAATCGATGAGACATGGATAGCTTAGCAGTTTTTTTGGTGAATTTTTCTTAGAGAGAATTCATATAATTTTTTCAAGAATTTCGTTGCAATTTTACGTTCTGCAAAGTTGATTGAAAAAATAGTAATTTGAATACCACGTCAGAAAATGATTGTTTTATTATCTTTAGTTGCTTGTTTACATTGTTCTTTGGATTTTAAAATTATAATTGATATTGAAAACTAAAACGAGCAGCGATAACAGTATTTTTAAAAAAATGTTTTGATCTATTTTAAGCATTCTTCTTGTTGTGCTGAAAGAAGAGAGAGTACAAATTTCTGTATTTTTTTTCAATATCATATTGTATAAAAATATATAAAATAACTTCGTGTAAATACTAAATAGCCGTCAATAAAAGAACGATTGAAACGTTAGCTTCTGATGAGAATTTAGTATATTACGTAATAAACCAGATTCTCTTTTTTGCACGAATAATACATAATACAAAGACTTTAATGCAAAGGGAAAAAATAAGGTAGAATTTTGAGTAATCTACAATACAAAAATGGTAGATTACTCAAAATCGATTCAAAGTACGAAATAAACAAAAATATTAAATTAATTAATTGTTTTTTTTATAAAGTATTTTCATAAGTTTAACAAGATGCATACAAAAGAAAGTAATATAGTTTTATTGATAAATATATTCATTTAGTGTCGCTAGTCGCTACTTCACAATAAACGTGCCTGTTTGCTGCTGTTTGGCGAAAAATCACTCTCATCGCTGGGAATATTTAATGGAGTATATTGAACATTATAACTGCCAATAATAATTTTTATGTTTATGTAATCATTAATATACCCACTAGCAGCATACAAAATTATTTTATTAATTTTTGTGTTAATGTAAAAAAATCAATATAAATAATAAAAAATGTCGGAACTTTTTTGAACATGGTTATTTTGAAAAAATGAAATAAAAACGTGTAAAAAAAAGATCGGATGTATTTCTATTAAAATTTAGCTTAGGTATATTCGTTACCGTTGTGCTTGAAGTCTATTTTCTATTTAATTTTATCAAAATTAATTTTGTTTTATTATTCCATGGTTGAATTAAAAATATGGAAAATATGTAGCATTTTATATATCTGCTGGTATGCTGATTCGATTTTGTTAGGCTAATTCCCATATCAAAATATTTACGAAGAAATGTGGAAATATTCAATGATACCGCATTACATTCATCTGCTAGAAATTCTCGAAGGAAAAAAATATTTATGGAATAATACTCTCACTGTAAAATATGTTACTGTTCACAAGAAACTCATCAAGATTGCAAAAAGAATTTTATTTGTATAATTGAGAAAGAATCATAACGAGAACGACTTGATTTAAAAACGGTTACTGTTAAATAAATATGGGTACGTAATAGAAAAGGCTTTGTTGATTCGCTTGTCGTAAGTTATGAGCTTCTTTTTTGTGGAATAATTTATTATGCAAACTTCTATAAAAAATAAAAGCTTTTATAAGTTAAATCTATTGTCAAAATATTTACACAAGTAAACTTTAATAAGATCTATCATAAACGTTACAAATAAAACAATTTGCGTTTATAATAAGACCAATTTTCATCTATAAAACACAACACTTTAAGTGAAAAAAATATATTTTTAAATCGCATTTGTATACACTGAAAATATTAACTCGCTAAATAAAACTAAATTATGGAAAATAATATTATTTCATATTAAATTAGGTTAAAGCTAGTTTTGGTTACCAGTGGTCTAATGTGATGCCGTAGATTACTCATGTTATCTCTTAACCCTTTGAGTAGTGAGTTATTTTCTAGTAATTAATGATTTTAATAAAATAAAAATAATAAAACATTTTTAGTACTTTTTCCACATAAAATTTATTAGATCAGGACCGGTTTCGCTCATCGCGAGCATTATCAACTGATAAGAAAAATATATAAACAGTGATATTTATACAAATTTAAATTGAAATAAAAAGGTGTAAGCAACTATTAACAATTTAAAGGATTAGCAAATCACATTATAATTACACAAAATTAAAATGCTTAACACCCATAACAATTAAAAAATCATCATCAAAGAATAATAAATCTAAGTGGCAAACGATATCAATTATAAACACAATTAAAATTTGGGAAATTTTTACACAAAGTGAAACACTACATTACTAACTTGCAACGCATTTTAGTAAATTCTAAAGATAAACTTAATATTTTTAACCAAAGTGGCATTTATTTAATTGATTGCGACTCTTGTGGAGCCAGGTATATTGGTCAAACGGGAAGAGCTTTTAGTATCAGATTTAAAGAACATCTAGCCTGCTCCCGTAAAGGGAATGAATTATTTTCATTTGGGAACCATTTGTTCCTAAATAAGCATACATTTGATATCTCTAAAAACTTTAGAATCCTGCATGTCAACAATAAATCGTTAAAACTTGATAAACAAGAGATCTTAGAAATAAATAGACATAAATTTTTACCTAACTCTAATTTATTAAACGAACAGGTTGTATTTGCATCATCACCTTTGTTATATCCGTTTCATTAATCTAATTCTAACCTATGTTAACTGCTCTTCTATATTATTTTTATGTTTTTCAAAATTTATTCCTTATGTAAGAATTGATATGGTTTTTAAAAATGTCTTTTTCAGAATCTTCATTACTGCTGATTTTGTTGAAGTACATCATTGCTTGGAAACGGGAAAAACACCAAATCATCATTAGGATATTTACTTTAGTAATGTAGTGTTTCACTTTGTGTAAAAATTTCCCAAATTTTAATTGTGTTTATAATTGATATCGTTTGCCACTTAGATTTATTATTCTTTGATGATGATTTTTTAATTGTTATGGGTGTTAAGCATTTTAATTTTGTGTAATTATAATGTGATTTGCTAATCCTTTAAATTGTTAATAGTTGCTTACACCTTTTTATTTCAATTTAAATTTGTATAAATATCACTGTTTATATATTTTTCTTATCAGTTGATAATGCTCGCGATGAGCGAAACCGGTCCTGATCTAATAAATTTTATGTGGAAAAAGTACTAAAAATGTTTTATTATTTTTACCTCATTTAATTATGAATTAGTTTTGGTGACAAACTGTGAAAGCAATGAAAAATACTGTTTTATTTTTCGTGGTCATTTAATATAATATAACGTAGATTAATCTCTATTCATCTAATTCAAGGCTGTTTACATGGATAACGATAGATGTCATTCTGGAATTATTCTGTCAACAAGCTTAAGACCAGCTAGGGCATTGAACTGCTTGTCTATTCAAAATTCTAAAAGCTCTATAGATAGATAGAATAGGCCTTGTATACTATGTTCACAACTTATTCAAGCCTTTTCGATATAAGTATACGAACATATAATACGGAAAATTTTCTCACTCATTGATAAAATAGTCTTTTTATGTCCGCTCTCAATGTGGAACATATGGACTCATAACGAAGTTTATCTCAACCGAAGTATCTTTACGAGAACTGCTTGTTGACTGCAACTGATCAGTTGCTCAACCTCTCTTTTTCCAAAGAGAGTAGGAATAGAAGGATAGGGCTGGGACAGGACTATTGGCTAGCTAATCGCTCTCTATACGCCTCGTTCATAAGATAGGATGAGTGAGAGGATTTTTTATATGCATAAATTCTTACTATTATATTGTTGGTTATAGTTTTTATTATGATTTTGTTATTATGTTTAACTAACTCATAACAATAATATAAAAAAATATGAAGGTCTGCAAGAATTATTGAATAATATGTGAACCATACTTTTGACAGCGGTAGTGTGTTTGTTCAACAGCTATTTCATACGTTATCACTGCTCGAGAAAAATGGTTCTATCTTATATACCACATTTTATTGTTAAATCTGACATTTAAACTAGTCCTAGAATTAATAAACTCATGTGAGAAAACAAAGTTGCTCCGGTTCAACCGCATAATTAATTAATAGTATGTACATAGTTTTAGTTTTTACGAGTTGAAATGGGAATAGAGTGTATTCTTAGATTGCTTAGTAACAAACATATTATATTAGTTTATTCATATAATTATAATTTTGTAAAATCGTTACACAAATTGTTTGATATATCATTTAAAATCAATTATTAACTGATTTGGCATTTACATGGTAGAACTCCATTTACAAAAGATTAAAAATAACAAAGTATTTTAGTTCTACAGTTTTTAATAATTTTATACGTTGATAGCTATTTCGGCTTGCGCCATCGTCAGAACTACCCAAATCAACCTGAAGGCCTCAGTATACGGATTATACACAGGATAGTTATTATCAACTTGATTTCATTGGTTGAGCTAGTCACATTTCTATTATTATTAATATTCATTTTTTTCAAGCACAATAATGCAAGGTTCAAAATCAGCTCCGTGCAGTTCTGCTCAGGCCATGAATGTGAGAGGTAGACTCCTTTTTTCTGTCAATAAAGTTATGGAAGGCGGTCAAAAACTGTTGGCTACATATACACAAAGGGTGGTGTTGGGAAACCAACTTGATGAACAATGTTGAGCCGCCTGTCCTAATAAAATATTATTTACTAATGTTTCATTTCTAAAAATTATAATCAAGATTAAGTTTGTTCGTAACCAACATTACGGTAATATGTCTGAAGATGATAAAATGAGTGAAATCGTGTCACATTTTTTTACACAACCTGTGGAATAACTAAGTTAGTTAACTAATACTTTAATGAAACTAAAAATTAGAGTCATATCAACTTGTCTAAATTATACGTTGTAAACTTAAGGAAATGAAACTTCTGGAAATACTGGTAGGCCGATGAGTTTCATATGGGAAATCTGTCACATATTTCTTTTGCGGTGAACATCGCACGTATTTATTTGAAATATAATATTAGACAAGTTGCGTCTAACGTATATATTTGCGAATTTTGTGGTGAGTTCTCCCTGTGATTCAATTTGAATGCGAGAGAAGTATTCATTCAAATTCATATCAGCTTTTCAAAAGAAAAACGAAAGTCAACAAAATTGATAAAAATACAGAACGCATTCAATTGAATTATATATTTGTTAACAAATGAGCTGATCAAGTAATTCACCTTTTATCTTCAGCGAATTCAAGTTAAATAAACGGCATCAACATGTTGTTTTAATTGTTTTCCAATGTAACGTACTGAATATAATTATCAGCGGCTGTAGTCTAGTGGTAAAAGATTTTACAAGCTTTGTACAAGTCCCAGAAGATTCAATACAAAATATTGTTTTTTTTCGATTCAAATTTGAGATTTTGGCCATCGATTTTTGTAATGTTTTTTCTCAAAGAATTGATCTCGAGTAACATATATATGTTATGTAATCTAAAATATTGATATATTTGGTGCATTGGATATTGCTGTAATACAAAAAAAATATCGCCAAATCTATCGACAATATTAATAAAATAAATAAACTCAATTGTACAATTTACGGTGTTCACTGTAAATAGTAATTATATTAAAAAAATAGCACACACTTTTTTTGCCATGGACTCCTAATGTAGTTTATCTCAACAGAAGTGTTTCTACGAGAACTGCTTGTTACTCAGTCGCTCAACCTCTCTTTTTTTCAAAGAAAGTAAGAATAGAAGGATAGGGCTTGTGGTTAGCTGATCGTTCTCAATACACCTCGTTCATAGGATAGGATGGGTGGAAGGGGGTTATTTAAGACATTACATTCATGCCTTCGAACAGAAATTCATGAATCAATTTGTAAAACTGTCCGTACTGGGACTCAAGCCCGTGACCTCCGTAACCGAAGCCAATGACGTTAACCACTCGATTGCGCAAGCGGCACATTTTTATTTATCTATATATATAAAAGAAAGTGGGGTTTGTTACACCACGTATATCTCGAGAATAACAGCTCGGATTTTAATGATCTTTGTTTTATTAAATTCGTATCCGCCTAGAATAGCAGAATAAGCATTAAAACATCGGAAAAATATCACGGCAAAGAAATGATGAAGAAAATTAATATTCTCATACAGTTTTCAAATGGCGAACACCTTGAAATAATGAAAATGTCGTTTGTATGCAGATTTCATCCGCTAGGTGGCAATTTTTCCAAAATTCATTTGTTTTTGCTTCTTTTGCATACGATTGACTTCTAAATAATTTTAAATTTAGAGTATGGATTAGAATAAAACAAATCGATGATATAAAATGAAAACGAAATAAAATCGGATAATGTTGAAATAAGGTTATGTTTATAATTAGGTGTGATATTTTTTGACAACAATATTACGCTGTTTGCACGAACGTTGCTCTACTTTGAGATGCCACGTTATTACACTTGGAAAGCTACATCGAAGAAATTTTAACGTCGAAAGCAAGGCGATGCGGTTCCTGCTCATCCGAATGATTACTGATGCTCTTGGTCGCATTTACACAGTTCATCCGAAAAATGACGTATGCTTCTACTTGCATGTCAACAGCTCAATTTGCTTGAAAATGATACTCATTACAATCGCTGAAGAAATTGTTTCTGAATCTCCAAGTCAGATACGCACATTATTTTCTATCATTATTTTGACATGCTTCCCATCGAATCCCCGTGAACTGTGGAACAAGTACAAGGATGACATGTCCGAATACATTTTGCATCGAATTCGTGTCAGTTTGGGGAATCCCGATCTCGAGGTGAATGAAGAGATACATAACCAGGCTTTGCTTTAGATCGAAGACATGTGTTACCTCATGTGCGGCAGTTTGGTGGTCAAGTTAGGAATGCCAACGCCAGATCGTGGAATGAACGACGCTTTCAATCGAGAATGGGAACGTGAACGTGAATATGATCGAGATGCATTGAACCAATCAGTTTGAACGAATGTACCACTGTTGAACCCTCAACAGAAGGAAATTAGCGATACGTTAATGAAGGTAATTGATGAAGGAAATGGTGGCTTATTTTTCCTCGATGCGCCCGGTGGAGCTGGGAAGACATTATTCATGTCATTGATTATGGCCACTGTTCATGCGAGATAAAAAAAATTGCTGTAGCAGTTTCTTCTTCTGGAATAGCAGCCACGTAGATAGATCAACCGCTGCCGATGAAATAAACGCTTGCCTCAAATAATTGACAAACATGCGAGTTGCATTGCTAAACGATCCATCTGCCGAAGATTTCTCCAAGCAATTGCTGACTATCTATTTATTCATTGTTCAAAATTAAAATTACAGTACATGACATAACAGCTGACGCCAATTCGCCATGTACTTGAAAAATATAATAAGACAAAATATAAAATAAAACTACATAATATATCAGAATCAAAATCAACATAAAAAATCAAGAAATAAAATAGTGAAATTTTACAAACAGTTCACAAATACTATCACTAAAAATTTCCACTTCTCTAGGCAATGCGTTGAACGGCCCTTGGAACTGGTGATTTAAACCTCTTAAGCGAGGTATAAGGTTTTAGAAATAAAAGTTTTTGCTCATAGTTACGCCCACGTAAGAATAAATTGGGAGCATGTAAATTAATAGTCATGAGAATTTGAGGATTATTAACTCGGCCCCGAAGGAGAAGAGAAAAATGATTTAAGCTTGAAAACGATCTTCGACTATCGTCGGTAACGACCGTGTTCCTGTTGACAAATCGAACAGATTGATTTCGTTTCCGCCGAATTTTAACAATTTCGTCTCAACGAAGAACGGCTTCATCAAAAAAATGTTCCCGAACGTCTAATCACAAAAATCACAATTGGTTGATTGAATGAGTAATTCTTGCGGCGAAGAACAAAGATGTGGATCATTTAAACTTCACAATTCAAAATCAAATCGTTGGTCCACTACATTCCTTCAAATCTAGCGAACTTTCGCAAGGTGCGCGAAACATTCTTGCGCAGACTGTACATATAACATATTCTTTCAACCAAAAAATAATTATTTCTGCTTCTCTATGATAGTGTCATCAGAAATAGTTTGTAGTATCGACCAAACTATTTTTTTTTTCGTTTATTAGAGATTCACGCCGCAGCACACCCAGCATCGCCTCGCGGCACACCGCGGCACACCGCGGCACACCGCTTGCGGAGCAATGCTTTAAACGATTGAAAAACTGACATGCAATATTGCGAAACACTCACCAATGACCAAAGTTTTGGTAGCATGTAAAATCATCACCTGGGATGAATGGACAATGGCGCACAAATGCGCATTGGAAGCACTCAATCAAAGTATGAAATATCTGTGCAATGACTCAAGATGTTTTATAGGCGCAATGATTCTACTATCTGGCGATTTCCACCAAACACTACCAGTCATTCCAAGATTTACCGCTTCCGATGAAATAAACGCTTACCTCAAATTACGACTCTGGCGCTATGTAAAGAATCTTCAGCTGACGACAAACATGCGAGTTGCATTGCTAAACGATCTATCTGCCGAAGCAATTGCTGACTATCGGTAACGGGGGTGTTCCTGTCGACGAATCGAACGGATTGATTTTGTTTCCGCCGAATTTTTGCAATTTCACTTCATTCAACAAAATGTTCCCGAACATCTAATCACAAAAATCACAATTGGTTGAATGAACGAGCAATTCTTGCGGCAAAGAACAAAGATGTGGATCATTTAAACTTCACAATTCAAAATCAAATCGTTGGTCCACTGCATTCCTTTAAATCTATCGACCGTGTAACAAACGAAGACGAAGCAATCAACTATCCAACTTAATTTTTAAACTTATTGGATCTGCCTGGCTTGCCACCGCGCAATTTACAACTGAAGGTTGACTCGGTAGTCATCATGCTTCAAGTTATCAAGTTAACAGAACATTTATTCACTTTTAAGGTGTTCACTGTCAATACTTGGTGGAATGGCAATATAATAAAAATAATAAAACATTTTTAGTACTTTTTCCCACATAAAATTTATTTGATCAGGACCGGTTTCGCTCATCGCGAGCATTATTAACTGATGATAATGCTCAGATGATAATAACTCAGTTGATAATGCTCGCGATGAGCGAAACCGGTCCTGATCAAATAAATTTTATACAGTGGGAAAAGTACTAAAAATGTTTTATTATTTTTATTACAACATTTATTGATTCTGAGGCGGTACGAAGTTCGTCGGGTCAGCTAGTTCTACATATATTTTATATTACCATGACCGCTTTCGCTTATTGATTCAACTCAGATGATAATTGTAGTGATGAGCGAAGCCGGTCTTGGTCATATTAAATAAATCTGGAATTAAAAGAAAAGAGTGTTTTATGTATTGATACTTAATTGTACTGTAAGACAGACATGTAAATTATAATATTTGAATGTCAAGAATTCTTGTATAATTATAATTGAACTTGAACGACGATTGGCAGTAGAAGATATCTAATATTCTGAATATATCAGAATTTAGTAAAAGCATAATTATTATCAACGTGGCTTTATATTAATATGTCAAAACTGAAGTGACTTAGTTGCTGTGTTGGTAATAAAGGGATGTAATTAATTCATGTATTATAATGTTATCATACAATTTCTCAATCAGAAATAAGCCACTGTGTTTGTATTATTGTTTATTAATTGCGTGGCTCTATAATTCACCCAAAATCATAATTCAATTTGTGTTTACAGTGCGCGATTTGTATCACGTATTCATTATGAAACAACGAAAATACTGCGATGTTGGTATGTATGTATAAAACGAGATTTCTCGTACAATTTTATTTAATAAATATACATTTTAAATTCTGAATGAGTTGTACACCTTTTTTAATTTTCTCATAAAGCAATTGTCGTGATTTTTCGAACCGTATAAATAATTTCAAGTGCTAAAAGGTTGACGCTATGTTATTATGAGCTTTTTTAAGTAAATAAATTTTAGAAATAAACAGAGCGCAATTGAACAATCTTCCGATTTTAAATGATCAGCTACACATGCCTGGCTCTCCACTTTTATACCCTATATAAAAATAATCATAAAATCTTTTCCGACAAACAAAAATAAATATAATTCTTAAAACTACTTCAAAACCATTAAAATCTGTGGGCATTCCCATGGGCTAATCCTTTTCGCCAACAATGGCTTTAAACTCAATGATACATTTATTTATAAAACACGAAACATTCCTTTAATAAGCGTCAGTTCAAGTTCATCCATGCACTTCAATGCCTGAAGATGCCGAAAGGCAAAACCCGGGTCGTAAGTGACAAATTTTTTGTGAATATACATGATTTGAACGATTCAAATTTAAGTAGATCTGTGAACGATTTTTTTGTCTCATTCAATGTCATATTGGCTTCAATAGAAAATAATTCATTTACACTCTTGTGGCATACATTTTATTTTCTAGATTGCTATTAACGCCTTCGACTGTAGATTATTCTCATTCGTCATTATTTTTACTCAGCTACTATAAGAAACCATTACGACTACAGAAAAGCATCTAATAAAAACTCCAGCTGATCATTTGATGTAAAGTAAGCCACATTCCAACCACAGATTTTTTCTATACTAAATAATGTGAATATTAAAAAAAATATGCAAACTTCAGTGTTTTAGTCTTATGCAGTATATTTTCTCATCGAAAAATAATGCGAATCAATAAAGTCGGCTTTTGGTTTTAATAGATATTTACCTTCTAACGTATTAGTTCTTTATATGGTGTAACTGTAGTGTTTTATAAGTAAACTAACAATTAAACATTTTTAAAGCTAAAAATAAAAAAAATATTTCAGTTATGTCACGCTAGTTGGTTTCGATATATTCTAATATCTTTATAAGTATAATATCAACTGTGAAAAGGAAAAAGGACGTTACCCAAAGTTTTTTCAAAACAGCTTTTTTTCGATTATCACAATGTATCAAACTTTATACACGTTCTATCAAAAGGATGTAAGCTGCAAATGCCGAATTAGTATGTAAATATATCTTTAAATTTGAAAAAAGATGAGCTTGTGAAAATTGAAACCAAGAAAGAATACTGATAAAAAGGTTTTTCTTAGATAATTTCTTTAATTAATATTAGAATATGTCAATTCAACACCAGTTTAGAAGTCTCCGTACACTTCAAGATTGTGTATATTTCATAATTCGCATATGGTCCAAAATCATCAAAACACGTTTTTTGTGCCTCCTGTAAAATTTGCTATGGGTGGGTTACGTCCTTTTTCCTTTCCACAGTCGATATAATATTGCTATTTTTAATTAATACATGATTTGAATCCAAGCATAATAATAATTGTAATTTTTCGTGAAACGCAACTGATTAACTGTCTTTAACCACTATTCAACATCTTTAGTTTTAGATTTCATTATCTTAATTATTTTGCGGGCGTTAATATAAAATCTGAACCAAGTTAAAAAAAAAATCTTCATTTTATATTGCCGTTTGATCTTTATTTTGAATTCAAAACCTTTTTGACGAAAGTCTATAAAAATAATCTTTTATTGAAGAGATAATTTTAATTGTTGACAAAAAATTCCTTGACAAACATTATATTTTGAATAGTCACATTTGTAAAAAAACCCTTTTCCAATAAATTACGTTTGAAAGACATTTAAACCACCCAAGAAACCCGTAGGCCGTAGCTATCATATAAATTATGAAGCTACGAAATCTACCTTTACGGTTCTACATCAATGTAGCGTGAAAAGGTTATTTGTACGACATTTATTTCCTACGACATTCCTTTTTAAAATTACATGAGTAGAAGATAGTGCCATTTCATTTTATACACAAAATATCCTTAAACTATGAGTAATGATATGAACAAAAGGTGTGATAATGTCAATTTTAAATATCACTTTATGTGAATACAATTGACATCTGAGCAGAAAATGTAGACCACGAAATAATTTTACACTTTAAATTACACGAAACCTCTCAAAATTTTTTTCAGATAAGTTTTCCAAAGTGTCTAAAAAGTCTTGTGGCTCGTTTCAGATTGAGTATACTATAATTTGCTTGTCACTGGTGAAATATCGATACAGATTTAAGAAAGAAATATTTTAAATAAAGCAATGATAACTTATATAAACTTTGCATAACGTCAAAGAAATATAAACTGGGCATATTTTTACAGTCAATTTTTGAAAATCTAATAATTATATATTCAATTTTTTCTTCTATAGTATGTACTCGAGTACTTTCATTATAAAGTAGTCTATGATTGATAAAATATAAAATAAATCTACCGAAATAAACGTTAATAGGATTATAATAAACATTTTGGGTCACATGTAATAATTACAGTATTAAAGCAAAAACGACTTTTTACCTGATTGGATTATTTTGCTTTACATATTATTCTCGGAATGAGATTTATTATTTCGTGGAAAAGAAGCCATCTATCGTCGTTTATATTATACACTGATTTTCATTTACTTCGACTTAATAAAGGTAACTTGAAGCTTTAAGTTAATCCGGCTAAACTGAAATTCAAGTATCCGGTCTCAAGTAGAAAATTCACGAAAAATAATTTATGTTCTGTAAAAAATGTATGTAACTATTTCAGATGTCAAATGTTTGGAACGCTTGAAGTCAAAACTGTTGCCACTTACACTTAATTTTATTTAAATAACTAGCGAGTACCCGGCATGCGTTGCAATTATACTAAAAAAAAGTGTTTGTGTTTTTATTCTGTTTATTGAATTGCTTTTGGAAACACAATATTTTTTGTTTTTTCGTGTGGTGCATATGCGAATAAATCAGAAGATTTTCAAACTCGTGAGCAGGCCACATACAGCCGTCTTTGTGAGAAGCATAGAATATTTTCAAAATTTAGTCCAAACACTTGTGGCGATTTTTCCAGTGCTTTTTTGATGATCATTGCAAATGCTAGTCGCACCGGAAACTGCAAACATTTAAATTCGAATGGCATATCTGTCGGAGTTATTGGGATGCGTGGCAACAGTACATCGTCTCCTTAAATTTTTCATTTAAAATTGTAGCATAGATGATATTATTAATTATCCTTTTCACTGAAAGCCTGGTACCGTTGCAAAGTCGTGGTGGATTTACATTTCGGAGAAGAATGATAGGTACGGCAATTTTCAGTGTTAAAACGTGCGGTGGCATGCCTGGAAAATCAAGTGAGTTTAAGAATTCAGTTGGACAATTGACAACTTCGTCTTGATTCATTTATAGTATCGATGGACTTATACGTTGTCTTGTTACTTGAAGTTGATGGCATTAACATCGTTGTTTTTGACTGCTAATATAACACGTTCACTGAGCCACTGATGATTTTTGTAATGCTGTGCAATATTTGGGAAAACTTTGTAAATCAATTCGCTTATGGTTCCTGTAATTTTACAGAAGCTCGGTGGTAATGTGATAAATTGTGTGGATTCATCGATTTCCATTTTTCCATTCCCAATATCCAACAATTGTTTTGCAAAACGTTAAGCGGATACGTCATATTGTAATTCTGCACGCATATTGGCTTTCAAAGTCAATTTCTGCACATGTCGCCATAAAACTGATGATTTGAGACATACACTTGATTCATTAGCAGCTGTTGAACGTGGTGTAACTGGTAGAGTTTGTCGAAAATCACCAGACAATAAAATAAGTGCTCCACTAAAGAGCTGTTTATTTCCTCTCAAATCTTTTAGTGGACATAAAGTGAAGATTTTCCAATGCCTTTTTGTGCGTCATAGTAAATTCGTCCCATTTAATCAGTTGATATTATTAAAGTTCTTCGCCCATTCCGGACTTTTTTTTTGATATTGCATGTTGGTGGTCAAAGGCAGTTTCTTTGCTGAATGCGCTGTTTGACCACGATCCAAAGGCGTTAGAAATTTGATGAAGCGATTGCCAATGCAATATTGTTTCGTGATCCAACGCTTTGGCTTGTGATTGATTGCATGCATAATTTTATCATACGCAATGCGTTGCTCTGAAACTAATTTTGGAAGATTTGTTTGAACGAATGTACCCAATTTGTCGACTTCAAAATGTGTTTCTCGTTGCAAATCACGATCAAAAAGGTTGCTTACAGATTTATTCGGAGCAACTATTCCCAATTGTATCAGACGATCGGTTTTGAGCAGAGCGAGCTCGAACGGTTTTAAAACTTACTTCTCATTGCTCGTCTGTTTCTGAAGCTCGTGGTGCCGTTTTCTTTCGCACTTGAAGTGTAGATCGACTAATAGCTAGTCGTTTGGGTGGAATAATTGTTTGACAGCAAAAGAAATGCTTTGTGACGACTATTAAAAATTTACTTGATTGTTTGACGTAACCATGTCGCGTATCAAACGTAACTAAGGAATCATAAACAACTTGCTTATTTTGGACGTAAGTTGTTTTTGATATCTCAGTAAAACTATCCACACCGAAAACATAAAAACCGTCGCTAAACTATATGAAATACACACATTTTTTAATTCAGAAACCTATTCGGGTATCCGCACAATAGCTCACTAAAGTTTTTATCGCAATCGGATTAACGGTATAGGAGCGTATAGGTAACAAACAAACAAACAAACAAACATTCATATATATATATATATATATATAGATAGATGTAACAATGATCAGAATACGGGTAGTTATTATTTGGAAAAGTTAAAATACATAATAAAAAAAGTAGATTCAGTGTTGAATTAAAATTGTCTATCAATAAAATAACGAATGCCAATCACCGAGGTATGACGAAAAGAGGCTTCTATGTATTATTCCTGAAATCTGTGGCACAATTACTCTAATGAAAAAAATATTGATCAATTTTTTTTCACAACTAGCATTGTTTTCTATTGTATATAATTAATTATATGATAATCACCAGACTTTGCATCTCCAATTAAAAACAAGTTTGCAACGTTCGGTCGCTTGTTTTTTTTTTTAGATTTAGCACTTAATCTGGAGAGTGGATAGATACTAGATATCAAATCATATTAAACTTCTTTTTTAGTCCTTGTAACTCCATAATATATTCTCTCCAAGTTTTTTTTTATCCAGCTCCAGTACCAGATCAAGAGATTCTTTTTTCCATCAAATAAATGAAGTTTTAAGTTATAGGGCACATTAGCGTCAAAGTTCTTCAAATATCTTTTATCGATGATGTTATCGATTCTTCGCGTTATTTTTCCATCGTTGCCGACGGAAGAGCATGATCGATTAAGAGGTTTGTAATCCACAGTGAAGCCAGCTCACGTAAACAGCATATTCATATTATATTATATATCCACATATACTATTCCCATACGGCCATACGTATAAATATATAATAAAAGTATAAATAAGTGAAATGACGAGAGTCGTGTTTTAAGTTGTATTATTTTTTGTAAAATAAAGGAATTTGGCGTAAAGCAGAATTGCTCTCGATATCAAACTATTCTTACTATTAAGTATTATTTTGTCATAATTATGAAGGTAAAAGATCGTTGAATTATAATGTTTGCCCACCTCTCTGCGAAACTTTTGAGAGATTTCAATGGCGGCAATGCAGGGACTGGCTCAAATATTTCAAGTGGTTTTAACTGCAATGCTGCGGTAAACGTTTTATATAACAAACTGTAAAACCTTGGCTGGTAGTGGCGGAAGCAACAAAAAAAACTGAACGTTATGTCCAAAGTAAAGCACGTCATGCAAAATCCTCATATCAACTTCGATCAATACTGACTACAGACGAACTAGGATTATTTTCTACAGTATATTTATGCAAACACTTATTCAAATATTTCTAACAGACAATGTTCAGTCCTATGGAACCGCAGATGTCGAACAGCATTTTTTCAATCGACTTATCAATTTCTGTTCAAAGGCATGGGTGTTTGTGATGTCTTAATTTTCCTCCCACCCTTCAATAAGCGGGCGTAGCGAGAGCATTTCATTAAACAATAGTCCTGTCCTAGCCTTATCCTTCTATTCCTACTACTCTCTTTGGAAAACAGAGGTTGAGCGACTGACTAACACACAGTTCTCGTATAAAAAATAGGAGGCCATATTCTCCGCATTGGGAGTGGACATAGATAAAAAAATAATTATAAATAAATAGAATAATTTTATACATTACAGTAGGTCATAGAAGTATATTTATTATCTTTCAGAGAATTGTTTGATGTAATCATAAACTGCTCAATTAGACAAGCCCTCAAATGCATTGAGTGATATTTTGCTTCAGCGGTTTGCATAATAAATTTTATGTCTGCTTTACATCTGCTATAATAGTGGTATGCTAATACAGTTCTGCGAATAAAACTTAAGTCATTTTGACATTCGTAGAACGTAACATAAACTCACCCAAACAAATTAACTTAAATAACTTTTTCATGAATAATTAATTACAGTTATGTATATGAGAAAAGTATCGGTAATATCATGCAATATTTAATAGACCTATAAAAAAATCTCGAATTGCCACAAACATCGTTTTGCGTACCAGGAATTTTATTGTTTATAGTAGTGCTCTTAAATGTTTACTGTTAATTAAAAAAGCTTCATTTTAGTTTTAAAAAGTATGGCATCGTTTTTTACTGTGTGGATTTATGTATGGGTTTATTTTAGCATATATCAAAGTATATATTTATTACTTTATAGTAAGCATATTCTCTTATTGATGAGATAGCATACAGCACAGTATGCTATCGGATGCTGGAATTTAAATAACCAAATGAAAAACGATTTTTGGCTAAGCCAAGTATTTTAATACACTCTGGAAAACCCTTTATCACTCTTTGTGTCAGAACTGTCACAAGAATCGATAGAAGAAAGCGTATGAAAATATTCATTTAAAGCGTTTTCTATATTTAGGATTGTAGTTGAACAAAAAAACCTGTTGAAATTTATGATATTGGGTCTCATCGATTTTTTTTGTTTTTGATTACAGGTTAATAATCAACCATCATGAGTCACTCCATGGTACTGGTTCTGCTGATGATAGCAGTGATAAGCACCCAACGCAGCTTTGTTGCTCCTGCAGCAATTCCTCAAACTCCAACTGATCATGGTGAGTAAATGTGATGGTGGATGCTGATTTTGATGCAAAATACGTATATTGCGAAAAAATCAATAATAAAACTTTCATTAATATGCTATCATAGACAGTGAATCGATTAAGATAGCCAAATATAACAGTTTCTCTTAATCGACTGTTTTGAAAACTTATCGACTGTGGAAAGGAAAAAGGACGTAACCCACACATACCAAATTTTACAGGAGGCAAAAAAACGTGCTTTGATGATTTTGGGCCATGTGCAAATTTTGAAATATACACAATCTTGAAGTGCACGGAGACTTCTAAACTGGTGTTTAATTGACATAATCTAATATTAATTAAATAAATTGTATAGAAACAACCTTTTTTCAGTCATTTCTCTTGGTTTCAATTTTCATAAGCTCATCTTTTTTCAAACTTAAAAGCTAAATTTGGATACTAATTCGGCATTTGCAGCTTACGTTATTATTTGATAGAACGTGTATCAAGTTTGATACATTGTGATTATAGAACAAAAGCTGTTTTGAAAAAACTATGGGTTACGTCCTTTTCTCTTTCCACAGTCGATATAAAAGAATTGGGTTTTTTGTAATATATTTAATTTTATACATATACCTTCCATTGAACTGATAATCTTAATGGATACGTTATCAAAATAGTGATAGCTTTATTATTGTTTTATTCATTTTACATCATTCGAAGTTACCAACATTTATTCGGATAACGATGTAAAGCAGTGGTTTCCAACCTTTATGTTACTGCGCCTCCCTTTGAAGAAGAAAATATCTTCACGCCTTCCCATCCTTTATTTTATATAGTAATAAAGACACGTTTTTAAGGGTAAATAAATATTTTGGACTGTTCGCGCCTCCCTTTGCAATAGCCCACGCCTTCCCGGTTGGAAATCGCTGATGTAAAGGGTTCTGATAACTCCTGTTGTAAGAGTTGAATGCTGTAGTGGTTAGCTTCGGGTGTAGAAGTCATACCAGTGAATCGATTGCATAATACTGGAACACCGAAAAGTATTTTGCGTTTTTTGCATTGCTTTGTGTTTTTATAGAAACCTTTTAACAACCTTTTAGACGTATTTTAGTTGGCTACTCGCCATTTTTTTTTTAAATACGGGTCTGTGGTGTCAATTTAAAAGATGTTGTCGAGTCTGTGGCGTAGTGGTCAACGGTGGCGACGGATGTCATGGGTTCAAATTCCCATTACGAACAGTATTTTTTAAATTGATTTAACGGTTACTATTCGAAAGCATCGTTGTTTTTGATTTCTGAAATTCTCTTTCACCCACCTTTCCAATCCTAAAATTAACGGAGCGAAGCGAAAGCGATTAGTTAACCCCTACTCATGTCCAAGTCATATCATTCTATTTATACTTTTCTAGAAGAAGAAAGGTTAAGAAACCGTTCTTGTAGGACGTAGAAAAACTTTTGTCGAGATACCTCCATTAAGAGGCCATATGCTCCACATTGGGAGCAGACATGGATTAAAAAAAATCGTTCTTCCTATCAAATACAATCTTATGTAGAAGTAACAAATAATTTATGAAAAACTTTGTATTTTTAAAATTATTTCATTAATAACTTCAATCCCAGGATTCCGTCCAAAACTGTGATCCCGAAATCCAGGGATTGCGACAGCAGTAAATGAAACACGGAAGAGCTAAAAAAAAAAGCTCCTGCACTGGTTGTTTTTTTGAAATCCGCATATTTCCGAGTTTTTGAAATTAAAAATTTCAAATTTTACCACGATTTAATGTCGAGTGTTCAATCCCGAGATCCCGAAATCACAAGACGGGTCTGGGATTGGATACGCTAGTTGTACCCCATATTAATGTTACTGCAAGTGACCGAAACACTATCGTTATAAAAGTTCTTCAGAGATACACAAATACCAAATTTTTAATTGGGCAACACTCTTTACAGCATCAATATATTTATATGAGTAATAATAAATTAACAGAGGCAACAAAATTAAAGACGAGCGGATTATTCAAGATTACTTGATTATCCAATTAGCGTCGTTATTCATTCTATTTTTAGATGCTTTTTAATGACCTCTTGTATTAAATAACACCGTTTTAATGATCCACGAAGAAGAAGTATCTAAACAATAACAAAAACAAGTTAAGTAGCACAGAAAAAGCTTAAGCATCTCTCCACAAATTCGTTTGGTTGGAAATGATAACTAAGTGCTTTCCATTTATTTTTTGGTACAATTAGAAAGATGGTCACTGTTAAGACTTACTAAATTACGTTTCAAATAATACAAATGAAACTAAATATAAAATTTACTATCTCTAAATATTTAATTAAAATATTCCAACTTGATGACAAATTTTTCTATAAAGACAGGATGGAATTGTTTTTACCGATGATCAGGACCTTTTTCTTTCACCGCAAGCATTCATCAGTTGAAAATGTACTCGATGACCGAACCCAATCGTGATGATTTTAAGATTTTTTAAATTGAGGCCGAGTGGTCAATTTCGTTCTTTGCTTCGGCTACGGAGGTCACGAGTTCGAATCCCAGTGCGGACAGTTTTATAAATTGATTTTTCAATCGATTAATGAAATTCTATCCGAAGGTGTGGATGTATGTGTTGTCTTGAATTCTCCCCTCCCACCCGTTCTATCCTAAAAACGGGACGTATCGAGAGCGATTAGCTAAACCACTAGTTCTGTCCTAGCCCTATCCTTCTATTCCTACTCTCTTCGGAAAAGAGAGTTTGAGCAACTGAGTAACAAGCAGTTCTCGTTGAAATACTTCTGTTGAGATAAACTCCGTTAGGAGTCCATATGCGTGGAGCATTGGAAGCGGACATGGTAAAAATAAAAATAAAAATATGAAACGTGTTTCATTTTTCATAAATATAATTAATGCCTTTTCACAGAAAATTGATGTTGAAATCGTGTTATTATGTCAATTATTATGGAAGACGAGAGGTTTTATAGTTAAAATTTAGATTTTTGTATTTTTTTAATAACTTCACACCCTCACTTACCAGAGCAAATGGTTTAAATAATGGCTGTTTGTGATGCTTCTTACATTTTAATTGAGGTCGAGTGGCTTTAAAGAAAAATATATTATGTAATTTTATTTTATATGATTTAAAAAAAAAACAAAATGTCTGGTGTCGGTATCTTAGAATTGAACACTTTATACCAGGGGCTTGGAACCTTTTCTTCTCTAAAAGCCGCATTAATTATTCTGATTCAACATGAAGGCCTCAGTAAACATCGACTAGGGAATTTTTGGCCGGAAACAATTTCATGCCAATTTCTAAGGCCAAGAAATTTGCGGATTTCCAGAAATTACCAACCAGCATGGGACCATTTTTTAGGTCTTTCAAGGATTTGGACATCGTAAATTTCAAGAACTTACGAAATTACAAAAAATTTAAAAATTAGAGAATTGGCCAGAAGGCCGCAAATACGCCGCGCCTGCTTTAGACAATGTTCAGAAAAAAAAGTGTTCGAAATTAGACGCCATAGATACAGGTATTTTAAAACAACTAATGATTACGTTTTTTTTTTAATAATTAATATTTTAAATGTATAATGAAAGAAACCTACTGCGAATACTACTGATTTAAGATTAGATTTTCAGGAAGGATTCGCTGAGTAAATATGTTTCTGAAAAGAAAACGGAACCACTAGCTTTATTCAATTAATTTAATTGAGTAAATTTTGTTGAATATTGAAAAAAGTGTCAAACATAAATGGGTTAATTGCCATTTTCTTTTAGCAACACGAAAGTTACATCTTTGTTAATAATATGATCACCATAATAAAAAAATAAATGTTTAAAAAAGTTTAATACGACAAAGTATGCTTCTTTGATGTCGCCATGGTTGTGAATATAATTATAAAGTAGATGTACGCGAGTTTTTATTTTTTAAATTAAAAAAAAAACCTAACTTTTCACCACGACTAATACAAGTTACTTTATGATTAAGTTTACAAAGTAACCGCTTTTGAAAAAGTCTTTTCGTCAAAAAAGTATTTATGCAACAGTCGACTTGTTGACGTCATTCGTAATATTTTCTTCGTAACTAAATTGTAATTGAGTTACGCATATCATTTTACATAATATTCTTGAGCAGTTGAGAAATTCGCAAACACATAATTTGCATATTGGCATAAATAGGCTTGGATTTATCTTGGGATTTCATCATTATCGGATGTCACTAGCTTTGTTCATACAAATAAATTTAACACAGTACTGTATCTTACACAGTAAGTGGTGCAATAATATTTATTTATTATTTATTCATTTGCTAAATACGATGTGCTTAGACAGAACATAAAAAATCATGTAAATTTAGATTTAAACTCTTATAATATACCCTATAATATGTAAGTAAATATAATCATATATTTTTTTTCCAAAAAACAAAAATAAATATAATTCTTAAAATTACTCACCATTCAAATCTGTAGTCATTCCCATGGGGTAATATTTTTCGCCAGCAATGGCTTTAAGCTCAATGATACATTCATTTATTAAATAAACACGATACATTCATTTACTAAACGTGAGTTCAAGTTCATCCGTGCACTTGAACGCATGAATATGCCGAAAATCTAAACCCAGGTCGTTAGTGACAAAACTTGCGTGAATGTACATAATTTGAAAGATTCAAATAAAAACTCTTCATATTAAAGAAGGAAAGAAGGTAGACAGATCAAGTAAAACAAGTACATGTATACACAATAAATATAGTATATCATGATGAGACCATCTCTTGTCTATAAGAAAAAATTCACTAACTTTTTGTTGAGAACCAAAAAACGCTTTTCTATGATGGGTATGATGAAAAGATATATAAATTTACATTTCCCGGCTACCTTTTTATAGATAGTATATTACGTGTCTAAAGGGACGGATTAGAAATATTCGGATGAAGAAAATTTTGCTATCAATCATTTTTATTGGATTTCGCAACATTTTCCGATTTATAAAATTGAATAAAAATGTATTTAAGTTGGTCTTGATATAGGAAAATTACAAATTCTCTGAAAAGTGTACTTTGAACGATCATATAAAATTACATTTTCATTCTACTTATTTTGAAAGGGAAAATTTCGGTATATCAAATACTTAATGTTATAGATTGTTTACCAGTCCACAAAATCGATACTTCTTAACACACATTTTGAAAAGGTATATCGACGGTAGTTTCAACAAACTCGTATCTCAAAAAGTACAAGCTTGCAGAGGCGCATAAATATATTTTATTATACCGCTATCGCTATAAAACGCTACTGGAATGGTTTTGTCCTCCACATTTTTAAAGAAAACGGAGGCAAAGACGTTTTCATACATGCCATCTTTTCCTGCACATTACCAAATTATATAACATTTTTTGTGCACGTTTTTTTATTAGGTTAAATAAAGAATGAACTATTTATTATTTAAGAATACAAGTTAAAGGAACATGTGCGTATTAAATTCTGAATTATTACATAAAAAAACTAAAAACTGATAAAAATTGTGATACATGCTTGAAGAAAATTAGCGGTATTTTTAAATTTATTTGAACTATAATTAATTGGTTTGTGATATTTTAAGAACCCATTCAAAATACTTTACAATGATAGAAAATTTAAATTAACTTTGATTATTCCACGTATTGTGTAACTAACTGTGACACGTGTTTCGCCTCTTTCAGAGGCATCTTCAGACTTACTATCGCAAAGTTTGCTTAAGTAATGAAGCAAGATTGATTCTAACATTTTAAAATTATAAAATTACAAAATGGATTGGGTTTTTTTCCTTTTAAGAGGAGCAAGGAGGGGGGTGTAGAATCGAAATAAAGCAAACAGATAATGATACTAATTTTACTAATGAGTTGTAAACAATCAGAATGGGATTTTTCCTTTTTAATGGAAGCAAAGAGGGGATTATAAAATGCAAACAAATTTAATCATACTACTAATGACGTTAAACATTACAAACTATTAAAACTAATGAGCTACAATCAATCATCTAGGTTTGTGATTACTCTATTAAGTGGAAACAATTTGAGTAACGGGGAACCGCCTGTGCTATTAAGAATATTATTTAATAATATTTCTTTTTTGTTAAGAGTTTTATTAATTTCTAAAAATTCTAAGCTATTCATCTTTAAACCCTTTTTATTTACTCGGTGGAGTATTTCTAAATTACAAATCTGATTAAAATTATGATTATTTTCTATTAAATGATTGGCAAACTCAGAGAAATTGTTACTTTTTAGACATCTTATATGTTCTTTAATTCTAATATTAAAGTTTCTACCTGTCTGTCCAACATAAGACGCTTGACAGTCTCCACAAGAAAGTCGATAGATACCACAATACCACATGAAGATGCCTCTGAAAGAGGCGAAACACGTGTCACAGTTAGTTACACAATACGTGGAATAATCAAAGTTAATTTAAATTTTCTATTAAAATGAACTTCCACAAAGTTACCGCCGAAACCATCGAAAGTACTTTACAATGGCTATAACTCGGCGGAGAAACAAAACTTTTATCTGACTCTATTCAGAATAAATCTGAACACATCATTTTCATTTGAAAAACTTATACAGTAACCTTGTGGGTTTTCTAAATCTGACGTGGAAATGAAATTGAAAAGCTCTTGTTTGGATTGTTCATTGTTGACTGACCGCAAAACAGCGTCACTATGAGCACAATAGAAATTTCTCAGAGGTATTCGCTAAAGAAAATTCTTGTAATAATCGTACCGCTTTTCAGCGCCTGTAAGGTATTTTTTTAAAGTCGGTCAATGTTCCGAACATTATAAATCGGATGTGTAAGTATTATATGTGTGCTTGAGCCCAGCATATTTGCACGAAAAATTGAATTGAAACTGAAACATTACATTGGATGAAAATATCAATTTCGGTATCAATTGAGATGCGTTGAAATGTGAATATAAAGTGTGTACATGGTTATTGTTAAAGTGATTTTATATTATATTATTCATAATGATATTTGAGTGATAAAAATCTACACATAAAAATGTAAACAAAAAACTCTTTATATTTACTATCACCAGTTCTTATTAATTCTTTGCCTTAAGGTATCCCAAGTCAATATAAAATATACCGATGAATAAATAAGTAAGGAAAATAATTAGAAAAACCTTTTCCAGCGGCAGCTGATTTGACGGCTGTGACAATTTTGTTGTGAAAATGAGGATGAATAGCGAACTTTTTTTCAGCCTATTCACCAAACGGGAGCCGGTAAATTGCTCGAATGCAATTCTTCGAATGGAAATTGCTCGAACAATAAGTTCCTCGAATAACCAATTCCTCGAACGTCAAATGCTCGAATTACAAATTGCTCGAAATTTTTTATAAAAGTTTTATAAAAGCTTAAACATTAATTACTCATTCTTTATAAAACTATTTATGCAAGACGGGAAATAAAAACCATAAATCAAAAAAACGTTATAATAAAAAACAAAAAAAAAATCGGTCACTCGGCCACACATCCAAATGTAAATAATAATAAAAATGTAAATATTATTTTTTTATCCTAACCTTTTCTATTTTAAGATTTTTCACGACTTTTTCTACGAATTTCATTTTTATCTCGTGCGACACTTGTTTAGAGAGTAAAATATAAAAATAATTTTCGTAAGTATTTATTTTAACCGTGTTCGCTCCAAATGCGGATCATATGACCTCTTAATGGAGTTTATCTCAACAGAAGTGTTTCTACGAGAACTGCATGTTAATTAGTTACTCAAGCTGTTACTATATTTTTCCAGAACACATACTAGACTAAGGCTAAGACGGAACAAACGGTTAGCTTATGACTATCGCTACGCCCAATTTTTAGTAAGAATGGGTGAGAGGGTTTCAAGAAATTACATATATGTGTGCCTTTAAACAGAAATCCATAAATAGTTTGAAAAATAATTGATTAAAAAGTGTACGCATTAAGATTCGAGCCCGTGACCTCTGAAAACAAAACCAACGACCTTTTCCACTCGACCACTGGCAACTGAATAGTAAAATAAAAAATATTTTTTTATTACGACTTTTTTTTGATTTATGGTTTTTATTTCCCGACTTGCATAAATATTTTTTTAAAGAATGAGTAATTGATGTTTAAGCTTTTATAAAACTTTTATAAAAAATTCGAGCAATTTGTAATTCGAGCATTTGACATTCGAGGAATTGCTTATTCGAGTAACTTTTTATTCGAGCAATTTCCATTCGAGCAATTGCATTCGAGCAATTTAGCGGGAACCTCGCCAAACGTACAACGTACAAGATGGTCAAGCGGCTTCAATTCTTGAAATGGCAAACCAAACTGAGCACAATTCAGCTTTTGGCTATCAAATGAGCAGTCACTAAAAAAAGTGTTGCTTATTTGAAAAATAAATTTCAGATCGACGTAACACCCCTTACAATATTTGTAATCACCAGCGGTGCATATCTAATTAGTTTCATAGCTTACAAGAATTCAGATAAAGTTTCTTTTCACTAAACAATAAAAGGAGTTTTGTATGCGGCATACTTACGATATATGTAAATATTTTTTTCGGAACATAATGTTGAATATGCGTCTTATTTATTTTTGTTATTTCTCTTAATATAAAGTTAGGTAATAATACAGGTTATAGTAATGTCACAAAGTTGAGGGACACAACCAAGTTTAATTTAGATATATAAAGATGAAATATTAAACTTATAAACGAAAATATTTAGAAATGTATGGCGATGACAGGAAATCAAAAGCAAAAAAACTTTTTTCATCACCGATGTATTGTATAGACATTTACATGACATTGATTATTTATTCAGCGTATATTTCCTAACAAACACTTTACCATTTATGGTAAAAGTGCTTTAGCATTACATTAACTATTATATTAGTATTAGGCCAATGTATTTTGAATTCGTATCAAAAATAAATTGCGTGTTGAAAGTGTTTATACAACTAGGTATATAGATTTTAGTACGAATGCCCTCTTTAAAATTATGTATGTTTTTTTAAATATAGTGTAGTGATTACAAAGTTTCACCAATCGTGGAACAGCATCGACGATCCAACCAAAAAACATATTTTAGACTTTATTTCATATTCATAAAGCAATGATGGACATAATCAATGATTTCCTATAAAAAAATGCTGATTCATATATTTGACTTAATAATTGAGAGAAAATTATACTTATATGAACCAGCTGCAGAAAAACTTTATGCCTCCACTTAGTGAGAGTTTTAATCCAATTAGTACTTTTAGATTTTTCCGCAGTCTTTTCCGTATTTTCAGTATTTCCGTTTGCGATAGTTATTATCTCTACTATTATTACATAATAACGGCCACATTTCACAATCTTTTTTTATTTGTCTTTACTATCTATTTCGAAACCTCTGATTTATTTGGGAAGATAATTAAAACTCCGACTTTCAACAATTCGAGGAAAACCAATTATTGCGTTTACGTAGTTATAAATAATATAAACAAATGGAAAGAGACGTTTATGGTAAATAATTTCTAATTAAATGTCAAGACAATATTAATGAGGAGCAAACATTCAAAAAGTGTTTTGTCACACAAATACAAAGCTTGGAAAATGATTATTTAAGTGTTGCAAAAGTGACGATTTGTATGAATGTGTCAACTTTATGATTTAATTTGAATATGAAAAAAAACCTTTTTGAACACTAATTTTGATTTCCATTCATAGGTTTTATAATGGGCTATCAGAATTGATATAAAACACTATTTTTCAAAATTTGTGACAAAACACTTATTGAATATTTGCTCCTTGTTTTCATACGACATTTTAACATTATTAACTAATCTGATTTGTGTTTAAAACACTGATTCGAATTTCATGTAATATTCCAGCTAACTGATTCGTTTTTCAATTAAGCTCGTGTTTTTCATTTTAGTTTCAAAACATTTGACATTGATCTGTATTGATTATATAATTTACCGAACGTCGAAATCTTTAGTGTACGTTGTGTAATGTATTTGAATGATACCAATTTGTTTAATTTTGATGTTAAGTCAGGTGGAAAATTCACATTGATACTACATATATTGGTTTTCGTAATTAGTTTTATAAAATTAAATTTAATCGATACAGTGGCGTAAACATAACTGTCAAATATAAAGTAATCAGTTGAAACTATTTCTCCTTTTGAATGGTAGACTAGATTCAAATAGTATTATGTATACGCTAAATCAACCACTGTGAAATGTTGATTGCCCCTGACATAACAAAATTAAAATTTGTCCTATTTGATTGCACTATATATTGTATATAATTACAATAACTTTTCAACGGACAAATATATTAATTGATTCCTTCCACTTCAGTTAAAATCAAAGTTCAAATCGAAAGGTCGTCGACTCAGTAGAGACCTCTTGATACTCACATCGTTATTATTTTGATTATAAGATTAAGTGATTTATTAAAGTGTAAAAGATATGCTATTCGAATAAAAGTTGAAAAAACATTTAAATAGTGTTTCAGTAATAATTATATCCGTAACATAGTGTTAACAATGGCGTAGTAAGAAATAGGTTGATACCAGATAGACAAATGTGAATCTAAATGCAAAGCATCGGTCAATAAACAGAAAAGGACTGAGAATGTTGAAACTAAAGATTATGCGTCAAAAAATTATACAGCTACAAGAAGTTTTACTGCCCCAAGTACCGTGATATACAAATAATATAAATTTGATACTTTTTGTTTTCTTTTAATATATAAAAAATATAGCACTTGATTGAAAACAGTCTTACCGTGTGAAAAATATTTCAAAACACTACGACTTAAAAATATGTTGTATGCGAGGCAGGTATTAAGTATTTATTATCTCTGATATATATCGACTATGGAAAGAAAAAATGACATATCCACTATCCACCCATAACAAATTTACAGGAGGCAAAAAACACTTTTAATGAAAAAATGTGCAATGTGTACAAAACAAAATATTCCGATAATTTCTATTTCGAGTGTGGAAAGGAAAACTGGAGGCACAAAAAACGTGTTTTGATGATTTTAGGCCATATGCAAATTATGAAATATACACAACCTTAAAGTGCACGAAGACTTCATAACTGGTGTTTAATTGACATTCTAATATCAATTAAAGAAATTGTCTAGGAAAAACCTTTTTTCTGTCTTTTTTCTTGGTTTCAATTTTCACAAGCTCATCTTAAACTCAAACGTAAAAGCAAAATTTAGAAACTAATTCGACATTTGCAGCTAACATCCTTTTGTGTATCAAGTTGGTTATATTGTGATTGTAGAAAAAAAGCTGTTTTGAAAAAACGTCCTTTTTCCTTTCCACTATCAATATCGAATCTAACTAAAATAATCGGAATTTAAGCGTATTTCGATTTTTATTATTTGCTGTTTTTAAACTTGTCGTAGTAGGAACGCCATTAGAGAGAATTTTAAATAATATATGAAAAACAAATTTGACAAACTTGCGTTATTGTATATTTGACATATTACAACCAGACACCTATCAAAGCTATTTTGATTACAATAACATATAATTTCTATTAATCATAAAATTATATATTGTTTGAAATCGATTTGATATTAGATAATTGTACATCGAACGACAAATAATAAGCTGTTTATATTAGCTTAGAATTTTACACTTAGACATATTTAACCGAATTAGTACTACTACAATATTTGAGGGGCTCAAAAAAAAAACAATCGGCCCAATCCAAGTTATTCGCTTTTCCGACTCCACACTCCACAGTAATGGTATAAGACATATAAAATGATATTTGTTTTAATATAACGGTTCTATAATAAAAATACAGATAATAAATTAATGTTGAACAAAAATATATTGTAATTTAAATTATTCTGTTGGCGAGTGTGTCACAAAAGAAAATGTTAGAGATCACTAATACGTCGTTAGGTTGGGCAGAAAACACGTGAAGTGTTCCATGAGATTTACAGGTTGTCACGTACAAAGTGACATTGCTAATTAAAGTTACGGGCCAACGGATAACGGATAACGGATTGGCCTAACGAACTACGGTATATACCGGTGATATTCATAATCTAATATTGTATAACAGATAATCTGCCTACGGCAACTGATCATTTTCCATTACAAAGGACAAGATTTATCTTTTTAATTACCAAACAATTGCCGAAGTAAACAATTTTATACCAATTTATCGTTAAAGCAAGTGCTTAAATATGTATATAGATAATTAAATGAGGAGAATGTTGTTTTCGCATTTTTGTGATTGTTTTTCTGTAGGTATTTTTTATGTGATTATTTCGAGTAATGGAAATACATTTTCGAAGCTGCTTTCATTTTTTTCAATAAATTAATATTAATGTTTTTGACACACAAAATTATATTATTGAACTTTTTTTTCATTTATTGAATATAACTATAAGACATGATGGTCTATATCAAGGATGGGGAACCTTTTATTCTTCAAAGGCCGCATTCATTTTTCTGATTCAACATGAAGGCCGCAGTAAACATTGACTAGGGAATTTTTGGCCAGAAACAATTCCATACCAATTTCTAAAGCCCAGAAATTTGCGGATTTCCCAAAATTACCAGCGTGGGACATTTTTTTAGGATTTTAAAGGATTTCGACATAGAAAATCCCAAGAATTTACGAAATTACAAATATTTACAGAATTAGAGAATTGTAAAAGTATAGGGAATTGGGGATTTCAAATTCCTCGGTGAGGAGGGGTGGCGTAAGATAATTTTGGATAATTTATTTCTGCTAAAGGGGGCTATTCTTTCAATATGGTTAAGAAACACTGGTCTAGATCATGGCTTCTCAACCAAGGGCCACAGCGTGTTCCAAGAGGGCCACAAAGAACAAATAATTTTAGGGGAGCCACAACACAGTTTTGGAGAGCCACGGGCAAATCCTAGAAGAGCTAAATTTAAAAAGTCTCGTTTTTTTTTCATTTTGGGAAATCTGTAAATTCCTGGGTAAAATCTGCTGGCGAGCAAAATTTTCAAAAAATTGAAAATTATTTTGGAATCTTTCAACTTCTCACTTCGTCTCGAAAAACTTATATCCTAACATAACACATGTTTGGGAGCCACGGAAAAATATGAGACTCAAAAGAGGCCACGTGCCCAAAAAAGTTATTTCCCAAGACACGAAAATATAGTATCTCGTGTTCCGGGACTGTGAAATAAATTTGATATAACTTGAATGCCCTAGCCGAGTGGTAACACTCTAGTTCAGGGGCAAGAACGTCGAAAGTGTGTATTAATGTGAAAAATAGTTCTGATGAAAGCATACGCCGAAATAGCTATTCTTCACATTATTACAATGGAGTTCTATCAAGTAAATGGCAATTCAATCAACAAATCGAAAGTTTGTATTAAACGGGCTGTAAGACCGCACTTGAGAAAATTCATTCAGAACATGATTTTGTAAAATCTAGCATAACATATATAGAATATTTGATTTTTTTAACAATTTAAAAATGGGAAGAAGATGCAGAGATTATGAAAGTATGAGTGTAATTATTTGACAACTGTCCGTGATAGTCTAAAAAGTTAAGCCTTTCAATTAAATATCTTTTAAAGAAAACACAGCAAAGTATCACTAAAATATCACTATAAAATCTATTAAGGAAAGAGTCTTTACATAGGTTGTGAGAAAAGTTGAAAGGTTCTATCAGACAAGATTGTGCAGTTCCTTCATTTAATTAAGGATATTAAATCCCATCCAACAAAGAAAAAGCATTCTTTAAGATTAAACGATTGGATTTCCGCTGAGGCAATACTTTAAGACCTTGTTTTTAAAGTGTCAGTTTAAAGAACAAGTATTTATTGTCTGTATTTTTTTAGTATTGATTAAAATGTTTAAATCATTTTAAAGCCGTGATACAAAGAGAATCGATTTACTATCGCACGTATCATAAAAAGTTTTGTTACTATATCTTGGACGTAGAAGTCGAATTAATTAATTAATTAATTCTTTTTTTGATAAATATTAATTTCAAGCTTTTCTTACACAAAACTACGATTGTTAAAAATGTGTAAAATATTCAAATATTGCTGTTTTATGTTTATGAAAAACTTGTTTTCAATTAAATTTCAGAATAAAAAAAATGTTAAATTAAAACGATAAAACAATAAGATCGCCCTTTGCATTCTATAATTGACTTTCTATTTTTGTATAAATATACAAAGCTACACGCGTACATACTTAATCGCGCTGTGCTTGGAAAAGGAAAGAGTGTTTAATAAACAGCCATCCACTAACGTAAAATGTTTTCCCGCAACAGTTTACATTTTCAGTACGTACTATTATAAGGAAAACATATAAAAAGGCAACTTTTGCGAGCGCTACTGCTCAGTGATAGCCTACCTTACCTATATTAAACACCAACCAGCTTTCACAGAATGCATTACAATATAATTACATCAAATTTGTTTTGTATGAGATGTTCATCACTATATATTATTAGAATAAAAAGAGTATCTGCTCTAACATGAATATTTTTATATTTGTTTCACTTGTTTCTTTCTATAATTTCATTTATCCCCGGTTTTTGACTCTCGTTGTTAAAGATTATACTAGATGGAAGATTAGATTTTTTTAATCAATGTTAATTTTTGAATCATCTGAAAAGTATACGCGAGTCTAGACTCATCAATCTATCAATGATTTGGACGCCCTTCAGCGTATTCGATAGATTTTTACGCCTTTCGGCAATAATCCGTACCGGACCGGATCTAGTGAATCGTCTGATTAAAATATACGTTCAAAATTATTTTTTTATGAAAAGTTCAACGTTTTTTTTAAATATATTATAATCCGAAAAAGTTAAATTATAAAGCTCACATACTAACAGATTGATAGTTTGATACCTGTTTTTTGAATCAATAGTTAATTGCATTTATGAGTGTGGTGTGTTTTCGGGTTTTAAATTTAGAGAAAATTGTGATGATTGTATATTTTTAGATTGATTAAACAAATAAATTTTGTTACATATTTCACTGTCTTTGTGATAAACTAAGAGAAAACACAAGTCGAAGATGTTTCTTAAGAAGGCAAAATTTTTGTCACAACTGGTGACAAAACTAAGTGAAATGCAAAGTCATCAATTATTACTGTAATATTATATGTATACTATTTATAATAAAACTAAAAGCTAGTTTTCCAACATTTTTTTTAAGAATAGATATATGGTATGGGACATATTTTATGAAAGGTTTGGGGTAACCATGTATCGAAAAATTTTACTTGCGGCAGATGTTTGAATACATTGGTCCAATTTTCCATCCAAAGACGATACGACATCCTCAGCAGCCTTCTAGTACTTATTGCCGACGGACTTGTCGTGTGTGTGTATTTTAGATCCCTCAAAGGAGCTTGAATCCTTTCACCAGCATGTCTCTTTTTCTAATTGTATTATTCGCGTATTCATAATAATTAATATCGTGTCCTTTAAGCCATAGTATAAATATTGGCAGGGAATATGTTCGTCGGTGTTAGGTGCTCATTAAACCATGTATATGTTAAGTTTCTTTTGTGGTGTTTCAAATGTATTTTTATAGTTCGTTGCAATATCTTAACCACCACTGTGAAATTATCCAAAACCACGACATTTGTCTGGTACTAGCATTCGTTTACTATGGAAAGTTATGCGTCTGATTAGTTTCTATTGTCTTGGGAGCATTAATTTAAAATTTGGAGGTCTACAATTTAGTGTCCTGAAAATCCTTAGCTAAAGAAATTACAGAGTTTTTATCAAAATAGATCAGTACGCTAGTCGTATGACGTCGCAAATTTACAAAATGTTATATAGTTTGCCTGGTTGGCTACTAAGTCGGCGTGATCCGTGGGTCCAACAGCTGGTCGGACCGAATTGAGTAACTCTTTTCGTTCCCTTGACTTAATTGGACAATTCTGCGATAATCATCAGCGATAGAAAGCTTTGTTTGCACAATTATCTTGGAATGAATAACCACAAAGTACGCGGATGTGCTCGAAAGAGGCTACGACAAACAACACTTATGGTAAATTATAATATCAAGTAAATAATTTCTAGGGTTTTCCGGTAACGCGCCGTTATCTTGGCACTGTGTAAACACTGGCACCAACACTTGTGGGGAAATACATTTTCCATGATATTCACGTGCCGCGGGTAGACCGACTTCCTTCCGCTGAGTTTTCCGAGAGAAAATCTTACGTGCCCGCAAAGAATATTACCCACAAAGCTTTCAAATTGCGCTTTGAATTTGCATTGCTAATGTTATGAATATTTTTATTGAATTTGATACATGTATAACACTTTCAATAATTCATAAATTTGAATAGGAATCGTTCGGAAAAGTGCTGGAATACTGCTTTTGATCGTATATAAATGCTCAAACACATACAGTGTTGCCTTATAAATGTTTTCAAGTAGCGTAGTTTGAATGCAAGTTTACGTTGACGTTCATGTTATGTTAAAAGCAGGGCTGCGAATTTAGAGTAGTAGTATTGGAATCGTAAAAACAGCGAATCATTTTTTTGACTCCATTTTTTTAAAATAAAAAATATGTATATTAAAATACTACACAGTATATAATACAGAAGTTGGAATCGCGACATTATTTCACGACTTGACAGCTCTGGTTAAAATAAAAAAACATTCATAATATTATTTGATGATCCTTATATAATATGTGTATTCCCTCCCACCCTACTATTTTTTTTTTAAATAACGGCACGTAGTGAGATTGATTGGCAAACCACTAGCTATGTCCTGGCCTAACCATTTCTATCAAAATTCTCTTCGAAAAAACAATGTAGTTGAACAACTGAGTATCAAGAAGTTGTCGTTGAATTTTTTTTGCCGAGATACCTTCACTTAAAAGCCGTATGCTTCAAATCAGAAGTGCACATGGATTAATGAACGAATTATTAAATTTTAAAACAAAATTATAGCCACGCATTCTTTTGTGTATATTTATTAAAAAGTGAAAAGGAGCGAAATTTTTTATTATTTGAACGAAAAACAATCTAAATTGTCATCGACCGTAATGGGCAATTGGGCTTTTGAGATTTCGTAATAAATGTTTTTGTTTCAAAATTAAGACGAAAATTAGTTTTCTTAAATTGATTTGGAAATAATTAAAAATGTGTTCGTACTTTTAAACGCTTTTTTAATTGAATGAAATCTGCTTTGATAGCTCAACTAGGGCATCCAATCCCGGGATCCCGTTCAATTTTCTGATCCCGAAATTCCGGGATTGAGATGGCCGCGATCCCGGGATTTCGGGATTGAGAAATTTTGAGCGAATTCTCTAAATTTACACGAAATTACCAAATCGGAGATTTCAAATTCCTCGGTGAGCTAAAAAAAAAAAAAAACGAGTTTCGGTGAGATTCTGGGAAAACGAATTGAGGATTTCAAATTTCTCGGTAAGAAAATCACAAGCCCGGGATCCCGAAAAAAAGGGAATCAATCCCGAAATCCCGGGATTGGAAAAAGGCTCCGGGATTGGATACCCTAAGCTCAACTGAGGCACATTATAAATTCAAATTTATCATCAGCATGTTCATCGTTTTTGCTATGAAACCTTCGAATTAAAATTTCTTTTGAGTGATTATTTAGATATATTGTTAAAATAAAAATTCAATTTTCATTTGAGCCACTCTCAAACTCTTTAAACGTGTTCTCTGTAAATTAAAAGTTGTTAAAACTATTTGGATAATGTTTGCGATGAGCGAAACCGGTCATCTTAATAAATAATGTTCTATTAATATATTTGTATTCTTTAATTTAGAATAAAACACCTCTAAATTGAAATAAAATCAGAATCAAACCATATTGCGTACCATAATAAATGTGTTTATATATTTTTTAATTTGGAAAATAAATAAACTTTTTGTACTAATTCCACAATTATTTAACCTTCGGGTTCCTATGGGGTCCATTCAAATTGAAAAAATCTTCTTATTTCAACCATTCGCTAAATACCAATAATATCTAGCTGATATTTATGTTGTTGTAATCTACAATGATAATACCAATGCAATGCAAATATTACTCAAACTTGTCTGGAGTCAATCTGTACCCCATTTCCCCTCGATCTTAATTTCAACATTTCGGTCCTCGAGTGTTAATATGATCAGGACCATCTTAGCTCAATACGATCATTATCAACTGATCAGTTAATAATGTTCATAATAAATATACGAGGAATAAGTATAAAAGAGTGTTTTATTTTGTTCAATATAGTGCCTTTCCGCGAGTATTGACAGTGAAGACCTTAAAAGAAGTTATTTTAGTATTATTTTTGTCGTTGGAATAAAAAGTTTGGTCACGCAATTGGAATTTTTAATAATTCATGTATTTTCTATATATCTTCACACAAAATATTTACTTACATTTTTCAATGAAAGATTAAACTAACGCGTAAAAAAGATCCGGATTTTTATATTTTAAAAGAAAAAAACCAATTTGATTTTAAATACAAAATAAATATTGCTATCTGCAAAATATCTCAGCTCAAAGCTTCATTTAACTTTGAGCGTCAATTAAAAATGTATGAGTTTACATAGAGACTGCATTAAATATGAAACAGACAGGAAGCAACGAAATAATGTTGGTAACATTTTCAACTAGGATTTCGAATCATAAGTTGTTCATCTGGTAATTAATGCGAAAAGTTATACAAATGTATTTTATCGCGAATAACAATATTATTTTTTTAAAAAGAGGAGAGTTATATTCACTTAAAGTTACTTTTAATTGTCAAACATCATCGATACCATCGAAGTAATCTTTATTATAACAAAATAAGTTGCGATTTTCAAGCCTCCTAACATTTTTTTACCTCGATCAAAATAAGTGGCATAAACTATGCAATTAATAACAGTTGCTTAAAATGTTATATTTTAAGATAGTTTGAGTATTTATTCATTATTAAGTAGTAAAAACATTTTTATTTCAACAATTCAATTGTAATAAATTATTATTCATATCAATTTCATTGATATGAATAATTATTATCAATCTTGAAATATGCACGATGCTTTATATTTGTAGAGTGAAAACTTCAGTTTAAACAAGTATTATTATGTAATTTAAAATTTCGACTGAAGGTGCTTCATGGAAATTTAATAATAATTTAGAATTATTTTTATTTTGTACACTTCCATTAAATCTTTGGTCTACCCCCACCCGGGTTTCGCCTCTCGGCATCTTCCGGTGTTGATCAGTGCGCGAATGCACTCGAAATAACAGGCAGCGGCAAGTTTGTGTATTGTCTATATACAAACACACAAGTGCATTCGCTCTATACGTATTGTTAACCTAATTAATAGCGAGAATTTATGATATGAATTATTGTAGTAAAAAGTATTATTATGGTTTGTGTAAATACAAAAGTAAAGGCATGCTAGAAACTGCTTGTTGCTAAACCATTATATTTTTAAGAGAATAGAAAAAGAATGGATAGGTCTAGGATAAGACTAATGGTTTAGCTAAACGCTTTTGCTTATTTCGCTTCTATTTATTTTAGAATTGAAAGGGTAGAAAAGATTTTTAAACATCACGAACATTCATGCATTCGTACAACAATTTATAAATCGATTGAAAAAATGCTATTCGTACTGGGAATTGAGCCCGTGAGGTCCATCAAAGAAGCCAACTACCCTGACCATTGTAACATAAACTTCAGTTCATGACCGTTTATTAAAAAAGAGAAGGGATGTTTTTTAAATGGAAAAAACCCTCTTCTTGAACTAGTTTGTGAATGTTGTGAAAATAAATACGTGACCAGCGTACTAGGGGTGAAATTTTCCATTTTAATTAGTATGCTAATAAGAAGCATATTATAACCACACGCGAACATAATTATCCAATTAAACACAGCTCTTTTAAATCGGGTACCTAGCAAAAATACAAAAAAAAACACGTTGTTATTTCATGCAATCAACAAATTTCCTTTCGTTATTACCTAGGACGTTTATAAAATAATTTGTCGTAATTCGAAGCGACGGAAAATTAAATTTGAACCTACGGTAGCCCAATTAAGAGGCTGTTAATTGAATATGATGACATTACAGTCCACCAAGCTCGGAAAACTTCCATTGAAGCCTGTCAACGAAAGTTCTCTCTTTCATCGAACCGAAATCAATTTGATGCCAGTAATTGCCATGAATTATTTATACACTTCGTTGATTCGATATGAATATTAAATATAAAAAAGTGTTTAAGGCAGATGTTTTGAATTTGTCAAATTTACACCGCGAAAAGAAATTCGTTGTACAAAATGGCCACTCAAAGGTTATAGTTTTCGATAATGGTATGCTATTTTAAGGTATTCACTGTCAATACTTTCATTAAAAAATAAAACAATCTTTTGTATATTAAACATTTATTTATTAAGATCATGACAGGTTCTGCACATCACGAAATTTTTAACAGATAAAAATATATGTTAATACAAGAATATTCATACAAAACCTTAAAAGACTAATAAGCAGTGGTGTAGTGGGGCCAGGTCGGACCAGGTTGGCGACCTGGCACCTGAAAATGAGGAAGACACCATGCCACCTTTTTGACTTGTAACTTATTTTCAATTACATACATACACATATTTAAAATCATTTTTTCTTATAGATTTAATTGTTAAAACTTATTGCTTTTTAACTTCGGACGGATAATAAAAAATAAACAAAAAAAATAGGGAAGAAATTAATGACCGACCTGGTTATTTATTTACCTATTTACCTATGGACCTATTTATGTACCACTTCACCACTGCTAAAAAGAATTAATAAATAATGATACACAATAGTTAAATGTACTCATACAAATTAGTGCTACGAATTTGTAACTGCATTAAAAAACAAATATGTCAGAAATTTTAGTTAAAATAAATTTATCAAATGGGTATTTTTTACAATATAATTTATAGCCTCAATAAAAAATAATATTTTAAGCTGCTCTTGGGTAAAGTGGGAAAAATACCTTTCCCAATCCGGTTTGAAACCGGTCCTAATCATAATAAATAAATGTGGAATAAGTAAAAAATTGTGTTTTATTTTTTAATGATATGACAGTTATTTAATATACCAATTCAGCAGTCGGGTGAATAACGCGTTGGGCGATCGTACTATTCGATTACTGTCCGAATACCAGTTTAAATCCATAACCCAGTTCTCGGAAATTTATCATTAACTAAATTTAATATATTTTTTTTTTTGATTATCATATCAAATGACTCACTGCTAAAATGTATTATATACGGAACATATTTTATATATAGTATACGTAAAATATTTCAATTTATTGAGTCAATGTTTAACTATTTCCTTAAAAGTTTTTTTTTCTAAAAAGTAATATTTCAAAAACACAAAAACAAAAGCAACGGAAAATACGTGTGCACTTGCAATTGAAATAAATTGAAAAGATAGCATGTAATTAAAAAGTTTTCCAGCATTGAACTTCGTTCACTAGTATATTCCAGATTCAATTAATCTTTTAATGGGTTTTGCGAAATATAAGTGTGTTAAGAGAATGCTGCATATTGAATAGATATATATTTAATATAAGGAAATCAAATATTGCGTTGAAATTAAAATTACCGGGTTCTCGTTAAAAATACCCAGTTTCAAAGTTACACACCCTGGTGAAGCTACGAGTTCAAATCATAGCATAATTTGATTTTTAAATTGGTTTGTGTTTAAGGAAATCAATTTCTGTAATTTTAAAATCTTCGACCAAAAAAATAGAACTTGCTTTAAGTTATTTCCAAGATCCACCCTAACATTCAATTTCATAACTCAAATATTTGTCATATACAACACACAAAAAAAAATCTTACACATTTCTCACCACACACTTAATTTATTTAATTATATTCTGATAATAATTCGAAATAATGAATCATAATTTTGCGATTGAGATAAATAAAAGCGATAATATTAAATAAGCCAACTGTTTATTTTCCAATTATTCCAATTTGATTTTATCAGAAAAGGCTTAAGGGGAAATAATCAGGTCAACGGGAACAGCAGCACTGATTTGTGTGCAAATCAGACGTTGCCAAACTGTGACTCATGTATCTTGATTAAAAAAAATATAACATTATTATATTTAAAAATAAAATATTTTGCCGTGCCGCCGAGTGCACAATAACAGAATGGGCTTTATTTATTACTGATATTTTTTCTGTTTATAATTGGGCTTGAATACCATTAGTAGGGTATCCAATCCCGGAGCCTTTTTCCAATCCCGGGATTTTGGGATTGATTAGTTTTCAATCCCGGGATTCCGGGATTGGGATTAGCTCACCGAGAAATTCGACATCCTCAATTTGCCAATTTCGTGTCAAGTTTCGAGATTTGCTCAAAATTTCTCAATTTCTCAAGATTTCGGGATCAGAAAATTGAACGGGATCCCGGGATTGGATGCCCTAATCATTAGCACCAATAAAGTAGCACATGGCATTGATTTCAGTAGAAGATATAAGTAAAGTATTTTTTTAAATCATTCACATAATTTCATTATTATGTTTATAAATTAAAAATGTTGTTTTTGACATACTCTTTTCATTAATTAGCGAGGGGGTATAATTATGACATAAATAATCAATCAAAATATTGTTTTACCTTATATCTCATTAATATCAATACAAAATTAATCTTTAACTGTTATTATGTAAAATATATATGTTTTAAATAATTTGATTGTAGGTATGAAACGATATTTAATTTAAAAACATAAACAAATCGTCTGTAGAAATTCTACATTTTGTATAATGATTAATAAGAATATTTTTCACTATCAGCGAAATCACTCCTGTCCTATAAATCTTGTGAAATTAGTGCAAACAATTGTTTTTTAATTTTATTACTACTAAGGGCGGTACTACTACATGGGTTTTAATAAGTAACCCTGTTTCAAATATATATAATTGTTTTATTTGAATGGTATGTGTGTGTGGATATGAATGTTCAGATAAAATAAAATATTTAAAATTACAAATCTGAAAAAATGTATTTATGACTTATTAAATCATTAAATACCATTGAGGCAAATAGTAAATATTATTGAACATACAGTAGAACCTCGATTATCCGGATTAATTGGGGATGAAGGTAGTCCGGATAAAGAAAAATCCGGATAATCGAAAAAATCATAATTTACACGGGAAGTCATGTACAATCAGTTAACATAAAGCTTTAGTATTAAATTTTTTTTTTATCAAGAAATTCATTTATTAGTTTTTGCTTAAATAAGCTAGCTGTTATTTTTGAAGCTGCCAAATCGCGGATACTTTTAAGACATATAAGTTACCTGAGATACACTCTTCTTGGCTCTCAAACCACTTCATGGCAACATCTAAGCACTGAAAATCCCTAGAATGAGCAGGACCAATATCTCTTTCTTTGCTTATCTCTTCTTTGTATTCTTGATCTTGCTGAGACAAATATTTCCTTAATTATTTTCACATCATTCAAAATTTGAAATCCAAGATCGTTCGCATCAAAATTTAACCACTTGGTAACATATTCTTCGACACATTCAGCGCATATTGAAATTCGTGCTATTGTTTCTATAATGTCTCTTAAAACAATCTCTAGTGTGTTACATGAAATTTCTCATAGTCTCTTCAAGAATATTTTCCATGATGTTCATCGATCTGGTTTAAACGTTCTGTTGATAGGCGAGATGATGCATTATCTAGTAATAATAATGTTTTTCCTCTTATCTTTGCAGTATTGATATTTTTTACTTTTGGAATGATCTGCTTTTCATAACACCGTTTAAAAATTTCACTATTCATCCTGGTTTTTTTCTGATAGTAATATTCATCCGGAAGATATCTTCGATTTCAAACAACGCAAAACAACGAAAAAAAATGCTATGCACTCCATTACACGTGTAAACAACGGCGGAATCAATTCGCGACGAGAAAATTAGCAAATTCGTAAAAATTTTGTTCCGGGAAAAAAATCGGATAATCGAAAATCCGGATAATCGAGGTCCAGATAATCGAGGTTCTACTGTATACGCATATAATATCAATTTTAATTCTGGGTTTGTATAAGAAGTTGACAAAGATTACCAGGAAATGAACCGGGTACATAAAAAATAATCGAGAATCAGGTAATGCATTTGAGTACATATTTGAACGCCCTAGTTTTATCAATAGAATTACATTTATATAAATGTATCTAGAAAAACAGATACATAACCTTTAAGTGAACGATTTTATGAATGGTCAATAGCAAATTTATAAACAAATTAACTATATTCTATAAAAAGTTTGACAACTACAGAAACTTAATGATATTTCGTTATACATAGTACTTCCGCATTTGCAGAACCATGTCGACAGCATTCAACACTCAATGTTTTATTTCATTTCACCCCATATTCGTAAACACAATAATGTAATATATTTATTCGAAACTGATGTTCGAGAATTGTGTTTGCTATAAAGCCGAAATGTAAATTTGGGACATGGAACATTTAATATTGTTTATATTGGAAGCTTAATTAAACTTGTACACTTCAAAATGGGCTGTTTTGTTTCAAAAAAATAATTATTAATTGGAATAATTTATTGTCAATTACATATTCAGTCACTGTGTAGTTACATTTAAAAAAAGTATACATCAAATATGTGTTTTTGCCGAATCCAATCTCAAAAGAACGAGAATTCATTTTATGGTAATATTTTTTTTTTGACATATTAGCATTCTTTCCTTTAATTTATTTATTACACTGTGGACTTTTTATTGGTTCAAAATTTAAAGTTTCTTGAATGTGACCATATTAGATTATAGATTAATTCATAGTAGGGTAAAAATAACAACGTATTTAGTTATGCTGTTTGAAAACTTTAGAACTAAATACGTTGCTATGTGTACCCTATTATAATTGAGTTCTACCAAGAAAATTCCAATTCAATCAATTAATTCATAAGTTATCTCCTGAAATGAAAAGTGTGAATTCACATAATTATTATCTTCTCTCTCCTCATCTCTTTGTAGTATGTGGGAATAAAAAATAATAAAGATTCTCATTAAATAAAATCTACGTTTCTTATATATATCGCCTGAGAGTGCTTGATGTCCTCTCCCAATACGGTGTATATGGAATCATAATGGAGCGTACTTGCACATAAGTGTTTATACGAGAATTGCTTGTCACTCAGTTGATAAAGCTTTCTTTTTTTAAAGAGAGTAGTAGTTGAAAAATAAGAAGCCAGATTTTAGGATTACATAAGTGGGAAAGAAATCATAAATCAATTTTTAAAAACTGTTTTTTTTAAACCGTGACCTCTGTAACTGAAGCCAATAACGTTGACCACTCGACCACACAGACGCTGTACTTTTAATTAAAAAACATAAATTCCAAAAAGTGATTTGTAACCGATACTATATTTACGTATCCTTTATGGTTAATTTTATTATGTTTATCTAAATAAAATTAAGATTCAACAAAATTTTATAGTTAAAAACTTTAACTTCAATTGTTTTACAAGTCGTTCAAAAACAAAATAATTTTGAGCCTAGTCCCGAAGGTATTTACAGCCTTTTGTGTAAAATTAAAACGGTGTTGATAATTGGTTTAAGTTAAATACACAGCCAAGCCTTCAGTCGGAATTGAAGTTAGAACAAGTTAATTTATTATATATTTTCCCCTTTGTAATTTTTGAATGAAATCGTGAGTTTGCTACTGTCTTAAATGTACGCATAAAGGAAGGATTTAAAAGTAAACGCGAAAAAATTAAGCTACTTTACGTGTATTTAAATAGCAACGAGCGAATAAAGACCGAAAAGTAAATCAATACTATAATTAGTATTGCAGAATATTACATACTGGTATTACTAAAATATATGGCAATCAGAAAAAAAAATATTCATTATTACTAAGTGAATGTTTTTCAATGACAAACGCTCTATTGAACGCAAGTCATTAAGCGTTTTGTATAAAAAAACTGCGCTATATAGGGGACCGGTATAGAGAATAATCTTTTCTATAAGATAAGAAGGAACGCTGTATGAGGGTTAACTGTACATGCTTTTAACGAATAAAAAATACATGTGACGTCAGTGATAAAAAGAGCTCAGGAATAAAGCGCTCCATATGTTTTGTTTTATCAAAAAAATATTAAATTTACATTTTCAATTTGGCTAAATCTTCTTCAATACCAAAATATTGATATTTTTCTTTTTCACAACTAGTACGTATTTCTGTAAGGAATAAACAGCCAAAACATTGGGATCCTGGTACGATAATACCAGTTTTGAAATACAAACCTAGTTAATTTCAGAACTGTGGAGTCGGACTCAAATAAAATTAACAAATTTGAGACATTTAAAAAAATGTGTATTCAAATCGTTAGAATCAAAAGTGCTACGAAATCTAAATACAGTATGTTTGAAATCATCCGCTACATTCAACGCACGGAAGTAAAAGCTATAATTCCTTGGAAATCTGACGGAACAAGAATTAATTGCTAAATTTTTAATTTGTTTTACAGGTGCAATGATTGGGACACATGCAGTTGGTGGACATGCACCCGAAACTCCTCAGGTAATTCAGTAAAAGATATTTTCTTTTCGTGCTTTTGTTTTTTAAATACTTCAGTGATCAAATGAATATGCGAACACGATTGAAACTATTCGGGAGCAATTGCCCCTGATTTGATATGCTATATTGTGTGCTAGACCAGTGCTTCCCAACCTTTTTCGTTCCACGGCCCCCTAAATCAAAAAAAAAGAATCCACGGCCTTCCTCAATTGTCTCCGTAACTCGTTTTTTTAGCTCACCGAGGAATTTGAAATCTGTGATTTGGTATACTTTTTCCTCAGATTGTCACAGAAACTCGTTTTTTTTAGCTCACCGACGAATTCGAAATTCTCGATTTGCTATACTTTTCCTCCAGAATCAACACCGATTTGATAGACTTAAATATATAGATTTTTGTACTTTCTACTGAATTTCGCGGCCCACAGGTTAGGAAGCACTGTGCTAGACAGTTAAGATATATTAATATCTCTAATCTTATTTTAATAATTCTATACTTCAGTGATACAAAAAATCAACATGATTAGTTCGTTTGTTTTAATTTTTGATGCCCCTTAAATTCAGAGGCCCCAAACGCGCACCTCATTTCTTTACAGGGTAATAGGCTACTGATTAAGGCTTCAGTAAACATAGTAATTTGTATGAATAAATGCAATAAGCTTTTTCTTCGTATGCCGTGTTACATTTATATTATATTCATATACTTACCACACTGTCGGGTTTGGGTATAATAACGGCATACATTTACTTTCTTGTCAACATTTTGGTTTATCGTTTTTCTGCACGGCTTTCGCGATTATAACCTTTTTATTGATAATTTTCAAATGATTTTATCTTGTTATATAATCAATCATTTTGCTTTCCAATTCTACCTCAAATAACAAATAACAGTCGCGTTGTATCTATTTGGACGGTTTATAATTTTATGCAATAATAACTTTGCATGCCGCATGTTGTTGAAAAATATTGTCTGTTACACTATTACGGTCAACGGTTTCCGGATGCACCAATTAGGTCATCACATCCCGGTTTCATCAATAACAGATTTATCTATATTATATTGCAGTTTTGGACACAATTTGGTTTTGTCATGGTGAATTTCTGCGCGTCTGTTTACACTCGCTCGGGGCGCTTGTATGAAAAATCCGGGTTGATCTAAAACAAAATTCAACAATCACGCTCGGAAAAATCTCATTAAACTTTACGTAAAGAATTGTTGGAGCACATCTGCGACAAGGGGATTAAATAATTGAATCTTTTATCTTCTGACAATTTTTGATAAAGAATTATAAAATGGGCGAGAATCAAAAGATTTTTCTTTTAAGATATGTAACAAATAGTATTTTTTATTTTTTTAATTAAAACACCCAATATCTTCATAATGGATTTCACGATTTCCGCGACGGAAACCCTCTAGGCCAGTGCTTCCCAACATGTGGGCCGCGAAATTCAGTAGAAAGTACAAAAATCTATATATTTAAGTCTATCAAATCGGTGTTTCCCATATTGGGGGCCGCGGAATTTCTTAAGGGGGCCGCCGGATTGGATTGGATAGAAATTGGATTCTGGGAGAAAAGTATAGCAAATCGAGGATTTTGAATTCGTCGGTGAGCTAAAAAAACGAGTTTATGTGACAATCTGAGGAAAAAGTATACCAAATCGCAGATTTCAAATTCCTCGGTGAGATAAAAAAAAAACGAGTTACGGAGACAATTGAGGGCCGCGAATTATTTTTTTTAGATTTAGGGGGCCGTGGAACAAAAAAGGTTGGGAAGCACTGCTTTAGGCTTCCGTTTTGCGATAAAGGACTAAAAACAAGGGGTGGTAAACTTTAAAACAATCATTTATCTATAACCTTACTCGCTGTCATCCAAAAATCTTCAATTATATATACTTAAAAATATATATAAATTATTTTGGTAATGGTAGAAAACTTCATCATGACAGCGAATGATTGTAGTATACAATATTTGAATCGTTCAATTTTTGTACGTTTACACATGTTTTGTCACTAACTTTTCCGCCTTCGGGCATCTTCATGCGTTTAAGTGCACGGATACTGACGCTTGATAAATAGGTGTATGGTGCATATATAAAATTTCTTGGTAAAACAACTTATGTTCACCCGCGTTTTAAAATGTAAAATTTTAATCCATTCATCCGCGTTGAACGAGTTGATTAAGTTTATATTTGGGGAAAGCATTTAAAACGAAAAAATACAGAGTTTGAAAAGAGGAAGGCACAGACTTCAATCAAAAATTAGTTTTGAAACTCTTAAAGATAACATTTTTTAAAATATAATTTATTAGTCATCATAATAAGTGACTTGTACTTTGATATCTAATTATGCATGGCTCAACACAAATGTCTACAAAATTTAAGAGTATCATAATATTGCGTTGCAAAATCATACTTAATCATGATTGTTATCACTCAATTAATTATTAAAAGTGACGCAACGTCGACGTATGATATGAATTATTATTAGAGAATGAGAATTTGTATGAGGCAGCTTAATTTGTTATTTAATATAGTCAGAATTCAGAACGTTGATAAATAATACGAATCAAATTCTCCAGATCTATTTCAGAAGGAATCTCCAAATACTACAGTAGTCTCCATTTCCCTTTAAACGATATCTTTTAAGTTGGTTGAAGATCTTTAAGTTTGAATGCTGCAGTCAAGTGAAATGAATATTATTGTTACAGACCGATACATGCAAAGTGTTAGACTCTGTAATCGATGCAGTGTTTCTAGGTACCCCTCCCATGTTCACAGGGCGATTTAGGCTAGAATGGAGCTAGTCTAAGCGGATATGATATTACGAAAAAGTACTGGTGAAAAATAACTTCACAATTAACGCATATCTTTCACCATGTTTTTTTTATATATTTTTTGATAAAATTATCGTTACCTTTTTTGTCACATACAACTAGATTACCGTCTCAAAATCATACATAAATAACTAACAATTAGGAAACAAATGATGCATGCAATTCAAACTAAATGCAGACGATTCCTATGGCCAGGCTATCTAACCATTAAGCACTTGAGAGGCCACAGGTGCAATACAATTTGGAGGCCCTGTTTTTCGGATAATATTAAAACGTCAGAAAATTCCATGTAAAATAATAAAAATATATTATATACATAATATTATCTATTTTTGAGGCCCCCAAGATTCGGAGGCTCCAAGCGAGCGCCTCATGCGCTTATAGAGTAATCCGCCACTGTATCTAACATAGTAGTGATTTATCTAGATAGTAGTAAATCAATAACCAACAATCGCTGACTGAACTGTCAACAAAAATAAAGGGCTGTGGACATTTACACATAATAAATTAAGATAGAGGGTTTTCTTGAAACTAAAACCCACTGTGGGTCACCATGCTTTGTAATCAAGGTAAATAACATTAGAATAAGCATTAACTCTCGAATCTCAATGTAAAACAAAAATGCCTGAAATAAGCTCTTAGGGATGGTTTATTCTTTTAACTTATAGAGAATAACAGTTTTTATTCTTGAAGAAAGGTGTACGGAAATCAACGAAAAGAATGCTACTACCGTTAACGAAGAAAAATGTATACACAACAGTAAAACATCGAAACAGGGCAACAAAATACAAAAGGTTCTCGAAGTGAAAAGAATTTTTTCTTTTTTTATCACAAAGCTTTAAAGTTGTATTTCTTATTTGTGTTACAACTTTCAATGACACTTGACAAATTGGTATGTAGTTAAATTTGACATTGCAAAGGTCCATACTGAGGTATAAAATATTTTATATTTTTTACGAAAGTCATCAAAAAAATGGGATTTACGAAGCTTTGCACATTCTTTTCATAATAAGCCGGTAAATAAATATTCATAAAACAGAAACAAAAATAAAGAACCTTTGTTTTTTGTTTATAAAGTAAAATACACATTGCATACCTACTTAGTCAAAAAAATGAATTGCTTAAAAAAGCCCAATTAAAAGCATTTATGAAACTGGCATGAAAGGCAATCAACTTCTTTTGAAAAATAACACACTTTAAAAAAGTAAAGTATGAAATAATTAATAGAGTAATTTATATACTTTAGAATTAAGATAATTTCAAGTTTTAAAATATGCTACCCATGAAATATATTAAAAGGATAGTTATAAGACCTTCCTTAGTTTATTTATAATATCGACTAATATTTACCATTATTAAATCTGGAAAAAAATGATATTCGCAGACATTAATCGACTTACAAAAATACTATATTGTATGGTGGAAAATTAGGCATGGATATATTACCAATTCGAAAAACCATTTTTACAGCGATTGAATTGAGAAATATATATTTAAATTATTATAAACAATTCATGGAGAAAAGAGAATCTCGACATTTCATGGTTTAGTATTCTAGAGAAGCGAGTCCAACGAGAAATTTAGAATACACTCTATATCAAAACATACCTAGCTTTTCATTGCACGATAGAAAATACAATAATTAAATTTTCAGATAGTACAGCTTAGTTCTGAGACTGTGATATGTGATTATATATCATGGGAATAATATAAAACAGAGGAATTCAAATACGTCTTTGAAATTGAGATCAAAGAACTCTGTATTGTATTAAATTCCAATTTACAATAGAATGTAAATCAAAAATATTTTCTGATACGACTTTAACAATATATTATTGTATGTCTGGTACAACAATGATAGATAATATTTTATAAATTCAATTTATCTAAGAATCTGTTTTTATTGTACTTTTTCAGGATGCAGAAGTTCAGGAATTGGAAAGTCTGAAACAACCAGATAATGAAGGTAACTTATAAAAAATAAAATACTGGCAACTTCTACAAATCATTTTTCAAGATAATCATATTTTTTTCTGTTACAACTTTGTAAGAAATCTTTACTATTCACAGTGGTCAATTGGTAAACGTGGAAAATGTAGACTAAATATTTTCAATCTTCATAATACACTTGAAGTCTGGAAAATACATATGATGCTCCCTGATACGATCAATTAAAACAAAAATTGGTTAAATTCAAGATATAAATGAATCACATATTATTATGTTGTGTATTTAAATCATCATTTGACAAATAAAATTAGAATTCAACAAAACCAAAAGACTTTTGACACGGCATGGTTGAATCAACGAGGGCTGATCATTCTCAACACTGCTATCAAAGTCTTTGAGCATCTATCAACCACTATGAGGTTCTTCCATCTGTTTATTTCCATACAAGAAATAGGTTTTAGTAGTCAATTTTGTCCAATTTCATTGTCTGATCTGTGGATTCTATGTGGAAACTTTCAGAGGATACTAAATGTTTTGGAAAGAATGTTGTTTTTCATAACTTTATGTTGAACATAATAATCAAAGCTGCTTGTGATATTGCAGGGCAAGCTGTTCATATTGTTAAAAGTCAATCTAGCTCCATTGTGAATGACAACGGGAACCATAATGAGCGACACGATCTTAGAGAATACAGTAAGTATATGATGCTACTTTAATATTGTATATTATATTATAGTCATCAAAACTGTTGAATAATATATTCTCAATAGAATTAATTGAACAATTATAATGCATCATAGTTAAATATTTTCAATAAACAAATATTTATTTAAAAGATGACAGATTTCTATTTGATATATTATTTCAATAAAATCTATGTAATTAAACATGAGTAATTCAACAGTTGATGAAAACGGGAAACTGGTAGCTAGCGTACATCAGCATTCTGAATCTTCAAACACTCCAGGAGAGAAACCTCACGAACATGTTGTCACTGAGTTGGAAGTACCGAGTGAGGGTATACACAAAACTATAGTCCATGAGACATCTACCGAAGGACAGAAAGAAATGGGAAAGGTAAAAATAAATATATAAATATTTTTGCAACCAGGCCTGCTCCCAATGTGGAGTACATACTCATAATGGAGTATCTCAACATGTTTTTCTTTGAGGAGTGGATGTTATTTAGTCGTTTATTATTTTTTTTTCCAAGAGGGTGGATTAGGGTGGGACTAGATAAGAACTAGTAGTTATACGTAGCTTTCGTATTAAGGATCGTATTGTTGGGAATGTGAAAATCACCGATCTCCATGAGCCCAAATCTATAAATTGATCTAAAAAATAATCTATTTGTTTAAAATGTCATGGAAGACTCAATTAAAAGAAGATTCTAACATGTAATTTCAAGCAAGTAAAGGCTGCACGACATTATATTATTTCATGTGTACAATTAAATAATATTTATTGTATAAATATTATAACATACATTAAAATACACTATTTGATGGTTTTCTTACATTGTTCTATGTTTGTACATTCAACATTTTTTGAACCAAAGTCGAGGGCCACCTGTATATCTTAAGCTATTAGATAATCGTCAAAATGAATAACTAGAAAGTGTATAGTTAAAAAGCTACATTTAAGATAATTATGTCTTGTTTACAAACGCCATTGCTATATGTCTATTTATTTGTTATTTAAAATATTTAGAGATTGAAATAATTTTTTTAAATAATTACTTGTAATTTTTTTAGGCATTCCCTGGTGCTGCACGTTTGATGCAATCTGCCGGTGAAGTTATTCCACTTGGTGTTGTACCATTATCTCCATCAGACATTACTGATAATGGAAATCGAAGATCTTTTAATGGTGATATATTGCAGGAAGAAAACAATAATGTAAATATGTTATTTCAAAAGTATCAGAAGCCACTGGCAGATTACCCCATAAGTGCATGAGGCGCATAAAGCCTCCTAATCTTAAGGGGCTCAACAATAACTTATACATATTATAAATAACAAATATATTTTACGATTGAGATTTCAATATTTATTTTTATTTTACATATAATTTCCAAAGGTTTTATGCTAACCAAAAAACTGGGCCTTCCAAGTGCTAAATCCGCCACTGTTAGAAGCATGATATTTACAACTTTAAAACATTGAATTTAAAATATATAGAATATCGGAAAGCACCGAAGGAAAGAAAACTTATTCGGGGATTTTTTTCACAGATGGACCATTTTTCTTCATATTCCGGAGTGCAATATTCGCCACTCGATATGGCTGAGTACATATTCTGGACAGGAGATGAAAAGGGTGTGACTCTTGCAATTGAAGAATTTCTACAAGATGGATTGGTAAATTTTACATGAAAAAAATTTGCTTTTATAAAAATTAAAACCAGCCAAGGATAATCTAAAAGTGTCTTGTATTTCATTCGGAAATTTCACACAAATCAAAAATTAATATTTATTTGGATGATACACAAAATAAATTAAAATTTTTAAGAATATTAACTCCTAAGATTAACTCAATAAATACATGCCCGAATCTGATATAAAGGCATCTAGATCTAGAAAGCTTAGGAAATAATAATACTGTTTGTTTTATAATTTCAAACATTTTCTCATTCAAGTCCAGCAAAGCATTTCTTTTAGGCACCGATTACCAGAGACATCTCCAGTTATTAAATAATATCTCATATAACAGGGATGGCGAACCTTTTTGGATCCGCGTGCCAAAAATCCTCAAATATTATTTCTCGATTGTGTGGCGTGCCCAAGCAGAAAAAAAATAACAAAATGTTTTTTTTTTAAAGATTATTTATCTTGGGAAACATTTGAAAATAAGATAAACGGAATAAATTAGTAATTCACGGATAATTTAACCAAAATTTTATTTTTTTAAACTCAAAAAAATATTTTTTTGAACTTTGAAATCGTTTGCGTGCCATCCAAATTCTCAAACGTGCCACCTCGGGCACGCGTGCCATAGGTTCGCCATCCCTGTCCTATAACATAACTTTATGGTATTCCTGTCGCCCTGATTTATCTTAACGGTCTTCTAAGGGTAATAGGACTCTACCAAGATTTTGTGATAATAGTAAAAAAATCAATTAATTCAATAAAGCTTAATTCGACAGCATGTAACTCATCACTCAAAAGGTTTAAATTCCAACATCATAATTATGCAAAATGATTAACGAAACCTAATTTATTATTCTATTTGAAGACGATTTTATGCTATATTTTCAGATGACCAGGGAAGAAGCTATAGCATTCCTGCAAGAAATAAAATACAACATTGACTATTTGCAAACTCATTATGCTCAGCAGCGATTGAAGATTGCAAATGAAGATAGACTTCAACAGGACAAGCAACTTCAAGAGAATATTCAACTTCAATTGAATAAGGTTAGCACCTTCACAGATTTAAAACAAGTTGTTTCAATTATTCAGGAGTAGACTATCCATGCATACATTCATTATTTAAAAAAATAAATATAGCACATAACATGTCTTTAAAATTTGAATCAGTGATTAATTTATTAGGGTTTGAAAATCATTACATTAAGACATTAGGGCAGCGATTTCCAACCTGGGAGGCGCGAACAGTCCAAAATATTTATTTACTCTATAAAACGTGTCTTTAATTTTAAACGAAATAAAATATGCGAAGCGCGAATATATTTTTTTCTTCAAAGGGAGGCGCAGCAACATAAAGGTAGGAAACCACTGCATTAGGGCATAAATTATGTTAATATACTGACAAGCGCTATTCAAAGTAGAAATGACAATACGGATTAGGTTAGGTTAAATATTGTTAATAGAAAGAGAGCAAGAATGACAACTAGACGTTAAAATCTTCGAGATGAAAAATGGACAATGTCTACAATGACTAAGTGCATACTTTAAGTGTAACAATTACACATTTATTTAAAAGTGGTTTCAATTCAACCTTATTACATCAATACAGTTGTGTGAGTTTAGAGAAAAACTTTTGCAACAAAATAAATAGAAATACTGTCTGCAAAAGATTAAAAACAATAAATACCTGCCACTTTAAAGCCACTGACATTTCGACTATTTCCATTATTAAATATACTTAATAAATTATAGTGTTTTATTAAACTTTCAGAATGTGAATAATCTTCCATCCAACTTTGATAATCAAAGAATACCATCAGCCATTGGAAAGTTCAACCATGAAAACATGCTGAAAGCTATAACCACTGGAACATTTGAACGGAATAACAATTTAGGAATGCCATCAAGTATTCCACAATTGCCGTTCAGCCTGCCAGACTTGAGGCAAAACATTTATAAGAAGAGCATCCAAGACAACTTAGTACAGAATAGTTTCAAATACGCGTCCAACAGTAGTTAGTATTAAATCTTATTCTTAACAATAATTATTTTATTATCTCGTGGAATTCTATATTGTATTTATTCAATAAAAAAGACTGTTTGATTGGTGACACTACCACTTTCCGAGTAATGAATAATAATGTATTTGAATAACATGATGAACCAATTTCGAATTGGCTGCTCAAAATTAAAATAAAGTTCAAGGAATTTAATGATTGATTACAAAAATATTTCAGTAGCAAATAATCTATATTGACTTTTTTATTATTTTTCAAGTGCCTGCAGACCAATACGAAAGAGAGTCGACACCAGCTATATCAGAAGAAGATTATGAAGAACTCTTGGAGAGGCTTAGAGTAGCAGATTTTCTATACACTGAATATTCATTGGAAGAAGTCATTTATCAACTTGCAAAGGTACCGATGCAATAAAAAATCATCTGAATAAAATATTTATTTCTATCTTTCACAAATAACAAAAAATAATGATAATAAAAGAGCGCACAAATTTAGGGTGGACCACTGCTTCCTACATCTGTTTGCCTCAATCCTGAATGGATAAAACTTTTAAAATTAAGGTGGCGGTAGCTGTCTTAGTTATCTACAGTTCTCATTTCCCCAAAGGTTGGAGGACTTAAAAATTCTCTCTTCATTGTTATTTTGAAGTGTACATGTACCATTCTTAATTGAATGAAAACCATTAGGAAAGTTGGGTAGTCTGTGGAACTCTGCACTGTCTACTTTTTACCAGTTTTTGGCTCTAGGATGTGAGGAAAAGAATTTATCATTGAAAGATATTTGATTTCACAGATATTGAGTTTGGTCTCGAATATCCACGTTACAAGTATTTAATGACGCATGTTTCTGACCCTAACAAACAGATGAGACTTGAAATGTGTTAAAAAAAATAATGTAGCATTATTATTCAATGTAGAAATTTATATTCTACAGGTAATGTTTACACAGTCTTTGGCTCGTGGTTCATCAGAAGCTCAGTTAGCCCTGCAGAAATTCACCAACTTTTTGGAGTCAGAAGCTGAACAAGGACGTATATCCAGAGCCTTGGAAAAGAAAGTATTGGGTAATAATAAAATATATATTTCTTATATCTATTTGCCACTGACAACTAAAATTATCACAAGTTAATGTGGTTTCAGTTATAAGGCCTTAAGGTAACTCATATTTTAAATAAAAGACAATTTATTTGATAATATCCTCCTGCACTGAAATAACCGATAACAAGAGTATCCAGTAAATACTTGCATATAATTAGTTTTTATATAACTTAAAATTGATGGAATCACTTCCAAGGTGTTCACTGTCAATACTTGGTGGAAAGGGATTAACCCTTTCTTAACTAAGATGTGTAAATAGTGCACATACCTTCTAATCATTTACATTCTCTGTATATATAATAAATACTCGGCCTAAAATACACCAGATGAAAGGGAAATTGGAGCTCGGCTCCACCAGCCCCAGAATTTAATGTATAGATATCAATCAAATTCAGGTATTCCTCTCTTATTTTGAGCTCGGCTCCACCAGCCCCAGAATTTAATGTATAGATATCAATCAAATTCAGGTATTCCTCTCTTATACATTTATGCATTGAGTAATGCAATAATATTGTAGTAGTGTTATATTATAATTGTCATAATTCACTCCCGTTTGCCTGATGTGTAATGGATATACAGCTCAGGAGCGCGTGCTTTTTTTTTGCATAGTAAAGAAAAGGTTAAATTCAAAAAAAAAACACCCTTTTGTGCAAATTCCACTTTAATGAGGATAATAAATGTGAAGTTAGTTGAATAGTGTTTTATATTTTGAAGAAATGGAATGTAACTGAAGAATTCATTTGAAGTGGAAGGGGTTACGGTATTCAGGGATGCCCCGAGGGCATAGGCAGTTGCTTAGGGGCGGCGAGTCCCAGGGAGCGGCAAATGATCACAGATTTTTTAAATGACTATATTTTTGGCATGAATTCAGCTTAAAATAAATATTTTGCCTCAATGTCTTTAAAAAACACAATACCAAATCAAGAATCGATACTTATATAATGTAAGCGCATTTATAATTAAAATCATTATTTATGATGTGCAGTGAATGTAATAGTTATGGGCTTTTAGATAGTATTTATTTGTGAGGATCTTTGTCGATTGGGTACACATATATTATGAATCACCTGAAAACAAAATGGAATAAGTGACAAAACATTTGTTTGAGTATGTAGGTGAGTGGCTATCATGGCCAAAGAATATTTGTATACGTATTCTTAGAATAATGGTAAAAATTTAAAAAAAATGAACGCTATTTTAGAGCTCTGCCTTGGGGCGGCACATAGCCTAGGGACGTCACTGACGGTATTTGACAATTAACAATATCTATTTATTCATTTGCCAGGCCTTTGACGAGTGGTCAACATTGTTGGCTTCAGTTACGTAGCTCATTGGTTCAAGTCCCAGTTCTGAACGTTTCATAAAATGATCAATCGATGGATCAAAAGCACGAATGTTTGCGATATTTAAAATTCTCTCCCACTTATACGATCCTACAGAACAGGGCATAGCAGGAGTGAATAGTCAATCACTATTAGAATCATTCAATTCTTATAATATTTGAAGAAAGAGAGCTTGTGCAACAGAGTATCGAGCAGGTCTCTTAGAAAAAACTTCTCTTGAGATAGGGTCGTTAGATATGAATACGTTTCTTATTGAGGGCATAGTTAAAAAAATAGTTTCCATTACTTCATCGCCAACCATAATGTAGCATTTGGTCTCATAAGTTCATAATGGTTACCTCAAAATGAAATTTATATATCAACGAGTGATAAAATTTACTCTTTTATTCTACAATTATTTTTAAGGTGGTAGTTTTTACATATTTTGTAATAATCATCATAGATTATAATTTGGGAAAATTTAGATAACAAGAGTTATTCAAATGCGTTGAAAGTGATTTGCCATTAAATTAATAAGGAATCTTATCTACTTTGTCATTTTTCAGATGTTCTGATAGAATCACTTACCGACACATTGACAGAGCATCCTGAGTTGGTTTCCGCTGCACGAGTTGGTCTTGGCGGTGGGGTATCTTTACCTCCGGGAAATAAGTAAGTCTCAAAACTCTTTAACCACTTGTTAGTGGTGATATGCATTTGCGAAGTGTTATAATACCTAAGCAGTAGTATAACATTCATATTATGCCTGTCTTAAAATTTTCAATCAAATATTTGTGATTGATATTTTTGAAATATTTAGGATGTTACGGCAACTTTTAGAATTGGGCCCAACTGATCATGCTGTAACCAAGGCTGGGATCATGGCAGCTTATAAAGAGGAGGTGGGAAAAGCCAAGAGTGCTCCAAGCAAAGTGAGAAAATGAAATTTAGTATCTTTGTGATTTTAAATCTATCTGTGCAATTAGTTACTAAGTATTCACCGAGAATAAATTTACCTCCACAATCAAGTATGCAATACTTGGCAAAGTCATTGAGCACTCAATAAGTGAAGTGAGCCAAGTAATAAAATGATAAAACTTTCCTATTGGACTTAAGTACAATTACACTTTTATTTGTTGTTTTGGTTAACTGAATATTTCTATTTGAGGGAGATAACACTATTGTTGTGTATTTTTTAAGCTCGCTTCACTTTTACGCTACTCTGAGACACATAGAATAATATAACGCACCTACATTATTTTTTGTTAAAATACCACTGGCCCACTTCACATCTTGATGCTCAATAATTTAAGCAATGTCAATGAAAATTCTTATTTTTACGATTTTTTATTTGGTTCATTTTAAATCATTTATGTACTCTTTTTATTATTAAAAAAAATCCTTTTGAGCCCCATATTAAACCTATTCTCATTATGGGTAGTCTGAAGCATAGAATTTGTTTTTTTAAGTACAATGTTATTTTGATTTTTCAGTTTATTCAACAAGCACCGTGGGCCGAGTCTAGAGAGCATTCAGTTGGCGAAAATCAATCCGGCCCGCTCACAATGCAGCCATTGAAGCGTTTCAAGATGTCCGCTTAGAAACTTCTATTATTTATAAAGTAAAATTGAATAATAATAATTCATGTCAACTAGTACAGTATAATACTATGTATTCATTGTCTTTGATTAAATTTATATCTGCATGATCTGTGCTATAAATAATTTTATTAGAATTCTCTTTGTTTGAGGACCAACTTAGAGAATTTATTTATATTGAAGTGTGTTTAAAGAAATCCTTACTAGAATAGACCCAGAAACGCGCACACTCAATTACCATAGAAATAATCATATATCAATGATATCACAACATATTTGTTACTCAGAATAGTCCTTACTGATATATTTACTCCCGATAAACTGTCTGTCTAAATTTATGAAAGGCTGATGAAGTGTAAATAAAAGAATAGATGAATTTAAATTATAAGACAGAGGTAAAATTATTATCTGTGTAGTGTTGAAAAATCAGAAATCATTATATTTATGTTATGAAATACAGTATTTATAATAATTATACACATATTTCTTATAAGATGTTTATTATTCATAAAAAAAATTGATGAATTTTCATTATTAATTCAAATGTACAAAAAAAATATATATTTAATGAAACGAATGAAAGAGACGAGTAAAACATTCCGTAAACACAGCAATGTAATAGACTAAGATAAACTACTAATTGTAGGAAAAGGATTCTGTTTGCTCACGACAACCTTTCTGTGTTGAAAAGAAATGTAACCTTTAATTTTACCATCATAAATGAGATTGGCTACGATGCACTGTGTTTCATCTAAGTCTACATCCAACTGTCCCGTAAATTCTAAGGCCGCTTTCAAAGAGCTCACCGGGATTTGATGCGTATTTCCAAGTAGCCAGTATACTTTGCGGAAAAGGTTCCTGTAGGCAAGTATCTTGATTTTCTCTACGATTAAATATATTCCAGCCTTAATAAAGAACGATTCGTGTTTCTCCATGACCTCATCGATTTTCTTGAGGTTTCCTTGTCTGACGGCCACTACGAGCTCCTCAAATTGCAGCAGATCATATTTTTTAAGTACCGTTCTGGATGGCATGAAGCCTAATAGCATTTTCACAGGAATCAGATATATAAGAATCAGCCTCTTGTTTTTAAGACTTTTTTTGTGACACTTTTCAAAAGCATAAGTTAAATATTCATCAGCCGACTTATAATTTGAATCAAACATAGCTTTTCTACCTACAAAGTATCGATATGTAATCTGCTGCGATAGTGAAAACTGATCTTTGAAAGCTGAAGATTCGATCGCCCTTATCAGAGGCTTGCACAAGTGCAACTTATTTATACGAAAGTACACTTTGAACAATTGATTGACCAGCGTCAGCATTCCCAGCCTCTTTGTTTCAGTGTCGGCCGATCGATTATCGGCAGCGCAAACTCTGAAGCATCCCATGAGGCACTCGGCAGCCTTTTCTAAGATACTGCCAGGTGTTTGAGAGGGTCCTAGAATAAAATTAAATACATAAGGTTTTAGTATTTTAGATTCCTCTTTAGAGAGTGGATATTTACAAGATTCTGCTTTGTGCAACCTATTTGCAGTTTTAGATAATAGATTAGAATAATATGAAAAAGAAAATGTAAATAATGATATTTGTTTGCAATTATTACAACTCAATCAATTGCCTAGAATTGAAAATGCTGCTACCACTACAATCGGGATGGTAGTTGAGGATATATGGCTGTGAATGCCAACAATCCGGGTAATAAATCAAAATATTTGTTTACAAAATAAAATATGCAGTAAAAAACTACTAACAATTAACATCTGAACTCTTTGAGTATGTGGTGAGTTATTTTAAATTGAATTAGGTTTTTCATATATTTAGATTATTTTCACTATCTACATATAAAAATATAAAACATTTTTGTTGGGTCAATCTGGGAAGAATATTACTAATTTTTTTTTTTTTTACTATGTCCGCTCCCAATGTGGAGCATATGGATTCCTAATGGAGTTTATCTCAACAGAAGTGTTTCAACGAGAACTGCTTGTTACTCAGTTGCTCAACCTCTCTTTTTCCAAAGAGAGTAGGAATAGAAGGAAAGGGCTAGGACTTGACTAGTGGTAAGCTAATCGCCCTCAACACGCCCCGTTCATAGGATAGGATGGATGAGAGGGGGGAATTCAAGACATCATATACATCCATGCCTTTGAACACAAATTCATAAATCGATTGAAAAATCAATTTATAAAACTGCCCGTACTGGGATTCGAGCCCGTGACCTCCGTAGCAGTAGCCAACGACATTGACCACTCGACCACACAAGTAATGTAGCGGCAAATGCAAATGTGCAAAGTGTAAATGACTTAATTCATTATTAATTTTAAATAATTTTCTAGGAACTATTACAGTAAAACCCCCATTTACACTATAGTCGGGACTGTGTAATTAGGGGTGTAAATCTCATACAATATTAGGGATTTGGTTTTTTCCCGCAGAAAATGCAAAACTAAGATTTCCCTTCGTTTTGCAATCGAAATGAATGTATTTGAATGAACGGTAAATAATTGAAAAAAGACACATTGATAACAATGTACTGTAATACAAATAACCAATACCCTGCCAATCATGGTAAAAATATTTGAAAAATAGATGATTTGGTTTTTTTCTATTATAGATTTACAGAATGTTCGCCGGAAAGGTTTACTACTTTATTCACCATTTTGGTAAACATGAATTTTGACAGTTCATATTTGGCAGCCGTGAATTTTAAGCCTGGCAAATTTATTAAAGAAAAATATTATATTATATTAGAAAGGAGGCGCAAACTGGAACAAAAAGGTCTTCCGAGCTCGGAATAATTCTGCAATCTATCAATTCGACACTTTGTTCGCAAGTGGGGAGGCAAAACGATAAGTTTTTTTTAAGGGAGGCGTAGTAACATAATGTTTAGAAACCACTAATTCAAAGTAAATTTTGGGTAAAAATAATGTGCTATCAAAACCCACTTTTGATTGTAGTCATGATGAATGATGAGGCACATTTTTATATAAATGGATAAGTGAATTACCAAAATAGTTGGTTCTGAGCAATACAAAATCTTCAAATTATTCATCAGTCACCTTTGTATGTATCCATAAAAAGTTACAGTATGGTGTGCTATGTGGTCTGGAAAAATCATTGACCGTTATTTATTGAAGATGAATGTAACGTTATGGTAAATTTTAATGAAGAATGTTATCGTAACACGATTGATACCTTTTTGACACCATAATTGGATTGTTTGGGTTTGATAAACATGTGGTTCCAACACAACGGTGCAGTTTTACATACAGCCAATGTTACGGTGGAATTACTAAGAGTTCTGTTTCCATAATAAATTATTTCAAGAACTGGTGGTGTCAATTGGCCTCCACAGTCGTCAGATTCAACAGCCCCGAGAGATATTTTTGAAAGTCTTTGGATGGAGATTTTGTAAGAAAGACCTTTGCATTTTTGTCAGCAATTATAAGATGTCATTAATAATTATAAGACACAGTTCAAATCCAAATTTTTCAAAATGTAAAAACATACATCTTATAATTAAGGAGATGTATGATCGGGGCTGACTCTACCATATGCTTTGTGTTTGTAAAGAGAGAAAAGAAATAAATTTACCCAAACGTTTCTCCGACTGCTGAGCGACTAGCCGTAAATCCAAGCAAACCGTATACATCAGAGGTAAGGTCCAATTCTCTTCTTTTTGCAGTTGCAATAACTTGGTCAGTGACGTTATACATGCACTTTGATGCTTGTATGCTTCCATAAAATCATTTTCATAGAGAGACTGAAAACATATATGTATTCCGGTTATAAAATTCAATTTTGTTTTTCACTTAAGTTATAAAAGTTATACTAAATTGCTAAATTAAAAATGCTATATTAGCATACATCGGAATCAAAGAAACTGATATTTTACGCGAAATACTAATATAAGATCAGTATGATAAAATCGACACAGGTTGAATTGAATTCTTAGAATAAATAAGAGAATGGCGACGAGTTTTCGAAAAAATATTTCGTGATTCGCATAGATTGTCAGGTTTTCCGATATTCTCGTATCCAGAATTAAGCTTCCCAGCAAATTGCACTGTTTTTAGCATTATATGAGAATTTTTGGAGGAGAATAAGAGAGGCATGTTGTAAAGCACATTTACTAAATCTTATACAAAATACTTACTCTGACACACTTTAAATGGGATATAATGATCTCATCAAGGGGAACGGGAATATTGTCTTCAACTACCGTTTCCATACCAGGTATCAATAAGTTTCTGTTACGAACGTGGTCATCTCGCAGAGATATCAATTTCGATAAAGCTTCACCTTGGCAAGATTCAAATACTCGATCAACGTATTGTAAATATTGGTTTAAAGATGCCATTTCGATTTCAGGGTTATATTCATCTAATTTAATATAGTATAATAAAGTTGGTACTTTTAGTTAGCGTTTAATTTTGGTTAATCAATATATTAGCACGTTTTCGGTCTAACTATAAAAAGAACTATTGTGATGTTCTATTAACACATTTTACATATTTAAACCATCTACATAGACACTGCACCGTTTCAAATGTTGGTTATTTTATGGTATTGGCCATAGACTAATAAAATTCATGAATATGTCAAAATAGTCCATAGACTAAGAAAAGGTTTGTCAGAATATCATAAAAAAAACTCAAGTGTGTGTCTATGGTGTTTTTTTAACATTGGTTATAAATTATTTTTTAAATATATTCAAGATTTTTATTTTGTTTTGAGTAAATAGCATTTTAAAAATGTATTTTCTCATCACTTGTTAATGCTCGCCATGATCGAGAGCGGTCCTGGTACTTTTAAATAAAAATGGAATTAGTATGTGCAAATGAGTGTTTTATTTTCTGAATATATGGCTTTTCATCTAGTATTTATTGACAGTGAAAACCTTAAATGAGACCATAGACATTATTTTATTATTTTACTTATAATCTTAGTTCGTTGACGTTTTGTGATATTGAATTATGAGGCACAGTCGTGTACTAATATCACGGAAAATATTGTGCAATACTCTGTAGGAAACGGTATCAAACATAATACTCGTACCCGTAAATATACGATTTCAGAAATTATCTGAAATGGCTAACAATAACAGTCAAACTCTCGGGACCTATGACAGTTTATTTTGCGGTTCGCATTTGGACTTGGATATTCTGCACATCTTGGAAAACGATTTAGAAATTTATGAGAAGGTTTCCTTGGTATTTTTGCTGTATGACGATGTTCACATGGCCCGACAGGGTCTATCATTGACTTTGAAAGCTCACGAAGGAAGCCATTCCTCTGAAGCTACCAATATGAATTTGATACACCCTTGGGCTTGTGACTATGGCAAATATTGGAGAGAAAAATTAGTTGAAGGTCTTTTGATAATACAAGCCTTTAGCAACATAACTAGGCTTGGCTTACAACTTGAAGTATTAAACAACCATTTTTCCCCGAAGTGCTCAGAGACTTCTGTTTTTATACATCCTGTAAAAAAAATGCTCTATAAAATATGTGAAGCTTTGACAATTCCTAGCACTAAGAAACTGATAGAAACGATTGTGAATGATGAAAAATGTCATTCAATTAACGCAGATGAGAATGACTTAAAATTTTTAGAGTTGTTTTTACTCAAGTTGCTCGAGACGAAATACATGTCAATTGGTTCATGGAAACCTTCCATACTAGGTAATGAAATCAAACAAAAGATTCCTTCGGAAATGGGAAAACTAGTCTCGGTACTAAAACGTCTCCGTTTAGGTGCTCATTGGATAAACTTGAAGGATTCTGAAAAATTTGTCAACAGTGAATTGAAAATTACTGAAGTTGTATTGCAAACTTGTTCTTTATCAGATGCCATTGGTGATAAATTTGGATATAGCAGCGCAGATATAAAACGTAGTAACTGCCCAGGGCCAACTACAGATATGCTTGAATCTGAAAAAATATATGAAATTGAGGATAGTGAAAATATGGGAATAGTGATGATAATCAATCAAATGACCTTTGACAATTCAAACAGTTCGTGTGATACATTAGAGAATCGTGACGGTTCAAATATGGATAAAGATAGGCTGGTTGAGGTGTGGAAAATGTATGGTTTCACACCTATTGTTTTTGAAAATCTAAGTCATAAAGAAATTATTTTGAAAACAAGACAAGTTATCAATAAAAATACAAAATTATCTCACAGCGCCTTTGTTCTTTGCATCCTTTCACACGGTGAGGAAGGAACCATCTTCGGTTGCGACAATGTTTCAGTAGAAATGATGACTATTGAAAAATTATTTTATAAATGTGAAAATCTGATCGGAAAGCCAAAAATTTTTATCATTCAGGCTTGCCAAGGGAAACGAAATATGAATATTGTTTTGACACCACCGGTCTCCTTATCCAGTACTATACGTACAGATGGAGCATCTTCATCTGTGCCTGAAAGATCGGATATTCTCAGTTACTGGGCTACTGGGCCGGAGTGCGTTTCATATCGAGATATCTATGCTGGATCATGGTTTATTCAAACATTCTGTCAGATCCTAGAAAAATATGGGGACAAAATAAAAATCTTGGATATCTGCACAAAGGTTAACGAAACAATCAGCAAGAAACGAAATGAAGGATCTACTCAGATGCCGGAAATCAGACATTGTTGTAGAAAAGACTTGTATTTAAAAAAAAAGAAATCTAATATTATCTAGAAATTATTCATACACCTGTGGCGCTATTCCTGCATGTATATATTTATCATGCAATCATGCTTAGAGTATACAGACCATCCAACACAATCACATGTTGAGTATTTCATGCTGTTCAAAATATTTTGCGGGAATTGCATTACTGGTGTGACTGTTCTCAAGAATTGTTAAGCTTTATGTGTAAATGTTTTTAAAATATTTTTAATATAAACTACATTAATGATTAAAAAAATATATTTACATGTTGGAACACTGTCGGTTATTTATTAAATATTATGCATACTGCATCATAAAAAAACAATACTGGCATTTTATTGATTATATCTGCTATCCACCTATTTCAGGGCGTTCACAAACTTTGGGATGGGCTTAATGATATAATATGAATTATCGTAACAAAAATATATTTCTGGGCAAGTGCTGGAGAAATCTATCGTGATATTACGATTTTTATCGATATCTAATGTCATGTACATGGTACAATAAAAAATAATTATAGAGATAAACTTGATCATTTAATTAAAATTGGTAAAATTATTTAGGTAAATATTTTATTCATAACTTGATTGTTATCTGTTTTATAAATACATTTCTTAGTATAATCCCACGTCATTGTTTATCTTGCCATTGTCTATATGTCATTTTCATTATTATTTTTTTGTACTGGCCATTTTAATTGATAATTTATTTGTAAACATATATGCAAACAACTTCCAAAATATGCGATGTTCTGAACATTCATTCAACTTCGTGTGCAACATACTTAAGGATAATAGAATTAAGAATATTTTTATTAGTAGAAAATTGTGTAACTAACTGTGACACGTGTTTCGCCTCTTTCAGAGGCATCTTCAGACTTACTATCGCAAAGTTTGCTTAAGTAATGAAGCAAGATTGATTCTAACATTTTAAAATTATAAAATTACAAAATGGATTGGGTTTTTTTCCCTTTTAAGAGGAGCAAGGAGGGGGGTGTAGAATCGAAATAAAGCAAACAGATAATGATACTAATTTTACTAATGAGTTGTAAACAATCAGAATGGGATTTTTCCTTTTTAATGGAAGCAAAGAGGGGATTATAAAATCGAAACAGTGCAAACAAATTCACAGGCTTTTCACGAAACAATCACAGGTTACCATCAATGTAAGTTATGTATGTTACCTCTAAGGCGAGAGGTTAGCTGTGCGGAAATTTCAAAGGCTGCGCGGGCCAATTGAATATTATTTGAATGACTGCCTTGGAGTGCGCGCCAACCCGGAATGAGTACATAGGGGCTTTCAAACTACTGCGCGGTCGCAGCTTAGAAGGAACATTGGTGACCGTTATCGAACGCAATTAATGCATCTGAGCCAAGCATTAAAAGACAAATGACTGCAGCAATACAACGAGAGACACAACAAAGTACTTTTGAAGCATGACAATGCTCGACCCCATGTTGCGAAAGTGGTCAAGACATATGTACTTGGAAACATTGAAATAGGAAGTTCTAACCCACCCGCCATATTCTCCAGACATTGCTCCCTCTGACTATAACTTGTTTTGATCAATGGCAGACGGCCTGGCTGACCAGCACTTCCGGCCTTACGATGAAGTAAGAAATTGGATTGATTATTTTTCTCATCAAAAGATGAACGCGGGATTTGTACGCTGCCTGAAAGATGGGAGAAAGTAGTGGCCAGCGATGGACAATACTTTAAATCATAAATGTAAAACTAGATTTTTACAATAAAGCCTAAAAAAACAGCAGAATCTGAGTTGTAAACCTAATACAAAATATGAATAACTGGCACTAAATTGACTATAACTTAAATAAATGATACTAATACGCAATTTAATCAAAGACAAATTAAGTTAGAGTGGTCACTAACAATAAATTCTAAGGTATTTCTAATTCTGGTAATTGAGCATTACAGCTAATGCTATTGCGGGAAATATTTAGAAATTGATTATTCATACCAGATAAACTCAGTGAGAATATTTATGTTACTAAGATTCACAAACACCCATGTCCAAGAACTCAAATTTAAATTTGATATTGACCTTGCCAAGACTTGAACCAAGAACCAACTGATTGCCTGTGGAAAGTCCTTACCATTAGACCACAGAAGCCATGGAAATTGTTTTAATAATAGTTACAGGAACTTTTTAAAAATGTCTATTTTTATTTTTTTAGTACATTCAGTATAAAATATATTTACATATTATATTATATTCGTTGATTGAATTGATATTTACTTGCTAGAAAATTGAAATGAGGTCAAAAATAGCAATGTATTTTAGTTCTATATTTTTTATACATTCAGTTGATCCCTATTTCGGCTTTACACCCTTGTCAGAACTATGTTTAACCTGATCTGTGCCGTGCGGTATTAATATGGACGCGCATGGAGGGCCGTGATTTTCTTTCAAAAAATAAAACCTAATAAATATGTACTTTTTGGACATACAATAATAGTACATCACAAACATTTACCATATAAATACACGATGGATCATTTCCGCCATCATTTATCGAAAACGTTTCAAAAATGGAAATTACCGCCAAGGAATTATAGCCCTGCTAGCAACAAATTTGAACACAACAAAAAAGCTTTTTTAAAATCGTTGTATTATAGATTACAAAACAATATCTTTTAATTTGAATCGTTCAGATTATGTACATGTACATAACCTGAACGATTCAAATCTAATATTGAAATTCCACCAAGCACTTTCAGTCGAAATCTTAAATAATATCTTTAAGTTTAAGTATCGTACTATGATTCCAAGAGATGTCACTATATGCATGATATTTTTAAATTATTAAATATGTTTCTTGTGGTCTTTAAACCGCGTTTCTAGTACTGCGTGTAAACACGCACATTTTGTATGGCCGGCCCTACGAGCACGAAATTGTTTGGCGTGTTACACGTCGCTGGCAGAGAACCAGTTAAGCATACATTAACTTAGCTTTATGATCAGGCGTAAGCAAAGCTAAATTAAAAAAGGAGAACTAAAAAACATTGCTATTGTGTGGAATATTTTTGAGAATACGTAATTCATTCACTCGGGAGATACTGGAAATTTTCATTTTATAAATACCAAGCAGCAATAAGGTTTAAATTGAATCGGTTATAGTATTACAAAGTAACTGAGAATGATACTTTAATTTCTGCAGGAATGTTTATTGATTTATAACATCATTTAATATTAATTTTCACGGCAGTTTTACAATGACAGGTCGTTCATCTTCATCTTCCTTGTCTAAATGACTAAAATCCCACATCAACACATCTGTCAGATTAAATTTAAAGCGTTCTATAGCGACTTTGAGTCGATCTTCTACTTCAGAACTGTTAACTGTACGGAAAAACTCTCTCAGTTTAATATAAATAACATTATTGTTCATTACAATATCGGCTAAGAATTCTTCAGGTATCTCTTGTATCTGAGTTTCCAGTGACGTTATAAAGTGAAAGTAAACATTTCGATGTTTGATAATAGCTCTTTCGCAAGAACAGAAGAGGGTAACCAATTTTTTCCACTGCTCGAAAGCATCCAATGAATGCCCGATCAAAAAACAAACATATGTGAACTCTAATTCGCCAATGATGTCTATAGGTCTGAAAAGAAAATAAAAACACATTACAAATTAACTTATACGAATTTCATGGATGTCCACAAACTGAGCATTGAAATTATATTAAGTATATACTCTAGTAAGTATATACTCTAATAAGTATATACTCACTGACGAGTGCTTAACAGAGTAGAAATGATATTAACGCTTAGTATACTGTTAGATTGTTGACAAGTGCCAGTCAAAACAGGAATGACATTAGGTGAGGTTAGATATGTTGAATAGAAAGAAAGCGAGAATGACAACAAGACGTTGAAATTTTTGAGGCTATGTGAAATGTCACACGACAGTAAAACAACAACTGCGTGATGTGTGATGCAACACATACAGCATGTGCGATTATTTTTAAGTTTGTGAATAATTTAACTATCTGTGGAATTTGATATAGACAATGACTAATTAGTGTTAATTTTTTCTCTCATATTATATATACAGTGACTGGCTAAAATGGACATTGATAAAGTGCATATTTTGACGGTAACATATTATACAAAAGTCAAAAAACCATTTTAAGGGAAGAAATTGTCTTAATCTTGTACAGTTGTAAACATTTCTCGACAAAGATAGTATGGAAGACAGTGACCAATAAGCAACAATTGTGTAGTGTAATAAGTTTTCTGATATTTGATAAATAATAAGAAAGATAATTTTACTGTACCTAGTATGTCGTTGAATCATAATATCAAGCACATAAGTCTGATCTAAGCAGTGCTGGGTTATTTCAGCTGGTGTTGCATCTTCTGGATAATTTCTGTCAGGAAAGCTTGTTAACCTAAGTGCAGTACCTACAAAACAATAATTATTAAGTGTAGTAATGAATAGCTGTTGGTCCGTGGAAAATTTCTGTTTGATGCCAAACATACAGTTGTAACCTTAACTTATTCAAGATTATCATGCCATTAAGAATACAGTGGAATCCTGATTCATCATTTTTTAATGGTCCACCTCCAAGCACAGGGATGAATGTAAGAAAAAGAATTTTATTGTACTCGTATTCTTCTTCTTCTTTGAACATATTCGCTCCATATGTAGAGCATATGGCCGCTATGCGGCACCTCCATGTTTCCCTGTCTCTCATAAATTGCTTTGCTTCCTTCCATAACATGCCAGCATCTCTTAGTCCGTCGAGTACATTCTACGGATAGTACCCGCTCAGTCGGAAAAAGATGCAGGCATGAATAAGGCTTTCTGGAGGCATCTGTAGCCAAGTGACTCAGCTAGCTTCAACGTCTCTCCATAACGACTGGCGTGACGAGGTTTTGTCTTGTATGTCATTTTATAAGTAAAATTTTAATATTCATAAATTCAGTCCTATTTTATAAAACTATTCAAAATTTATTAAAAATATGCGGTAGGTATGTGAGTGAATGTTTTTTAGCTTAAAACATCGCGGTCTGAAAAGGTTAAAATGCACTAAGAGGCGGATTAATATGACGAATAGTTCTGTTCTGGAGACTTAAGGGGCACGGAGAAACGATGTTTAAATATTTTGGGAAACAGCAATTGCAATAGACAACATGAAACATCTACGTCGGTATAAGTGTTTATAGGAAAAAATGTGATAGGCTAAGTAGTGGTAAAAGATTTACAAGCTGAGTAAAAGTAATGATATATACCTGCCATGGGTTTGAGATGAGGAAGTAGATCTTCTTCTTTTTCTTCTAGCGTTGACGGTCTACTCCTTCTTTTTGGGATGGTTTTTTCTTTAGGGATAACTATTTCAGGTGATTCAGTTTGGGAACAGCTTTGTACCATATCTAATGTAATACTTGAAATAGTATTACTGGTAGTTGGTTTGACATCATCTTTAATTTCGGTAATACTCACACCTTTTGACCTATTTTCACCTCGCGGCCTATCATCATCATTGCAGTTAACGAGTTCTAATGCAGACCTTATTATTCCACTTTCCGGAGTTAGTATTTTGGCCAAATCATCTAGAATTAGATAAAATTCAAAATAACACATCAATGGAAAATGAGTATTATTACTCAAAGGGAGTCGAATCAAATATTTTAACAAAAGTGTCAGGAGAAATGGTTTTATATCAGTCGTGCAATCTGAAAGGATTGATTGGTAGCTTTGTGCTCCATCCTGATCTTATTTTCAAAATCAAACATGGTTGAATAAGGTAATCAACATTTTATAATCATATTTTCTATAAAAATTAAGAAAATTCATGAATGAAAATGATTATTAGGAAATTCGAAACCTTGATTGTATAGGGTTAAGATGGTAACCAATGATAAATTCCACGGTGTTATTTAAATTCTTCTTAAAGAATGTTCTCTGCAATTTTCTATGAATTCACAGTACTTACATATTACAAATATATATTCAAACTGTCTTTTTGAATATTTATTATACATATAAAGAAAACAATCTAAAAGTACCACTTCCGTGGCAATAGCCAGGCAATTCAATGACAGTAGCCATAAAATTGACAGAAAATATGTCTAGCGGTTTTGAGTAGCTATTGTTTTAACTTGTTTGTATTAGGAATATTTTAAAGTTGTGAATCTTTGTTATGTTACCTGTAATATTTGCAGAAAGGGATTTCCATTTCTGAAAGATGTCGTAAGGATATGGAGCCAAAAATCGATCAATATTTAAAAGATTATCTTTTAATCTATTGATACTTTCATCACTTATATGCTCATTACTAATGCATTCCCTTTCCTTGTCCCACATTTTTACGAGGAATTCCTTCGATTTAAAGTTGTGCATAAAGCCGACTCTGAAATTTTTATAAAATTTATAGATATAAATTCATTTTATACAAAATATATTATTTAATTAAGTCTTAACTTTGGTAAGTGTGTTAAAGCTAGTCATGGATTATTTCGGCGAAAAACTTTAAAAAATAAGCTAAAAACAACGCCACGATTTAAAATAATATTGGTAAAAGTAGAGTATAGCGTGTCATGGATTATTAAGGCGAAAAAATTCTCAAACTAAGCTAATAACAACGTCACGATTTAAACACTGAACACTGATAAATTATGCGAAATACGAAATATTTTTCAGTACATCGCCTCTGTTATCCATTATGGCGGTACCGCGAAAAAATATTTCGTATTTCGCATAATTTATCAGTGTTCTTCGTAATAATGTGTGGTTTTAACGCGATTATAAAGCTCTCAAAAAATAGCTTTAAATCGTGGCGTTGTTTTTAGCTTAGTTTGTGAATTTTTTCGCCGAAATAATTCATGACTAGCTTTAACACACTTTTACTCTACTTTTACACTACTTTTACCAAAATAGTTTATTGAAGCTTTGATAATCGCGTTAAAATCACACATTAATATGAAGGACACTGATATGCGAAATATTTTTCGCTACTTCGCCTCCATTATTCATTATGGCCGCGCGGCCACAATAATTTTAAATCGTGGCGTTGTTTTTTAGCTTAATCTGTGAAGTTTTTCGCCGAAATAATTCATGACTAGCTTTAACACACTTTTACTCTGACACATTAGGTTGACATTACATTTGATGTATATATCAATCAACAAATATTTTTATAAAAAGTGGGTACATAATACTCTTCTTATTTAAAACTACTAGAAATATTTAGTAATAACCTGGGAGCAACATCTCCAGTATTTTGACTGACAGCAGAATAGTGTATAAAATGTAAGCCCGGAGGTATCATTTTTATTCCTCTGAAATCTCCTGCTGTATTCCAGGATTTCATATCAATACCAAATTCAGTACCTTCAGGAACCCCTAGAAATATTAAAGTACCTCCTTCAAATAGCAAACGTTTTGCTAATTCTTGTTCCATTTCAATAGACGACATAGTTAATGAGTATTAAGTATACTACTCTATATATTATCTTTGTATACTACAGAGATAACTGTATACTAGTCAATGAGTTTGACTGTGAAACCAAACTTATTTGTTTTAAATTTTGAATGCTACATAACCTCAATGTTGACAGTTGTCTTTTCATAGACAAGTACATCAGAAATGTTATAGAGCACAGAGAATCTGCAATACTTTTTACTTCTATATTCAATACAATAATAATTATTAAAATTTTATGTGCATTGTCGAGTTATGTAAAATATCTTAGTAAACTCACTTGTGTATCTTTTTAAGAAAATATTTGTCATTTATCAATTTTTCATCACTATTATTTAATTGTAACAAACGATGTAGCATTTATTTAACAAAATGTTAGCATTATTAATAAAACCGTAGTGAAATACGAATTTGTGTTGCATCAAGTGGATATAATATTTGAGTTTAATCATGTACATATTATGCGAAGTGAAAACAAAAAGAATAAATAAGTATTAGTATAACATACTTACGTAATTGAAAATTGACAAAGTTTTTATTTTATTTTCGAAACTAACATTCGTATGTAAACAGTGGCGGATTAAGCACTTTGAAGGCCCCAGGCGCAATAAATTTTGGAGACCCTGCTTTTTAATAATATAAAAGTGCTGCAAACCTCTTCGTAGAATAATAATGAATATTGAAAACTGAAATTAAAATGTAAGGATTTATATAATATATGCTATCTTCGAGGCCTCCAAGATTTGGATAGATTTGTTAGATAATCTTCGGATTTTATTATTGTGTTGGGATAAAAGTAAAAAAATAAAAGCTTTTAACATAGGTAGTTTCCGAAAATGTTTCTTGTAGACAACATCCTACTCAGTCTGTAATATAATTAACAATACTCTATAGTTAGTTATACCATATCGTTAAGTAGGAAAACTATTAACAACTAACTTGCCACTCTCCAATGGCGACAAACGTAATTAAAAGTTACTCACCGGCATAGCATACTTCCTGTATAATAAATACCTAAATATTTAGTACCTGCCTGAATGTTACCAAGACTTAGTGGATGCAATAAGTAAACGATTCATATGCAAGCAATGCGAGAGTCATAAGGTTGAAAGAATGTTTATATAAAGCAGTGTTTTTAAAAACGGGGTTTTGCAATTTAAGTATAAGTTCGCCAAATAAGTTGAAAAAAAAATGAAAATTCTAATTCAACAATATCAAATATGACTCGAATAGATCAAATAATATGATTTTAATAAATATTATTCATATATTTAATGCGATTTGTTTCTATTCGAATGCAAACTCAGAACCTAAATTATTTTAAAAGTTTTTTTGATACGCACAGTATGCGCTAAGAAAAAAATATTGATAGGTTTTTTCTTCCTGTACATAATATATAATAAGTATTTCCAGGGCTTTTTTCCAAATTTAACACAGAGCATCGGAGTTCCGGCACCTTTTCCTCGGCATTTTTAATGTGTTAAATCTTTTGTTTTTGTTCTTGGAAACCATTGGCTGTTTGTCCTTATCTAAAGTTACTTTTGAATGTTATGTGACGGAAAATGTAACACTCATAAGTTAACGTGATATTACAAAAGAATACCAGGTTCATAAACTTTTTCTGTGACCAGAAACATAGGTAGAATGCTTGATATATTATTAAAAAAGAGAGGAAGAGTAACAAGCACTTTTCGTTAAAAACTTCTGATAAGAAACCTCCATTAGGAAACCATATCTCTACATTGGAAACGGACATAGATTAGAAAAAAATCTTAAAAAGTTAAAAAAGCTTGGCATGAAACAAGTTCTGGCACCTTTTCTTCAATAGAAAAAGCACTGAGTATTTCACTATTTAATACAACTGGAAAACGTTTATTAAGTAAAGCTGCTGGGTTTGATCGATTTTATAATAGTTTATTAGTAATCAGTTTCGTTTTAAGTTTTCCAACCTGTATTTTCAAAAAAATCCCCAGCCGGACATAGGTAAGCATAAATTAATATTATATTATGCTGCTATTCATAATAATTAATATAATACACTTTTGCGTCTTGAATATTAATAATTCAGTAATCAAGTTTCATAAGTATACACAGCTCGGTTAATCCAAGCTGTATTTTTTAACATTTAAGGCAATAGGTGGGAAACAGATAAATTAATTTGTGAATCGATGTTTATTTGGATAGCCAAAAATATGTTCAAAATTATATTTGCATTAAGAAAAGGCATTAATAATCTGCTTGTCTAAATTCTCATTCAACAAATTGCGATACGAAAATTTGACCAGATTTTTTTATAAATTCATTCCCCCCTCGTTTTATGTAGGGCGAATTGGAAAATTGTTATTGCTTTTTTAATGTCCATAACCTGGTACGCTCTCGGAATAGAAATGAGTGACTTATTCAGAAAATAAATCCATTTATTATTATTAGCCTCTGACGTGGAGTCATTCATCTCACAAATTTCGGCAAGTATAAAATAAAAAAGTGTTCTACTAAAATTCTTTCAATCTTCCTCCGCACATTTCGGCAAGATTTTCGATAAACGTAAGTATTTAATCAATATAAGGCAGTCTTATAAGAGAACATAGTTGAATGTAGGGCTTCCAAACCGGTTAACCGGTTTATTGCATGGTTTGAAAAAAAACCGAAAACCGGTTTATTTCACTCGGTTAACCGCGTTTTATCAAAAATACTCGTTTACTTACTTGTCATTTTTTTTGTTTAAAAAGAAAAATCTTTTACAATGAATTTACTACGTAGAAGCGGAAACAATGTGTAACAACAACAACTGAGTAGCAAGCAGTTATCGTTAACAAATAATTGTTTGAGTCTATATGCTTCAAAGTGGGAGTGGAGACATAATATAAGCTAATATCATCGTATTCTACTATATTTCTGTCTAAGCATTGGATGTCCTGTCTACTCGATATGCTTAAAAAATAAATGCATTTATTTAAAGATCTTCCTTTTGATGAGTTTTATTGTCAAGTTCTATTTTTTTATTTGACATATTTTATCATAAAATATTTTTCAACATTTGATATATATATATGTATAATGCCTTCTGTGTTCCATCTTTTAGATAAATATCAATTTTTCATTAAAATTGAAGCATTTAGGACACATATTTAAACTTTCCACAAAAAAATTTTTTTTGCATACCGGTTTAAACATGTCAACCGGTTTTATTGCCAGAAAGAAACCGAAACCCGGTTAGTTGGAAAGTCCGGTTAATTGGAAGCCCTAGTTGGATGATTGCTATCATGGTGCGTTTATTTTTCGATCCTTACGTGTTATGATTAACAATCACTTCTGCTCGTCACATTTAGTCAGCCTAAACTGATGGTAGAAAATGAGATTAAAATGCTATTTCTAAAAAGTATTTATTATTGTAAATATTATGTGAATATTTATGATATATGTAATTAACCTTTAAACGCCCGTGGACTTTTTGCGAAATATTTGCACGACCAGTAGCTTTTATAAAAATAATTATATCTCTAAAACTAGTCAACCTTTGTGGGTAAAATAAAAAGCATTAGCAAAATAAAAGAAAGCAATGTAATGTTCGTGATGAGCGAAACCGGTTCTGAAGTCTAAGAAAAGTTGTGAAATAAGTTAAAAGAAGTGTTTTTTTTTTCATATAACGCTTCTTCATCAATAATTGACAGTGAATACCTAAAGCGTAATTATGTTATTAAATTAACGAGAAAATATGAATTCAATTTTTAAATTTTACTTGCATAATAATAATATGCAAATGCGTGTAATAATGCAGATTAAAATAATACAATTCTTTCAATTAAATTATAATTGTGCTTACAATAATTACACACTTCCAAATAATAAAGTCGCATATATTCTTTTTTTGAATTCACTCAATCAAACACATACTTTCCGTACATCTTTTGTTTTTTATTTATTTTTACGCCGTTGTCGCACGAAAAAATAATTAAACAACTTGTGATTGTTTTTAGGACAGTTTAATTCGATCATGTCACTGTGACCATGTCAGGATACTGAGGGTGAAGGGTGGATAACAGGCTGAAGGACGAGCAAAACGGGGAACAGGACTTGATCTCTGACGAATTCAAAATTGAAAAATTCCATTGCTGTACTACTGAGTTTTGGCCGCAACGCAACCAGTGAAGTGTATAATAAAAAAATACATCAGGTTCAAAATCAAAATATTTTTCGTAAAACATATTAATTATCAAAGGATTCCATTAGAAAGATTCAGTGCGATGATTATTTTCTAGCTATTAATAGTCGATAATGTCCGTCCGTCCATCCGTATGATTGTCCCCGATTTCCCCATGTGTAATGTAAGAAAAAGTCATCGAAAATTGATCGTATAAACTTCATCGCAAATAATCTATTGTAGAAATTTGGCGAATGTATTTATTTTTGGGTTAAAAATAATTGCACTTGTGGATTGGATGGTTTTCACTGGTACACAAGTGAACTTTGTTTGAACAAAATACATTTAATTTATATTTTAAATTTGTTATCACAACCATCCTTGCACATAATATTGTAGCCAAACTGTGTTAAAAAAAATGAGCTACACTATGAACGCAAACCATCTAACCGAATGTTTATTTAATTCTAAGCCTTTATTTTTACCCCTCCTTTGAGCTTTATCTAATAATGCATTTAATCGCACTCGGCGGTGGTCTACCAGTACGTTAATAAGAAGCTCGCTTAATCTCGGAAGTTATTTGCGGTGTTCCGGTGTAGGGGCGGATTTTTTTATTACTCATATATACGCAATCATTTATAAAACAATAGAATGTTAATTAATATGTGTATAGACGCATTATCTAACAACATGCAATATGCATTAAAAAAATAAATATCAAAGTACGAATATCGTACTTTAGGTTGCAAAAGTGAGGAGTTCCAAGACGCAGGGATATTTATGCAGGTATGTACTGTTCTTTTCGCTCTTTAAACTCAAACTGTCCTAGATAATATATAGGTATACATACATTAGAAATTGTAGTAAAGTATTGATTTTATTCGAAAATATTGTTATATTTATTTAACAAGAGGTTTGCCGACCTAATTCAAATTTAATATGGGGCTCGCACGATTTCCTTTGTATCCCGTATTGTACAGTACAGCAGATTCAAGTATTATCAAATGGGTATCAAGAATGTCTTATAAGAAATAATACAGGATTTGGTTACCCTATGCCATTAAAATTCAGAAAACCTGTATTTATTTTTAAGCAGTTTTAGCGCGTAGCAAATAAGTTTTGGAATGTTACTCCGGAATAGATTGACAGCGCTCAACGCTACGATGCTAGGGGATGAATTCTTAGCTGGCGGTGGTGAGGACAACCTTTAATACCATTAAAAATAATACAATCGATATCATGTATTAAATTATTTTTCAGGTTCATTCTGTGCGCTACTGATACGATGGTCGTTTTCCTGTGACAGTGAAACGACATTCTGGATTTTAAATTCGCGTTTTGTGTCTAGTGATGTGCGTACATATACACACACCAAAGTTTAAATAAACACTCGGTTATACATATTTATAATTTTATTACCAACGAATGACAGCTGACACTACTTGTAACCTGTGATGGTTTCCATTTTAGAATATGACGTCAGTGAAATTTCCAGGAAATTGTTGATACACACACATGCTTGAATATACAGTAGGAACGTATCCAAAATTACTTAATTTGTGTGTTGAAAATTTGGGGCGAATATATGAAGATAATAAGCAAAATAATTACATTTTTCAGCATTTTATTATTTTATGGTTACATTATATTATTATATTAAGTAACATTCGATTGCTTTAATAATTATTGCGCATAATTGAAAAAAAATGATACCGCGAATACCTTTGAGATTTAGCGAGCCCCTTGTAGACGCCACTGCATATGGCTTAAGATTACACCTGGATAAAAAAACAACTTTTCGAATTTTAAGGAATTTGAATGAAAATAACTCTTACATAATTAACGCTGCTCTTCGACGTTCAGAAAGTAAAATGATGTTGGATTTTGCCCACTGTGATCATTTGGTGGCACCGCTGTAAGATGACAGTCCAACGGTGAGCTTTGAATTATAAAATTGAACATCTGTTTAAAATAATGAATTGATTGAAAATGCTTACAAAATTTACTTCCTGGCAGTAAAATATTATGGTGCTATTAAAAGAAGATATAACCATTCGATGAAAACAAGAATTCAATTGTCACTATACGGACAAATTTAAGTATGTTTTTGAAGTCTGAACGAGAAGAAATTGTCGGAGAAAAATTGGAGAAGCCTTTATTCAGAAAGTAATGAGAATTTATTTGTCTTTAGATGAGCTGTTATTTTGAGTCGTATAAACTTGTTGAAAAAAGTATCTATTGATATAATTATTGTGCTGATGATATACTGCTGCCATGACGAGCTTCTGTCATCGAACGTACGCGAGATGCGAATTGACACCGGTTGGTGTTTGCGGGTGTGTGATTGAGTGACGTCACAGTGCGACTCGAGCTATTGTTACAGCGGGAGCGAATTAACCGCCCGGTCGCACTGTAATCACAGCGGTGTCATGTCGCAGGCTCCGCCCACCGTTCACACATTTGCATAAGTTCACATTCGTCTCTTCATCGCTAAGGCAAACAACACACTGTTCGAAGCCGATCTAGACTTGGCGACATTGATCAGCTTAACATCCCTACTGTGAATATATTGGCCAGGATTTCTCAAGATGTATATCATATCATGATCCCCTAACCTTAAAATTCTATGGTTCAATGAATCTATATCTAATACATAAAAAATAATTTGTTTGTTTGTTCGTACTTTATGCGTTGCCACACCGCTCATCCGATTGCGATAAAACTTTGACAAACTTTTTTCGCGCACTTCCGGAAAGGTTATAGGCATGGTAAAATTAGCTTACAGTAGGTCTTATATATAAAAATCAATGTTTGTATGTTTGCCATACAGTTCGTTTTGACAACGTATGCTTGCACTTACGCGAATGTTATAGCACAATTAACTTACAGTAAGTGGCGCGTGTGTCGTACCATAGACAATCGGCAGCAAAGTCAAACAGACAGAAAAAGAAAACATGCACTTCAATAAACACAATTAAAATACAAAAGCTTTCTTTCTTTGAGTGGCAATGCAACGCTTGCCGGGAACAGGCTAGTTATGTCATAAAAAGATGCATATTATAATATTGCGATGGTAGTGATGGGACTATGGCATATTTTGTCAACACAATGATAATATTTTAAGCTCATTCAACGTTATGATGTACATGACGTCAAGTGTATTGAATAAATACAAATTCTGACGTAGTCTTCGCTTTCTCACGCGGTAGAGTGAAATAGCAACTCTTGAAATGCTTAACATTAAGTTTGAGTTATTAGTTGGTAGTTGTATATTAAAACCGGGTTTCGTGATCGAGTATAAATTATTTATCATTTTATAAATAATATCTAATGTAATAGAACATATCGACTGTGGAAAGGAAAAAGGACGTATCCTACACATAACAAATCTTACAGGTGGCACAAAAAACGTGTTTTGATGATTTTCGGCCATATGCAAATTATGAAATAAACACAACCTTGAAGTGCACGGAGACTTCTAAACGAGTGTTTAAATGACATAATCTAATATTAATTCAAGAAATTGTCTAGGAAGAACCTTTCTTTCGGTCTTTCTTTCAACTTTCACAAGCCCATCTTTTTTCAAACTTAAAAGCTAAATTTAGATACTAACTCAGCATTTGCAGCTTACATCCTTTTGATAGAACGTGTATCAAGTTAGATACATTGTGATTATATAAAAAAAGCTGTTTTAAAAAAACTGTGGGTTACGTCCTTTTTCCTTTCCACAGTCGATATGTCAAAATGAAGATCCGTTAAAATAATAATTAACTTATTCCATTTTGATTGCCTCTTCAATAAGCCTACAAATGGTTGCAGCAATACATCTTAAATCTACACACCGTTCAATGAATGATTCGCTCGGAAATCCAAGCATATTTATCGAAAACAAAATATTTGAAGACATTTAAATTTCAGTATTCATAGAATTAAAAGAATTGTTCTTAAGACCGAATACATATTCTTGTACGAAACTACTTATAATGTTAAAAGAAATCAAATGCAATGAAACATAAAATACATTTTCAGGCAATATAATATTTATTAAGTATCAATTTTACAATATTTTTATAGGTAAAAATCTTTTAAAAACAATAAGTAAGTATTTAATTTTTATTATAAGCAACGTTTCAAAAATATAATCAAAAATTACCATTGTACCCATTATAATAAGTTATGTTTGTTAAGATTATTTAAATATAATTTGTAAATATTTTTTATATACGGTTTAATTAACATTAATTAATTTTATCATGAGACTAAGAAAAACATTTTTCAGCTGCAATTTACCATGGAGAAATATTGTACAAAAACTAAAGATGGCCGCTGAAATTATCGCCGTAATTTCAGCAAGACGAGCCACCGGGGACGCCCATCTCTTGACTGATATCTTCATTCCTTTTGACAAGAATTTCATTTGCGAAGAATCTGAGAATAATTTGCAAGCAGCATCTTAAATATCCAGCACCGGCTTCAGGTACGGGCTTACCAATCACTAGGTCACAAGCGATGACATCAATGTAACAAATTTTAATATACATGAAATATGTTTTTTTTGTAATATAGATACAGATATTTGCAAATTTTATTAGTTACTATATTTGCTTAGCAGTCAAGCTCAATATCCTGGTCCATCTCAATCTTACGATTTCCTACAATTCTTCTTCTTCTGGCCCACCTAATAATAGTTAACTCCCAGGTTTTTCAGATTCATGCTGATCCTATCCATGTGGCGAAATCACGGTAATCCAGCGTGGACATCAAACGAGAGACGGTTTATGCATTTTATTTGAATCCATTACCATAACTTAAACCAAGGGTCGCCAAACTTTTGTTGTAAAAGTGCCAAATATTTTATGTGTGGATTAGTGCGGGCTGCACTTGAGTCACATGTCATTAAACTGTAATGACATGTGTAATCTTGCGGGCCGCACAATGACGCCTCGCGGGCCGCTGGTTGCCAAAGCACGACTTAAACCGTTACACGAAGCCAATTCAATCATTTAAATTTAAAACTAATTTGTTTCGAAAGCTACAAAGTCTTGATGATTCCATATTTTTTATACTTATGGGAAAACATAAAGTTAATTTATTACATTTAATACCGTATTTTTTCAATATAAGTAAGGATGTAAGAATATAAACGAGAAGATATTTTGTATAGCTCTTCTAAGCCAGAATATTAAGCTATTATATACGAAGTTAATGTAAGTTGAAACATAGTTCTAACGAAAGATTATGCCGAAATAGCTATCAGCTAAACATACAATAATAATTATAAAAACAAAATAAATTGATATTTTTTCACCCTTTTTCATTATAAGCATATACTTTTATACAAAAACCATATATTTTTACTTTAAATATGTTATAAACAGCTGTAAACATACAAAGTTTTAATAAATGAAGAGAAACCATGCTGAATATTAATTACACGGCATGTCTTTTAGTTTCCTAGGCGCTGAAATATCTCTATCCGGCCCCGTTTATATCCAAGAATACGGCATTTCAAAGATTCTGCTGACTCTGTAACTACATTATTGCTTCTATTGATTCGAAGAAGGATTTCAAAGACTTTCTGCAAGATATGCAAGACAGAGAAAACCTCAGTTTTCACTTATTGTGCCACAGTTGAGGTTCAAAACAAGATTGTCTCCTTTCATCGCGTATTTTATGGCATGCATAATATCGACTGTGGAAAGGAAAAAGGACTTAACCCACAGTTTCTTCAAAACAGGTTTTTTTCGATAATCACAATGTATCAAACATGATACACGTTCTATCAAAAGGATGCAAGCTGCAAATGACGAATTAGTATCTAAATTTAGCTTTTAAGTTTGAAAAAATGACCTTGTAAAAAATTAAAACCAAGAAAAAAGACTGAAATAAAGATTTTTCCTAGACAATTTCTTTAATTAATATTAGATTATGTCGATTAAACACCAGTTTAGAAGTCTCCGCGCACTTCAGGGTTGTGTATAATTCATAATTTGCATATGTCACAAAATCATCAAAACACGTTTTTAGCGCCTCCTGTAAAATTTGATATATGTGGGTTAAGTCCTTTTTCCTTTCCATAGTCGATATATAAATCCAGCAAACGAATTGCAATGCAGAGTTACCAACAGATTAAAAAATAAGAAATTGATTGATCACCATTTAAAATTATCATTTCATTTTCTAATGAACTGAAGATGTATATATATATATAATATCTATTATATTTTGTAGTAAGCGGTGGGAAAAGTTTTGTTTATCAATAACATATAATAAATAATTTCAAGAAAACAAAGAAAAAATAAAAGTAAGTCTTGTGAAAAGTAATTCGCCTATCGATCAATAGCTAATATGTTTTATAGTAATCAGAGCCGATTTCTCTCATTGCAAGCATTATCAACTGACGACAAATAAATTTTAACAAGTCTATTAATATAATATTGCGTATGACTAGTGACAATGTATACCTACTAAGCAATTAGTAAAATTAAATTATATAAAATTCAAATGCCAATTACCTCCACCAAAAATATGACGGCTTATATCTGTCACCAGAAATTATACAAAAACAATTGGAATTGGTCTAAATAGATGTTTTTATTTTTAAAAATCTAATTATATTTATGATGCTATGTACATTATATACAGTGATTTTCTTTAAAACCATTAAACCAACGTATGATCTAAAAAAAAATAATGGCCGAAATCAGACTATTTTAGATGAATACTGTTCCCGATATTTTTTTTTCGTTTTCAATGTAGGATGAAAGAAAATATTTTGTTATCGAATCATTTGTCCTTCTTTAGCCGGACTTGTCGATGTTTGATTTGCAATGTTTTGAAATGTGAAAATGGGGGCGAATACACGATGTACATACAGACGAAGGGACGTCTTGAGTGTTGTTCATAACACTGGCCGCTCACTTTTGGATGGATGTTTGATATTCTTTCGCTTTCATATACAAATATTCAATAAAAAAAAGTACGTATTAAAACAATTACATATAATATAATTTAAGTACACATATTGTGCTTATTTCACACAATATAATTGTGTCCTCATTATAACTACACTGCTATTTTTGTAAGTGTTTTATGAAAAGTAAAGGTGAGTGAATAACTAACAACCAGTTGTAGTTGAAGTACATCAAGAATGATGGGAATTCTATCCTATCGAAGAATTTTGAATATAATTGCACACAATAATGTTAAAAAAACAGTATTTATTTCATATAAACTGTACTAACAATATTTATCAGACTATCGACAGAAGGAACCGAAAAAGTTTATTATTTTTGTTATCACTAAAAATCATTTACAATACACACAAAGAACAAATTTTGAAAAAAAAAACATAAACTTTATTTGGTGTTCCTCTTCAGGAAATGTTTTTAGAAAATAAAAAACATCCACTGATACATCATTTTGACATCAGTGATGACTTCATTTTGTAAACAAATTTTCCTGAAACAGAAAATACTCTTTCACTGGGTCATGAAGTAGGTATAACTCAAATAAATGACACTGATGATTGAACGAGGTTAACAGGAGTAATTAAATCTGCAAGACTTGAGATGTATATACGAATCAAAATAAGGAACAAAACTCATTATTTTAAATATACCTAAGTGGAATATTTTCAAATACATTGATGTTTACTGACTATTTAGCTATATATTTTATCTCATATCATTTGTTGCTAAGTAGTCAAAATAATATAGTTTTTAATGAAATGCTGAAAATAATAATATTTCAAAAGCCATGTTCAATAAACTAGCTTTTGAATGTCGCAAATTTAACATTTTTGATGGGCTCGGCGGTAACTTTGTAGAAGTTTGTTTAATATAAAATTAAATTTGATAATTCCTTTTTTTTGTTACAAAATATGTCAAAAAGTGTTTCACGTTGTGATGCTTCTAAAAATCGTGAAATACGTGTCACATTTTCTAACACAACACGTGAAATAACAATTTTATCAAATTTAATTTAACATTTCGCAAATTGAGTTAAAAGCCTGGATTTCAAGCCAGATTTGAAAACCAGCAAGTTCTTATAATATTTGTTGGTTTATTATAAACACATGTATAGCTTTGGTGAAGCTTAGTATGATATATTCGATTGATATTGTGTTTATTAACAAATTTGTGAAAATCGTTTCAGTCGTTGTCGGCTGTATCGACGCGCTGAGTAAATTGCAATAAAGATGAGGGAAGAGATGGCCCCTCTTACAGTAAATTGCAGACGGAACGGTAATCAAATGGAAGGTGTTCCCAGTGGTGCACCCCTCGGCCGTGCTGCACCCCTATTCACTGTTTCCCGTACGTGTCTCTGCCACCCCCACGAAACCATCGATCACGACTTCTGATCGTCTGGTAAACCGGTCCTAAAATATTTATCTATTTCTGCCAATATTGGTATAGTGCAGTGTTTTTCACTTCTCCGATTTTGCTTTTCAACGCACGATTCGACATCGCAGTATTATGAACTTTGATTTGGAAATTTCTTCGGTAAGTAAAAAGTTGCAGAACGTATTGTGTTGTATGTACAGTCAAGCCCCGGAATTAACTTTTCGAAGGTTCAAAAGTAAACATCTACATAGAGAGTCATTCTTAAATGTTAATATTCCTCCAGTTTAAAAGAACCGTAAAAGTATTTTTCAATGATTTAATTTATTATTTAAAATTAATTACATTAAAGATTCACCGTTAGTAAGTAAAAAACTAAGCCATCGATATAGCTATATTTGAAGAAATTGATACCTTATCCTAAGACGCCTAAATGATTTTAGTAATAGGTTTGTTTATGTAATTAAATTAGCTATTAAAACAGATAACTGAGCTTAAAGTGTATTGCATTACAGTAAATTGCGATCGAAAAAACTACGCGTAAATTATGGCAAAATTATTTTAGGTAAATCAATAATGTAACCAGGTGAATGCAAATTCAATTAATTAATAATAATGTATACTTTTTTCTTTTCGAATAATTACTATTTGCCTTTCTCATAGCGTTAGTAACACCCAGTGAAATACGAAATATGGTGGAAATATGTTCAGGAAATGTATATAATACAATGTACAGAATCGTATTGTAAAAAAGAAAATCAGAAGACTTTTTAAAGTTTAAGGCGACTTTTAAGAAAAATCCCAATGAGTCCACACTTTTTAACTTTAACTGTTGAGCGGAGGGATGAAACATGGTCTTATAAAATTTGAGTACACTTCAAAGGATTTCCACAGAACTGTTTATCGGTACGTCAAGAATATGTTATTTTATGTTATGGGTCGACCATTTTTGATACTTTTATTTGTGTGTTGTAATATATTATAAAGAAGCTGGTCGGTGATTATGAAAAGTTTCAAGCAATAATTGAGCTTCTTAGAATTGAAGTTAGCCAAGTGGTATTTTAGAAGTCACTGAGTTCGATGCGTTTTAATATTCTACATTTCTACATGTCTTAAAAGGTTGTAAAGAGTGAGGTCAGCTTAGTAAATACAATATTATAATTAGCAATATTTTTTTGTTCATTAAATAAAAATATGAAAATATGACCATTTTATTATTTATCTCATTTCACCTATCACGGGCTCAATTAATTAGAATTTCATAATGAAAATATGCTATTAAAGTTTTTCCACATCATTAGAATAATTAAATAAATTTACTAACATAAGTAAAAAAGTAACTTTCATATATACTTAATAAAATATATTATATTCTATCAAAACAACTATTTTAAAACAATACTATTTAAATTAGCTAAAGCGTAAATATTGCTTTAACGTGTAAAAGATAATAATTAATGTAACAAATAATACAGTTGACTGAGCTAGGAATAGCTCACACACCCATCAAAAAGAATCTATAGCTCATATTAAATTATATCAGTAATTATTTTTTCATTTAATTGAGATATAAAATATACAGTGTGACTACAGAGTATATGGTTGCTTTTCTATGATAGTAAGTAGTAGCAAATACGAGATTTATAATTTTTTATCGAAGTATTTTTATTAGATTGGTTTTGTTGAATTTTTTACATAATTTCCATAAAAACTAAACCACTGAAACAATCGTCGTTGTAAATTTCGTTAATGGGGTGAAATAAGGTGGCAAGAGAGGGGCTGGAAGAGCTATCTACAGGTCATTTATATTATAGTCAGAGACAGGGATGAATTGGTTTCGAGATCACGTTTTAAGTCCCAGAAGTATGATTGTACCTACTACGCCTCTGCCGTTTGTTCATTCTTTGGTTAGTTGTTGAGGGGGGCGAACGTCGTGAATATGACCTCTGGGTTGATTAAATGTAGATGTAATAAATTGGATTATAACTCTGTCAGATGGCTACCGAGAACAAAGTCTTGGAATATTATCTCACTATAAAGAAATATTTCTGCAACGTGACGGAACCTTATCGCCCGAACTTATGGCAGAGGTTTATTATGACCCCAAACGATGACGGGGCCGTATCAAAGATTACGATCGACCGTCGTAAAACTACTTTTGAGGATGATACTAAACACATTTTGTTTATACAATATATTTTTAACAAACTAACTGAGCAAAGAGAAATATTCTATAGTTTAAGCTTATCTCAGGGGCGTAAATAATCCGGGATTTTGCCATCCACAAATGTGCTTATTGAAAAAGAAAATATCTAAGAATGTGCACTGACAGTGACTATTAGTTTACTATAGTTTAGTAAGAGTGGGAGTTTCTATATTGATTGAACTGTAATAGATTTATAATACAACATGTTTATCAATATAAGGAACACTACGGAAACTGTCATTAAATAATGGCTTGTAATTAAATGAACTTTCGCTACTAAGATCATTTTTACTTTTAAAGAAATAATTTTCACGATTTAAAATTATATTACACAAAAAACAAATTATTTTATAAAATTATCCCACATTTAAGCTTTGAACAAACGATAAATTATTTTCACTAAGATAAAATTTTTGCACTTTGAAGTAGGTGGGTTTGCACGAAGAAATAGTTGTCTATTTAGGGCTCCAGCGGTGTTTTTTCGAACTAAACCAAATGTCATTTGATGTTAATGAACGACAACGATTCGTTTTTCACGACTCCGGCCAAACCTCCGCGACTCCACAGACATCACCTTTTATTGGAAATTCATATCTAATTAAACTCTGAAATAGTATCTGTCAAATGGAGAATTTCAAAACAATCAAAACTTTATTTAATTATCGATATATATATATATTTGATTTTGTTAACGTTTAATATTTTTTTCAAAAAATAATATTAAAGGTCCCTGCTTAAGCACGCCATTTGATCCCTATCCATTTTATACGAACAATCTTTATTACAAGGAATATTTATAAGGAATATTTAACTCAACTGAGAAGATTTGAAAATCATATTCTGTTAAATTCTATCGATTAAACGATTTTTGATAAAAGCAATTTAATAATTTCTGTAATTTAATAAGTCTTAATTATATGTGTCTCTGTAGACCGTGACTCCTACCCTTAAAGCTTCATTATGTAGAAACTAGTATTTTTGACATATCCCACTTTAGGGAAGCGATATATTGTTTTTAATTAAAAAATAAAGTATTGTACATGGACCTACACTATATTAAATACATTTATTTCAATGGTTATACCATCCAACTATCAAACACATATTTCTGGTACTTTGTTTAAAATATCTCCTTTACAAGTGCAAACTATCCAAACTAAAGTTTGCTTGTACAAAGCTTAGACTACCTAATTCTAATTCCCAATTGTTGTGAAAACTAAATGGTAACACGTTGCACTTTACTATAAATATAACATACAAACAAATACATTATTTATAGTTTTGCAATCCTAGTTTGACCAAAATGTCATTTGATTGATTTTTGAATCGATATAAACTTGCATCCAAAAAAGACAATTTGTGATGTTAATAACACAACCAATGCCGTAGATGCGCTAAAAATAAAAAAGGGGCAGTTCAAGGCGATTCTTTTATTTTGTGTAGTAAAGTTTATATAGTTAAGTTCCAATGTAGAGTATAAGGATAGAAAGATAGGGGTAAGGCACTGGTTAATTTATCGCAATTGTTACATCTCGTTTTTTGTAAATCGATTGGGTGATTTTAGATACCACATCAAACTGCATTCTAATCTTAAGCAATCAAAAAAACAATGTTCACAAATCAGCTACATGTCTACAAAACCTGAACTTTAACCGTTATCGGCTAAATAAAAAAATAGTAATCCAGGCTTCATATATTATGAAACTAAATTGAATAACATATTCCAGAGTAATATAACAATTTAATTTCTTACTATTTAAATACAAATTCAATTATTAGGATTTTTGTGAAAAAATGAAATATAATTATATTTGCCGGTTGCTTTTTCACAATTCTCAATTCCTCTATATTTGCAGTATTTAAAAAAATACTTGTGACCCATACAACTAACTCAATAAAGTTTAAATTGGTTTTATTTATTCCAAATGTGAAGCGAATAACACTATAATAACAATATAATTCAATATTCAAACTATTGGTTAGGTTTCAATTATCACTGAATTGTTTATTAATATTTTGTAATTTTAGCCGTTATTTCTTTATTCAATCAATAAAAACGTAACTAACTCGTAACTAAAATGTTTTATCTACCAATAAATCTCTTATTGTGTTTTCAGAGATAGCAAAGGTCAAGGTAACGCCTGAATATTGATAATGACTGATAATGTTGATGAACAATGGCTGCTCAATTCTGCTCGAAAGAAGTAGGTAAGAAAATCGGGAGAAAATGTGTTGCCACTCAGGAAATTGTATAAAACTTGCAGGTTATATTTTAATTATTGACATCAATGTCTAAGTGTACATTTGGGTTAGTTCGTTTTAATAAAGATACATACATGTATATACGATTTTGAGAGTGTTCTTGCTTAGTTTGGCCATCAATCTCGTGTAAATGCTAATATTTACTGTAAAAAAATAAAGAAATTAAATTGATTTTCAGTGCTCGAATTTTAAACGCACAGGAAAAGTGCAGTATATTCGTGAAAATTCTTATCATATCATTTATTTAAATCGTTCAAATTTTATACCATAAATTCAAAAAACATTAATTCTTAAAAAAACACGATATCTGATTATACTAACTCTTTTAAAATCGGCAGACATTCTTATGTTATGACATTTTGAATTGGTCCTAACGATGACCAATGTAATTTCAAAGACCTACAGAGATTGTAAATTATTATGCGATTAATTTCCCAGTTGATTAAACCTCAAAATTATCAAACCATTTCTAGAATTAATTAAAGTGATATTTTTATTCTTATAATTATACAATTAAAACGATAAAACTATTTACTTAGCGTCAGTTCACGTTCATTCGTGAATTTGAATGCCTGAAGATGTCATGTGACAAAAAGCACGGAAATTAACACACTTTGAAAAATCATAATAAAAAACACAAGTTACAAAACTTGTCGATATTTGCTTTTAAAACATTGATTTCGTGAAACTTTTCATTTCAACCCGTACTTAATATTACTAAATATATTCACAATAAACTCATAACAAATAATATGGGAAAACACGCTATCTAGATCTGATGTATACGTGTAGTGGCTGATGATAGTTGTGAAGCTAATAAAAACATTGAAAATATCTTAGCGAAAATGTTCAAAGCATTTTGAATGATTTTTCTTTGGGAAGAAATTATCTTCCAGTGGTATTTCATTGTGCATATCTTAAATCTCCCCTTAAAGCACCGTCAATACATTAAAGGAATAAATTATCCGTCCAAATCGAACACTCGTAAGTACAGTCTGACTTGAGGAGGTACTTAATGCTGACTTTTAAAATTGATGCACGCCCTTCGTGACTTTATTTCTAGCCCCATTTGATGGCTTTAGGGAAACTCCCTTCAACATATTAATAGAAATTCCGATCGGAAATTACTCAATTCAAAATGTAGGGGATTAAGTCATCCATCATTGGGATGCTGTTTGAAGATATAAAACAACGATTTTCGCCGTCATTATGCGGTGAAATCAAAAGAATTCTTTGTCGTGTATTTAATAGAAACATATACTGGTAAAACACAATTAAATGTATGATGATTGTAAGCGGAGAAAGGCCAGTTGCCGTATCCGCCATGCTTCATGTAAACTTAGATACATCTATTTTTAACGCCACAGCCCAGGATGGTATTTAAAAACATTCGAAACATTCGTGTTTTGTAAAAAAAATGAATAATCCGAAAAAATGCTTTTGGCCAATAAATACGAATATATATATTTATCTATACCATTTTCATAATATAATGAATAATTTAAAAATTAGTTGATAGACAAAGCCATTAATGCAACGTTTATTTTTAAAAACCGAATGATAGATTGATGAGATAGTTTGAGTGGTTTTCGAGTCAATCGGATTATTTTCGTTTCTGGAGTGGGCTAGCTAAATAGATCAGGGTTGAAATCATCACACCGGTGTCTCGAATTTTTTTAAATGAATACAAATCAATTTTCAATGCTAAAAACAAGCCATACAAGTGTATGATATTGCTTAAATCAATCGATGCATTATTGAACATGATTAAATCGGAATGAACGATAAAATAATAAGCTTAATAACAAAGTTTTTCGATACGAAAATTCTTTTATAATCATTCTGAAATAACCAATTGACTCTTTTTATTTTTTACGTGGTGTACTAATGATATATTCAAAGCTTTCAAAAAAAATTAGAAATTAAATATAACTAGCATAATGATTATTATTGTGCTAGGTATTATTGTATATCCGATTGCTTGACACGAATAAAAGTTGTATTTTTGTGTCAAGTTAAAATTCTCTTCGGCTTTCGTTTACTTGGTTGCGTGGTAATGAAGTCAGGTATTAATTTAACACGATGATTTTTTTGTCGTTATTTGGATTAATATCCAAAAGCCTGGATGTATAATATGTGACGAATACATACTAGAAATGGGCAATTAAACTCTTACTTTACTCTGATTTGAAGAAAAATCAAGCGACTGACTTTTGAATACTTTTCATTAACACATTCTGTTAGAATAGTCCACCAGCAGTACCAATATGGTAACAGAAAAAAACGCGACAACTTTGCCAAACATTTTTCAATTTCAAATTTCAATGTAAGACGAAAAGCAAAAAGCCTAGATTAAGGATTCTTAAAAATATTGGAATCGGTGCGATCGGAAACGGGTCGCCTTTAAATGAGCACTATGCATTTTCAATGAATATATTTTTTATTCCATGTCCGCTTTTTTCAGGGAAAGAAGAATAAGGCTATAACAGGACTAGTGGTTGGCTAATCGCTATTGCTACACCCAGTTATTAAAGGATCAGAAGGATGAGAGGAGAGGAAATAATGTGAACTGACATCACAAACACCCAGTCTTCGATCACAACATTGAATTTAATAATTCTCAAATTCAATGTGATCTGACCGAGAATCGAACCCAGACCTGCATGATTGGTAGAGCAAGCTCTAACCAACCATCATATGTAAGTTAATACAATTGCAATTAACAACTATGATACAAAATTCTAAAACAAAAGATTTCGAAATGAAAATACTTCACCATAGTTTATCCTTTATTGCAGTGCTTTCTGTAAGTAAAATATTCGGTGATAACGTTTGTCTTCTCTCGTAAAATATTTAAAATCTGAATTAGGGGAATGGCTCCCTTTTACAGCAAGTAGCAAAACTATTTGCCAATTTTTGAGAAGCCTTTAGAAAATTGCATGTATGTTATAAAAGTGAAATATTTGACATACTTGCGTTACCCAAACTGGCTGGGGACTGTGTGGGTAAAATGACATGAGACATAGGGGTGGGAAATGAGCACGCCAGGTGGAAATTTAGGGCAGGGTGGAGAGAGTGGGGGGGGGCAAAATTATGAGAACAGGTATCAGGGAGGCAGCGGCGCCGGCAGATAGAGTGAATAAATTCGAATAATACGATGTGAATTGACGCGGGAAATTGTGATCCAGGCTGATGTGATATTTTCATGCCGTAACACTTATTCATTTCATCCAGGGAATATGATTTATAAAAAATTGGGGATTTTTTGCGACTCAAATTGATATGAAATTGACGTGTCATGGCTTTAGAATATTTGAATTCTTTTTTCATAGGTTATAACCGAGGCATTTATGACTAAAATATAATATATGGTCAAACTAGAATTGATCATAATAGAGATTTAATTGATTAACATATAGTCAAAATAAGCGTATTGTAACAAATCTATATAGCAAAAATTGATTCAAATCTTAGTGATAGAAACTTATGGATCTTCCGTGAAAAGGGATTGATCGCGTGTTACACGTTCCACAGCAAACCGAACAAGTAATAAATATTTATTTTATATCCCACTGTTTCTCTCTTTCAATATATACATTTTTCGATTTGAACTTGATGTTATTCATTATTTATATTACTTGTAAACTTCGTTTGAAAAAGGTTTATTTGAACAATGTAAACGTGACTAGTGGAATTTATAAAATAAATGCATTTACTAACTCTTTTGGCATTATAACATTCATTATAAATGTCAAAAAAGACCACAAGTTATGCTAGAAATTTCTTTATGAAAATAAATAAAAAAATTCGACGATAGATGACGCTGGATGTATAAGATGTTGATGAATTATTTTAAGAATAATGTTTTAAAATGTTTTAAAAGTCTTGAGAATCGATTAAAGATTTCTATTGAGTTTTATGGCACACAAAGTCGAATCTTATTAATTCAATTTGCTTAATCGCTGTTATCTTAACGCGGCGTTCAGTGTAGCGAAGCGAAAAAATGTGTCTTTTTATTGCTAGCTGTTTTATAAACCTCTGAATTATCTCAAATGCAAATAACCTTTATATTGAAAAAGAAAAAAAAATGTTTAAAAATCTCTAAAGCGCTGCGGTTAAAATAAGAAGAAAAATCTTTCTTTATATTTTCCCTTCTGATTTTTTACGAAGCTTTATTTTTTAATCCCCGTAAAAAGATTATCTCCTTATCCTTCTAACCAGAGAAACCCTAGGGACATTTATTTGTATCCTCGTGAAATATTAATGTATATTCTTATTATATTGCACCGTATAATTTTATTACTATAGTAAAATATGAAGTATATCCTTCTCCTAAATATTTATTCATTTAAAATGAGTAATATGTTGTAAAATAAATAATAAACCAGGACTGTGGAGTCGGAGTCGCGGAGTCGTAGTATTTTGGCCGGATTCGGAGTCGGAGTCGTGAAAAATATATTTAATGATGTGTATTCAAACAAAATGGTCCAAAGTGTAGACAATTCATGCATGGCTGACAAAAGATGATCTATTGGTATACATATTTATATGTTAAAATGAAATTATTGAAAAATTTCCTCAGAGTCGGAGTCGTTAATTATTTTGAGGCTGGAGTCGGAGTCGTCTTTTTCCGACGACTTCGACGATGACTCAACAGCCTTGTAATAAGCTTCCGTGTAATTATATGTTAAAATAATTGATCAAGCATCAATGAAAACATATAAAACTAGTATTTGTTTGTTTTTTTAATGAGTTTGATAAACCATGTACGACAAAAAGTATGCAAACTTTTCGTTTGATATACACGTTATAGTTTTTTGTAACTCTTAAGAGAAAGGTTGGACGGGTGGTTTGCATCTAGTTCTAGTCAAACACCCTCTCTTAAAGTTCTCCGTTCGAAAGTCATATGATATGCTTCACATTGGGAGTAGGGAATCCAATCCCGGGATCCCGGATCCTGTACAGTTTTCGATACATTTCAATCCCGGGGTTAGAAGACATGACCCCGTAATTTACGGTATTGATTTTAATAAAGAAACGTGTTGGCTTTCAAGTCGGTAGTTACACATATGCAATAAACGATGCCCCAATTTAAATTCTTTACGATTAGATTTACTGCAAGAGTTATCGCAGAAGATAAGGTAATTTCATGCCATGCCATTTTAACTTTCATCAACGCATTTTTATATTTGAATGCATTTGACGATAATATTTTTTTTTCGGTACCTTTGTTTTAAACACCATAATGAATGTTATTAGATATCAATGGGAGTGTTTGTTTTAAGTATATCAATTATGTAATAAAACACGTGTCAACTAAAACATATTTCGGTCAGCTTAATATGCGAAAAGTATCATAAATATCAGTAGCGCGCGTTTGTTCGACTAATATTATTTCAAGAGTTGAAAATCTATTCTCACTTTGACTTTTTCTATTGAATTTTCTTATTATTTTCACTGTAAAAAATGATCTTACTACAAAATAAATTAATAAAAAAAAATGTACTGATCCCGGGACCAGTCCCGGGATCGAAAAATTCTAATCCCGAAAACCCGGGATCAACATTTTGGCTCAGGATTGGATTCCCTAATTGCGAGCTATCACGGTTGAAAAAATCGTATATGAATAATATGCAGTCATGAGATGTATTTTTATTTCTCGCACGTATTTTATAGAAAATACAAAGCTTTGGTTAATTAATGTCTTAATTGAATACTGCCGGATTAAGACGATATAATAATTTGCCAATGTAAGTGTGTTGCTGTAATAGTTTTTCATATCTATAGTTGGTTCAACAGAATCTTTTATTAAAACCTAATCAGCTTTAAGTATGTAAAATCATGAAAGTGCTGACACCTATTCTATTTAAAAGCATACGGTTCAATCCTTTGTATTACGCTCCTTTGAAAGGGGTAATTTCTAAAACAAAATAAACCTTTACGTGGCAGTGGAAAAGTAAACGATCCTGGCAATGCAGTATTTTGAATCTGCAAGTAACTAACAAAACGCCGTTATAGTTTAGAATCCTTTAATTCAAGTGAAACAATCTGCAGTGGTAGCTGCTACAGCAAAGCAAGCGAGTCTCGGACGAAACACAAAACGGATTAAAAAGTGCTGGCGGCTTACGTTGTGAGGATTAGGTAACCCTCTACCCTCCACCAAGCACCAGGGTGAGGTTGGAAATCGAGGGTGACTGCTGGAGCGCCTTAACCCTCGCATTCATTAACGTTCCTGGCGCGGGATATTAAAAATGTATCGTGGTTGATTTTTTAAATGGATAACGAAATTTTTAGGTGAAAATTGTCAACGATGAGAAAGCCTTTTAAAAATTAACTAGATTTACAAAAAACATATACAATTCTAATACTGAAATTTAATTATTCAGTAGAAGTTGTTTACTAGGAAAGCGAAATGAATGTATGCTCAATTTAATTGTCTGTTTTTTTTGCTATGTACGTTTTACTGTTAGATATGACACTAACAATAAACCGCAAGCAACAATGTGTGATATAAATGATTCAAATCGAAGTGATTTTGTATATAATTTAAGATTTCGACTGAAGGTGCTTGGTGGAATTTCAATATTAAATTTGAATCGTTCAAACTATGTAAATTCTCACAGATTTTGTCACTAACGACCCGGGTTTCGCCTTTCGGCATCTTCAGGCATTCAAGTGCACGGATGAACTTGAACTGACTGACTGTCAGTTCAAGTTCATCCGTGCACTTGAATGCCTGAAGATGCCGAAAGGCGAAACCCGGGTCGTTAGTGACAAAATCTGTGAGAATGTACATAGTTTGAACGATTCAAATTTGATTTTATATAAATTAAATCTTGCCTATATTTTTTTCTATTTTCTCACTTGGCATTAGAAAATTCAAAAAATTCAAAAAGGTTTTTATTATTTTTATCATTTTAAAATCTTCCTTGAATTCGATAGATAAACATATTCATAATTTAAGATATCGACTGAAGGCGAGAGGTGTAATTTTAATATTGTATTTGAATCGTTCACATTTTGTACATTGCCATAAGTTTTGTCACCAAAGACCCGGGTTTTGCATTTTGGCATCTTCAGGCGTTAATGTCCACGGATGACATCAAAATGAGGCTTGATAAATACGTGTATATGTGAGAAGTAAAGTTATTTATCACTGAGCTAAATAAAAACAATTGATTGTGATATTGATTATCTTTACTAATGATCTTATTTTAATGACGTTTATTTAGCTGGAGAAATATTCACGTAATTAAATACAGTGTTTAAAGATGGTATTTGTATTTATTATAATAAAATACAGGCTTGGTTAAGTGGAGCAGCTGTTAACCGGTTTTACTATCATAGATTCTCATTCAGTGTATAAATACGAAATCAATATATGCATTATATATCCAATTGCCAATTCTTACCCAAACATAAGCCACGGGCCGGACCTGGTTGAACCAGGTGATATACATATTATAAAACAACACTTTTTTTTTTAATAAAGTAAACTGACAGGCCAAATGTTTCGTACTAAGCAAAGCTTGGATTTTTATTTCATGATAAAAACTGCAGAAATTACGAAATAATTATTATTGCAAGAACGCAAGTTACTCTTTCATACAATAGAGCCATTCAATGAATCAAACATTTTTTTTTCTTTATATTTCTCATTTGATACAACACACATATGTTGTATGTGATTCTGTAAGTCAGTAACGTTACAATTACCGATATCGTAGTATTAGATTCTTGAGATTGATTTTTCAGATATAGTTAATAGTCGATGTAAATATTGATAAAATAGTCAGTTGTCAATTTGTAGAAAAAATAAATAGTGGCGCTCTCGAAGAAACCGTTTATCGGTGGTACGCTTAAAAATACCCCGCGCTCATTTTTGTGTTAAGAAAAGGGGGTAAGTTGCAGGGGGTCAAAACTTGGCATTGCTTTAATCACTTGTATAAATACGGGGCTCCGTATTCGAACGAAAAGATTTGAATAAAATTTAGATATGGCTTTACGTTTTCATTTTCTTGCTTGTATTTATATGATAATGGATATTTGGTTTTGTTTTTTTGAATTTATTTCACCCGAAGCGAGGCTTCCTTTGAATATTTGTCGATTTAAATTATATTTTTAATTAGATTTTCAATTTATTTTTTGAAATGCAATGCTATTTTTTCAAAATTTTAACCATTTTTTGTCACCATCCCTTCTCAACGTGAAGAGTATGAATTACTATTTGAGTTTATTTCGATAAAAGTTTTTTTGCTCGTTACTTTGTTGCTCAATCTCTCTTTTTTCAAAGAATGTATAGACATAAGAATACGACGAACCTTTCTCGTAACGCCCTGTTTTTAGGGATAAGACTATGGTCTTTTAACAGAAATCAATTTTAACAGAGACCACTCGACCACGGACAAAAAATTTGTTGATATTTAATCTATTTAAAACACTTTTAGCAAATTATTTGTTTGGTGTTATGGTTTTTCAATCGCATATCTTCAAACAATAAAAAAATAAATACGATTTCAAAACGGTTCATTAAACTTTGTTTGTCTGGTCAGTATTTATATATCCAACTTTTTACTAGCCAAGTCTTGAATCTAGGTAATTATTGCAAGATATGTTTACGACCAGGTGATAAATCAAGGTTGTAAATATCAAATATTTGCGATATTAATTGCATTAGATATTTTTCACATTATGTATTAGGAAAATACATTTGCATAAATTTTTAATGCAATGTTTATTATCAGGATATTTCTCAAATAAAAAAATCTATTCAATGGCCTATTTATACAATGATACATCACGAGAAATGATATTATATAATATTTTTATACAAAGTTACTAACACATCTATTTCAAGCACAGCGGATGAAAAAAGTTGTTTTAATTTAAAGTCACGTATAACAATCCTCTATAGCAGTATATTTTGATTGATGAATTAAAGTTTTTCATTCAACAGCAGTAGTTCAATAAAATGATTCCTTGTTTCCAAAGCACACATTAGAAATGCTCCCAACTAAAATAGCGTTTCGTGTTTCACTTTAAAACATACGTGACTTACCTGCGATTTGAAACAAATTATTCAAACTACTCTTACTTCAATTTTCTTTGAATCAAAGTCAAAAATGGACAGCGGGCTGATAAGGTGGAGACGTTGAATTTATCGTGACAGGAAAATTGTTTATTTTTTGTTTGCTTTATGTTAAACAAAAATGTATCATTATGTAATATTAAAATTGAAAAAAACATATAAACTTTGTTACTATTCAAAGATTAATTGAACAAAACTATTTCATTTCAATTCAATTTATATTATTTTGATTTGATGATAGATCAGATAAGTATTTCTTAAGATAATGTGTATGAAATCTGTAATCTCTTTTCGTATGTTTTGAAACCAAATTTTAAGCCGTTCCACCTACCGTGTTTGTATACATATTTATAATAGTATTGATTCACCAAAAACAAACAATAACTTTCTGTATGTAAAGTTAAAAAGAACGAAATTTAACGTTTTTTTTTTTCATCAAGACGTAGATATTTTTTTGCTTGCTGGCAGATTTAGAAAACACAGGAATTTACGGAATTCCCAAAATGAAGAAATCTTGGGCCTTTTTTTTTTTGCTCTCGTGGATTTTTTAAAAATTATGCTCGCTGCCAGATTTTACGGAAATTACCAAAATTGATAATTGACCGTTTTTTAGCTCACTGGCTCGTTTCAAAATTTATTGACTGGTTGGTTAATTTCAAAAACTTTTGCAGGATTTTTCACTTCCTATCCTTAATCTAGAACTTCCTGGGATTAGTACTATCACAATTCTGGAATTTTGAAATCACAAACTTTGGACGGGATCCCGAAATGTCGGGATCCGGGATCCTTGGTTTGGAGACCCTAATTCAAACCCGCTTGATCGCTAGAAAAAGCTCTAACGAACTATATATACGACAGAGGGTGTCACTTTTTATCATAACGTATCAATAAACCTTCAAGCGACTTAAGTCTTTGTTTAGAACTGCTGCAATATGACGCCAGTACGTTGATATTGAAAGCAACACCTAACAAGTAAGCATTCGGAAATTGCTAAAATTTTTATTTTCATTCTTTTAACAATGATAAAAACATTTGTTTTATGTTGGTATGTATCTCATATGGTACGCAATAGAAGCAGCGATTCATTTGTTTTTTTTTGGCAATAAATCGTATGAATGAATTTGTAGATAAACGTAAAAACAAAATGCCATCCGGTGCTTTGTTTCAAGGGCTCCCCCTCAAAGTGAACGCGATGGAAAGGGAGGGGCGATGCTGTTTTGTTGTGGAGTAAGATGTGTACTTTTGCATCATTTGCAATGTAAATTGTTTTTCATTCATGAGATTTCCTTTCACTTTAACTTCAGACGGTAAATATTTCATAAGCTGAGGCTTAAATTCTAAGGTACGTGTTATTAAATTATCTGATGTTATGGCAGCTTGAAAAGCTGCAGAAGAACGCGTTTTAATTATTTAAAACAATATCGTTTTACTCTTACTTACACCACAACGAAACAGTGAATTAAAATTTAAAATAAGACGTACTACATCATAAACAAATTACTTTTAAAATTTAATTTCCAGTCTCATTATAGATAAGTAAAAAATATCTCTTAAATAGTATAGCACGTCACTTGTCGTCTTATATGCCAACGTACAGAGGATTCACGTTATTGACAAGTTTTAAGACCACATAGATCGATAACGATAGTATGTAAATTAAATGTTTTGAGACATTTAAAATAATTGAATACTCGTTTGTTTGGATTAGCTGTAAAACATCAACAACAGCATGTACATAAACTGATAAACGTAGCTGTTAAGAAATGTTTATCTTCCTGTATCTTTCTATGTTTCATAGTTTATTGCATATTTTGTAAAAAGTGCGACCAAGTATAAAACTTTCATACCTTTCATTGTCACCATTAGACGTTTCGGTTAAATAGTTTCTCCAAAATTTGTCAAAATTATTATTTGCCCGCTAATACAGCCAAATTTTAAAATATATTAGTTATATTATATTTTTTTTCCATGTCCGTTTCAAATGTGGAGCTTATGGCTTCCTAATAGAAGTATCTTAAGAAAATTTTTCTACGAGAACTGATTGATACCCAGTTGCTCAAAATTTCTTAATTTTTGAAAATAGTAAGGATAGAAATGATAGATTAAAAAAAAATGTTGTTCAGACTGAGATTCGAGCCCGTGAGGTCTGGCGTGGTGGTCGTTGGTGTTTACTACTGTACAACAGACCCGAGAACATATTATCATACATTAATTGTAATATTATTATTCACAACATTTTCACCATTAGTTGAACAATTGAACCGTGGTTCTTTTACACTGAACTTTCTTTCTGTAGTTGCTAAATGCAGTGAAAAAATCTTTTTGCCAGTAAAAAATGATTTGGAAATAACACCCACATAAGTAAGTTTTATATTTGTGTGTATGAGGGTATGAAGATATTCATAAACAAAAATAGTGCTACCTAAAAGTTTTCTGCTTTTTAAATTTTTAACGCCTCAGGGTTAGATTTTTGTTTTGAAATTTTAAATAAACCTTGAGATAAATATATTGTAAGTTTTTATAAAGTTGAAAATTGTTAAAGAAACGAAAACTCATGTACTGGAAGAAATATTTTTTGAAAAGTTTTATAATACTGTTTGCAAATTATGAACAAACTTAAGTACGCGTCTTACAATTAATACTGCGCCAACCTTAAAACCTTTGGAGCGGTTGTTTGAAATGCGGGCGTATTAAAATATCCACAATTGTAAATTGTATCAAATCCATTGAGAAGTCTTGCGGTTTTATTCAGGAATGGGGGTTTGTCTATAAACATACGGATACTAAATTACCAAAGGAATCTTGTACCGCTTCGAGCGTAAGACCTTACAAATATAATTGAGTCTAGAACTTAGTATGGATTGTTTAGTTTATTGCAGAAGCATTTCGGGTAGATTTATGGTACCTAAATACTTGAGTTAACATTCTCAGTTACTTCTTAGTTAGTAACCGTCATACTTTGATGGAAATATTTATTCAAAATTAAACGATAAATTTAGTAAGACAACATATATTGAAAATATGTGTCACTATTAAATTAATAAAATACAAAATATTTTTTTGAGCTTTATTTCAACTATATCTTAAAGAAGTGAGAACTGGTTTCACTAATGGAGAGTATGGTCAACTGATAAGAAATATAATTTAACAGTGCTATATATGCATAAACAAATTGAAATGAAAAGGTGTAGACAACAATTGACATTGAAAGGAATTTTAAAATTACACAAGAAGTAATTATATGATTACACAAATTACACACCTCTAACATAAAATTAAAAAATCATCAAAGTTTAATAAAGCCAAAGTGGTGACTGATGGTAATTACAAACATAATTATATTTTCGGATATTTTTAACTAATGATATTATAATGCCTTTCTACTATAAGTATTGGCAGTGAACATCCTAAAAGTGATCAATGTTAAATGTTTTAACCGTTTTAGTGTCATGAAATTCAAATTAAATGACACGTTTTATATTATACATTTTACAGCAGATAGTTAATAGATCAAATGATATTTGTACACTCTACATTATCAACAAGTAAAGTTCTGCAATATATATAAATATAATAATTAAATGCTTTATGGTGTCATAGTATGTAGCTCACAATAATTATGAAGCCTTACACAGGGGCAGGAGCGGAGACTATATAATATAGTTTACCTTTTAGATAACCTTCAATGTAGCAACGATGTAATGCTTACTAATTATTAATTCTCGTTACAAACTTAATGCACGCTTTGATATACAACATAATATGTTTTAAATAACAATATATTGTTCACGAGAAAGTCCTTTTTTCTTTTGATATCAAAGTATCATTTTTTAGAATCGTACAATAAAATGTACATATAACTTTAAATGTATACAATATTATACATACGATACTTTGGAAACGCGGAATTCATATGACGTATGAATTTTTAGTTGAAATGTTCTTGTCTTAGATATAGGCTAATTGTTAGAAGTACGTAGTAACGACTACTGAAAAAGTCTTATTAAAATGTTAAAGTGTTATTGAGATGGATTTATGAATTGCAGTATTTTTTCAAAGATAAAAGAACAGGTAGATAAAAATAATTGATGAATATTTATGCCCTTTTGCTGCAGTAATATTATGTTATTTGCTAGCAGCCCCCTAACCGTATAGCGGGGAGTCCCTTATCTTTCTGAAATTGAGCGCACAGACGTCTGAACATAGAACTAACGGAGACATACGCAAGTTTCGCCATTACGGGACACTTTCCCGCTCTCTAATTTCTCGTTATCATTGAGACACCTTATAACACTTAGTTCCCCTCTTTGGAAAGCTTACAAGAGCTTTTTGTGCTAAAAATGAGATTGAGAAACATCAAGACAAGTTAAACGTTTTGGTTCACATTCATTAAATTATTCAACCAAATATATTTTGCAAAAAAAGCGCCTTTAAATATTTTGAAAGCATGAGGGTTCAGATTTACATATGAGATACTGTTGAAAGACAACATTTCGGCGCCGGTATGAAAATAAAAAAATACATTATTAAAAATAACAGGTTCTATCTGAATATAATATGTAGTGTATATATGTACAACGAACCACCCCTCAATTTTGGAATGATTCTTATTCATAGTATTATATTAATTTAATATATCTAGTTAATATTTTAGGTCAGCGGTCACCAAACTACGGCCCGCCGAAGATTTTCATCCGGCCCGCAAAAATTATTTAACCACATAAAATGAAACAATATTATAATTGGGTTCCAATAAGAATTTATTTGTCGTCCGGCCTCCTTAGTTTTTTAAAAGTTCAATCCGGCCCGCTTCTCAAAAAGTTTGGTGACTCTTGTTTTAGGACATGACAAGCTGAACCTTTCTCTGACAGAAATTATCCGTAGTTCATTCTCACATAATCAAGATTCAAATAAGAAAAAACACGAGGTTAATGACGTCACTCACGCACAAAATGCTACGTATATAAATACAATACTTTTAATGGCTTCGGCGGTAAATGTATGGAAATCTATGTTTACTAAAACAATTGTTTTATTCCGCTGGTTTTCTTACTACATGACCAGGTTTAGTCTCTTTGAGAAGCATTTTCAGACATTATTTATTTATTTATTTATTTATTGTTAAAAATCAAAATTACAGTACATGACATAACAGCTGACGCCAATTCGCCATGCACTTGAAAAATATAATAAGACAAAACATAAAATAAAAATACACAGTACATCAAATTCAACATAAAAAATCAAGAAATACAAAAGAAAAATTTATCAAACAGTTCACAAATACCATCACCAAAAATGTCCACTTCTCTAGGCAATGCGTTGATTAGTCGAACGGCCCTTGGAACTGGTGACTCATACCTCCTAAGCGAGGTATAAGTTTTTAGAAATAAAAGTTTTTGCTCATTGTTTCGCCCACGTAAGAATAAATTGGGAGCATGTAAATTAATAGTCATGAGAATTTCAGGATTATTAACTCGGCCCCGAAGAAGAAGAGAAAAATGCTTTAAGCTTGAAAACGATCTTCGAGCTTCAAGTGAGTGAAATGATAACATTCCTAAAAGAAATTTGGTGGGGTAGTATTCCTTTAAGGAATTATCAAAGGGGAAGAATTTAAATTTTTTGAAATAATAATATCTTAGAAATTTCTTATGGATTCTCTCCAATTTCAGCTTGTATGAACTTTCATATGGGCTCCAAATGATGGATCCATATTCAAGCTTACTTAAGACCAAAGAAACATAAAGCGTCCGAAACACAGTTGGGTTTTCAAATGGTTTGCTTTGTCTAACAATAAACCCAAGAAGTTTGCTTGCACGCAGTGCAATAGAAGTTATATGTGAATGAAAGGTGAAAGAGGAATTAATGTCAGTCTGAAGAAACTTCTCAAATAAGTTAAACACGTGTCTCAACTTGTTACACACACCAATGAAATGACAATGTTATCAATTTTGATTTTATATTTTTACATAATTATTGAAAAATATCAAAATTATGAAAAATAAATCAAAGAGTTTTAATATTTTCCTGTGTTAAGACACAAGTAAACTTAATATTAACTGATTGAATTAAAAGCTTTTGAATGCAAAACAAACATGAAAATGCAACTATGTTTTATTTTTATATTATCTAGAAAGCTTTAAGAGAAAAAAATTGTTGGGAAAATTCTTAACAAAGCTTCTTTCTAAACGAATAATACATTTTCCAAATGAGAATTAATGTTCTTGAGCTTTTAACCCTTTCGTACATAACGACGGTTTAGAGGGCATTAATCAAGGCACTAATTAATGTGATAAAAACATTGCACTACGTAGAGTATAATTTTAAATTCTCTTATTTGTGAAATATATTCGCTTTATTATACGAACCAAATTTAGATATATACCACTAGTCAGCTTCAAAGAAAATTTTGTGGAAATTGTTTACATCAAATTGTCTCGTTTTTGCATCGCGCGGAAATCAGAAAACCCGTCAATATCATTGATATATTTGAAATGTGCTGTTGAAATCAAATACTCGAAATACTGTGGATGGAACACGGAAACAATGATTTACTGCTTCCAAGAATAAACTTGGGGTAAGGTACAATTCTTGAGACAAACTGTTCGTCAAGGATATATAAAAAAGGCGAAGTAAACATCTTACAAGTGACTGATTCAAGGTTAGTAGAGAATACGGTATTATTGTTCTGCAGATTGGTCACGATCTCAAATTGTGGGAAATACGAGAAAAAAGCTATTGTATTCATAAAATTGATTTCATAACTCATTTTATAAAATATATATACGGGAAACTTGTGCAATAATTTTCATTGGTGAAAAGCGAGGTGTGCGTTTTATGACACGGAAAAGCAATAAAACAAAAAACAGGAAAAATAGCTAAAAGCGTTTTTGCACTGCATTTAATTGTCACACGTGATTTTTCGCTCTGTTTTTGTCACATGGCAATGTTCAAATGCAATAAAATTCATTTGTTCGAGAGCGTCCATTGGAATTATATTTTTTTCACGCCGGCGCTGTATTTTCAATATGCAAATGCTCGTACACACGAATAAACTATAATATATCTAGCGGAAAATCGTAAACTACCTGATATAACGAGAAAAGATTTCAAAATATGTGGCGTATTGAGTCCGCAAACGTGGGCAGACTTACATATTCTCTTGAGTACTCAACGTTGTACCCATAAATACTACTGCATCAGTACTATTCTAATAGTGTTAATCAGGTAGCGTCAAAGCATTATTTGTGTTTTAATTTTTCCTGAAATTTCCGTAAAAAGAAATTGTCAAATTGAAAATAAAAAAAGTTTACAATTTTTTTTTATGAATTGGATTCTATTTGCTTTCCATGGGACGCCGAAAACTCTTTGAATGTTTTGTAATATAATATTTGTAAAAAATGCGACTAAGTTAGCACGGCCGACGAGGCCGACAGATTCAACTGATATTCCTATAATTTTGTGATATATTTCTCGTAGTTTAGAAATTCCCAAAAGATGTGATCAGCATCATGAATCATATCGCCATGTTCAGACTATTTACAAACCTGAAAAAACTTAGTACATCTAACATGAGGTAACACTTTCCAATAGTAAAGATTCGTAAAATTAAGGAAAAAGTGGTGTCGAGTTATCGCCCTACACGTGGTCGACATAATATCGACTGTGGAAAGGAAAAAGGACGTAACCCTCAATTTTCCAAAACAGCTTTTTTTCGATAATCACAATGTATACAACTTGACACACATTCTATCAAAAGGATGGAAGCTGAAAATGCCGAATTAGTATCTAAATTTAGCTTTTAAGTTTGAAAAAGATGACCTTGTATAAAATTAAAACCAAGAAAAAACACTAAAATAAAGGTTTTTCCGAGACAATTTCTTTAATCAATATTAGATTATGTCAATTAAACACCAGTTTAGAAGTGTCCGTGCACTTCAAGGTTGTGTATAATTCATAATTTGCATATGTCACAAAATCATCAAAACACGTTTTTAGCGTCTCCTGTAAAATTTGATATGTGTGGGTTACGTCCTTTTTCCTTTCCACAGTCGATATGTTCTTCAGAAAATTTTAAAACGATGTCTATAAAACTGTATTTTTGTCTGGTTAGAAAAGTATGCAGGGTTTTTGAACGGTGATTGAACAACAAACAGAAATCATTAATATATGAAAATATGTATTATTTTAATTACAATTGAACTTTAATTTGATAGTATATCGATTGTAAAATAGCATGTTTTATTTTTTACAGGTTATTGTAAATATAATTGTATGTATTTATTATTTATTTGGTAGTATTGCTGTTCTTATAAGTGAGTACTAACTTTAATTTCAGATATTTTTTAAATTGCGCAGTAACTATAAAAAAAACTTATTACAATATTACACAGGCCGTGAAAAAGTATTTCCTAAATATATTTTTTTCTTCCCGTAATCGAATCACACAATTGCAAAAGTTTTGAGTTATGACGAACGATTTCATAAATTTTTGCAAATGAATTCATTTTATTCGAATTACGAAAGCTAATATCCGCATAATGCATAATTCATGAGCCGCAAATAACGAAAATTCAAATACGATCAGAAACTAAATACTTTTTTTTTTGAAATCACACGAGAGGAGAAACGCCAAATAATTTTCAATATGATTTAGGCGGATCAGAAAGAAGCTGTATGAATAAATGAGAAATATAATTTTGAGTTTAAAAAAAAATGAATGTAAAAGTCAAATTGGATTTTTGCATCATTCATATCAGCATCATTTTAACTTTTATGAATATAACGTTTTATAATTTTTTGATAAAAGAAAACTCGACGAGATTTATGTATTTATTATATTGAAAATTATAAAATACTAAAAACATATTCTTTCCAATAGATTTCTTTTAGTTTTTATCTTGTATACTTAAAAATTATAATTAACTATACAATAAAAAAAACACAACAATATTTGTTGTTATTTTTAGTAAAATAAATATTTAGTCTCTCAGTAATTTACCAATGCACCAGATATTTTAAAATCATTTGAAATAAACTTTAAAAATATTTTAGGAAAAGTTACTCAAAATCTATTTGAAAAAAAGAAAACACCCATATACGACATCTTAAATTTTACATCGAAGACCTCATGATTTGAGAGAAAATAAAAGCACTAATTGCATGTCTTATATTGAAAGCGCTTAAAAATAATTTATTTATTCAATTTGATTTGTTTTTGTTTTAACTATCGTAGCTTTGGCTGTTTATAATAATGTAACATCCAAAATAAATAATTAATATATTTATCTCGGACTGAGAAACAGAATTTGGCAAGTCCTTTTTTTAAATATTATGTTCCGATATCGGCTAACTGATAATTTACTTAATAAGATATTCACTTTTAAGGTGTTCACTGTCAATACTTGGTGGAATGGCATTATAATAAAAATAATAAAACATTTTTAGTACTTTTTCCACATAAAATTTATTAGATCAGGACCGGTTTCGCTCATGATGAGCATTGTCAACTGATCAGTTGACAATGCTCATCATGAGCGAAACCGGTCCTGATCTAATAAATTTTATGTGGAAAAAGTACTAAAAATGTTTTATTATTTTTATTATAATAAGATATTGTAAAATATTTTCAAAATAAAACTTAAATTAACGCAGAAAGTCTTTATAAAGCAGAATGCGGTATATTAATATTTTGTTTTGTGATTTTTTGATAAAATTTGACGAACATATTGAGTACAATCATATGAAGCACGTTTGACGTATTGCATTCCGCCATAAATTTTTCAAATGATGTACAAATGAAGTAACAGTAAGAGAATCCATATAATACCAGTAAATATTTCAAAGTGCTTTCCTGACCATTTTACTTTCGTGATTGATCGCATTCTGTTTATCAACCCCAGATTTTTTTTCTGTAAAAACATTAAATGTAATTTTGGTGTACAATAGTTTGTCTTTATTTATATAATTTATCATTGAATTTTCAGTAAGCATACACAGTGAAACAAATAAAAACAATATTCTACTTGGCAAAATTGATTCAGTTTTGAAAATTCGGAATGTAGGAACGCGAACTTAATTTATCAATAAATATGTTTTGATTTATTGAAAGCGAAATTGTATAAAAAAGTATTAAAAAATCTACGTGATTCAATCAATCGCCACGCTTAATTTGTCAAAAGAAATTGATAGTATCGGAGAAGCCGGGCACGGGAGATAAATGAAAGGAGAGGCAAACGCAATAGCTGGTAGGCATAAGATAAAGGCAGAGAAAATTTATAAAGATTTATACAACACATAATTCATCCATTTCCAAGAGAAAGAGAGGTACCTCTTTGGATTAAATACGAAGTTAAACTTGTACGAGAATATAATGAGATAGGGGTCTAATGTCGTGTTTAAATTTTTGCTATCGTGTCCATTAGATAGATATGTCTACACTACCTTTGCTCATTTTTCTGCACATCAAAGATATTTACTTGAGATTGATTTTATTATTTTTTTATAATAGATAATTTTCAGACTTGCTAAATTGTTTGCTGCTTTGCATATTGACCACAAATGAGTTTATGCTTTATTTGTTGATGGTATCAAAATAAGTATTGGAAACTTAAACTACCATATATATGTCTAATGTCTATAACGTGTACAATAATTAATATCAAATCATATTAAAATTCGTGTAGTGAAATTGTGCACAATTTCATATGTAACTGTACCATTAACGACCAACGATTAACGATCTTGTTACAGAATACTCAGGACCCTAAAATAACGGATTAAATTAACTAAAAAATTTCGACTGTAGAACAGCAAACGAACGTATAGTCCACACATATTTTTTTTACAGGAGGCAATTTTTTTTTAAATGATAAGTCAAAACATTAAATAAACATAACCATGAAGAGTGCGAAGACTAAGAAACAGATGTTTTATTGACACAATTTAATAAATTGTTTAAGATAAACCTTTTTGTAAGTCTTTTTGCTGGTCCTTATTTTCATAGGCCACTTTTTTCAAACTTAACAGCTAAATTTAGATACTAATTCAGTACTTGCCGCTTACATCCTTTTGATTGAACGTGTATTACGTTGTATGCATTGTGATTATTGAAAAAAACTATGGGTCATATGATGTCAAGTTATTAGTTTATTTCATTTTATTGCTTAAGAAGAATATTACACGATCTAAAATATATTCCCTAAAACTTTTATGTCATACTAATATGATCAAACGAATTCGTCAATATAAGGTACAAAAAAACAAAACTATTATTTTTACAAATTATGCACTCTGAGCTATAATATTTTGATATCATTGTATTTTTAAATATAGTCATATATGTATATTTTAATTTACTTGCGAATCTTAAAAAAACGTTAATATACATATATGTATATCAAAGTTTTTTGAGAACAATTCTAGACGGTATAACCTACACTGTAACAATCCGCAATACATGGAAAGAAGACTGGACAAGGACCCCAGGCCTTGCCTCGTCTGTGAAGTCCCCGCGGAGCCATAAAAATGCGGCCGAGGTGACAGTTAAACTTTTACTGCGGCGCATAGGGCTACCCTAGGTTTTAGCCACCCTTTACCATCCCTAGTCCCTCTCCCCGACTGCCTCCTTAAGACAGCCTTGCGATTCTTCATCGGGTCTTTACAGCCTTAGTTTTTTCAACTTTTGCAAAACGCTATTAAAGTTTTGACGAGAAAAGACAATACGGATGTGTAGTTTGAATCCAATCGAAGTAGTTCAAGTCTGGGTGTAAGCTTCTTTGTTTCAAAAGTTTTCTAAGCTATAAAAAGCTTGAAGCACACTGAGATTTTTTTGAGGCACAAGACTAGCAATACATCTTGAATTCACGGAATTCATGGTTTTATTCCACAAGGTTTTTATCTGGTTACATAAACTCCATCAACAGTGATCCAATATCGCTATAAACATATTTGATTTCAGGTTCTAGTATCGATTTGTTTAGTAATAGAACACGTTATGAAATCTATTTTTATAATTCATGTCCACTCTTTATGTGGAGAATGTAGCTTCCTAATGGAAGGATCTCAAAAATATTTGTATAAAAGAACGGACTGTTACTTAGTTGCTTAGCCTCTCTTTATTTTAAGAAAATAGAGGTATACAGAATAGGATGAGAACAGGACAAGTGGTTAGCTGATCGCTCTCGCTACGACCGGTTATTTAAATATTGCCGATAAGAAAGGCCAAAGAAAAAATGTAGACATCACAAACATCCATGCCTGCGAACGGAAATCGATAAATCTGTCACGGAAAGCAACGAAATTTATACGGACCACTACGGACTCAACATTTTAAAAATAAAGCAGACCTTTAAGTGTGAGAGATATTTTATTCTCGCCATCCGTAAAAAGACAACTTGTTGGAAAGAGCACATCTTCGCTATTTTATAGGGTTGAATAAGATAATAAAAATATTTTCAATCGTCGATAGAATGACAGAAAATTCAATAACAAATATTGTAATAACTATGGTAACATCAAATGCTAAAAGCACAATCAAAACCCGTTTTCGGTAAAAGCACTATTTTGGTCATAATAATGAATAAGTAGTCTGGCTTTCCAATATGCAATAATTGACATAACAAATAATCAGCAGTTACATCGATATGATGTACGATATTTTAATCATGTCTGCTACAAAGGTGGAGACAGTTTGAGTGGTAGATGGTTCGTCGTGAATAACAAATATATTTCTGTCTGTAATAAAATACTGCATTTATGTTAATCATAAAGATGGCATGATATATAATAGCGTTATAACTATTTGTAGCTTATACATGCTTATAGCTCTTTATGTGTTATATGTACCAAAGAAAGATAGGTTGATAATATTTTATAACCCTTGAATTCAATTAAAATATGAATTGAAACTGAAACTTGTTTAAATACAATGCATTTATTAAGCTCGTTTAATAGCACGTTTCTCGGTCATACATTTTACCAACGAGAGTTATGCCAAATAAATGCACTCCAGACGTCCACATATTTTAAATACAAAATACTAAATACAAACCGAAGAATGATATACTATTTTTTAATTAAAAAACATTTATATGGTGATGTTTTAGGAACGTATTTTTTTATCCATGTTCGCTCCCAATGTAGACCGTATGGCCTCGTAACGGAGGTATCTAAACAGAAGAATTTTTACGAGAACTGTTTGTTACTCAGTAGCTCAACCTCTTTTTTTTTAAAAAAAAAAGTGGAGATATAAGGATAAGGCTACGACACGACTAGTAGTAAAATAGTCACTCTCGCTACGCCCAGTTACTAAAAGACTGGAAAGGTGAGAGGGAATTTTTCGATATCAAAAACACCCATCCCTTCGAACAGAAATCAAAAAATGCTGTTCGTACTGGGACTCGACCCGTGAGACCCGGTACTGAAGCCCACAACGCTAACCATTGCGCCATAGGGCCTGAACAATTGAAATTTTCCGACAAGATTTAGAATTTGAATTATTAAAAACCGTCATAAAGTGTTTCCAACTGTTCTAATCTCATCAGAAAATAATGTTGTTATCAATTTTGACAATGAACGTAAAGTTTTATTAGTTTAGCAATAAAGCATATAAATGACTGTTTGTCCTTGAAATGGTAGATTATATGACACATGAAAGAGCAAATTACACACCGAGTACACTTTGTTATATCCACCCTCCCCCCACTTGCCGACTGACCTTTTCGAGGAAATCGTAAATCTTGCACAACGCGACTTTGTACTTATAATAAATTCTTTCGTGCGGCTTGCTTACACACTTTTCTTAACGTCGCCTCTAAAAAAGACATTAATCCAATGGAGATTTTCGCTAGCCCCATAAAACCGTTTCTAGCAATTCTATTTTGTAATTCAATTACGGGATGCTTCTAAATAGTTTTGTCTTTTAATTAATTATATTTTACTAATACAATTTTACACATCACTTAATTAATCATGTCAGAAGAATGTCATGGCAATTCTATATGAAATATATAAAGCAAAGATTTATTTTTGAATTGTGCTGAAATTATAACATTTGAAGCATTTCGACAAATTTAAGAAATATATGATGAAACCCAACATTTTTTTTAAAATGAACATTATAAAAATATTCAATAAAAGTGTAAATAATTTTAAATAAAAAAAAACAACAGATGTTATATCTATTTTATTCTGTTTTGGATATAATATTATTGGATTTTTAAATTTGAATCTTGTTACTAACGACTCGGGCTTAGCCTTTCAGCATCTTCAGGCGTTCAAGTGCGCGGATGAGCTTGAACTGACTTAACTCGATTTGAACCTTATATTGAAATTCCACCAAGCACTTTAAGTCGAAATCTTAAATTATTGGATTTACGTTAATTTTATGGTGAATTATTACACAGACTCAAACGAAAACACAAATTAAGAGATGCAAGTAAGAAGCTTTATTTATTATTGTTAGTTAAAAATATAAAATAGTCCATTTGATGTCAATGAACTTAAAAATTGTAATAAACAGAAAGTTTTTGTCTAAGATATTAATTAGACAGATCTAATCACTGCACTAGATGAAAAATATGAATCATTCTTTTCGATATTCTTGATTTTACAAATTACAAATAAAGTTTTTTTCAATTAAATATTGCACACCAGAATCAATCATCATTATTTTTTAAAATCCATTTTAACGGTGAAAAAACTTAGCAAAACTGTTCTGTTCAACACAAGTATAATATAAATTTAAAGAATCTCGTTCTGTAGTATGTCATAGACTTATTAAAGATTGACAATGTAATGTAATAACATTACTTTATTTTGATGCGTTTTACGCTTCATCACTTATCGGAAATAATTAGTCTAAATAATTGACTTCTGCGTCTTCGCCCGTTGTCTTATATTTGTATATCTAAGAGAAGTAATTTGTATTTCTCATTCCAAAAAATATGCCGAAAGTATAACAAATTTATGCATACGAAAATTGGTTAAGACTCGTTTTTAAAACTCTTAAATGTCGAGATGACTAACAAGAAATCTATAAATTAAAGCAAAATCTCGACAACTTTTAACTCGCTGAATTGCCTGTTGTTTTGTAGTCTAGATATTGTAAACAAATTCAACAGTTAAAAATACTTGTGCATCTTTAAAACTTTAAAATGACTTAAAATTAAAACATTCTATAGATAGGAGTAGAAATCAATTTCTTAATACATGTATTTTAAAGTTCTGCTTCATATCGTCAATAGTCGCAACACATTTTCCGTGAGCGTGATATAAGTGTTTCGATAATGAAAATAAATTGCCACTTAAAAGTTGGAAAAATGTTTTCCGTTTGCAAAATAATTTTAATAAGAAAGTTCGCTGCGGACTTTAAGTTAAGTAGATTTCTTAGTAATTTGAAATGTGCTAATGAGGGAATTTTCAAACTATCAATACAGTTTATTTGTGCGCCACTACTCTCTTAACAAGTTGAGCTAGTTAAATGAAATCTTAGTATTTTCTGCAGTTCCAAACAGTTTGTGTTTTCATTAAAACCCCTATCCAAAGAAAGCGTTTATAAGTTTTCTAAGACTTCGCATTCTGGAAAAGTTTGAATTAAGTATTGTAAAACAAATAAATATTGAACTTTGATAATACATATCAGTTTACTTTATCCAAATTTATCTTTAAAAATCCCATATTGCTTATCGTTCTTCGAAACACCAAAGTCATATTTAATAAATCTAATACTATGATTGTAATATGAATTAGGATGTTAGAGTGAATAACGAGATGTTTTGTGTACCTCTTCTGAGCCAGTATATATAAGTGAGCAAATGTAAGTTTTGACGATGGCGTACGCCGATTAACCAATATCATAAAAACTTGCTATTTTGATATTGCTACTTTTACCCTATTACAATAGAGTTATACCAAGTAAATGCTAATTCAATCAATAATACTTTGATAATCGTTTTACTTGTATTGAGAATTAATTTAAATTAAGAGAAATCATTCCATATTTTATAAACATTCACAAAATCGGTTTTGATTAGCATGTAGCATAAAAAAATCAGGCTTAAACAGTTTTTTTTTTATTTTATTTTAATATAAGAATGGCAATGAAAGACAGTTTTAATATAAATTCATAATACTTGCCAATATCTAAAGCTGTAATTTAAAGGACATCAAATACTATACTATACTTTTATGTATTGACTTAGAAGTTACATGGATATATTATCTACGATATTGGTAGTTTTGAGTCGGAATAACTTTTAATTAGAAGTAGTAAAAATCTTTCGTGTAATTTAAGAGTTGTTTTATTGTTAGGAAACTGAAATATTTTAACTAAATATAGTAGAAATAAGAAATTATTCAAGTTAATGGTGTAATAGATTAATCGACAAAAGAGTGTTTGCGGGAATCTTAGATTAATAATCAATTACCAAAACAAAAGCAGAAACGAAATAGTAAATCGTAAAAGCGAAAATATATACTATGAGAATATTCATAAATAGTTTCATTCGGATCCACCCTTTTATCGTGAAATACGAATCGTGATTTACTAAAATTTATTTTCAATATCATAGAAAGATACACTTAAAGCCACGATTGAAAATATACCCATCTTGTTAGATTGGTTCCTGAAAGTTCGTCGACATCCGTCAATTCGGTAAGCCTTCCCTTCTCGGGGATCCTAAGGGACCGAGGCATCGTCCCGTATTTGGCATACAGGTCTAGGCAGACAAATTCACTGCAATTTCAATTCGTTGATGTAAAATATTATTCAAATATAATAATCCCGGCGGATTTCTTGCGGTGGAAACCATACGGGCCGTTTATTTTGCCCAGCGGAAAAAATACGGCCGAACAAAAAAAATGCATAATCCTCATTTGAAAACATTTCGATGAAAATTCACGGATGTGGGTGGATGTTAATATTTTTTTAGTTATTTCTAAAGGTTTTTTTTTATTCAAAGATTCATTTGAATGGAAATTATTCGCGGATATATTTCAACTAATGTGAGGCCAGATATGAATTTTGTGCAATTTCAGCCAGTCCAATTCAATTCTAGATTTATAATAAAACAATAGTTTCTTAAACTTATACATCCCACTATTATACTGGATTTTGATTCAATAAATCTAATCTAATATATAAAAATGAATGTTTGTTTATAAGTTGTATTTTATGCGTTGCCACAACGCTCATCCGATTGCAATAAAACTTTGACAAACTTTTTGCTTGCTTGCACCGGGAAGGTTATAAGCATAGTAAAATGAACTAACAGTAGGTCTTATATTATATATAAAAATAAATTTTTGTATGTCTGCCTTACAGTTCATTTTTACAAAGTATGCGTGCACTTGCGTGAAGGTTATGGTACAATTAACTTACAGTAAGTGATGCGTGTGTCCTACCATAGACAATCAGCAGCAAACGTCAAACGCCAAACAGATAGAAAAAGAAAACATGCACTTCAATAAACACAATTAAAACACAAACACTTTCTTTCTTTGAGTGGTATTGGAACGCTTGCCAGCTAGTAAATTATACATTATAATTGTAGATGTATGCATTTTATTTTTAAGAAAAACAAAATAATAATATTTTAGAGTGATTAGTTTGTGGAAAATCAAAAGTTTATTTTGAGACTTAAATCTTAATATATCTTAAGAAAATATACAGAAAAAAATACAAATAAAACAATATATAAATATTTAACTTTCTCTTTGGGTTATATTCCAAATATTTTTGTCGATAAGTACATTGATGCAATAACACAACAGTAATTCTATTTTTGCAAAATAAACACATTTTTTTCATCGAAATCTACACAGATTATTTAATCTATCATATTAACAGACCTTATATAAATGTTCTAATAGCGAAAATTATTTTTTGTTATTATGAAAAAATAAAAACTTTAATTTTGCTAATACAAACAGCAGTGTCAATCATCTATATTGAATAAGTCATGAAATAAGAACATTTCTTTCTTGGAGTATGTTTAACAGATTTCCTACCATTTTATATCAACTGACATATAAATGTACGGCTTCCGATCAAAGTTGTCATCAAATTGAATATATTACAAAGAATATGTATGAAATGTTCGAGCAAATCTCGCGCTTCAGCAAACCCTTTCAGCATTTCAATCGGAAGAAACAAGAGATGACATATGGAAAATGAAAATATTCAGAAGTACTTTCCGGTTCCCACTGAATGCATTTATTATATCGACGTCAGATAGATATCTGTTAATATATCTCAAGTTTAAGAAATACGTAAAAAATACTAAAATATTGAATAATAGATTAACTAGTGGCCCACGGAATAAAATTTGTATATAAATTTTTATCGATTTGTCTAAAATGAACAATATTTTTACACATCAAAGTCAACATCAATATTAAATTATGACCAATAAAAAATAATAAGCTGATTTTTATTATTGGCATTTGAAAGCATCTGAAATTTTGTTTTAAACCTAGCATGTTGTAATGGGAAGATATTGAATACGGGTAGAAATGTATCGCAGAGAAATATTATTTCAGGATAAAATGAGCAGAAGCCAGTTTTATATACCCACTGTTTGAATACTGGACGTCACTTTGGCGCAGTATTTCCAGTACAGGTTTACTGCGAAGTAAAATATTCAAAAAGCTCACTGGAAAAGATCCTAAGGATCTTATGAGTTACATTTCAATGTTATATATTATATTGAAAAGTAATCACATCTGCATATACACACCGATATTTTTATGGGTCAACAAAATTGTATTGCTTAAATATATTGGTTGTAATTGTGTGCAATCATTTTTATTATTTTTTTAATGAGATTTGGCAGTTGATAAAATAATATTAAACATAATTTAAGATTTCGACTGAAGGTGCTTGGTGGAATTTCAATATTAAATTTGAATCGTTCAAACTATGTACATTCTCACAGATTTTGTCACTAACGACCCGGGTTTCGCCTTTCGGCATCTTCAGGCATTCAAGTGCACGGATGAACTTGAACTGACGCTTAGTAAATGAAAGTTTCGAGATTACCCGTTCAAAACCCGGGTCGTTAGCATAGCCCGGGTTAATATTAAACGATTAGTCAAGTTATGCAATATAAATAATTTGATTTGTTCTGTATATTTAAAAGCACACAAAATTTGTCATTTTCAAAAGTATAATGTACGAATATTTTAAAACTCGCTCTAATCTGATTAATAAAATAAATATTATTGGTTTAAAATATATTTAAAAATGTTGTATTTTTGGAAGCCACTACAGCAAGCAATCCATAACCTTGTCAGAGAATTTCATCTAATTTGCACTCAAGCAGTCAGTTCCTATATAAAGCGAAACTTCGCAGTTTGATTTATAATTATAAGCTTAAATACATACGACGAAAACCAGTTAATAATTGTTATTTAAAAGGGAAACTTAAATATTAATTTAATATTACCCCATATATGGTAACATAATGAATTTCTCTATCAAAAGATGAGAAATGGTTTCTAATTATTGTTTATGATAGATAGTAATAATGGTACATAGTTTTAATTAATTTATGTATTATATCGACTGTGGAAAGGAAAAAGGACGTAACGCACACATATCAAATTTTACAAGAGGCGCTAAAAACGTGTTTTGATGATTTTGTGACATATGCAAATTATGAATTATACACAACCCTGAAGTGCACGGAGACTTCTAAACTGGTGTTTAATTGGCATAATCTAATATTATTTAAAGAAATTGTCTAGGAAAAACATTTATTTCAGTCTTTTTTCTTGGTTTTAAATTTTTTACAAGGTCATTTTTTGAAACTTAAAAGCTAAATTTAGATACTAATTTGGCATTTGCAGCTTGCATCCTTTTGATAGAACGTGTATCAAGTTTGATACATTATGATTATCGAAAAAACCTGTTTTGAAGAAACTGTGAGTTAAGTCCTTTTTCCTTTCCACAGTCGATATGTTTATTATAATTACAGGTATTTCATATATGATATTTTCAATGAATTTTGAGGTAACTTTATGGATATTAATTTTTAATATGAATTTGAATTTAATTTCACTGTTATTTTTGGATGTAATTTTTTTGAATGTTATACTATTTTGTGGCTAGTTAGACTGTATTCAAGGGAGTGGAAAATGGACATGTTTCATATTTTTACAGTCGTTACAAGAAAGACAATGTGCATGAGATTCATATGGTTGTATAAAGAAAGTTCACACCGTACCGCCACTATACGCAATAAAGAACTTAACAGTAATATATTTTGTTTACGAGACACAGATATTTATTATTTATGATACATGAAAACCATCTTGATCGTTATTAACAAAGTGAAATATTTTTTATACGAATTGTTTAAAGGTTCAAAATGAAATTCTGCAAAAGGTGAATTTCTGATCTGATCTGAATTATTATAGTAGCAGATCAAAAAAAGGAACTAATTTAATTATGGTTTATCTTTAAAAATAAATTCTTGTTCATAACAATGATGCATTATTTCAATTGTAAATTTCTCTATCCATGTACGCTCACAATGTGGAGCATGTGGCTTTCTAATAGAAGTATCTTAACAGAAGTTTTTCTACGAGAACTGTTTGTTACTCAGTCGATAAACCTTTATTTTTCAAAGAGAGTAGTAAAGATATAAAGATAAAGCTAGTGGTTAACTAATCGATCTCGCTACGCCCAGTTATTGATTGAAAAGGAACGGTCAGAGGGAATCAACCCGTGAGGTCCGTTTGGTACGGAAGATATTGAATGACAACTAATTTGCTGGGTAAGTATATGTTGACGAATGAGTAGGAACAGATAACTATTCAGAAAGAAATATTCTATTATATTTGAAAATACTTGAACTTCATCGGTATCTATGTTTTTAAATATAACATATAAACATTAATGTTATCTAAAATAGAAAAATAGCGAAGAGATATTACTTTTTTATATAAAAATAATTATAATTTGTCTATGGTCAAACAAGAATCAGTACTTTCTAATGCACAAGACGACAACGGATAATAAACTTAATTTGTATTGTATTAGTGGGTCATTGAGATAAAAATGAAAAAGATTCCGATGTGTTGTCACAAGGTCTAATTACAATAAAATTTAAATACTAATGAACAAAAAAATCTTTCTTCAGCCTTAAGTCTTAGTTTTAATCTATGCTTAAAAAATAAGCAATGCATCATGGCATAACAACGTTCTTGCGTATTCTTTAAGATTATTTGAAAAGACACACCAAACTATTCGATTACATTAAATTTATCAACGGACATAGAATATTTTTTAACGTTCTCGATAAATATATTTATTTAATATTATAAACACTGTCTTTTTATCAGTACTGATTGCTAAAATTTTTAATTTGTTTTGAAGAAAGAAATCTACAAATAATATGTCATAATATGGGTTATTTTAAAAGTATAAAAGGTGAGAAATTTTGTGCTATTATAACATGTCATTATTTTGTTAATTTAGTTGTACGGTAAAAACGGATCGGTACGCCATAAAAGTTACTATAAACCTTACCCTTAAATTTTTAACCTTGTGAGAATTCAAAGCTTTTCATACCCTTTCAGCAAGGGAGAATCCTAAAAGCTTTTATAAAAATACGTCCTTTTCCCTTGTAGGTATATGAAATATACATTCGTTATGTATTGTATAATAAATGTGTATAATATATTATATTGACCGCCCAGATTTTTTATCAGTGTTGGCTAGTCGGATAATATTCTGAAAATGGGAGGTTTGAAAAAAGGGTTGAAGACGTTATATAATTTAGAGTAAAATTCAGTTAAAATCATTGTTTTATTACAAACATAAATAATGAATGAGCCATTATGATTCTTTATCCTATGGTTTCAAATTAATCATCTTTTCACAAATTTATATGCATTTATTTATTAAGAGTTTCGTTTAGTTGAGAATTTAAAACTATTTTCGTTCGATATGAGCACGGTATATTTTTTTTACAAGATACGTGCTAAAAATATTCAAGTATGTATAATTTAAGATTTCGACTGAAGGTGCTTGGTGGAATTTCAATATTAAATTTGAATCGTTCAAACTATGTACATTCTCACAAATTTTGTCACTAACGACCCGGGTTTCGCCTTTCGGCATCTTCAGGCATTCAAGTGCACGGATGAACTTGAACTGACGCTTAGCAAATAAAAGTTTCGTGCTTATATAAGATACAAATGCATCACTGAGTCCAAAGCCATTGCTGGCGAAAAGGATGAGCTCATGGGAATGCCGACAGATTTGTGTAGTGAGCAGTTTCAAGAATTATATAATCTGTTTGTCGGCAAAGGTTTTATGATTATATGATTTTATGGTTATATAGGGTATAGAAGAGGAGATGTGGGAAAATTTGTTATTTCGTTTAACTTTAATATTAATTTTTTTAACGTTTAACTTTAATTAAATTTCGTAAACTTTAATATTGAATTGAAAATCATCAAACAAATCGCCATAAACAATGGATACGATATGTCTCTTATAGACAATCTTTTATCAAAAAAACAAGCTAAACTTGCAGAAAAAATGTTATTTAAAGGTATAGTGTCAAAGGACATAGATCATACTAGGTATTGGCGTAGAATCATTTTTTTAGGAAATACAAGTCTCAAAATTAAAAAACAGCTAGCTGATAGTGTTAGACCTGCTTTTTACTGTAAAAACTCTTTAGGCAAATTATTAATTAATAATAAAGATAAAATACATTACTTAAATAAATCCGGGATTTATAGATTGCAATGCTCTTGTTGTACAAAGTTTTATATCGGCAAAACAGAAAGAACATTGAACATCCGAGTTTTAGAACATATGGCAGCCTTTAGATTGAAAAAAGACACGTCTACTTTTGCTAATCACTTAATTTCGGAAGGACACGTGTTCAATCAGGAACAAGGGATAAAAATGTTACACCCAAATACGGACAGTCATAAGCTCTTTTTCCAAGAAATTTTAGAAATCAATAAAGCACAGTTGCAAAGTCTTCCGATTTTAAACGAAATAACAAATTTTCCCACATCTCCTCTTCTATACCCTATATAACCATAAAATCATATAATCATAAAACCTTTGCCGACAAACAGATTATATAATTCTTGAAACTGCTCACTACACAAATCTGTCGGCATTCCCATGAGCTCATCCTTTTCGCCAGCAATGGCTTTGGACTCAGTGATGCATTTGTATCTTATATAAGCACGAAACTTTTATTTGCTAAGCGTCAGTTCAAGTTCATCCGTGCACTTGAATGCCTGAAGATGCCGAAAGGCGAAACCCGGGTCGTTAGTGACAAAATTTGTGAGAATGTACATAGTTTGAACGATTCAAATTCAAGTATGTATGTTAATAATATGTATATAATGTAAAGTTCAAAAGAAGTGAATTATTTATTTGAAATGAATTCAAAATAATATTGAGCTCACATCACAAGTGTATTTTATTGCTTAAAAATACCGGTTTGCATTTAAAAACCATGAAAAACTTAGAGTATTCTAACCATTCAATTGAAGTTCTTTGTGTCAATCCTGTCAGATAGTTTCAAGATTGAAATATTTTTTTTTGAAAATTTATGTGTCACCAAAAAAATAAAATAGTGTTTTATGTTAAGATAGTAAAAATATCATGTTGCAACAGTTCATGAATAAACAATGAATTCATATGAATCTACTTATAAAGTTCATGTTCACTTTTTATTGTTTTAGTTGAAGTCAGTGATGTTTTATAAATATAACTTTGGTGCCAGCTAAAAACAATAAACACTTTTGTTGAGAATTTTTCTATTATAAATTGTCTAAATATTTGCTAAGAGAATAGATCTATCCAAATTTCATTTAATATTTTCAGATAATTCAGAGTAAAAAGAAACACTTGCGATTAAAATTAATATTAATACAAGACTCAAAACATATTCTTTGTAATCAACTGACGTTTCGTGTCAAAATGTAGTACTATTGATGGAAGCATTATATATCAATTGAAATGCAGAACTGGTGCATAACCTCATATCCTTGTCAAAGCCTGTTGAGAATTTTCATGTGAGCGTGTCAAACCTAATTATACTCAAGTGCTATCTCAATAGAACCTGTTCACGAGGTCCACAATGCTTATTGTATTGTGTTGTATATGCCAATTATAGATTCAATATTCACTAATAACTTATAATATATACATACATTGATCGTGAATCAATAAAAACAGACCCTACATTAAAAACAAAATAGTGTGAGAATTTTTAAGACACTTAGAAACTTTCACGAAAAAATAAGTCTTGAAGTTCTTATCAAAGATGCAAAACACGTGCCATGTGAAAAAACAAGGTTATAAATTTAGTCCCCAAAAAGTGAAGTGAGCAAAGTAGAAAAATGGTATAGCTTTTATATTGGACTTTTAAGTACAATCACGTGTTTAGTTGGTGTTTTGGTGGATTGTATATTTTAGAGAGATAGCACAAATGCAGTGTATATTTAAAGAATTCGCTTCACTTTTGAAACATTTTAAGACACATAGAATATTATAACGCATTTCACTCGTTTTTTCCTAAAATACCATGTGGCTCACTTCACCGTTCAGGGGTCAATTATTACCAAGGTCTATTGTAAAAATATTCACGCAGAAAATCGCCACCGTCATATTTAGTCATCAAATAAATAAAAGTAGATAGGATAGGTTTGGAGGAAATAACTTTTTAATAAAAAAATATTATCCGAGACTATAGCCGGTTACTCAATAACACTGGCTTCAGATGCAGCGTACAAGAGTTTGAGTATCAGTACGGGTAATTTCATCAATTGATTTTTCAATCAATCAATTGAGTTATGTACATGGATGTCTGTGATGTGTAAATTTCATCAAACCCATCTAATAAGGAATACGATGCGTAATGAGAAAGATTAGCTCGTCGCTAGATTTAAACTAAAAAATGACCACAAGTTGATAAATGAAATATGAATTTAATAATATTTAGTGATAATATGAGATTGGGTGGATGTTATCTATCTAGGTTGCCCCGAATGACATGAAGCTGCTAGCCCCACGTTGGGGGCCAAATTGGAACAAAAGTGGATAAGTGATGTTTTTGAAATCAGAGTCAGCCAACATGTTGATTGCAGAGCTATTTGGTTTTTTTTTTTACTACGAATTGAAAAGCAGAATTAACCATTGAGTAACAAAACATTAACAAGAGTTTTTCAAAAACCCTTTCGAGAAACTTACTCGTTTTCAGTGGGGCCATTTAAAGAAGGTACGGAGACCCAAATTGCTTATAAATAAATCGTTTCATAAATTGTTATACTGTTGTGTTTGTTTATTAAATACTCTATACAGATGAAAAGGTTTACAAACGAATTGGGTGGATAACTGTTTATCGAAAATTGTTGTGATGAATGTTTTAATACACAGAGACGTTCTTTGAAGGACCATTTAACTAAATGGCTTTCCTTGTTTTTTTAATGTTAAATTTAGTGTTCTGAACCCTTTTGACCAGTGAACTTTAATCGCATTCACCACGTTTGAGAAACGTCTGGTTCACAGGTAAACAATTTAGACTATATAATTGAATGTTTAGCTAAAGAGAATCGATTGAACGTTAGGACATTACGTTTTTGAAAAATACTGTACTACACATATTTTTGTAAGCAATGTTTTTTTTATGCATCAACTTAACTTAATAATGTATTGACTATTTAGTCATACATACTGTCATTAGTAAGAAATTATTTTAATTCTTGCGAATATTTTATATTTCTGGCAAATAGCATTGAGAAGTACCCTTCTAATAGCACTATTTTAATGTGACCGCGGTGATTAAAACGTGAAATATTTTATCTCAGCGATAAAATGAATTTTTCAAATATCTACTAAAGTTTTTCTTTTAATGATCGTTGCAGGCTGACAAAACATGCAGCGGAATTTATTTACCGACAAAATTTTGCGCGCAATCGTCTGGCTTAATTCAGTTGGGAAGAAATTAATAGTTCATTAAAGCATGCCGTTTGTTCGAACAAATTGAATATTGTTGCTGTCCCAAAGTAAATTTCGGAGAGTACAGACTATTAAATTGAACGAGAAAAATGCTCTTTTTACCCCAATGAACGAATTTTTGAGCGAAAACGAATTTCGAGAGTTTTTGTTTACCAGTTGTAGATATTGAAATAGTGCTTTTAGTTTGATAGGAAACGTTTTATTTCAGAAAAAACGTTTTTTTATTTCTAGCTGCCAATCAATCAGAATTGGTTTTTCAACATTTCAGTTAGTAAAAGCATTATAAAGATTTTTATCATTGTTGTTTATTTATTAAGCATATTTGTATTTAATTGTTCCATGTCATTATATTGAATTAAATAATTCTAAAAATTCACAATGAAGCAATCCGAAACTAGATTTTTATCGAGGGTTTACTTACCCTTTAACACACTTAACCTCTCTTTTAGAGAAGGTTAGAATTTAATAAAATGGTAAGTAATGACAGCTAATTGCCGTTGATGTAAACACCATTTAAATATTCTTTGGATACACGCGTAAAGATATTTGCAACTAAAAGAAGTTTGGAATAAGAATGTAAAGACAACTTGGGTATCAGTGTACCGTGTTCTTTTCCTCTCAAAGATTTACTTTCAGGAAATCGTTCATTAAAAGATAAATATAAAAAGTTAATAGTTTTTGACTCGATTCTCGTTTGAAAATAATGTGATTATTTGAACACAAGTTTACGCATGTAAAGATGCGGACGAACGTTGACTAAGTTTTGAATGAATTCAGTTAAAATCTAGATATAGTTAAATAATTTAATTATATAATTAAATTTCTTTTTCAGACTAAGCGGTTCTTTCACAGATTTTAACGTATTGGTAAATATCGATCATTAGTGTTAAATATTTGCCACGAGTTCGCTGAAAGCATAAAAGCGTACTATTCCCGGTACCCAATAACCACTACTCATAAAATTGTGTTTGTTTACTAGGAACTGTGCACCGATCATACTATCAAAGCAACCAATAAATTGGTTTTTCAGTATTCACGAAATCATTATTAGTTTTAGTGTGAAGCATGCTATGATTTTATATAAAACTATAACATTTCTCATCGAAATGAATTCGTTTATTTCTCTGGAAAATTAATAGGTTGTATAAAAGTCATTTAAGTTCCACTAATGGAGAAATTTGGCAAAGTGAAAAAAAGCTGAATTGATTTTCCACTATATGTAAATTGAGAGTATTAATTACTTGCAAACCCGGCTCATTCCAAAGATGTTTAAACAAGAACCAAAAATGTAATTTAATAGATAAAAATAAATTTTGAAAGTATTTTAAGAAATCAGTCTCAAACATGGCTTGGCAACATCCAAAATATAAGTAATGTAAAACTAAAAATACTTTTGAAATGAACTTTGTTTTTTAAAATGAAATTCAAATTTCATTTTTAACCATTTTGAAATAAACCGTGTTTGCAAGTAATGTCCTCAATTATAAATATCAATGTGTTGTTATGAATAGTGGATAATAAAAATCAGGTAATATTTGTAGAAATAAACATATCGTTATGCAAAAGTAAATTTAAATCGTTCAAATTTTGTACATTTCCTCATTTTTTCTCGCTATCGAACAAGGTTTTTCTTTTAAACATCTTCAGGCATTCAAATGCATGGATGAATTGACACGTTCAAAACAAATAATATTTTAGTTTCATATTGAAATTTCACCAAGCAATTTCAGTCTAAATCACTACAAACTAGGCTTCAGAGGTCAATACAAGTACAGCAGAATACTTCTAGACTTTGATTACTTTTCAAAAATGTCAAAAAAGTATAATATAACTTACTTGACACTACGTTTAAAGATTCGTGTCACACGAGGTGAAAAACCAGTAACGCATATCGACAAGTAGCAACTGCAGTCGTAATGATATTTTATCATCGCAATTTCCCATAGCTTGGAGACATCCTTTTGGAAAAATATCCATTTCTTTCTTCTTATCGCCATTCCGACACTCTGAGTATTGGATGCGGACGCCCATTATGGGTGAATGGCGGATGTCAACGGCGCTTTGCTACGACGCGTCGCGCCGCCATCTACGCCAAGGCAGCTTTGTGCTATTGTGCGCGAGAGCTGCTTTATAGAAACACTTGCAGCGTGAAATAATTTAATAAATTTTTCCACGTTGCCACACGCAAAGCATACTTTTTTATATATAAAAGATCTATTCAGGAAGAAATGAAGTGTCTTTGAAGGAGTTTGTTACTATATTGCATCGCTAAGCAGGAGAATTTGAGATAATATTTTTTTTTGATAAAATTTAACACATTGTATTTTTATTTAGATATGTAAATTGAAATATTTATAAATCAAACCATTAATCAAAAATACATATAGTAAGATATTTTTTACATTGTCATTTATGTAATGCGGTAGAAAGCATGTAGTATCGATTTCTAATACATATAGCATAATTACTTATAAACTTGTAAATATTTAGATCGTATAAATTATTAGGTCGTATAATTATTTGACGAATATATCTCACTTAGCAGTATGAACATATTGAACGTAAAAAACCAATAAGTATTAAGTTAAAATTAAAATAAAACTACAAAAAATAGTCAGTAATAATAAGATGGGCATAATTTTAAATATCGACCGAAAGTGCTTGATAGAAATTAAATGTAAACATTTTGAAAATGTCTATAGGTTTCTTAACAGTATTTAAATTTTGGCATACTCATGCATTCAAGTGTACGGTTTAATAGAAGCCGACAGTAGAAAGTTTGTAACTGTAGAAACGTTATTTGTGATGATTTAATTTTAGTACTGAATTGATAATAGAGAACAATTTACTTAAAAGGACAATTATGTTCGCATACATAATTATAAAATCTGTAGGCTTTGTAACAATTAATAATTGATAAGCGGTACGATTCAACTATCATAAACAGGTAATAGGGAACGGTCATAACATGACAATACCTACTGATTTTGAGTGTAAGTTTTTTTTTGGCATGATAAAAATTGAGTCGCCTGTGTGGTCGAGTGGTCAACGTTGTTGGCTTCGGCTACAAAGGGCACGGGTTCAAATCCCGGTACGGACAGTTTTATAAATTGATGTTTCAATCGATTTATGAATTTCTGTTCAAAGGCATGGATGTATGTGATGTCTTGAATTCCCCCCTCCCACCCATCCTATCCTATGAACGGGGCGTATCGAGAGCGATTAGCTTACCACTAATCCTGTCCTAGCCCTATCCTTCTATCCCTACTCTCTTTGGAAAAAGAGAGGTTGAGCAACTGAGTAACAAGCAGTTCTCGTAGAAACACTTCTGTTGAGATAAACTCCATTAGGAGTCCATATGCTTCACATTGGGAGCGGACATGGTTTAAAAAAATTTGACTTCGTACTACCTAAGATTGAAAATATTTTGATTCTTACATTATTTAAATAATTATATTTTGTTATACACATGTTCTTTTTTACAAGAAAAAATATGTTAATAAATAAATTAATTGGATTAAGTGTTTTAAGTTTTTTTTAGACGCATTATTAAAAAGATAGTATATTTGTAGAATGTCATTTATTAGAGACTATCTTATGAAACTCGTGCTATGAAAATCATTATTAAAAACTGTTAAGCAATGCTATCTGCTTCCAAGTCACATCACAAAATCGCTTACATTTTCAACGAGGGAAATGCAGGTCTCAGAGCGAGCCGACGCAAGACTTGAATACCGATGGACCCACTTCGTCTCGGACATGCCATCAACCAGGTTCTTCGAAGTATGCCCACCTCATACTACTGCATTGTTGTATATTGAAACCATTACCCGAAAGACATGCAACTAGTTTGCTTCGTGACACATGTTGCACGTATGTGTTTTTTTGAATTGAGTTTTAACGTGAGTATTCAAGAAACTTCAAAGTTTTGCATAGAAGAAATTTCATATTACCTTAATAGTCTAGATAAATCAAATTTATAATATACGTATACATATAGCCGCCTGTGTGGTCGAGTGGTCAACATCGTTGGCTACCGCTACGGAGGGCACGGGTTCGAATCCCAGTACGGGCAGTTTTATAAATTGATTTTTCAATAGATTTATGAATTTCTGTTCAAAGGCATGGATGTATGTGATGTCTTGAATTCCCCCCTCCCACCCATCCTATCCTATGAACGGGGCGTATCGAGAGCGATTAGCTAACCACTAGTCCTGCCCTAGCCCTTTCCTTCTATTCCTACTCTCTTTGGAAAAAGAGAGGTTGAGCAACTGAGTAACAAGCAGTTATCGTAGAAACATTTCTGTTGAGATAAACTCCATTAGGAGTCCATATGCTCCATATTGGGAGCGGACATGGTAAAAAAAAAATGCGTTTTGTTAAAAATTTGATTTATCATATTTGATATCTTAATTAATAATAACTTAAAATATAAATACTTAGTTGAAATAAGATTGAAAACACTTTTAAGGTGTTTACTGTCAATACTTTGTGGAATGGCATTATATATTTTTTTTTATTTAAGATTGAATTGTTAAGAGTTATAAGAAATTAAAGTTGTCATCCACCAATACTTTATTGTTTACAAACTATTTAAGACTAAAGCACCTTTTGTTTTGGAATAAAAAATGCTCTAAAAGAAGAAATTAAAGTTCGATTGTTTTTTCAGCAGTCATAAAACATAATTTACACGAAGAAAGTCACACAAAATCAATTCAGAAAGAAAAAAATAATCCACTTCCACAGAGCAAGTATTTTTTTTTTATTAAAATTCATATATGAGTCTAGAATACCACGTTTAAATAAAACACTTTATTGCACTAATTGATTACCGAAAATAATCTTAATCTTTATTAAGTAACGTGTAATCAATAAACATAGTGATTTATATTTTATAATATAAGAAAAAAAAATATTTATTTGTGTTTTTAATATCATAAATATCAGTTAAAAATGCTCGTCATGATCATTAAAAAATAAATATTGCGTTTAAAAGAAACAAAACTAACATTTATTTATTTTTTATACTGTTGAGTTAAGGATATAAAATGAATTTAAATGGATCAATACACGTGTACAAAAATAGTTGTGTTCTAAAAATTACTTTAAGCAATGTTAAATCATTTGTGTCGAGATCACATTTTAAAATTGATAAAGTAAGATAGATGTTAAAATGAACCAATCGGAGATTTGTATATTTAAAAAGTCTTACTTTTCACTCAGCATAGATTTTTTTTTTTAAAACTACAAAAAATAGTGATCCTAAGGTTTTTTGCGATTTTCTCATAACTATTCTAAGCTACTCAAATATAGTATTAGTAAGAAAGAGTGTTTTATTTTGTGAATGATACATGCTGTAAAATTTATTTAATTTTTCCTAGTTTATTATCTATACTAATTATTATGTAATTTTGTCACATTGATACGATCATGTTTTCCTAGTAAAAATACGAATATTATTTTCAGTGTCATTGTATTTACTTAAACGTCTACCAAAAATAAAATAAAGAATCCTCCGAGATACGCACGGCATAAGTCGGTAATAATTTCGCGTCCGGCAATATCTTCAAAGACGGGTTCAGCTGAACTGCTGAAGACGATGCCGCTTCACTTTCTGACTCACTAGCCTCGAGATTAACGACAGTGATTACGAGAAAGACAGTCCCATTTGTATCGACGTAGTACGAATCTACAAGTGTCCTCGGTACGGCAAAGTTCGTGCATTACATACGATGTTCAGAATACCATTTTCGCAAAATAAATTATACTTAAATTTGAGCTGAACACTGAAATGTTTGCAAAGACAATAAGAAGCTATCTGATATATATGTACATTCTGTAGAGTATAAATAATTTATTTGGAATAATTAAAACAAAACAATAATAATATGCTATGTGTGTATATATCAGGGCTGTGGAGTCGGAGTCGGAGTCGTAAAAATTAGCGGCTCGAAAATTTGTTGAAAAATATATTTAAAGATGTGTATTAAAATAAATTAGTCCAAAGTGCTGACATTGCATGCCTGGCTGACTAAAGATGATCTGATGAAATACATATATTATAGAAAAAAATCTTGGAGTCAAAGTAGTTTTTTTTATTTTAAAGCTGGAGTCGGAGTTGTATTTTTTTACATGACTCCACAGCCCTGGTATATATTATACCATTTTTATTTATGACACAGTCAAAACGATACAACAAAAAGCGATAAATATTATATATATACGAGCTTTAAGACGCTAAAAATTGCACTAATGTTTTGTGGAAATAGAAAATCGTTTAAAAATGTTGCAAGTGTATATATATAATTTTTAACCATGTCAGTAATCAATGCCGATCATAACGATTTTAAAAAGAATTAATTGTGTAGCGAGAAATAAGAGGCCGAGAAAGATGACATTAAACCATTTGATATGACCTTGCCACTAATAAATCAATTTAAATTACCAAATAAGTAAATCAATTTATAAAGAAAGATTAATCTTGAAAATAGTTAAAAACCCATAAATGGTTTAATCTAGTTGTATGCGGTTATTTGGGTACAGAGAGTTGTAACAGACTAGGTTCAATCCCTTTTTAATCGTACACTATCGATTTTTAAATGCCACTGTAGATAGTTGTTACATGTTTTTAGAATAAATTATAGATTGAATAATAAAATTAATGAATGAAAATTTACATTTAATCTACTCAACTAAATAAAACGAAAGTCCACAAAGAATTAGTATTGTATACAGAACCTGATAAATAAAAGTTTAAAGAAAATTTATAAAGCTGATTCAACAGGTAAAGTGATTGTTACTAAAAAACAAGCACGCTAAATAATATTCTCATATAAAATATATTGTTACAGGTTTAGGCGACACCTACAGAGTTTTGTATTCTCAGGTGGTGATGGGGTTGGTAATTTTATTACAAGTTTCTGGACACCGCGTATTATCAAGGGAATGCAGAAGTCTGCTTTGAACTTGCAAAGACGTTCAGGAATAATACGATTATCAATACAAAAGCGCTTCTTAGTAGACGAGGAATAGTGTCGATTTGTCAATGTTATATGGATTTAACTATAGTATGTTCAATTGAAAAGTGTAGTAATATTGTAAATGTATTATTTGTATAATCATCTACATGAATATTTAAAAAAAAAACACAATATTCCTTTGTACTACTTCCACTTTTATTGAGACCCATTTCTCTCATGACGAGCATTATCAACTGATAAGAAATACAATTTAACTGTGCTATTTATACGAAACAAAATGAAAAAAAAAGGTTTTATAAACAATTGGTATTGAAAAGAATTTACAAATTACATGAGCGAATCCAGCCCTGATCTTTCTAAATAAAAAGCAAAGTAGTGCAAAGGAGTATTGCGTGTTTTTTTTTTTTAAATATGATGCCTTTCCACCAAGTATTTATTGACAGTGAACACCCTAAAAGTAATCTACATTAAATTATAGTAGAATATTTATAGTTTTTGCTCAAAACGCCGTTAATTTGATATTTGAGGCCACAAAAGGCTAAACTAGTTCCTCTTGACTCATAAAAAAAACTAAAACAAACAGAACATACTTTGTGATATAAATATAGACTTTAATAAATGTCTCACTATCATATTATACACAAAATAGGCTATTTTTTTACTCCTCGTTTTTCATACGTCAACTAATATTGGTTCTACTATTGATGACAAACTACAATAAACTTTAATTATATAAAAAAAAAAACAGTTTTTCGCATCTATAAACTCACAATTCGAATTGTTTGTTCAATAATATATGCATTATTATATTTAAAGTAGCTTTGTCGTTTTTATATTAGTGTCGGATGTAAATACAATTCATTAATTTCAAAAGTATTTGCTTTTACGTACTGGTCAAAAATAAAACAGTGTAATCGAGCAGCTGGTATCATGACGGATAAAAGCCACTATAAAGCTCTCCTCCAGCCAACTTAATATTACCTGGAAACCATGTGCAGCGCAATGTTTAATATCCCGACACTTTGCTTTTATGGCCGCAACATTATTAGCGTAATTAACAATTTATTAACTATGAAAGGCAACCCCTTTTCTACCCCCGGGTGGATTGCCAACTGCCCTGAATGCATATTTGTTTCAGTCGTTTCAACCCTCTAACAGACTGATAAAGTACTTCAAGTGAAGAAAATGCCAAAGCTGCGGCGGGAATTAAAAAGCACATTAAATTAATATGCTTTGTTCTTGGTCGGATCGCTGTTATAAAACCCAAAACTTTACTCACACTGTCCCACTACCCATTTGCCTGCCAAAATTTTTCCACATATACCGTGATTTGGTAAAGTTTCTAGTTGTCAATTAACAATACAATAGTAAACTTTATTTATAAAAATATGATATTTATATTATGATAATGTTATATGCTTTGTAGATTACCGTAGCTTGTAGTTTAAGGTCAATGAATTTTGTTTTGCGATTGTACGTTTATATTGTTAAATATTTTAAGCAAGAGTTCTTTTTGACAACACAATAAATATACTGAACTTATTTTTTTTAAGCCATGTCCGCTCCCAGTGGAGCTTATGGACTCCTAATGGAGTTTATCTCAACAGTAGTGTTTCTACGTGAACTGCTTGTTACTCAGTTGATCAACCTTTCTTTTTCCAAAGAGAGTAGGGATATAAGGATAGGGCTAGGACAGGATTAGTGGTAAGCTAATCGCTCTCGATACGCCCCGTTCATAGGATAGAATGGGTGAGAGGGGGGAATTCAAGACATCACATACATCCATGCCTTTGAACAGAAATTCATAAATCGATTAAAAAATCAATCTATAAAACTGTCCGTACCGGGATTTGAACCCGGGCCCTCCGTAGCCGAAGCCAACAACGTTGACCACTCGACCACAGAGGTGGCAACTTATTTTGTGCTGAGAAATAAAACAAACTATAACTGAGCCCTCAAAAAGTGCAATGAGCGAAGTAGTAAAATGGTAAAAAAATTCTATTAGACTTTTGGAGATAACACTATTGCAGTGTGTATTGAGCTCACTTCACTTTTACGAACACACCCAACTCATTTTTTTCTAAAACACCACTTGGCTCACTTCATCTCTCATGGGCTCAATTAAACATTTAGATTTTTGATAATGAAGGAAGGGGTTACCCGACCGTTATTAGTTAATTTTCAAGCGTAATAAGGCTTGACAATTTTAATTTAGTAAGTTTCTACTGACACTAAAAAAATTAAATAAAATATGCACGGATTACGAAAAAGTAATGATTCTTTTACAATTCGATTGTCAACTTAAATCTCGAGTCATGGATATTAATATTTTTTTAAATTTTAAAACGATCGAATTGATTGATTGCTTTTTTACGAAAAGATTTGTCGTTTGCTATATTTAATTATAATTATAACTTTAAAATATATTGTAGTTTAAAACCGACGATTAAATTTATCTATTATCGTTTCGTTAATTTCTTTTAATATCAAGATCGACAAAAGATAGCAGTATATTCAAATTCTCAATCAATACCACGTGAAAGAAAAGGGCTGTAGATTAATAGAAAATTTAAATTAACTTTGATTATTCCACGTATTGTGTAACTAACTGTGACACGTGTTTCGCCTCTTTCAGAGGCATCTTCAGACTTACTATCGCAAAGTTTGCTTAAGTAATGAAGCAAGATTGATTCTAACATTTTAAAATTATAAAATTACAAAATGGATTGGGTTTTTTTTCCTTTTAAGAGGAGCAAGGAGGGGGGTGTAGAATCGAAATAAAGCAAACAGATAATGATACTAATTTTACTTATGAGTTGTAAACAATCAGAATGGGATTTTTCCTTTTTAATGGAAGCAAGAGGGGATTATAAAATCGAAACAGTGCAAACAAATTTAATCATACTACTAATGACGTTAAACATTACAAACTATTAAAACTAATGAGCTACAGTCAATCATCTAGGTTTGTGATTACTCTATTAATTGGAAACAATTTGAGTAACGGGGAACCGCCTGTGCTATTAAGAATATTATTTAATAATATTTCTTTTTTGTTAAGAGTTTTATTAATTTCTAAAAATTCTAAGCTATTCATCTTTAAACCCTTTTTATTTACTCGGTGGAGTATTTCTAAATTACAAATCTGATTAAAATTATGATTATTTTCTATTAAATGATTGGCAAACTCAGAAAAATTGTTACTTTTTAGACATCTTATATGTTCTTTAATTCTAATATTAAAGTTTCTACCTGTCTGTCCAACATAAGACGCTTGACAGTCTCCACAAGAGAGTCGATAGATACCACTCTGTGACGATGAATCTACGCGATCTTTACTGTTCAATAAAATTTTACCTAAATTATTTACTGTATAAAACGCGGGTTCTATATTGTCTGGCAAAAATTTAACTATCTTTGACGAGATGTCTCCTAAATAAATAATTCTACGCCAGTTTTTAATATTATCGTTTGCTTTCTTCTCTCCTGAAAAAATATTATTTACTATGAGTTGTTTAACTTGCTTACGTTTAAGTAAGTTAACTACTACGTCTGTGTTGTAACCATTATTTACAGCTATCTGTTTAATAATGTTTAACTCTAATTCAAAGTTGACTTTAGTGAGAGCGTCTTATGTTGGACAGACAGGTAGAAACTTTAATATTAGAATTAAAGAACATATAAGATGTCTAAAAAGTAACAATTTTTCTGAGTTTGCCAATCATTTAATAGAAAATAATCATAATTTTAATCAGATTTGTAATTTAGAAATACTCCACCGAGTAAATAAAAAGGGTTTAAAGATGAATAGCTTAGAATTTTTAGAAATTAATAAAACTCTTAACAAAAAAGAAATATTATTAAATAATATTCTTAATAGCACAGGCGGTTCCCCGTTACTCAAATTGTTTCCAATTAATAGAGTAATCACAAACCTAGATGATTGACTGTAGCTCATTAGTTTTAATAGTTTGTAATGTTTAACGTCATTAGTAGTATGATTAAATTTGTTTGCACTGTTTCGATTTTATAATCCCCTCTTGCTTCCATTAAAAAGGAAAAATCCCATTCTGATTGTTTACAACTCATTAGTAAAATTAGTATCATTATCTGTTTGCTTTATTTCGATTCTACACCCCCCTCCTTGCTCCTCTTAAAAGGAAAAAAAACCCAATCCATTTTGTAATTTTATAATTTTAAAATGTTAGAATCAATCTTGCTTCATTACTTAAGCAAACTTTGCGATAGTAAGTCTGAAGATGCCTCTGAAAGAGGCGAAACACGTGTCACAGTTAGTTACACAATACGTGGAATAATCAAAGTTAATTTAAATTTTCTATTAAAATGAACTTCCACAAAGTTACCGCCGAAACCATCGAAAGGGCTGTAGATTGTTTATTCATTGAACATTCATTGTATTCATGGGTTCATAAATACAGAATGTTGCAATAATTAAGGGTAGTTGCTGCGTAAATAAAATGTTAGAGGGGCTTCTCTCGGACCAGTCGTTAAATACAGGAGCTTTAAAGCGTTTTCGAAGATACGACACTGAAAGCACATTTTCCATGCTCCCTAAATGGTTCGGTTTATTACTTCCTTAGCTGTAATATGAACCTATGGTGGCACAGGTTGTCGTACAGCACACCACCCTTTTTGTCGTCTACGGCAAAGATTTTCTTTAACAAATTAGATTCACTAGTATTAAATTCAAGATCTTTAGTTAACTCACTATTCGAATCAGCTTTTTATCGATGACGTGTGTTGTTTTTCAATGGGTAATGTAATAATTTTATAGTTCCAATTTTTATCTTAAATTGAACAAGTTTTTGGATATTTGATGTATTAAGTAGAAAAGTCAGGTTTGTATATTTGGACAAACAATGGTTTATTATGCCCTTGTCAGAATATATGGAACCGTAATAGGCAGAAATTCGTAACCGACAATTTTATTTAATAAACTTTACAGAAGAAAGTTTTTTTGATAAAGTTCGAAAAGGGAATTCTTTAAGTGGGATAAGTATAAAGTATAGTTTAGTTACTGCAGTTTGCCGACCACCGACTTAGGGGATATTAAACAACTATTGGCTTAAAACGCAATTAACCGAATTGTGTCTTTTAAGTTTTTTTCGATGGGTCGATATTATGAATCCGGGACTTCTGATTGCTAAGCGGAACTCATATTGCCAATAATCCAAATATTTGAATAAATATATTATAACAGATAATATAAAAAAGGGTATTTAATATTATTTGAAATGTTTATATTTTAGTAACAGTCGATATAATAAAACAGTAAACCATTTCACTTAACTGAAGTTCACCCAATTATTTTTCACAAACTTCAATTTTTCAAGAAAGAGCGAGCGACAATGAGTGACGCAGATGGATAAAAGCTGTGAAGCGAAAGATTTCACTTTTGCAAAAACACTTCAACGCTATGAAGCAGACTCGGATAGAGTTTATCGCATTATGTTGAAAAAAACTTCATTCATTTATCAAGTGGGAAAAGTTTCGTTAGTCCAATGACACGGGTCGCTTTAAAAAATCAGGTTTTGCTTAGTGAATTATAAAGATTCATTAGTTAACAGGATACAATGATCACTTGTTGACATATTCTGTTATTAATTATATAAACATTATTCTTTATACAGGACAAATTACTTCTCACCACGAGGCCCGTAATGTGTAAGCGTGATTTTATTAGAATTACTAGACAAAATAATTAAACCACATACATATGTTACAAATTTAATGTTAATAATTACACGTAATACAAACAAACGAATTCATTTCATTATAAACAATGAATTTCGGTCAGTGACTGTATTTGATTACGCGAAACGATTAATCAAAAGACTTTTAATAATATAAACACTTTTTTGATAAATGTATGTGTAATTTGTAATAATAACAATAGAATACATTAACATTTCATATTATTAGAAATACTGGGTCAGGATAGAGTTATATCATTTGACAAGAGTATTTATAGGTGTACATTTAAACGTCAGTTTTGGGATTTTTTTGTATTTCATATCCCACTGAAATACCATTTTATATTATACAAAAATCAATCGTACACAACTAAGCTCATGTTCTTCAATTAATGTATTCCAAAAAGAATAAACTAAGTATAATAAACATAGAAAAGAAGTGATATGACAATTAAAAATGAATTGATTACCTATAACAATATTCTGTATGTAGGATTTATTGTTTTTATTAAATTTTTCAATGAATAGTAAAAATTATTAACGGGCTGTAAAATATCATTCAATATTTACGATGTAAACTTAAACTTAAAGTTACTCGTATGGAATGAAATTTGATAACTTTATTATTCCTCTTGTTGTGTTATGATTTGTGACACGTGTTTCGCTTCTTTAAGAAGTATCATCAGAGTATTACAAAGTTGACAAAAGATTGATTCAAATCTTATGTTATAAATTATAAATAAAAGTCAGGGTTTGTCCTTTTCTACTGGATGCAGAGGGGGGGTAAAATACAAACTTTGATAATATAATATTTACTTATTATAAACTAATTATTTTCATTTTGTGTGGTAAATCCCTATCATATTTAAACCCATTTCAATTAAATTCAATAATTAATTAACGAACTAATCATTAGATTTAATTAAAAACAATTTAGGTTAATTCTTTAGGTCAGTGTTTTTTTCGTAACACCGAGTACCCCTCGTCAAAAAAGATGCATATACTTTAACAACAATCAAAATATATAAACTGCTTGTTTCACCAGGCACAGCCAACGCCCGTTGCAGTGCGTACCCCCACCAAACTGTTTACGTACTCCAGGGGGTACGCGCATCACACTTTGGTAAACACTGCTCTAAATGAATAAGAATATTTTTTTTATTTACAAAAGTAAGCCAACCCTTGCGTAATAACTATAATATATATTATACCGTTCCTCACACCGAAATAATATGAATGTAAAAAATAAAAATATTATTTTCTGACCTTTTCATACTACTCTGAGAGCATTGTAAGATTTTCTATGATAATATATATTCGGGAGCCGGTAAATTGCTCGAATTACAAATAATTCGAATTGCTTGGTTATTTAAACGATTTTTCACGACTTTTTCTACAAATTTCATTTTTATCTTGTGCGACCTTGTTTAGAGAATGAAATATAAAAATAATTTTCGTAAGTATTTATTTTAACCGTGTTCGCTCCAAATGCGGAACATATGATCTTTTAATGGAGTTTATCTCAACAGAAGTGCTTCTACGAGAACTGCTTATTAATTAGTTATTCAAACTGTTTCTATATATTTCCAGAAAACATAGAAGACTAGGGCTAAGACAGAACAAACGGACACAAATTGATTATCTTGTTATTCGAGCAATTTACCGGGAACCTATATATTCATACAATTACGGATTGGGTCTATATAAGCATGTGACATTTCATAAAAACAAATGTTATATCACTAAACTTAATGTAGTTTGATAATATGATATGTGTAAAAAATACCACCTCGCTTGCTACGTGAATATATTATCAGGATGCAATATTTTCTACTTAGTTACAGCTTTATTAAATGTTCCAAGGTACTTATTAATTATTATCGCTTGCAGCTTTCTATTATTAAAGTGAACAGGTATTTTATAGAGCAGAGTTGCCTGTTAAAATGTGCTTTCTGCTTAATTACAGCTTATACTTTATATAATTAATTAAAAGAACACCTTTATTAAGCGCGCTTAGAATCTACTGCGAACTATTTATGCTTTGAATGTGTATTCTGCATCTTTGTTTTGTATTTCCACGAAATAGCGGCTGTTTATTAACAACACTTGAATTATTGAATAGCCGTTACAAGAAGTGAGGAAAGTTAAATAAATAATTTGTTTAAAGTGTTTACTGTTAATTATTTTTAAGGTGCCAATTTACTCGATTACCCTTACAAGTTGTTTTCTTTATTGCTTTTGCAATGTGATTATAATATGAAGGTATGTTGCTCGAAAACACGGCTTATTCTAAAATGGTTAAAAAATTAAACTTGAATTTTATTTTGAAATACAATGTAAATTTTAAAAGTATTTTTAGTCTTACATTACTTTGGAATGATATTTTGGATGTTGTCAAGCCATATTTGAGATTGGTTTCTAAAAGTACTTTCAACATTTATTTTTACCCACTAAATTACATTCATGGTTCATGTTTTAACAACTTTGAAATGAGCAAGTAATACCATCATGCAAAACATATTAAATCTGACAAAACAAACGGTAGAAATGTAATATATAATATGTATGTAGTTATCAATTTTTTTTTAAAAAGTATTATTTCAAATTCAGTGAAGTCGTCGTCGAATATGTCGATAGTTGGAATAATATTTGAAAGGTAAAGGTCATATGGCTCAGCGATTAGCGTTCTTGGCTTCCGTGCCGGATCTCACGGGATCGAGTCCCAGTAGGAACAGCATTTTTTCGATCGATTTATCGAATTTTGTTCAAAGGCATCGATGTGTCCAAAATTCCCTTCCACCATTCCAGTCCTGAAATAACGGGGTAAAATGAGAGCGATTAGCTTGCCAATAGTCTTATCTTTTCCTTTTTATCCCTAATCTCTGAGAAAAAAAGATAGTTTTAGCAATTAAGTATCAAACGACCTTCAAGAATTGTTCTGTTGAGGTACGTTCAATAGGAGGCCATATGTTCCATATTGGGAGCGGATATATATATATATATATTAGGTTATTAGTAAATCTGGTATGACCCAATGAAAATAGTAAAATATAAAGTAATAGTATGTAAAACAAAATGAAACCCAACAAAATTTTTCAAAACACCCATTTATGACAGTTTTAAAATATTTTTTTGAATCCATGTCCGCTCCTAATGTGGGTCAAATGGCCTCCTAATAAAGGTATCTCAGCAGAAGTTTTTTCTACGAGAACTGTTTGTTACTCAGTCACTCAACCTCACTTTTTTCAAAGTAAGTAGTAGGGAAGAAGGATGAGGCTAGAACAGGACTAGTGGTTGGCTAATCGCTATTTCTACACCCAGTTATTAAAGTATCAGAAGGATGAGAGGAGAGGAAATGACGTGAATTGACATCACAAACACCCAGTCTTCGATCACACCTTTGAATTGAATAATTCGTAAATTCACTGTGATCTGACCGGGAATCGAACCCAGACCTGCGTGATCAGTAGAGCAAGCTCTAAGCAACTGGGCCACAGCAGGCGATAAGATAAGATGCTTTAAGATAATTGCTCGCTGTAAAGCAGAGAACAATGATAATATAAGTTCTGAGAACAATACGAAGAATTTAATTTTCATTAAGCAGATTCTATTGCTAATGGTAATGGGGCCAAAGTGCACAAAGGAATATAATTACGTACATACGATGCATATAAATTTGTTGAAAATTGTCAAGTACACAATTTAGGGGTCTTATTTTAGGCAACTATAACCTTGTGTAATTTTATTCCGAAACATTGTTTAATGTTTAAGCCATATGTTGCCACGCATAAAATTACCCTAATTTCATTTTACATACCTTCCGTGGAAAACTTTTGCCAATAAGCGTAGCTATGCTATGGCAACATTGAAAATGCAACGGAAGTTGGAACCGGTAGTGTTAAATAATAAAAATCAAAAAATTCTTAACGTATATGATTTCAATTATTCTCGATGAAAACGCATTGTTAATATTAATAAAAATATAAAAAGTTTTTGTCAAAATTTTATAAAACAATCAGAACCGGTTTCGTTCACAGGAAAAAATTCAACTGATGAGCGAAGGATAAAACCCGTCAACAAATAAAATGTTTTTAACTTGTACAACAATTAAGTGTTCTGTTTGGAAATATTGATATAAATGACATTTGCCTTCTATTTTTATTTTTTTAAACCATGTCCGCTCCCAATCTGAAGCAATGTGAAGCAATATGGACTCCTAATGAAGTTTATCTCAACAGAAGTGTTTCTACGAGAACTGCTTGTTGCTCAGTTGCTCAACCTCTCTTTTTTCAAAGAGTGTAGGGATATAAGAGTATTGCCGCCTGTGTGGTCGAGTGGTCAACGTTGTTGGCTTCGGCTACGGAGGGCCTGGGCTTAAATCCCGGTACGGACAGTTTTATAAACATATTTTTCAATCGATTTATGAATTTCTGTTCAAATGCATGGGTGTATGTGATGTCTTGAATTCCCCTCTCTCACCCATCCTATTCTATGAACGGGGCGTATCGAGAGCGATTAGCTTACCACTAATCCTGTCCTAGCCCTATCCTTCCTTTGCCTTCTATAACTTTATTTAAACATTGAAAATATAAATTTAGTTTTACATGAATACAGTAATGTAGTTGATAGCAAGTTTCGGCATCACGCCGTCGCCAAAATTTGTTATAAAAAATACTGCATTGGTAGCTATACCAGCTACTTATTTTAATTGATTTTTATTTACTTACAATAACTCAATTATAATATAGTCAAAGATATCAATGCACGTTACTCCATTCGAAATATATAATGGTAATTTAATAAATATTTAAATTGAAAGTAGACTTAAAGTAGGCATTTTTGTAACGATAGCGAAGTGCCAAAACTAGTTATTTACTATATTATTGTATTTCTGTAAAACAAAATATGTATTTTCTTATTTTAATGGATATAAATATACATATTTTATATATTAATTAAATACACAACTTTATAATCATCTTCCATATTTGGATACTTCTTAAGCTATGTATATAATGGTGAACGGATTCTATCGAACATTACTTTTCCGAACACGAACATTCCGAACAGGAATAGTCCGAACACCGATTCTTTCGGACACAGAATCTTCCGGATATAGAATACTTCGCACACCGAATACTCCGAACATTTAAATATTTTTAATAGAAAAATCATTGTTTTATTGTAATGTGGAATTTTTTATGGCAATTATGCCAAATATTTTTCAGAATGAAAACAATAAATAATATGATCAAGACTGAAAAGGCATTGTAGTTTTTAGCTGATATAAAATACAATTATTAATCATAGCTATATATGTATAAGTATATTGAAATTATGTTTGTCACATTCTAAATCAAACAATAGAATTTGTTCAGTTGTGTTTTTTTCACATTATTTAAGAAAGTCGAATCCTCATTGTACTAAAAATAGCGTGAGATAATTACAGCCATAATTGATTTATTTATAATGTATTAACACTATGTAACAAAAAAAGTGAGAAATATGATGTTGGAAAAAAGTTTGATCATTACTAAATACCGATTTGATGAAAGCAAAAAATATTTATTCTGAAAAGATATTTATTTGTAAATAATAATATTCTACTCATTCAAGGGTTATAAGGCAATTTATTTTTTCCGCTATTATATTAATCTATAAACTCAAGTGTGCTTTGTTTATTATAAATAGTAATAATGGTTTATATTATTTTTAAGCGAAATTACCTCTTCATAATAAAATATGTTTTGAAATAATGTTTAACTATAGCAGATTGGGTGCAATAAGAAATAAAATGTATATTTATTTTTATGAATAGATTTAATAAATGAAATGTTTTCTTTAAGTATCGAGTGTTTTGTAAACATATTAAAAAGAATAGAACACACCAGAATTGGTAGGCATATTGGTTATTAATAGAACATTTTAAATACAAGGTATTTAGCGAGAAAATGCTAAAAGTCAGATAAATTAAGCATAACAAAATGGCTTGGAAACAATAAATTACTTTGAAAGTGTTTGTTTGTTCATTGTCAATTCTTCGTAGAAAGGAATTAGGCATATTCAAAAGGATCGGTTTCGCTCATTGCAATAATTATCAACTGATTGTTAAAACATAATGTATAATTAGTACAAGTGCTTTATTTTGTACTAAAGGAATAGTTATCTTTATGCGTGTCATCCATTTTATTAAAATTCGATTAAAAAAACAATACAATTTATGGAGGCATTATCCGTAGATAAATTGTATATTTTCAAAAAAAAAACAACGAATTATGTGACAAATATGCATTTTTATTTTAGGATGAAAATTCTTTTTCCATCAAGAGTCTTGTAATGTGACGTAAATGTATTTTATCGACTGACCAGTGGCGCCCACAAATTTACCGCCTACTTCGTAAGAGTAGCCGGAAAACAGCAGGGGATACTAGAGCTTCGTTACCCCCATTTATAACTTGATCAATGAACCGACAACATAGCGCCTCGTTGTTTACTGTCGGATGCTATTAAACACATAAATTCACCAATAACCCAAATTCAACCCCTTCGCGAGGGCTGGTGCGCAATTAGCAGGAGTGGGAAGACAATGCCTCGGTGGTTGAAACGAAATGAATGTGGCTGAGAATAATTCAATTCCATGTCAAGTTGTTTTAGTGATTTGAATATTCAGAGACCGCTGGTTATCCGAATCAACCGTTGAAATTCTTGGACACTAATTCCATTACAACTTACCCAAAGTTTGGACTTGCTGTTGTGATGAATTAAATTTGACACAAGGGACAACAAATATAATATTACAAGTTTGCGCCCGTTGATACCTCAATATTACAGTGAATATTTAAATTACTTTTTCTCTTATTTTTTTTTGTTCAGAGGTAAAGTATTGCAAGTCACATTTTATAGGAAAGTCAAAAGAAGCTAAAATCGCAAATTTTCAAAAATAACCAGGAACGCAATGCAGGAAGAAAGGAACCTAATAAATATTGAACAGAAGTGACGTATTGTTTTTGAGACTTTGCAGACCAAAAACATGTAGACAAAATATAGATTTGTAATATAATAATCGTAGCAGTTATGTCAGTTTCTATTTAGAATAAGCATACTAAAGTTTCATATTGTGAAGAATTAAATACGCAAATTTGACTTGCAATAGTTTGCCTGTGGCGTTTACGTTTTAGTTCGTTAAGTCTATACTTTAACGAACGATCCAGTAAACATATGTACCTCCATTCCGTATTTTTTATACCATATATTCAAAGCGCAAATTCAATCTTTGATGCTTGACACCGCTGCAGTGACATAAAATTGTGTATTGGAGATTCAAGATAACAGAATCTTTTTTTTGATTTTATGAAGATTCAGGACAAAAAAAACGGACCAGTAGTTGAGGAGCAAACATTCAAAAAGTGTTTTGTCACACAAATACAAAGCTTGGAAAATGATGATTTAAGTGTTGCAAAAGTGACGGTTTGTATGAATGTGTCAACTTTATGATTTCATTTTAATATGAAAAAAAACCTTTTTGAACACTTATTTTGTTTTCCGTTCATAGGTTTTATTATGGGCTATCAGAATTGATATAAAACGCCATTTTTCAAAATTTGTGACAAAACACTTTTTGAATGTTTGCTCCTCAGTTATCACAGAGAGACATTGCAACTAGGGCATCCAATCCCGGGATTTGGGATTGATACGGCTGCGATCCCGGGATTTCGGGATTTAGAAATATTGAGCAAATCCCGAAAATTGACACAAAATTCAGATTCCTCGGTGAGCTAAAAAAAAAACGAGGTTTGGAGATAGTCCGAGGAAAAAGTATAGCGAATTGAAGATTTAAAATTCCTCGGTGAGCAAATCCCAATCCAATATAGGTCCAATGAAAATTAGGCCTATTTCTCTCTATGAAATGGTGAAATAGCTACGCCCTGGAAGACCGCCGAGTTCAATACATACTATGTACTTGACATAAGTTAATCATGAGAGCATTCTATGAATGGAGGCATCTTTATTTGTCGGGTGATTGGTAATTCTGAAAGTGCTGCGTGGTGGCCATATTCAACGTCAAAAAATTAGATGAAGACAATTGTTTGTATTCACAAATATGCATGTTGTTTTAATCCATATTTAAACCCATTTGCCTAAGCCTCCGTATAAAGAAAAGTATCCATGATCATTAGCAAGTCAATAGTTATGCAGGCGGTATTAAATTAACAAAAAGGTTGTAATTTGTATTATTACAATGGCAAATGTAGCGTGCATAATTATTTAACGAAATTTGCACAGCAATTTGGTCGTGGACTTTTGACAGACGATGGCATTAAGACAATAGAAATACGATAGTTATCGGTGTAAGATAGGGTTTATAATACATAATAATTGTTAGACGTGTGACTTAACGGGTTAACTGCATTACATATATAATATTATCAATTTATCTGTATACAATACAATATTTGCGCACGAAATTAAATTCCTTGTAAACAAATTAATTCAAATTATTATTGTGTATTATGTAGTTTTTGAATTGATATACAAATTTAATAACGACTATTTCACAAATTGATTGAAAACTTCCACATTGTTTTAAGGTACCTTTAACAAAATACATAATCATATAATGAATTTATTCAAATTTGCAATTTATATATTAATAACTTTTGTGGTGTTAACTGTTGGTTGTTGCTGAAAAAACATGACATACAAATGATCGATGACTAGGGATTCTAATCCGGATATTCGAATATTCGATATCCGAATATATTCGTCCCTTTTTTAGCTATTCGATATTCGGATATTTGGGGAAATATCCGAATAGTATTCGTAATAATTTTTAATGAAATATGTTAGAAAACATACGAAAGATCACATCACAAATTTTCCACATTTAAAGAATAATTATGAAGGTAGTGGTGTTTTTGCCTTCACGTAACTCGGGTTCTATCAATATCTTATCATAATACTTGAGTTTGACGAATCGGCTCAAATTCGGGACTATAAAAAACCTTCAATGCCGTAATTTGATTCATTAAAGAAATACCGTAGCTGGAAATTTTAAATATTGTAATACAATAGAACGATATTGAAATGTGTATTTATATTTTTTGTCTTTATCTAATACAGAAATGTGAAAATATTCAGTCTTAAATTATTATGAAATGTATATCAGTGAAAAAAGAAACTTTGATCGTGCAACATCTCTTTTTGCGTGCGAGTTATACGATTATTTAGTAAAAACTTAAAAATTGAGACCATTGTCTAGCAGCAAAAACAGCCGGTTATTCCTTGTTTATTAAAATACGTTTTTTTAAATCACAGTTTAAAAAATATTTTGTATGTGGTATAAAATAACAGAAAAGTTAGACGTGTTGTTTAAAACACTTCTTACAATAAAGTCAACGTCAGCTGCTACTAAACGAATATTTTCAATGGCAGGAACATTTAAAAAACTAAGTTTAAAAAAAAATTAAAATATTAAATATTTAATGCTCTATTATTTTTAAAATATGCATTTTTACAAATGAGGTCGATTTTAATGTAGGTACTATTTAATGTAATATTTAAGTATAAACATATAATGTATATATATATTCGAATAGTTGATAATGGCGAAATGGAATGGAATAGTTGATGATGGAATCCCTAATAAAAATAATATAATATTTTTATTTTAATGCCATTTCACCAAGTATTGACAGTAAACACCATAAAAGTGATCAATGGAATTCCTAGTGATGACGAGTGATCATCAATTAATGATGCTTGCGAGGAGCAAACATGTCCTTATCTCAATTAAGTTTGTATGTTTGTAACAGATTTTGTAACAAAGCTATTAAAAATATAAATTTAAAGTTAGCTAACAAAGCAAATAATTCATCTTAAAGCTAAGAGAATGCTAAACAACCTGGTGTGTGTACCAAGGTTGTTTTCGCTGCACCTAAACTGAAGCGCCTCCTCAGTCGACCTCATTAATGTATGCAGAAGTTCATGAAGTTTAAGAGTTCAGTCAAAACCAGATCTCCAGGCAAAAGACTTCCTTTGGTGCCCGGTCTGTGCATCATACCTACTGTGCCGGCGGTCAACCTTTCCAAAAAACTATGAAACATAGTTGCGGTGAAATTTACTTAACAGCGTTTTTGTTACAGGTAAATAAGCCATTGCTTAAAAGCAAATAGTTCTTAGATAACAAATTTTTTTATATTATATATATATTTTTTAAATTATTACTATTACATGAGAATTTTTAAAATTATATACATTGCTTTTAAAAATAGTTCAACATAATCTGTTTGAAAGTTACGTCTATTTCTTAGCCTAGTTATTTAACTAAGGTTATGTATGGTCTAGGACAAAGATGAAAACTTTTTAGGAATAAACAAACAATAACAGACATACATAGATAAAGAATAACAATTGAAAAGTATAATAAACTTTGTCATGGCTTTGTACCTACAATTGTATAATAAAACTATGGCTTAAAAGTTGTATAATTTGAACCAAAATTATTATTTAGTTTATAAAGAGCTGTTCTCTCACTCTTCCCATCCTTCAATAACTGGGTGTAGCGAGAACGATAAGTTAACCACAATCTCTCTCCTAGCCGTATCTTTCTATCCCTACTATTATCTTTGTATAAGAGAGGTTGAGCGACTGACTAAAAAACAGTTCTCGTAGAAAAAATCTGTTGAGATGCTTCCATTAAGAGACCATTTCAAACTTAAAAGCTTAATTAAGATAATAATTCGGTATTTTCATCTAACTTCCTTTTGATATAACGTGCATCAAGTTATATACATTATTATTATACAAATAAGCTGTTTTGAAAAAACTATTGGTTACTACATTTTCCTTTTCACAGTCGATATGTATAATGAGATGCAAGTGTTTTTGTATATATCTTTCAATTAACCTGAACCTAACAAAATACAAAATATTTTCAACGTTCAACTGATGAAGTTTAGTATAAGTATGTTTTTCTATTGAACTTTTAACCATTTGTAAGCCACCGCTGACACGTTTCTATACATTAAGGTGGTTCCTCATACTCCATTTCATCGCTTCCTCGACGTAACCAAGAGGCTTTGAATATTACGTGGTTTAATGATGCTCTACAGATAGGCTCCGCAGAATTTTTTTACTGCCGATATAAAAATATTCACTTACATGCGCGTAGGGGTGTGGACATTAAAATAACTATAAAATAAGGGGTGGAGATATTTTTTTATAGAGGTACCCTTCGGAGTCGTCGGAATGTTAAAAGCGGATATTATATTATGTATATTGGATATGACTTTGTTTTTTTTTTATCGCGAGTGAGGGTGGATTGTTGAAATTTCGTTTGTTTTATGTCATATAAAAGAAAAATGTCCCTGCAATATGAGAATCGTTTTGTCATATTGATACATATTTCGGTGAAGATTTTTTTATTTCAATTGTTATTCAAGCAAAATTATGTACTGCTTAAGAAAAAAACTTAGTAAAAAAGCTAGAAATGAGATTGTTTTTTTTCCGATATATTTCTTTACTTGTGTGTTACCATTGTAAAGTGTATTTAAATGTACGTTTTTCTGTACAAAATTTATAGTTGCTTAAGTATAATAAAGATTTTTTTTTCACCATAACTATAAAATTTTATAACACCACGCTATAACGTTTTTGGTGGTTGTCAATGGAGTAATAAACAATTTTACCCACACATAAAATAGATTGTATGAGATACAATGAATATCTCATTTTAACATAATATAACTTAAAAAAATATTAACGTATCTAGTTTCACAGTGGAGTTCTACTAAGTAAAAACTAATTCAATCAATAAAAACTTTCACCACAGCCACAGATTTTTAATATGTTCAACTTATGATATGGAGCCCTTCTATCTGCTATACCAAAAATGTCCCGATTTCAGTGGCAGGTGTGTTGAGCTTCGAGGCTGTGGAAGGTGGCATCTTGCACAGTGCCCGACTGCACCCACCTGGCCGAGGCGAGCATGGCAAGATCCTTGACGCTGCCTACTCACTCGAAAAATTGTTGAGACATTTTACTAACGAGGCTGGCGGCCGCCGTCTGCGCCCGGATATGGCGGGAAAAGCAATCTGACGTCACGGAACTCTTTGCCGCCATTTTTTTCGGCGAGGACCGTAAAAAATTAAACCTGAAATGAGATTGCACCAGAAGAGAATAAAACATCTGTTTTATACAGAGGCCGTTTTTCTTTTTTTTTGCAAGCGAATGAAAGACTTGCAATTTTTTCTACCCGGCCGTCGTGACACTATGAATATTTTATGGAGAGATCTGTTTAGTGAATTTACGAAAGTATTTTTTCTTTTAAGCTACTGAAAATGCATACGTTTTTTATTAAGTAACCATTCTGATTATGCAAGTCTTTTGAAGGATTGAAAAAATAAAATCGAGGCTAAATGCTTTCCTTCAAAATGAAGAATCCGTAGAGTGGTCTTGCGTGTGTGTGTTTTTTGGTTATGAGCTCGAATACGCAAGCGTGCATGTTCAGAATATTATTTTTCAATCGGTATTTGGATTTTGATGAAATTTATTACTAATCCCATCTCTCATCCAAATGATTCTAAAAACGGAGCATTAAATTCCAGCACAACCGATATATTTTTAACCTCTTCAAAAAAGGTTTGAATGTTCTTATCAACTCTTTTTTCCGCAAAATGACCTTATTATTCTCATCAATGTTATTTTAAATTCGTTATACTTTAAAATTCTTTTATAAATTTGTTTTTTTTTTAATATGAAAGCATTTTTACGGTACTTAAATTTTTCAATTGTAGTGGTGTAAAAAAGTTTTTTTCACAAACACCCATGCCTTTGTACAGAGATCGATAAATCGATCGAAAAGATGCTTTTCGTACTGGGTCTCGAACCCGTGAGATCCGGCACAGAAGCCCACAACGCTAACCGCTGCGCCATAAGACCCGACAAATGTTTATAGTTTATAGTTATGTATTATTACAATAAACATTGTTTTATGAATATTTTACAGTTAAAGAATACATATAGTCAATGTATACACGATAAGAAAAAACAACACTTTAACTCGTCAATGTTTATATTAACTACTCGGACGTAGCTAAAATATTCACATACTTAAAATACTCACATTGTTGCCAGTCTCTTTCAATTGCTACGTAATTGGTGTGTTTTACTGTCATCTGAAATTTCACATAACCTCAAAAAAATCAACGTCTTGTTGTCATTCTCGCCGTTTTTCATATTCAAAATATCAAACTTAACTTAATCCGCAATGTCAGTTCCATTTTGGCTTACATTCGCGGTGAAGTTTATACAGTTATACACATTAATTAGTACATCAACTAGACAAAATGAATGTGAATTTTAATGATATAATCTTCAACTAATACTGCTAGTTAATGTACACATTGACTTTATTTCACACTTTGACTGTGACATGTACAATTATTAGCGACAGTTGGTTCAGACAATGAACATCTCTAATATACAAAAAAAAAACATTATCCGTGCTACTTACCTCGAGTCTTTTGTTCAGCAAGTATAAATAAATAATTAGTGTGATTCAATTTTCATATTTTCGATATTTTATCTCGCCACTTTAAAGAAATCTACTAATAATAGTTTTTTTAACACCCAACAAACAGAACATTAAATGTTTTCCACAAGCTGCTATTTGTTGTGGATTTATACTAATTTTAGTCACCATATGTACTACCAAAATGAGAAATTATATTGATTGAAATATTGATTACTTTTAAGTGACTTATCTATACAAAAGAAAAATTGGTACATAAGTTTTTTAGATTTTTTGAAATATAATTTATATACAATGATATGCTAACGTCAGTGAAAATTTTATCCCCAATCAATCGATAAAAATATATATTGTCAATAACTAATGTTTCCTAAAAATGATTAAATATACTATAAAAGACTATGTACAATGAAATCTGTTGTTCATGAAATGCAAGTAGTGAAGATAATCTTATCAATTTACCTCACGCGTAAAGTATTACAACTGCGCTATGAATATACCACAAAAGTTTGGGCAACTTGTCCGGGAGTATGTTTTACAATCCATGTATGATTCTCTGGAGCGTGTAAGGGAGGAGACCACATAAAGGAAGGGAAGGTCTCAGGACAAGAGAGCTGGAGCACCTCAAGAGCCTTCGTTTTGCGGTGACCACTTGTTACATGTGCCGGATGTGCTGCCTCCCCCGGATTGCTTCCGGTTGCTTTAAAACAAAATTTCTCTTACATTGAACATTGAATCACTTTTGAGGTTGAATTTGCAAACATTGTTTTGTTTATGAATAGTATATACGTGAATATATATTTTATGTTATGAATATATTTAACTTTGTTTACTATTACTCAAGTTAACGTGTAAAGTAAAATTCAACTGTATGTTGCAAGGGTTAAAAAAACCTTATCTGAACACTATTTGTCTACTAATTATTTAAGTTTTCGTGTAACCTTTGATATAAATAAAAAGATTATAGTAATATAATTAAAAATCTTTTAATACAGTAAACTTCTGTCATAATTAAGATAAATGAAATTTAACGGCAAACGAAAAATAATATATTGAGAAATGAAATGTTAGCAATATTTTTTTAGGTTATATTAAATGGTCATAATATATCGGTCACTTTTAATAGTCATAACTTAAATGATATTTAAAAAAAACTTAATATTTAATTAAACCTGATATTTAACCTAACCTAACCTAACGGTAAGGTTAGGTTTTGGTTATAAAATATTCTGACCGTTTAATATTTTTATTCTGACAAAAAATTGATATAAATTCTGACCATTTAATTTGTTCCCTTTTTTTATCCTGACCACTCCCAATGTGGAGCATATGGCCTCTTATAGAGGTATCTAAACAGAAGTTTTTCTAAGAGAAGTGTTTGTTACTCGCTCAACATCTCTTTTTCAAAGAGAGTAGTAAGGATACGATTGTTAAAGGATCGGAAATGGTGGGAAGGACATCATAAACACCCATATCTTTGAACAGAAATCGATCGGAAAAATGCTGTTCGTATTGGGACTCAAATCCGTGAGGTCTGGAACGGAAGCCCATAACGTTAACCGCTACGCCATAGGATCCGACTAATGGTTTATAACGATGATAAAAAAAATATATTTTGTTCAAAAGTCGAATAAGATTTCTTGACAAACATTTACTTATCACTTATTATGTTATTTTTTATAAAATAGTAATTTAAAAGCGACTTCAAAATCCTTTTCTTATAGCACCAATATTTGCTTAATCTCTTTCTTTAAATAAATAGATTGAATGACTGAATTTACACAATTTGACATTGCAGCAACTCCTGTTAAAATGCTTCCCTAAAAGACATTGTTATGAAAAATATAATACAAATTTATTTTTATCAGAAAAAAATACTATCGATATATTGATCCTTGATTTGTGGTAAAAAAAGAACGCAGTGGAAACACGCTTACGCACAGAGCTAAACCAGTTAGAGTCCCGAGAGAATAATAGAAAGACCATTATCTGTGTTTAAATATTTAAGCATTCTTGACCCTGAGTGGCCAGGCACAGTGCCCTCTGTTACGTTCGGCCGACCTGGCCAGATTCGAACTTTTCCGACCGCTTTCCCGCCGGCGGGAGACTTAGAAGAGACGACTAAAAGGTCTCATTAGGGGAAGTTTGAGAGTGGTCAGATCAAAGGAATACCTGTGCGGGACCCCCAAGGTCTGCCGCGCGCCGGAAGTGCCCACCTCGGTGCCTCTTACCCCCCGACGTGAGGCCTCACTTGTAAAGTTACCCGAGTGTCTTGAGAGGAACTTTAAGACTTTGATTGTAAGCTATCATGTACGTGCATGAATATTTCAAAGTCTCTTCCCTCCCCGTTCAAAGTGATGTGGGAACTTGTGCAAACTTTTGTTATAAGCTCTCGGGGGGTAATTGCTGAAATATTTAGCGATCGACGCAATGGGAAGGTTAATGCGATGTGATGGGAAATCAAAACTATAGTCTACCTAACAGCTTCCGTGGCAACATTGTTAACAAGTTTATCGACGGTTTTATATTATGATATGATATGATGTATTATTATAACATTATGTATTACATTTTTAATTGACTTAAATATATAAAATGGTTTATTTATGCTTTCGATTTGACGATACGTATAACAACACATGATATTTATTTATTCATCAATTATCGTTATAGCTATTAGAATGATCAGAATTTAATTGGGAAATATGTTCCAGTTTTTACTTCTAAAATATATGCAATTTTCTTTTGACTACAGTCTATTTTATAATAAATGAAAAAAATATGATCAACATATTTATATCTGTAACAAAACATTTTGGCAGAGTGGTAACACGTTGTCATTCTATTTGATTATCCCGTATTTTTTCTCGTCAATAAAAGATAAGCAGATCGAACACTAAATATTTCAATTACTCCCTGCAACTCGATTATGGTTAATACAAATAACTTGAGATGTGGAGACTGTTTAACCGTAGTAAACAATCTCTCACATTTATGATATGTTGTAACAAAACACGTAAATGAAAATAAGCCATGACGCTTTTCAATGAATCACATATTCTGAGTTCTTCGTGGAACCGTTCTTTTTAATCTCTGATAGTTTTTCATATTAGAAGCTGAGTGATTCAATAATTAAATACATTGATAGTTCATATATTCCATAGTTGAAAAATGTATCGAACAGTATTTAGTGAATATTGAATATAAATGTTTTACCAGTTTCATAAAACTATTACTTTTGAGATGTTCACTATGAAAACTCGGTGGAATGATATTATATTTAACAACAAAAAAATCCAGAATTAGAAATACTGTAAATTTATTTTCGATGACAATCCTAACTTAATAATTTCTTGTATAATCACGATACATTCATTTACTGAGCGTCAGTTCAAGTTCATTCGTGCACTTGAACGTCTGAAGATGCCGAAAGGTGAAACCCGAGTCGTTAGTGACAAAATTTGTGTGAATGCACATTATTTGAACTATTCAAATTTAAAATACTTTCATTTGTTTTTGTATTCAAATAATTAGGATGATTCGAAAACGAAGATTGCTTTTAGTAACGAATCGGCTCGTTGTTTACTCTGTATCGAACCGCCTCGTTCGTTCAGTTTCTATAATCTGAAGGCAAAACTGCATAGCGTAATGGAAGAGCGTCTTATTATTATTCCAACTAGCAAGTTTCACACATACCGAATGCAAGTATGTGCAGTGAACAGAGAACAGCCATGATCCAATTGTTGATTTCCACACCGGCAACTTAATGCGATCGGATTGGTTATTTGGGAGAACTCCCGCACTTCGCAGGAGAGAAATTAGGTTTGTAAGTGGAATGGTAAATAGTATCGTAGTTCACTATGGTTGCAACTCGTCACTTTACTATTCAAATGATTTAAGATTGATCACGTTGGAATTATTACCACAAACAATCATTATTGACAACATTTTCGACAGATGGGTGATGGCCAGCTTTATTGTTACTATTACTTTGTATCTTTTTGCTGTGCAATATAGAATTTACCATGTCCGCACTTAATATGGCTTCTTATTAGAGGTATCTCAAAGGAAGTTTTTTACGAAAACTTTTTGTCAACTAGTTGTTTAAACCTTTTTTAAAGAGAGTAAGAATAGAAATAGGGCTAGGACAGAAATAGTGGCTTACTAATTGCTTTTATTACTTCCCGTTAAATAAGATTAAATAAGTGGGATTTTTTTACATATCATAAAAACACATTCCTTCGAACAAAAATCGATAAATTCGATTGAAAAAATGTTGTTCATACTAGGACTCAAACCCGTGAAAACTGTTACGACGTTGACCAGTGTGCCACGGATCCGACTAATAAAAACATCCAAGATTGTCATGGTGGATTCAGGCAGAAGTTTTTTTTTAAATATGTACCTAGAATATAAAATATTTGACATCATAGCTTATAATATCGCCTATACGTAAAATGTTTTTTAATTTTATTTAAATTTTATCACAAATTAAATATATATTTAAAAATACCGCACTCTTTCAGGACCAGATTAATTCATAATTAATCGTCATACTTAATCCAAATTAAAATAATAAGAATAAAACAAACAATTGGAAATATAAATGTATAAGGAATTTACATATTAAGATATTTTAAAGAGCTAGTATTAAATCAGAGATGTGATTAAAAATAATTTAACTAACGAAGGATGTTTGTAGCTATTAATTTTATTAATTTGATTATGATAATATTGTAAAAATTCTCAGCTTTAGAAATTTATTGTTAGTGTTATGTGAACTAAACTTTGCTAAGAAAATGGGTTTTTGAAAAATTACAAAAGAAAATCATTAATAAGGCGCTTAGATAAATCCATACGATAACGAACTCGATGTTTTATTTGTGTTTCAAGTAAGACTGTTCAAAACAGATCGAATCTAAAACGAATACAAACATCTATCACAATACATTGATATTTTATTAGAACAATTTAAATCAACCTTTGTCAAAGAGTATTTCAATTAATGGGACGAAATTGAATTATCTTTCTGCCATTATTTCCGATGCGACTTAATTTAGCGAGGTTTTAATTCGTCCCTCGTTTTAATAACCAATTAACCTTGTCGGGGTGTCTTTGATATGCCTTGCCGTGTCAGCTTTGCTACGACCAAATTTAATGGCAAATGGTTTAATTAACAAATTACGCGACGCAACGAACGCTGGGGTCTTGGCCCTCAGTACCATCGCCGCGTAATTAGTGGAGCATGCTAGTTTTGCCGACAATATCATCCTCCACTGCAGCAATCTAACATTAAAGCTACGGCTCAATCAATACATATTCAATAACTCAACGGAATGGGCTGAAATATGTTAATATTTACACCAATCATTGAATTTATTCGTGTACTATAAACTGTATGGTGTAATTACATGTTCCGTTTGAATAGTGCAATGCATTGAACTAAATTAAAATAAACTATCAATATTATCATTTTCCAACTGCACAACTATTTTAGAATTATTAATTAACATTTTGTTATATAATTTCAAAACCGCAAATGTCCCAAATTTACGAAAACCGATAAACAATTTCGTGTAACATATCGACGATTTAGAGCTAATATATTGTATCTCCATATTTTTGCTATAGAGAAAGCTGAATTTATAAAAAATACAAATTAAATCTTGTGATATAAAAATGTTTTTGTTTCAAATTACAGTTGGTTTATTTGACTTTCATGTATAATAAATACAAAGTATTTTTCCACACTGTATAGTGTTAAATAAGTAATTTTTCTGAACTAGAATAAAAAGAATCATTTGGTATTTGGTAAAGATAAACATATGATTATGAAGATACAATCTATGTGCTCATTTAAATATTGTCTGGAGGATTTAGAATAATTTATTTTAATATGTCTATAATCCTTGTAATAGTAGGTTTGAAAATATTTTAGCACACAAAAATATTAGAGGTTATTTTTGGTAAATTTTTTGATCAAAATTGGATATACAATATTTTAGCTCTAAGCCATCGATATATTAAATTTGAATAGAGTAAATTATCCAAATGATGCTTCGTTATTGTTTTAGAGTAATATGCGTACAAAGGTTCAAACATATATTTAGTTTTCAATTACGTAAATACGAAATCAAAATAGTTTTTAACTTGAATAGTCGAATAATCATATTCACGTTTCAATAAAAGTTATAAGAAACTACTTATTATATGTAATATGTTGCTATGATTAAAAAGCTTTTCAAAAGAATTCAGTGATGTGTCTAACATTATATTTAACTACTTTTTAATAGTTTACATACCTGGTTATTATTTATATAATGTTGGAATTAGAGTAAAACAAGTATCTTATTAAAACCAAATTGTTTTTTTCTAGCAGGAGAGCTACAATAAAAATATAAATGTCGTATAATTTGGTTGTTGCAGAGGGTGCACTTCTTAACCCATATCAGTACCTCTGCCAGCGCTTTATATCGGCCAAGCTGGCAGAAATAATTAACTGTATTGGTAGATGTATGAATCATAAAATATAATAATAGACATAGTTTCAAAGTGATTATGTAATGGGTACAAGAAGGCGTTTTCATTTACCGTGCCCGGCTCCAAAGTGGATCATATGAACTCGTGATGAATAGTTTTAACAGTGGCTTGCGTAAACTGTTTTTATGACTTCAGCAAGAAAGCCGCACAAAAAATGAGAATATATAAAAAAAAGGTCTCTTAGCCGAAAACCCTTCTATGTCTCATATTCAAAGTCGATTTAGACGTTACAATTAAAACTCCACAGAGACCAATGCCTTTATAGAATTCGTGCTTGTGAGACGTCTCATTTGACTGGACAAAAATCTTACAATTTTGATGACTCAGGTATAAGATTGACGACAAATGTATTCCACAAAACCAAAAACAAAACAGTGATTGAAGCTCTAAAATTGTAAGTAAAATTTATACATTATTTTGTTTTAATCTAAAAAGAAAAACTTTAAAATGAGTACAAAGTTCAAAAACAAAAAGGTTGAATACATAGTTTGTGTTTTACTGCTTTATATAATTTATTTCAAACTGAACCAGTTGTATTTTTAGTTAATATGGCAAAATATATTCTATTTATTTTGCGATACTGTAGAGGAAGTATTGTATTTTATTGACAGTACTATGGATATCATAAGAATTCATGATATTCTGCTAGCGGAGTCACATCTTGTTCAATGCATTATGAATGACAGTTTAAAGAAGAAGCAGCTTCACAAGCATCCAAAAACATGTGTACAGTGTATGAGAATGGATATTTGTCACAATACGACAATCTTATATGGCGCTTTTTTGAATGCACACAAGTTGAATACATTTTGCTGTGTGGATAAAGGGGAGTAGATAAATAAAAAATGAAACGAATACTTGGCATGCCTAGAAATGCTTGCTCAGCGAATAGCCATGTCGTTTTTTTGCAATTTCTACAAAAAGTGACATAGGTTAGATGGAATTTTCATGAAACTTTGTACCGTGAGTTTTTCAAGACTCTTTCTGTACTGTAATAATATGTTGCAACTTTTACCTTATTGGAATGAGTATATATTTTCCATAAATTACCATCTTGATAGGTTTATAAAATAAATAAAATAATTGATATCGACTGTGGAAAGGAAAAAGTACGTAACCCTCAGTATTTTCAAAACAACTTTTTTTAGATAATCACAATGTATACAACTCGACACACGTTCTACCAAAAAGATGGAAGTTTAAAATTCCAAATTAATACCTTAATTTAGTTTTTAAGTTTAAAAAAAAGGAAGGCTTGTGACAACTGCAACCAGTAAAAAGGACCTAAAAAAAGATTTTTTTTGAAAAATTTATTACATTAATATTAGGCTAAGTCAACAAAAAAAACAGTTTATTAGTCACCGCGCACTTCAGGGATGTGTATATTTCATAATTTTCTTTCAGCCTAAAATCATCAATAGACGTTTTTTTGTGTCTCCTGCAAAATTTGATATTTGTGGGTTACGTACTTTTCCTTTCCACAGTCGATATGGAAATGACCGCTTCATGGTGATCCAATTATGATGAAATTTTCAATTATTCTTTTAATCCGTATCGTATTTATTTGTTTACTAATGATATTTTTAAGAAAAATATGAAAACTCAATTTTATTTCTATGTAATCAACGTTTTTTTTGACATATTATTTTAAGTAATATCATATATTAAATTCTCTGAATATTTAGTAGTCCAAGCTTGATTGTGGAAAAAAAAGAATATTTCTTAATGCCAGACAAAAAGGTATGTTTAAATTTCAATGATAGATAAAATATACCAAAAAATGTTGATGTTTTTTAGTTGTGTGTAAGTTTCAATTTAATATAATATGAATATTTTTAAATATACTTAAAAATGGCCAAAAAAATTAAAATGTTAAAAAATCCTCTTATTTTTTTGTAGAACCATATTTATTTAAAATGTTACCTTATAATAAAAATAATAAAACATTTTTAGTACTTTTTCCACATAAAATTTATTAGATCAGGACCGGTTTCGCTCATCGCGAGCATTATCAACTGATAAGAAAAATATATAAACAGCTCGCGATGAGCGAAACCGGTCCTGATCTAATAAATTTTATGTGGAAAAAGTACTAAAAATGTTTTATTATTTTTATTATAATGCCATTCCACCAAGTATTGACAGTGAACACCTTAAAAATGTTACCTTAATTTCAATAATATTTACTATGACTCTTCGTAAAAAAAAAATATGTAGTATCTTTTAAACATCGTAAATGTTTTTGCACAATTTTATAAATATTTTCCTCTACCTAAAATAGTTATAAAGTAAAAAATTACTAGCCATATAAACGTTACTTTGATAATATTTACCTATTTATCAGTGGAAGAGCAACAAAATTGCGTTATAAATTTAAAGAAAACTCGCATTAAGTTAAACATTAAAATGAAATATGGAAACACTGAGATATAAGCACTAAGCGCAAGTTTATAAGGCAAGTCTAGTTTTTTGAATAGAGAAGCTTTTTTCACATTGCTGAAAAATTTCGTACAGCAAATTAACGTAAATTAGCTAGGGTACCAACAGACTGCCGGATGATAATAACAGTGACCACCTGGTCTTCGTGCGCCACCACTAGCTGCCTCTCTTTAATTATTTCTCATTAGAGCTGTACACAAAAGTCGAGAGATAGAACTAGTAAAAATGATTGGGTTTTATTCATTTTATGTTTAAACACGAAAATACTATAATAATGTATCTATTGTAAAGAATTTAGACTGTAGAAATTGGAGAAAAAAAAAGTCAAAGATCTAGAGAAAAATGACACTCTATTCATCATATTGGTTGGGAAAATGTACTAGAATGATCTGATGATGAAATGATTGAAAAAATCAATTTACAGTCGGTTTCGGTTTTTAATTTAAAGCAGGGCTGTGAAGTCAGTGTTAAAAGTCCTGGAGTTGTGTGTTTTTCCGAAGGTGGAGTCGGAAAAATAATTTAAAGATATCGAAAAATGATTATAATATTCATCATATTGATTGGTGAAATCAACTAGAATCTATTCTAGTAACTCTAGTGATCTGATGGTATACAGATATGTTAGTTAAACGGAAGTATTTTAAAAAATTAATTCGAAGTCGATTAGGAGTCGCTTTTTATTTAAAGCTCAAGTCGGAGTTGTCTCTTTATAACCCGACTCCACAGCCCATATTTGAAGTCGAATTCGTTTTTTTACCAAACTGCAGAACCTTGAAAAATAAGGTATCAACATTTTAAATCTGTGTAAATTTTTTGATTAAAAAATATTTAATAAAAACACAATAATCCTTTGTACTTCATTCCACTTTATTTAATATGTCAGGACCGGTTTCGCTCATTGCGAGCATTGTCAACTGATAAGAAATATAATTTAACAATGCTATTTATACAAAATTGAAAAGTTATACACAACAATTGGCATTGAAAAGAAATTGCCAATTACATTAAAGTGATTCTAAAATAACACAAAATTAAAATGTTCAACACATCTAACATATAATTAAAAAGTCATCCCAGATTAATAAATTCAGAATGGCGATTGAAAGTAATTACAAACATAATTAAAATTTGGGAAATTTTTGACAAAGTGATAAAATGCTACATTTCCACCAAGTATTGACAGTGAACACCCTAAAAGTGATAAAAAATATTTGTTATAAACACCGTATTTTCAGGCCATTAGTCTTATCGTCAACGTTGTTGCAGTCAGTTGCGGTGCTTACGAGCTAGAGTCCCAGAATGGACAGTTTTGAATTGTTTTTTTTAATCGTTGTGGTGTTTTGTGTTCAATGGCATAGGAGTCTGACTTGTCTAAATTTGCTCTTCCTAATTATATTAACAACGGTAAGCAGCAAGAGTGATTATATAACCAACAATAGGAAGATGAAGTCCTATTATTACTGTCTGAAAAATAGTGGATGGACGCCTGAGTAACAAGAAATTTTCGTAGAAACGACATATGTTGATGTAAGCTTCGTTGGGAGTACAATTTCTCTACATTGGAGATAGGACATGGTTACAAAATACCAATAAAGTGATTCCACTCTCTTGAAATTATGTTCTTTAAGTTATAACCTCACTCATTCATTATTGCAAGCGGTGATTATATCTACTCTTCATGCCATTATAAATACACTTTATCAATAGTTTAGTGTAAAGATATTTATTATGAATTCGTTAATTTTGTGAAAGTTAAATTAGTTTTAATAACTTTACTACACCACTTGTGTGACGCGTTTTTTGAGTCTTTAAAAAGGATCATCATATATCTTAACATCACAAGGTTTACTTATAAGCTAAACAATGATCGTAATTCTTATTTTATAAATTACAAAATACAAGTGGGAGTTTTTTCGTTTCCTCACTGCACTTACATTGACAGTACATGAGAGTAATTAATTTTAATTCGTAAACATTGCAACGATCTGTTTGATGATGTTTCTTAAAGAGGCAACACACGTGACATTAAAAATGTGTATAACAGCAAGAAGAATAACAAAGTTATCAATTTTCATTTTTTATCAGTCTAAGTTCTATTGCATTTGATCACGCAAGGAGAAAATAAGCTTACAGAAATGAATGAGAAATATATAATGTGGGATTGAATAAATCAAATATCAATATAGCCATTATTTTGGTATTCATATTCAAACGGGTGTATCGACTCTCTATCTTGATGCTGCCAAATTCCGATATATACACTAGATTCTAATGCAACATACTAACGTATTGCTTGTTCTTTGGAAGTAATAGATGTATGTATGTATTCTGAAATACTTTTCATAATAAACTTGATACTGCCAAATTCAGACATATTGATTGCATCCTAAAAATATGGTTTTGATATAAATTTAGAGACTATATTTTTGTTGTTGATCAATTCAATACTGTATTAATATTTCTAATCAATATTTTCCGTGGATTCTATGCAATACTATTTATGATGACAAGAGAAATTAATTACGATAAAATCAATAAAAATAAACGTAATTCTGCAATGAACAAAGTATTTTAAGAATCGTTTCCCGACTTAGAAAAGTGATCAACACTTTTTCACGTTATAAGACAACAGATTCTCTCATTAATGCCTTACAAACAAAAATAGGCACTTTGTATTTTGACTGTCACTCAGATTGAAGGCTATCTCCTTTATTAATTCAGTAGTCTTTCTGTAACGGAGAGAAATAAAGTAAAAATCACAAAAGGAGACGTTTGGTTCAGATTGAAGTATAATTTATTTTTATATATAATACAAATAATTTGTTTACTTAGAAATAAATTTAAAACTAATTTAACATGAAATATTCTTAATGGTAAAGGTTACTTAAGTTTAGCAAATATGGGTAAGTGAATAGAACTTCGACAAGAATATTGATTGATGAAATTAAATTGAAGGGTTTTAATAACTTCATCAAAATATTCACCTTTCGTTCAATCTTACTGTTTTGTACCAAATTTTACTAAAATAAAAAATGCAAGTGTTTGCGATTATTAGATATTTGGATTAGATTAGATATTTTGCTCTTTAAGTTTTCTTATCTGTTTTATGTCGTGAGGTTATCAACATATACCAGGGTGGTTTAACATTAAGCGTAGTATTGAGTAAGTGTTAGTTTTCAATGTGATTTATCTGGCTTGTAGTTTTCCTTCGCTCTTCTTCATACTAATGGCGACACAAGTTTGGAATTTATTTATGGAGTGATTTTCCTTTATTCTAAACTACAAAATAATGGAGTCATTAATAATAACAGATTATATATAATACGTTTGGCGAAACATTATCTGCCTGCATGTTGATATTGTCCTCAAACAATTGTGATCAAACAATCTTGGCCTATTTTTAATAAGGTAACGCAAATTCAGCTAAGTTGATGTTATCAGAACAGATTTTTTTTTTACCTGTATCAATATTATTTGTCTTGTTGTGCTTAAAATGTAACTGCCAATTAAACAAAAAAGTATTACAGAACAAGAGACCGAGAAATGTGAGGTATTGATGCGTGGAATATTGATGAAAGAACAGACTACTTTTCACTACTATTGCAGAGTTTTACGTACAGGAGTCTTGGGTGAAGCAAAGTATCACCAGAACAAGACAACAAGCGTCACGATATAAAGGGTAAGTTTGTATCGTGAAACGAAGTTAGAAACCCTAAATGAATCGATTGAAATTATGTATCTACCTTCAGTTGGAATGATACAAAAAATCCCCGTCAAAAAGTGTCTAGTTAAAACAGCTTGATTGAAATCTATAGCTTTCATGTTAAAAAAGAAATAGTAAATATTATTAAACGCACAATCGCTTACTTTGTATGATTTAGACTATAGCAAGTCGGATGTTGTTTAGCGGGTTGAATAAAAAGAAAGCATTTACACGGCAGATTTTAAAGCATCGTAAAGTCGCGCGAAAATTCTTAATAAGATTTTTAATGGGAATTCTCTTGCGAAAATCTTTTCGGCATTTTCAGAGAAATAATATTTTACGTCCGTCATATAACGCGCTTAAAGTCCTATAGTTATGGCTACATAAACAGGTACTAAATAATTATAAAAAAAACAACGGGTCTTCTTTTTATCGGTTGTTAAGATGTTTTACTTAACGATGTTTATATTATTTTAGTAAGTATATCATCTTTATCAAAAGCTGCATTTACTCCGTATTTTTCAAAGCTCTGAAGTCGTGTAAAAAAAAACAATTCCGACTCTGAGTTCGAAGATTTTTTTCAATAATTTCACTTTAACTTATATATGTATTCCATCAGAAAATCTTTAGTCAACCAAGGATGCAATACCAAAACTATGGACTCTTGTGGTTTGAATATACATCATATAATACATTTAAAACAAAAAACGAAAAAAGCCGCTCGTTTTTCACGACTCTGACTCCGGCTAAAATACTGCAACTTAACGACTCCGAATCCAACTCCACAGCCCTGGTATTTTTCATAGTTTATACATAAATGATTCCGTGGTGACATTTTAAAAAAAAATCTATGTTCGTTTCCAATATGGAGCATATGACCTCTTCATGGAGGTTTCTAAACATAAATTTTCTTTCTACGTATAGAGTATAGATTATGACAGATTATAGAGAGTAATGGCAGGAATAGGAGAGGATTAGTGGTAATGTAGTCACTTTCGCTACGCCCCATTATTTCAGGATTGAAAAGGTGGGAGGAAATTTTTAGACAACACAACACACCCATGTCGGCCATGTTGTCAAAAAAAAAATGCTATATTATTAAGTATTAACACGAATGTCGTTCACTTTTAAGGTGTTCACTGTCAATACTTGGTGGAATGGCATTATAATAAAAATAATAAAACATTTTTAGTACTTTTTCCACATAAAATTTATTAGATCAGGACCGGTTTCGCTCATCGCGAGCATTATCAACTGATAAGAAAAATACAAAAACAGTGATATTTATACAAATTTAAATTGAAATAAAAAGGTGTAAGCAACTATTAACAATTTAAAGGATTAGCAAATTACATTATAATTACACAAAATTAAAATGCTTAACACCCATAACAATTAAAAACTCATCATCAAAGAATAATAAATCTAAGTGGCAAACGATATCAATTATAAACACAATTAAAATTTGGGAAATTTTTACACAAAGTGAAACACTACATTACTAAAGTAAATATCCTAATGATGATTTGGTGTTTTTCCCGTTTCCAAGCAATGATGTACTTCAACAAAATCGGCAGTAATGAAGATTCTGAAAAAGACATTTTTAAAAACCATATCAATTCTTACAAAAGGAATAAATTTTGAAAAACATATAAATAATATAGAAGAGCAGTTAACATAGGTTAGAATTAGATTAATGAAACGGATATAATAAAGGTTAATCTAATTCTAACCTATGTTAACTGCTCTTCTATATTATTTATATGTTTTTCAAAATTTATTCCTTTTGTAAGAATTGATATGGTTTTTAAAAATGTCTTTTTCAGAATCTTCATTACTGCCGATTTTTTTGAAGTACATCATTGCTTGGAAACGGGAAAAACACCAAATCATCATTAGGATATTTACTTTAGTAATGTAGTGTTTCACTTTGTGTAAAAATTTCCCAAATTTTAATTGTGTTTATAATTGATATCGTTTGCCACTTAGATTTATTATTCTTTGATGATGAGTTTTTAATTGTTATGGGTGTTAAGCATTTTAATTTTGTGTAATTATAATGTAATTTGCTAATCCTTTAAATTGTTAATAGTTGCTTACACCTTTTTATTTCAATTTAAATTTGTATAAATATCACTGTTTTTGTATTTTTCTTATCAGTTGATAATGCTCGCGATGAGCGAAACCGGTCCTGATCTAATAAATTTTATGTGGAAAAAGTACTAAAAATGTTTTATTATTTTTACGAATGTCGTTATTTGTGTCAATACTACTGTCTAAAGTGTTTTACCAATATTGTAAAGCTGTGTAAGAAATGTGTGAAAATGTAGTCTCAAAATGTGGTTTCAAGGATGAGCTTGTGCCGGAAGAACATCAGCTTTACCACCGGGACTCCAATTCCCATCACGCATCGGCAGCTGTCACTCTAAGGCGTCCTTCTTCAGTAATTTACGAGCGCCATATTTTTCCAGTAAGTAACTTCCGGGTCAAAGAGCATCCCTTGCGTGGTATAAATATACACTGAAAGATTGAAATAATTTATAATCTTGATATTAATTTTTAAAAAAACAGTAAGAAATTTATTTATTAAAAGAATAACTGTTCATACAGGCATCCGTTCTATATAAAATGTTTTTTTAAAGATCAAATGAAACAGCGATGTTTTTGTCAACCCGACACACGTTTTTTATTGATAGCATTTTTAATGTACTTACATACAGTGCCGGTGCAAGACTATTCAACAAATCGTCCCACTTTTTTTCGAAGTAATGAAAAAAAACAATTCGGGATCATTACAAATATTTTTTTATATATATATCAATGTCCGCTCCCAACGTGGAGCATATGACCTGTTAATGGAATTATTGTACGATAACTTTTTGTTACTCAGTCGCTCAATATTTATTTTCCATGAGAGTATGTAGGAAGGATAAACGATGAAGCTAAAGCAAGACTAGTGGTTTACTAATCACAAAAAAATTACAACTTGACGTAGCTATTGTTTATTAAAGATTCACATACAAATAAACAAAAACGAGTGGTGATACAAAATAACGGATTAAAATATAAATTAGTCCATCAGCAATTAAAGTCTTGCTTTGAACACTTTATTTGAAAAAGAGAAGTTGAACGACTGAGTAACAAACAGTTCTCGTAAAAAAATCTGTGGAGATATCTACATATGGATAAAAAAAAGTGCATTTATTATAGCAGGTTTACCAAAATAGGAATTCAGTGTAAGCAATAGTTACTCTGTTTTAATCACTATATTAATATTTTTTATTGGAGTTATCTTTGTTGCGTAAAATACTCCTTTACTGGATGGCTGCCACAGACGAGATATTTCGTCAAATTGTTCGTGCTCAACACACCAGAGACGAGTTATCTCATCAATAAATAATTTAATCGATAATCGCAAATTATAGCCGGCGTGCTAGTTACAGACGTACTTTTTTTTATGGCAGCCAAAAGGCTGAGAGTTCATCTATTACATGTTAGAAAAATATAGACAACAATGTTACACTATGTAGTGTCAGTTTGTCCTAAATTTAACAGTTTGTATGATAGTATTTTAATTTTTAAACATCTACTTGATATCGTTTCAACTCTTAAATTCTATTAAAAATCCTGTTAAATGTATCTTATTAAAGTCTAGGCGACATCATAAAAACTGTATTACCGTAGCGTGCTTGTCGTGATATTGCAGTTAACAGCATTTTAAGTTTATGTCACTAGTATTTTTATTCCAGAACTTAAAGCTGACAAAGTAATTAAGCGATTATTTTCTTCAAAGTTTTCGTAAAATTATAAAATTTATATTGTATTATTACTGTTAATAGTAAAGCTAAGGAGCTTTTGCTTTTAAACATTAAAAAAGGATACATTAGTGTTCCTTTAGTGAGCATAAATCCGATTTTAATCACATAATTGATAGTGATAAATTCGTTATTATTCTGATTATATTACCGATTGTAAGACATGTTATACCTCTTCCCGAAGTATCTTCAGGCTATTTCTATCATTCTATCTCAATTTTTTCTTAATTTTCCAAAGAGAGTAGGGAAAGAATAATAATGTTAGTAAAAGACTTATGGTAAGCTTATCGCTCTAATTGTGAACCATTATTTTTAGGATTAGAAGTGCGGAAGGAAAGTTTTTGACATCACAAACAAGCATTCCTTTGAATAAAAGATACATCGGTTGAAAAATGCTGTTCGTACAAAGGACTTAAACCAACAAATTTGACAACTTCACCACGAACCCGAGAATATTTATAGTTCATGATAACTCATTTTTTTAAATAATATTAGTCGAGAGGAATGCATTAAAATAAAAATAAATAAATAACATAATGATTATAGATTTTCTGGAAAATATCTGTACAGTACAATCATCTAAACGTCTCCATTGGGAAATTTAGAAGTAAATCAAACATTTTCACTTATTATAAATGGTCAACAGTGAATGTTGACTCAACAGGGGTGATCAGATACGAGTAAATGGGGTGGCCGAGTCAATATTTGGTTTGATCAGCTTGTAGTGTTCTCATGGCTCTAAGGTAAGTTTTTATATAAGTGACTATGTATTTTAAGTGTGTTAGTATTGCTCACGTTTAAAAATTAATTATAATACATTTTTACGTCAACTTCAACTTTAACTTATTAGAAAATAAATTATTTTAATTAAACAACAGTTATTATTTAAATTTTTATATTATATCACCTATCTTTAACCATTTTTATATATAACCATTGATAAATATTACATAAAAAAGCTTAAAATTCAATTTACTCTTTTGGAATTTACTTGATAGTAATTCGATTCAAAACGATAAAAAAAGCAAAATATTAATACCCACCACATATCGCTTTTGTCAGAGAAATCATTGCAATGAGCCATCTCGTAAGGTAAGTGCTCTTATGGTAAAAATATATTTTTCTTATTCAAATAGACATATATTAACGTTTTATTATTTCAAATATGTAATATTATAACATATAAAATTTATAGCATTTTTATTTAGCTGGTTGTGAAACTATGTGCTTATTTAAAAGGCAAAACATGTGTTGTGTCTATTATTATAAAGTGCAAATTTTATTTTGTGCAATGCTTGAGTTTCCGTGGTGTTATTGTGGATTTTATTTTTGGTAGAAAACATTATTTCAGTGTGCATTTAATAAGCTCGCTTCACTTGTACGATACTTAAAGACATTTAGAATATTATGACGCATCTAACTTATGTTTTCCTAAAATACCACTTGGCTCACTTCATTTCTCAGGAGTTCAAATATTACACAATTTTAAATGAAAACAATATGTTTATTTAGTCAATATTATTATGAATTGTTTTCTTTGTGCTATCGATGGGATTTCATTGCTTTGTTTACTCAAATAAAAAGTACATTTGACTAGTAAATTAAAATAAGCCATGCCAAAATACCACAAATTATTTAAACGCACCAAAACACTTTGAGGCATCTTGAGCCATCCCCTAATTCTTAAATAGAACAGTACAGACTTACTGAAGCGAAGCTTTTAATGCCTCTAATGTTTCTTTGTTTTAAAGCTATCGACATAGTAGGAAAAGGGCTTGTTTGATCTGTAATGTTATTCTTGGTGGAGATTGGCAGCCTCTCAAATTGATAGAAAATGTGTTTGGGACATGTGTATGCTTACTTTAAACTAAGATTTATTTACTGTTAAAGACCATAGAACTGTTTATTTAGGACTAGACAAAAACAGTTTGAAGTAATTAATTATTGAATTTTATAATTAATAGAAATTGATAATATAGTTCTTGTCACGAAATGGTAAATTTTATTATTTATATCAAGCGGACTAGCAACGCTTAAGTTTGTATTCATGTACTATCTATAGATGATAATCCTGTATGTATTCATCTCTTATCATATGGAATTTTATATTTATATTTGTGTTGTTGATTTAATATAGCTTTCAAAAAAAAAAAAAACATTTGACTTTTGTGTAACTAATTAAGCTACGTTACCAACTTTCTGATATAAAACTGTGATAAAAAAAATATTCAATAAACTCTATCTAAAAAAACTATTTTAAATATAATAAAGTGTTATTTTATTTGATATAAGTCATAACTTCCTGTAGGGAAAATTTTGTTCAGTAAAAAAAGCTAAAAAAAATATATTTATATTATTTCAATTGCATTTAAATTTAATATTTTATTTAATAGTAAAACATATTCGAATGACTGACAAACAAATTGCGTTAATTTCAGTTGAAAATACAAATAAACGAGATATTTTTTTTTTAATAATTTAAGATTTCGACTGAAGGTGCTTGGTGGAATTTCAATATTAAATTTGAATCGTTCAAACTATGTACATTCTCACAGATTTTGTCACTAACGACCCGGGTTTCGCCTTTCGGCATCTTCAGGCATTCAAGTGCACGGATGAACCTGAACTGACGCCTAGCAAATGAAAGTTTCGTGTTTATATAAGAAATTTCTTATTTTTTTTTATTAATAAACATCAAAATTTGTTTGAACAATACGTAATTAGTAAATATATTGTAAACATTTTGTTAGATTTTAACTTTGTGATTTTTTTAAATAAATTGTTGTTCCACATAACTAAGTTTTCAATTGTAATTTTATTTTGTTTTTTTTAGTTATTAAAATACCATTACATAAAAAATATTAACATGCGTATAGCTACAAAGCGTGAAAAGAAATATAATAAATTAGAGTTATTTTTTAAGATAAAATAAGGGTTGCCAATATTGCCATTAAAGCATGTCTCTTTTGTACAAAATTGACATTATTCCAGGGTGGGCACATTGGCAGTGTCATTATTTGGGCAACGATTGCCAACGGAAACCAAACGAAATCGGAGCGATGCCAAATTTTGCCAACGTAGCGATATCATATCTTTCACTTTAAGTAGACAGGGTTAATGGTGAATCGTAACGGTCTTCAAAAACCTCACCAGCCGGAAAATAGATGTAGAATATTATTTTGTATAATTTAGTTTGTCAGAAAATCCATTTAGGTATGAGCTGTGTAATGAATTTCAATGTTTTTCGACCTTCTTTTATTATGTCCTGATTGACCATCTAACAAGTAAGTTACTCGCTAAGCTATTCCTGTTTGAGAGAGTAAGAAACGAATAATAGATTTATTTAAGGACTATTTATAATCGGTAGAATTGTCATACTTCGCCGCACGGACTATTGCGGCGAAATCGATCCAGGTATATATTTTTTTGTTTGATTTGATTATTTTTTTATTTGATTATTGAATTTCTGCTGTACATTGTGCCTAAATATGCACTACTTATTCGAAATCAAATTAAACAAAAAAATATATACCTAACCTAACCTTACGCAATTCCTCAATAAATATTTTAAATCGTGGCGTTGTTTTTAGATTAGTTTATTGAAGTTTTTCGCCGCAATAGTCCGTGCGGTGAAGTATGAAAATTTTACCTTATAATCTAATGGCTTTATAAAGAACCCGTTTTAGGTATCGAGTGTGGATTAGGTTTGAAAAGATGAACGAACAACGCACACATACAATATACGCCCAAAGATATATGTCAAATAACAAAATAATGTTTTCATTCAAGTATTTGAGTTTTTAGAAAATATGAAAGTACAAAAGCATTTGCTGCACTCTCAGCTATGGGACTGGCAATAGATGGCGTTAAAAAATCAATATACTATTGGATGACACTTAATAATCCAAACTTAATACTTCAACTGAGGATGCAGATTTATTTGATAGTGGTCGTTCACCACGATTATTTTTAACTGACGAGCAAAACCTGTACTAATAATATTTGATAAATGTGAAATAAGTACTAAAGTGTGTTTTATTTTTTAAAAGTGTTGAGACTAAACAACTTAAAAGTGCTTAATTGATAAAAAAAACACATATAATAATAATGTTGGTTATTATTCTCAATATGTGTCGTGTTTAATAGAAAATTTAAATTAACTTTGATTATTCCACATATTGTGTTACTAACTGTGACACGTGTTTCGCCTCTTTCAGAGGCATCTTCAGACTTACTATCGCAAAGTTTGCTTAAGTAATGAAGCAAGATTGATTCTAACATTTTAAAATTATGAAATTACAAAATGGAGGTTTGGGTTTTTTTTCCCTTTAAGAGGAGCAAGGAGGGGGGTGTAGAATCGAAATAAAACAAACAGATAATGATACTAATTATACTAATGATTTGTAATCAATCAGATTGGGATTTTTCCTTTTTAAGGGAAGCAAAGAGGGGATTATAAAATCGAAACAGTGCAAACAAATTTAATCATACTACTAATGACGTTAAACATTACAAACTATTAAACTAATGAGCTACACTGTTTGCACTTGTTGCAATTGTTTCTACACCCCCCTCCTTGCTCCTCTTAAAGGGAAAAAAAACCCAAACCTACATTTTGTAATTTTATAATTTTAAAATGTTAGAATCAATCTTGCTTCATTACTTAAGCAAACTTTGCGATAGTAAGTCTGAAGATGCCTCTGAAAGAGGCGAAACACGTGTCACAGTTAGTAACACAATACGTGGAATAATCAAAGTTAATTTAAATTTTCTATTAAAATGAACTTCCACAAAGTTACCGCCGAAACCATCGAAAGTATTGTGTTGTGTTTGTTTTCACAGTAAACAGTGTGTAATTTAAGAATCATTATTTTAAGTCATCGTAACGAGAGTGATTAGTTAATCACTAATCCCGTTCTGGAACTATCGTTTTTATCTCTACTACCCACTCTTTGTGAAAAAAAGAGATTGAGAAACTTAGTTACTTCCAGTTGTTGTAGAAAAACTTATGTTGATATCACCATTAGAAAACCATATGCTCCAGACCAAGAATGTACGTATTAAAAAATATAAATATATATATTTTTTTATTCGATAAACTTGTTTTTTTTTTCCTTTCTGCATCACACCGAAGATGATATCTCCTCAATGATACAGTTAAGATACATTTTATTTAGATACAACTTGATAGGGAACAATAAATAATAATTACAAATATATAGATATTAATAAAAGTTAATTAAATACAAAGAATTGGTATAATTACAAGTAAAAAAAAACAATTAAATAATAATAAGCAAGAATAATAGTTAATGGCACTAATAAAATAACTTTTAGTTTTGGAACAGATGTGATTAAGGATTGAATGGTGAGGGGCAGGGAAGGTAAACTTTTTCTCCAAAAGAAGTAGCAAATTTTTTGAAGAGACAGAAATTTTCTGGAGACGAAACTAGATCTGGATGCCCGATAGGACCATCATGGTTATCCCTACATAATGAAAACAATATACCTCTTTCTACGGACATAATCGGACAATTCCAGAGAATATGCTCTGAGAAATATAAATATTACAGTACATGGCGTTATCTCTTGCTTTTAAATTTATTCAGTTTTTATTTTGATATGTCTATTAAAAAACACTTACAACTGATACTGCAAATAAGCAAGAGAGTGATTAAATGAAAATACACGTGATAAGTGAAGCCAGGCCAGATAGTTTTAAATAAGCGTGGAATTACTTCAAAAGAGTGTTTATTTTTTTTAATATAATACCTTCTCTCCAAGTATTGACAGTAAACACTTTAAAAGTGATAAACATCATATTTAAATATGAATCAATTGATATTTTTATTTAAAACACAGTATTTAAAATGGATTTTTTTTATAACCATGTCCGCTCCCAATGTGGAGCATATGGTCTCCTAATGGAAGTATCCCAACAGAAGTTTTTTCTACAAGAACTTTTTGTTACTCAATCGGGAAGGAAGAATAAGGCTAGAACAGGACTAGTGGTTGACTTATCGCTATCGCTACATCCAGTTATTAAAGGATCTGAAGGATGGGAGGAGAGGAAAAAATGTGAATTGACATCACAGGCACCCAGTCTTTGATCACAACTTTGAATTGAATAATTCTCAAATTCACTGTGATGTGACCGGGAATAGAACCCAGACCTGCGAGATAGGTAGGGCAAGCTCTAACCAACTGGGCCACACCAGGTGACATTTTAAAATTTAATTGATAAGAAATTGATGTTCAATTGACATTTATTCTAGAACCCATCGACGCCACACAAGAACTGCAATACGTTAAAGCCGGTAAATCAAATAACATAAACAAACATAATTTTCTTTTGCCACACATTCACGTGTGCATCGATGCAAGAATATTACTAACTCTGCATACATATGTGCATAGATTCTCGAATCAATATGCGGTATATTTATTTTCATTTTCAGCCAACAAATATGTCATACAGGAAACCTTTCACGGTTACTTGCAGAACGGAGATAGATGAAGAATTCAATTTTCTCAAAGAAAATGCGGTCGCTTTATGGTTTATTTCATATTTTCTAAAACATTTTTAATACTTATAATAATACGCTTACTATGTGTTATCGTAGTATTTTTCAATATGAAAATATTTAGATATTTAATATTACTTTACACTTATTTATATAATAGTATTATAACAACCAAACAATAGTATTAAATTAAATATTATATCTTTGTTCTTCCACTTTTGCCTTTTTAAGAACCGTCATCAAACAAAACGTCGCTAGTTATACGAATAAATTTTACGACCATCACTATAGTTCTGACGATGGCAAAAGCCGAAATAGCTATCAACTAATATTATAAAAAATTTAGTACTGAATACATTGCTTTTTTTACCCTACTTAAAATTATCAAATGAAATTTAATATTTTAAAAATCTTACACAAAATTACCGTCGAATAAAAAACATAATATATAATATTTACTCTCGTAGTGTTTATATTAAATGAATTTATTTTTTAATGGTGCTTAATGTCGATCCTAAAAGAAAATATGTTGAAGAAAGGAAAAAAATATATTTTGTTTCCAATATGTCATAAAAAGATAGCGAATGACAATTAAACAAAGCTGATCATAACCTAAGTCAAAAATACTTCCTCAGCGAAACGACATAATAATATAAAATTGTGGAATATGACTTTTTTTAAGTGTTCATGTCGAAAACGAGGAAATTGGTTTTATCGCTATATATTTAAAACTATACAATATATTTTTTAATTCAAGTCTACTCCAAATGTAAAGCATATAGCTTCCGAATAATCTACACATACATTTTGGCTACGAGAACTGTTTGTTACTCAGTTGCTCAACCACGCTTCTTCGAAGAGAGTAGTAGAGATAGAAGAATATGGCAAGACAGGACTAGTGGTAAACTTATCTTGCTACGCTCCGGTTTTTAATGATCGGGAGGATGGGAGCAATTTTTTCTTTCAACATAAACACCTATTACTTCGAGCAAAAACCATTTATCAATGAAAATAAAAATTCTGTATTCGGACTTGAACCCGTGAGATCCATCGTGGAATCCAACGACGTTAACCGCTACGTCTCGGCCCCAACAATAGATACAGTTTAATGATAATGTGATTTTATTCACTTTAAATAACAATTTAAAAGAAAAATACTTCACTACAGACGTTAAATTCACATCAGTTTTGCCCAAAAAATCTAAAAATGTTCACCTAAACAGCGCGCGGTCAACATAAGCTCATATTCGAAACTGAAAAAAGGAAATGATATTATCATAATAATGTTTTTTCGGTCAAAGTTATTGTACGAAATGTCTGATATTACTTTTTTTAAACCTGAGGGGTATTTTTATCTGACTTTCATGGAAAAATACGCATCTGTGTTTCATGCAACATTTAACCGCTATCCACAAATTTAGGAGGCCGTTTAAGCTGTCGCGTATTTATTTCTCCGTGCAAAAGATACATAATATTTTTCAGCATAATAACGGAAAGACGCAGCTTCGGCGGATGCACAATTTTAACGGTTCAAGGTTGGAAACATACGAAATTATGCAAATTTAACGTCTCATAACGGATACTACGCTGTTGGTGTATTAAATTTAATAATTGCTTGAATGACCCCCGGAAAAAATATCGCGCGAAACATTATACACGCCTTTATTTGTGAATACACAATTATTACGTTTAGTAAATATTGTGAATTATTTTTGAGAAAAATGTATTCAGTATAAACATATTGTTTTCTTGGTTTAAAAGGAAAAATATTCTAACGTTCAGATAAAATTTAAAGTTTTAAGCAAATCGTTTCGTAGTCGGGTCAAAATGATTTATATAAAAAAAATACTGTCGCAAATGAATGTATGTTTTGATAACGTCAGTTGCTGTATCTTTCGATCATTTATTAGTATTAATAACTTATTAATTTTAATTTTCGTAGTTTCGTCAATACCTATACTGGAACGATCACATGGCTTTATAGTAACAAGTAGTTCGGGTAGAAAATCGCTTTCGTTAAATTAAAATCATTCGTACTTAAGCAAGCATTTGTGAAAGTAAGTCTGTCTGAAGATGCCTCTGAAAGAGGCGAAACACGCGTCACAGTTTGTAGCACAATACGTGAAATAATCTAAGTTATTTTATATTTCAGATTAAAACTAATAAGTTATTAATACAAATAATTGGGCGAAAATATTCGAAAGATACAGCAACTGACGATATCAAAAAATACATACATACATTTGTGACAGTAAATATTTAATATAAATTATTTGGACCCGACTAAAAAACGATTCGCTTAAAACTTTAAATTTAATCTAAACGTAAGAATATTTTTCACTTTAAACCAAAAATAAATGATCATGAATTTACAAAATTTAATTATCGTCTTTGGTGTGTGCGTTCACTAATAGTCAAATTCCTTTGCTCAATATTTCTTGTTCAACTATTTTTAGAGGATTAATTAAAGTATAAGAACAGAGGTATGTAGGTTTCCTTCTTAGGGGTTGTTCATTTGCTCTCAAGGGAGAACTTTGGAAAAGCTTATATTTTACTAAGAGAATAAATACAACCCCATATTTGTAAGTTTAGCCTTGCGCTGCAGGGCGGAAAATGCATCTCATAGAAAATTTATAAATTTTAAGTAATCTCCGAAATACAAACTTTAATGAAAAAGTATTGTTAATGTTCCATGTATACATTATGTAATTTATAATTATTTTTTTGCTAAGCTAATTTCAAAAACAGCAGTGTAGTGCTAAAAGATATGGTTTATTGTTATACGATTCGAAAATCTTTGCCAAATTCAAGCAAATGTGATTGTCTGAGATGTTTAAGCTACCGCTAATATTGTGGTCTGGTTAACGATTAATCCTCCAAATATTTATTTTTTCTAACTCAATAGTATTTTCATATTATGCAATATATGTATGTACTGTGATGTTCAAAATTGATCTATTCAGCAGTTTTTCATTGTTATTGTTTTATTTTCATGGTGGTTAAAACTCCAGATAAAAGCTTGCTGTTAAATGTATATTCTTTTCCGTGCTCGTTATCAATATGGTCGTAATTTTAGACTTTCAATAAAGTAATATAGGAAAGAGTTGTTTAGCAAGAACCGATTGTTATATGTAATCCATCTTTCTTTTCAAAGATACCGAGGATAGAAGCCCAAGATAATCATTCTCTATTTACACATTCAGACGGATTGTTGAAAACATTAATGGCTTTCAGGAGGATGGGAACAGATGTGTGTTCAAGTGTAGTATTGTCTTTTGACAATTAAATTCTCATATTTTTTATTGAATTGTTATTATTTCTTCACATATAGAAATTCAACATCCACATATGATTTTTAGCAAAACTACATAATTAATATTTTGGTCTGAAAATAAAATACGTAATGATTTTATCTACACATTTTAAAATACCTAAATTTTGAAGATTTACTAACTACTTAATTATTTTTTCAAATTGAAAAACAGATTAAAAATATTATCATTTCTTTATGGGTGGTAATAGTTAAAATACTTAGTATTCGATAATTCATTCCAACAATGACTTATTCCAACAAAGAAAATATTTTTCTGAGTAGATATTTTAAAAATATATTGTGCCGAAAGATACAAGGTTCTTAACGTTATACGTTTTTGTAAACGAAAACTGATAAAATATTAACGAAAACACTCACTATAGAAACCAGCGTCGCTTACTATTTATTTTATAAAAACATATTCTTTTTTTCACAATCTGTTTCTTAAGAATATTTGAATTTGTAATGAAAAATATCGAAAACATTTTCAATACAAAAGTGGCTCGATTGTATTAAAGACGCTTCGGGTATTGTCTGCTTCTTACAACATTCATGTTTATTAAAAATCCATCTATCTTTAAGGAGCAGACATATTTTATAGCTGAGGGAAAATAAGGGAAATGTAGTGTTGGAATGCTGATAAAATACTTTCGCTTTTATTTATGTTGAATACATAATTGAAAATCACATAAGGATAAGCGATGACTTTGATTAAAACATATAACGTTTTTTTTAATTTTGGAAAACGAAGTAAATATTCCGAAGTTGTATTATACATAGTAATATAGTCAAATATTGTAAGCTATTATTTTTCAGCGCTCGAAAAGTGATGTGACCCAAGTGGTAAAATGATTAAGCTTTTTTACTGGAATTTTAAGTGCAATCACGTCTTTACTTGGTGTTGTGGTGGATTGCACAATTTTATTTAGAAAGATAACACTTTTGCAGTGTTTTTATTGAGATCACTTTACTTTTACAATACCTTAAGACGTGTAGAATATTACAACATATCTTAACTCATTTTTTTTCTAAAGTACCACATGGCTTACTTAACCACTTAGGGGTTTATTTGATAAATCAGTCAAAGGTATTGAGGAGACAATAGATAGGTTGCTGATCAACTCGTATCGCTTTGGTTTTTGAGTTCATGCGAGATAAACCAATATGCCTGGATCAGTGCCTGTCCGGACCCAGATTACCCTTCGACAGGCGTGCAGAAGAACATCGAGAAAGTCGAAGGCTTTAGGTGCTTGGGAGTACACATCATGGGAGATGGCAATCGACTTTAAGGAATAGCTGAAGCAATAATTAACTCAATACGAAAAGTATGGGACTTACGGTTGTATTAAATCAGATTCAGGTGCCTCCTATTCAACATATGCACTTTGACAGTGCTAATTTACGGTTACAAGTCATGGAACCTTACAATTTTAAAACAAATGCTTGCGGAAAATACACCGGGTACCGTGGTTTTACTTTGCCAAGTGCATGTCATATTGGCGTCAGCTTTATTGTCATATATTACCCTTTTCATTTTTACAAACAATTATCAATATTCCTGAAACAAACCAATCAAACGCTGGTCTTAAGAATGTAATTTTATTCTCATAATAAATGTTAAATTAAAGGAGCATCGGTTATAGTTAAATTTAAATTATTGCTGACCGTATTTAATTAATAATATATTTTATTTATTAAGGTAAAGCTCCTCTCTGTTGAAGTGGAATATTTGACTCAAAAGCTAAGCAAAATGTAAAGTGTTTAAAGTGGATTATTTAAAGTTTGCCTTGTAATGAATGAATTAAATGACTGCTCGTTTTGTTTCGTCCGAAAGGTAAAATTGTTGGGAGTATTTATTTGCCAAGACTCGAAACATAACGCTCTGAAATTCACAGATAACTGAAAACGTGCCCCCACACTTCCCATAAAATGAGATAAAATATTAATTTCGCGGAAAATTAAAAGGTTTTGTACACTTCGACGGAAATATTATATTCAAGTACAAATACAGAAAACGGCCAATGTAGCTGATTTAAAAAAAATGATATCGTCATATTTTTTTTTAAAATTGCCATTATTCTATTAGCTTATTTTTTAATAAAAGCATAAAGTATTTTTTTATTTCACTGTGTTGACATACATAACATTCAAAACTGTTGTATAGGACTATTTTGATTTTTTGTAAATTTAGGGCTTATTTTTTATAATTTATTTTTTTGCTTTTCCACTCGCTAATCAAAGCATATTACGTGTATAAACTCAAAGATTGTTAGTTCATTTGAAGAGAATTATGACAACTGGCCAAATTAAAAATAGATTTTCTAAGGTAAATTTATGAAAACAGGTCAGACAGTTATTTCTTCAGCTTTTTTAAAAAGTGAATGTGCGCCATGCTTTCAAGAAATGACAGTAATTATTACTTTGCTCTTTTTTTATATAATCCATGTCCGCTCCCAATGTGGAGCATATGGCCTTTTAATGGAGGTATCTCAACAGAAGTTTTTTCTACGAGAACTGTTTGTTACTCAGTCGCTCAACTTTTTTTCAAAGTGAGTAGTAGGGAAAGAAGGATAAGACTAGAACAGGACTAGTGGTTGGCTAATCGCTACTGCTGCACCCATTTATTAAAGGATCAAAAGGATGGGATGAGAGGAAATGATGTGAATTGACATCACAAACACCCAGTCTTCGATCACAACTTTGAATTGAATAATTCTCAAATTCACTGTGATCTGACCGGGAATCGAACCCAGATCTGCATGATCGGTAGAGCAAGCTCTAACCAAATGGGCCACAGCAGGCGACTTTGGTCTAGTCGTTTTTTAAGTTTCGGATAATAAATAGCGGAAGACAGTTTACCTAACAGATAAATTGAAAAGAAATACTTTCATTTTTACAGTTTTACATCATTTTAAGAATGTTTTTGATATACCTAACCATCAAATTTATATGTTAGTTTTGATTATTTACATATATACATGTATAGATATATCAGTGTGATATATAACAAAAGAATGTTTTGAATTCGCATCTGAAATAATAAAAAACAAAATACACTTATTTAGAAAAATATAAAAAAAGTCGTCAATTTTAATTTTATACATATCCAAAAACATATTTAAAAAAAGATTTTAAAATTAGCTGGTACATTATTTTGGGTTAAAAAACATTTCCTTGATATTCGTATGTTTAAATATGACCCTTAGAGCATTTGAAATAAAATATGCTTGACGTGGCACACAATCTCGAAAGACCAAATCATGGAGATTTTGGTTCTTCAAAGAATTTTATTCTTTGTCTATAGCCGATAACTCGCCTCTTTTAAAAATAAAATCAATAAAGTAGACGAAAAATATCAAAACACGGGTAGAATCATATGACAATGACAAGAAACAAATGCGTTAAATTAAATTGATTTTTTTAGAAAAAAAAATGAAATAATAATTGTATTCCTTGCGCATCATATAATTTTATTTAAATCTTGATTTATATTTTTTTATATGTTTATGTGTAAAATAATCTCATACCCTTTTTGAGTTTTTTCAACGAGTATGAAAACACTTTTCAATTAAAAAACACTGAACATTTTAAATAGTATTCGAAATTTAATTATTGGGTAATATAATATAAAAAATCTTTACAGTAATGATTTTAAAGCTGCCCGTAAAATAGAAGGCTATTGAGGTGTACGTGTAAACATAGCCATTGAAAAAAACAAATAAAATCTTAATACATAATGTGTCAACAAAGTTAACATATCAAAGAAGACGAAATACATTCATCGATAAATTGTTGCTAAATTCAACAAAAGGTTTTCAATTATAAGAAGTTATCAAATTAATATTATAAATAAATTATCTTACTTCACGAAGTGATAATGTACATACTTACTATAATAAAATTATATATATAATATACAATATATGTAACACACCACTTAATACTAAAGAAAATCTTTGCAAGGTGATAAATAGTGTCATTCATATGAAAAAAAATAGAATAATATTATTTATATTTCTTTAATTGTTGAATCATTTATGTTAAGGATAATTTTTAAGCATTTTTTATTGTAACATTTAAATAACATTAAAAATCATGATGTTGATAGTATTACATATTGAACGGTATGTTTAGTATGTCCATATATTCCATGTGGACGTAAGTGAGTTCAGATGAATACTATTTTTTTATATTTTTAAGTAGAATTCGTCAGATTGTCAAAGTATTTTTTTACATCGCAAAAGAAATAAAATTATAATTTGTTACTTTTGTGACGTACATACATGAATAAATAATGTATCAAGCATGATACGTGGTAACATGAAAAATAGTATTGCTTTCGAATGACTATTTTTTTTTTTATCGGAATTTGGACTGTAGGGATTTTAAGAGGGTGCCCTTTTTATAATATTTACGAAACATTGTGACAAAAGATTTGAGAATAATTGCACAGTCATGTTAGAAATATAGCTCCAATTGTTTCACTAGGATACATATTATATACATACGATGCAAAGCCGCATGGGACAGAGGCTTCCACTCGACATTTTTCCCTCAGCCAAACGTTTCAGCAAAACAAAGAATCGGGAGCGCACAAAATTTGCATCCTAATTTCCCATGCGATTTTTTTTATTTGAGACGTTTGCCCTCCTGGCCCCCGCGGGCTAGCTTTCTATTGCTCGGCGCCCTCAGACGGGCTTAGGTGAAAATATTATAAGTAGTGTACGCCGAATTTGATGGGAACTCTCGGAAGTCGGAATATTAACGGTCGAACCGATATTTTCAAAAAGTTTCATTTTTTTTACCCATATTTATAAATCGAATGCGGAACCCAATTAAGGTCATATGATCGATATACTGCCAGAAATTTTGCGTCAAAAAACTTTACTTTAAGTCAGTTAGACAAATGTTTACAGTTCAAAAACGTTTAGTCGGCCAATCGTCTTTGGGTAGCTATATAAATAAAAAGTTATTTACAGGCATCTTCTGGTAATAACTGCCAACGAAAATGACTTAGTTTGTATTACTTTTTTAACCAGTTCTCTGCCATGAACGTGTTAACACGCCATATAATTTCGTGCTCGTAGGGCCGGCCATACAAAATGTGCGTTTTTATACGCAGTGCTTGAGACGCGGTTCAAGGGCCACAAGAAACGTATTTAATAATTTTAAAATATCTCGCATATAGTGACATCTCTTGGAATCATAGTGTGATACTTAAATTTTAAGGATATTGTTTTGTAATCTATAATACATCGAATTTTTAAAAAATCTTTTTTTGTTGCGTTCAAATTTGTTGCTAGCAGGGCTATAATTCCTTGGTGGTAATTTCCGTTTTTCGATAAAAAAATCGTGTATTTATATGGTATGTGTTTGTGATGTATCATTATTATATATCCAAAAATACATATTTATTAGGTTTTATTTTTTGAAAGAAAATCACGGCCCTCCATGCACGGCTATATTAATACCGCGCGGCACAGATCAGGTTAAATATATAAATAAATAAATAAAATATGGGTAAATTTGTTTCAGAAAATAGAACGTACAATTTAAACCTATCGATCTGCATTCATAGCTCATCATATACATTTTTTTACTTAAAGTATACCGACGGTATTCAATAATTTTTTGCACATCTGAACTGTTTAAATGTTGTAAACGTCAATAGATTTCGTTTTAGATAATCTAAAATGTTGACAGCAAAGCTATATTTAATAATTATTTAATGCAATACGTAATTTAGTAATAATTTAGGCACTTGTGTTATGTATGAAAAATACGTAAATGTATTATGAAATGCCTCAAAAAGAAATAGAAAACTATTTATAACTGAAGTATCTGAACATAATAAACTAACAAATTGTTATGTTAAACAATGTTTGTAATTGGAAACGTTTAACGGTGCAATAAATTAAAGCATTTAAATTAAGTTCACAACGAACTGCGCACTGAAAGTAAATTAGAGTCAAGTAAAATGTACGTGATTGAAAACTGCAGGAAAGCACTTTGTATTGAAGCTTACTTATAGTTTTTCAGGACAAGCATATCCGGCTACACGATGAGACATCCGCTCAAAGGATATTTCCAGACGATGCAGAAACAAACAAACAGTCTGCGACCACATTGTTCAAATATTTTATCTTGTTTGAACGACCAAATGGTGGGAAGCTTTGAGGAAGATGACAGATTTTACTATTTGCTCACCTTCAGGCAGCTGCAACGACTTTACCATTGCCAAACAGGCTATTATTATATCAACAATACTCATTTTTAAGGGTCAAATGTATCCATCATAATACATATTATTCCCTATCTGCACGCTGTATATATTAAAAGTAAAATACCCATATATGTACACGGCTTTATATGTTTTAAATCTCATAAAAACACACCGTTTCGAATAATATAGAAAATAGAGCTAAAGCATTTCAAATCGTTTTAAAAACTCGAGCATATTTTTTTATATATACAAATTTATTCTTATACAAATCTGTTATTTTTTTTTTACCATTATATCATAATTATAATCACTTATATTGCACATATATTTGTATACATATTACTTAGAAGGTATTAAAATCAAGTCTTATTGATAAAGCATTGTATTATTAATAATAAAACACATACTTGTGTCACTTTGAAGTTGTTCACTGTCAACATTTGGTGGAAAGGAACATAAAAGAAAAAGGACGCAACCCACACATGGCAAATTTTACAGGAAGCACAAAAAACGTGTTCTGGTGATTTTGGGCCATATGCTAATTATGAAATATACACAACCTTGAAGTGGACGGAGACTTCTAAACTGGTGTTTAATTGACATATTCTAATATTAATCAAAGAAATTGTCTAGGAAAAACCTTTTTAAAGTCTTTTTTCTTGGTTTCAATTTTCACAAGCTCATCTTTTTTCAAACTTAAAAGTTAAATTTAGATACTAATTCGGCATTTGTAGCTTACATCCTTTTGACAGTGTATTAAGTTTGATACATTGTGATTATCGAAAAAAATCTGTTTTGAAAAAACAATAGGTAACGTCCTTTTTCCTTTCCACAGTCGATATTTACATAAACACCTTTTTGTGCAAACTTCACAATATTATGTATCGTTTTATATATTGTTATTCGATAACCGGCCCTAATCTTGAATAATATTATCGATTTAGCACAAAAAGTGTACTTTTTAATTCAAAACATTTTCATTAATTGATTCCACAGTTTTGAAAATTTCTAAAAATACAATTAATGTTTTATAAATATATTTTTTTTTAATTTTATAAATATGAAAATTATATATTGTTTCGTATGAATATAATAAAATGATACGGGTCCAATTTATTTATATTGTTCACAATTTATAAAAATACATATATACTCAAGTAAAACAACATTTAGGCTTGTCTAGTTACGTGTTTAAAACCTTACAACGCCAGTTTTCAATACACTGCATTATTTAGACTTCTTGTTTACGATACCACAACTTATTTATACACGTTACACCAGCGATTTCCAACCTGGGAGGCGCGCCTCTCTGGAGAGGCGTGGGCTATTGCAAAAGGAGGCTGCGAACAGTCCAAAATATGTATTTACCGTTTAAAACGTGTCTTTATTACTATATGGAATAAAGGATGGGGAGGCGCGAAGGTATTTTTGTCTTCGAAGGGAGGCGCAGTAACATAAAAGTTGGAAACCACTGCGTTACACAGTAACCAATAAAAATGAGAGATTTCATACATGCATTATATAACAATTATTTAACGCTGATATTAAATTAGTATAGGTGTACAACTAGAATGAATGTGATACTATAAGGAAAGAAATTAACCAATACAAAATTAACATTTCTACGTTAATAGTTTTGATTGAGTGTAAGTATGAATGAATCGTTTTGCCAAAAGCTTCTGAAAGCTTACCTTGCGAAGTGTTTCGCTCAATAACAGCATGCAGAAACATTGACCGCAGCCTCGCGCTAGAGAGTGGAGGTGGTCGCTCGGGAATATGCATGTTTAAATTAATCTCTCCAGTTAATTCAGATTGTAGTTTCCAGTTGTATTTTGAATATATTGTTAATAAGAGCATTCATGTACGTACAAGTCAAAAAGTCCTTTTGTATGGCTCGAGTGGGTCATAACAATATCACTGAGGCAGTGGCCGTCACTTCGTTTTCTTATAGTAAATCGTGTGTTTTGCGAATCGAGGAATCTTCAATCCTTCCGAAAATATAGTGATGACAAATTAATTTAATATTAATACCGTTAAATATAATTGAATAAAAAAATATTTGCGGAAATGTACTCAAAATAAAAGTGCTATTATTTTTATTTATCGTCGATTAAAAAATACAGACTACTTCTTTATGACATTCTAATGATTTAATTATTATCTGTGAAATAATAAATATACATACAAATGAATGGCTAAAATATTAATGTCAACATAATGGATTGTGGAATTGTCAACAGGATTCTGTATGTTAATTAATTTAGTAAAAATAATAAAACATTTTTAGTACTTTTTCCACATCAAATTTATTGGATCAGGACCGGTTTTGCTCATGGTGAGAAAAATCAACTGATAAGAAATACAATGAAACAGTGATATTGTGTATTTTCAGTGTATAGTGCATTTTTTATCAGTTGAAAATGCTAACCATGAGCGAAACCAATCCATGAGTGATCCAATAAATTTTATGTGGAAAAAGTACTAAAAATGTTTTATTATTTTTATTATAATGCTATTCCACCAAGTTTTGACAGTAAACACCTTAAAAGTAATTAATTTAGTTTTATGTCAATGAACACAAGTTTTATTTTAAATATACACACAAAAATGTGTGTTGTTAATTAAATACGACTTCAATAAATATAGCCAAATATTTAATTATATAACTGTCATATATGTGTTTTTACTATATTTAATAGTTTCATTTTGTCAAGTATTTAATAAAAACCATTACAGCAAGTTTTTTTGCTTAATACATTTTACATGTAGTCGTGTACAAACATATGATGACTACAATAATTGACCACAAAATCAATAGCAAAATTAAAATAGTTTTAGAAATATCATTATAAGATACCGAAAAACCGTTTTGGTCAAGTGGTAAAAACATTCTCCTAGTTATTAGTTGTGTCTGCTCAAATTTCAAATCTCTCTTTGAGTTTATCTTGATTGTATGATTTTTAAATACAATAATTTGAAAATACCAAATACTTTTTTTATATATTTTTAAATTTTATAGTATTCATATATCTGGAGTGGAAGTCAAAAAGCTCCTACGTACAATAGACGCCTTACGTGATAAATGGAAAAAAATATATAGCAAGAAAAAGACTTGCTTCTCAACCCTTTAGAGCCCATGACCCGTTTTAAGTGTGTTATTTTTTCTGTGGCCCACATTTAGGTGTTACAAAGAATTTTGAAACCATAAAATGAAAAGACGCGAGACTTTTTTGCTATGTTTTCCCATAATTTCGAATTTCAAAAACCCAGGAATTTCGAATCCATAATCTTTTTTTATTTTTTTAGATCTTCCGAAAAATTCAGGCCCATATTCCTAGGAATTTTAAGGTTTCCAAAAATGAACGCCATGACACCTTTTTTTCCAATTTCTAAAACACAATAATTTACGGAATTCGGAAAATTTTCCCCCTAAGCTGTACTGTCGCTCCTCTAAATAATAAATTCCCTGTGGCCCCAGTTGAGAAACCCTGGTCTAAATTATAGTTCCATATCAACAGTCTGCTAACAGGCTGTGTTCGCTGTATGTATGAACATTGTTTATAGCTATTGAGATGTGGTTATATTTCCGTTTTATCTTAGGACACCACTGCTTCGAGTATAGAAATCGTTAGTGGCTGACGTAACTTTCGCATAATCTTGCCAACTAATCTCTAGAAGCTTATCAAAGCTCGTCGCTGCGGATGAACTAATGGATATCGTTCTGCGAGAAGAGTGTTTTGTAAGCGGTGACTATGATAACTTAATGAATTATATAATATAAGCAATCTTTTCTGGTTAAACAAAACTTCAGATACAATACTTACAAGCCCATTTGGTACCGATAAAGCAGGCTTATTTAAACGTTTTGGTTTAAACGTATTTAAAATTTGATTTAGCAAGGGTATTATTTTATTTACAATTATTTAATATCGTCACATTACCGTTGTTGGCTTTCGTCGCGGATCCTACTGGCTCTTGTCTCAGTTTGAAAAGTATTTTTTCAATCAATTTATTGATTTCTGTTGGAAGATATCAGTATTTGTGAATTATAAATATTCCATTCCACAAATCCAATTCTTAAATAACGAGGTCTAGCGAGAGCTATAAGTTGACCACTAGTCTTCTAGTTTATATTCTTAAATAAAATGATTTGAGAAATTGAGTAACTAATAGTTCTCGCAAGCTCATTAATTTACTTCAAATTGGGATATATATATATATATATATCGACTGTGGAAAGGAAAAAGAACGTAACCCACACACATCAAATTTTACAGGAGACGCAAAAATATGTTTTGATGATTTTGGACCATATGCAAATTATGAATTTTACACAACATTGAAGTGCACGGAGATTTCTAAAGTGGTGTTTAATTGACATAATCTTATATTTATTTAAGAAATTGTCTAGAAAAAACCTTTATTTCAGTCTTTTTTCTTGGTTTTAATTTTTTACAAGGTCATTTTTTCAAACTTAAAAGCTAAATTTACATACTAATTTGGCATTTGCAGCTTAAATCCTTTTAATTGAACGTGTATCAAGTTTGATACATTGTGATTATTGAAAAAAACCTGTTTTGGAAAACTGTAGGTTACGTCCTTTTTCCTTTCCATAGCCGATATATATATATATTTATGTACACATAAAGGATTATTTAAATTACCATCCATTTACATTAAAATGAATGGATATTGTTTTAAAAGCTTTCACCAAATAAAGAAAAAAACTTTTATTTTCACTATTTTTTACTTTATGTACAATAATACCTTGCTATAATTAATATAATATAACAATATTCTAAAATTGACACCTCGTAACTGACTTTTGTTTGTTTTTTGCTCCGGCTTATTAAAGAAAAAAAATCAGGAAGAGTTGTTAAATAAAAAAATATTTCGCCTTGAAAATAATTCTATGATAACTGAAGAGAGACGAAATTTATGAACGTCTTTCGCTCATAAAATAATATATAACACGAACGCTGAGAAATAAACATATTTCGATACGAGTTGTCAATGTTTGACCATTATACATATTTTTGTATTACATATCCAATCAATCCAAACATAATTTTTACATACTAAAAATGGTCTCAATTAACACGACTGTGTTTTATAAGAACTATTATAAGAAGTCATTTTTAAATGAAATAATTAAACTGTAAATATTTATTTTTTCCCGTGGCAATTGAATATTTAACATCTTTAGTTCGCTACTGTTTTTCTATCGTGGCCCATCTGTATTATTATGTTATGGCTCTATAAGAGATTCACCCCTTCTTAGAAGGGGAATTGAGTTAAATTTTATAGCGAAGCCGGATGTATTTTGCACAGTGTATCTATTCGGAAGTGGATCGTTCAATATTAAATTTGTGTACATACCGTCAGCGCTCATCTTGCATAATAAGAAACTGAACCGCTCACTGCTTCTAGTGATTATAATGGTAATATGATGCACTAAATCAAAGAAGACGTATATATATTAGATAACACATAAACACATAATTTTTAAATATTATTTATTGTTGCCTATCAAATTGTTATAAAAATGTATCTTAACTGTATTATTAAACTTTATCGAATAAAAAAAGAAAAAAAAAAGATAGCACATAAATGTGGTTCCCGGTAAATTGCTCGAATAGAAATTGCTAATCATTTTTTTTCCGTTTGTTCTGTCTTAGCCCTAGATGAAGGCTAGATGAAGGCTTGTTTCTATATATTTCTGGAAATATATAGAAACAGTTTTAATAACTAATTAATAAGCAGTTCTCGTAGAAACACTTCTGTGGAGATAGACTCCATTAAAAGATCATATATTCCGCATTTGGAGCGAACACAGTTGAAATAAACACTTACGAAAATTATTTTTATATTTCACTCTCTAAGCAAGTGTCGCACAAGATAAAAATGAAATTTGTAGTAAAAGTCGTGAAAAATCGTTTAAATAACCAAGCAATTCGAATAATTTGTAATTCGAGCAATTTCCATTCGAGCAGTTTACCGGCTCCCCATAAATGCATTACAAGCAAGCGTATTGTATGTTATTTTTGTTGTTACATTACGTCAAGATAACACCGTTTCATATTGATGAAAAATCGACCGAAATATCAGCTGTTGTGGTTAGGGTTTACAATCCCGAAATCGTGAGATACCGACCTTCTTGATAATCCCAAAATCAAAATTTCAAACTTAATTCAAAATAATACAATTCGACACTTTCAAATGATGGAGCGAAATAAAAAGGTATTCGAGCTGAGAACAATTCTAGAATCTGTTAATTTGAAACTTTTCCTCACATTCTTCAAAAAAATGGTAAGTAATCAATCCAGGGATCCAGAAAGCCTGAATTCTGAAATGTGCGAGATTGAATGCCTTAGTTGTGGTCTAGTGTAAATGCTTTACCCAAGGTCTGGCTTCAAATTCCAGCAAAGTCTTTGACTTCTGCAAGAACAGTAACGATATGCTCTATGTGAATTGGGAGTGGAATTGGTAAAAAAATAAAAACATTTAAAATGTGTTAAAATGATTTCACTCCATAAAACAAACGATAAAGTCAAAACAAGTTTTCTCGATACATCTTCACGTCTTAACTTTATTTGTCTAAGATACAAACATATTGATTTTTTTGCCACGGAAAAATTACGAAATTGCTACCCGTATTAAAAAAAGCAGAAAAAAAGAATTTTAAATACACAACTCAAATATAATTTAAAAGAAAAATAAGCTTTTTTGAAAAAATCGTAGATAACTAGTATCTTGAAATGCGTTAAGCGTATGAAATAAGATTTTTCGTAAATTCGTTTTCAATAAATACGAACAAACATGAAAGATAAACCATGAAAGAAAATTTTCCCTTTGAAGGAATAGACTAGTTCTTGTTAGGTTAACCACGCCAAATAAATAAGCAGACTCGTTAAAATTGTTAAAATACCGTAAAAATATGTCTCAAAGAGGCATCCGCACGCTATATTCTATCTGAGACTGTCCCGCGCGCCCTCGACCCCACTGTTAAGAATTTTTCAGAAGTTTTAAACTGAATCGTCACCTAGAATCAAAAATATTAAATGAGATGTTTTAAGATTTACAACTGTTAAATAAACCATACCTTTAAGGTTTATAAATTAATTTAAGCGCGTTTGTTTGAATCATAGAAATACATACTTCGGATTTGAATTTGGATTGAAATGAAACTTTTTTTGTTATGGTCGTATCTAATCAATACAATAAATAATGCTTATACAAATAAAAACGTTTCATTTTATCTCAGATAATTTGCATGAATTAAATAACAATATATGTTACCGCTGCATTCGCCATTAACTTAATTTGTGACTATCATGTCTAATTGAACAAGTATCTAGTGAACAAATCTCAATAGTGTTAGGTCAGATATATTTAAGTACATGTATATTTGAAGTACCCAATCGTAATGAAACCGATGTTCTCGTGAGAAATAATAACGATTTATTGTTCAAATTCGAAATGGCATAGTCAGCATGTGCAGTTTCTATCGTACAAGATATATCAGCGATGAGAAATCTTTTTAATTATCACATTTAAACTTGAATGCTATTTAATGTTGAAATATATACATTTATTCAAATAGCTAATTTTAAAATTTAGCAGCTTACTAGATTCATTATTTGTTGTATGCGAACAAACGAAAATGAACAAACTCAATAAGAATTACCGATAAATTGCCCAATTTTCACTTGTTGCCCAGATGGAGGCCTTTTAAGCCTCTCACCAATATCTTCGGTCTTCTGTATTACTCGACAATATTTTTGCTCCAAATGAAGAACATTATAAACTTCTAATAGAGAATAAATTACAAAATGGAGAATGAAGTTTTTTATTTCTAGTGAACGCAAAGAAAGGAATACATACAAACAATAATGTGATTAATTACAATTTAAAAACATGTGTTCAATTTAATAATTTAAAAGTCGAGAATCGAAATCAATGATTTAAGAAATCACTTTTTTAAGAAATAGCCTTAATATAGTTAGTCTGATGATACTTCTCAAAACGATGAAACACGTGTCACAATTTGTAGTGCGGCCAGTGGAATAACAAAGTTATTTAATTTGATTTTATATTGAAATATATTTTTTTCCATGTAACTGACGAATTCATTTAAAATACTTCATAAGTCCATTTCTTTTTACATAATTTTAAAAATTGGTTGAAAAATAAATACATTCAATTGTTCGTTCATAGATTCAAGCCTTCTGTATTTAGTCTTATTTGAAAGTTGTAATAATACCACTTTTATTTTAAATGATCAGAACCCGTTCACTCATGTCGAGCATTAACAAAATCGTCATGATTGAAAACGGTCCTGATCATTTAAAATAAAAGTGAAATTAGTACAAATGAGTATATTATTTTTTTAATGTAATGCCTTTCCACCAAGTACTGACAGTGGACACCCTTAAAGTGATTTCGACTATTCTTGTTTTATCATAATTGACAAAACATTTATTTTGTTTGAGCTACAGTAAAGCAGATGTATTCATTTCGCAAAAACAACATCATTTTTCCGTTTAAAGTTTACATTCGGTGGTTATAAAAATGAAATTTGATTTATTTTTAGTAATTTATTTGCGATAAAACAAGAGGAAGTTATTACGTGTTTTTTAAGAAAAAAAGACGAGGCTAAAAATATGTTAGTCTATAAGTGTGCAATCGCATTAAATAAAAACAGTTTTCCACGAATGTCATAGGCGAACCAAAACTCCGGTAATGGCAGTTTCCTCTCTTCAGACTAACTTTGTTATAAATGACCTGCTGAAATATATAACCATTTCCTGACACTAATTTGTGCTACCACCTTACAACACACAATTTTCAAACAAAATAGATTAGGTGAAAAATCGTAATTATTGTTTTGGTATATTAGGTGCGTTTCTACTTTTAGTTTAAAAGGCCATCATCTGATTGAAATATAATTTGAACACAAATATGTATACCACTTTTAGGGTGTTCATAATTTTAACATACCTCGTAGTTTCACGCATGACAAAATATTTGTATTTACATAATAATCGACATCAGACGATCATATAAATTACAATTATAAATGTATAATAAATAATATTTTATTCTGATTAGATGAAAGCCAACCAAATTTCATTAAAGTTATTCTAGGTGTTGTATTCAAAGATATGAGTCTATTCAAACCGATACAAGCCTAGACTTGGCTAGTAATTGGCTTGTGTAAACCAAAAACAGTCCAAGTCCACTTGTATGACGTTTTTTTTATACACATGTGTATATTTATTTAAATATAGTAGCTATTGCCATTTTCTGTGTAATTAAAAAGAGTTTTCATTGTATTTGTATATAAAAAAATCATTTTCAAACAAAAGATATTAAAGTATATATAAAGTATGTGTGAAGTATGCGTAAAGTATGTGCTAAGTATGTGTAAAGTATGTGTGAAGTATGTGTAAAGTATGTGTAATGTTGTAGGGTTGTGTTAAAAATGAATTTACACCGCCAAATTCATCGATATATATGAAAATATACCCGCATAATTATCTGCTACCGAATATTGAAAGAACAGAATGTGGTCCGTTCTCACACGAGCCATATAGACTTGAGCACATTCTCGTCCTTAATGGAGATACTATTCTCATGACACTAAATATCAATTGGCTGATCTAGGGATAATTTAAACTTACTTTGACTCGATGGCTGCCATAAACGAGATATCTCGTTGAATTTTTCGTGCTCAACACGTCAGAGACAAGTTACCTCGTCAATAACTAATTAAATTAATAATTGCAAATTATAGCCGGCGTGCTCAGTAAAGACGTATTTTTTCTACGGCAGCCAAAAGGTTAAAGCCGTAACATTTTTATACTGTATAAATAAATGTATGCGATTCAGATACTACACAAGTATCAAGAATGATTTTGTGAATCTGTCAAATTTTGTAAATTTCCTCACGACCATTTTTCGTCTTTCGGGATTTTCAGGCTTTTGAGCGTACGGATAAGCTTGCACTGGCGGTTCATAAAAAGCTTTTATCGTGTATATACAATATAATTTTGTTTTTTTTAATTAGCATTATTGATATTGATTTGATGTCACTAAGGATATCTATGTCTATGAATAAGAAATCATAAATCGATTTAAAATTCAATTTATGAAATAGTCCATTCATCCCACTCCATGTTCACTGCAATAAAATGAATAAGCATATCAAAAGCTTTTAGCAACTGGTTACAAGACAGAACAGTATATACATAATACAATTTAGAGCATATGTTTAATAAGATTATGTAATGATATAATTATGTTTCTTTGTGACTTCTACTACTCTTTCAATGAAACCTCAATTTGTGAGTGCACGCACGTTGTTCTCAGTCTGGGCTTTAATTGTTGCATTAAATTACAATAACACGATGGTAATTAGGGTGCGCTGTGCCCGGTGGACTCACTCAATAATTAGCCACCGTGTTATCATAATTTGGTTAACGTCATCCCCCACGTACCACCACGACCACTATCTACCGTTTTACGCTAGGGCGGTAATAAAGTTTGATTTGATCAACAAATTACTAAGTGCTGTTGTAGTCAAAATACAGAGATTTAAAAACATAGTGTGAATTTACAACTTTATTTAGTGCATGGTTAAAAGATAGATCCCGTGCAGCACTGCATCGGGCCAATGTTATGAGGAATAAATTATTTTCTTTTCTTGATCGCATTTCGTTATGGAAGGTGGCCGTGAAAATGCGGCTTTTGGTGGGATACTCAACAACCAACTTGTATTATTTATTGTTTTGAGGATGAGTGCAACGGTCTATAGCGACATTTAAAAATAATTAAGATAAATTGTTCAGTGACTTATTTACAAACTTTCGTGTAATTGATACAATCTAGCCTTATAAAATTTTCAAAACATTCTATTTGAATTGATTTCTTATAATTCTATTCCACTCACAGTTATCTGTTAAAAGTGAACCGGTAGCCAGTATCGTGCTCAAGCAGTGACCTCCTATTTTTTCTTCAGTAAATAATTAGGATTATTTATTTTTGAAAATTTATTAAGCGTAACAAAATTAAATACATTATTATTAAAGTTGGTTTTTTATTTTTCTTCAGCTTTTATTGTACATTCATTTAATATACCTGGCGTAAAATCATTTTTTTGAGACTTATCTTCAAATATATCTAAGTTGTTGCCAGATCACACACAACCAGCTGTTTATACAATTTACAACAAATGGAAACTTAAATAGTAAAATATGTTAAAACTGATTCCTCAGAGCGGCATCTATCACCTCACCTGAAATGACTGTCAAGTTGCTTATGTAGGGTAGACAAGTAGACACTTTAATGTATGAATGAAATAATACGTACGATGTTAAAAAATATACAACGTCGTGTTTGAGTTTGCAAATCATTTGATATAAAATGTTAAAATACTAAATCTTGTAAATAATAAAGGAATAAAAATGAATAGTCAGAAATTTTTGGAAATGAATAAAGTCATTAATAGAAAAGGAACATTTTAAATAATATTAGTGGATCATCATTTTTGGATTTGTTTCCATTGGGATTTAAGTAAGTAATTAATTAACAAAATATTAAATTTGATAACTTTGTTTTTTCACTTGTTATTTTAGAAAATGTGACACGTTTCCACTTATTTGAGAAGCATTTCAAAGAACCAAAACACGTGTCACATTCTGTAACACAAGTGAAATAACAAAGTTATCGAATTAATTTTATATTAAAAATGAACTTTCCAAAAAAGTTACCGCCAAATCTATTGAAGAAAGTAATTAATTAGTAATTAGTACTAACATTTTTTTGTATCTTACTCCCCCTCCTTGCGTCTACCGAAAAAAGACAATACCTCGACTTTTATTATGTAATTTATTGGCTTAGAAATATTATCAGTTTTAAGTTCATTCCTAAACTATGAAATTTTATACCTGATGATGCTAATGTGAATACAATAAAGAAGCAAAATTTAACTGGTCTTTAATGTTAATTTGAGTAAAATCAAACAAATAAATCTTATAGTGGCACTGTACTCAACAAGTGATAAAGGATTAGGTTATAATTAAATATGTTTGCATAACAAAAATGTAAGTTCATAAAAACAAACTGCTTATAAATTAAAAAAATATAAACTCGAAAGAAATAGTGTATAGAGTTACGTTTTAATAAAAATTCTAAAGATTCATTGAATCCTTCAATCCGGAAATTTCTATTGTATTTATGTTTTCTTTGAAAATATAGCATTCTTTAATGATCCAACTAATAACTAACAAGACTACTTATTTCATTTAACTATTTAACAAGACGTAGAACTTTATATATTGCTTTTAACTTCTTAGTATTTTCAAACTTTATCCTCACTCTCTTACTTATATTACGTTAACGAGAATTTCAAAGGGTTGCATTTTGCAATATACAAGTATTCACTAAAACAGGCACTTCAGAAAGCCCTTTTATTCATTTTTTCTTATTCCGTGGTCTTGTCTTGGAAAACTTATTGCCTTTAAACCATCCTAACAAAGTGCAAGACGTTATTTGTACACAGTGGTGGCGTGAAAGATTTTATTACACGTAACATTATTTTATCTTTAAAATTAACTAACACAATATGTGTTTATTAAACTGATTATTCAAGAGCTAACATATTTCATTAAATCTGTGCTTTTTAGCTATGGATTGAACGGAAAAAGTAAGGTAATTGTCTTTTCCGAAAACTCTAAGTTAAGGGTCGGCAACCTTTTGTTGTAAAAGTGCCAAATATTTTTCGTGGAGTTAGTGCGAGCCGCACTTGGATCACATGTAATTAAACAGTAATGACATGTGTAGACAAAAATTTTAATCTAGAGAACCTTGCGGACCGCACCACGACGTTTTGTGAATGTTGTTAACCGACGTAATATAATCAATATGCCTAATAAGACTCTTGTGATTATTAAAAACATATGAATATTCTTGTTCTTGTATATTTGTTCAATATACAAGAATAAGCATTAAAAAAATATGCTACAAATCTTGATTTTATCAGCACAAAGAAAATTTTGTATTGGTGGTTTAGATTGCATGGAATGTAAATTAAAGTTCTGGGAAAATAGAATCTCGTCCATTTTTTTAATGAAATGATACGTTTGATTAAAATTAGACACATTTACTTTCGTCAACCATTAGTACCAGGAAACCATCCTGGCCAACCTGGAAACCATTCAAGGCGGATGAAGGGCTTAAAATTTTACATCAAATCTTGGGTGAGCATAATTTGTATTTCCATTAAATTTAAGAAATTAATAAGGCGCAGCAAAGTAATTTGCCGATCTAAAATGAACAGGTGAATCTTCGTTATTCACATTTGCTATTTATTGCTTTTACGCGCCACTGATTGTAAATACCTTGTACAATCTTTACTAAGCTAAACGCAAACCTTATACTATTTTAAGAAAGCGTTAACAAATATTTTGTTTTCTCTCTCGTGTATATACTTTTTGTGTGAAATAACACTAAGATGCTTATCAAAAAACCAGGTATTTTGTACCTCAAATCTAAAAAGTTAGGTCAAAGAATCACACGTATGCATAAGAAAGGAATTCTAAGCACGTTTTATTTGTGAAGCTATTCTTTAATACGAGAGCAGGAATGAAATTCCGTTTCATTCAATTTATGGGGAAAGTTTTCCATTTATTTTTCCTTATTATTTTTTGTTTGTATGCAAATACATTTTTATAGATGACTTTTATTAAGTTGAAACTGTCGAAATTGATTCATGTAAAGTGGAAGTAGTTAACCATTTCAAATATTCAATTTCGTTTGCCTTTTCTGTGAATGTTCGTTCAACAGTTTTGTAAACTTTTATATTTCGTCGAACACAGAAAGTAAGCTTTAAATATATGAACTTCTGAAACTTCTCCTGAATTTTGAAAATCTTATTCCACGGAACAAAAATATTTTACTCAACAAGCAATACCAGTAAAGCCACTAAATTGATTAACAGCTTTCTTAGAAAATATATTTTATTATATGTATGTATATACTAAAGAAAAAGTATTTAAAATACTTAGTTATACAACATAGTTATTATTAGAATACTACATTTTTTAATATCAATGGATTTCTTTGTATTAATTTAACATAGGGTATCCAATCCCGGAGCCTTTTTCCAATCCCGGGATTTCGGTAATGATTTATTTTGAACCTCGTTTTTTTTTTAGCTCACCGACGAATTTGAAATCTCCGATTTGGTATACTTTTACCCGGAATCTCACAGAAACTCGTTTTTTTTTTTAGCTCGCCAACGATTTTTAAATCTTGAATTTGCCAATTTCGTGTAAATTTTCGGAATTTCCTCAAAATTTCTCAATCCCCAAATCCCGAGATCGCGACCATCTCAATCCCGGGATTTCGGGATCAGAAAATTGAACGGGATCCCGGGATTGGATGCCCTAGTTGTACCTTATGCTATGATTAAACATGAACGATACTGTCTCCTGTATTCGCTTTCTGGGGTAATTTTAAGAATTCATATAGCCAAACAAGGACTTCTTTGATAAGTTGAGATAATGCTTTAAGTGTATAGTGAATTGTTTCTACACATACATGTAAACTAGAGATTCCAACTATTCGTCATTTTCAACTATCCGGATATCGAATAGTAAAACTGAAACTATCCGGATATATCCGGATATCCGGATAGTTTCAGTAAGTATGAAAATAACAAAACATTACTACATATATAAATTTATCTACTAATATAATACATTAAAAACGGGTTCATTTGTAATACTAGTCATTTATTCAGATTTTAACAATTCATATTTTAAAAATAAGTTGATCTTAATTTAGTTTTAATTGGTCCTGCTGTTGAAAATACTCGTTCCGTTGCTGTTGATGTTGGTTTTATTGTAAAAAGTGTTTTAAACAACACGTCCAACTTTTCTGTCCTTTTTTCTAAATTGATCTAAGTATTAAAAATCTTCGGCATTTCTTCAATGAAAGAAATTTCGGCATTCAAGATTTTTTTTGCCTCGAGTTCAAGCCGATTCGTCGAACTTTTAAGTATTAAGATAACAAGATAAGATATTCATAATACCCGAGTTTAGGGAAGGAAATAAAAAACACTACTCCTAAGTAATGGTTTCTCCCAGGTAGTAAATACCCCAGTATTCATATCATCTTTCGTAGATTTTGTAAAATATTTCATTAAAAATTATAGCGAATACTATCCGGATATTTCCCCAAATATCTGGATACCGAATAGCTAAAAAGGGCCGGATATATCCGGATATCCAAGTTGGAATCCCAAATGTAAACATATAAATTATATTCACTGAAACTGATCTATATATTAATAACAATAATAATATCAACATAATAAATTCTTTGGGACGCCAAATTGATTTATTGGGTATCTCTAGAAAAATTAATATAGTTAAAAATGATGAATGTACAGAGATAGAATGTTGACTCGTAAAATACATATTGAAGGTTGGTCATTTTTAAGGAAGTCAAATAGCAACATCTGGCCAATCAATTATGTTAAAATATTTTCTTTTGCAATCTAAAACACGGGTGTTTTTGGTACGTCTGTTCCTGAGTAGATATATTTTATTGTGTTTATCTCAAACTATTTTTTATTTAAAATACCCTGTGTATTCCTTCATGCTAGCTCATATTACGTTAATGTATAGAAATAGATTGCTTTTTATATTTGTTTAAGTTAACTCTCTACAATAATACTGTGGTATGAAAAAAATATGCATCATTCTATAAAAAACTTTATTTCGTTATTTTAAAATGAAAAAATATTGCTACTTAGAGAACCATTTAATATGATAACGTTAGCATAGTAATATGCAGATTAATCGAGTATTAATATCATATCATTGTCTTAATTCAACCATTTGCTTATTGCTACTAATTACCTGATCTTACAGAAGGTTTCAAACCATCACGTAGTTGAAGTTAGCAATTACCTGCTCTATTACTTTAGTGTTCACGTCCATAAATCATGTTTCAAGGATTTTCTACGCTGTTCCTAGCATCGTTTGCTTAAGTTCTCGGAAAACACTAAGAAATTTCATCACGTCGGAATAATTTGTAACGTGTACCATTGTGATTTCTTGTGACTTACTAGGTATATCTTGAAACATTATATTGCTTAAAAACAAATATAAATGTTTTGAATCACTTGTTGAAAGTCATCATATTATATAAAAAATACCCTTTGTACTAATTCCATAAATATTATAAGAGATTAGGACCGATTTTTGTCATCAAACGAATTATCAACTAAACCAGTACATAAAGATTCACCATATTTTTAATATATAAAAATTAATTAAAAAAATATCTGACACTACAATTTATAGGTAAGGCACCAGATATTTTGAATTATTTCAATACAATTAGATCCAAACAAATAAGTTGGAGGAGAAAATGATATGTGGAAGACCTTAGAATTAAATAAAAAATCGAAATTTGGTTTTAAAGATTTGACTCAGTATATGAACCCCAGACCCTTTTGATTGCCATGATTTTAAGTCTTACTGCTAGACAGAAGAAGCTGACTAACAAACATATATTGGAAAAAACATGTATAGTGAGTGATAAGTGTGCCACAAGTATTTTTTGAACATCCACGATCAGTATTTGCAAAGGGGTTGACTGTATTGTTTTCTCCATTCAAGATTTTTACTGATATATGTAAACAAATATTTATGGAAACGGGATATGATGTTTCAGTCTCTACCCGCACTAAAAATAAAACTAGCCAATAAGCCGGGAGACAATTTGCAGGCTCCACATGGTTCCGAAAGTACATGCATCGACAAGTTTTGTTCTATTTACAATCTTATTTTTCAAGTCTTATTTCAGAACTAAGTGGTTTGGTTTTCTTTCAGATTATACAGGAGCACAAAATAGTAGAGACACACGCCTTTTAAGCGTACTAATATGATTTTAAATTTGTACATTTAAAGTGTAACTACTTACCTTAAGTAAATTTGTTATTATTAAAGCATTACTAAGTCAACTAATGAAATAACGATAAATTAGCTTTCTCGCTACATCATTTGATGAATAATTTATTAAAGAGTAATGGCGTCAGTAAATTTGTAATGTGATTTCGGTAGTAGTGGTTGGGTTACACGGATACCAGGCGGAAAAGCATGGCGGTGTTAGTGCGGCAGCCACACCGGATAAATTCAATTAGATTCTAATTTAATATTAATTGAATTATTAAGATGATAAATTACTTTCATATAATAATAACTGACGCAGCAGGCTGTGTCTAGAATATCCAAACGAAGTTTAGTGTCATCTTATTTATAATGATTATTATTTATTATAATTTAACGGTGACAGTTATCCTGCGAACAATTCTTGGAATTGTTGTTTTGTTTTAAATGAAATGCAAATTAGTCAGTAAATCCTTTTTCCTTTTTGCCAATTTCTATTCCATATATTTAATTTTTGAAATACACATGAATATAGATAATTACTTACATATATAAAAGATAATTTAAATTGAAAAGCTATGACTAGTTTCTTAGTAATTTCTTTAAAGATTTGTGTAAGTCATTAATACTTAAATATTGCTATGTACCTGGAAATTTTCTCACGTTTGTTGCGTTATGACAAATATAATTTTGAGTACCAATAAAGGAAACTTTCTTTGTGGTGATTAATTCCTTCGTACTAACTATTATAGAATAACACAATTTCTCATACAAAATCATTTATTTGAAAATCACATTTACTATAATAGAAAATTTAAATTAACTTTGATTATTCCACGTATTGTGTTACTAACTGTGACACGTGTTTCGCCTCTTTCAGAGGCATTTTCAGACTTACTATCGCAAAGTTTGCTTAAGTAATGAAGCAAGATTGATTCTAACATTTTAAAATTATAAAATTACAAAATGGAGGTTTGGGTTTTTTTCCTTTTAAGAGGAGCAAGGAGGGGGTGTAGAATCGAAATAAAACAAACAGATAATGGTACTAATGATACTAATGAGTTGTAATCAATCAGATTGGGATTTTTCCTTTTTAAGGGAAGCAAAGAGGGGATTATAAAATCGAAACAGTGCAAACAAATTTAATATCACTATTTATTTTCATATTTTTGATCAAAATGTCTCAGTTCAAAATTTGTGCACTTTAAGTAAAAATATCTATTTTTACACAATTAAATAAAGTTTTCACTTATTTTAATGTAATAGTACCCATTCCGCACTTGTATAATTTTACAATTTGAAAATGCACTATCGGTAAGAGGAATTATTATTTAAAAAAATCCTTAAAAGTTGTAAGTGCGCTATACAATTAGTATTTAATCAAATCCGCAGTAAACTAAGAAAAAATGTGGAAATCAACTGTGTTTTTTTTTTAACAGAAAATAGTTTTTTCTTCAATATTTATCACATTTAACTTCATGTTAAATATAGCAGGACTTGGACAATATTAAATTGAAAATTCAACTTATTGGACTGTGGAAAGAGATAAAGATGTAACCTACTTTTTTCGATAATCACAATGTATACAACTTGACACGCGTTCTATCAAAAGGATGTAAGCTGAAAATGGTAAATACGTATCTTAATTTAGATTTTAGATTTGAACAAAGAAAGGCCTGTGACAATTGCAACCAGGAAAAAAGGTTTTTGTTGAATAATTTATTAAATTGATTTTAAGCTAAGTCAATAAAAAAGCAGTTTTTCAGTCACCGTGCATTTCAAGGTTGGGTATACTTCATAATTTTTACGTTTTTCAAAAGCATAAAAGAATGTTTTTTGTGTCTCTTGTAAATGTTTTTATGTGTGGGTTATGTCCTTTTTACTTTCCATAGTTGAATTATCTACAGTTATATTATAATGTAGAGTATATCAGTGAATATTTTGATCCAGAAAGCATAATATTATATTGGGCAAATAGTGAAAACATTCATTTAAAATCTACGTAAACGTATGAAAGGATGCTACGTTTGTACTTAGTCTATGATTCACAGGTCACAGACCAGCGTATGGAGATCATAAATTCACTCACCTCAACATACCGTTACAGTACTAGTTGCTAGCCGCAAGGTATTATATTAGGCAGCTGTAAATACATTCCCTGGGTAAATTGCACGTAAAGCCATTACGTTTTAACATTGAAATCTTAAATGGAAAAAATCCTCCTCTTAAATCAGGGCAAAACAAAAGCTCGGACGAAGGTAACGACTGGAAGGTCCGCTCGTAAAAGCTACGGGAATTTTTAAATTCGTCTGGAATGAAAAGTGCATACGAAGTGTGTAAGTAGGAATATTAGATTAATGCATATTATGCAGAAATGGCATAAATTTTAAGCTTTACGACCCAAGACAGAAAAAGTTATGGAATATTAATATTGGAAAGTTTATTTCAACGGGTTTCATTTTAATTGCTGGGTTTATGATTAGTCAATAAATTTTATACACACGAAAGGTTAATTAACTTAAAGATTAACTGTAAAGTATTGTCAAAAAAAATGAAATTGAAACACTACTTGATAGAACTGTTTCATAATTTTTTTAAACATTTGCTTGCCCAGCAATCCCACTGCTGCTTTAGAATAAAATTTTATAATAAAGACTATCGCCCGCTGTGGTCTAGTTGATAAGAGCTTGATTTACCAATCAGGTGGGTCTGGGTTCGATTTCCAGTAGAGATCGATGTCAAATTGGATTTTTTCAATTTTAATTTGAGATCTAAGACATGGGTGTTTGTGAAGTTAATTCTCCTTGAGTTAATCTCGTGTGACTTACAAAAAATCTTATCGAGTATATCTCGTATGATCTTTTATCTTCAAAATATTTGACGCATTTGCGTAAGCTATAATGTCAATATTTTTTTATTTTTTTTTAAATTTATTTATGTAGTGTTTAAATAAATATTTATCAGTTAGTGGAGAGTATCATTATTATCCAGAACGGTTAATCATAAATATTTTATATTTACGTTATCAATATATTTTTACCAATATTAATTTATTTATCGTGTTTAGTAAAATGCGTTTTTAAGTTTAATAAGTATATCAGCAGCATTATTCATTTCAATCTATAACGTGAATGCGTTTTTGATAATCCAACTTACTGAGGACTGTTTGAATTTTATTTTGATTTTGTCTATGATAGATGTTTTGGTTTCCCGTCGTTACTTTTCTTAATAATTTTGTCGTTTGTAATATAAATTAAAATATGTTTTTAGGTGGATCAAGAGTTATCTGCTTACAAAAATAATTATACAGTGTTCAAATCTTACAACAGGATGAAAGAGAAAGACAAGGTTAGATGAACAAAGCATATATAAAATGTATGAAAACTGTTGTATCTATTAGGATCTCCAATCCCGAATCAACAAATCCCGGAATTGTGACCGTTACTACTCCAGGGATTTTGAGATTGAGAAAATTAAAAAATGTTGAGCGAGGTCAAAAAAAAATTAAACAAGTGGTGATTCCGTAAAGTCTTGGGTTTTTCAATTAGCAAATACTGGAAGAGCAAAAAAAAAGCTGTCACGCTGTTAATTTTGAACAATTCCAAGTATATTAATAATACATAATTTTATGTTAAATGTTCAATTTTGGGATTCCGATATTTGAAAAATTTACAATCCCGAAATCCCAGGATTACAAAGACGGTCCAGGATTGGTTACCCTAGTATCTAAGTAATCATGAAAAAATATATATATCCAATACCGCAAAGTTTGTGCAAAATCCGTAGAAAAAAATGGTAGTGACTTTGGCAGGACAAATGTAAAATGGCTCGTATTTTTCCGGTCAGAATTTATATTAAATGGTCAGAATAAATAGTCATAACTTAAATGAATTAAAAAAAAACCTAACCTTACCATATTAAAATTGTTATAAAATATTCTGACCGTATAATATTTTTATTCTGACCGTTCATATTTTTATTTTGACCAAAAATTGATTTAAATTCTGACCTTTTAATTTGTTCCCATTTAAAGTGGCACTGCCCAGTCCAGTAAAAGTATAATCACAATGTTATCTTTGAAAAGTTTGACTATTGCAGGAAAAAAACCTTCCCGATATATTTAGTAATAAGGAATGTAATGGGTTCACCCATTAGATATATATATAACTATTGAGAAGTGTACGTGTCTACACACACACAAATATGTATGCTTATTTAAAATATTTCATAGTTTGTCTAGAATTTAAAAGAGAGCAATTCACAGAACATTGAACAAAATATTTATATAATAATAAGTTCATGGTTTTTTGGATTGTAATTTTTTTTAAATATTGTGTTTTAATATGAAATAACAAAATTGTAACAAGAAATTATTTTAAATAACAATCTTCCGACTCGCAACGAAATTTGAAATGTTTTTTTTATATAAATTTTATGCTCAATAAAACATACTACGGTATCATAACGAACTCTTAGTACGTGAGGAAGAAGGGTATGTTCACATAATATATTGCACACGAATTGCAACGCTTATGTTTCCAGTTACCACCCTTGAGCTGGCAACTTAATTTAGTGGCAGCACTTTATCATATGCACTCGAAAAGCTTTTAAAAATTGTACGTTCTCTCCAATACAGTTAATGCTTTCTTGATTGAAGTATGAAGTATTCTTCGCGGTGGAAAATTTTCCGTAAACTGCTGCCATATTTTGCGGCGATGCATTATTGCATATTTTATTTTTTTACAAAGGTAGCTAAGTGCATATCTTGCTAACGTTTAATATCCATTTATTACACATTAAAAATATAATATTACACCAAACAAAATTAGTGATTGACATACATTTTTTAAGCGAGTACTTATTGCAGATTACCAGTACATATTTTTCTTATATTTACTCTCATTGCTATCGCAATCTTAGTTTTAAACTATGATATAAAACATAGCATTCTAAAAAAATGGATTCAAAGATTCACACTAAATGTGATTCATTTTTGAAATGCATGATATTGATTGCTTCCCGTGTTAAATTAGTACCTTTTGTATAACTAAACATGTATTTCTATTTTGCCCAGCACCAAAGACCAAAAATCTACATTTTTATAAAAATATTCCCTTTTCAAGTAATGGTATAGAAAACCACAAATTTCATTCGAAACTCTTTTTGGAACGACTTATTCATTTAGACTTGTTGTTATGTATACTCAACATCATACAATGTTTATTCTCTACGAGATTCCATTTTCAAAATGTTTCATTCTAGAATGAAACAATTGAAGTATGTAACTATAGCAAGTTAAAAGAAAACAATTGCAACCTGTCATCTCATTATTTTTCTTCTTGATTATTAAGATTGATTTTATAAAGTGTAATATTATTATTGTTATCAGAATAAAATTGAACCAACATTTAAAAGTGTTTTAGTAAAACTTATAAACATAACATTGTAAAAATCTTTGACAAGTTAAATAATGATATTTTTAACTTCACACTATTCACTCAAAATTACAATTTTTTGACTTGTAAAACTTTAAAGTTTAAACTAAGCGTGCGTTGTTTCAATTATTATAACATACAATAAACATAACAATACGCACTCTTTAATGTTGGCAAAATAGGTTTGAATCTCCAAATGTTTTTTTTCTATGTCCGCTTCCAATGTGGAGCATATTGACTCCTAATGAAGGTACCTCAACAGAAATTGTTAAACGAGAATTGTTTGTTACTCAGTCACTCAATCTCTCTTTTTCAAAGAGGGTAGTAGGGATAGAAAGATAAGGCAATGACAGGACTAGTGGTTAACTAATTAAAATTTTCTAAAGGAGAATGCAAAGTTTGATTTTAGAAATATTTTTTTTATATATAAAATGCAGTCATGTTTTTATTCTCTAACTGTCTCTGTCTAACCTCTGTTTTAACTCTATCTGGTCTTTAAAGAAGAAGTCTCCTCGTAACCTAATGATACTATAGTCATGTCTTAGTTAACTCTCGTGGCTCGGAGACTAAAAAAATACTTCTCTGCCGATGGGGTCGTTTAGGGACCCCAGTAGTTTCCTCATTATTGGCCTTATTCTTATGAATTTCAAAAAAAAAAAATAGTCTAAGGGCTTTAAAATATCTCTCTGCATCATTCCTCATACATTTTTTTTTTATAAAAATCCGTGTTTTTTTTAATAAATAATCATATTTTAAGTTGCGCGTAAAAAATACTTCATCCCAGCACACATATGAAATTACAACTGACGAATTTAGCCCAGCTATCTTACGAACGATCGTTATCGCCTTATCGCGTATTTCTATAAACTACAAAAGGTTAAAAAAACTATGATATAAGAATACCTTAATTATAAACATTGTATCACCTATATTAAAATAGATATTGAAGAAAATGTGGGCATTGGGGTCGCATTTTTTCAGCTTAGAACCGGAAAAGGTTCAGATAGGCTATTTTTTAGAACATGTTAATTTAAAAATTGTAGTAGAGAAGGTTGTGATACAAAAATACTTTTTCAATATAGAATGCCTAAAGTAAATAATTTGAAAAATTATACGTCAAGATATTATTTATCGAAAGAAATATAATTCTTTGAATTGGCCTGGCAATTTATATCAAGTGGAGTACAAAAAATATTTTCCCCTAAAAAATATAAAAGCATTACAATGTCAACGTATACAATAGCGGAAAAGTCAAATAAATAAGTCTGTTTTCGTATTTGATACTCAAATTATCCATTAGATTTTATGGCTTCCGTCTAAAAAATATAAAAGACAATAGTGAGCTAGTTGCAGTGATCAGTTCCACGAAACAGAAAATGATATCGCTTTGTCCACTTTCCTAAATTGGATTTGAGGATAACGGAGACTCCATGCAATATTATGAGTCACAAGAAGAAATTGCTGACAATACAAAATTCGGTTCAATTCAGTTCTGTTAATTTTGCTTTAAAGTTTTCAAATTGCTGCTACACAAGTCAGGCTGCGAAAATAATTTGTTTTATTTTGATATCGTATATGATATCCAACTTTATATCGTTATTAAAAATATTGTTCATATTTATTCGTACATCGTTTAATATGGATTTTTTTCAGTATTCGATATACCCATTGAGTCATAACATTTCCAAGAGACATTACTAATAGATTATGAAATTTAAACGACAATGATTGTTGACAATATTCAAAACAAACAGTAAAATATATATAATAAAACTGATTATACAGAACCGAAATAAAAAATAATTAATATATTTTTTTTAATTCATGTCCGTTCCCAATGTTGAGCATATGGCCTTGTAATGGAGGTATCTCAAACATAAGTTTTTCTACGAGAACTGTTTGTTACTCAGTCTCTCAGCCTCTCATGTTTTTTCAAAAAGAGTAGTAGGGATAGAAAGATAAGGCTAGGACAGGACTAGTGTAAGCTTATCGCTCTTAAAACAGATTAAAAATAACAAAGTATTTTAGTTCTATAGTTTTTAATAATTTTATTCGTTGATAGCTATTTCGGCTTGCGCCATCGTCAGAACTATGTTTAAACAAATATTTTGCTCAACTATATATACTGGCTCTAAAGAGATACACATCCTAATTATAATTACAATATTACACTTATCAAATGTGATTCTAGTTTTTCAAAGGACGATTAACAATCTGGGTTTATTTCTTAAAACATTAATTGTTAAGGGATCGGAAATGGTGGGAGGGACATCACAACTGGGACTATAACCCGTGAGGTCTGCCACGGAAGCTCACAACGCTAACCGCTACGCCATAAAACCCGGAAATGATTTTACTGAAAAAATATATATAACTTAAATGAAAATTAATTCTTGACAAAAAAACTATTATTATACAATATTGTTATAGAAAATATTATATACTTCAAATAAAACAGTTACAAATAAAATAAAAACTGCTTTGCCATTAACCCTTCCCTTACTATGCAAAAAAAGCACAAGCTCCTGAGCTGTGTATCCGTTAGACATCAGGCAAACGGGAGTGAATTTTGACAATTATATAACACTACTACAGTAGTACTACTTTTTTTGCATTGTAAGGGAAGGGTAAAACATTGCAAGAAAGACTAATATTTATAAAATTCATCACTTTCATCTAATAGCTTTAAATTACTTCACTGTTTATAGAGATATTATAAAATTTATATTTTATTAGTGTTTTTAACTATTTTTAGTGACCAATTATTGAATTTACGGTAAATATAAATAAAGTATAATATTATTATTCTGCTATCGAAAGAAAATGTTTTATGGATATGATATAAAAATACGTTGCCTTCTGTGTCTTTTTTTAACTATATTACCAATCATCAATGTTTAAGAAAATTTTCATTTTAATGACAGCATTAAAAATACATACTTTTACTTGAAAAAATAAGAATGAGCTCTTGTTCGTTTATTTAATGAATGTAACACTCGTTTGTACCAATTCAACTTTTATTTAATATTATCAGAACTGGTCGAGTTCATGACAAGCTTTATCAACTGATAAAATAATACAATATTACAGCTATGTATAAAAAACAAAATAAAATGTAATAACGTAATACGTGTAAAATTGCATTAACTTATCTGTTATAATGTTTCTCATGTGTGAAACAAGTACTGATCATATTCAATAAAATTTGAGTTAACACAAATGAGTATTTTATTCATTGAATAAAATGCTATTTAACCAAGTATTGAACGTGTACACCTTGTTAGTGAAATAAATTTATATTTTGCCACAAAAAGATCATGTTGATGCCTTCAATTAATCAATATTTCATTTATTGAATTCTTAAATTAGACGGTTGAATAAGTGCTGCTGTTATCTTGCTCTAGTAAAAATGTGTAAAAAAATCTTGTTTTATATAAAACTGGATTTATTTAGCGCACACTATTGAATGGTAAGGTTTAATTTTGTAACATTTATTCAAAAAAACAAATGCAGAATAATATCAAATAGATTAGCTAAAAATGTAGCCGATAAAAGATAACTTACATAACTAGTCTCTTCCAATAAATTAACTAATTAAAGTGGAAACAGATACATCAGCAAGTTTCTGATGCCCACTTTCGTCCTTTGGCAAACTATTGCAGACTGGTGTAGCAGTACTCAATGTTTGCGTAGCATAAAGGACATCCTGTAGAACAGGAAATGACTGCCCCTGGGGTAAAATATTGCAACATTGATTGGCCCTTCCCGTTTCACCGAGTAGAGGTCTGATTCGCGTATTTTTGTCTGCAGGAGTAAAGTAATTGTATTCTTTTGCAAACATCAGCAAAAACATCGTTCCAAAAAAAACAGAAAAACACGACTATTTGTCTTAATGTTGTCGAATGCTTCATGGATTTTACTAAGACTTTATAAAAGTAAGAACTAAAATATTTCAACAGTAACTGGCATACTATAAAATATTTGTGATGTTACAAAACAAACGTGGTTATCTCCGGTTGCTATTTTTTTTAGGTTTTTGGCTGGTACAACTGTTCATGTTATTTTATATAATATTTTTTTGAAAGAATGTGGAAAACATTATTATTTAGCAAATCGATTTTTTACTTTTCATTTGACAAAATCAGAGCACGAAATTTATCACAGATTTACGAATATGAATAAAAAATTATAAGCCGATTGTAAGTTTGTAAATTAATGTTATCATTCCCAACAGTGCTGTCCGATTGACTGATTATTAATGTTCAGTGTGAGAAAACTTACAAATTGATTAAGAAATAATTAGGGTCGATGGATATTGGTTACATACAATATTTTTACTTTCAATATGAGAAATAAAAAAATCTGTTACAAATAAAACGACCGCGGCAATCTGTAGGTATATACAAAGATTTTTTTACATCTCTTTTAATTAAAAAAACATAATCTAAAGATGAAACGTATTCGTCTTCACAAAACGTTTAAATGCAGTGATAGCCTTTGTAATAACCGCAATAATTTGCAAGATTCGCTAAGTTAATGTGGTTTTCATTATAAAATTATAAGTCAGTGACATTAAAGTTAAATGTGTTGTGAATTATTGTTTTACGCAAGCGCCGGCAATAAAAAACACAAGAAAATAAATTGGATGGAAACTTTGTAATGCAAACCAGACAAGGCAAGGCGACTCGGCTGGTATTCATGTAACAAAAGTTTTCTCTCAGTTACCTGTATCCATATTGCCCTCGGGCGCAATAAAGAATCATAACGCAGTAATGTTGTAACCCATGAGCTTTAAAAGTAGTTTGCGGGGATGGTAGTTAAGCTAATTAGCTTTTTGTTTATCGCCCTAATGAAAGAACTTTAAAAGGTTAATGCGTGTATTTTACTTCGGCAGATTAATATAATCGTATAGCGTCAAAATCGAAGACCTGTGATTATCCTATATAGACCGTATTTAAAAAAAAAAACATTATAAGCGCGGTGCAGCTTAGCAAATCGTTTCATGAAAGAAAATACACTTTTATATTATTGTATTTCAATTGCAATCGAAGTGGTGCAGAAAAAAATAAGATCAAATGCCCCATATAGCCTAGCAATCAGATAGTTACGGGTCCATCAAATACTGAAAAAGTCATGCCAAATTTTGATGCATTTAAATGAAAAATTAAAGACCTATGATAAGAGTGTTTGCATTTTTTTTTATATCTATTGAAACCAATCAGAGAAAAAACACGTGGTTATTACTCTTAAAGGTTGACTATATGGAGTATGTTGCATTCGATTTGAAGACATGTCTGATATATGTATACACACCGCAGAATCCCAACGTTTTGCTAAGGAATATAAGAAAAAAATGATAAATAAGAGAAAACGATGAATACAGGAAAGTATTTCTTCTAGAGTGTAACTAGGGCATCCAATCCCGGGATCCCGTTCAATTCGAAATTCCGGGATTGAGATGGCCGTCATCCCGGGATTTCGAGATTGAGAATTGTTGAGCAAATTCTCGAAATTTACACGAAATTGGCAAATTGAATTCCTCGGTGAGCTAAAAAAAAAAACGAGTTTCTGTGAGATTCTGGGAAAAAGTATACCAAATCGGAGATTTCAAATTCTTCGGTGAGCTAAAAAAAAGAAAAAAAACGAGTTTCCGTGAGATTCCGGGAAAAAGTATAGCAAATTGAGGATTTCAAATTCCTCGGTGAGAGAATCTCAATCCCGGAATACCGGGATTGGAAAAAGGCTTCGGGATTGGATACCCTAAGTGTAACTGTTTATTTTAATTGCTACTCAAGAATAATTTACTCAGCGAGAAGATTAAACAGTCTGTTCAAGAATGCTCGGATGAGTCATCAGCGACAACATTGTGAGCCAGCGCCGTAGCAACAAAACGACGCTTACCGACTTGCAGTTTCGATCTTTTCAACGATAGTGACTAATTGGGGTTGCACGTGATTTTGATCAGGATGATTTATGTTCGAAAAAAACAGTAGATCAAGATAATGTTTGGGACGAGACAGTAAAAACGGCTGGAGGAGTCGTGCGTACTTCTGAGTGGATTAACACATTTTCGTCAAAAATGATCAATCGAGGTAATATTTGTGATGGGACCAAAATATTTATCCGATAAATCGAAGAAAACGATAGATAAAGAAACGATGGATCCGTGATGGAGCTACTAACAAGTGTGACTTTTAAGTCATATTTAAATTAAGGTTTTCCGCTTTTCACAATGTCCAGGTATCATGTGGACTTTCCCAGATTAGTGTCATTCTTAGCTGCATTGAGTAAATTCTATGAAAATTAACCGACAGATACACAGAACGCTAGAATCATACCAATCAGATTAATATGCATGGTTGAGATTCTATAGCACATGTTTTTTCATGTTATAAAGTTTCTAAATGGCTACAGAAGTTGTCTGGTAGTCGTGGTAACCACCAAAATCTTACAAAACTCAAACTTAAATATCTGAAGTAAGAATCCATTCAAGAAGTATACAAGTGATTTTTTTGATATATTGGAAAGTTTCATTTTTAATACATACACCACTAAAGTTGGCAATTTTATAATTTTACTGTTTTACTAAGAGTGGCACAAATATGTGAAACACGTGTCACGTATAATCAATTACACAGACATTGAAATAATAATAGTTTTTGTTTATATTGTTTGTTGGTTGTCTGGTCATCTGGTCGAGTAGTCATTGTGGTTGGCTTCAATTGCCATATACTCAATTCAAAACGGAAATATTTAAAAAATAGTTATTAATTGATTTATGCACTTTTGTTTGAAAAAATGGATGCTTGTAATGCCTAAAAATTCTCTCCAGAGGGCGTTTACGTAACCACTATTTCTTTAGTAGTCCTATCCTTCTTTTTCTATTCTTGTAAAAAAAGAGGTTGAAAAACCGGGTAACATGCTCCACGCAAAAAAATGCTGCTAAAAATATTCAACATTTTTTTTATATTATATTCATACGTGACATGAATATTCAATGATTGGATATTTTTTCCATGTGAAATTTCTTTTAATATTTCGAATAAAGAGATAATTTCAGATAAATTTTATGGAAAATAAACAAGCATACGACTCTATATTGCATGTGTAGACAAAATACGCAAAGTTATTAAACATTCAAACTTATACTGCCTGAACGTGACCGAGAGGCCAAACTTTTTTCGTTCTGTCATGAAAGATTTTCATAAAAATGCAAATTAACCGTACACTTTTTGAAGCGACTCGGCTTGTAAATTTTTCCCTTCTTTCCTACTAATATTGCCATTATACGTAATATTTTTGAAACGGTTTAAATTTCCACACAAATCGTTTATGGCTTCTAAAATACTTTTACTGAATAATAGAACGTCGTCGTTTAGGCAGAAAACGTTAAGTCGAAAACATTTGTTTAGAGGTAATCTATTTTAAATATTGAATCTATAATAAATTAAAATTGATTATTTCACTATTCCGTTGGTTATTTTGCTAGACGTGACGCATCGTGACTCTGAAAAGCTTTCAGTTTTCAATTAAAAATGCACATCTACAAAGTTGCCGCTGAAACCATAAGAAATGTTTTTAATTGAAAAATAAAATAATGTATTGCTTTTTTAATCACCAAAACAATTTATAAAGATCTCGCTACAGTTTTTAATTGAAAAAAAACACGTTTCCATTCAATTACACTTTTTTTATTTCGTAAAAATATGTTTTGAAAGATGTCACATTCAATGGTTTTGGCATTAAAATATTACATGTTCTTTTTTAATATTTTTTTTTATTCCACTGCCTGTGTATCTCGATAAGACACATACTTCTTCTGTTTGAAAATAATCTGAAGCTTCTCTAAAAATACTTCTCGCGGTGCGAAATATGATTCACTTCACTAGTGGAATAACAAAGCCGATCGTATTTTGAACACTAAATTTCAGTAAAATTATGCATTTTCTAGCGTAGAAATTTAAAACCCTTTTCGATTTTGTGTTGAAAAAATTGAATAATGTATGGATTCTAACCCAGGAAAAATATTAATAAAACAATTCGCGAAACACACCTACGTGAGTGCTAAAATTTTCATTTGTTGTATTATTCATATATTTTTTACTTCTGCCTTTAAATGTACGGTGCTGCTTTTCAGTCACTAACTTTATTATTGATTGTATTTCTTTATTCAAAGAAACATCATTAAAAACCGTAAATTAATCTAAAGTTGGCGACCCCCCAAGAAACCCTTGGCGAACTCCAGGTTGGGAACCCGTGCTTTAGATTGAAAAAAGACACGTCTACTTTTGCTAATCACTTAATTTCGGAAGGACACGTGTTCAATCAGGAACAAGGGATAAAAATGTTACACCCAAATACGGACAGTCATAAGCTCTTTTTCCAGGAAATTTTGGAAATAAACAGAGTACAATTGCATAGCCTTTCGATTTAAAATGAAATATTAAATATGCCGGGATCTCCACTTCTATACCTTATATAAATATTATCATAAAACCTTTGCTGACAAACAAATAAATATAATTCTTAAAACTACTTACTACTCAAATCTGTGGGCATTCACATGAGCTTACCCTTTTCGCCAGCAATGGCTTTAAACTCAATGATACATTTATTTCTTATATAAACACGAAACATTCATTTACTAAGCGTCAGTTCAAGTTCATCCGTGCACTTGAACGCATGAAGATGCCGAAAGGCGAATCCCGGGTCGCAAGTGACAATATCTGTGAGAATGTACATAGTTTGAACGATTCAAATTTAATATTTAAATTCCACCCAGCACCTTCAGTCGAAATCTTAAATTACTTAATTTTACACTAAATTTACACTTTAGTGTAAGTTCTGTAAATCAATTTACTGTTTATTTATTTTTCCATAACTCTCAAAAATAAATCATATTCATCCAAGAAAAATCAATCTGGGAGAATGTCAAGCATTTTAGGGTTAAAATTGTACATTTTCTCTGACGAGTTGTGGAAATAATTTAATAGCAGATCTATTACGGTATGAACTAAAAGAACATCTTTTTCGTCAAAATTGTTATTCGAGAGTACAATAAATACTACAGCGACGATATGTAAAATATGATAAAGTTGAAGTATGCACTTACTAATTAGACATGTACATAATGTAACGCCCAGAACACGTCGCCTGCTAAAAATCTCATTTGTGAAACAGACAGGAAGGTATTTTGGATGAAGCAACTTTGTCTCCATTTTTTTCTTCAAAGTACGGATTATTTTCGAGGAGGCTGCGGTTTAAAAGTTCAATTTCATAAGACACGGCGGACTTTGAATAATTAAATGTAGATTTATTTCAAATGAGAGAATTCGCGGAGTGAATATTAAACTAAGTTTTGTCGCGATTGCTACGCGTCCGTTTTTGAATTTTATTGAATTTTACTTTTCATTATAAATTTAATTCATACCCTGACTATAAATGAAAAATTTACTCTAATTTATTGAAATGAATAAAGCAGTTTATTTATTCAGACATAATAGGTAATCCAAAGAACCATAAATATCATTAAATTTTATAATAATAAAGTAATAAATCCACATGGAAAAATATCAATACACCGCAAAACTTTAAATGATGGGCTTATATTTCCTTCAAATATATTTGGTATAGAAAAAAGTGATGAAATATCACGATTTTGTTTTTCATTGGATTGGGTTTTTTTACTGTTGTTTTTAACGATGAATATTTATAATAAATTGTTATACCAACAAATTTTAGAAAATAATAAGGCACAGCTAAGCAGTTTGCTATTTTTGAATGAACAGACTGAAGACTTACATTTTTTTTAAATGATTACTTCCCAAATTATTTGAATATCATCTTAAAAAATCAATGTCCGTTCTCAACGTGGAGCTTATGGCTTCTCAGTGGAAGTATCTGGACAGATTTTGTGGTGCAGCGGTTAGCCGTATGGGTTTTCATGCCGGATCTCACGGGTTTGAATCCCAATACGAACAGCATTTTTGCGATCGATTTTCGTTCAAACGCATAGGTGTTTGTGATGTCTAAAAGATCCCTACCACTCTTTCCGATCCTATAATAACTGGGCTTAGTGAGAGCGATCAGTTAATCACTAGTCATGTTCTAGCTTTATCCTAGTATTTCGTCTACTCTCTTTGAAAACGAGAGATTGAGTTACAAACAGTTCTCGTAGAAAAAATGTGTCAATGTACCTCTATAAGGAAGTCATATGTTCATATAAGAGCGGACATGGATAAAAAATTACGATTACAAAACAAAACATATTGATTGAATACTGAGCAATTACACAGTAACAAACATTGTCGACAACCAAATCGATGGCTTGACATCACAACTAGGGTATCCAATTCTGGAGCGTTTTTGTAATCCCGGGATTTCGGGATTGGTTAATTTTCAATCTCGAAATCCCGGGATTGGGTACTCAACGTGAAATCTTGTATAATTTGATTCGTTTTTTTTAGCTCACCAAAGAATGTGAATTCCTCAATTCCTTATACTTTTCCCCCAGATTATCTCCAAACTCGTTTTTTTAGCTCTACCAATTCCAAAATCCTTTCAATTTTCGGGATTTGCTCAAAATTTCTCAACCCCGAAATCCCGGGAACGCGTATATGTCAATCCCGGGATTTCATTATCAGAAAATCTGACGGGATCCCGGGATTGGATGCCCTAGTCACAACAGCTATGATAATTAAATATAATAAAATACTTAGTTATTTTCAAATTTAATATGACACATTTTTTTGTAATAAATCGGCACACTTTTCACATCATAAACGTTAAATTTGTACTCAGTAGGTATTTGTCAAATCTATTGTGAAAAAATATTTCATTAATTTATTATGGAACGGAAAAAATGTAATATAGGAATATTTACTTTTCAAATTACATTTTTGAAAAATAAAATCATCTGTCGGTTTATTATAATTATGATGTATTATATAATATAATATCATGCCGCCTGTGTGGTCGAGTGGTCAACGTTGTAGGCTTCGGCTACGGAGGACCCGGGTTCAAATCCCGGTACGGACAGTTTTTATAAATTGATTTTTCAATCGATTTATGAATTTCTGTTCAAAGGCATGGGTGTATGTGATGTCTTAAATTCCCCCCTCTCACCCATCCTATCCTACGAACGGGGCGTATCGAGAGCGATTTGCTTACCACTAATCCTGTCCTAGCCCCTATCCTTCTATCCCTACTCTCTTTGGAAAAAGAGAGGTTGAGCAACTGAGTAACAAGCAGTTCTCGTAGAAACACTTCTGTTGCGATAAGCTTCATTAGGAGTCCATATGCTCCACATTGGGAGCGGACATGGTTAAAAAAAATAAATATATATAATATCGACTGCGAAGAAGCAAAACGACGTAACCCACACATATCAAATTTTATAGGAGATACAAAAAGGTCTATTTGATGATTTCGGGTAAAAAGCAAATTTTGAGTTGCACGAGACTAATAAACTGGTGTTTAATTGATTAAATCTAACATTAATTTATAAATTGCTTAGGAAAAACCATGATTGTGATTATTGAAAAAAACTGTAGCTTTTGTCTTTTAAAGTTTATTACTGGGATGGTTTCTGGTTTTTATTGTAAATATTCACTAAAAATACTAAATACCATCCACAAAGCAAGCATTTTGCTTTATTTTTGTCGTCCATTAATAACGATTTTCTTCTTCAGCTATTTTCGAATCTACATTAGATTCAAAATTGGTCTTTGTGCTTTGAATATAAAGGAAAATCATTTATGAACCGGGCCATAGGAAATAAGAAATTTTACTTTAAGACAGCAAAATTTCAAACTGATTTTCATAAAGAGCGATTTTTATTATATCCTTCCTGTTAAAAGAATTATAATTATTGGGATGTTTTCTATTTTCTTGTCCTTATTTTACATACACGAAATAATAAAAAATACAGATAATTTTTATATAAACTTTAGTATTATATTCGAAGACATCCAATTTCGAGAAAAAATAAATTATGAACTAAAAAAGGATTTCGGTTATCTGTATTTCCAAAAACAAGTTTTTACTACCTAGGCTCGGTCATATTATATTTGAAGACTTGGAAAATAAAATAATGAGCGCATATGTATATGCTCTGGATTTATTTTGTGCTGCTAGATGGTTCGTGAGATTGTTGTATCAATTTTTGCTGAGAGAAAATGCCTTCAGAATACCCTTAACTACTATTTTTGTCTTTTGGCTTGTGCTTATTAGGTGTTTTAATGTTTGAGAACTTAAGCATGCTTGTTTGTGATGGATTTTTTCACCAAAGATACCTAGAGTGATATTTAATTTGAACAATATTTGGTACATTGGAAATATGCTATAACCTTTGAGCACATATTATCTTATTTTTTCAGATTAGCTAAGCTTAAAAGTCATTTACCTTATCACAGAAGACTTTAAGAATAATAAAAACAGAGTGCCATTCAATTTCAAACTTGTTCATCAATATTTAAAAGATAATAACTGTGTAGCTATAAATCAGATCAAGAATATGAAGAGTAATTTTTTTTTTAAAGTTTATTGCTAGCTTTATTATCCAAGAAGAAGCCTGCCTTAAAACAACGGCACATAAAGATTTTTTAAAATCTATGTCCGCTCCTAATGCGGAGCATATGGCCTCCTAAAGGAGGTATCTCAACAAAAGTTTTTCTACGAGAATTGTTTTTTACTCAGTCGCTCAACCTCTCGTATTCAAAAAGAGTAGCAGGAATATAAAGATAAGGCTTGGACAGGGCTAGTGGTTAACTAATCGATCGAACATAAAGGATGGTCCTTGATGATAGATATATTAACTTTTTATCCATTGTATACACTACATTTTTTTAATGCATTTATTGTAATACACGTTAATAACCATAATTAAGTTGATACCTATTTTAGTTTCACACCATCGGCAAAAAATCTTTAAAGATGGTAAGGAGGCGAAATAGATTTTCAATATAATAATGTAAAAAATATCAACGTATTTAGTTCTATTATTTTTCTTCTACATTTTTCTGTAGCTCTACAAAAATTGTAGAACTAAATACGTTGATATTTTTTACCTTATTACAACGGAGTTCTACCAAATTAATGTCAATCCAATCAATCAGCTTTTTCAATGTCTTATAGTTCTCGCTAAATTAAATATTTTTACCAAATGGCAGTTGAGTATTATTAAATAAAAAAAATATTGAATTAAAGTTATCTTCATCTCGATATTAATCATTGTATATTTAATATTATAAACTATACATGCTTAAAACACTGGTTTGTATAGTTATTAAGCATTTTCAAGCGAGTTTATAATCAGTTGAATGTTCCACGACTTAAAAAAATGGCCATCGTGGAGAGTAATTTAAATTTCGTTTAAAGTATAAATAAAAATGCATAGAATTTCAGTTCCTCCCGTTCTTTTTTGGAAGGGATTTTCTTATCTTAGCCTTGCACAAAGTTCCTTGAGGCAGCAAGTCTTCGTGTTATCCACTTAGCTCTATATAAAAGAATAAAAAAATCAGAGGGAGATTGATCGTTTCATTTTTTATCACGTCAAGTGAAACAATGAGAGAAAATAAAATGAATTGTTTCGTGTTCATCCCCTAGGAGAATCCCGCGTTAAAAGTGCTTGATTAAAATTACACCCGCGATATTATCGCGCGATTTTTCGCAAATTTTTAAAGCATTTTTTTATTTCATCCTAGAAAAAATAGAGCATTTATCTTTATAAGATGATTTTAGGTGAAAAAGCGTCTTCCATAAGATTTTACGTTTTACGTGAATTTCGTTTTATGAAAATATAGACTGAGAATAGTGGGACAGATAAGTGGATTTGTATGAAAAGAGATAATGATGAGTAGTACAGTATCAAACACGGCCGAATCGTGTTTTCACCAAAATACATTTTTTTATAAATTCACACAGATAATTTTAATACTTACATTTCTTTGTTCGTTTCAGTTTCAAATTAGTACTACAGGTGTGTAGAAAAAAACTTTAATTGATGATTCTACTTTCAAAAGTTACCAAGCCAAAGGCATCTTGGTATACTGGCCAAGTTATTTAGACACAATCAAATTATAGAATTTTATTTTTTATTATACATTAAATTACATTACACTAAGATTACATTTAGTTTCTGGGTTTTTCTTTGTTATAAAAATTAATTTTCATCATAATATTGTAAATGGTACAAAAAAACTTTCGGCTCTACTGAAAAGTAAAGTGAAAGTGACTTAATCATGTTCAATACAAGAAACCTTAGTTATTTGTTTGTTAAATTATCTAATTTAATGATTTAAAGTTTTTTTACCAATGTATTATTTTTAATTTAAATATTAGAACTCTAGTCTCTCAAGTAAACTAACCGATAATTCTTAATCATTTTAAAATTTTAACTTGAAAAGAAAAACTAGTTTAAGAAAAAAATTGCAAAGATACAATTTTTAAATGTAAGATTTTTTGATGCAAGCATACCAAAATATTTCTCATAATTTTGTATGTCACATTTACGGAGATTCAAAAATGGTTTATTTTTAAAACAGCTGTGTGATTGTCAAGAATTGGATTTATGCGATAAACGTTTTTCTAAAATAGTCAAATTAAACGCAAAAAAAAACTTTAAATTATCTTACCCTTTTGATATAAGTATGCACAACCCATGCCATATTTAATTTATTTCGAAACATTCGATGTATTAAATATTACGTAATACAAAGTGGAAGATGTAGTTAAATTGCAGTTTAATTCAAACAAAAGAGTAATTATTATTGCGTATCTTCATATTTGATTTTAAAGCAAGTCAAATTCTTATTTAAGTTCGGCAAGAGAATTTGGTTACACAAAGGGTTAGAATTATTTTCGTTATTTGTTTGGTTCAGAAAACATGCGTTCAAAATTTGTTTCGAATGTTCTGAATTGGAGTCATTAAATATTAGTTAAATTTTAGAAAAGACACGATCGTCAAAGTCATTCGTAAAAAAATGTTGAAAAACATTATTATATTTGTAATCGTGAAAAATAGTGAAGTGATTTCATGCTTCGTTCTGAAAATGGATTTACGCTAAATAAATCTTTACAATTTTTTATCGACAGTAGTTTATCAAAAACCAGAATACATACAATATATTTATGGCGTAGAGTTGATTTTTATTTTAAAATTATAAAATCGTTTTTTTAAATTTCGAATCAGTTAAACAAACGTTTCATAAATATCTCGAAAATAAATATTAAAGCTTAAGCTTAAGGTCCAAAATAACACTGTTATTAGGTCGACCGATTTTTGACGTGAATACGTTTTTAAAATTGCTTCTATAGGGAGGCAATTCAAAAAAACGAATGATAACAAAATCGGGGGATGCAGTTTGGTGTTGCAGCTTCATATTTATCATCGGTATCCAAAATTTAATTGCACCACTAGAAAGCAAAAGAATCAAAAAAAATATTAGGCTATGTAAGGACTGTGATACATTGCGCGAGGCGGAGGGGGAAGCGCCGCCATTTTGAGGTCATTTTGCTGCGTATCGAGATTTCTATTTACTATAACTTTTGACTCAAAGAAATTACGATGCTCGTTTAAGTTTCGATCGTTAGCTCTTGACGAAATCGATTATATATAAAACATTAGTGTAATATTGTGACTGTGACTATAATTAGGTGTTAATATATATATATATATTATGTCGGGCTTAATGCGTCAAAAAGCCAAGTCGAAATACACAGATCGTATACGGTTGGAAAGGGCTTCTCAAGAGCAATCGAATGGTACCATTAAAACGCCATATGACCGAGTCAAGCAGTGCCGGCAACGTAAAAATGGAGCGTAATATCACCTATTACGAGACGTATTCACGTAAAACACACGGCCGTGTCCATGACACAGCCACACACCATTTTTTATTAAGTTGATTTCCATTTACGCCATCCTCAGAACTTTGCTCAGAAAAGATACGAAAAACCCTATTGCATCTACTATAATACGATAATATATATTAAAAAATCAATTCAATGTAAAAAATGAAAATGTATGTTTGTAAAAGAGATGTGGCATAGAAAGTGTTGGTAAAAATGCTCGTCAAAGTAAATTATTTTAAATCTAAATGATTATGTATAATAACGTAACATTATTGTGATGATGATCGATTAATATTTTTTGGTGATAAAAAATATCATAAACTTAATTATGTCTATTAATTTATAGTGATTTTAGCCTGCTATGTATTCCATGTAGGAACCTCTTTAGCAGTTAGTTATGTTACAAAATAGTTTGCAAATTGAGAATCTCCTTTTTTATTATTAAGTGATCATAAATGTTCTCTAATATAAAAGGTTATTTTATAACTACATACATACGACGAACAATAATGAGATTACAATGTGAAGTGTAACTAATGCAATTTATAGATTTGAGATTACTAAAGGCGATAGAGCAAAGCGTAAAGGGCTTAAAATTATTATTATGCACAAAAGTATTTAAAATGTTAAACATTCATTTGCATACAAAACCTTTTTCTTAGAATACAACTTATGTCTGTAAACTTTTCAAATTAAAGAAAGCTATATGCATATTATAAAAGCTGATTTTGGTGGGTACACGCCATCTGTTGGAAACTAACTCAAGTAGTCGCTACTGTGAATACGTACATATAAGGGTGTGTTTTCGTATAAATATAAATCCTTCAGTGCAAATCCCTTTAACTGCGCACTGTTTGCTCTGCCAAGATATATAGCTATTTTTACTCAAAGGTTGTTACCTTGTCGCCTCAGATGAAAATTCTCAGGTCGGAATGTAAGCCTTATTTTACGAATTCCATCCAACTTACAAAGAATGGTTTTATTTTATTTATGTAGAAGAAAACGTATATTGCGATAGCCAAAGATTAGTTTCTTAAGCATATTGAATATTGTTTATTGTTGATCCGCAGCGGAATGGTGTTTGAAGACAACATTACTAAACACTTTCACACTAAATTAAAATAATATAGTTACATATTTTTATAGCTGGATTACAAAATAAAACAGTCTTAATAAGGTACACATGCTTCCAGTCCAAAAACATAAGAATTGTTTTAATGACAATTCAGATTATTTAAGTGGTATTATAGAAAGAAGAAGATCCTATAACGCAGCGGTTAGCGTTATGGGCTTCGGTGTCGGATCTCACGAGTTCGAGTCCCAGTAAGAAAAGCATTATTTCGATTGATAAATCGATTTCTGTTCGAAGGCATGGCAGGGGTGGGCTGGAGGGGGCTCAGAAGGGCTCGCGCGAGCCCCTTTTTAATTCAAGAGAAAAAAATACTCACAAATTAAATTAGTATATTACTGCAATTTCTGACTTATATATTATCTACGACGGCTTCATTACACACAGTAGTAAACTTTTAGCAATTTACATTGATAAGTTTACGGAAAATTGCATATTGTTACATATTAAAAGTGTATTAAGTAACAATCGATGGCATATTTAAATACCACATGTAATTGGATAGGAGTGATAAACAAATTCACTCCTACCCCAGAACACCGATAATTGCTTTGAGATTAAGCGTGCCCCTTGTTAGCGTATTGGCAGTTCACCGCTGAGGCATGGGTTTTTATGACCAAAAAATCCTTCCCACCCTTTCTGATCCGTCAATAACTGGGCGTACTAAGAGCGATTAGTTGATCACTAGTCCTATCAGTCTTAGGCATTATCATTCTATCCCTAATACTCTATTTGAAAAAAAGTGGCTGTCCATATTTTTTTTGTAGAAAAACTTATGTTGATATACGTCCATTAGAAGGCCATATTATCCACTTTGGGAGAGGATATGGATAAAAAACTAGAAAGAATAACAATAAAAAAAGGTGAGCAAATCGAAAAACAATAATTGTTGGATTATATGTTCTGGTCATTATAGGTATAATATGATTATTATGAATTATTTAGAAAAAAAAAATATCTAATGTTCTTCCTATAATAAAATAATCAATATTAATAATATTTTGTGTTCATTCGTTTTTAGCGATGTCCGCTCCATACTCGAGGTATATGACTACCACACGGTACTTCCGAGATTCTCTGTCACCCACCAGTATGTTTACTTCTCCCAGCAAGGGCTTGAAATACCATTATTAGCGAAACCGGGATACCGGTATTTATGATGTATTTTTTAAGATCAAAATACCGGTTTCGATGCAAATGCAAATATATCGGTATTCCGGCATTGAAAACCAAAACCGAATTGTGAATGTGTCATATATAAAAATACTCAAAAAAAGTGTTTGTGATGAATTGAAATATTTTAAATCTTAAAGAGTCGGTATTGAAATACCTAATCCTAGCGTCCCATAGCTCGATTAAATACATCTGATAGGTGGTCATCAGAGACTTTCCACGGTGATGGGATCCGTCTGGTTGATAGAAAAGGTAGACAAGATTCAGGTTTTTTTCAGGCATTTGCAGCACATGTCCATGCCAGGTCCATCGGTTTTTGTAATAAAAAAACTATTAAGCCCGCCATCGTGGATGTTATTTTAATGAAGTTAATTGGCAACTAATTAGATTGCTTCTATAAACTAACGCTACGTGTGAAATGAATTTAAAGTATGCTTTTGCGAGAGTGTACTTTTTGACGCTTTGGTGGAATTATGACGTGAAAGATTTACAAATAAAAAAAGTCTAGTGGCAGGTAGGGTATCTCTTTGAAAGAGCAAGCAAAGTGATGAGATTCCAATTAAGAATTTAAATTCAAATTGAGCTATCATGAATAAATATTACTTGCGTTACTATTTGTTTTTATCATCAGAAAAAAAAAACTGATTAAGACCAAAGTGGAAAAGTTGAATATAATAATATTACTATATTTTTTCATTATTATTTAACGTATAATAATCATTGATTTGAAGATAACTATTAATTAAAAATATCACTAATTAATGGATTAATTGATCAATTATAATGACAGATAACAAATAGCTAAAGACGTTTAATGAAACGCTATTATTGAGATACTTAATTAAATGATCATATAATCAATACAAATGGCTATATACCTTAACTATAATTTTTTCACACGAATAAATCAGTTGATAATGCTCTTGATGACTGAGACTGGTTCTGATCTATAATAAATCATGTGAGGTTTTTTTTATTAGTTTTTGTTAATGTTATTATTGTCATTAAACAATGAACACAAGTGCATTTGATCTTTACCTTTTTAGTGATCCACACCTCCTTGAATCTAAAAATATGTTCTCGTATCCTTTTTTAAATTTATAACCGTATTTGTAATACATTTAATAAAAAATATATATACGTCAAAATAGAAACTTCTCCCGCACCCCCGGAAATGCTTTATCGTACCCCACGCTAGGAACTACTGCACTAGTGATATAAATTATAAGGTATTTAGTTTTTAAAAAAAGATAAAACCACATTTTGTCACAATCGAGAAAACCATATGTACGTATTCTACACACAACTTTAACTGGATGGCTGCCACAGACGAAATGTCTCGTCAAATTTTCGTGCTCAACACGCCAGAGACGAGTTACCTCGTCAATAACTGATTAAATATTAATTGCAAATTATAGCCGGCATGTTAGGTACAAATGTACTGTTGTCTACGGCAGCCAAAAGGCTAAGCTGAGTGAGAAAATTTATATGCTTAGAATCTTAATATACATAGTATGATAAAAAAAAATATTTCAAATCTTAATTAGTGATATATTCATGATTTAGAATAATTCAAATCTGGTTAGTTGTGAAATATGGCAAATGAATTTTTATTTTGCTTATATTTATTTAATTGTATGGCTTATCAGTATATAAAAGTCGTTATTTTGTTTATATTTAAATAAAGAATACAATTATTTTTTTTATTGGCTAAAACAAACAATTTTTGCTTGAAACATAAATACAGTTTTACGCAAATATTGTAATGTGTAGAAAAAGGCTACATTAATATGTGCATTATTGTTTATACAGTAAATTAAGCGATAAGACATGTTTAAAATAATGAATGAATCCATCATTGTCGTCAGTCACCTTTGCTATGTCACAATTTGTTCGTGACTCCATTTCATCTTTGAAGAGATGAGAACATATCAATCAAATAGTAGGGAAGAGTTTATGAGTTTATTGTACAATGTAAAGACGAAAGAACACTCTCTTTGTGACCTCTGAGACCTGCAAACTTTAATTGAGTTTGTCGAGGCACATGGGAGGCATGTAACGTTCAATCACTTTGATTGTTTTCTGTCAATCGTATGCAATGAAAAACATTATCATATTTTTTATCTTAATAAGTTATCGAATACGTTATAAACTTTATAAGTAATATATAAATTGTAATATCAAATTAATATAATAAAAAAAGCGTTGAAAATAAACTGACTAAGGATTCTAATCAAATATTCGAATATTTGTTTTTTTTTTAAATATTATTCATTTACAGTGTTTTTAAACATATGGGTTATTTTGACACTATAATACTTGCTATCTATATATGTATAATACTTTGCTTACTAAGCACGTCGAAAATAAGATCGAGGGGCGATGAGGTACAAAGTGGCCCCAGATAAAATTGTGTAATATTATCATTGCATCGATTGAGGTATCATTGCAGATAACATATCAGCTAAATATTATAAGTATTTAGTTTATGGTTTAACAAAAAATAATTTTCAAATTTCAATACACCAAATACGATCCCGAAGGTTAAGCACAATAATATTCACTCAAGCAATTTTTTGCCAGAAATATTAAAAAAAAAAAAAACGAATTGACATAAATGATAACATTTATACGTATTTTTTTTGAGTATATTATATTCGAATGCAATAAGTTTTGTATTTATTTAAGTAATCAATTGTTTTATCCATTACAGTATATGTATTGAGTTGTTTATTAATATTTGGTTCCAAAAAAGCTAAATTATGCAAAAAATTTCGACTGATAAAAAGCTTTACAACATTCATGGTTATGTTAAAATCTTTTTTCAAAAGTTTTAATGAAATTATTCTGAGAAATTTCAAGTTCAGACTGTACAAAACTGCCCAGAAAAAGTCTTTGAAACTTTTTTCCCCAACCAAGTACAAGTACAAGGAGTTAAATTGCTGCCTGACTTTTGATCTATAATGTTTAAGTAAGTTCGATGGGTCGGGATAAACTTGCTTTAAAAAAGATAACTTTTTTGATCAGAGTTAAATTGAACTCAAGATGCCATCCATACCGAAATTGTTGAGAATTGTTTATAGACAAAAAATTCTAACGTATGAAGTACAAAATTTATTGTAAAAAGTTTTAATTATAAAAATGGAATATTTTTTTCTAAGGATTGTTATATTCAACTGTATTTATTTTAATGACTCTATTCTTATATCAATTTCTGCTGTTTCACTAGCATCAATACAAAATCACATCGTAAATAATAGTTATAACATTCTTCTTAGTTGGAAGAGATGAAGCAGTCGAGATTTTTTTTTAGATTATAGTTTATGAGTATAGTGTCGACGGTGAATATAAGATACGAAAATCTCTCGCCCCGATTATAGCTCATCCATTTTATTTTTCACTTCTTTACGCATTATAAATTTTCCATACATGTTAAATATTCCGAGCGATAGAATGAAATTCTGACGCTCTTTTTGGTGCTAAAACTTTCGCTTAGATAGATTTTATACCGTACAATTGCTGTCGTGAATTACTGTTCAAAACTGTTGATAAGATAATGGTTGATTGTGTTTCATAATATACCAGTGATGCACAAATGGAGTGGCACTCAACGCATTTCTTGGTGATACTTTAAACTTTTAAAGAATAGATTTTATTTAGTATTTATTCTGATATGTGAATTTGATTAGAAAAATAGCGATTTTATAAATTATTTTAGTTGATGAAAAAAAAATATTCCTTTTTCCATGTTCATAATATACATTGTCGTTGTTACGAATCAAGCCGTACTAAATTATGTCTGAGTTTTGAGCTCGCTGCGACAGATCATCCGAATCCTAACTAACTATTAATTGATATATCTTTTTAATTTGAAGTTGAGTACATAATTTTTGTTTATTTTTAAAACGTATTGGAAAAATATCCATCTCTATTGAGTGTGAATTTACAAATTTAAAATTGGACTAAGCTTAAAATAATATTAATTTCACTGATTCATATCATACAACTTTAGCTCATTCATAATTCATAGCAAAAACTTTTATTTCTAAAAACTTATATGGTATGAGTCACCAGTTCCAAGGGCCGTTCGATTGATCTACGCATTGCCTAGAGAAGTGGACATTTTTAGTGATAGTATTTGTGAACTGTTTGTTAAATTTTACTATTTTATTTCTAGATATTTATGTTGATTTTGATGTATTGTGTAGTTTTATTTTATATTTTGTCTTATTATATTTTTCAAGTACATTGTGAATTGGCGTCAGCTGTTATGTCATGTACTGTAGTTTTAATTTTTAACAATAAATAAATAAATAATTGTAGTTAAATTATTTATTTATCGATGTATATAATCCGTTAATAATACTTATCGTATTCTACGTGAGATATTTTCAAAAGTGTTTCATGATAATAAATTGCTTTGAAATCGAAGATGTCTGAAAGGAGCAATTTAATTCGATTCTGGAACGGAAGTTGTTTAATTAAGCTTGTATTTATAAAGCATTAATTCACAATACTGACATCTACTGTTGAGAAGTGAATTTAATCTCCCTTCCATGAAATATTTTATTCGCGAGCCAGCTCAGTCATTATTTAACTCCGGCGATAACAGTTTTCTGTAGCGATAAAGCAGCCATTGTAAAAATGTGAAAGGGTAAGAAAGAGATATTTCGAGATAGGGGGTGGGGTAGACCGGGGCACGATGACAAATGGATGCAAAAGTTAAATTGCGTTAGTCTGCCGGGGGAAGTGGTGACGAGCCGAGTAACACGCTTCCGTTTTGCTTTCCCCAGGCTCCTCAGCACACAACGACACTAAATATCAAATAGATGGCCGAAAATGAATTCATATTTTTTACAGCTATTGTTATAGCAGTGAACATATCCATGTTTTGATTTTTTATATCTCAAGTAATTTACTAAAAATTACTTTGACTTAAGAGTAAATCTAAGAATTACAATTCGGGTTTAACTTAATTCTAAAAGCAAAACTATTTCAATTTCATGTAGACTCGTTAGTAAAATTATAAAAATTGCTTTGATTTGGTTTGGTAAAAGACAATTCACAAAGAATTGTTAAAAAACTTAAATAAATAATGGTGCTTCAATAACTAATATAGTAATATTTCAACTTTTTTTATCGGTTTTAAACTATTATAAATTGTAACAATTATTACGTCGGTTAGCATTTTTCGATCGATTTATCTATTTATGTTCGAAGGCATGGGTGTTTGTGATGACGTAAAACTCCCCCCCCCCTCTCTTCCGATTCTTTAATAACTGGGCGTAGCGAAAGCGATTAGTTAAACACTTATAATTTCCTAGTCTTATCCTTACATCCTACTACTCTCTTAAGAAGAGAGGGGATGAGCGACTGAGTAACAAATTGTGAGAAAAAGTTCAATTTTTTTATGTTGTTTATTTATTTACAAAAAAATACACAACAAAAAATAATTTGGTGTAACTCTTTAGAAAATATGATTTAAGAAAGCACAAAGCGTCCACTGATCGTTTTGTAACAAAATTTCCTGATATCGAAAGTACCCTTTCGCTTGGTAATGATGTAGGGCATATGGTCTTTAAGCCATCAAATAAAAGATCCAAATGTTCTGTCCTTTTGTTTATAGACTCGTTTAAAGAAAATTCGGCACAACCGGATCCGAAGTTGAAAAACCGTTTTTCGAATGTCAAAATTTTGCCAAAAAACCGGTTTTCGAAAATCGACAAGTCCTAATCACAGCCCTTAATAAGAAACCGCAATAGCTAATCATAGCATAGTGTCTTTCCAAAATTATAGTTGTTCAAACTGTATTTTTACATAACTTGTACATATTTGTACATTTTATTATTTCAATCAATGATGCTAAAATTGACTGGATATCTAGATTCTATTCGAACAACCCCACCCTCACGTGGGAAATGAGTGCTTGGAAGTTAGTCCAGTGGGAACACAATCAAATTTGTTATTTTCAATCCCGAGGTATGCCAGTCTTGTCGCCACATGTCTTTTGATCACATTTATTCGTGGAACAGTTCCTCTCATGGAGCTCAGTTTAGAATGAATTTATTGGCCGTAGTAGAATATTTATTAAGAAAAAGTATGAAAATTATTACACATGAGTAATTGTGCTGTATAAAAAAAAACATTAAATATAATATATCCTATTAATACATATTTTCAATGAAAATGCTTGTGATGAAGACAATAACTTTCAAATTATATTAAATATTTGATTCGTATCCACTAATTTAGAGCCAATAGTCTCCAAATGGAAGTATTTTAACAGAATATTTTCTACGAAAGAGATATAGACAAAATAAGGTTAAGGCAGGATTAGTATTAAGCTAATAGATCACGCTACACCCTGTTATTTTTATAATTAAAAAAGTGGGAGGGGAGTCTAATTTTTAGATATCACAAACATCCATGCCTTCGAAAAGAAATTGATATCGATTAAACTATGCTTTCCGTAATTGGATCCGAATCCGTGAGATTCAGCAAAAGATGACAGTTAACAAACGAAATGTAATAACCATTTAAATTAATTTAAAAGAACTGCGTTCCGTATCCGAATATATTTTGACAATTAATGTATTATATTTCCACATACTTTTTTGTTACGGATTGATATATGATGTTAGGTTTTTTATTCACTTGATATAGCAGTCTAGTTGGTAACTAGTTTTGTCCAAGCGCTACTCTTCTTTCCTTACTGTCTTCAAAGAGAGAACTAAACGATTGACGTACAACCAGTTTTCAACGGAAAACATCTGGTATGGCTTGCATTGTAAAATTTTTGTCCTTTGTGCAACGATTCTATCTATTCGAGGATAGTCATTTTTTTTCAAACGCAAGAATCCCTTTAATATTGTGATAAAATAGTTTGGAAAAGTTCACCATATGTGTAAAGTAGCTCCCGAACAACATTTCCCGTGCATTTTGTTGCCGCTCTTTTGCGCCAACATTAAAATTTGTCAGAAAAGGAAAGGCTTTCCCGCCGTTTTTACGATTTCGAGATGAGCTTTGTGTATGGGTTCATATGTTTATGTGTTTTTTTTATGTTGGCTTTTATGTTTTATTTTTAATTTAAAAAGCACTCCAGAGGGAGGGTGTGTTATTATTTTTAGGGCAAGTTATACTCGTAAAAAGTTTGAAATTTTTAAAGCTGTAAAAATTTTGCGACTCATCACATTAAAATTACCAAATATTTACGTTCATAACAAAATTGCATCGGGTAATGTTTTGGAAACATTGATTTTATTTGCATAATTCAATACATGTCTTTTTAATATGCAAATCAACCCCCAATAGGCCGAAAATCGTAATCGACAATTTATAAATTTTAAAAGGGAAGATTTTTTTAAATTAAGTTCGTAAAAGGAATTACTTTAGTGCGGTTAGTTAAAAGTAATATGATCAATGCCTACTCTGATATTATAATACAATTTTTAGACTACTTTCAATTCTCTAGATCAGCGTTTCTTAACCGGGGTCTACGCGGAACAAATTATATTAAGTCAAAACACTAAAGGCGAATGAGACAACGCTTTAAAAAATTGTCACTGCCGTCTTAGGCGATATTGAATAATTATTGGCTTAAAACGCAATTTACTGAAGTGTGTCGCTTAAGTTCTTTTGTCGATTATGGTCGATAGACCGGTAACAGAATATTTGTATCCTCAAATGCTAATTGGATTACATCTTAACTGATTAATTTACTTGTTATTTTATTTAATTCGGTGCCAGATAAAACTTTGTTAATTCGATCAAATAAAAAATCCTAAAATATATTATCTATTATAAATTCTAACACGTGAAAAAATGACACGTTTGATTGAATACCTTTTTTTTTTGTTTTTGAGAACTATTTAATTTTATATCAGGCCTGTAGTGCAGCGGTCAACGTTGTTGGTTTCGGACCTTAAGGGTTCGAGTTCCAGTACGGAGAACATTTTTTCAATCGATTTTTCAAATTATATTCAAAAGCATGTGTGTTTGGGATGTCTGAAATTTTCCTACACCTTTTCAATCCTTAAAAATCAGGACAATCTTAGCAATAGCGATGAGTTAACCACTAGCCCTGTTCTATTCCTACTATACTATCTTCGAAAAAGAGAGTTTGAGAAACTGAGCAACAAGGTGTTTTCGTAAAAAAAAATACATCCATTACGAGGTCATATGTTCCTTATTAGTAGTGGACAATGGTTTTAAAAAATGCATAAAATAAATAATATAAATTGAGAATAACTGAAAATAGTACGCAAAAATGTTCTGTCACAAAACCAATCCAATTATTTAGGTTTATTTAAATTATAAATTCGTTTGTATAAAAATAAATATATGTTTATTATTATACGCTAAAATTGTAGCAATCAATAAAGAGACATGTATTATATCGATTGTGGAAAGGAAAATGAACGTAACCCACAGTTTTTTCAAAACAGCTTTTTTCAATAACCACAATATATCATACTTGATACACGTTCTATCAATAGGATGTAAGCTGCAAATGTCGACTAAGTATCTAAATTTAGTTTTTAAGTTTGAAGAAAGGTGAGCTTGTGAAAATTGAAATCAAGAAAAAATACTGAAAAGAAGGTTTTTCCTAGACAATTTCTTAAATTAATATTAGATTACGTCAACTAAAGATCAGTTTAGAAGCCTCGGTGCACTTCAAGGTTGTGTGTATTTCATAATTTACTTTTATTCTTAAGTCATCAAAAGACGTTTTTTGTGTCTCCTGTAAAATGTTATGTGTGTGGGCTACGTCCTTTTTCCTTTCCACAGTCGAATGTATGTAATTCATTTGATTGTCATGGCATGATCATCTCAAGACGCTGAGCAATAAAACGTGCTCTTAATCAACTAATTTCGTTCCGGGGTCGGCATCAGCACTCCCCCCTAAACCAAAACCACTAAAAGTTAGCGCACGACGCTGAAACATGAGTGTAATATTGATTAACTACCAAAGAAAATTAACATTTGAACCTGACGTTTTAGGCTAATTGCAAATGGCGGACACGGTAAACGCGGGAAAGCGGTTTCCCGCGCTCGTTCTTCGCCGCCTCACCTAATTGCCCCCAATAAAATTCAACTACTGGCGCTTTAGCGGTTCAAGTTATTGCCGAGGAAGAAGCGGCCCTAACAAACCGCCGGACGAGAGTTATGTAAAGGAGAGAAGAATGCCCGACCTTTTTTATTGACATTTTGTGCAAATACCCTCGGGGGATGGGGCTGAGCTTCTGTTGGTTGAATGAAAATAAATGACTGCCGGAATCGTGAAAGAGTGTTACAACTGCGAATTAAAATTAACTGTAATGCATATAAAACACGTTAATGCATAATGCAACGAAAAACAAACTAAATGGCTACTTTCATGCTATACTGTAATCGCAACCTTTACTACTCTTAATGTATTGATTAATTTAAATTTCTAGTTATTTTAATCGTTTCAATAGCCGAGTGATTTAACTAAACCTTAATTGTATTGTTTAACAACTTATTGTATAGAACTACAGAATAGACCATATAAGACAAGTATTTCCTAATTTTATAATTATTAGAGTAACGAAAACCAGTCTGGAAGTTTTTTCAAGTTTTGAGTAAATTACGAAAAACTGCCATGCATACATATTTAATGGTTCGGTGATTCTACCGAACATTACTTTTCCAAACACGAACACTTCGTATAGGAATAGTCCAAACACGAACTCTCCGAACAAGAATACTCCGAACACTGATTCTTTCGGACACTGAATCTTCCACACACAGAACCTTCCGGATATAGAATGTTTCGCACACCGAATACTCCGAACATTAATAAAGATTTGATATCATGATACAGCACCCATTTTTCGTCTCCGGTGATAAGGTCATGGAGAAACGGGGAAGAATGTTGCTTTTCTTGCAGTATTTTGTATATCCTGAGGCGCTGCGCTTTGTTGTGATCAGTTAGCGCGTGAGGAACCCAAATGCCTTATTTTTAAACTTTACCCAGCTTCTCTAAATAGCGATGACTATTTGATCGTGATGTGCTGACCTTCTTGGATAATTGATCAATGGTCATCGTCGGATCTGCTTCAATTTCCGCCTTTAGGGCTGCTTCATCCACTAGACTGCGCCGTCCACTTCGAGACTCATCTTTCAAATCGAGATTGCCCGATCGAAATTTTCTGAACCATCGTTGGCACTTTCTTATGTCCAGTATATCACCGTGAATCTCACAAATGGATTTCGTTGCTTCGGTTGCAGTTTTTTTTGAATGAAACAAAAACAGCATACAGCTTCTTAAACGTGTTTCCGAAGGACACGTCTCTGTCATTTTTTGTAGATGGGGTAGAATTGATTTTTTTTATTTAAAATAAAGGTAAAGAATCACAAAGAAGACAAAAATAATAGCACACGTCTTTACTGGTCAACATACCCAAACATACTGAGTCAAAGTTGCGTATTGAAAAAACGGCATTAATTCCGGGATTACCAAATACTTAGGATTTAAAAAAATATGTTTTATTTTACGCAGAAAAAAATTAAGACATATTATTAGATGTAGGAGTATATTTTTAGAGAAAGAAATCAATAATTCTTTATATTTACTTACATAAAAAAAATATTGAAAAAAATATACAAAAAAAACCTTTAATAGGAATATATACTAGAAGAAAAAAATATGTACGTGGATTACGATGCTTTCAAATTTATAACGGGTATTGAGATAAATTAGGCTATTTTGAATGCTTTTATTTTCTGGACAAAGAATGCTGATTTTTTTCATAAGGTTTGTCAGCAGGTATAATCTGTCAAAGCGCTCTGAACCGTTCGGCCGAATCCCATCATAGTATTCGTCAACGAAGGCAACTTGCTATTTATCAATATTTAAATTTTGTAAACAAAAAATTAGGGTACCTGCATACAATGCCATAATTTAAAATATATTTTTATTGGTAAATGGTCATTCTTAGGTTTATAAAAGTTCTCGCCGAAGAATAATGATCACCAGAGCAAAATACGTTTAAACACGCGCGGAACTCAAAATATAACTGTTAAAAAAACCTTTATTAATTTATTTAGAAAACTAGTTATGATAAAACGTTTCTCCAGTGGCCTTTTTTGTTTCACGATGTTACCTTTCTCATTATATCGTAAATAATACGTCAAAGTATGCGGCGATAGATCGGCGCGCCGAGGCTAAGAGGGTAAAGAAAACTTTAAATGTAGTGATTGACTTATATTCAAATTAAATAAAAAAAATAGAGAAGTATTTAGTTTGGTATGAACTAATGAGATGCGGAAAAATTTGATGATTTATATTCCACTATGACTAAGGAAACAACAACTGCTATTCTTTTCGTTATTTTAAATGTATTTTTTTGTTCTGAACACTGTTATTAAAATTATGAATCTGTAGTTGTGACCAAGATTTTATTTAGATATTTCTTTTGTATATTTATAAAAACAGCTGATTACTTGTCAGGCAATTTACTACAATTTTAAGGTGAAAATATTTTGGCATTTCTCTATCATCGATATGCCAAAAGTAACGTCTAGACGAGAATGTACCAATTCCCTTATTGCTAAAGTATTTCCTTGCCAAAATTGCGTATTTACAGAGATGCTCAATCGACCAAACCAGACACATAAGTCACTTTTCGTTTGTTAGTTTGCCCTCGATTCTATTGGCAATAAATCATAGTTTAAAAGCAGTGTCGAAATAAGGAAGGAAGCTTTTACAGTTGAGTTGCTCGTTTTAATAAAGAAAGTATTAATAGAGGAAATACGTTTTTGATATATGGATAGAGAAATATCAGATTCGATGATTCATTCAAAGTAATATGTCAATTTTAGATGATGTGGGTAATATGAGACTAAATAAATGGCATTCAATATAAAAAAACAAAATAAACAATGTATTGAATAATATGGAAACTGCCTTTTTTAACTACATCAAAAAGAAAATGGTTTCATCAATCTAATTTAACGAATCAATTTAAATGATTTTAAATTGTACATTTACTGTGTCTTCTATAAATTTCTGGCCAGTTTTAAAATTAAAATATTACAAAGCAAAAAATAATTCATCCAAAAATGAATTAATTGGTCAACATATAAAATGATTGCCTAACCAAATAAAAGCATTTAAAAAATAAAATCCTCTATTTTTTTCCACATATTATATACCTAATTTCCCCAGTACCAGTTTCGTTCATGACGAGAATTTTCAACTTATAATTTTAAATAAATGTGTCCATCAGTTGAACATGGCATGATCATATTTAAAAGATTTGGAATAAGTACAATACAGTGTTTTTTGTTTTAAATATAACGCTTTTTCACCAAGTATTGACAGTGAATACCTTAAAAGAGATCAAATTAATATAAGAAAGATTATTTTGTCGAAATTGGTAAATTTTACAAAATTCAACTGGATTTATTCCAATTTAAGCTGCATTTTATAAATTATAAAAAAGATTATATCAGTTATGTAACCGATGAAAAAAGAAATTTCGTTCGAGTTACTGAAAATTATTATCTCAACGTTCTTTTTTTACAAGGGTTTTCGTAGCAATTGTTATTTCTTTTGTTCTTTAATCGTCTTAGACACGATTAATTAAATACTGTAATTTTGAAAGTGCATGCACACTTTTTCAACACGAATAGCAAATTGACGCCTTTTGTGTTTCCACATTTAACAAACATTACAACAATAATACGAAGAAGACGACAAATTTGTTGAAAAGTTTCAAACTAAAGTCTTTGTACTTACATTTCATTGCCCATTATTTTCATACTTGAATAGTTTTCATTGAAAGTGAGCAAGGATGCACTTGAAAAATAAACGCTGAAAGATAAGTTTTCAATATGCAATAATGTTTCCTTTACCGATATTTGGAGTTTTCTATGAAACTATTGGTGGTCAAACGATGCACATGCTACAAACTATATTGTGATCAAATTATCTTAGGAATTAATTTTTTGAATATAAACTTAAAAAAAATTTTTTTTATTCACTACACATTTTTTAAGTTGATTTCTAAAAATCTACGAGAGCAAATATCTGTCGCCGGTGCCGAGTGGTAGTTCTCTAGTTTTTTTTCTAGCGTAGTTGGGTTGTCTGAAATCATCGATTTGTCTTTTATAAAATACAATGATTCCTGTATCTACAATAACGACGAATTTGCGATGTTTGCATCGAATTATTTTAATATCTAATAATTTTTTCGTTACTTTCGAGTTCATAGTAAAGTGGTTAACGTCGTCGGCTTCAGTTGCAGTGCCTCGAATACCTGTAAATACATAGTTTTATTAATCGGACTTCTTTTCGAAGAGGCGAATGTAAGTAGAATTTTCCTCCGTTCTAAAATTAATACGTTGCGATATCGATGAGCTAATAACTAACCTTATCCTTTTATCCCTACTTTATTCAAATAAGTGAGGTTGAGTACCAATAATTTCTGGTAGAAAAAACATATGTAAAGATAAACTCCAAAGGGAGCATGCTATCCAAAATGTGTATTGTTAAGCGGTAAAACATCAGATATTCGCTAAAAACTTATGAAATATTCAACTTTAATAAAGTATAAACGTAGAACGTAAAATGCTTGATTGAAGTTATGAAATATTAAATGGATAATATATTTGAGACAATTTTATCCACCTTTTCCTATAAAATATATTACAACAAAGATAATCCGTTTAAATATATTATGTCAAAACTTAATAATAATATTAAGATTACCGTCGTTCATAAAATATCTTTTATTTTCAACAGAATATATTTTTTATTTATCTCTCTGTTATATTTGAATAGTCGTAACTCAAGAAACCATATTCGTAAACAACTTGAAACTTTTAAGCCTAAGCCATTTCGTATTGTCTTGATACACTGTGAAACAAGTAGATACAATAGGAGGATGATATATGTGAACTAAATTTAGAGAATGATTTGAGAAACTTGAGTTCACACAGAATGAAATCGTGTATTTTTGTTTGTTTTATATTATTAAACTTTTTAAGTGTGCTTTAGTTTTAAGCTTACCTTATTTGTCAGTAGCAAATTGATAGTTCTGAGTAAGCAACAAATGATTTTTTTACTGTTAGGACAAAGCCTACAGATTCAATGTGTTAACATGAAAATCTAGGCCCATACACAAAACATATCAAAAGGCCTTTATTTTGTTTTGTTACAAAAATAAAATGTATGCAAAGAAAAGGACGACTTCAAGTTGTAAATTTTCAGTTGTTTACGTATTTTTCCTACAATTTTTAACTGGCAATAATAACAAAACAACAGTTAATTTCATTTCGCATGTACAGGTGATAAAGGCCTTCAGCATTTACTCGATTGAAAGAAACTGTATTTTTTTTAAATATGTTAATATTAATTTAAATTTGGGCCTCCTAAGCGCAAGGTAGTAATACCACTAATCAAAGTTAATCGGAATATTTAAATATAAGTTTTTTGTGCAAATTTGGTAATTAATAAACAGACTAATTGCTTGCCTTTTAATCTAAATAAATAACAATTTAATATTTTTAAAAGTTGCGTTTGCCAGACTGATACATAACATGCACGAACTGAGTTATGGCAAACAGAAAATTCATATCCAAGAATCTTTCGGTGTTCTTATCTCATTTTTTAAAAATTATTTTTGTTACTTTATAACTTCTGACAATACAGTGACGATATCGACTACTAATGATGTTTATCCTGACAAAAGTTATTTCTATGACAACAGTTTTTTTGATCAGTTAATCATTCTATCTTTTATTGAAGAAAGTAAGGACTACAGGATAGAATTAGAACCAGTGGTTTAGTAATCACTCGCGATACGATTGGTTTTTAAGATCGAATAGGTGTGAGAAAAATTTAAGAAATCAAAGACATCCATGTCTTTGAACAAAAATCTATAATTAAATCGAAAATTTATTTATACAAGTGTCGTACTCGTAAGCTCCGTAACCGACGTTAACACTATTGACCACTCGACCACATACTGTCATGATCTGTGATTTGGAAATCCCTTCAATTTAGTTGTAATAAGTACAGTGATTGTTCCGGTATTAAATGATATCTGATAATTCTTGCGAATCGATGTGTAAACTAGGCTCGGTAGTAAAGAAAAGGGAAAGTTTGGCATTCTTCTCTGAAATTCGCGGTGAAAACTTTGTTGCCTTTGTGAAAATTCTGTGCTTTAATATCACAATAAATTTGCTTCATTTTCTTGTAAATAATTTTGGTCGCGGTCTGCCTTTCAAGACTTAAATTCTGTCTTGCTAAGATTTTCGGTTGATGTTTTCGAGTATAATTAGATTGGGAAAACACTCAGTGAAGAGTCACCGCTAATAATGATCTACAAACAAAAATATTCAAACCAAATTTACGTTACGATTTAAAAAATCTTTAAATAAGAATAAACGTTTGGCTTAATTTTTTTCCTTAATGTTAAAACAAAACTAAGGTAAAATAAATATAGCGGTTTCCGAGAGATAATCTTTGAAAATAAATATGTTTGTGTGATCAGAACTGGGTACGTTGTTGAAATTTTCAAATCAATTTAAAAACAATATTTTTTACTTTTAACCTAGATAAACCCGAGAGATTTTATTAATCTGTAATATTATTTAAATCAGCTTTACTTCACAGACCAAAGAATAACACTTTTAACTATTTTTTACGTCGGTGTTTACATATGATTATTAGATGGTGCAATAATATCATCAATCACGCATTACAAAAAAAATATGTTAACAAGTATGCTCTAAATTCTACCGTCCTATAAGACGGTGGGAATATCTGGATTAAGGTTTTCACTGTAAATCTTTTGTGTAGAAGCATATTAAAAAATAAATCACTCTTTTGTACTAATTCAACGTTTACTTATTATATGAAGACTGGTTTTTCCCAGCATCAGTCAACGTCGTTGGCTTCCGTGATGGATCTCACAGGTTCGAGTCTTGGTACGAACAGCATTTTTCAATCGATTTATCAATTTCTATTCAAAGCCATGCATGTATCTAATGTCTAAAAACTACCTCCCACAAAAGCGATCAGTTATTCACTAGTCCTGTCCCAATCATATGCTTCTATCCCTACTACTCTCTTCTAAAAAGATAAGTTGAACAATTGAGTACCTAATGCAATTTTTTCGCAGAAAAAAGTTACCCATATGCTCAAAATTGGGAGTGGAAATCGATCAAATATTAAAAAAACAATTGTCTTATGGGTGTCAGTTCACTATAAAATAACAAGTCTTTAGTACGTAATACTAAGATTGTGTTCTTACTGTAAAATTATCTTCATGAGAGTAAGCAGCTTTATGCTGTGAGTCAGCTATGTGTACATTTAATAGAAACTTGTATTCAATGTGTTTTGGAATAAAAAAAATCCCTTTATAACCAGTCCGGCACCTTGCTAAGCGAATTAATTTGCTTTTGTTAGTGCCCAAGAGAGTAATAACTGAAAAATTACGTTGTTCGTTGGTTTAAAATTAAAAGATCGCGTTGTTTTTTTGTTTCCCTCTTCCGGTTTCACTGACGCAAACAAACGTTAAGTTTAGAAGTTTTCGTGCTTACTGGCCTAAAAGGGAGTCTGATACTTTTTATCTGACAACTGTATATTTGTATGTGCTTTTTTGTATGTTTGCTTGAAATAAAATTTGAGCATCATGTTTTTAATTAAACAAAATTATGGAAAACGCAAGACAGTATGAGTAAAACTATGATTGTTTTTAAATACATTTAGTCATTTTTTAATAATTCCGTGACGTTATGTTTTATGATTTTGAACAAATGTTCATACATGCCATGCAAAATAAACGAAGAAAAATAAATAAGTAATAATTGTAAAATAATGAGTCGTTAAGAAGCTATAAGCACTTGAGATAGGATGCTTACAAAAATCTCATTTATTTTACTGCAGTAATTGAAACTGCATTTCACACCGATAATTCGGATTCATTCATTATATTCACTAAAATTCTCTTTGCTAAGCACTACGACAAAATAATGCTAAGCTCACCAAACTTCACCAATTAATTTTAGCAGTTTTTTTGTGGTATAAACACCATTGCACGAAAATAATTAGGCAAAAAAATGAAATCGGGAAAAACAAAAAAGGGGAAAACAGCGCGAAACAAACACGACCGCCAGCGGCACAAAAAACATCGTCGCCTCACCAAAGTGGGAAAATTATTTCAAGTATTACTATACAAAATGGGGAAAATTCGGCAAGCAAATAAATTATGCTCAAAATATTTTCGATTGAATTATATGTATTTGTTTATTAAGATTGTTTAATGATTTTGCTCGTGGTTAGTGAAACCAGTCTTGATAATATAACTAAAAGATCTGTTTCTTAATGAAAACAGTGGACTATTTTTCGTGATTCGAAAAATATATTTCGTGATAAATTTGAATTTGTCAAAAATCGATGAGTTTATAACATACGACATGCTTGGTCCAAATACGGATGTAATCTAGTATGGAAAGGAAAAAGGGCCCACAGTTTTTTCAATGATAATAATGTATACAACTTGATACACGTTCTATCAAAAGGATATTAGCTGAAAATGTCGAATAAGTATTTTAATTTAGCTTTTAAAAAAATACTTAAAAAATGTTAGTCAATTTAAAACCAGTTTATTAATCTCCGTGCACTTCAAGGGTGCGTATATGTCATAATTAACTTTTGGCCCAAAATCATCTAAGAATTTTTTTGTAAAATGTGTGGGTTACGCTTTTTTACTTTCCGCAGTCGACATATACTGTGGTTTTTTCTTGTTATTAAAAATCTTAGTTTTAATTATTTGAGTATTTATGTGTTTTTCCTTAACGATCTTTACCTGTTATTACAAAGCATCATAAAAAATAGATTTTTTAAGCACGTTTATATAACTCGACAATATTTTTTAGAACCTACACTTTTGGGTAAAGTTTGATAAAATCTATTTTTATCGAGCTCCTTAATTGATTTGCAATAAAAATATTATCTTATAACACTCTTCTTCAACCAAGAAAAATATTATACATTACCGAAATCGCTCGTATTATTTTCGCAGAAACATTTATTTTTTGCAATGCAACGTGATTTTCATTCTTCCGTTTTTTCTCCTTTCAAATTTGTTTTTTAAAAGACAATATAAATAATATTAACTCTATTTATTTAATGACTTAAAACACAAACATATATCAAACGGGACAATTGTTTTTTTTTAAAATTTATTCCAGTTTGTATTTTAAGCTTGCACTTGTAAGTGGGGTGGGTTAGTGCGATCACAGTTTTTGATATTTATGTTTTGCGCCCTTACTGTACGTCTCTACATTTATTTATACGTAGTATACGCGCTTGATAAAAGTCTAGAATGACACGGCGTAGTCTAATTGAAATAATTTCCCGTCTGGTTAATTCGCAAGCACGAAAATAATTACACCCCGAAAACTGAAATGCGAAAAAATTACTCCAAATTGTCAACTATCGTTGTAAAGTTATTTTTTGTTGAAGGTGTTAATTTTGATGACGTTTCAATCAGAAATTACTCTTCTGAGAAAGGATACAGTTTAATTTAAAATTCTGTTAAAATTATTTTATTTTGATATTAAATACGTTTCTTTAAATGAACTATCTTAAATACTTGTTGGCTTTCATTATATTTGATAAAATTTTGAAAAGATCTTCGTAGGGACTTTTCAGCAGTTGGTATTTAACGAAAAAAAAATGAGATGGTACTTAATCTGAGCTAGTCTCACTTTCATCATTTTGTACGTTTTATTATTTTAAGCACGCATGGTTCAAATTCAGTTTCGTGCAGTTCTGCTCGGGCTATACATGTAAGGGGTAGACTCCTTTTTCTGTCGATAGTGTTGTGGAAGGCGGCCATTTAACTTTGGCTGCATATACACAACGGGTGGTAGTGGGAAACCAACTTGGTCTTTAAATATATTTTTTAGATAGATAAAGACATGTCACAAATAAGGATGCGAAGAATAATTATTAACATATCGATCTTGAAGCATCCCTTTGATAAAAATTGAAAAACCTAAATACAAGATTTTCTTTTTAGGAAATTAAGTCCTTAATCGTATAACACGAAAAAATCTGAAACATAATATTTAAATACCCTTCAGGAACGACGGTTAATAAATTAACTTATATCGTTAAAATTACAAAAAATAATAAAAAATATTAATAAAAAGCAACTTTTTGATTATTTAATAATTTTATTAAAACTACTAAATTCCAAATTTTCATGTCTTAAAAAGGGTGTCTAATTAAAAAATGGAACGAAAAGCAACACAATTTGTAGAAAAAACTTCAATAAAGCTTTTGTATAGGAGTAGAGTTTTTCTATGCGCTTTTATCTTATAATAAAGGATACCATCGTCTTTAGAACAAGAGCTTAGAGCTTCAAACTATTAACAAGAAACTTACTTACAGGTCATATAACCTAAACATTATAGTGGAAGTTTAGCGAATAGACGTCCAAAGGCGCCACACCTGCGGAACCTATGAAATAAGCTGGCATGCGAAAAAAGCGCCTCAGTTCACAACGTACATACTAAAAACTAAAGTAACAAAAGTTTAAGAGCTTTAATTTTGAGCTTTCCTAAAAAACTTTTAATTAAATCGTGTTAAAATTGAAAATGGTAAATGTTTTACTGCATATCTAATAAAAGTAGCTTAAAAAGTATAGCAATAATACTAAAATAGATACTCGTACAGTTTCTAGGATGGTGGAATTATTTTCGAGCATTTTACTTTTTTCACAGATTTTCTTTAGCTTCTCATTGCTCAATGTTTTACATAAATATTTTTTTCACGTAAAACTTCCTCCATGGCCCCGATAAGAATAAAATAGAATCCATGCCCACTCCCAATGTAGAGCATATTGCCTCCTTATAAAAGTATCTCAAAATAAGTTTTTTTCTGCAAGAACTGCTTGTTACTAAATTGCTTAAGCTCTTTTTTTAAAGAGAGTAGGGATAGAAGAACAAGCCTAGGAGAAGACTAGTGGTTAAATAATTATTTTAATTTGGAAGGCATGATTTTGTCATACAGTACATTTTTACGATAGTTATACGGATTTAGAAATACAATATTTTTTAATTAATTGAATCGGCATTTACTTGGTAAAGCTCTGTTAAAATAAGGTAAAAAATATCAATTTGTTTTAGATCTACATTTTTTTAAATGTAATGTTGATAGCTATTTCGGCTATTCTTCTTCGTCAGAAATATATTTATCGAGCCCCTTGTTAAATTTTACTAAGGCTGGCTAGCCCCTTAAAAGAAAACAATACTCTCAGATGAAATTTGTAGATCACTGCAATTTCTGACTTATATATTATCTACGACAGTTTCAGTATATACAGGAGTACATTTTTACCCATTTACATTGATAAGTTTACGGTAAATTGCATATTTGTTCATATTATAAATGTGTTAATTAGCAATTTAATTGCATAGAAGTGATTTAAAAAATTTACTCCTTCCCCAGAACACCGAGAATTGCTTTGAGATTAAGCGAGCCCATTTTTAACATATTGGCAGCCCACCGCTGTATATAATACTGGCTAAGAAGACATACACAATACATCTTCTTAATTATTCCTATATTATATAACAACGCAACTTATACTGAAAAATACATGTTAAAGTAATAAATTGTTCGTATTGTATACATTTATTAATTATTGAAAAACAAGTTGTCTATATGTTCGATGTTAAGTCCGTGTTTTACGTTGCGAACATTTCTTTCACCCAATCTATATACTGTAATGCTTTTCGCGTAGCAAAGGAAAGCAAAAATAGCTTTTTTGGTCGCGAGGGAAATCTGTCTTATAGTATTCGTAAACTTTAAAACTACTTGTTCGTATTGCGGAGGAGGCAGCGTGGCTAGCGACCGCTTTTCCGATTTCCTTTTCAATATTTGAACATTATATATAAACGTAATATTTTCCTTTTATATTTTTTAATAACCTCCGTTACTTAAACTAAAGTTTTGCCAAGTAATGAACCAATATTTTTGCTTTAAAGTAAGAGGAATATATCCTTTATCTAACACCAAAATAGTTCCAAACGATATTTGAAAAAAATACGTAATGATTTTCCACTTATAATTGATTTTTCTCTCGATAAGTTTGTATGGCGTGAAAATTCTTTTTTTTTAAGTATAAAGTAAACTAATAACCTTGCTAATTATCTACATTCCTACTCTCTTTGGGCGCCGTCTATGTGGTCGAGTGGTCAACATCGCTGGCTTCGGTTACGGAGGTCACGGGTTCGAATCCCAGCACGGACAGTTTTATAAATTGATTTTTCAATTTATGAATTTCTGTTCGAAGGCATGAATGTATGTGATGTCTTGGATTCCTCCCTCACACCCATCCTATCCTATAAACGGGGCGTTAGCTAACCACTAGTCCTATCCTAGCCTTATCCTTCTATTCCCACTCTCTTAAAAAGAGAGGTTGATCAACTGAGTAACAAACAGTTCTCGTAGAAAGACTTCTGTTGAAATAAACTCCATTAGGAGTCCATACGCTCCACATTGGGAGCGAAAATGGTAAAAAAAATATATCTTATCGTTAATTTATAATGTGACAAAATATTATTGCCGTCGCAGACAATTTGACTTACAATAATAATTGCAATACAATTACTAATAAGAGGTGAACTGTCGTGTGCAAATCGAATGATATATTGTTTGAAACACCTTGACTTAAGAGTTCTTTATTATTTTAACTAATATCTTTGAAAGCATTATAGAATAGTGAAGCCATAATCCCAAATATGAGAGAGAGAGAATGAGTTCAGCCATTTACAATAGACAGAAAGCATCCTAGAAGATAAACGCTACTCGGCAAGGCGCAGCAAATGTTATCTAACCAAATGTTTCTCAAACCAATATATTATAATATTGACATAAATTAATTACAATAATTTTATTTGTCAGTATTTTATACATATCAAAACGGTTATTGTTGTGTTATGTCATGTTCTATACCAGGCGGGGGGAACCTGTGGCCTTTTGACTAATCTGGTGCGGCCTTCTGGCCAATTCTGTATTTTTTTGCAAATTTGAAAATCCCTGAGATTTTTAGCAAATTTCCGGCTAAAGATTCCCTTGTCAATGTTTACTGCGGCCTTATGTCGAATTAGAAAAATGAATGCGGCCTTTAGAGAAGAAAAGGTTCTCCACCACTGTTCTATAATATAGATCTGTTTGCTTAGTACATGCATGCACAACTTTTTTTTCTAGCAGGTCACAAATTATGATGACATTGGGCCACAAAGAAAAATGTAAAGAAAGTTTCCATTACATTTGATCCTGTAGTTAACATAACGTGCAAAAAGAGGATTTAGTGTAAATATTTGCAAAGATATGTTTTTATTGTAAAATATTTAGGTGTACATCTCGGTCGTATTTATAAATCAAAAGTAAGTGCAGTATTTGTCTTCGTAAATTTTAAATTTAGCGTAATGTTTGATGTATTATATTAAGCATATTTTTTTTTATCAGTAAGCCTATCTTTACGAATTGATTTATTCTAATTTATCAGCAAAAAGCTTACTCATCATTCTTAAATTTGTATAATGTACTCTTTATTTTTACACAATATTTAGTGGCACATATTAACTGTTTCAAAAAGAATTTAAGTGTGTATTTGGAGGCGAACGGTCGTTTAAATATTTTTTGTTTTATTAATATGTAGAATATTGTACATGAAACTTTGAATCGTTCAAAATGCAAAAATTGAATGCCTGAAGATGCCGAAAGGCGAAACCCGGGTCGTTAGTGACAAAATTTGTGAGAATGTACATAGTTTGAACGATTCAAATTTAATATTGAAATTCCACCAAGCACCTTCAGTCGAAATCTTAAATTAAAGTACATGAAACTATTGAATTATTTGTTATACTTTCAGAATCAAGATTAATATGGTATATCAGATGAGTAATATATGCATTATTATGTGCACCAAGCATAAAACAGATATCTACAACTCTAGCTTTACAATAAGGGCTGTGGAAAGTATAAACAAAATAAAATATTAATGATACACGATATAAATACAACAAAATAGTAACAAAAACCCACTCGCCTATAGCTGCCGTCAAAATCTAATTACCTCGCGTATATAAACAACTTATAATTTATTATTACGAGCATATTAACTCATTAAGACAGCTATAAGCCCCGGTAAATGGGAAACAAATAACCACAGATTGAGAAAGAGGCCTAGATCCACTGTCTGAGATGGCAGAGAGAGCTGTGGAGTCATGTTTTGAACTTCGTACACGATTTACTTCAGGACCCAGTTTGTTTGTTTTACTCATGAATAATTTAATAGTACAAAACACTGTTCGAAAACAAACAGCCTGAGTGAATCTGTCTCTAGTGCTAAATATGTTAGCGCTCAAGCTAAAATTATTGTCTACGGAGTTATAAAATTAAAACAATAATAATTATATTCAGTTTTCGCTGTACTATTATATAAAATAATAAATTGTTGAGAAATTTGTATAAAAATATAAATTCTTAAATTAATAAAACTTTGTGGCAATTCTCATCTGCCAATCTTGTTCATAAAAATATATTATTTTGCTATATTTTTGAGTAGAGATATGACTAGGACAGGACTAGTTGTAAGCTTATCGCTTTAGAAACGCCCGTTTTGAGGATATAAAAAGTGAGAGATAATCCAAGTCAATACACTTCTAAAAATGCCGTGAAAATGGGTGCTGGAACGCCGTTCCACTGTGTTACATAAGAAAAAAGCACTGCATATGGTATCGACTGTTGTATTGAAAAAGGACGTAAGCCTCAGTTTTTTCAAAACAGCTTTTTTCGATACTCACAATGTCAAAAACTTGATACTCGTTAAAAGGATGTAAGCTGCAAATGCCGAATTAGTATCTAAATTTATCTTTTATGTTTGAAAAAAGATGATCTTGGGAAAATTGAAACCAAGAAAAAGACTGAAAAAAACGTTTTTACTAGAAAATTTCTTTAATTAATATTATATTATGTCAATTAAATATAAGTTTAGAAGTCTCCATGCACTTCCAGGTTGTGTATATTTTATAATTTATATATGGCCCAAAATTATCAAAACACGTTTTTTGTGCCTCTGTAAAATTTGCTATGTGTGGGCTACGTCCTTTTTCCTTTCCACAGTCGATATATTAATAACTATATTCACCAATATTGACAATATGAAAAACAATTTTGTGACAAGTGCAGTTTATATCAGTTATATTTAATAAAAAAAATAGTCAAACAACGATCAAGTATTTTTATGTTCATATTACCTAATAAATTTTAAATTTTTTCAAAAGCTTGATTTTTTTTTCAAAATTGAAATTTTTTATCTATCATTCAATAATACATGAATTTAATGATTATTTTACATGGGTAAAATGATATAAATGTGAAAGGAATCATATGGACAGTTTATCACTTTTGATTTAATGCCATGTGACGTGATGCCTGCTATTGACAGTAGTACTTCAAATATAATTGGAAAAGAAAATATTTTCCATGCCGCGAAAAAATGCGTGTTGTAAAAGTGGTTTAACACTTTACATGCAATAATCGGAAACGTTTTTATACACGTTAAATATTTCAATCTAATTTCAATAAATATATCAACACAGGATTAAGAGATAATTAAAGCACTTTTTGCGTGATAGTCGATTACTTTATAGTAAAAGACTTACAATACTATTTTCAGATTACCGGTAGAAAGCTTCCACTATACATTAATAGCTAATCGAAAGCTTGAATCTTTGATACAATCAATTGGACGACGATGATTACATTGTTAAACATTTTTAAACATCATAACCGATCTCAATGTGATTATCTTATTCTTCTTTGGTCATTTAGGCACTCTTTGCTGAGCATATGTGGCCGCATCATGCCGTATTCATGACTAGGGTATCCAATCACGGAGCCTTTTTGTGATTCTGAGATTGATCAGAAACATGAAATCAGAGAATTCCAAGAATTTCAAAGAATACAAAATCTATATGAATTTACGGATTTGCTAAAAAATTCTCAATCCAAATTTCACAAAACTGGACGTGATCCCAGGATTGGAAAGCCTATTCATGACCCCATGTCTTCCGCCAATTACTTTTCTTCCTCCTATGACATACCAGAATTCTTCAGTTTCGCTGAGTACATACTATGTGTACTCCTTGATAAGCATTCAGAACGTAGGAATCTTACCTGTTGGGAGAAAATATAAGCAAGATTAAAGGTTTCTGGAAGTACCCTCAGTACTTGATCCTGTCAGTTCTAACGTCTTCACACAACAAGTGGCTTGACGGGGCACTGTCTTGTAGTCCTTGGCTGAGTTCCTCACTAAATCAAACCGTCTCATTCTCAATATACGATGCAAGCATATATTCTCGATGAACAAAATACGGGTTTTATGAGTCTTTGGCATGTGTCATAGATTCGCTACCCTAAAGCAACACCGGTAGAATGCAAGGTTGAAAAAATGATTTTTAGTTTAAATTGTGTGCAGTTGGGTATCTCAGACAGTCCGTATTGATTTAAATGTGGCTTCAGCTATTCCTACGCAAATGTAAAGCTTCTTTTTTGTGCTACCGTCTTCCTAGTTATGTACGCCGAGGTATCTTTATCTGTCAACCCTCTCGAAGATCTGTCCCGCGCTGGTCACGGTCTTATCAGAGTCATGACAGGTTTGGTACTTGTATTGACTTTTAGACCAATGCGACCTGAGTTAGTTCCTAGTGGCTTCAGCTATTCATTAGCAAATAGCGAGCTATTTATTTGTAATACGGTCTTCCAGGATATGTGCACAGACTCCACCTGAAGCTGTCAATCTTCTCGGTGATCAGAAATCAGAAGCTTTTTGGTAATAATTTTATATTAGTGAGTCGTTTTCATAATCGCAGTGCCACTTTGGGTATTGTTCAAAAAGTCCTGAAAAAATTAAAATCGCTCTCGCTTCTGTTTGTTTACTTGTCCTTCTGCGAGAGGGTGGGTGGGACAAAAAGTAGATATGTTGTATGCTTTGAATGCAAATCCATATTATTGATTATTACATCACTGGGTGAAAGTTTTCATTAAAAAAAAAAAACAATACTGCGGAGTCGAGTACGACTAAATACGACAATTTGTGAAGCTCAGTATTATTTACAATTTATAATGTCTAGTCCAGTATTCACAGCTGGCTGATTGTATAAATATAAACCATGAAAATCAAAGCCGTAATTGACCTAGTCTTTATTACAAATTAACCCGGTAAACTTTGTTAGTTGTTCCAAGTACTAGAGTCTACTCGAACATTATTCTAACTATATTCAAATTTCTCATCAAACTTGTCTCTTAATTACGAAGTCCACAATTTTCAAGTTATGTCAATTGGCTTCGTACTTAACTCTATTGGCTGAAAACTTTGTGAACTACAGCTTTAATGTTTGACTTTCTTTTAAAAGTCATATCGACCAGCCTTGATTGGAAATTTAGCTCAATGAAAGGTTAAATTATTTTGCATTTTAAAAGTAAAAAGAAACTTTTTACCCATTACAAAAATGTACTATTCTCTAAAAGTTCACTTTACTTAATTAGTTCAAAGCAAGTCTCTTCGTTTTATTAAAATTTTATGAGTATTAAAAATGGTTTTTAAAAATAGTGATGATTTGGAATTGACTGGGCTTTTAACTGAGTGATGAACGTATTGTAGTTTGCTACGATTACGGTGCTACGTGCTCGAATCCTGGAATTTTTATATATTAAATTATTTTTTACCTTTTTCTGGACATATATACAAAGGAATGGATGTCCGTGATACCTGATTTTTTTTCTCCCATTTGATCCTAAAAAAGAAGAATATCTGGAGCGATTAGCTTACCACTAACTTTAAAATTATAAACTTACCCTCATCAAAAAAAGAAAGTTTTATTATGAGTCTACATAATTCACATTAAGAGTTGACGTTAAAAAAAATAGGGATCAACTGACAAGGTCTAAAAATGTCCAACTTATGAGTATTAATTAGGGATTTAAATACCGGTATTATCAATACCGGAATCCCGGTATTCATGTTGTATTTCTATACAAAAATACCGGGTTTGAAAATGCAAAAATACCGGTATTTCGGTATTGAAAAAATCATCACATTTTCATAAAACTGTTTGCGAGAAATTGAAATGTTTTAAATCTGCCAAGAGTTGTATCAATATTGACTGGTTATAGAATTTATTACTCTTTATAATGGTGTGCTACTATTTTGAGAAACCGTAAGTTATTTAAGAAAATCACTGATTATATAATTATCATATATTGGTTGAAATGTAGAATTTGATTTTCTCACCTGGTGTTAAGATCCCAATTAGTTTGTTTTTTGCACTTTGCAAACTTCTATGTTACCGGTATCGTCACTTTCAATTTAATACTGTATTGAATATGAAAATTTTAATATGTTACAAATATTCTTGCTAAGAGAATAAATACAATTTATTGTTTGTTTAGTTTTATAAAAAATGATCATTACAATCACAATCACTCAAGTCTTTGAACAAAGATTCATAAACGGGTTAAAAACATACAAATGACTAGATGCATACTCAAACCCAGACCTCTGGACTATAAGTCAACTCATTATTGTTTTGTTTTATAGTACAGAATAAGTATTATTTTTAAACTTGTAATGAATATATTCAACTATTTCTTAATTTAAAATGAACCTTTGATTATTCCACCCAAATAAAAAAGTATTGTAATAAACTGAGAAGTCTTGTCAGTTGCCGTAAAATTGACCTGGATATTAATTCTCAACACTCCACTATGAAAGCAACTGGAGTTTGCAGGCTTCTGGGGTCCCGGAGGTAAGATGCAATTAGTCTTGGCAGTGCATGTGCGGTAACACCACTAAGGTTTATCCATAGTCATGTAGGATTTGCACTTCAGAAGGATTATGATGCCAACATTGCCAACTCTACAGGTATTAGAGCTTTACTCAACCAAACTTATCATAATATAGCTTTATCTTGCATAATACTAAAGTTTATTGTCTGATATTAAAGTGCATTTGGTTTATTTGATATTCTGTCGTATAAGTGAACATAACAGCGGATAAATATTAATAATCAACATATAATAGTAATACAATAATTAACAAAAATGTGTTTAAATGTCTTGTTTTCTGTCAGTTGTACCAACATACAATATATTCACTTTATTAATGTAGCATTTTATCACTTTGTCAAAAATTTCCCAAATTTTAATTATGTTTGTAATTACTTTCAATCGCCATTCTGAATTTATTAATCTGGGATGACTTTTTAATTATATGTTAGATGTGTTGAACATTTTAATTTTGTGTTATTTTAGAATCACTTTAATGTAATTGGCAATTTCTTTTCAATGCCAATTGTTGTGTATAACTTTTCAATTTTGTATAAATAGCATTGTTAAATTATATTTCTTATCAGTTGACAATGCTCGCAATGATCGAAACCGGTCCTGACATATTAAATAAAGTGGAATGAAGTACAAAGGATTATTGTGTTTTTATTAATATAATATAAGCCCAAACCTGACAAAAAAGCAATATTTTTACATAAGCTATTTTGATAAAACAAAAAAAATATATTTTCACACATTTTTTTATTTGTGTCCGCTTCCAATGTGGACCATATGACCTTCTAAAATAGGCGTTTAGTTTTGTAAAGGGCCACTAATATGATGAGTAAATTTGTTTCTTTACTCGATCGGTATTGCGTTATGGAAGGCTGCATACACAACGTGTGGTGGTAAGACAATCAATAACCAATTTGTATCCCGGTATTAACCTCTTCCCGGTCACGCCCGAGTATACTCGTGCATTGAAAGTCGTCAAAACGGACACACGAGATAACTCGGGCAAATTCCATTAAAAAAAACAATGAATTCTTTCACTAAATATGCATGTTTTATAACTATAACACTTGTGTTTGATATTCGAGCATAATACAACATATGTAATCCTTTTTGGAACATTTGTTTAAGTCAATTGGACCGGTAAGTGGTTAAAAGATTGTGAATTTCGAAATTTACTTATCACAAAAAGGCCATGGATTGGATGCCATAAATAACACGTTTTAAGTGTCATATTTGAGAAAATTTTGTTTAAATTAATTCTCAATTACTGGGGTCACGATGAACGAGAGTCACTTGTACACATATGAGGAGCAAACATTCAATAAGTTTTTTGTCACAAATTTTGAAAAATGGCGTTTTATATCAATTCTGATAGCCCATAATAAAACCTATGAATGGAAATCAAAATAAGTGTTCAAAAATGTGTTTTCTCATATTAAAATGAAATCATTAAGTTGACACATTCATACAAACCGTCACTTTTGCAACACTTAAATCATCATTTTTCAAGCTTTGTATTTGTGTGACAAAACAGTTTTTGAATGTTTGCTCCTCATATACATTTAATCCTCTTGTTTCTCTACATAAATTACTGGTTTTATAAATGGATAAAAGCGATTATTTTAAATTCATTTTCTCTACTTTGCTTGTGAAACAACTACCAAGAATGTTAAAATATCAACACAACTTTTTCCTTTAAAGAAACACATTCCCTGATGTTCCGTATTCGATAAGAAAGTTGGCTTGTTCGTTTTCCGCTTTTCAATGCAGATTGCTCGTGCTTGCGCAAACCTGAGCACCAAGTGCCCCATTCAACTTATCATCCGGTCATATTCATAAACTTTTCCCATAAAGCATCGCTCGCTTAGAACACAAAAAGAGTGTTTCGATAAAATTCTGTCATTTGACACTCAACTTGAATCAAATTCGGTGTAAATAAAGAGAGTGGAAAAATATACTCACCGCCTACACTTAAGTGTAGGAAAGTTTTTTTATTTTTACAGTGCTTTCTTATCAGTATAATATGAGCTATTGAGAAGTGAAGTGAAACAAGTAGCGAAAATGATTTTTAAGTACAATCACGTTTTTACTACGCTAACTATTTTAATATATATATTTTAAACATTATTTCTTTTGTCTGTTAGAATTGATATGGTTTTTAAACATTCTTTTTCAGAATTGTCATGGCTGTCGATATTGTAAAAGTATACATACTACTTGGAAGCAGTTAAATCATCACTTTTAGGGTGTTCACTGTCAATACTTGGTGGAAAGGCATTATATTAATAAAAACACAATAATTCAGGACTGGTTTCGCTCATTGCGAGCATTGTCAACTGACAATGCTCGCACGCAATGAGCGAAACCGGTCCTGACATATTAAATAAAGTGGAATGAAGTACAAAGGATTATTGTGTTTTTATTAAGTTAAATCGTCATCAAGTTTATTATATTTTACTAATGTATAATTTTAGATTTGATAAAATTTCCGAAATTATAATTTTGTTTGCACTAACCATTAGTCACCAATTTACTTTATTACTCTTCGACGATTTTTCAATTACATGTTAGAGGTGCTAAACCAGCCATGGGAAACCTGCGGCCTTTTGGCTACTCTGGTGCGGCCTTCTGGCCAATTCTGTAATTCTGTAAATGTATATAAATTCGTAAATTCCTGACATATTCTGACCATAAATTCCTGTTTCTGGCCATAGATTTTCTAGTCAATGTTTACTGCGGCCTTATGTTGAATCAGAAATATAAATGCGGCCTTTAGAAAAGAAAAGGTTCCTCACCCCTGTGCTAAACATTTGAATTTTGGTTATTTTATAATCACTTATTCATAATTTCAACTGTAATTTGTACATTATTTTCAATGCCAATTTTCGTGACATATTTTCATTTAAATTTGTTTTTATATAAATATTACTTTTTAATTATATTTCTTATCAGCCAACAATGCCCACTATGAGTCCTGATCCTGAAACCGGTACTGATCTTGATAGATAAAAGTGGAAATAAGTATATAGGAATATTGTGCGTTTCTTAATATAATGATTTTCTATCAAGTATTGACAGTGAACACCCTAAAAGTGGTTGGTATTTACTTAGTGTTTTACACATATTAGCGTCAATTTTACGATGCTTTAAGACGTGTAGAATATTACATACAATGCATTTAAATGTTTTTTTTCTAAAATACCACATGGATTTTACTATTCAAGCGTTCATTTAAAAAATCATCTTACTTTATAAGAATTTATTAAATATGTCTATATATACTTTTATAACTTTGTACCTAAATTCTCTGCTACTATTAAACTATGATTTTTTTTTAAATAAATTAATACTCTATTGAATTAATATATACGCCTTGTTACGATAAAGGTTTCGAATCCAAGAGTAAAACTATAGTATACATATCGATTAATAATACACTAAATTAATATAAAAACGAGACGTAAATTATGCAGATATTAAATTAGCAATATTTTACTATCTTTAAATTGAGTTACATTTTTTACAAGCTTAAACTCCTTGCTTGATGTCTTTTCAGGTCCCAACTTAAATATCAGTAAATTATTTCGGGATATAATTAATTTTGAACGCAACCAAATTTATAAATGCACAACAAAGTTTCTCTTACTTCAACTGGAATTATTTGTAGAAGAGAAGTTTGTAGACGCAACACACTGACGCTACATAGGAATAACTACCTCATTACCATCTCGTGTTCTCGTAATATTCACGTGATACTTATAATTAGATCAGAGAGTTTGGAAACCATTACATCTGGTGTAACGTACATTATACTTGAAGCAAGCGATGCACGCTTTCATAGATGCTAAATTATTTTACATTAAGTGTTTCAGAAATATGTCGTAGCGTAATAAGGTCAGTAGTAAGTTTTGATAGTTATTTTTAACAGAATTTGTGAAATTATTTGTATATAAAAATAGCAATTCTATTGGTAAACGAGCAGTAAATAAGTCGATTGATAAAAATCATCGAGCATGCATTTTATCCGGTTACGGTTTTCAAGTGTTTGAATCCCTGAACACTTAAATATATTTATTTTAGATATATTATATGTAAAAAACATGCTTGTCTGTGCTGTGTAAGTTTCTTTATTAAAAAGACGCGAACCAAACGCGATTAAATAACTTTTTTATCTTAACCGTTCCCGAATAAAGGGATTGAACGAAAATACTTGTTGAAAAAATGTTCTTTTAAGATTCCATTTGCCCCACTTTGGAAGTGGAAGTGAACTGAAAAATTAGCACCGTTGCAGCAGAATAATTTTTTTTGCACGAATTTTTCTAATATTTATTTATTATACAGTCAAAAAATAAAATACAAATATTATTAAACGTAAAAAAAACTTAAAACACGTTAACGTTTTACCTATGAAAATAGTATTTTTTTTTAAGATTTCGACCGATGGTGGTTGGTGGAATTTCAATATTAAATTTGAATCCTTCAAATTATGTGCATTCACACAAGTGTCTTTTTGTCTCTAACGACCCAGGTTTTGCCTTTCGGCATCTTCAGGCGCTTAAGTGCACGGATGAATTTGAACCGACTATTTATTTTTAAACGATTTGAATTCGTTTAGGAATAGCTGGAGCCACATTCAACTCAATGCGGACTGTCTGGGACACACAGCTGTACTCGATTAAAACTAAATGTCACTTGTTAAGCGCTTGCATTCTGCCGGTAATGCTTTACAGTTGCGAATCATGGCACCTGACGGACACAGAAAAACCGTATACTGAGCTTCGAGAACAGATGCTTGCGTCGGATAATGGGGGTGAAGGGGCTTGATTTTGTGAGGAATTCAGAGATAAGGGAGCGTACAAGACAGCGTCCCGTCACGTCAGTGGTTATGGAGACGTTGGAACTGGCTGGGTCACGTGCTGTGGATGCCTCCGGAAAGCCTCAATCCTGCCTGTCTCTTCTTTCGACCGGTGGGTTTCCGGCGTCCTGGACGTCCGTCGGGTACTATCCATAGGATGTACTCGGCGGAACTGAGGGATGCTGGCATGTCATGGGAGGAAGCAAAGCTATTGGCGGGAGACAGGAAAACATGGAGGTGCCGCGTGGCGGCCAAATACTCCACATAGGGAGAGAACATGGCCAAAGAAAATAATTTATTTTTATAGTACTTTTTTTATGTAGTATTTGTTTTAACGAGATTCTTTGTTTTCAGTAAAAAATAACAAAAAACAAATTAAGAGTGCTCAACTTTTGATTCAACTTCACATTAAACATTAATGCAAAATTAATATTTTTTTCAAATAAATGAAAGTCATAACAAAATATGTATATATAATTGGTTTTCAGATATTTAATAAATTTGTAATTAAAACAATTAGTTTTGATCTCGACAAGCTAATGACCAACTAACTAATAAATTAATATGGCGAAAGAAATTTTAAGACAATAATTGATGAGATCAATTAAATTAAAAATGAAAATATTAACTACGATATTTCAAAAGATTAAGAAGAGAAATTGGTGGTTGTAAATTATTTGAAAATTTTTCTTATTATCTTACAATTTCAAGACGAGATATTTTCAAGAAAGAAAATAATAAACTGAAATGAAAATTTATAAAATACGAAATGCTAGTAAATCAACGTACAACGGTGTTCAAGAAAGGGTTCGATGTGATGATGGTAAATTATTATAAATACGTAGTGAAAATATTCATTGCGGAAGTTCATAATTTATAAATGGTAAGCCTTTCCATAAATTTAGAAATCTGAGCTTTATAAATTTTCCCTACAATATTACGGTGTCATATCTCATCATAATTTTGAGAGACTGTTCTTATGAAACACGAATCTTCCATATAGCTCAATCGCCAGATCGGCCATAAACTTTGAAATATATAGGCCAGCTACCCCATTTCTTTTCCAGATAACCTTTAATGAAAAGTGTTCAACCCGCCAAATTTAAAAGCTTTCGCCATGAAAAGCTTATATTCACGAGAAATGTTAAATGTAAATAAATACGTAGGTACCAAAATATTTTTGAATGTATACATAGTTTATTTTTATCAGTAATTTGGAAATTATGATACGTTTTTGTTGGTTGTTATGTTATTATTAAAAAGGGTACGTAGTGCTGTGGTGAATGACGTTGGCTTCCGGGCAGATCTTACGGGTCCCAGTCTTAGTGCGAACAGCATTTTCTCAATCAATTTATCGATTTCTGTTCGAAGGCATCCATGTTAGTTATTGTTTAAAAATTACTTCCCACCTTTCCAATTCTAAATAATTGAGAATATTAAGATTAACTAACCGCTAGTCCTTGTCCTAATCGTACTTTCTTTGAAAAAAAGGGAGGTTGAGCAACTGAGTAACAAGCACATCTCGTAGAAAAACATTTGTTGAAATACCTTTATTAAGAAGACCCATGCTCTAAATTGAGAGCGAAGATGGATTTAAACTAAAAGTACACACTTAAAAATACGCTTAAAAATCTGGCTCTTTAGAATCCGAGTGAAAAGCGTGTTTTTTTTAAATATACGTCCTGGGTTTTTACCGTCCATCAAACGGTAAGTGTTAAAATATGTTTTTTCATTTGATTCGTGAGTATTTTTGAGCACCGTAAGTGTCAATGAATATTTTTTACTAATGCATTTTTATGTGTATTATAATGAATTATGTTGTTTGTAAATATAATTTATAAAATTTACGTAAATATAATATTTATCACAAATAGAAATATCTTCTACGAATGTATGATAATACTGTATAGCTTTAAATAAATATATTACTAATGTTGGTCTCCACCGAGAATGACAAGGGTAGCTTTTCTATATAACAGAAAATAGGGGTGTCGAAAACTCGCAACCTCGAAGGCGATAGAGCAAACAGATTTCAAATAATCAGGGGTCAGTCGACGAATTTGGAATCTGAAAGATTTTTTTATGACCTCCGTGCCCTTAAGATACAAACTTTGTAAATAACAGCTAATATGCTTACAAAAAGGTCGTCGTGTTTGTCGAGTGAAATAGTTTTTTTTTTTTTAAATAATTTCAATAATTTAGTAAGTATTTTACCATGTCAATGTGTAACACGTATTTTGCCTTTTTGATAAACATCTCCATACGGATGTATCATTTTCAAATGCTGGACGAAGACTGCCTCTAGTTCTCTCACTTACCTGACCAGTTGACACTCTTTCTCTGTTGCATATTTGAGGAGCAAACATTCAAAAAGTGTTTTGTCACAAATTTTGAAAAATGGCGTTTTATATCAATTCTGATAGCCCATAATAAAACCTATAAATGGAAATCAAAATAAGTGTTCAAAAATGTGTTTTCTCATATTAAAATGAAATCATAAAGTTGACACATTCATACAAACCGTCACTTTTGCAACACTTAAATCATCATTTACCAAGCTTTGTATTTGTGTGACAAAACACTTTTTGAATGTTTGCTCTTCATTTATGGAAACTAGCCAAATCTATTATAATAATGAAATGCTTATCTTGTTGTTTTTCTATGCGTTTAAATAAAAAAATACTATATTAAATCTTTTGTTTCTTATTCTCCAGTGTATGACAAACATAAATAATGGCTGCCTCAATCAATCCACTTCAATCCACTCGATCCTTTTCTTTTCTACACTAATCGTTGAAACTCAGCAGTATTAGGTTTATTTACTATCCATCCATATTCAAAGTTAAGTTATAATTTTCAGTTGCAAACCAGATTCAGTCGGGTCTGTGGCTCAGTGTTCAATGTTTTTGTCTTCATGATAGATCTCACGGGTTCGAGTCTTAGAGTGAACAACGTTTTTTCAATCGTTCTGTGTTTTTGTCACCAAAAAAATTCTTCTCAGCTTTTATATTCCTACACTAGCAAATCGTAGCGAGATAAATTAGTTAAACACTAGTTTTGTCCAAACATTATCCTTCTATCTATTCTCTCTTGGAAATAAGAGGTCGAGCAACTGACTAAAGCAGTTCTCAAAAAAAAAACGTTTGTTGAGATATCTTCACAAGTAGACCATATACTTAACATTATAAAGAAACAGTAAATAGAATATCAAAGTTTTGTAGATAATCAAATGTATATATATTGTGTATGCTTGTAATTTTATATTCTTGCATAAATTTTGTAGTGCAATCATTGCATCTTATTAAAAATAATATTCATTCGTGATTGGTATGATTGTCGTGGTATTTCATTAAAAAATTATGACTTGTAAGCAAAGATCGGATTGTATCAAATTTCAATAAGTAATTATTTATCATTCGATCGGATATTCCTTGCATAATTTTCCTAATTTAAATGCAAATTAACGTTGAACAAAACCGAACAACGGGACATAAATTTCATGCTTCTTGAAATGCAAACAGTTTGTTGAAAGAGCCTCATGTCGTAAATCTGAGTCCAGGACGAAAGAAGAGGGGTGTGAATAAACAGCCCTTGCGGGGTACAGGAATCGAAGGGTTTATTTGCGACCCGAATTGCGCCGCTAAGGGTGTGACAAGGGTTTGTTTGCTGTATGACTTTTCTGGTGTCCGGCGATTTTTTCTGCAACAATTCTTCATCGGACATTATAATTTTTATTTTATACATAATATAAAAAATATCAATTTTGTGATTTTTCATCTCTCGCAACCTGAATCTGTCTACTCTCTAAGAGCCATATAGAAAGTACTTGTCTTTTCCTAACCATAATATCCAAAACTAAACAAACCGTGTTAAATAACTCTCTTCATCGAATATGCTCTATTGTCAAACTGTATTCTCAAGATTACGAGTGAACGTGGTTAAGAAAATATGACAAGACGGTCAAATATTTAATTCACTAATATAAACTATTGAACGAGTCTTCTTAAATACATGCGAACAAAGATCACATATTTCATTATATTAAGATTTAAAGAAATTTCTTCTGAAAACTATACTATTAAATATTTGAACTTACTAAATATTTGAACTTACTAAATTTGGTGTCTTGATGTGTAATCATTTTTGAAATTTATGTTTAATTATAAAAAAAATACCTTTTTTCCACTATGCATACACAACTACCGTATTTGTTTTTCAAAAACTGAAAACTGCCGGGTTTGCTTAGCACCAATATATTTTTTAAATTCCAATATGCATGAAACGCCATTTAAAAAATGTGAAATAAAATCTGCTGATTGATCCGCTAAAAAACTGCCGTTTTTGTCACAAACTCAATTTGGATTTTTAAAAAATGTACACGTAGAGAATTTATTGATTCAGTCAAATGTGTAATTGTCAGCACTATATGATAACGTATATAACTAATTTTCGACAAAACATGGAAACTTTTTTCCAGATCCCTCATGTAACATACTGAGTCTTGTAACTAGCGTCTTATAAAATATAAATTTTGAGCGTCAATGCTATTTTTCTGGCGTCGAACATTCGGTGTAGACATTTTTCGCAGACGGACATTTTTGGCCGCACACTGAAAACGTGAGCGCTGAATGTGTGCTTCCCGGAAGAGTGGCGGTGTGAAAACGAAAGATTCTCAGGTTGACAGATTGATAGAGAAATATAACGCTCGTTGTGTGAGCAGTAGGAATATCAATCACGATTCGTCGATCATTCATCGACCAAAGTAAACAGATGCCATGATATATAATATTTACGTGATTTTTAATTTCTTTCAATTTAAAAATTCTTCTTAATTACAATTAATGTAGTAGTGTTCAATCAGTAGTCAATTTTGATACGATAAATTATTGCAAGCAATATATTTTTATTTTTTATTGATTCTTAACTTAAGTTATAGTAAAGTTATTTGTTATAGCTTTACGGTTGCGAGTCATGGCACCTTACGAAAGCGCAGAGTAACCGTATACTGTGCTTCGAAAACAGATGCTTGCGACGAATGCTAGGGGTGAAATGGTCTGACTTTGTCAGGAATACGGAGATAAGAGAGCGGACTAACCAGCCTCTTATCACGTACAAAATAAAGAAACGACGGTGGACCTGGCTTGGACACGTGTTGAGGATGCCTGAAGAGAGCCTGAACCCTGCCTGTCTCTTCTTCCGGCCGGATAGATCCCAGCGTCGTGGAAGGCCACTGATGACTATCCACAGGATGCACTCGGCGGAGTTGCGGGACGCTGGGATGACCTGGGAGGAGGCGAGGAGACTGGCTGGAGATAGAAAATTGTGGAGGAGCTTCGTGGTGACCATATGCTCCGCATAGGGAGCGGATATGGATTTAAAAAGTTATTTGTTTGTTATAAACAAACATCACGAAAGAGCTCACGCGGGTTACTCATTTAATTGAAGAATAGTCAATTACGCGATAAAATTCTGACGGTGACAATTTTTTTCTTTTGATAAATATATTATGATGCCTTTGTATATCGACTGTGGAAAAGAAAAAAGACGTAACCCACAGTTTTTTCAAAACAGTTTTTTTTCGATGATTACAGTGTATCGAAATTAATACACGTTTTGTCAAAATGATGTTAGCTGCAAATGTCTAATTAGTATCTAAATTTAGCTTTGAAGTTTGAAAAAGTATGAGCGTGTGAAAATTGAAACCGAAAAAAAAATAGTTTTTCCTTGACAAATTCGTAAACGATATTAGATTATACCAGTTTAAAAGTCTCCGTCCACTTCCAGAATGGGTATATTTCATTATTTGCATATAGCTCAAAATCATCAAAACACGTTTTTTGTGCCTCCTGTAAAATTTGCTATGTGTGTTACGTCCTTTTCTCTTTCCACAGTCGATATGTTAATATGAACATACTACAAGAGTTTATACAATACAAAGAATTTAAAACCTGAGACCATCTAGGACTTGAGTCCACGTTTATTTACGTCAATTTTTAAATACGCTCAACTAATTTTTTACACGATTTAAAAATAGCGTGGTTCACTAAAAAAAACAAAGGCAATATTTATACACGAATTAATTGTCAGACACAAAAACGCAGAAGATTTTCTAATATCAAGAAAGTCAACAATACATGACAGCAATAACAAACAAAAGGCGCCATTAGATCCCAACACAATACACGAGTCAGACATTTCTAACGATGAAAGAGATTTCTGTTCAGTCCCTCATAAAATAAACAATTAGCAAATGAATATTATTTTTAAATTTAAATACATTTTTTGATGAATATTTTTTGCAATTTATTCGTTTGGTTTTCAGGGAAAATATCGTAAAATTTGAATGCACGGTTTTTTCTGGAATATATCTAATGTGTAAAAAAAGAGTAGAGTGAACATTTAATTGAAGTTGTTTGAATACAGACTTTCAAAATAAATAGAATGGTTTCCCAATCGAATTGTGAAACATAGCACGGTTCTTGCATTATGTATATTTTGTTGTTGTTCAATCCAATAAGTGTTAAGCTTTTAATTACAGCTAATTTCTAATTAAACCGTTTGGAAGTACATATTTTGATATTTATATATTGTCACTGTTTTGCCAGAAGTTGGTAAGTAACAGGTTCATAGTTCTGAGTAAAAGCAAGAAAAAGAAAAATATCAGCTTTTAGGAGAAGGCCTCCAACATCGATATTTGATGTTACATAGATAATTATAACATAAAAATATATACGAATTACTGCCAATGTGACAAAAAATAATAAACCTTCCTTTAATCAGTATGAAAAATAATTTCTCATTAAAATAAATGCTTTTTTTAGCAAACTCATATAACCAATCTTAGACCAGAGGAAGGGGACCTTCGGCCTCTTGACTAATCCGATACGGCTTTTTGACTTGATCAAAATATTCACTTCGATTAAAAATTATACGCAAGCGTTTGGAAAAAGAGCGTTATCAACACATTGCATGTTCGACAGTCAAAAAAAGAGGAGGGTGTGAACGTTTTCTTTACTGCGGCCTTATGTTGAGTCAAATAAATGAATGTGGCATTAATAAATTAAAAGGTTCCCCATCCCTATCCTAGACAAATAATTCATATAAAGAAACTTTTTTTGTCAGTCTGGTTACCTATCAACAATTGACGGAAATGTGACGAAGTATCCAAAGTCATTATTAAATAATATACGTATATGTGATATGTCGTTATATTATATTGGTGACGCAAACTATTCTACGCTGACTAGGTGGAACAACTTACTGGAAAATTAAGCGAGTACGTAAAGCTAATATCATTTGAATTGAATTGCAATAGTTCCATAAACAACTGGAGCTTAGGAATATATTATTGAAATAAATATTCTACTCTGGCACAAAGATTAACTTGAATTGATATGCTTCAGTTTGAAAGTTCGAATATTTAAGTGAATAAATTTCCACTCTTGCAGCGCCACCACATGCGGCGGGAAAATGCCGAACTTTCACTGCAGTTGAAAACGTCTAATAGATTAACATGTCTAAGTATAACTAACTGAAAAATTCGTTTAATAAAAACCTTATATCATAGAAATTTTAATAGATCTATTTTAGGTAATTCGTGGTTATTAATATTGAAAAATAAATGCATAATAATAAAGTATTTATTTGAAGTAAGATTTAAATTTTTTTTTTTTTTTTTTAATCCATGTCTGCTCCCAATGTGGAGCATATGGCCTCTTAATGAAAGTATCTCAATAGATTTTTTTTACGATGACTGTTTTTTACTCAGTCGCTCAACCCCACTTTTTTCAAAATGAGTAGTAGGGAAAAAAGGATAAGGCTAGAACAGGACTAGTGGTTGGCTATTCGCTATTGCTACACCCAGTTATTAAAGGACCAGAAAGATGGGAGCAGAGGAAATGATGTGAACTGACATCACAAACACCCAGTCTTTGAACACAACTTTGAATTGAATAATTCTCAAATTCACTGTGATCTGACCGGGAATAGAACCCAGACCTACGTGATCGGTAGAGCAAGCTTTGACCAATTGGGCCACAGGTAATGAAAACAAAGGTACCACATTTCAAATAAACGTAAAATTATTAATATCACTCAAGATTAACCTGAGGAGAAAAAACATCTAAAGCCATTAAGCAGAAAACATCATAAATATCGAATATTTTGTAAATTTAATCCAGATCTATGTTAATGTTTACTAGAGTAATCTTCTAAAAAATGGACCACAAAAGCCGTGTTTAGTATCTAAACCCATAATACAGTTAATATAAATATTTGAAATTCAGTATTATTTTCTATAAAAGATCTCTACGACGACAGCGTTTATAGTTAATAAAAAACGTTTTTAAAGTTATAGTTAATACAAAATTCTGAGTTCAATAGTTGAATAAAATGTTTATTTTATGTATAATTTACATGAGTTTGGCAGACGATGAGATTTAAAAAAAGAACCTTATCGACACATTAACATGAATAAATCGGCAAAAAATATGTTTTGAGTTAACATATGAATTTCATTATAGCTAAAATAGTAAGTCGAATCAAGTGCTATGGTAGGATACACTATATTTTTTGAATACTTCCAAGACGGATATTATCTAATAGAACAATCAGAAATATATCTATATACTTTTAATGAAAGAGTACACAAAGCACTTTAATTAAAACACAAATATTATATTGGTATATTATGAGCACACGAGAGATGAAAGTAGAACTTAATAGAAAACGCGGTAGAACGGCGTTCCGGCTCCTTTTTTCTTGGCATTTTTAATGTTTCAAATCAATATTCGAACTTTTTTATAACTCGTCGTAGCATCTTTGACACGTTTCAATGATTTGATCGGTGGTCACTCAGAGAAAGACGAGGCTTTCGTGACGGATCTCACAGATTCGAGTCTCAGTACAAACAGCCTTTTCCGTGATAACTAAAATAAATTCTCCTCACCTTTCCAATTCTAAAATAAATAGAGCAAAGCAAGAGCGATTAATTGACCACTAGTCATATCCTTATATCCCTACTCTCTTCGAAAAAAAGGGAGATATTGAGCAGCTGAGTAACAAACAGTTCTCGTAAAAAAAGCTTCTGTTAAGACACATTGTTAACGGACATGGATTAGAATAAAAGTAAGTTCCGTCACCCTTTTAAAAAAAAAACACTGATTTATACTTTAAGTCGTATAACTGTATAAAAACAGTAATTCACACTAGTATAGACTGGATATTTTTCTGCGACAATTCGATGGACCTGGCTTGGACATGTGATGCGGATGCCCAAAGAAAGCATGAACTCTGCTTGTCTCTTCTACCAACCAGATGGATTCCGCCATCGTGTAAAGCCACTGATGACCGTCTATAGGATGTACTCGGAGGAGCTAGGAGACGCTGAAATGACATGGGAGGAAGCAAGGAGACTGGCGAAGGAAAGAGAATTTTGGAGGAATCATGTGGTGGCCGTATGCTCCGACTAGGGATCAAATATGGAAGATTTTTTTAAAAATCAATGATCATTAATTTGAAGTTAATTCTTCATTTTGTCATATTAAATAGTGTAATAATTGCTGAAATTTGTTTTTCCTGTTTATAAAGATAATATAGTTATTAATATAATAACTCATTGCCTAGAGAAGTGGACATTTTTAGTGATAGTATTTGTAACCTGTTTGTTAAATTTTACTATTTTATTTCTTGATTTTGATGTATTATTTTATATTTTGTCTCATTATATTTGTCAAGTACATGGCGAATTGGCGTCAATTTTTATGTCATGTACTCTACTTTTAATTTTTAAGAATAAATAAATATACTTTGAAATACAAATTGGCACTGTGGTGCACAAATCGTAGTAAAAAAATATATTCGTGGCGTGATAATAATACCATATTCAAGTCATAAAACCTAGCTCCTTTGGCCTCACTATGACCCACCATTCCGCATGCTGTTCACATATTTTCAAAATCAAAGTGCACTTTGCAAAAGCAAATACGACGAAGATTTTCCTACAACTTCTCAGCGTTCATCCCTCATACAATTTGTCAAACCGAAGAGTCCTCAACTCGTCCGTACTCGCCCGATGAACTTAACCAAAGTAATATATCGTATCAGAGACTGTATACTGAAACACAAGGTGTTTTGGCTATTTTTATTTAATATTTTAATTCATTTTTTCTGCTAAAATTGTGTTGAAATTACGTTACCTCCCAATTAGGGCATCCAATCCCGGGATCCCGTCCAATTTTCTGATCCCGGTATTGACACGACTGCGATCCCGGAATTTCAGGATTGAGAAATTTTGAGCAAATCCCGAAAATTGACACGAAATTGGCAAATATAGGATTTCAGATTCCTCGATGAGTTAAAAAAAAAAAAACGAGGTTTTGTGACAATCTGGGAAAAAGTATACCAAATTGAGGATTTCAAATTCCTCGGTGAGCTAAAAAAAACGAAGTTCTGTGGCAATCTGAGGGAAAAGTATATCAAATCGAAGATTTCAAATTCCTCGGTGAGCAAATCCCAATCCCGGTAACCCGGAATTGAAAATGAATCAATCCCAAAATCTCGGAATTGGAAAAAGGCTCCGGGATTGAATACCCTACTCCCAATGTATTATAGCATATAATTTGAGCTGGTAAATCTGCCGAATTCCCCACTCTTACACCCTATATGTGAGTAAATATAGTCATAAAATTTCTCCGATAAACAAAAATAAATATAATTCTCAAAATTATCCAATATTCAAATCTGAAGGCATTCTCATGGGATAGTCCTTTTCGCCGGCAATGGCTTTAAACTTAGTGATACATTTATTCCTTATTTAAACACGATACATTCAGTTACTATGCGTCAGTTTAAGTTTATCCGTGCACTTGAACGCCTGAAGATGCCGAAAAGCGAAACCCGGGTCGTTAGTGACAAAACTTGTGCGAATGTACATAATTTGAATCATTCAAATTTAAAGCTTATAGACTTGTACTGAAGCTCATCTCAGCAGATGTTTTTCTATAATACAATAACTGTTTTACTAAGATTTTTTTTTAATAGTAAGGATAAATGGATAAAACTAGAACAAGACTAGTAGTTAGTTTGGCTTTCGCTGAGCCTTAAAATTAGAGATTGGATGGGTGGGATGAAATATAAAACATCGCAAACATATAAGCTTTTGAACAGAAATCTGTTATCGATTGAAAAATGAAAATTACCGTATAGGGCAGGGATGGCGAACCTATGGCACGCGTGCCCGAGGTGGCTCGTTTGAGAATTCGGATGGCACGCGAACTATTTCCAAGTTCAATTTTTTTTTTTATGTTTAAAAAATTAAAATTTATAATAATAAATAATCTTTGAATTATTGATTTATTCCGTTTTATTAATTTTCAAATGTTGTTGTAATTGTAATTTTTAAGCTTGTAAATAAAATTAAGGAAAAAAACATTTTTTATTTTTTCTATGTTGCTATTTTTTTACTGCTTGGGCACGCCACACAATCTAGAAATAATATTTGAGGATTTTTGGCACGCGGGCCCAAAAAGGTTCGCCATCGCTGGTATAGGGATTCTGAGAACTGCGAACGAATAAAACGATTTTGACCACTCAATCAGAGTAAACATGTTCGAGTAATTATTTGATATAATTTAATGTAATTTCATTAATTATAAAACATCTGAATATAAAATACGTATATAATAATAATTTATATTTAAAAATCACTGTGGGGAATTGGTCATTATCTTATAATACAAATTATAGAATTTACTATTTAATCATATTGTCAATTCACCCATTTCATATATGAGCCATCAAGAAGTGTAGTGAGTCAACTATAGATGTACCAGCGTAACTTGACTGCCCGCTAGGGCGCCACCATCGTATCATTAACGTTGCCATAGTCAAAACGTTCTAGGGCGACAATTTTAGTTCCGAGTTCTGCCACAGTCAAGTTAAAATGGTACATCTCTAGTAAAATGGTAAAAAAAATATCGAACTTTTTAGTACAATTACGTCATTACTTGATGTTTTGGTGGATTGTATATTTTTATTTTAGGTAAACAAATGTGTATTTACTGAGGTTATTTCACGTTAGCGATACTTTAAATCGTGTAGAATATTATAAAGCATCTAACATTTTTTTTCCTAATAGACTATTTGGCTCACTTCACCTCTCAATGGCTCATATAATCCACATATCTTTATTTAAATTACGAAACATATAGCTCGATTATTTGAAAGAGTTATAAATAAATTTTCGATATTGAATCAAAAAATTACAAGTACGAAATCAGTTGACTAGTTTAAATATACAGTTATTTTAATACAAAATATTGGGAGTGTCTAATTTTTATTTAGAAAATATACTTTAAATATATGCATTAGTTATTGATACCTGCAGGAAATCGATTGTGATCTAATTTATTCTTGTAAACACTCATTAATTGCTGTTTAAAAATTATTCTCGACCAATACTTTTTAAGAACACTGTACTTATGCAAACTTACATAAAAGTGAACACTAGCATTATATATGTTTGTACATATACATACTATTGCAAAACGTATGAAATGTTTTCACCGAAGTATTATTGAATCTAGCACTCACATGTACTTACTCGAAGAAAACTTGTTTTATATTGTAGACACTTTGTTTGGCACAAAATTTATGTTTTCGTTCAAGTTTATCTACATTTTACGTTGCTGCATTAAACTTTAGAAAAATGAATTGAATTTCACTGTGATAATTGAAATGAAAGACTTTCGTAATTGAACTGTACTTCATGTTCATTACAAGGTAAACTTTGTTTTTATGACTGCAACTTATGAAGATTAAAAAAAACACTTACAGAATATTCGTTTTAGCAAAAATAACACAACACTTCATCGATACAACAGCAGGACAATTAAAAAATCTTCAAGATAATGAGCTTATTGTTTGGATAAATTGTATGCATTGCTTATTACATACAGTTTCAGAAGAGTTTTCTTAATTACTATTAGTATTTTAGTTTATATGTTGTGCTGCACTAAACCAAAAAGAACGTATAATCCCTTGAGAGGTGAAGTGAGCTAAATGGTATTTAAGGAAAATAATGCTTTATTATTTTCCGCATGTGTTAAAGTATCATAAAAGTGAATTGAAATCAGTAAATACAAACTGCAATAGAGCAGTCAATCCACCAAAATACCAAGTCAAGACGTGATTGTACTTCAATTTCAAGTAGAAAAGATTTACCATTTTATTACTAATTGGACATTTTACACCAAGAATTGATTTTTAATGCAATTATAAAAACAGTTAACTTTTCTATTTATGATTCGTAAGATTGTCGTGACAGTCTAAATTCAATTATTGTAAATACGTGTTTAAAAAATATGGAATAATTTCAATTTTAAAATCTAGCTTATCGTAAGTTATTCAAAAAATATGTAAAACTGAAACAAAGTTATAGGTTATGATTAAATATACCATTAAATAATCATAGTTTACGTAATCGTCCAATAGATAGTAAGAAATGTAAATCAGCTAGTTGAAATTATTCATGGGGTTGATATTTCAAGCTCTTTTTTATCAATGGCCGGGAACGATCTCCTTGGTTCATATTTTTGCGTTTAACTTGGCCATATTTATGACTGTCATATTTTATGAACGATAAAATTGCTCTTTGTTACGAAAGAATGACTAAACGTGACAATTTCTCGCGACGAAGCACCCATTTTGGAGCCATGAATATCTCAGAAGTTTTATGCATTGACATTTAAAATACAAGAAAATATCGGATATTGAACGATGTTTGCATTTTGGGTAAGCGTTTCATTAATATGCCTTTTATACTTTAAGACTTCTATTAAGAAACAACTAAAAATTAGCACATTTTAAATATATAATCATATATGTTGAAAGTATTATAAGCAGTGCATTTGCTAAAGCCAATTAACTACCGAACTTTAATAAATCACATAGAAAGATTAAGCGATCAAAAATTGACAATATAATTGTAAATTTTTCCTTAATAACTATGTTATTACGAATAATAATAAAAACTATTCAAAGCATAGATAAATGAGACAAAAAAAAACAAATGTACACGATAATAATACATTTAAATTATCGTTACAGATTCTCTGTTAGAAGTTTCAACCATTTGAACTTATACGGATAAAGAAGATATATGTTTAAACTCGTTATATGCAAGTTATTTTTGAAAATATTTATAATAATGTATAGATTTAAAAAAGATCTAAAGATTAGCATACCACTACATTTACGAACAGTTATAATGACATAATAGAATAGACGGGACGCAATGAAAACATCATAATTCCTTGATTTGAAAATATCTGTTTTCTATTTCATACCTTTGAATCTATTTCGTAATTTAATAGGATGAGACCTAACAGCTTTGATCGCTTAGCTGCGGGGACTTCAAAACAACATTTTAATTCATACACATTCTTAATTACAATATAACACAATTGAAGATATCGACTGTAGGTGCTTCATGGAGTTTCTACATTATTATACATTATTATACATCAATTAAAATTCATCCGTACACTCGAATGGTCGTAAAAAATATAAAATATTATATATGTTACTATGTTCGCCTGCTGTGGCCCAGTTGGTTAGAGCTTGCTCTACCGATCACGCAGGTCTGGGCTAGATTCCCGGTCAGATCACAGTGAATTTGAGAAATTTGCAATTCAAAAAATTATGATCGAAGACTGGGTGTTTGTGATGTCAGTTAACATAATTTTCTCTCCTCCCATCCATCTGATCCTTTAATAACTGGTAGTAGCTGTAGCAATTAGCCAACCAATAGTCCTGTTCTAGCCTTATCCTTTTTTTCCTACTACTCACTTTGAAAAAAGTGTGGTTGAGTGACTGAGTAACAAACAGTTTTCGTAGAAAAAACTTCTGTTGAGATACTTCCATTAGGAGATCATATGGTCCACATTGGGAGCGGAAATGGATTAAAAAAAAATTGTCATCTTATATTATAACATGTTTTGATTAACACACATCACAGCACTACGCTTGTGCATGAAATAGAGAGAGATTGATAGTGCTTGTGCACCTATGTGTGTGAGAGAGACATCGACAGTGATAAACAAATGCTGAAAGGTGGCATTGTAATCGGGTATATAATTTTACTAGTGTAATCATCGAGTCCGTAGTGCAGTAGCCATTGGCTTCCGTGACAGATTTCAATACGAATAGCATTTTTGTTCGAAGACATGAATGAATAAAAATTTCTTTCCATTCTTTCAATTCTAAAATAACAGATGAATTAGGTAACCACTAGTCTTGTACTAAACTTGTACTTTCTATTCCTGCTATTTTCAAAAATAATGCAGTTCTCGTAGAAAAAACTTTTATTGAAAAACCTCCATTATATGCTCCACATCGCGAACGGACACTTATTTAAAAAAAGAACGTAAATTTAATACTTCTTTAAACCAATCACTAGAAAATTACAAAATATTTTTCAGTCCTTTGCAAAAATCACCAATTTAGCATTTAGGTTCCACCGTGCTCTTAATATTTTTTATGTAAGCGTTTTAGTACATTACCCTTATCTAAAAGTCTTTATTTCTGGAAACTGAGGTGTTTTATGAAGTCAAAAGAAGTGTTTGTAGTAACAAAGAAAACGAGTAAGATTCTGTGCTATGCCTTCTAGTTGGGTCTGATGTTCAGTATCGAAGAAAGGGTGTCCAAAACGTGCTATTCGAACACTTCTCCAAAAAACATTTAAAATAAACCAGCATAATTTAAATATATTTTAGCAAGTTTTACCTATTTCTCATACAACTGAATTGAACAATCAATACTTTTTGTAAAAAATGTTTCAATCTACAAAATATATAAAAAAATCTCATTAAAAATAAATGAAAACTACAAAATATGTGTTCACGCATATTTTTCAATTGTTGGCTAACTTTATCAAATCGAAGAGTATCGTTCAAACACTGTAGCTACAATACCTTGTTATTTTTTTGGTATAAACAAAAAAATGATTTAAATCAAATATGAATAAATGTTTTGTTTACCTACGTATTGTGGCTTAATTTTTCTACAATAGAGTTCCTGATATCTTGTCGCTGATTGGAGAAAAAATATTTCTACGAATATTTCTATGGATGGACACTTTTGATAACTCAAGACTCATGCAAATATATTTTTCAATGTTGAATATTGAATGATGACAAAATTGTATTGAATTTTGCTATACTGATTTTTATTACACATCATTCGAGAGATTTCTTTGATTTTGCTGATAAAACCATTTATTTCAAATGATAATACATTGGGTCATTAATATTATTGTTATTATTACAAACTAGCAACTGCACACGTATATACTAGTATGCATTCAAGGTATAAATATTCTCAAATTTTATTCGTCTTGAATGGATGACACCCACTTTTTATAATTTCAATTAAAGAATTACCTCATCTTAACTTTCGAGTTTTATAATTAAAAAGTTCTACGAACCGATACTGGCAAAAGGCGTCGGTTTCCCGGGAGTTTATTCTCGAATCGTCTTGAAATAAAATCCCTACATGACGCAGAAACAATATAAAATGAAATTATAAATTTTACACAATAATTAAACGGATCGTTTGATAAATAATGAAAGGACAAATTGCGGGCAGCAAAGACTTGTGTAGAAAAGACTCTTATAGCTGCGCAATATTATTTTCTAGTTCTCAAAGGTCAACACTAGGGTATCCAATCCCGAAGCCTTTTTCCAATCCCGGGATTTCGGGATTGATTTATTTTGAATCCCGGGATCCCGGGATTGAGATTTTCTCACCGAGGAATTTGAAATCCTCAATTTGCTATACTTTTTCCCGAAATCTCACAGAAACTCGTTTTTTTTTTTTTATCTCACCGAGGAATTTGAAATCCCCGATTTGGTATACTTTTTCCCAGAATCTCACAGAAACTCGTTTTTTTTTTTTTTTTTAGCTCACCGAGGAATTTGAAATCTTCAATTTGCCAATTTCGTGTAAATTTCGAGAATTTGCTCAAAATTTCTCAATCCCGAAATCCCGGGATCGCGGCCATCACAATCCCGGAATTTCGGGATCAGAAAATTGAACGGGATCCCGGGATTACGGGATCCCGGATCCCGGGATTGGATGCCCTAGTCAACACTGTAGTAGTCCAATCCAACGTACCAATAAAAATGAGACTTAAAGAATTCAGCTGTCAACTTTTAATTGTTAAATACACTAAAAGTAAAACAATATATTATGTACGATTTTTAAATCAAACCAAAATTTTTGCACGTATATAAAAGTAGGCTGTAAAAGATCAACTGATAACTTTAATCAAAATATACATGCACTTCTTTGAGTGCACGTAACTGAATAATTAAGAAAAAATGAGTTTACGTCGGTGAATTGTTTACTTGGCATAGTTTGAAGTAGGGTATGCAAATAGTATTGCCTATCCCATTCTCTCTGGAGACCTATAAAACTACGAAGAGGTGACACTTAGCTTTTATTGTAATGCTTGTTTTTATGTTTGTATCCGATTCTGCGGGTGGCAAGGCTGACTTTGTCCGCCATTTAACTGGTAAAATCATTTTAATAAAATGGTTTAAAACCATAACAGTTGTAATTATATCATTATTCCGGCTTGAAGTGTTCTTACACTACAGATTACAAATTCTATATGGTTTAATGCGCACAGTGCAAGTTAATATGGTTGTAGACATTTATTATGAAAGTCTGTTAGTGAAAACTCTATATAGTGAAAATAAACAGTCTAGATTCTAGAAAATCATTAATATTCTGTGGGGGATAATTTTGATGGGTTAACAGATAATATTATTAACAGATAATATCGTTCAAGTTATTTTATTACATGCGAATTATCCGTATGTGAATATATATTATAATATATGTTTGCATATAACATAAAGAAGCTATCTATAAAAAGTGAAGGAAAGTCATATTTAAGGATTGGCTTATAATCTCACGACGATTTTAAATAAGTGGTTATGTTAAGTTTCTAACCTTCCTCAAAAAATATGTATAGATATAAAATTAGAATTCAAAGCCTTTTTATAATCTTAACCTTAATTCTTGCAGTACTTAATTATTAACAATGCATTTTTTTACAATACACAAATAATAATTTGAAATACTCAATTTAACCTTCGTAAAAAGTAATAGAGATAAAAACACCGTGGCGTAAAGAATAATAATTATGCAATTCCTTGCACTAAAATTAAATCGAACGCATTTGAATATTAAATCTAATGAGAAATATAAAATCTTTTTTTGATACAAACTAATAGCCTACAATCTGTTCTGCGGAGTAAAAAGCAATATATTTGCTGAAGTGTAAGAAATATAATATAAAATGAGATACTTACTACAGTAATTTCGATAACATTATTCACAAAACTGTTAAAACTATTATCTCTAGAATTGGATGTTTTAGGCTGCTCAATAATAAATCTTTTTTTTTTATAATGTAAAACGCGTACCCGTGTATTTCTAATACTACACGTAAAGTAAGCGGTAATTTTCATTATTTCAACGGTGATTTTCCTACTTCCACTTCTGGTATGACAAAAGAAGACTGAAAAGATGTATTTTGAACTTTTCTCTGAACTCAGTTCAAACCAAGTTCTGTGATACATTAGAATTCGAAAAAGGTTTTTGTACAAGCCCTAATACATCATATAAACCCCATTAGTTGCTTTAATCTTTTGTCAACGTATTTATGTGATATCGGCTATTAAAAATATACCAGATTAATTGATCGTCTATAAATGTCGGAAGCACAGTACTAGATGTACGGTACCTATTAAATTTAGACTCTTGCACTCTCAGCTTATTTTGTCCTCTGCTGTGTTTAATATATTATATTCATCGTTGAGTACATTGTTGAACTTTCAGGAAATTCACCTTTAGCCACCCACAATAGATATTTTATTCAAGCGATACGACAGCACAATATTAGCAAACATAATGCTACTTTGTATACAGTGTAAAAACTAAGCCAAATCAGTGAAGTGTTAAGAACTTTTCTTAACAAATTAAATGAAAACTCCGTTTTTGTTTTTTTTTTATCTTAAGATATCATTTTTCAATTGAACAATGGATTTTACATTGACTATAATTATTTAAAAAAAAATATACGAATACAAAAAAAAATAACGAGAAAAGATAATATGTGGACATCTTTTTATTATTGTACACAGTCGAAAGTTTATAAATATAACGGACTAATTTGGATAACAGGGTATCTGTTGAATCCGAAAATCCATTATAAAAAAATAATGTTTGTTTATGTATTTATATAAAATGGAAATAATTTATTTATATTTGTTGAGCGACTGGGTCACAAACAGTTCTCGTAGAAAAAATATCTGTTGACACACCTCCATTCAGAAGTCTTATGATCCACATTGGGAGCGGACATGGATTTAAAAAAAAATATTTCCGAAAAAACACTTAATTGGCAGTTGTGTAATATAAACAAAAAGTTAACATAGTCAATATTAATTTAGAATTTCGGCTGAAGGTACTTGATGTTATTTCAATATCAATTTTTTTTTTTAAATTTGTACTTTTCTATGAGTTATGTCGCTAACGACCCGGGTTTCGTGCGCTTGCAATATCTGAAGATGCCGAAAGGTGAAACCCGGGTCATTACTGACAAAACTCATGGAAAAGTACAACATTCAAAAAATTCAAATTGAATAAATATTCAGTTAAAAAATATATATTTACGCACACAAAATTCCTGTTCATTCGTCTTTGAACATAAATTTAGATGCTTTGCAGTTGCTTCAATCAGTGGTCAACGTTGCAAGAGACTACTCCGTAGTAAGCTTCGTAATCGGGATTATTTAATAATCAAGTATTGCTTTTTATGGGATGCCACTGATTTATTGATTACGTCACTGTGCGAATTTTACGCCATGGAGTTGGAATTTACTACGGGGTTGTTAATTAGGCTGATAATGACACACGCAAGGGTTGTGATTCAACAATAGGGTGCAATTTTCCTCTTATCACTCATTGTTTCCGATTTGTATTGAAAACAACTCAGCAGTATTCGACACCGTATATTTGTGTGGCATTTAACAATAGTTTTACCAGCCGATCAGCATTATTTGAAAACAACGTGGCGCTGTTTTTAACAATTGACATTTTGTGTTAATTTAATGATATTTCGCTGTGATCAATATGATATATTCTCAAAAATGATGGGCTTTGTGCGATATCCAATATAAAATAATTGCCTTAAAAATAAGAACAAAAGGTTACGATGAGAACACGTGCTGGAATTTATTAGAACTGGATTTTTTTTTTAAAGAACAGTCTTAAAATGCAAAAAACGTGTTTTGTAAACCGGTTGAAATTTTTGATTGACTGACACCATTCCGCAGACAATAAATCGGGAAGCACTTTAATAGAAAATAACGTACTTAAGTTAGAATAAAACTAAATTATTATATTATTTATAAGTAAAGCATACGATTTCAATATTGTAGATAAAGGACTTTAGTTATTTAACGGACATATAGATTTTATATTAATTTAATTCGAATTTTTATCGAATAACACCATTTTTTTATTTTTATCATGTCCACTCCCAATATGGAGCATATGAACTCCTAATGGAGTTTATCTCAACAGAAGTGTTTCTACGAGAACTGCTTGTTACTCAGTTGCTCAACCTCTCTTTTTCCAAAGAGAGTAGGAATAGAAGGAAAGGGCTTAGGACAGAACTAGTGGTTATCGAATCGCTCTCGATACGCCCCGTTCATAGGATAGGATGGGTAGGAGAGGGGAATTCAAGACATCACATACATCCATGTCTTTGAGCAGAAATTCATAAATCGATTGAAAAATCAATTTATAAAACTGCCCGTACTGGGATTCGAACCCTTGCCCTCCGTAGCGGTAGCCAACGACGTTGACCACTCGACCACACAGGCAGACAGATAACACCATTACAATAAGGAAAAAAAACAAGGTTTTAAGTTCTATATACGTGTTTTGATAAAGTTGAAGAAAGTGTTAATCTAACGTTGATTGGTCTGATTCAAGCCCAGGTAATGTATTATTTCTTAAATTGAACTTTAATTGGGCGTTTATGAAGTTACATCTCATCGCGCTTATTTTGTGTGATCTTTAAATTCAAATAAATGTGGCGCACTGGCTTTATTTAGCTGTAAGTGCTTATGAGCTTAAATGCTATACATATATTAATATTCTTAAATAACAGATTGACTTAATTATTCTATTTAAAAAATGTATTTTGTCAAAGTTGTGGGATATAATATGTTCATAAATATTCTACTATTGACGACAATAATGTAAAATAGATTGCAAATTTGCTTTGGAAGATAGTGCGTGCTTAATCAATAATTAAAAATCATACATGAAATGTGCTGCATGATTAAATAGTGCAAATATACCCGAAACCGAATATGTACGAAGCGAAACGCATAATTACGAGTTTGATCCACCGCAAAACGTGGTTGAGCATTGTTACCTCAAAGGGCGTGCATGAGGATGAATAAAGGGTCATAGCTTAACCATAGTGTACCCTCGAAATATGATACTTTAGGATATGTGAAAAGAGTAAGCATGATTTTTAAAAAATAGTGTTATTAGTAAAGTAATTAAATCATAACTTCTATTCTAATAAAGTAAAATATATCTATAACGTTTTTTATAAAATTAATTAATTCGAAAAATGAAAAACTCTGTTCAATCTACCCAAATAAATGTTATATTTACAATGTATTACTAATCATTATTTTAAAGAATTCTTTTGTTAAGATTGAAAAAACCATAATCATATTCAAGAAACACGAACAATAACTTGCACACATTTTCTATGGAATTTTTATGCTTTAAAGATATACGCCGTTTGTTTGACTAAAACACTCGCAATTTGATGATAAACGATTATTTTATTCTAAAAAACAATAATAATATCGACACATCAGTTCAAGGCGGGAAGAAGTCCAAAAAAACTATTTTAGCTATTAACATCATTGTATTCACCATGTTAACACATTAATTTCGGGCGAGATTCGCGCACCGCTGATACCCTAATGCGGGCAAAAAATCGAGGTCGCGCGTAAAAAACACGTATTTACATAAAATGGCATAACTTTTAAAATATCCAACATATATATATATATTTTTCGATATGGTACTCACCAAGTATAGCACCACCAGTAAAATCATCGAAAAGTTTTAGAACTTCTTACACTAATTTTTAATTATGTCTAACACTTAAAAATACACATTAAAACAATTACACATACGTTATTTAAATTAAAATTTTTCCTCTTTCTTGAATGTGTTCATTTTTATAAATCTAGGTCATATCAAACCTTATATGCTAGCGAATATGCAATATAATTGCAAATTTATGTGGATTTTGCAAAATAAATAAACATTATTTATTCTAAAAAAATGAAGGTAGTTTGTGGTAACTCTGTTTCTTAAATATGTGTTTACTTTTGTAAAATTGTTCAATCGAACCTCAAAAGCAAGACAAAGTCAAATGCTTGTAGAAAAGAATGAGTATAAATACCCTACCCGACGTTAAACATCAGATAACATAAAAGGTAAAAATACCCTTCCCGCATTTAACCATCAGTTGAGATAACGGGTATTAATACCTTTCCCGCATTTAATGTAAATTTTTCCATAAAACAATTGCACTTATACAATGTTGTAACGCAGAAGTTTCTCTATGAAACCTTAACTTTTCTATACATATATGTATGTAGTTTATTCGAAACATAAAACTTGAATATCTCAATATTACTTATTTTGACTTGTTCCCGTCTTGAACTGGCGTATCGATATGTTAACTATTTAATATCGATGGAAATTAGATTAAAAATCGTTGAAATTGACATTTATAATTAATTTCTATAAATTACACATTTTATATGCTTATATACAATATATTATGATTCGCATACCACATGCAATGTCTGGCTATACCTTCCCCTTAAGCTTATAGCCCTTGAAAAGTGTTATTTGTATGTGCTCTTCGACTTAAGTATACGTACAAAAAGGTCCTGCAATGGTCAAACGTATTACAGTTTTGTTCAAGGAGCTTTTGCGTAGGTTGACCACGTGCACTGCATTTGGAGTACAATCATCTAAATACCACACGAAAATTTTCCATCAAGATAATTCAACGTTTTTTCTATTTTTAAGAACAGTAATTCTATTTTATTTTGAAATAACTAGAGCATTTATATTATATTTAATTTTGCAACTATCCAATATCAATTAACAAAAAGTCTGCTCCCAATATAAACCATATCAAGTTTTGCAACCGACAGTTTTCAATGTGATCTATCTTTTTATTATCTATCTTGCAACCTTGCTACTTTTCTTAACAGTGTTTAAGAATCTAAAAATAAGGTCAAAATACGAATTGTTGCTAACTATTCCCTCGATCAACGTATAGTTTTTTGACTTTGGTTATATGAGAAAGGATAACAATGTCAAATATACTCATAATAGAAAATTTAAATTAACTTTGATTATTCCACGTATTGTATTAATAACTGTGACACGTGTTTCGCCTCTTTCAGAGGCATCTTCAGACTTACTATCGCAAAGTTTGCTTAAGTTTGCGATAGTAAGTCTGAAGATGCCTATGAAAGAGGCGAAACACGTGTCACAGTTAGTAACACAATACGTGGAATAATCAAAGTTAATTTAAATTTTCTATTAAAATGAACTTCCACAAAGTTACCGCCGAAACCATCGAAAGTATTCAAATATACTCATTTTGTGTATACTTTTTTACAAATCGATCGGAAAACTCTTTTTTTGAAAAAGTTCACTAAATACTAAATAAAAAAATAAACAGATTATCACTTATCACAAAAAAACTGAAATCAGCTATTATAAGCAGCTTGTATGCTTACATATCTTTAAAATAAATTTAATGAATGAAGGCATAAATAAATGAATTAATTTGATCTGCGAAATTGTTAGTTAAATAAATTCGCTCTGGTTTGATTTATTCTGTAATAAATATAACCGAGTTTTCTCATTGAATGAGTTATCCAAGTGATAACGTTGTTGACTAAAAATACTACGGTAATCTAATCCCTTATAATTAAATATAGTAAATTTCAATAAAGTAATAACTACAAGCTTAAAATAAAATTAAACTTGATAACATTTTTACTCCACTTGTTGTGCTAAAATTTGTGACACTTAGTTCTTCTCTTTAAGAAACATCATCATACAGAACATTGCAAAGTTTACAAATCAACTAAAAATTGATTCTTAGTCTAAAATTATAAATTACAAAATAATGGTCGGGTTTTTTCCCTTCAACTGGACGCTTGGGAGTATGTTGTAACATACATGTTTGTAAACATTGATATTACTAATTACTTATATTATGTACATTAAGATAAATGGAAATAAATTCATCATTGGTGATGGCTCTGACAAAGGCTAAACGCGTGTTTTTTTCAAACCAACAAATTGAGTAAATAAATTTATCAAATTGAATTTTGTATTATTACCTTCCACGTTACCTACCGTCAAATCCATCGATATTACAAGTTTGTTATACAGATATAGATACTATAATATAAAATATTTCTATAATAAATATTGGCCGCTACACTACAACCATTTAAGTATTTATTTGAAAATTTGATTTAATATATTTTTACGTGTAGTTGAAATAAATTGTAAACTTTATTCAATTTCATGACGAATAATTTTTGACTTCAGCACCACGTTTCGTATTTCAACTGCACTAAAAGATTTATTTTGTCTAAATTTAATACTGTATAGGAAAATGTGAACTTGATAGCACCCGCATTATATAATGGTATATCGTCTCATTGTACGTATAATGTAAACTGTGGATGCACTACACCTTAGCTCGACCGCAGACAAAGAAAGTTGGGGTAAATCACCCCTTACTTTGAAGGGGGTCGTAACATAGGTAGAAGATTTCACAAGAGAAGACGAGGCAATGGAATTTTGAATCAGATAGCTTTGAGAGCACTCTATTAACATATTTTAAACGGACATTTATATAATGATATTTCTATGTTTATTGTGTTATCATATTTTCTAGATAATCTTTAAAAGTAGGAGCTTAAAAGTGGGCCACTTGATGAAGTATTTATTATGTTGTACTTTTAATGTAGAACAAAAGCGCCAAGTAAATGATTGTGTTGAAACATTAAACATTGGAAGTGGTTTTAATGTTCAAAATTAAATGGTATTATAGAACACAACATAAGTTGGAATTGTTGGAATACTAAAAAAAATTGTTGTTAAAATTCAAATCGTAGCGTTTGTTACAAAAATATCAACTATAGAAATGCAAAAGGAAGTAACACACACAATGTTTTTAACGGGAGTCGCAAGAAACGTTTTTTTGATGATTTTGGGCTAAAGTCAAAATATTATCTCACGCAACCTTGAAATGGATGAGCTGTGTATTTGTCATTTTTTTACAATGGAAAATAAACTATTTTGAAAAAATTGTGAGTTACATCCGTTTAGCTTTTGAAAGTCGACGTACATATAACACACAAAGGTAACTAAATACATTTTCCGGTAATAAGCTATTCCGGTTTTATAATATGTAGTATCTCGCAAACAAATATAAATAATATTGTGTGATTTTTATTTTATTTTAAAAAACTAGACTATATTTTTAAAATGAATTTATATAAAAATGAGACCTCTACGAGTATTTTTAAACGTTTTTAAATTGTCCCAAAAATATTGTATTATATATATGATGTTATTCTAGACAAAATCAAAAATTGTAGGATTGAAAACGTCACCTGCGGTGCGGCTATAATATTACAAGCAGTAAGGTCGCTTCCCCGCCCTAAATTATTTCCCTAAGGCTTTAATCACTTTTGTAAAGGGTGCGCTGCATATGTAGAAGGATGCAAAGTGTACTCCAAAACAGCCCGACTTTGAAGCTTGAATATCTCATAAATAAATCAAATTTTCGCTCACATTACCTCGGGGTATTTTCCTTGAATATTTTTCTCAACGCGTTATTATTCTAAATAAATTGTTTACTAATCTTGTGTTTTGAAACAAATTAAAATAAATAAAATTATTATTCATTTTATTGATGGAAATGAAATAAAATTGTTAATGATTGTTGTGAAACGATATTCACTTATAAAATATGAATCAGAATTTTACTAATTTTTTTTTTTTACATCGGAGAGATTTATTAAATCCAATCTCTATCTCAGTCAAAAATATATACTAACGAAAGTAAGAGAAACAATAATTTAGTATGGAATATACACACTAACAATTAGCTTAATTGAAATAACGATACACCAGTTCAAGACACCGGTTCAAGTCAAAAAACGACTTTTTGAAATATTAACATCACTAAATTCACCATGCTAAGATCTATATATTTCCATAAAGCAACAACTCTTATTCAAAATTTTAATCAAGATATTGCAGATGCTTCTTAATTCTCATTAAAAACTTTAATACGCGAATATTTAAAAATAATTTGTTTTGATTTGTTCTCGTCTTGAACTGGTGTATCGATAATATATCAGTGGTACAGTACCTTATGAAACTTGGCTATTTTAGTCGATGGCATTAATCTTATGATGTCAGGAGGTTGCATTTAAAAACAATTATTGAAATATACCTCAAATATATTGACCTTATTTTATTATAAATGAAATAAACTAATTATTTTAAAAAACTGAGAATACTGCAGATTTCTTTCCTCAATGGTCTATCCAATGCTGGTTGATCTTCCAAAGCACTTTTGTTGTTACAATCCCAAACTGTGTGTACATCTTGCACTATTACAACCTGAATCAAATTCGTGTTAAAAAGTAGAGATTTATTTTGGTCAAACTATTTCACGCCATGTTTGTCTTATATGAGGCCAGATTTCTCAGTATAAAAGGTATTATTTTCAAAGCATGGTTGTCTTGCATTTACGTATTTTTTATGTGCGATAAAATATACATAAGTATGTGAATTTGCAACTAGTTCATCTTGTTTAATGTATACGGCGATCACAACAACGTAGTATTAATCAAAAAATAAATAATTCAAATTTACGTAAATTTTCAACAGCATTTTAAATGCCAGAAGGTTTACCACAATTTTTTTTTCTACTTTAACCTTCCCAAAGTTCTATTTTTATCGATGAATTCAATTTAAAATTCACTCGCAATTTGCGCGTTTTATTTGACAAAAAACACTTATTATTTAACCCAAAATAAAAACAAGGAATTTTACTATGTAAAATGTTTGTGTAAAAAAAGAAGCCTTTTTTTATAGTAAGGTTTCTTAAAAAGCGTAAATACAACCCGAAAAGTATATGGGATTGTTTTTCGAGCGACTCTGACACATTCAAACCAGATTTCTTTCCAAAAAGTCTGACTTTGAAAAAAAAAACTCGAAAACATTATACAAAGTAACGCTGAAAAGAAGTGAAAATGTGCGTCAAGGATTTCAAGGAATCGGGAAAAAGTCATCAAAGTTCTAGTCGTTTCAAAGTATAAAGCTAAAAAATAATATATATCATACTTCATACATATTACTAGTTTAGCTATGATTTGAATTTTCGGATTGTTTATAGTGATACTAAATGATTTGGAATTGGTTAACCCTTAGTTTTAAATTTTCTCTACCGTGATTCACAATGCTAAGACAGATTTTTTCGGTATTGAAAGCTTAAATAACAGTAGTTTTTAGATAAAAATAAGAAATTTATATTTTTTTGCTCATAACTTTAAACGTTTTCGTTGGGGTTTCTTTGTTAAATTTAAAATTTTGAATTACATAATTGTAATAATTTAAGATTTTGGCTGATTTTCTTTGTTCAATTTCAATAAATCTATGGCTTAGTAAATTGTGAATGCCTAACGATGACTAAAGGTGGAACCTGAGGCGTGAGTAACAAAACGAAATGTACATAATTGTAAGCTAAAAATAGTCTTTAGTGGAAGCTGTAGTAATAAAAGTGGTTTTTAACCTGTTTTAAAGCTGTATTTTACTATACAAGTTTTTTTCAAAATATATCAAAAAAAAAACAATTAAATACTGACTTTATTTTATATTTACTTTTTAAAGTACTCACCGTCATTTTTTTTATGATAGGCGTTGTATTAAGAAATAAAACACACTTTTCTACTAATTTCACATTTATTTATTACGATAAGAACTGGTTTACGTTTATCACAACCTTTTTCAACTGACACAAATACAAGGTTATTAGACAAAGTCAACGTAAAAAAATTATATCGATAATATTGCAAAACATGAATAAATGGCACTAAATTATTTTCATTTTATATTATACTAAAGAAAAATAGATAGTTAAAAAATATGTAAATTTATTTAATTATTTTTTATTTTGGTGGCTTTTTCCCTGCACTATTCATTTGCAAATAGCGCTTTTTGGAAGAGAGAAGGGGTAGTCGCGTGAAAAGCTTACGGGGTGAGCTTTTTATTGTTTCAGAAAAGTCGAGGGTGGCGGTTCGAAGAGGAAGGGCAGGACGGGGCCTCATGTGCGACTCTAGACTCACTTGAGACAGTGACAGTCTATAGAGTGACTGACTGAAAGCACATTTGTAACATTGTATCTCAAATACTACTAGAGTTTTCATTAGTAAACAAAATTGAGAAAATTCAGTGAGCTTTAATCACATTAATGAGTTTTCTCAACCAAAGCTTTATCAAATATTTATGAGTTTTCCTTTAGTTTTATGAGTATTTGCACGTTGCCAACACAAAGAAAAAAAAATCACATTACCTTCAAATAGTTATAATTGATACTCGCAAAAACATAAAAAAGAAAATTTAAATAAAAACATTTTTTTATTAAAAAAACATATATTTAAAAAAATAAATAAATCAACTCATTTGTATTTAATAATGATTTTTAAAAAAAGTTTTTACTTTCGAGCTTTGATCTATTTTTGCTTTTATGTGTGGGCATTTCAGGCTTTTCTGACATTGATTTTAGGAAGGAAATTGCGTTGAAATTAAATTGAAATAAAACGACTTTCAAATGTCGCAAATTCGACATAAATCCCGGTTGCTCAAACCCGAAAAGCCCTAACGCAAAGATTCCAATTTTAATTGACACGCGAGTTATTATTTATAATTTAAGACATAGAAATCGAGCAAACGTTTCTTAGAAAGCAATAGACTTACTTTTCACCTATTCACCATGTTTAATTGCACAATTTAAGAAACACAAAGTCGATTATGAGTGACAAATATTGATTTAAAATTCAATTTTTTTATGTCAATAACACTATTAAATTAACTGGTAAATTCGAAATATTCAAACAAGAATTTTGAGTACGTAATAACTCTTATCCGATGTTTTATGTACCATAAATCAAATTGAACCGAGCTAAAAAGAGAATGAAATTCAGTGAAAATTGTTTTGGAACTCTAAAAAGAAATGCATATTACCGGAGGCCTCTTCTGCTATTAAAAGCACGTGGTAAAAAATTATTGCTGCTTGTGTATTTATGGCGCCATTAGTCATTCCTTTGGGGAGTGATAAATTTCCATAGGAAGGCCTGGTGATAATATTGGATGTGTTGACATAAAGGATGGGTGGCTATTTGTGTTATACAGCAACACAACGACTGAAATTACGTCATATTTTTTTTTATAAATACGCGAAAAGACATGTTAACAACAAAATATCATCCCAAACAATAAATTCAGATCCTTATACTCGAAAAAATAAATGTTTTTTTATAAAATTCTCTATATTTTAAAAACCGCCCATTAGTTTAGTATAAGAAATTTGAATCCAGAAAAAATGTGTAATTTTACATTTGTATTAACTCTACCCTGGTCTTTAAGAATTTTTTCGGAGTAAAAATATGTATCGTCTATAATAACTTATGTTTTACGTATATATTTGATTCAAAAAATCCAATTTGATCTTTCAAACTATCATTATATTTAAATTATTGGGAATTATGGGGTCTCGAATTTTCCCGTGAGTAATTTATTCCCGGGACTCGAGACAATAAATTTTCCGGGAATTCCCGGTTATTGGTGATATCGGTTACCATTCGATTGAGACACGGATATGAATACAAACAGTAAGGTTAAGATAAATAAGATATTTAAACAAAATTAGAAATACAAATAAATTTTCTCATATATTGTATTATTCTGCCTTATATTAAAAAGTACAGTATTAAATGTAATAAATTTACTCAACGTGTTTCCCGGAAAGATAAAAAAAATTGGGATTATTAAGTAGTCTTCAAAGTAAATAAGTTTAAATTTATATGATAATGTACAATTACATTATCTTCAAGTAACGGTTTAAGTAATGGTGATATATACTGTTTGTACCGGGATTTGAACCCGGGCCCTCCGTAGCCGAAGCCAACAACGTTAACCACTCGACCACACAGGGTACAAACAGTTTTTATAAATTGATTTTTCAATCAATTATGAATTTCTGTTCAAAGGCATGGATGTATGTGATGTTTTGAATTCCCCCCTTTCACCCATCCTATCCTATGAACGGGGCGTACCGAGAGCGATTAGCTTACCACTAATCCTGTCCTAGCCCTATTCTTCTATCCTTACTCTCTTTGAAAAAAGAGAGGTTGAGCAACTGAGTAACAAGCAGTTCTCGTAGAAACACTTCTGTTGAGATAAACTCCATTAGGAGTCCATATGCTCCACATTGGGAGCGGACATGGTTTAAAAAAAAAGAAGAACACTGATATATACATATTTGTTTGTTCACTAAGAATGACATTGGTTTGATTATGTTATAATATACAATTCAAAAGCATTAATGTAATTTTGTCATTTTTTAAATTACGTTTTTATAAAAGTTGAAAATTAAAAAGTTAATTACCGTCATTACTTATGAGTATATTATCGTTTTCACTAACACACATTATAATAATAAAAAAAATACAATAATTACCGAATCAATAAATTTGTTTGTTTATTGAGTGTTAAGCCCATCTTTATAGTAATTCCCTTTTAAGTGCCTACGGTCCTATATTAACTTCATTATTACGTGTTATGTATAAATGTAGGGACACATATTGAACGTAGAATTGCATCCACATATGATGCCCTTTGAAAGCACGTGAGAGCTTAACACCATGCGATAGCTGTCATATCTAATAAAAACAAAATTAGTAAACTTACGCACCCTTCTGTAACCCTCAGGTACAGATTGCTTCCACGTTCATATTTTCATTTCGGAGTTAGAACAAGCGTATGGTAGCAGGCTTCTTTTTTACACTGGATTTTAAAGAATTATCTGAAAACATATATCTTAAAAGTATTTATTAAATTAAATATAATGAATTTATATGCTTTTTTTATAGAAACACTTTTTTTTTAATTTATATCAATTGACATTTTTTACTGTTAATTCTTAATGAAAAATAATTACTTAAAAATAAAAACATTATTATTTTTACCAATTTCACAATATTTAAAGATATGTACCAGTTTCGTTAATCGCGAACATTACCAACTCGACATTAGTAGACAGGGTTTCACCTTTTAGAATTTTCATATATTTGGATTGACGGATTTAAATTGAAATGATTTGTTTAATCGTGTTTAATCTTAAATCGTGCTTAAATTATATTTAAAAAAAATACTATTACTATGTTTTGATGGTGATCTAAATTAATTTTACTATTGATTTGATATTAGTAACATTCAATCTGAATTGCAGATTTTAAAAGTGTGTGTACTATCAGTCATATTATTTTAATAATTAATTATTATAATTATCATTTTTTGAGAATTCATTACGCTTCTTTTTAATCCATCACAATCGAAGTAAATTACTTTTTTTAATAATAGTGTGACGTCTTAAACTTTTTTTGATTAACAAATAATAAAATTGGTAAATATTTCTATGCTTTCTAAAATTATTGATTTAAACAAAGAGTAAAATGTCGCAGAAAAGATAATTGTATTTTGTCAAACAAAATAGTAAGAAGACTTCATAAGGCCACAAAGAAAGAATTCATTACCCATTAAGCTTTCCGAGTTTTAACGAACACCGAAATCGTTTGATTGGCAATAAAATTCATTAGCGTTCTACTCAACCTATCCACTCCCAAATGTACAAGAAATTACACATAAATTTAAAGATTTTTCAATGTATCCAACCACTTAATAACTAATAAATATCCAAAGTTTTGACTCCCAATTCCTGGTTTAGCTAATTTATAACGGGCCGTAGTAACTTCCCTTCCAACTTTTAGCTTAGCCGCTTAGTAAATAGTTCGAAATTAAAGTGCAACGATATGATCCAGATGCTGATCATATCCTTTGGAAATGTCCAGATCAGTAATGTAGCAAGGGGGATGCGGCAGGGGCGGAGTGCCCCGGTTGGCACATTTTTGAGGGCGGCATTTTCAAATATAAATATGATATTTTCCGAGAAATTATATTAAAAATTAAGCCACCTGTATAAAAACTCATATTTCATACATAGATCAATAGTAGAATTGATTTAAAAACAAAACTAGAAGAAAAAAATGGGGGCGGCAGAACCCTCTCCTACAACACTGGTCCAGATATAAAAACAAATACAAAGATGATACGAGTATCAATCAAATCTATCGGTTCCTCTGGTTATGCTGACTTGCTTGCATTTTAAGGCATTTAAATAGGTAACCGTGTTCGACGAAAAACTTATGAAGTTGAAGATAAATGACGAAAAATAATACAAAATAATTTAAGATTTCGACTGAAGGTGCTTGGTGGAATTTCAATATTAAATTTAAAGAAGAGATATTTCAAAAAGGATTTAAAAATCTTACTGTGTAGCGCACAAATATTGTAACCCGTTTACTGACTTGCTTATTCTTTCTCATCTTTCAAGACCGGGGAAAGTTTCGTGCAAAGTTTGAGTTGTGATTAGGAGAGCCGAGCGAAAACTGTCTGAAATGTAATTTGGTGTCGAGTTCGTGAAAGCTCCGAAATGGTTTACTGGTCGAAAAAAATAAATATTTTCGACGTTGATTGACGAAATAGTGAGAAGAGAACGTACAGCCATTTATTATTCTTCGGTTATTTCACCGATGAAATATTATCATAGTTCTTTATTGATTTTTTAATTCTGAAATAATCTTGCGCTATTTACTCACGTATTCATGTACTCACTTTGTCTTACTTACTGGCATTTACTTACTTACTGGATCCTTTATTTTAGTGTATTTTGAAGATAATCTTGGCTGTGCTAGAAAAATTGTTGCTAATTTAAAAAAAACCTCTAAAAAAACACCCGTTATTAAATAAAGCTCGTTTGTTGGTCGATATAGAAAAATGGTCACGTACTTTTTCTGTGAAATATAGTTTAAATTGTGTTATAAATATGTCATATGGACCTTAACAAACAATCAATAATGTAAACGTCTTTCAGGTGAGTCTTTTCGTTTTCTACGAAGTCACGTATTTTTCGTTAGTTTAATAATCAAACGATGAAAATAAATACATTAAATGTAGATGAACAGTTGGACGATATAACTATTTCTTAAAAATCAAAAATCGTGCCATATATAATTACACAATATATGGGTTTTTTGTTACCGTTACGCTACCAATGAGGAACATATAAAACCTTTATGGAGCTTAACTGAAAAGAAAGTTTTCTATGAAAAGTGGTAGCTTCTCGGTCGCTCGATGTATTTTTTTTCTGAGAAAGTAAAGAAAAAAATATATTACGAAAACAAGAATAATGATTATTTTATAACTTCGTTAGATGACTGGGCGGGATATTCTGACAACATAGAAAAATCCAAAAATCTATTTTATGAAATCTGAGATTTGAATCTGTGAACGGCAAATAAAACCAACATAAATGGAATGACCAAGATGTGATGTTTTATTTTATATTAAAGGTATTATCGAATCCATTGAAAAAAGTGTATTTGTCATCAATTTGTAATGTAGAAAACAGTCAACGAAATTCATGTGAGAAGTAAGGGTACATGCTTGACAAATAAAAAAAGTATACTTACGAATTTCAAGTTATAAAAATTCTTAGACAGACGCATAAATAAAAGTGTTCCAAGAAAAAATCTTTGTACAGTAATATAGTAAACTTGCCAAAGCAGCATTTGAATTATGTGAATAGCACACAATCTTTTTCATGCTAAATGTGTCGGAGAAAGTCGACATATTTATTTATAGTGATATATGCCGTACGTGCATTTGATAAAAACGAGATAAGTTTTGCTCAAACGGTCCTTGTCTGTGAGCGGGTTGAATTTTTCATGCCAGATTGACAAATGAGCCAATATGTTACGTCCATATGAATTGATAAAACTCAAGATTTCGTTTAAAATTCTGCCATGTTTCTTTAAATAAATTAATCATAACTCAAACACATACTTAAGCCAGATGATTAAATTTGGTGGGTAAAGTATATTTGGTTATAAAGCGATTTATTTTTTTGTATTAAAGAATTCCTCGAAACAGATTAATTTATTACAGCTTCTAAATAATTTAAAATTTTTATGGTAACATTATAATGCCAACCTTTGAATTATACCGGTGGAGACTTTATCCTAGCGATCGGGTGATTCCGAGTTTAAGTTCCACGAGGTCAAATTTTTTTATTTTTAATTTTATATTTGCAATATTGACCATCGGTTAGGTAAATAAGTGTTTTTTTGTCGATGCTGTAAAAAGAATCAAAAGGTATGGAATTTTACACAATTCAATTTGCATTTTGTCCACAAACATGTATTACATGTATTTAATATGTATTGTTTCTTTATCATTAACCTATTCATTAGACATATAGAATGTTTCACTGTAGCATTCATTTTAATATGATGCACACGCAAGTATTTAAATATTGATTTTAACTAATTTGTTTTGTTTTAATTATAATAAACACAGTTTATTTTTTGGATAAACTGCTTATTTATAATTGAATTCATCTTAGTATTTGGTACAGCGGAAAGTTGAATCAGAAAAAATATAGCTTGAAAGTGCAATTAATAATATATGAATGATAGTAATAGATTCCCTATTAAAATGAAAATATTTTGCAATTTTTTTACATTATGGAGGACTGTGAAAACATTATTTGATCTTAAAATTTCACTGTACGCCACAAATAAAATATACTAGAATATAATTTCATAAGATTTTTCTTTTTTGTGCTGTATAATATTAACTTCATATTTTCTAAATTGAGAAATATACCGTCATTTATTTTTATATCTTTTCTGCGGGTAATGTAAAATATTCAAAAGAAAATTAATTTTGCTATACTTTAAAGGACGTAATAGCTTTGCCAAAACAATTGTTACCGTTTATCTTATTCGACAAAGGTCGCCTGTTCAGGACATTTCAATCGTCGTATGTTATATTACACTTTTCGTCTGGACATTTATTTAAAATAAATTATACGATCGATATACTGTATACGATAATCTTGTAAACCTAGTTTATAACCAGATTTTACCTAGGTATACGAAATTTTTAGAGAATATTTAAATTTCATTTGTATCCTTCAAGAGAAAAGACAATCATGTGTGATATCTAAGAATTATAAAATCTCAGCAATTTTTATGTCCCGGGATACGAGACATAAAATTTTCATGTCAGGGGAAATCAACAAAATATTTAAACGAATATTTCTATGCACGAACATTGTTATGTAAAATATAGCAAAAGATAATACTATCTGATTCTAAATATTTGTTTTCTTTTATTTCTCACCATTTGAGGGATTCGTTTGATTTTTTGGTTGATATTACTTTTTTCGAAGAATAATAAGTTGAGACGGTAATTTTACGGTTAATATTGCAAACTAGCATATGTCTTACGATCGTACCGATGTTGTGTATTGTGTTAATAAATACATTTAAAATTTTGTTTCATACTTTTTTGCCATCTTAAATGTACAAAAGTTCTCAAGGTATAAAGATTATTAAAAAAGAAATCTGCTTTATACAAGTCTCGGGTTGTTGAGACTGATAAAAATCCTCGATTTATTTTTGGGTCATCTCAACATATTTAGAATCTAGGAGTTTCAGAAAATAATATTTTTTTAAATTTTCCTAATTCAATGTTGTACTATATTTTATTTCTCAATTTTAGAGTGGTGCTAAGCATACAAATTGCCAAAGATTTTTTAAAAAATATTAATGCTAATTAGAAAGTATTTTTTTTTGTTAATACAATTTTTCTAATTTATCTTATAATGACGAGGTTTTACAATACATTTTTTTATATAATACTAAAAAATCAACTTTGTAATAAGCTTAATAAATTTACATAATTTGTCTGAAAAGTTTAATGTCAAAAAATATTTCAAAAAATTAACTTTAGATCACCGTTATTTACTTTATTTTAGCAAAAATTTAAATTAATGCCGACCTGGGAAACTTACTTGCTAATGTAGTTAATCAGATTACCTCATTAAAATTTGCGAAACCAGGTGAAAAAATTCAAGTTTCCAGGAATGCTAATGAAAAATGTCAACTTTTTAAGTCAAAAGAGAGACAAAATTGAGACTTCAAAATAATTAGTCTTGCTAGTTGCCACCAGCGACGCCGACTTGGCCATTGTTTTAATTTATCCCTTTGTTCGCCAATTTTTCTTTGTCATCAACTTAAGAAAGATGTCGTTAAGTATTTTTACCAGAAGACTGACAGGCCGTGTATATTTGTGTATCTTTAGGGTTAGCCACGGTATACATACATGAAGTAAGGTATGCTCTCAGAAGCAAAACGCTCAATAAATATAATATTAACATGAAGGCATACACTATAAATTTGTATACAGGGTTTTTTAAATCCAATACAAGATGGTGAATAAGAGAGTTATTTTGATTTCATATTTCAAAACAGTTTTTACGAAAGTTCATTTCAATATCGACTGTGGAAAGGAAAAAGGACGTAACCCACACATATCAAATTTTACAGGAGGCGCTAAAAACGTGTTTTGATGATTTTGTGACATATGCAAATTATGAATTATACACAACCTTGAAGTGCACGGATACTTCTAAACTGGTGTTTAATTGACCTAAACTGATATTAATTAAAGAAATTGTCTCGAAAAAACCTTTATTTCAGTCTTTTTTCTTGGTTTTAATTTTATACAAGGTCATCTTTTTCAAACTTAAAAGCTAAATTTAGATACTAATTCGGCATTTTCAGCTTGCATCCTTTTGATAAAATGTGTGTCAAGTTATATACATTGTGATTATCGAAAAAAAGCTGTTTTGGAAAATTGAGGGTTACGTCCTTTTTCCTTTCCACAGTCGATATGAAATATAAAACTACTCTCTTTGAAAAATACAGATAGAGGAATTGATAAACAAACAGTTATCATAAACACAATATCTGTTGGGATACTTCAACTGGGAAGCCACACGCTTCACATACAAAGCGAACAAGCATTAAATACAAATATTTGAATCTGTAGAATTAGCATATTTCTAATAAAAACTAAGTCATTTGCGACCTCAATTTTCCCTAAAGACGTTATATTGCTGAGGAGTTCTGAATCAAATTTAATGATTTGTTACTTCAAAATCAAATTCAAATGAATGAAAATTCAAGTTCAAATGAATTGTCAACAAAATTGCTGTATGCCATTTTGCGATTTTTAGATTCAGTCGATCCCGTATCCGAGTGGTCAATACTATGGGTTGTACAGTGAAAGGGTCAAATTCCCAAACGTCCATAAATTATTTATCAGCCTTCATAAATTTGTATCCAACGCCATGAATGATTGAAATGTTTTCATACCTCTGCATTGACCTTCTATGCGACCCTGAATTGGTGTATCGAGATATTTTTTTTCAATATTTGTTATGATACATTAAAATTCTCTTTCTGTTAATTTAAAAATATGAAAAGCTATGATGTCAAATAATTTCTCAAATTTTATATTATATGAAAATAAAATATGTTTTTTTGTAACGATTCCAATATTTTATAAAATATTTATGACCGGCTTTGCTAGCGACAAGAATTTTTATAAGATTCAGTTCGTTTGTGACCATTTTCGATGTAAAATTTTTTAAATTTTATTTTTCTTCTCCGTACTGTGGCACTACCCTGAGATGAATGCCGAACGAGCAGAGCTGTTTGCTGTGGCCCGTCCTCATACGGGCCTAATAGGCCACGCTGGCCTGATCTCAACCAAGGCCAATTTTTAGGCATTCGATAAATTTGCAACATCATATAGGGAACGGGACATTCTTGATTCCTCTTTAAATTCAATGCGTAGTAGATTAAAATCCTACGTTATGGCGGATTCTCAGTATACGGATACACAAGATACTTCATATAGCTTAAACATAATTGACTGAGCAAGTCACATTCTCTTTTTTCTTTATATCTTTATATTTAAGGCACAACATTGCATGGTTAAATAATAAGTCCCGTGCAGCCCTGTATCGGACCAATGTTATGATGATTTTTTTGTTTTCTTGATCACATTGCGTTATGGAAGGCGGCCGTGAAAATGCGGCTGCATAAACATAACAGGTGGTGGTGGGATACTCAACCAGAAACTTATTTTTCTTCTACAGAGGGAGTGAATGACTTACTATAAGTTCAAGTAAGAAAAGTTTTGTTGAGATGCACTGACTGGAATTATTTAAAAAGGAATAATATTTTATATTCTCACTCAGTCTAAGCGCATCTCTGTGATATTTACAATTTTTGTGATATTGATTCAGTTAACAAGTTAAAAATAGTCTTTGAACTTAGCAGAGTCATGATCTGGCAATTTGAATTTAAATAAATGATTTCGTCTAAGTGAAATGATGCATTTTCTTCTTTGACATGCGGTCACAGAGGCAACAAAGAAGCTGGAAACGTCCTTTATTCGCGGCGAACGAAACGGGAATGTGACAAAATTTAAAAACGGAAATTATATCTAACGACAGGCGTTTAAAATAATGCGCCCCTCAGATATGTTTTCGTTTTGTAATGGCAGCCGAAAAGATTGTTGAAGTGAGGATTTTTATCGTGCTCGGCGCCATGGGGAAAATGTTTTATCAGGAAGACGATGAAAAGATTTTTTCTGAACAAATTACCACTATTAATATTAAGAGTAATCCTGCGTCATTATTTATCATCATGCCCACTACCAACGTGGAGTATACAAAGCCTTTAAAAAAAATATGTCAACAGTAGCTTCATGAATTTTTCACTTAACATATTTATTTATTTAAAGCCCAGGATTTGGGTGGTAATTAACTATCATTTCCACCTTACTAAAAGTTTTTACAACCAATAACTAATCATCAATGCTTCAATATTTCACTTATATCCTTTCTTGATTTATCAGTAGTTAAGTTAATTATTCTTACTATAAGAAAAATCTAATAAAGTCTTTGCTACTTAAAAACTTTCTGTTATTTATAATTTTCGGTATTCTTCATTCTTTTCATTCTTTTGAAGGAGAATGAATTTATGAAACACAGTAATTTTAATGAAAATAAATTATTTTAAAACACTCAAAAAACATATACAATTTTGTTGTTTAAAGAGAAATTTATTGAATTCTTAAGTTCTTTTTTACTAAGATGATTTATGGAAAAGATTCCTCAAAATTTTATGAAAGAATGAAGAATTTGAACGCCTTTTTTTAAAATATAAGAATAGTTTATCTTTTAAAAAACTATTGACTTTTATCAAATGTCTAGTAAGGAAAAATTCTCGATACTAAATAACAAAATTTGATACAGTTTATGCATACAAAATAATACAAGCTCTGTGACTGCGTATTTAACCAGACACCAAAGTCAATACCTTAAGGTGTAATTTTCTATTTTCTAAAGATTTGGCATTAACTTTGTGGAAATTCGATATTAATTTAGAATTAAATTTAAAAACTGTTTATTTCTATTGATTTTTATACATTTTGTAATAAATATTGTATTGATTTTGGAATTTTCATTTGATCATTTGAGTTGTAGAAAAGACTTTTTGGGCAATCTTTCATTTCTTTTTGATGTGTTCGAGTTTAGTTTATTTCACGTGATTGATTTGGTTTAATAATATTTTTTTTATTTTTATTAAACCATGTCCGCTCCCAATGTGGAGCATATGGACTCCTAATGGAGTTTATCTCAACACAAGTGTTTCTAACTGCTTGTTACTCAGTTGCTCAACCTCTCTTTTTCAAAAGAGAGTAGGGATAGAAGGATAGGGCTAGGAGAGGATTAGTGGTAAGCTAATCGCTCTCGATACGCCCCGTTCATGGATAGGATGGGTGAGAGAGGGGAACTCAAGACATCACATACATCCATGCCTTTGAACAGAAATTCATAAATCGATTGAAAAAATCAATTTATAAAACTGTCCGTACCGGGATTTGAACCCGGGCTCTACGTAGCCGAAGCCAACTACGTTGACCACTCGACCACACAGGTGATGAATTAACAAGATATATAAAAATATATCTTGTTAATTTTAAAAGGGAATTTCATAATATGATTTTTTTATTTATTTTTATTAAATATGTTAACTTTTAGGGTGTTCACTGTCAATACTTGGTGGAAAGGCATTATATTAATAAAAACAATAATCCTTTGTACTTCATTCCACTTTATTTAATATGTCAGGACCGGTTTCGCTCATTGCGAGCATTGTCAACTGATTCAGTTGACAATGCTCGCAATGAGCGAAACCGGTCCTGACATATTAAATAAAGTGGAATGAAGTACAAAGGATTATTGTTTTTATTAATAAATATGTTAACTTTATTATTTTTCACGTAATATACTTAGTTTTAACGTTTGGTTAAAAATTCTTGTTCGTTAGAAGAACATGCCACTTGTTGTAAATTAAATATGAAATGAGAATAATTAATATACTATCGTCATTTTCAGAAAACAACAATAAGCTTATTTTGTATATTTAATTGAATTTCAATGTCAATCGGTAAAACATATGATGACTCTATGCTTTATTTTTATTCTTATAAAAAAACTTTATTTACACTGTTCACAACATATTATGAAGATGGACAGTGGGTTTTTGAAATGAAATAACATATTTACTAACACCACCTTGCAAGCCGTTGGTTCATAGGGAAAGAAAACTATTTTAATGTTTATATTTCATTTAATACACAATAAAATAAAAGTCAAAGTAACCTTTAAGTTTAATAACGTTAAATAAACCATCAAATACATTTACAGTTTAGATAATGGTTTTAAATGAATGAGAATTTTAGTTGAAATAACGAATGAATAGAGTTTTGTTTTAAATTAGTATTAAATTAAATTATCTCCGACTGGCAATTGCAAAGAAGCTGACATTGAAAACATTTAGTCTCCTTTTCAAAACAAGACAAAGTGAACGAGCACACTCAAGTTTTAAAAGAAATTAAGGCAATAAATTCCACTAACAAAATCCTACTTAAATCTACTTTACTTACCGAAATTGAACTTTGTCTGCTTGATTTTGGTCACACTCGACTCGATTATTTAAAGTATTTTATAAACGAATAGTAAATATATACTTTATGCAAAATAAATAACTGAGTAAAAAACTCATTTTTAAATAAAATTGTATCACATTCGTTCAATTTAAAAATGTAAGCAATAATTATTTTGTAAAATACAACGTGTAATAATCGGTTACTATTTTATGTGTTGGTATTTTTTGTTACAGTAAAAATTTGTATAAATTGGTGCAAAAGAGAGAACAAGAATAATGTTTTTAGTGTACACATGAAATACTATTAAATTTGGGTTGTAAGTTGATTAAAAAAGTTTAATTAAAAAATACAGCATTATATGAACGCAAATTTGCGGAAATAAGATTTGGCATGGCATGTCAACAAAAAATATTTTAGTAAAACTGTTGCTACCGGGGTAATAACATACCGAACGACGATACCATAACTATATTTCTAAAATAATTAATGGATGAAATTATTTGCAAATATCTTTGTATATGTATACAACGTTATGTTTAAATATGTATATATTTTAAGTAGGGTTGATTAGACTATGATATAACGGTCATCCATTTCCCGATATTGTCATTACAAATTTAATCGCGGTGCTTATATTTCGGCATAAAAGGTTTCAGCGGGGATAAAATTAAACACTAAAACGCATTTATGGCGTATTAAATAGAACGGGGTTAACATGGCGTACTTTAATGTGTTATTGTCGTAAAAATAAATTGTGTTCCACAGTTTTTCATTTTCTTCTGCAATTTTAAATTCAAATGTATTGGAACAAGAGCTTATTACTGAAAGTCATCGAAAAAAAGTATCTCTCATGTTTACAACAAAAATGATGAAAGTAATTAGTGATATCTCAAAAACCCGAGTGCTTATCTCAACAGATTTTCTATGAAAGGATATAAAAATGGAGCTAACTACTAGTCGCTCTCTTTTCATCTTATTTTTAAGGACCAGTAAAAAGTGATGTTAGAAAACACAGACATCCATGATTTCGAGAGTTGATTGTTTTTAAAAAATCTATATATTAATAGCCGATAAAATAATCACAAATAATCACAACCCACAAACCACAAATGTGTCTTTACTGATGTCCCAAAAAAAAAATTTACGACATCTGTTCTGCTACTACTGCAAAAATTCGATAATTCACGAAATTTCTGCTACTACGAAAAATGGTTGTTGGCAAACTTGAACATTATTCCAAATATTAAATAATTTACGAAATTTCTGCTACTACGAAAAATGGTTGTTAGCAAACTTAAACCTTATTCCAAAAATTCAATAATTTACGAAATTTCTGCTACTACGAAAAATGGTTGTTAGCAAACTTAAACTTTATTCCAAAAATTCAATAATTTACGAAATTTCGGCATAAAAGGTTTCAGCGGGGATAAAATTAAACACTAAAACGCATTTATGGCGTATTAAATAGAACGGGGTTAACATGGCGTACTTTAATGTGTTATTGTCGTAAAAATAAATTTTGTTCCACAGTTTTTCATTTTCTTCTGCAATTTTAAATTAAAATGTATTAGAACAAGTGCTTATTACTGAAAGACATCGTAGAAATGTATTTATCATGTTTACAACAAAAATGATGAAAGTAATAAGTGATATCTCAAAAACCTAAGTGCTTATCTCAACAGATTTTCTAAGAAAGGATATAAAGATGGAGCTAACTACTAATCGCTCCCTTTTCATCATATTTTTAAGGACCAGTAAAAAGTGATGTTAGAAAACACAGACATCCATGATTTCGAGTGTTGATTGTTTTAAAAAAATATAGATAATTTCTCTGTAGGTTGGTCATCGTATAGATCATTGATTCCCAAACTTATTATGCTCATGGAACCCTTTCATACCAAAAACCTGAACGTGAACGAGTGAAATAATAAAGTTAATGACTTGAATATTTTTTTTCCATGCCTGCTTCCATTGTGAAGCAAATGGCCTCTTAATGGAGGTATCTTAACAGATGTTTTTCTGCGAGAACTGTTTGTTACTCAGTCGCTCAAACTTTCTTTTCCAATGATAGGATAAAGATAGGATAGGTATTGAGACATTTATTTTGCTGTGACAAAATATTTTTTGCGATACAAACTTGGAATGCAATATTTTTTTCGACAGCCATTAGATTTTTTGCGACACAAACTTGGAATGCAATATATTTTTCTACAGCCATTTGTTTTTTTGCAAAACATATTTGGGATGCGATCAATTTTCCAATTTGGGACGCGATCAATTTTCTCCGAGAGACAATTTTTTTTTCAAGTGACAAAATATTTTTTGCTACACAAACTTGGAATGCAATATTTTTTTCTACAGCAATCAATTTTTTTGCGACACATATTTGGGATGCGATCAATATTATAATTTGAGATGCGATCAATTTTCTCCGAGAGACAAATTTTTTCCAAGTGACAAAATATTTTTTGCTACACAAACTTGGAATGCAATATTTTTTTCGGCAACCTCCAGATTTTTCACGTCACATATTTGGGATGCGATCAATATTCCATTTTGGGATCCGATACAATTTTTTTCAAGTGACGAAATATTTTTTGCAACAGATATTTGGGATGCGATCAATATTCCAATTTTGGATGCGATCAATCTTCTCCGAGAGACAAATTTTCTTTCAAGGGACCAAATATTTTTTGCGACACAAACTTGGAATGCAATATTTTTTTCGACAGCCATCAGATTTTTTGCGACACATATTTGGGATGCGACCAATATTCCAATTTAGGATGCGATCAGATGCATGATTACTGATATTTATGGACCTGTAAATTGACATTATTTGAAGGAAAAATTCGTCGAATGCCTTTCATATGATTTATAAAGTCAGAACTAAATTGTTCGGACGTTAGAAGACGTCCTGTAAACCTGATAAAAGACAACTGCAATCAGCTTGATTGCACAGACGATGATTGTCATTACTTGTTTTCTTATGCACTATAATTATATTTTACAAAGGAAGTAAAAATTGTTATCATTTAACCTGTCAGGATTTTTAAAAATAGTTATTCCTTCGCGGACCCCTGACGTTGTCCACGCATCCTCAAATGATTTTTAAATTGTCACGGACCCCGTCAGCGGTTTCACGGACTTCTGGGGGTCCACAGGAACCACTTTGGGAACCACTGGTATAGATAGACCCAATATGATCATAGCTGTTCTGAATGATAAAGTTCAGAAACACAAATTAAATTTCATTAACTTTTGGAATTATGTTGTATTTTAAAAAAATGATCAAATGGAATAGGTAAATCATTTTATTGCACATTGTAAACATGAGAAATTGATTGTTTTTGCATACCTTTTCAAGCCAACTTTTAATAAAAATTTAGCTTGAGTTTTTTTTTCGGTCAATGAGAGTTGAATATGAATGAAAACCCACAAAACAAAAGAAAGTTCATATGCACATACCCGAACGTGTACAGCGGGGCTTACGGATAAAAACAAGTATAAACTGTATATGGTAAGAAAATAGAGAATTTAGCACAGACCACTCGAGTCCAGAGCCAGACGTTTTAGCATGAATCTTTTATTAGACGACTGCTTGAAGTATTCTATCTTAACGTATTTTATAACTGCCACCATTTTGTTTTTGAAGCATACAAAATGCCACGCTTCAGATTGAGGTAGGTATTATATACAGCGATTAAAATAAAGCAGCTAACTTGCCAATTTGAGTAAAAGCTTCGTAAGACGTCTTTGTCTTTCATATTTTACTCTTAATGGTGATAATCATTTAATTAAATAGTATTTTACTAAAATTAAAATGACATGCGAGTTGAGTGAAACACTGCACACACGCGCAGTTCATATTACTTGGAGAAATTTACTGATCAAACCATGCACTAAGTGTATTCTAACGTAGGCGAAAGAAATAAAATATATTGAAATATCAACGCATTTTTTTTCTTCTACAGGAGCTGGCGTTGTTGTTGACCCTCTTTGTTTATTACCGTATTAGGCATTTAAGGGTGGAACTAAGACTGAACAAGTTAGCTGATTGCTCTCACTACACCGTTATTTATGAATTAGAATGACAAGAGTGAATTTCAGACATCAAAAACACACGTGATGTTGGACAGAAATCGATTGGAAAAAGTGACCACTGCACCACGGATTCTACAGTTTTTACTCCGACTTGAACCCGTCACAGAAGCCAATGACGTTGACCACTGCACTACGAAGCCGACAACTGTTATTCATTTATATACTGAGGCTATATGAAGCCTGCAAAGCGCGCTTTCAGATTCCTGGATATTCCTAAGTTAAGTTTGTATTAAGTACTGGATTAATATAGGTTTTAAAATATGACGGCTTTCTATGGGAAACACAATTAATAACAACTCTTTAAGAATACTAGCTGAGGGTGTAGTTAACCAAAGTATTCAATAGGAAACCAGCGATGCTATTTCAGCGAGCATAGAAGTATTGTATAGACTTGTTGTCGAAGTCTATATACTATAAACGTGATATTGTTGAGTATTTTAGACCGTTCAAAATAAGTACTGTGTCCGCGAGAAAAGCACCGCAAACGAATCAAATTATTTTCACTTTCATTATTCTATATCAAATTTATGAAAATAAGATAAATTATAAATCTTAATTCAAAATAAAATAAATGGATGGTAGACTATTGTATTAAAATTATTGAATTTAGTTTACTACAGCAAAAGTAAGTGAGCAGCATTTTTCGATGAAAATTGGAAAGAATTCGACAAGATCTTATCAAGCATTTTTGACATATTTGTTTTAATTTAAGATTTCGACTGAAGGTGCTTAGTGGAATTTCAATATTAAATTTGAATCGTTCAAACTATGTACATTCTCACAGATTTTGTCACTAACGACCCGGGTTTCGCTTTTCGACATCTTCAGGCATTCAAGTGCACGGATGAACTTGAACTGACGCTTAGTAAATGATAGTTTCGTGTATATATAAGAGATAAATGCATCACTGAGTCCAAAGCCATTGCTGGTGAAAAGGATAAGCTCATGGGAATGCCAAAAGATTTGAGTAGTAAGTAGTTTAATTAATCATATAATCATAAAACCTTTGCCGACAAACAAATAATATAATTCTTAAAACTACTTTCTACTCAAATCTGTTGGCATTCCCATGAGCTTATCCTTTTCGCCAGCAATGGCTTTGGACTCAGTGATGCATTTATTTCTTATATAAACACGAAACTTTCATTTACTAAGCGTCAGTTCAAGTTCATCCGTGCACTTGAATGCCTGAAGATGCCGAAAGGCGAAACCCGGGTCATTAGTGACAAAATCTGTGAGAATGTACATAGTTTGAACGATTCAAATTTTATAATTTTTGTTTTATTTATTATATCACTGAAAATTTTGTCAAGTCAATAAATCAATTACATCGGATAAATTATAAACATTTATAGCTATACGTGATGTCTATTATAAAAAATAATATTATTTTGCGATGATAGCGATATTTACTAGCAAAATTATTATTTTCATATCGCATTACGTGTAAATGGATATTGGTTCTGTTTTACAGGAAGGTGTAGAACTACTTACAGTGTAGTGAAACGCATAAAATCTTTACGATAAAGACATCAAATTCCTTATGATACACACTGCACTTATACCTTTTATACGCTTGCGTAATCATTTCGTCTCTTATGCATACATTAGTGATGTAAAAACTTACTGTTTTAAGTGTATTTAATCAGTATAATTTTTTTTTCATAAAATCATGATTTTCATCTTTTTTTCTTACCTAATCAATTTAAAAAAAAAACGACGCATTGAGTAAAACAAGTCCAGATTGTTTGATTCATCAATTGATTGTTGAATATGTTAAATAAAATAGTTTATCAGAGATTGGAAAACAAATTAAAAGCTTTGTAATAAAGCTGAAGAAAATGACACAAGACAGTGTCCCATTTCAAGCCACATCTTCTCGAACAGTGAAAAAAACTCAATAGTTATTGGAATATTATATTGTAGTTTATAAATGACTCATATTGTACTTCTTTGGTTACCAGTGCATTTTTAAGACTTGTAGTTTTAAACACGAACAGGTATTTGATAGATTTGAGGAAAAAGCTCGCTGTTGCTATTGGATAGTGTTTATTCCTATTCTGTAGTGGAGAGTACTGTCTTGTTTAGCCACTTGACGCTGCGGATGCCAGACACTTCGATTTCCGGTTAAAGTATCCATTGCAGTCACGGTGGGAGAAAAGAAGAAGCTTCCTACGCGAGCTGAAGGCTAACGAGCTTTCCTGCTGAACAACTTTTATAAAAAGCTTTGATTTGTTTTATGTTTACTCAAAGCCTCTTCTCTACCTTTGCAACAAGGCTTAACTCTTTGTTCGATATAATTAATAATATTTTTAATGATTATTTTTCATGAAATCTTAATAGCTAAGCACTTCTGTTATAGCTACACTTCATCTGAAAAAAAAAGTAATCTTCACCAACATCGCAACAGATATTTAGCGCTGTAAGATTATATATTGTTACCTGACATGTTTTTGTTTCCTTTAAGTTTGTCTCTTTTTATTTTTTCTTCATTATTATAAGATACCAGACTATTGAATAATATTTAAAAAGCATAAAAACAATATGAAAAAATTCAAACACATTCTATTCAATCCTTGACAGATTACTAATTTATTTACAGTTCAGATTTTATTAAATTCTTAATAGTGACCCATTCTACTTCATATCTGACTTCATATAAATAAAAATAAGTAACGTATAAACTTGTCGAAAAATTATATTGGAGTAAAATATTATTTATTTGGACTTAAGTCAAATAACATTTATAGTATTCACAAAACGGCGAGTAACCAACTAGAAATTATTTCTAAATGATTATAATAGCCATGTAATCAATTAGAATTATATGCATTCATATTTGAAGTTAACTAAACAGGCAGTGCTTAACACTAACTGCTAGTTACTTATTCGCTCAAACTAGTCAAGAGTACACATGGAAGGATAAGGATACGACATGTCTACTTAGCTAATTTATCTCCTTACTGAAATGTGTTGGTAAGGGTTAATTTAAAAATCATAGATTTCTACACATTCGACCTCAAATCCATTTATCAATATTTGAAACTGTTTGTACTAAGATAATAGTTTGTGATCACCGCAACCAAATTGAGCGACATTTGCCACTCCGCTTCAAGTTTTGCTATATTAAACTATCGTAGCTCGAACTTCACTCTAATATTCTTTTCCCGAAAATATATTATCTCATTCCCTATAATAGATAGAGCAGTATAAAGCCTCACACACGAATTTTGTTAAGTCATTTATCTAATCGAAACAGGTATGAAAACGGTTTGACCTAGCGGAAAATTTTCCTCGTTGTCATGACATTAATATTCTGGAAATTCATACAATTTTGTCCCAGTAATAAGTATTGGAAAATTTATAAATAAGTGACTAATTTCATGATATTTTCTTTGGTGTTATCACAATGTATATGAGCTAAGTGTTACTTTAAGCCAGGCTTGGCTAACCCGCCTGCGGCTCTCGGGGCTCAGTTTAAAGTAACGGGTAATCACATATAAGTAAGTACAACCAATAACGTTTTTCAAATTACGTAAAAAACACAAATTGCATGAATTCTGTAGTTTTGTAGTCTGATTTTTGTATTGGTTAAATGCGTGTTTTCTTTTAATATCTGGTTGTAATATTGTTTTTTTTTCTCAATTACTCTGATTGAATGCTTTCAGATTACCTCTGCATTTAAATTATGTATTGTACTTACAAAAATATCAATGTGTATGAAATCCGTTGAAATAAATAAAATAAAAATATTTGTATAATGTATGAAAATTTTAGGTCAGTAATGCGGCCTGGGGTACAATTTGAGTTGGCCAGACCTGTTTTAAGCGATAAATTAAAAAAGAGCTTGATATCTTAGCACCTGCAAGTAATGTAGGCACTTTAAATATAAATTACGACTTCACACTCTCACAAGAAAAATTATCTATACATATACGTTTATAAATATCCAGACAAGTATTAAAACGATAAAAAAAATATTTCATATTTGTGTAAACAAAATAACAAGTCATCATCTTCATCGTCAGCAGTCATTTATGGGAAATATCGCAACAAGGTATGAAAGTTTGTACAGAACGAAAATTATTGATGAACAGAAATCAACACTGTCAATAAGATTCAAAATTGTATCTTACCGATATAATACAACCCTGAAAAAGAAAGTGGAAACAATTTGAGCAGAGGTGTCACACCGGCGAAGATTCTGAAATATGATAATTTTATACTGTAAATATTTATAATGCTTTTTATTACACATCATTCGAAGGATTCGTTTGATTTTTAAGATGAAACCATAACTGGACATAAAAGGACAACATTGGGTTAGTAATTGTATGGCTATTATTGAAAAATAGCATATGTCACACGTACATATACAGTACTCATATTTTATAAAATTAATGAATGATTTCGAAATTCAATTACCTTTTTTATTGCTTTCTGAAATATACAAAGGTTCTCAAGGTACAAAGATTCTCAAATTATATTTGTGTTTTATGAATAAAACCAACTTAATTTATTCCAAATGTATTGTTTATTCAAATGTTCCGAGTTGTTTCATTCAAATATCTCGAGAACCGAGACTGACAAAAGAGCGCCGATTTCCTATGAATTTATTCTCAGGTTGTCTGAGTCCAAAATCCCTATAAATATATATATATATATGTTTAAAAAAAGCATATAGCAGTAACGTATTATTACAAATCAGTGAAATAATAATATAAAATAGTCATTTTTTTTCAAGGACGTGGACAGAAATACAAGTTGCCTTAAAAGTTGGGAAGTAATTTATATTTCAGTCTTCGCTTGCAATTCCATATAGGAAGTGTGGCACATTAATTCCCATATGGTTAAGTTGAACGTAATAAAAGTATATCAAAAATTTGTTGAGATAGTTTCTACTAGCGAAAAATACACCAGTGTCCCAAAAGAATGGCTTAATAAAGTAAAAGAGAAACGATGGAAAAAGAAAAGTGCAGTTCTCTCTCACAAAAGATTTAAGTTCATCATCTCACCGTTGGGAACGCCAGTGCTATCTTTACCTTGTGTTATTGGACAGTTTTAAGAACGTGAGCACCTGGAGTACGAGTTATAATTTTTCAAAAATATAATCTGAAAGGGTTTAAACAAAAAAAATATTCTTCCCAAATTATTTGCTTTATAAAAAAGTTTTTATAAGATTTTTTACAGGTCAGAACTTTCACATATAGTTCTTTTACAAACATAAAGGTAAATTTAGACACGAATTTAGCATTGTCATCCTACATCATCTTGATATAACGTTATAAGTTATATATGTTGTTGCTATCGAAAAATGCTGTTTTGGAAAAACTGTAGGTTACTTCCTTTTGCCTTTCCATGTTCGAATTATATATGTTGAGTAAATAATTGATAAACGTTAATCATTCCCAAAATTTTTTTCATAAAATAAGCTTCATATTCAAGAACACAAAAACCGTACAACCTTTTGGATACTATAATAAATACTTAACACAACATTTTTTTTGTAAATGAGTACTGAAAAATATTTTTTTGCGGCCCGATTGACATCATATTTTTTTATGCAGCCCACCACAGAAAATAGGTTGTGCGCAAGGTATAGAATAATATTACATAATTAAACCATTTTTATTTTCAGTTGGTTAATCATTTGTGTTATTGTACAACGAGTCCTTTATTATAAACCTCGGGGAAATATAAGATCAGTTTACATTGAAATTAATTTTGCAAAAGCTAATATTAATAACAGATTACTACAGTTATTATGTCTTTACTAATGGGTTTCCTGTTTTGCAAATATTAAATACTTTGCCGCATATTTAAGTAGTCCGTAATTTGTAATTCTTTACGTTAGTATGTTTATAATTTATAATAAAATGCTTTAAGTCTGATAATAAATAAGAGTGCGCCCTCTTTTATACATTAAAAGTTTCATTTATTATGCAAAAATTTATGACATAATACACTTTGTCTAAAAAACGATTAAAAAAAAATCACCATTATATTTGTAACAGTACTCAAGTCTAGTAAAATAAATCCTTCTCTAAGAATTTCACATTATATTATGCACTATGCCTCTTTACGTGAGGAATTCTGAATAGGATAGTTGGAAAATTTGGTCAATAGCTTGAATGATAAAGTGTTCCGTTTTTGACATTCTATAATGGACTAGATTTTTCTTCGCACTATGCAGAGATATGAGTAAAATATACTGTGGTTTTATTACGTGCAATATATTATAACAGTAACGGATGAGATCGTTTCCAATAGAGTTGGAAAAGATTTGGAAGAGAATTTTATGTCCAGATAACATGAGATTAAGCTGAATAAATTTTAATTTAAGTATTTTTTTATAAATACGAATAAATGATAGTACCATTTTAAGGGAATTAAAGTTCTTGTGTTAAACGTTAAAAAATAATGAAGGCGAAGATAATACTAAATTGAACCAATAGATCATCATCTCGATATAATTTGGGTCTCATCACTGAAGGTTAAAAATATTTAGCTACAGGATTTGACAAAATACAAAATATACACGAAACATTTTAATTCTTAATTTTCATTTACAGAACTTGATTTATAAAACTTTTGTAAATGTAATGATTTTATGAAAATACTCTTCGTTTATAAATCGGCACCGAATTGCCAAAAGTTTGTAAGTTATAAAAAAGGACAGCAATGAGAGTCCTGGATATCAATTATTTGTCTGAAATAACTCATTTGTAGGTAGTATTTATTATATTTCACCAGTTTGGCAAAAACAGCAGCATCTTTTGTCGGTTATTTTATTTATTTAAACAAACACATGATCATGCTATAACAACCTTTTTCATGATATTTTTTTTAAATTTTGGTGCTGCTAGCACATAAAATAATACAGTAAAAAACCATTTTAACTTTAGCAATATTGCGTTTTTTTCGTTATCGATGATTAAATTACCGATCATTTCAAAAAAGATTAGAAAGCAGGTTTAAAAATCAGGGACATATTTTTATCATTATGTAAAAGCTACACCATGAACAATTGAGCAAGTTATATTTGCACTTTATATAAATACCAATCATCCGTCGGTATTCTTTCAAAAAGCAACAAAACAACAACGTGCTTGGTGGAATTTCAATATTAAATTTGAATTGTTCAAACATTCTCACAGATTTTGTCACTAACGACCCGGGTTTCGCCTTTCGGCATCTTCAGGCGTTCAAGTGCACGGATGAACTTGAACTGACGTTTAGTAAGTGAATGTTTCGTGTTTGTGTGTCACAAAATCGTCAACAGCGTCAAAAGCGTCACAAAATTTGTGAGAATGTACATAGTTTGAACAATTCAAATTTAACATTTTGAAAATTTGCATTTCGTGTTCCATTTTCGTAATTGGTTGAAATACTAAAGTAATTGCTTTTTAACAATATTTCGTAAATGTTTGTTTCGAATGTGTGTTTTTTATTAAATAGCAAAGTTTTCTTCTACACTTAAAGAAAATATTGAAAACATATTAAAGTATATTTTGATGGATTATAAGCATTCTTTTTCGGATTTCTAAGCGGACACAGGCACGTGTGGAGTGAAGAAAAAGAGAAGCACATGCTGTCTTCAGCGCTGCACCAAAAAATAAAGCAATAAAATTTACCCCATTGTATGCATATTATTAATACGATAATATGTAAAGCGACTATCGTTAATATACATTGTTTCTTGTCGTATTTTATTATACGGCAAAAAGTGGCTTACTTTATTCCAGCAAGGTTTTATGGTATACTTTAATACTCTCTGTTATGAAGTGATAAAGAAAAAAATATTCATCGACAAAATATGTAAAAGTGTATTTTGTAATTTACAAAATTATTTTCTGCTTTGCGAATATGAAATAAGCTTCAAGCCACCACCGGATATAGGGCTTAAAGGAAATTATAATAATAATACATGTGGTAAGATCCACATGTATTGAATTTTTTTTCAACAATCTGGAACATACAGAAACGACATTTGCCTTTTTAAATGATGACGATGAGGGAAGGACAGCGAAATATATTTTGCAAATATATATAAATTATAAAACCTTTTAATTTTGATGATTACGGGTAAGATAATTTTTAATTAAAAATAAATGACGCATCACATATTGCCGTCTGTGTGGTCGAGTGGTCAACGTCGTTGGCTTCGGTTATGGAGATCACGGGTTCAAATCAAATTGATTTTTCAATCAATTTATGAATTTCTGTTCCAAGGCATGGATGTATGTGATGTCTTGAATTCCCCTCTCCCACCCATCCTATCCTATGAACGAGGCATATCGAGAGCGATTAGCTAACCACTAGTCCTGTCTAAGCCCTATCCTTCTATTCCTACTATCTTTGAAAAAAGTGAGGTTGAGCAACTGAGTAACAAGCAGTTCTCGTAGAAACACTTCTGTTGAGATAAACTCCATTAGAAGTCCATATATATGCTCAACATTGGGAGCGGACATGATAAAAAAAACGACGCATCACATTGTAAATCGAAGGATAATAGCCGAAAAATATTAATTGATATGTAAGCTTAAAGATCTTCACCTCCTGTTATTGCAATTTTATTCAGTATCGATATTCTAGAAAATCGGTTAACGTAATAATTCCCACACTGTGAAAAGTATTTTAATTACTCATGTCAGGTGCATCACACCTTTTTGATTATTTATAAAATAGTTTGTAAAATTTTCTATCCTTTTTATTACTTTGGTTGCTCCTATATTTTTTTTTCCTGATTTTTAATTTTAATTATGAACGATTACAATAAATTATAAAAATGCTAGCTGTATGAGTGGTCACAACTTGAACTAAATTCAAATAGTCAGAAAAAGTATAAAACATTTTGTATACAATGAGAAATTTTAATTTTCGTTTTATAGAATGAATAAGGTAACACAACATTTAAATTCAGCCAACAAAACAAATCTTAACAAGGAATACAAGGCTATAAATGTAGATTTTCGACGAAAAAAAATCTTTTATTGAACTTAGAAAAATGCCTTCTTGTTATAAGCTTTCTCTGGTCGCGATATATGTAAATCGAGATTTTTTTTATAAAACAACAAAAACAAAAAATGGTATAGGTTATATGTTAAGCATGATGGGGAAGAAATCTTGCCCGATGCATTGTTTTTTTATACTAAAAATAAAATATAGTTGTAGGAATAAATATATTTATTAATTTTATACATTTATTTATTTTTCTGAGAATAGAATAAAATGTAAAGTATCCCTGGCATAAAAAAATAATATCGGCGTGAGTAAATGTAGCATTCATGCAGAGTCTTAGATACTGCCAACGCATTTCATAGGAGGGTGGTAAATTAATGTCGTGCGAAATTTCGAGTCTTCATTCAAAGAGTTATAAATTTCGCAGGTAAAAATGACACTTTGACGGGAAAATTTGTTACGGAATGGGGAGTGACTTGTCAAAAGTGCGTGCGTGATTAATAGTCTGAGAAAAGATCAAAAGAGGGCGCGCGTGATTTTTGAGATCTTTCATCTCATATTTCATGCGGTTGACAGTGACTCAGATTCGAAAAGTCGCCATTTTGAATGCGGGAATTGCTCGAATAATGGATTATTATACTGACCTGTTTAGATACTCAATATACCTTACATATTTTCAAACATAAATACATTTAAATCCTGAAATAGTAGCTTTAGCCACTTTGAATGTGTCAAATTGTGAAAAATGTGGAAAGGCATGATATTGAAAATAAAACACTTTCAATTAATATTTTCATTATTTGGTCATGCTCACGATAAGTGATACCTTTCCTGATATTCATAAATAATTTGGAGTTAGAAAAAAACAAGATTTAGTAATGATAACTTTAGACATGACATCGTTGACTAAATATTGTACATAACTGTACTATAATTTAAACACATAAAAACTTTATTTACTTATATCATAAATATTTCTAAGATAAAATATTATTTTTAAATCGACAATTCGTTTTAATTTGTTTATTAAAAAATCTTTAAGAAGCTGTATTAATTGGGCAAGCAACAATTTTGGATTTGTATGTGTTTTTTTAATTGACGGATAAGTAAGTGTGTGATATACTTCAAAACCGCAGCCACAAGTAGCGGATACTGTTGGTTGTTCTGCTCACAAAACCTAACAAATGAATAAAATTTCGAACATCACTCATTGATAATGTAATTATTTACTTTTGATTCGTATACAATTACTAACAACTTGCTGATTGTTAATTCACGATTGAACTTATCAGTATAAAGTGATTATTTATTTACTTGCCTGAACTTGTCACAATGCTGCACATCAATTCGTGAGTATCAATTCTGGACAGCTAGTTTGGAATACAAACTCTTAAAAAAACTTCTAATTTGGTACGACTTGTTTTGAAACCGTCAATTTAATCAAATAAGTTTTTAATTGAAGTTTCAAGGGTCACCGCCTGGAGCAGTTATCAAAAGTTTGGCCATTTTTATTTTGCGTAAATTTACATTTCTTTAATTATATTATAGTATCTTTAAATTACGACATTCTTCATGGTAAAACGTTTAATATATTTAACATCCAATCAACTAAATGACGTACATGAGGTAAATTAGATTTCCAATATCATTTTCATTGCCTTTCTTTTTATTTTAAAACATATGCCTTTCCTCTATCTATTAATCTATAACATGTAACCTAATGTTACACTGTATTCATCTACTTTTCAATACATCATAATATATGGAAACTGTAGACGAACCATCTGTTTAAATTATTCTACAATATATATTATTTATCGTAGTATTTATGTATGTTTGCAGAATATTACAAATTAGATGAAATTTATAAAGTAGTTTTCAATTTGTACCAACATGTTAAAAAAATAACTTGATTTACTTCTGTAATATCAGTTATATACTGACCAGGTTAGTTATCCTAATCCTGATGTTTATTAAATATTAAGACTTAATACGTTTTTCATGACATCTTTCTAATGTTTTGATTTATTTAAAGACGCATTGTTTCATAAGAATAAAAGGTTAGTAACTGTGAGGTGTAATGCGAAATGAATTTTATATGTAGCACTATACTGAGCCAAGAGAAAACCCAAACCGGTAGAGGCAAAAGCTTTTCACTTCATAGAAAATACTATTAGTTAGAAACGGAATTTACAAAGCGTTTTGTTTGCAATGAGACAAAGCGTACTTTTCAACACCGTTTGCAATGGCATAACCTCTTAATTTTCACGTAAAATCCAAAGCACTGGTATGTAAACTAAACTCAAGTTAAATCTTCTTTTTTACGGTTTGAAAGTTATAAAATATAGTGGAAGCTTTATTCAAACTTTTAAAAATTCCACATACATACCAAAATTTAAATTACAAAGGAAACTGTTTTTTTTGTTATTACAATAAAAGCTTTGTTTTATAAGAAAAAAAGGCAAATAATCGTGAAGTTATTATTAAAATAGTTAAAGCAATAGATAACCTAATTTTACATGTTTGGAATGTATAAAGTTTTAAAGAACAATTTATAAAAAAATCGAAGCCATTTACCAGGGTAAAAAACATGAAAACAGTTTATATTACCAAGGTGCATCTGGTTTATTTTTTGGAAATTAAATCATAACAGATCCGTTTTCACCATTCGATTTCAAAAAAAATACTTAAAATATACTATCTAAAAAAATGTGTAAGTATGAAAATTAGTCGGGTCCATGATCAAGTGGTTAACATCGTAAACTACGATTACGTTGCTAGTGGGCTCGAATACCAGTACGATTTTTTTTTTTATAAAAAAATATTTTTTTATCATTTTATGGATTCCTGTTCCCAGACATGTCTGTCTGCAATTGTAATAATTTCGTCCTACCAATCTGAGTCTTAAAACGGGACATTAAATAACAACTATTCCTGTTCTCCCTCTATCTGTCTATCCTGTTTTCTCTTCGAAAAACAGAGTTTGAGCAACTGAGTAATAAAAAGTTCTCGTAGAAAACTTCTGCTAGATAAGCCACATTTAGAATCCATATGTTATACATTGGTAGCAAGCATGGTTAAAAAAAAGTGAAATATTAACAAACTAACCTTAATAATACTTTCAATGAATTCGACGGTAGCTTTGTGGAAGTTCATTTCAATATAAAATTTAAAATAACTTAGATTATTCCACTTATTATACTACTAACTGTGACACTTGCTTCGCCTCTTTCAGAGGCATCGTCAGACAATCATGAGTTATTTAAAATTGTTTGTTACCTTAATAGGTTTTCTTAATAGTTATTCTAAATTCAAAAAATCTATAATGACAGCTATTACTCCTATAAAAACAATAATAAAAAACTATAAAAGTTCAATTGCTTTTTAATATATTACATTTATATGAATATAAAATTATAAAAGGGATTTTTTAATCTTGATCTAAAAGAGTATCATTCTAAAATATTACTCAATTTTTTTTATACGTTCAATTGAATTAAAAATAAAAACCGATTCAGAACACATTTTTAAGAACAAGAGTAAAATTAAAACACTGTGGAGCTCATTGGTCGTAACGAGCATTTTACGTTCTCCGTTCTGTTGCACGGAGGAAATAACCAGACAAAACAAAAAAAAAGAATATATATAATGAAAGAGTATGAATGTAGAAAAAAAAGAAGAAATTTTCTTCTGCGCAGCTTATAGTACTCTTAACTCTTCTACGCTACATAATACAATTACCAATCCTAGAGTTTCTACTTTTGCAACAGTGATGGATTGAGTAATCGACTCGAATGTAAGAAATAGTTCAGTATCTACTGATTTAATACGTGGATTTAAAAAAAAACTATTGTCAAGTACAGTTTGGCTACCAACTCTACATTCTTTGTACATATTCAATATAGATTTACCTGTTCACTTTAATAATAGAAAGCTGCAAGCGATAAAAAGTACCTTGGAACATTTAATAAAGCTGTAACTAAGTAGAAAATATTGCATCCTGATAATATATTCACGTAGCAAGCGAGGTGGTATTTTTTACACGTATCATATTATCAAACTACATTAAGTTTAGTGATATAACAATTGTTTTTATGAAATGTCACATGCTTATATGGACCCAATCCGTAATTGTATGAATATATAGGTTACCGGTAAATTGCTCGAATAACAAGATAATCAATTTGTTTTCGTTTGTTCTCTCCGTTTGTTCTGTCTTAGCCCTAGTCTTCTATGTTTTCTGTAAATATATAGAAACAGTTTGAGTAACTAATTAATAAACAGTTCTCGTAGAAACACTTCTGTTAAGATAAACTCCATTAAAAGATCATATGTTCCGCATTTGGAGCGAACACGGTTAAAATAAATACTTACGAAAATATTTTTTATGTTTCACTCTCTAAGCAAGTGTTGCACAAGATAAAAATGAAATTCGTAGAAAAAGTCGTGAAAAATCGTTTAAATAACCAAGCAATTCGAATAATTTGTAATTCGAGCAATTTCCATTCGAGCAATTTACCGGCTCCCAGATTTATCATGTTCAAATCAGAATATCTTGAATTTTTTAAACATTTTCATGTTAATAAATAAAACTTAATTGTCATAAATTCATATCGTAATCTGTGTCTAAAAATGTTAAAATATTAAACAAACATCTATTTAAGTATAGAACACTGTGGTTAATTAATCAATGATCCAATTACATCGAATAATCTTTATACAGGTAATTTACTGTAAATGAAAGATGTAAGACTATGCTGATAAATAAAAATAAAACAGTGTTCATCATAACGATTAACTTTGGGTCAGACTTGAATGAATCATTATAGAATTAATTTTTAATTTAGCGTGTCTTGAGTCATATAAAACGACGGACATATCTTTAACAGACACCTAATATTATTAAAATTACAATTATTTAGAAAAATATCAAATAATATCCAAGAAACCATTTTTTTTTAAAGTCTGAAATCACGTGAGATACAAATATTGAAAGTCCTTCAAGGCCAGTTCGCCAAACAAAATTCATGACAAACTACCGTGTTCATCCCCTTGTCAAGACTTAAGCCACGATAGATTTGATTGCTATGGCTTACGAAAGAATAACATGCTCAGAAACTGTAACAATACAAGTCAAAGTAGACAACGAGACTTTTGGTCTTGATAGAATTATTGTATTCTACACAAGTTTTTGTAATAGGGCTAAAATTTTTTTTTGAAAAAAAATATGTTCGCGATTGCGGCAAATTCTCGGTTCAACCCTGACACATTTACTTTCTTACCTTGGCTTTACTTCAACGTGTACACACAACTCGCGGAATTCAGTTTGCAAAGTTATCCCATCCCATAAGGCCGAGGGAGAGATAGATATACTGAGAGAGGGACTCGGCTTTAGCAGTTAGGGTAGTTAGAGATATCCAACGTGCGCCGGCTGGTAGACTTTGCCTACGTGCTCCTGGAGTTATTGCCGGGAGCTTCGGGAGCTGCCTTTCTGAGCGCAAAAGCTCTCTCAAAAGCTCGAAAACGTCTCAAGATACCCCAAAGTGAGTGTCAATGGTTTCAATTTAAATGAGCTTTTTTTAGCCAACACAGCAACTTGGAAATTTGTTGTCAATGAAGTTACAAGGAACGGAAAAGTTTTTAAATGTGGCGATCCGAAAAGGGTTTCTATCTAAGACTTCGCTTAAGTAATATAATACTACATTAATTGGTAATATACAGTGTATTTTACGTTTTTTTTTACTCTCGGTAAGATCCAAATTAAACACGCAGCATTGATTCCTACTATACAAATATTGTTTTCTTATCATAAATTGTCAGCTATATATTATTTTTTTTATATCAAATTTATAGAGCCTTAAGTTCTTCGAGTCTCCTTCATCGCTAATGTTTGTCTTCCCTTACCATCATTGCCAACGGAAGGGCGTGATTGCTACAGAAGTTAGAAATCTTTAGTGAAGCCAGTTCACGAGGACTCCAAATTAAGAAACCTCCAAAAAAAAATTAAGAAACTTTGTCAACAGAACAGTGTGTAAGTTTAAAAATTTTTCAAATCAGTTCCATTACTAATTTTAAATTTGAATTGTTTGAATTTTTTACTTTTCCATGAGTTTTGTCGCTAACGACCCGGGTTTCACCTTTCGGCATCTTCAGGCATTCACGGATTAGTTTTATTGAAAAAACAGTCAACAGTAGAAGCGATGATCGTTTGCTTGAGAGCGATGTACTTCGCTTTTCAGATAACACTCGTCCTGGTCAGTTGGTTGGTCAAGGATTTTAACCTTTGAATGTATCATTTTACAATATCAATTATATATTATACAATAACATATAATTATTTTCGATTGATATGTGCAATAATTGTATAATTTACCACCAGCAAGCATGCATCTACAGTATGATAGCATGAAAACCGAGTAAAGTGAGTTACTAATACCATCTTTCAACCCTATCATTCAGTTTTCGTTAAACAATTCTTTTTGAGAGTAAAACTATATGCCGACAGTCGTAGCTTACACAATGGGAAAGAAATAAAATTAAACATATTTCTGCCGCTTTTCTTTTAAATAGATTCTCGAAATGTGTTCAGTAAAAAATCCCAAATCAAACATTAACTTTCAAATGTACTAATGGCATTAAACTTTTAAAAACCTAAGCGCTCATTTGTACTTATTTTACTAATATTTTATATTACCGGAATTGGTTTTGCTCATGGCGAACATTATCAACTGATAAGAAAATACATAAATGCAGTGCTATTCATACAGAATAAAGTAAACGTTTACTTTGTTAAATTTGAATCGTTCAAACTATGTACATTCTCACAGGTTTTGTCACTAACGACCCGGGTTTCGCCTTTCGGCATCTTCAGGCATTCAAGTGCACGGATGAACCTGAACTGACGCTTAGCAAATGAAAGTTTCGTGCTTATATAAGATATAAATGCATCACTGAGTCCAAAGCCATTGCTGGCGAAAAGGATGAGCTCATGGGAATGCCAACAGATTTGAGTAGTAAGTAGTTTCAAGAATTATATTATTTGTCTGTCGGCAAAGGTTTTATGATTATATGATTTTACGATTATATAGGGTATAGAAGTGGAGATGTGGGAAAGTTCAATATTTCATTTAAAATCGGAAGACTTTGCAGCTGTGCTTTGTTGATTTCTAAAATTTCTTGGAAAAAGAGCTTATGACTGTCCGTATTTGGGTGTAACATTTTTATCCCTTGTTCCTGTTACAATTACAAATTTTTTTAAAATATATAATTGTAGAACAAAATACTTTAATATTTGTTACCATATTACAATGAATTTCTACCAAGTAAATGCCAATGCAATCAATAATGTATAAATAGCACTGTATTAATGTATTTTTATCAGTTGATAATGCTCGTCATGAGTGTAACCGGTCCTGATCATATAAAATAAAAGTGGAATTAATACAAATGAGTATTTTTTTTTTAATATAATGCTTTTCTACCAAGTATTGACATTAAAAACCTTAAAATAGCTTTGAAGTTTAAAAAGAATTTGAATGATTAATTATTGAGCTAATACAGGCCATGTTAACTGCTCATTCCACGCAGATTGGTATTAAAGTTGTAATAACACAAGCCAAAACGAAAATGTCTAGAGCACTCGGCGGCAACTAGACTCTATTATAATCCTGAAGACTCATTGTACAGTTGACTCGAGAGATATTACAGGTGCTTTTGGAGTCGAGAGCAATTATACAGATAGGAAAACGGGTGTGTTGTTTCGAGCTCTTCACTTGGGTGTTTAGCACTAAATGCAACAACTTCGATGTTAATTTATGTTAATCGGGGAATGCTAATTGTTATATCACTTCATAACTAGTCGGAAACCGGTACAAATGAACAACGAAAGACCCTAAAATAATGGATTAATATTAAAGCAAGAATTACAAGATAGAATAGATAGATAGATAGAACTACAAAAGGCGTACTTAATTGATAAGTACTTAATTAAAGACATACATAATTAATAGTTTACTGCCACATCAATCAAAATAAATACTTGATCGCAATGTGAAATCAGTTTTGAAGAAATTGTGGAATATACAGGATTCACCTTTTTTTATAATAATCTGTATACCGCCATCTTTATGTCAGAAGTTGGTAACTAACATAACTGACAATACAAAGAGATTATTTGATTTAAATTCCTATTATTCATGCTGATTTAAAAGCAGGGACTTATCTATATTTTTATTATCTATATAGTATAAAATATCGATGCTAGTGGTTTTATTCTAAAAGCTACTTTTTTTTTTCATTTTCTGTTTACTTAAAAGTCAGAATTATCAATCTGTTTCTTAACAACTTACATTAGAGCAGTGACGATATTATAAGTGAAAAGTTTGAAGATTATTCTCAAAAAGACGAAACACGTGTAACAATTTGTAACACAATCAGTGGAATAGCAAATTTGATTTTATATTATTAATTGAAGATTCTACATTTTTTTAACAATATCTATCCAAATGCGTTACGTATAAGCTTCTCAAAAATAACTTGATAGATTTATGAAGTTCCAAATAATCAATATAATCCCATTTGCTCTTCTCCTAACGCTACGTTTTGGGTATAAAAGACGTTTGGTGAAAATAAATGAAAACATCAAATAATTTGAGCCTTTTTGTATCATCGGTAGAAAAATAAATTTACATAAAATATCTGGTGTTTATTTAAGCATTGAAGTATGTCTTGTCAACGGGGGAAACGAAAAACTACTTGGCTAGCTAATGCTAATATTAATTCAACATTGATTGAGATATTGTAAATTCATTGGAGTTTTTTTCATTATCCATCTGGATAGCATAAAACGCTTTCATTAAATACGTCTTAAATAAACTAAGCATTTAAATGTCATTCTTGAAGCACGTTTTATAAGTTACACAAAATTGACAAAACGTAACCTTATCCGATTATCTGTCACAAGTGGAGCGTATTTCACCCCCGTATTGGTTTTCTCTGACATACTCCTCCCTGACTTGTGAGTTGTGACATATTTTAAATGCATAACAAAGATGAGGTCTTTTTGACGTTGCTCGTGTAAATTTGCATTACGTAGATACTATTATAAATAGCCAATAAAATACTTATTTTCACTCATGTGCGATTTAATAATAATACTCAAATTTCTTCGTTTATCAATATATATATATTCTACATGAGTGTCAACGTAGCTTAATGAGCTTTCATCTCTCCCGGAAGCGAAGTGAAAAGTCCGAATCTTTGAATAAAGAATTTGTTTCATTGATTTTTTTAAACGTCATAGTTATAAATTATTTTATGAAAATGGAAACAATAACGCATTTGAACAGCTATAATTTTCAAAATGGGTCGAAAGAAAAAAACACGCTTAATGGTTTATAAATTAAGCTGACATATACTACTTTATCGCCTGCTGTAGCCCAGTTGGTAAGAGCTTGTTCTACCGATCACGCTGGTCTGTTTTCGATTCCCGGTAAGATAACAGTGAATTTGAAAATCACATCATTTTTCCCTTCCTCCCATCCTTCTGATCCATAGCGTAGCAATAGCGATTAGACAACCATTAGTCCTGTTCTAGCCTTATTCTTCTTTCCCTACTACTCACTTTGAAAAAAGTGAGGCTGAGCGACTGAGTAACAAACAGTTTTCGTAAAAGATACCTCTAATAGAAGTTCCAATGCTCTACATTGGGAACGGAAATGGATTTAAAAAAAAGGTACTTTATAGAAATCAAGCAGAAATAGTTTTGCCAGTAGCTGAAGATTTTTTTCCTAAAAAGTGTTCTATCGAAATGATCACAGCAATAAAAAGTTAACATAACATATTCAGCGTCTTGTACATTGTGTTTTTTCAAGATTATTTTTGTGGAAACTTTTTACACTATAGTTTTGAATTCACGAAAAATTGGCTGTTATACTTAAATTTTATTCGTTTTTTCACAATTAATAAATTTAATTAACAACATCATGAGAATATCAAGTGATTATCAGGGCTGTAGAGTTGTGTAAATAAAAGACGACTCCGACTCCAGCTTTAAAATAATTACCCACTCCGACTATGACTCCGAGGAAATTTTTCAAATTTTTAATTTTTACTTATATATATATATACCATCAGATCATCTGTAGTCAGCCAAGCATGGATTGGCAACAGTTTGTACTATTTTGTTTGAGTAAACTTCATTTAAAATATTTAAAAAAAAATCGAGCCGCTCATTTTTCTCGACTCAGACTCAGACTCCGGTCAAAATACCGCGACTCCGCGACTCCGACTCCACAGCCCTGATTATAATATATAAATAATTTGATTGGTAAAGAAAAAATAAATTAGAAAAATTTAAATTAACTTTGATTATTCCACGTATTGTGTAACTAACTGTGACACGTGTTTCGCCTCTTTCAGAGGCATCTTCAGACTTACTATCGCAAAGTTTGCTTAAGTAATGAAGCAAGATTGATTCTAACATTTTAAAATTATAAAATTACAAAATGGATTGGGTTTTTTTTTCCTTTTAAGAGGAGCAAGCAAACTTTGCGAGAGTAAGTCTGAAGATGCCTCTGAAAGAGGCGAAACACGTGTCACAGTTAGTTACACAATACGTGGAATAATCAAAGTTAATTTAAATTTTCTATTAAAATGAACTTCCACAAAGTTACCGCCGAAACCATCGAAAGTATAAAAAAATAAATTTCTTAACTACCGAGATAATTGCACAACGTTTGGGATGATTACAAAGCTCCATGTCCTTATTGGGTTCATTAAACTGATCGCCTAAAAGATTGTACTGCTCCAGACGGCGCACCATCAGATAGGGCGGCTCAAGGTGGGCGGTTTTTCCGTCGCTCCGTGTCTTGGTGGGGGCAGAACTTCACTCTCTTACCGCCAGATGTCTTACAGGTATTTTAAAATTTAAATAAGCACAACAGAGTGCCAATAAATCTGATCTAAGCTTCGTGTCAACCAAGTACAGTGTTGTTCGAAACTAGGTGCATTCATTATATGAATAGGTAACAGTTTTACAACAAACTTTGTATTAAATAGGAAAATATTTTCAAAAAACTAAGCAATATTTCTGACAGCCTTCACTTCTGATAATTTTTGCGTGATTTCCGTTGCCTTGTTATTATCTGTAATGTGCATAGGTATATCACGATTATAGTTTTATGTGAAACAAGTATTTAAAATCAAAATAATGAAGCTAAGTTAATCTTTGAGTGAAAGAAAATATTCCACATTTTTTTAAAATCCATGTGGAGCATATGAATTTCTAATGCAGGTATCTCAACAAATTTTGTCTGTGATCTGTTCGTTACTCTTCTTTTCACCTTTTTTTTCCAAAGACTTTAATGATAGAAATATATGACTAGGACAGGACTAGTGATTGGCTAATCGCTCTCACTACACCTGTTTTAGGATATGATTAGAGTTAGGTAGTCCAAGAAATCCCATAAATCCTTCTTTCAAACATAAATCAATAAATATATTTAAAAATCAATCTATTATATATAAACTGTCCGTACTCGGATTCGAATTCGTGACCTCCGTGTTCTAAGTCAATGATGTTGTCACTTAACCACGCAGTCGGCGATTTTTCACTTTAAAACTAAATGTTTGATATTACTGCTAATGCCGATGCGTCTAATATTTTTTAATATGTAGAAAAATTATACCAGATTTATTCGGTGAGATTTTTCAAAGTCACTCGGGATCAGCTTGAGAATATTCTGTCATATAAAAAAACCATATTTATGGTGTTCACTATCAATACTTGGTGGAAAGGCATTATAATAAAATTAATAAAAGATTTTTAGTACTTTTTCCAAATAAAATTTATTTAATGCTCGCGATCTAATAAATTTTATGTGGAAAAAGTACTAAAAATCTTTTATTATTTTTATGAAAGACATTATATTAAGAAAAAACGAACAGTAACGGTTTCGCTCATGGCAAGCATTGTCAACTGATAAGAAATAAAATTTAACAGTACTACTTATACAAAAACAAATTGAAATGAAAAGGTGTAAAAAAACAATTGACATTGAAAATAACAGTGGAAATTATCAATGAGTTACTCTAAAATAACACAAATCAAAATGTTGAACACTTTTTACATGCAATTATGTGGAAATTAAGCACAAAGGAGTATTGTATTGTTTCTTAATATAGATGTTTAAGGCCGCAAATTAAAAATTTGAGACTAAATTCTCCAGGGCTTGAGCTCAGAACCACATGTTTTCTAGGTAAATAGTCTTACATATTAAACTTTGTCATTTATTAGATAATAATTAGAATTGATGTTTATGTTACGAATGAAATTCTTACGATAGTGTTAGTAAAAAAATATTTTCAAATAGGCAAAACACTGTACTAAAAATTGACAGTTAAAATTATTTTTCGTAAAAATACATTAAAAAAATATTTGTTATTTATGTACATAGTACCAATTATAAATACGGTTGTTCGATTATTTTGTTTAATGATCATAATACATTCGCAGTTAATGGAACGGAATGCAATATTAAAATCCTTAAAACAAGATACAATATATCGTTCTGAAAGCTTTTAAATGGAGCCGCCAACGCATGTTTCACAAATCAGATTGAATGGTGAAAATATTCAGGTTCTGCTTTCGAATGTATAAAATATTTAACTCTGAATACGTCTCATTTAAATTTTAAGATAAGCTTTTTTCAGTACCGCTAAGTGGATATATTATAATAAAACCGCGAAAATATTATAAGCAAATTATTTTGACAGTATAATTATAAAGCTTTTGGAATATAACATTATATATATAGCTATGGTAAAAATAACGATATCTTTAGTTTTAGAGATGGAGAAAACTTTCAAAACTAAATTTAACTTTTGAAACAACTAGAAAACCTTTTAATATGTAACAAATATTATATTAAAGCTTTTTAATATTTAAAGTAGCTTAAATCAAAATACGTTAAGTAAAGTTTACAAAATAAAGGTATTATTTTTGTGCAAACAAAAACTATGGTTTTAAGGTCATATAAGACGTTTAATTGTTGAAATTTTATTTAACTATAAAATTAATACATTTCTTGTATAATTATACAATTTATTTTTTAATAAAAGTGAGCTCTTGGAAGTGAAGTGAGCCATGCGTCAAAATGTTTAATAGTAGTTTTAAGATCAATTACGTATTATATTTGCGAAGTGTTTTTGTGAATTGCATATTTATATTTTATAGAGAAAATTTAAAATTTCGACTGAAGGTGCTTGGTGGAATTTCAATATCAAATTTCAATCGCGCCAATCAAATTTATAGTGAAAACATTATATCAGTATGTATTTACGTATCTCATTTGTACGATTCATTATGACAGGGGCCGAAACTTTCAAGTAAGAAGAGTAGACTTTGCAAAAATGAAAATATATCAAAAAGCCTTAACTATATATGGATTTTTAGGGTTAAAAACGTAATAAGTTCAAAAGTTGATATCTGAAGAGCCGCGGTTTGCCAACCCCTACTTTAGGACATGTAGAATATTATTACAGACCTAACTATTTTTTTTCTTAAAATAAAATTCCCTTCGTATGAGTTCATATAATGCATGTCTACTAATAAACAGTGAACAGCTTGAAACTCAAATATTTTTTTTTTATATACCTAATATAATTTCATAAAATGATTTAATTGTATAATATTAGTGACCGTAAAGTGTACATATTTGAAAAAGAGCGATGAATCTGTCACACATTGGTTACGGATGACTCGTATACGAGTCTTTTCGCCGGTCTGACTGACGCGTTGAAATATATACATCCAATGCGACAAATGTTTTAGATTCTCTACGCAAATGGCGTAACAAATGTTTGATGCATCATTTAAAAAATAAAATATTAAAATATATGCACAAATAATTTTTTTATTCGGTGATTTCGGCGATGAAAAATCAGCAGACAGTTAAAATATAACTTAAAAAATAGGCCACCAAAATGTAAGCAATTGTAGGCTAAAAATAAACTTTTATGTTTTCTAATTTTGTTTTGAAATATAATAAACAGGAGCAAATGTATATTTGGCTTGTTATTTATTACGTTTTCGATGAAATATATAATTCTATGTCAAATACCCGATTTTCTATATTAAAAAATACAAAAGTTGAGTATCGCTAATAAAAGCAGGCTAAAATATATAAAGTATTATGCAACAAAGTGTTGCACAACTGGTGTCCGAACATTTTTTTAAAATGTCAAATGGTTTTAAAGTTATACCCTTTTTTCAAAAGTACCTAATTTTTTGCAAAATTTCGCAAAAATGCCCCGATGCGAATGAGTTAAGGTGCGTGACGTGGATGTCCTCTTTTAAAGATCGTTGATTACTATGAGAAGCAGGCATACCATGAAAAGAAGCGAGGTTGGCGTAAAGAAATATTAAAGACTTCACGTGGTGACCATATTCCCAGAATAAAGAGAGGGCATGACCAAAGAAGACGAAGAGATCAATCTTTATTTTTACGGTACAGTCAATATGCATATGCAAGGTTAAAATTAGATCTAAAAATTAGTCAGACAAGAAATGTGTTTTAAATGATAATCTGTGAAATATAAAGGGAATTATAATATATGTTTTAATCATTTTTAACACACATTGATATCCAAATAAAACCATATAATTATTTTTCTATTATATTTGTTTCGCCCCTTTGAGAAGACAGGAAATCGCAAGGCTTATTAATAAATAGTTTATATATAAGTGAATATTTTGTAATTATTACTATCAACTATGTATGTAATTTACTACCTCCTTGCGTCCAGTAGAAAAGGAAAAAATCTCGACCGCTTTTTAAATTTTATAACATTAGAATTAGAATCAATTTTTAGTATATTCGTAAGCCTTGCAATATTTCGTCTGATAGTGTTTCTAAAAAAAGCAAAACGGGTGTCACATTTTGCAGCACAACATTTGTAATAATAAAGATATAAAATTTATTTTTATATAAAAAATGAACTTCCTCAAAGTCAAAGGCTAAAGTCATCAAAAATATCGAAATATTATTAATCAAACTACAACCAGCGGCACACACGAGTAAGGATTTATCATTTCCAGCTCTATCCATTTTTAAATATAGCACGAAAACAGATAAGTATTTGACAATTATTTTTCACTTGAACCTATCGGTTTGATCAAACAAATTACAGTTGGTTTTCATATTTTTTTTCATGCGTATCAATAATATTTTCCGATGATAAGTTTTATGTGGTCAGCTGATATTGAATAGTAAACATATGTTATAATAAAAATAATAAAACATTTTTAGTACTTTTTCTACATAAAATTTATTAGATCAGGACCGGTTTCGCTCATGATGAGCATTGTCAACTGATAAGAAAAACAATAATACAGTGATATTTATACAAAAGTTCAGTGATAAAAACAAAGTATGACAAACAATTGGTATTGCAACCTAGCAAAAGAATTGAAGCAAAATACAAGGAAAATAAACTATAAATAAAAAGTTGAAGACCACTTAGCAATGAAAACGATTACAAAAAAAACCAATTAGGTATGAATTATCATTAACAAAGTAAAAACCAACAATTAATGTATATAATAAATAAATCTTAATGTCTGTCAACCAACCTGAGATTGGAAAATCCAGTAGAGTTTGTTATGCTACCACTAGGTTTTCTAATCCCGGGATCCCGAAAAAACGAGTAACGCTGATATTTTGGGCAAATCGGTAAATTCCTGGGTTTTGAGATTCTGAAATTCTTGGAAGAGCTAAAAGAAAAAACGAGTCACGCTGATATTTTAGGCAAATCAGCAAATTCCTGGGTTTTTGAAATTGGAAATTCAATATAGTTTCCTAATCGCAGACCAAAAGTTTTGTCAATTCCAAATCACAATTAATACACGACTTCAAACTGACTGTTCATTCCCGGCATCACAAAAAGGTTCCGGATTTCGATACCTAGTTAGCAACATAGGTGAAGGTTATTTGTAAGAAATATTGAATGGTCTGGGATCGAAGATACTTTAGTAGTTGTGAAAAGAGCCGTTGTAGGGTTTCTATAAAACTTTAGCCGGCAGTAATAAGAGTCAAATTATTATCCAAAACTAGTAGTAGATATGTGACGTATTGTATTCGAGACGCTTAGGTGTTATCAGTATACAAGCGCGGTTGGTTTCCTGCGCCATATTTTGTGGTCGCCGAGCCGCACGCGGGCAGAATTGGGACGTTCGCGATGCACCAATGCATTGTCACCAATGGCGGCCGGAAACGGATCTCGTACGATACAGACTAGACAAATTCGGAAAACGAACAATAATAAAAAGTAACAAGAATCGTTTACTTTAAAGCTTTGAATCAAATGGATAAATTAAATGGGCTAAACTTAATATCATATATACATATTATATATTAAATACCACTTGGGCTTTACAGGATCGGCCCGTGAGGTCAAAATACGTTTTATCATCATGAATAAGTTTGAGGCCATAGTGTACCCAATCAGATCCATAAGTAAAGAGTTTAAGTGATATTATTATTTATGGACTTCTTTTGATTATATATTACGCATTCAAATATCACAAATTCAAAAACATATTTTATTATTTACGTTACTGTTAAAATAAGCAATTTTAATGTATCTGTTTTGTATTTTAACTTAACTTATGAATTTCGATTGAAAGTGTGTGTAAAATATATTTAAAAAATAATAAAAATAAAGAAAAAAAAACACCATCAAAAAACGCTGCAAATTATTCCATTTTCTATGGTGAAAAGCAATTTAATTTTAACGGTTAGCCATTGAGAGCCAGTCGCCCATTCACCTTTTCGATGAGCTTATGAATATACATTTTTCTTCTAGGAATATTTTCGTTTCACATTTTTGAAGCTTACATATTGTTTTAAGCAGTTTTCTCTTCTTTATCAGGGTCATGTTGCCTCATTTTATTTTTTGCTTGAAATTTGTTGTCGTCAGTCACATGAGACTTGAGATACAAAGGTTATCCAATAAAAGTTCAATACAGAGAATCAAGACGTGGACATATTTAACGATTCATTTTAAATGTTTTTTTGACACGAAAATGTCTTATTTTTGCAAACTTTTAATTAAAATAAAACGTATTGAGAAATATGGTGGCGAATTATTACGCAAGGCGCGAACCGGAAACAGCGCATCTGTCCAATGCAGAATATGCAACGGCTAGCAACTGCGGGCCGCCGCCTGCAAATTCCGTACGTATGGGGCGTTACACGATGGTCGAAATGCGAAGCGAATATTGTATTCGAGCGGTCTAGGTGGAAAATTATTGCATACTGTAACGTAAGCGTATGCCAGTCGAACGGGCAATTTATTTCCTTGCCAGCAATAGGTCAACTAGAGTAAGTAACACTAAGCGATATTTCTATAGACAGCAATTAAAAGCAAAGCATTAGTGTTTCTTACCGCACATATATTTTGTTATACATAAACACAAAATAATGAATTAAATCAAATAAAACTTCCAGAGTCTTGTACTTGAAGAAAAAAATTAATACAGATCGAAAACTTTTGAAGGGAATTTATTTATTGTATTTGCACTTCTTTAGTAGAATTTCACAACCATAAAGTATCAAAAATAAAGTATTTAGTTCCATAAAAAATATAATAAAGTAAAAAACTGTTTTGGAATTCCACCATTTTCATAACTATTTCACTGATAAAAAAAGAAAAAAAAATGATTTGACAAGAGTTATCAAATAGTTATTTGGGTTTTACTCCATCGTCATAGCTATCAATTTTATTTTTATTTTATTTTATTATGCGAACTAAATTATATTCTGTTAGTTGACATTTTTTGAAAAATATATATAAACGATTGTTTATAAAGTGATTATATTATTTACTGTTTTGCAACCAAAAAAATCCATATTTTCACGAATCATTTAAAAAAAAATGTTAAATTATGCACGAAGAAAATCTTCCCTAATATTTTCCAACATAATAAATTTACTAAAATTAAACTCATTTTCATAGAATGTTTTAAATTATAGATCGTAGTCGCCTAGCAGAGGCTTAGTGATATGGGCATTTTTAAACAAAACTCTTTTTCAAAATAATGATAAAATGAAAATACTCTTTTTATATATAATATGTGAGTTTTTATTTTATAAAATACAATATCTTGGTTAATTATATTCTAATGGCGTCACTCAATTTATCACGAAACATAAAAATGAAATCAGATCTTTGAATTTTCCCAAGGTAAAACATTCGTCTTCGTTAATTTTACTTTATGAAAATTTAATAATTTTCTCACTTCATTATTCATTTGAAGTGAGAAAATTAATAACAAAAAGCGCTAGAAAGAAATTTATCTCATAGATATATATTTCTACTTTCGATTTATATTGAAGAAAAAAAGAGGCACGCTACTGTTTACTTAATATCATTAAATTTCTTTATCCGTCCTCTTCGATCATTAATAACATTAAATTACTTCGGAGAAAAAAAACGCAATAAATCTCAGGAAGCAGTTCCACACCTTCTTAATACTGCCCTTCTATATGGACAGGTAAATGAAACTAAATTGTTCAGTATGTATTACTTGAATAGAAAATCTATAATATCTAAAAAAAATCGAGTGTGAATATTGGCAAAGACTTTCGTATAACTATTGCGTGAATTGTTGTGTTTAAATGGCGGTGAAGTAATGTTTTATAGGCAGTTTAGTTGTTATGAATGGCACCGTTTTGAATAAGTACAAACAATATGTTACGAAGTACACAATAAATAAATTCACAACAATCTATTATTGCGTAAATAAACCACAGTTATTATTGTGATCAATACGTTATAATATAATAGTATTATGTTAAAGTGATTTTGCGAAAGGGAAAATAGCTTGGAACATCATCGTATCTCAAAAAAAAAAGAGTTTTCATAAGACTCATAAATGTAGTTTACTCTACAGGTATGACTATAAAACATCAATCGAATGGTTTTAATCTCAATATCTTTGAATAAGTTAATAAGAAAGGAATCAAATATGTTTCTATCCATTCCACCCTTTCTTTCATGCTTAACTTAGTACAAGACCAAATGATTTGCAAAATTATTTTACTGTCAACGTTTTTGTACGAAGTTAAATAAAGCATGAAAAAATATTTTTTGAGATAAGAGTTATAGGAATATGTGTGTATTGAAAATCTGAATTTATTAGATCAAAAAAACTTTAAAAAATTCAAAAGTTGTGATACGTGCTTGTAGAAAATTAGCGACGATGTGCAGGACATGCCCCAATAATGTCTGAAACCCTGCCTGTATCTTCTACCAACCGGATGAATCTCAACGTCGTGGAAGTCCATTGATGAACTACGAGATGCCGAAATGATCTAGCATAGGATAGAGAAGGTTAAAGGAAACGCGTGGTGACCATATGGTCAGAATAAGGAGAGGAAATGACTTTTAAAAAAATAAGGAGCCGTGTAATAAATCTACAAATAAGTCGTAAAATTTCATGCTAATCATCAGTCGATAATGGTTGACATTTGTGAAACGCCTACTGATCATATAAAATAAAACTGGAATTCGTTCAATTATGTGTTTCCTTTTTTTAATATAATGCTGTTCTACTTAAAAGTGAACCCAATTCTAGGAGTAATATTTCAGGAAAGCTGTTTCAGTAATTAAAATTTTATGAAGAACTATGCGTGATCTGAAATATTTATAAGAGTTATAATTTTAAAAATAATTGAGATGTCAATATTTGAGAATATCTGACGTCGAAAATAAATGTGCGTCCGACGCAGACCTGCAGCCTTATCGCGCAGCCTATCGCTCTTCGAACTTTCGATGCCATAAATTTTCCCCCAAATTATCAGCGTAATTAATTCCATAAGTGAACGTCGCTGAACTCATTCGGAGCCATTGTTCACAATGATACTAACGACTTTGCGATGGAAAAAAACGTTTCATATAAATGAAAAGATATTAGAATATAAATGTTTCTACTTAAAGGAAAAATGAAACTATTTTTTAATCCAAGAAGATATTTTGTAAAAGAAAGTCGAGATTGAAAGAAATATTGGACGACTAAATAATCATTTTTTAAAGTAGGACAATGTTGAATTATATAAAAGCTATTTTCCATTCTTGCTTCTTAATTGCCAATTTATATTTATTTAATAGATTGAAATAATAAGAGAACTAACTGTAAAACATGGAGCAGCAAATTGTTTAACAAATAAAGCAGACAGAATTTTGCGGTATACAATAAAAATATATTACACTCAAATTTCCATTGGAGGTCCAAATAACCGAAACGTAGAGTTATCACTAAGCCACGGCAAATTAAAAACAGTAAAAAAATAAGTTTATCTTGTATGATTTTCTGAGCTGTAATGCCTTTTTTAAATATAAAAACAAACAATACATATTTTGTAGTTTTAGATAGTTCTTCTTTTGATAGTAAAAAAATAATAAATATTTTATGAAGAATAAAAAATGAAATCGTAATATTTAATGTATTATTTTACAATAAAATCTTAAAATCAAAAGATTTTTTTTTGCGTCACACTTTGAGATGAAACGTTTTCCATATTACTTATCATGCTTGGACCAGAAAGAGCCTTTCAGCTGCAAAACTCCTATATGAGTTAAACGATAGCGACTAATTGCATCAGTTTTAGGCGGCCGAGACCCACTTAGGGCGGCTACTCGCCTACTACGAGAATCCCGCCCAACCCTTGTTCCGCCTACATCAAAGCTCTCGTGGATACGAGTGCAATGTTTGTCCAATGCTATCCTATAAGCTTTTTACTGCGGGCTCTGCAAGGGGTAGTATATGTTTCATCACAAAGCAATATTTTTTTTTTGTTTAGGAATGGTTTTTTTACACATTTGACATGACACTTAACGATTGCTAATGAGCCAGATATTAAAAAAAGCTTGAGATAAATTCTTAGTCACTCAATTAGCTCAAAGTAAAAGGATATCACGAACACTCATGCCCAAAATTAAAAAAAAAAATCATCTTAATTTATTACTAACTTTACGGGTCCTGAGCATAGAACCTTTAAAAAGCAAGTTTTTACTGCTTGCGCCAGAACACAAATGTGTTAACAAATGTAGTACAAAATTTTAATTTGTGTTCGAATTACGTGATTCAAATGATCAATTTAAACATAGTGTGACGAGGGCGTAACCAGAAATAGCTATCAACTTTATATAATATAATAAATATCTGATGAATCAAAAAATAAATATTTTTTAAACTTATTGTTATGGAGTTCTACCAAATAAATGCAAGTAATACAAAATTATATTACAATCTGTATTAATAAATTTGAATGTTGAGATACCGTTATCTTGCAGAGTTTCGTTGTTATGTCGAGATTTAAATTAACTCTTGAATCTCATATAATAAACATCCTGCATCTTATAATTTAACGCTGATTTAAATCACTCCCACGCGACATAACCCAAATTCAATGCAAACATTACTTATCAAACTTGTATTTCGCGAATTTCGGTCGAACAACTCATTTATTTTGTAGAGTTTAATTTGCTAACTGATATAGCACAGTGTAAATTAAAGCACCAGTAACGAGTTAGTAAACATTGTTTGACTGATTAAGTATTTCGACTGAGGGTGCTTGATGGAATTTCAATAACAAATTTGAATTGTTTGAATTTTGTACTTTTCCATGAGTTTTGTCGCTAACGACCCGGGTTTCGCCTTTCGGCATCTTCAGCTATTCTAAGTGCACGGATGTACTTGAACTTGTTTTTGTTTGACTGTTTTCTCTCATTACTATTATCATATACATATAATGTTTGATATTAAACAGAAACGTTAAGATATTTTTCTAAAATACTAATACAATTTCAATGCTTATAAAGATTAACTATTTAATAAACGTAATAATTGGCAGATAAAATACTTTTTTTAAATCCTGTAATTGCTTAAAATAAAAATACTATTAGAACAAAAAGCTCGGTAGCAACCCACCCCGCCATTAAGCTCTCCATTTCTCACATAATTACTATAGCTATACATATTACTAAATATTAATGTATCATGGACTATATACGTGATTGATTTATCTTTTTGTAATATTTAAAAAAATAGTCGCTGATGAGAAAATTATTTTTTATGCCTTAGAAACCATTCATTACCTATTGTTATAACTAAAATTAGTTCAACGACAACTGGGCATCAAATACACATGTTGCTTGCACAAATGATGTTCTAAAGAAGGAAGATCAACAGAAGGACGAAATAAATTATTTATGTAAAACTAAGTGCCAACGTAAATCACACTACACCGGTGTTTCGCAAACTTTTTTTTATCATATACCCCCTACAAAGCCTCTCAAGTTTACCGGACCCCAGGTGAAAAAAATTAAACCTGTTTTGCTTCAATTATTATAATAAAATAAAAATAGTAACAGAATTTAAAAATAAGCACAACAACAATTAATGCCTTTCTTGTTCTTGGATATTTTTTAATCATATTTTTTGGTTTTGTAAAATGTATATTGGTTAGACAATACATAACGCTTGAAGACCGTGTAGAACTAAGCATATTTGGTTAATCTGGTAAAATAGCTCAGACTAGCTGGGTTCTCTCTTTTCAAGTAATAAAGTTTATTTTTAGAACCACCCCATTCGCATTGAAATATGACCAACTATTGCAAGGATAAATAAATACTTTATTTATTGACTTGGCATTTACTTGGTAGAACTCCATTATGCTAGGGTAAAAATAGCAACGGATTTAGTTATAATGTTTTTATCACTTTTAGGGTGTTCACTGTCAATACTTGGTGGAAAGGCATTATATTAATAAAAACACAATAATCCTTTGTACTTCATTCCACTTTATTTAATATGTCAGGACCGGTTTCGCTCATTGCGAGCATTGTCAACTGATAAGAAATATAATTTAACAATGCTATTTATACAAAATTGAAAAGTTATACACAACAATTGGCATTGAAAAGACATTGCCAATTACATTAAAGTGATTCTAAAATAACACAAAATTAAAATTTTCAACACATCTAACATATAATTAAAAAGTCATCCCAGATTAATAAATTCAGAATGGCGATTGAAAGTAATTACAAACATAATTAAAATTTGGGAAATTTTTGACAAAAGTTTTTATATTTATTAGTTGATAGCTATTTCGGCTTTCGCCATCTGACGATGTTCATAGTTCTGACGATGGCGAAAGCCGAAATAGCTATCAACTAATAAATATAAAAAAACTGTAGAACTAAATACGTTGCTATTTTTACCCTATTCAATCAATACTCTCTTTAAAACGGGTTCAGGTTTTATGAAACAGCAGTTTTTGCGATATAACATAAAAGAATTACAAACAAATTGAGCTTAGAATATATATGTATGATTTGACTAGTCAGCTTACGAACTCATTTGAAAGAACCCGTGACCAATTTTCGGAGCATTGAGCTTTACAAGTTGTAAACAGACTACTGGATTTTTTATCAGTTGCCTAAGGTTTAAAATTTCTACCCTCCGATGATTAATTCTTTTAGAAAAAGATATACACCAAATTACATTGATGTATTTATTGACTTGACATTTACTTGGTAAAACTCCATTATAATAAGGTAAAAATAGCAACGTATTTAATTATACAGTTTTTTTTATTTATTAGTTGACAAGACGTTCTGGCGATGGAGAAAGCCGAAATAGCTCTCAACTAGTAAATAAAAAAAGCTGTAGAACTAAATATGATGCTATTTTCACCCTATTACATTGATAAAGCTTTGAATCAATCATAACAAAATTTAAAACTAATAAAAATATAAAAAAACACACAAATTTTAATGAATTAAATGCCCGCGCATGGCTGTAAGGCTTGCTGCCCTAGGGTGATTCATGAACGGGCCTTCCCCGCCGGACGCTAACTAGATATATGGCGATACGGCGCGATAAATGGTGTTAGCCATTGTGAGGGTCATTCATCATCCAGCCACGATACAAGGAGCGGGGCGTGGAAACCTAGATACAGACTGTCTTGGCTAATGGAGTAGGCTACGTGAAGGGGTAGCCAATTAACAGAAAACAACGTTTCAACGCCTCACTGGATTGTCTTAAAATATTATTTCTTTGATATCCTAACGCAAATATAGTGAATTAACCAAAATTGTTCAAAAATATAAGTGAACTTTATTAATATCAAAAATAAGTGTGTAGGGTCATAAACAAGTTTGGTGTCTTTACTCATAAGCAGCAGTGGCGGATTATTCCATAAGCGCAAGAGGCGCGCGCTTTGGGCCTTCAAATTTTAGGGGCCTCAAAAATAGCATCAATTATAAAAATCCTTATATTTAAATTTCAGTTTTCAATATCCATTATTATTCTACGAAGAGTTTTGCAACACTTTTATGTTATTCGAAAAACAGAGCCTCCAAAATATATTGCGCCTAGGGCCACCAAAGGGCTTAATCCGTCACTAATGAGCAGTGATATTTAAAACTGTCAATAAAGGGTTTGCTATCCGATTTATTTAATTGGGTGGGCAGTGATGCAGGTAAAGATTTTAAATACTTTTCATAAAAGCAGTCATTAGCAATCACTTAAAATTCGTCAGGTTCGTAGTACCGTGGTCAACGTTGTTGTCTTCCGTGACGGATTTTTTTTTTAAACTTTCGATTTTAGTTCAAAGGCGTGAATAATTGTGATATGTAAAAATTACCTCCCACCCTTCCAACCCAAAACAACGGGGCGTAGAAGGAGCAACTAGCTAACCATAAGTCATGTCCTAACCTTTATTTTTTCTATTCTTACTCTCTTCGAAAAATAAAAGAGGTGGAAGAAACGAGCAATAAACAGTTCTCGCAGAAATAGTGTTATGGAAATAGCTCCATTAAGAAGGTATATGCTCTAATTTGGGATCGGATATGGATTTAAAAAATCTATATCCAATTTGAATTAACTGCAAACTTATTTATATATCTCTATGTCATTTAAGATAGCTATCAACGTACATATTTTTTTTAATAATTTATATTTGACGGCTTCTCTGTGGGAACTATGTGATTTTCAATTATAGTTGATAGCTTCGTTTGTTTGAGCACTATTAATTGTATAAATGTGACACAACAAACTATTAATTACATATAGTTGTATCCCGCTTAGTATTTTTACAAGAAAATGCATTTAAGTTACAGATGCAGAAATTTATATTAAAACACAATTTTACTTTCCGAAGGAACATATAAAGACAACAATAAAAATATGCTAAAGTTTGAGTCTACATTAGAAGGAAGTTTATGGCGTAAAATGTCTGCGAAACATAAATAAGTCATCCTGAGTGAGGGGAAAACACAATTAAGAGCATAAATATAACAGCTGTGGTTTGATGCAAAGCTGGAGCTGTCTTTCTTTGCAAGAATTTCCAGCTACGGTATGTCTTCTTGCAAAATAATATTTCAATGTAAGCAAAGCTTCTCATGCATAATAAATGTTGCCGCGAAAGAAATATTCCGACTTTGAAATAGTGAGACAGCACCCAAACACTTAAACTGGTGCTTTCACAGTGACGTTGTGACCAGGAAGAAAGTGAAAATTGTTTTATTTATATTTATGTTAATGTCACTAAATTTTTCGAGTCCGTGGTGCAGTGGAGAACGTAGTTGTCTTACGTAACGAATCTAACAGGTTAAAACCCCAGCATTTTTTTTTTAAATATAAGTTTATAGATTTCTGCTATTTTTCAAATGTATGGGTGTTTATATAATCTAAAAATTGATATCAATTAGTTAGCCACTAGTCTTGTTCAAGTCTCTATTTCTCTGTGCTTACTTCGTTCCAAAATAGAGTTTGAGCAAATAAGTAAATAGCAGTTCTCGTTGAAAATATTATATTGAAAAACTTCTTTCTATTAGGAGGTCAAATGTTTCACATTGAGAGCGGTCATGGATTGAAAATGCTGCTGAGATTCCGTGTATTCAATTGTGAAGTTAGAATAACCAAATAAAATTTTTAATACATTTATTTATGATTTTTTCTTATTCTCCAATCGACATTCATTTGATGTTGCGATATTTTAAGGCTTGTATTTTTCTGGTCAGAATTTAAATAAAATTGGTCAGAATTTATATTAAATGGTCATAATATATCGGTCAGAATAAATAGTCGTTATTTTAATGATTTTTTAAAAAAAAAAAACCTAACCTAACCTAACCTACTAACAAAATTGTTATTAAATATTCTGACTGTATAATATTTTTATTCTGACCAAAAATCAATTTAAATTCTGACCATTTAATTTGTTTCCATATTTTAATATTAAACTAATTATTAGAATCTTTTCGTCATTAATATATTAATGGTAAACAAAAAATACCATTCAAAGTCGCAATTTATCTTGTAACAATCTGTATTGTTTATTTAAATACTCGCTCACTCAAGATACACGTGCTAGTAGTAGCTTGAATATGTAAATAAATAATACGTCACGTTGAAATGTGAAAAATCAATGAATATGTTATTATATAATATATGAAGATATGCAAAATCTTATGTAGGTGTTTGAATGTATTCAAATACTTAAATGTTTAAATATTCGGTATTCGAATATTGGATCCGTAATCCTCATTTGACATTTCATCACAGTTACTTCCGATGAGAATTTCTATTACAATACAAATATATGTTCTCCATATTGAAAGATTATATCATATTATATTATATAATAAATAAATAATTTATTTGATATAATGGTACGGGAAAAAAAGCAGGATTTATATCAGACAAACTGATTATACCAAAATATTAATGTTGGATTTTTTAAATATTTTAACGTAACTCGCTCGCAATGTAGAAGCTACGTTGCTGAAGAACGGCTGTAAGTCTACTTCTTCTTGTATCAAAAATGGAATACATGTGGAAGCAAATAGAATATATTTAAGTTTTATGGTTGAATACTACACATGTAAACGAAGCGTCTGGTAACAAATATGGCTAAATCATGTTTTTGCCGATGTACACGTTTTTTATTTATTCCGGTAAGGCACTTTAATAACTAAATTTCAAAATATGCTTTCAATTTATTATGCCAATTCAAATGCATCTTGTAATTGTACTGACCGAGATATTGAGAACCAATTAGATCACAATATTAAAATCAGCTAAGAGAATGTCATTCAGTATTTTGTATGGAATGTTAATGTGTAGTAGTGTCTGGGTTTTTCGTAGTTTTAAAATGAATTCACATTTAAAATTTATTAAAACTAGTCAAACAATCTTTTTTCTTTCCCGAAATGTCAAGTGAAACTGACATGGCCGTGTTTGATACTAGAATAATAGATGTATCACATGTGTGTGAGTTATGACTAATCACTGTGATCGTTCACTGTAATACAATGCCAACATTGCTTGAGGATCTCAAAGAATTTCGGGATTTGACTAGGAAAAATGTGAGAAATCGAGAGATAACAATCGTCAGACTGTACAATTTTCAACTCTGTCCTTTCAAAGAGTTAAGAGTGTTACGACTACCAATGACTCTAGTGCTTATTACTGTAAAACATATTTTTAGCATTTTTTACTTGTTATACTGAATGCTGAAATCCCGGATTGATTACTAAGACAATCCAAGAATTACGGAATCGCAAACCTGGATCCTGAGATCCTGGAATTGAAGGCTCTAGTTATCACTAATACAATGAGTATATAGATTTACTTCGCCATGGATTCAGAGGTGATGCAGCAGACTCACCATTCTCTTATAAGTATAAAATTTTATCGAATCTAGCTATACCTTGCTTGGAATCTAAGGTATCCAATCCCAAAGCCTTTTTCCAATCCCGGTATTTCGAGATTGATTAATTTTCAATCCCGGGATTGGGATTTGCTCACCGAGGAATTTTAAATTCTCAATTCGCTATACTTCTTCCCCGGATTATCTCCAAACCTCGTTTTTTTTTTTAGCTCACCGAGGAATTTGAAATCCTCAATTTGCCAATTTCGTGTCAATTTTCGGGATTTGCTCAAAATTTCTCAATCCCGAAATCCCAGGATCGCAGCCGTATCAATCCCGGGATTGGATGCCCTATTGGAATCCAACTTGTCTTTTCTTTAAACCGATTTGAATCCTTCGCATTGAAAGGACGCTGATGACAACATATATGATGAACGTGGGATGCATTAGAAACGGAAACAGCAAAAAAAATAATACTTATAAATATCAATATTTAATATAGCACGCCAGTGATTTTGCATCTAGGCGTAGAGGCATACAACAACGGAATGCAATGTTTACTTGTAGATTGCTTCGAGTAAAATGTTGCCATTCAAATTGCTGTTTCGCTTTTGAGAAAGTCTTTGAATAATTTATTTCAAGGAAGTTAAAGCCAAAAAAACACTCTCAGCGCAGTCAGTTGAAATCTAAGAATAAATTTTAAGAAAAACAGATATTCTATTTACTTCAAATATAATTTACCGGATAATTACCATTTGTTTGTTTCTGCTTTGACAAGTATTTGAGACTCTTCAAACACAAAAATACTGTAGAAAATCACGGAAAGAATATTTAGGAAAAGTTTTTCACAGCTAACAACTTTTTACTGTTTTCAGTACAGATGAAGACGATGCTCAGTCAATTATAAATTATCAACGACAATTTAATCATAGATTACTTTAAATCTTGAATATTATTAATATTTATTTGAGAGACATTGCAAAGTATTATAATATATAATTTAGAATTTCAACTGAAAGTGCTTGATGCAAATTCAATGTCACATTTGAATTATTTTTATTCTGTACACTTCCATTATTTTGTCGATAACGACCCGGGTTTTGCCTTTCGGCATCTTCTGGTTTTATCCAGTGCGAGAATGCACTTGAATGCACTTCAGTTCAGAATGTTCAAGGGAACAGAATAAAAATAATTCAAATGTGATTTTATATTATAATATTGTTGTGAAAAAATATTTTATTTATGCTTAGTGGGTAGACATTTTCATCATTGAAAATTCAGTTTACCGAGTCTGTAGCTCAGCTATACTCAACTTTTTTTTCATCTATGCCGCATATCAATTTTTGTTACGTTACGCGAGTCGCAACATATTAGTATTAATACGTAAATATACTACAAATATATGTATGTAGCCGCCTGTGTGGTCGAGTGGTCAACGTTGTTGGCTTCGGCTACGGAGGGCCCGGGTTCAAATCCCGGTACGGACAGTTTTATAAATTGATTTTTCAATCGATTTATGAATTTCTGTTCAAAGGCATGGATGTATGTGATGTCTTGAATTCCCCCCTCTCACCCATCCTATCCTATGAACAGGGCGTATCGAGAGCGATTAGCTTACCACTAATCCTTTCCTAGCCCTATCCTTCTATCCCTACTTACTCTCTTTGGAAAAAGAGAGGTTGAGCAACTGAGTAACAAGCAGTTCTCGTAGAAACACTTCTGTTGAGATAAACTCCATTAGGAGTCCATATGCTCTACATTGGGAGCGGACATGGTTTAAAAAAAAAAAAAAAATATGTATGTACATAATATACATAGTTATGTCAAATTCAACTTATTTTTATTAAAGTTACATACATATACTTCATAATGTGCAGTTTAAGAGTTATAAACGAAAACACTACGCAGGGACAGCAATCAACAAAAAAATACATAAAAGTAAGTACACAATAATTCATATGCATTAGTCCTCGTAAAGTTTTTAAAAACAATTCAAGTTATTTTGAAAAAGCATTTAGTGACTACTAGCTGTAAGCCCGTTGCCCAGCAACGGGAGATTTTTGCTGCATTGTGTTTGATTTTATTTAGTTTAATTTATTTTATTTTAATTCATTTTATTTAATTTAATTTAATTTAATTTAATTTAATTTTAATTTATTTTATTTAATTTAATTTAATTTAATTTTAATTTATTTCAATTTATTTCAATTTATTTTATTTTATTTTATTTTATTTTAATTTATTTCAATTTATTTCAATTTATTTTATTTTATTTTATTTTATTTTATTTCAATTTATTTTATTTTATTTTATTTTAATTTATTTCAATTTATTTTATTTTATTTTATTTTAGGTTATTTTATTTTATTTTATTTTATTTTATTTCATTTTAATTTATTTCAATTTATTTTGTTTTATTTTATTTTATTTTATTTTATTTTATTTTATTTTATTTCAATTTATTTTATTTTATTTTATTTTATTTTATTTTATTTTATTTTATTTTATTTTATTTTATTTTATTTTAATTTATTTCAATTTATTTTATTTTATTTTATTTTATTTTATTTTATTTCAATTTATTTTATTTTATTTTATTTTATTTTATTTCAATTTATTTTATTTTATTTTATTTCAATTCATTTTATTTTATTTTATTTTATTTTATTTTATTTCAATTTATTTTATTTTATTTTATTTTATTTCAATTTATTTTATTTTATTTTATTTTATTTTATTTTAATTTATTTTATTTTATTTTATTTTATTTTATTTTATTTTATTTTATTTTAATTTATTTTATTTTATTTTATTTTATTTTATTTCAATTTATTTTATTTTATTTTATTTTATTTTAATTTATTTCAATTTATTTTATTTTATTTTATTTTATTTTATTTCATTTCATTATCTATTAATTTGAAAATGTACGCAAACAAAATACATTTCGTAGAAGAAGAAGATCTCTCGAGGACATCATCAGTACGCACACATTTGTGAAAAGTGAAAAGCGAGTGATTATTTTATCGACTTTTAATATATAAATTTAGTATGAATAAAAAAGTGGAGACTGGAAGGTGTGAAATGGACGCTCAGCAACGGGAGATTTTTGTTGCATTGTGTTTGATTTTATTTTATTTTATTTTATTTTATTTAATTTTAATTTATTTTATTTTATTTTATTTTATTTTATTTTATTTTATTTTATTTTATTTTATTTTATTTTATTTTATTTTATTTTATTTTATTTTATTTTATTTTATTTTATTTTATTTTATTTTATTTTATTTTATTTTATTTTATTTTATTTTATTTTATTTTATTTTATTTTATTCTATTCTATTCTATTCTATTCTATTCTATTCTATTCTATTTTATTTTATTTTATTTTATTTTATTTTATTTTATTTTATTTTATTTTATTTTATTTTATTTTATTTTATTTTATTTTATTTTATTTTATTTTATTTTATTTTATTTTATTTTATTTTATTTTATTCTATTCTATTCTATTCTATTTTATTTTATTTTATTTTATTTTATTTTATTTTATTTTATATTATATTATTTTATTTTATTTTATTTAAAAAAGTGGAGACTGGGAGGTCGAGGACACCTTACAGACGGACCTTATCGACTATTAATATATATTTAATTTTAATTTATTTTATTTTATTTTATTTAATTTAATTTAATTTAATTTTAATTTATTTTATTTTATTTTATTTTATTTTATTTTATTTTATTTTATTTTATTTCATTTTATTTTATATTATTTTATTTTATTTTATTTCAAAAAGTGGAGACTGGGAGGTCGAGGACACCTTACAGACGGACCTTATCGGCTATTAATATATAGATTTAATTTTAATTTATTTTATTTTATTTTATTTAATTTAATTTAATTTAATTTAATTTTAATTTATTTTATTTTATTTTATTTTATTTTATTTTATTTTATTTTATTTCATTTTATTTTATATTATTTTATTTTATTTTATTTCAAAAAGTGGAGACTGGGAGGTCGAGGACACCTTACAGACGGACCTTATCGGCTATTAATATATAGATTTAATTTTAATTTATTTTATTTTATTTAATTTAATTTAATTTAATTTAATTTAATTTTAATTTATTTTATTTTATTTTATTTTATTTTATTTTATTTTATTTTATTTTATTTTATTTTATTTTATTTCATTTTATTTTATATTATTTTATTTTATTTTATTTCAAAAAGTGGAGACTGGGAGGTCGAGGACACCTTACAGACGGACCTTATCGTCGGCTATTAATATATAGATTTAATTTTAATTTATTTTATTTTATTTAATTTAATTTAATTTAATTTAATTTAATTTAATTTTAATTTATTTTATTTTATTTTATTTTATTTTATTTTATTTTATTTTATTTTATTTCATTTTATTTTATATTATTTTATTTTATTTTATTTCAAAAAGTGGAGACTGGGAGGTCGAGGACACCTTACAGACGGACCTTATCGGCTATTAATATATAGATTTAATTTTAATTTATTTTATTTTATTTTATTTAATTTAATTTAATTTAATTTAATTTTAATTTATTTTATTTTATTTTATTTTATTTTATTTTATTTTATTTTATTTTATTTTATTTCATTTTATTTTATATTATTTTATTTTATTTTATTTCAAAAAGTGGAGACTGGGAGGTCGAGGACACCTTACAGACGGACCTTATCGGCTATTAATATATAGATTTATTTTATTTCAAAAAGTGGAGACTGGGAGGTCGAGGACACCTTACAGACGGACCTTATCGGCTATTAATATATAGATGATTGTTCTGAGCCACCCATAAAAGTTGTTTGGGCTGCAGGTTGAATATGGTCAAACTTTCAGCGTCGTATTTTTTTTTAATGCAACCGATTTTAAAAACCGGGTAGTTACATTTGATTAGCTGACTACTAGTCCTGTCACGTCTGTCAGCAACTAATCAATGCTATTGATGCATACGTTGCGAATTAGAGAAAGACAGTTTGTGCGTTTGTGTTTTGCGTAAAAATTACTCACCATTAAAAATTCACACAATACTTACCCTCACACGTGTTGAAAGATAAATATGTTATGGGACATTGTGCCTAAATATGTGTTGGTAATTAGAAAAGGAAAGAAGAAAGAAAATACTTTTTAATAATTCATAAATTTATTTTCCTTAATAACCTCTCATTATACATATCTTTCTTTCACTGCAATATTACAAAATTTTCCTGCAATAATTTGTTTTACAAAAAAACAAACAAGCAAGTATATCTCATTTTATTCACTGAAAAGATATTTATAACATACATACAATCGTATTTATTTTTCCATATAGATGAATCTACATAATTCCATATTACTGATAAATAAATTACTTATATTATTTATTATCAAATGATATAAATTATTTATTGTTAGATAGAAAATGATTACAATGTAAAAACTATATAACAAAGATGTATGTACAAAAATCTCGTAGACTTGTTAGGTCTTTTTTAGAATCGAAATTAAAAATGTTATCCAGTAAATTTTTTCTATATACACTATACAAATTGATTTTAAATTATTGTTGCATAAAATCAAAAAAGGCGCATAGTTATCCCTAAATTGGTAATTGATAATATTATTGAATTTATTGTATTGGATGGCAGATTAATTAGTCAAAAAAATCAGAATGTTTTATTTAGCTGTTCATTAGTGTGATTTGTTATTGAAACTTGGCTTATGTTTAAATAGTGTAGAAAATATGGGTTTAGTTAAAATAATTGTTCAAATGAAATTAAAACATTCTACTAAACATTTAATCATTCTACGAATTAGTTTAATTTGTGAATGACGATTTTTTTTTCAAAGCATGAGTTAATCGTTTTGTTACATTGGCACTAGGGCTTATACAAAAACCGACTTTTAAAAAAACCGGTTTTCGAATGTTAAAATTGTTCGATAACCAGTTTTTTCCGGTTTTCGAAGTTTTACAAAAAATGGACAATTCAATTAAAATGGCGAGAAAACTTCATTTTTTTAATGTTGTTTATTTATATACATAATAATACACAACAAGAAATTATTTGGTGTAACTCTTCAGAAAATATGATTTAAAAAAATGCAAAACATCCACTGATCGTTTGTAACACAATTTCTTGATATCGAAAAAACCCTTTCGCTGGATAATGATGTGAGGCATATGGTCTTTAAGCCATCAAATACAAAAAGATTCAAATTTTCTGTCCTTTTGTTTATAGACTCGTTCATGGGAAATTCGGCACGACCGGTTACCAAGTTGAAAAACCGGTTTTCGAATGTCACAAATTATGCCGAAAAACCGGATTTTGAAAAACGAGAAGCTCTATTCGACACAGACAAATGAATTTAATTTAAGAAAACGTCTACAGTTAATTGAAAAGTCATTTTGAATAGAAAAATATTGATTTATTTTACTGTAAAAATGATAAATACACTATGAAGGTGTAATAAAAATTCCTTTTTTTAGTTATGAAAAACAATAATAATAAAGTTTTCTAAGCAAATAGTTTTACAAAAATTTATTGAGCTTAGTTATTTTTTTGCTTATTATTTCTGTTCATATTTCAAACTTTAAACTGAATACTTTTTAATGGTTCTAATGGATTTTATTTACGATTTTTTGATTCTAATAATAAACATGGATTTATTTACATGCTTGAGATACGAATATAAACGACATAATGCGATATAATTTTTATAATGATTAGAAACCAAAAATATATTATTTTCATTGAGTCATATTTTTTTTCTTAGTCTATAAATGTTTTATAATTTTCCGATAGTCTAACAGTTTTGAAATATGTTACACTGAAAAAAAATAGCAAAATGCGCTTATAACTAACTATGTTGCTTTTGTTCATATTAAACATTCAAAATTTTGGTGTACTTTTATGCCTAAACATTCAATTCTGTTTTCGAAATATGTTTTACAAAAAAAATATTATGTGATATTATTAAAATGCCTATTACCAAATAACATTTACATCCAAGAAGTTAAATTCACATTAAATTTGTAGCTAACTACAATTTATTTACAGAAAAATAAAATATTTCTTTTAGGATATCACTAACAGTACATTGATCATTCTCCTAATAATTATTTATTATTGCTTCGATTTTCTTTAAATTGTAAAAAAGATTTAACATATACGAGATTTTAAAATTTAGTGTTTATATACAGTATACTTACAAAAGATGATACATATGTAAATAAATTATGTTTACTTACATTTTTAAGTAAAAAAATACGAAAGTACTTAGGAGAGTAAAAAAGAACTTAACTTATGGACAGTGTTATTTTCTGCTCACTTGGTGAGTTGTGCAAATGAATTTGCGATAGCAAATAATTTTCTCCACGATATGATGGGATTAGGTTAAAAAAAATCTACTGACTTATAAATAATACAAAAAATATAAAGAGGCTAAAAGTAATCTTTTTATTCCTGTTTTGTATGTATGAATAAATTATGTTTATTGGTAAAATGTTTTTTTCTGGCAGACAGACAATTAAGAACATTTAAAGCAGTGCTTATGATTCTAAAACTATAGGGTTACAATTTTACCCCAGATGAAAAAAAAATCAACGCTTTTCTCAAAAGCTTTTTGGCATTTATAATAATATTATGAACATCTTAACAAGTAACAACAAAGTTTTAAAAACAAGATTCCGAATTAATTGAAAGCGAATAATAATAGATTGTTAAAAATCATATAGATTAATAGTTTTTAAGAAACTAGATTTAATTTTTTATTCATCCTTTTTTCTCTCAAAACAGTCACAATAGTTTGAGCTTTACATATGCCATTAGTCGTTTATTTCTCCAGTGCCACTAACGGATGAGATAATTTCTTTTTATGTAAAGACTTCACCACTTCCGTCTGGAGCAAGTTTCATAGCGGCTGAGGCTTCGAGCAATTTTCTCTCGGGGCTGAACTCAAAGAACTACTACTGACGCCCGAATCGCTGCTTTTTTCGGATAAGCACCCGCCACCGGAGCCGGAAGCTTCCTGCCCTAGAGCGGTGGCACTCCCAACAACATACTTGACGACATTCAATTTGTGATCAGATTCACAAGTATCTTCAACAACGGCAGGAGTAGTTACAGAGTTTGCGCTGACTGGACTCCGAGATCCGACATTGTTAGAAGAATTTTTTAAAAGGGACGAAGGTACAGCATTCTTCCTAAGTGCTCTACTCATTAGATTTGACCTTGAGCGGGATGGTTCGACAGACACAGTTTGACCTCTGGCAATCACATAACTATCCATCGTCCTAACACATTTTTCATTATTGACACTTCCTGACACTATACTGTTTAGCACTGGTATATTAGGGTGATATTGCTCTATCCTGTCATCTTTGATGGTGTTCAGTTTGTGGGCCTGCTGGGCGCACTCCACTCGCTTCATAATTTCGTTGCTGCATTGCTGAACGACAGAGTCCAAGTTGTTTGGGCTATTTGACGTATTGTCGCTGCTGTTCTGCTCGTGGTCGGAGTTGTCTGATCGATGTATCAGAGGCGATGTTTTTATATGAAGTGGCGCGTCGTAGCATCCTGAATCACGTGGGAATTGTCGCCGGCCAAACGGGGAATCCATTTGTTGGGTTGTTCCTCGTTTAGGGTCATCCCCCTCTGAACTAGATCCTTGAATGTCGCCTTCGATACCTAAAATAGATTCGGAAAAAAAATGATTTAAAATTTTGAGCATAACAATAAATTAGATATCGACTGTGGAAAGGAAAAAGGCTGCGACCCACTTTTTTTTTAGACAGTTTTTTTTCGATAATCACAATGTAACCAACTTGATAAACGTTCCATCAAAGGGATGTAAGCTGCAAATGCTGAATTAGTATATAAATTTAGCTTTTAAGTTTTAAAAAAGATGGGCTTGTGAAAATTTAAACCAAGAAAAAAGAGTGAAAAAGGTTTTTTCTGTGCAATTTCTTATATTAATATTAGATGATGCCAATTAAACGCCAGTTTAGAAGTCTCCGTGCACATCAAGGTTGTGTTTGTTTCATAATTTGAAACACGTTTTTTGTGCCTCCTGTAAAATTTGCTATGTGTGGATTACGTACTTTTTTCTTTCCACAGTCGAAATGTATATCAAATACAAAAAAAATATCAATGTTAAATGAAAGAAAAAAAGATGTTTCTTTATTTCACTTAAATTGAATGATATTAAAAGTTTCTTTAAATACGATCTTGATATTTAATCAATAAAAATTTGCAAAGAAAAATTTACTAAGACAAATAAAAAGTTTTGAAGTAATAAAACAACACAAAAAAGCAAGAAGCATATATTTTATTTTTATTCTGTACAAATCAAGGCAGTTTAATAGTTAGCAAAAAAAGTTCATAAGCCATTCAATATAATTACTAATACATGCTAAGTAGGATATCCAATCCCGGAGCCTTTTTCCAATCCCGGGATTTCGGGATTGATTAATTTTCAATCCCGGGATCCCGGATTTGAGATTTGCTCACCGATGAATTTGAAATCCTCGATTTGTTGTACTTTTTCCCAGATTGTCACAGGACCTCGTCTTTTTTTTTGCTCATCGAGAAATCTGAAATCTTAGATTTGCCAATTTCGTGTCAATTTTCTGGATTTGCTCAAAATTTCTCAATCCCGAAATCCCGGGATCGCAGCCGTGTCAATCCCGGGATTTCGGATGGATGCCCTAATGCTAAGTAACATAAACTAGATAATTTCGTGAGTGTGCATGCTTATTAGAAATGTATTGTGTTGTTGCAGGTTTCATGTAGGGAAGTTTTTTTTAACGAAGAGTTCTTTAGTATTTGATGGAGTACGATCGTTTATGAAAATATTTTTTAATTAAAAATTATTATTATTATAAAAAGCTTTTGCGTAGCAATGCTGTCAAAATATGCGATATGAATTTTAATTATTTTTTCCAAAACTTACAAAAAACAGTTGATTTTATTTACTTACAATCCAAATCATGCAATAGTTGAACAGCGGTCAAAATTTTAGCTCTGTGGTCCGCGATCATAATTCCAAGATAATCCAAATCCGACGGTTCGATTTCTTTGAACAGCTCCAAGTCTTCGTATCCGTTCATGATGAATACGGAAGAGTACTCTTGCATGTTTATTCTATGAAGAAGTTCTTCGACGGTTACAGGACGAGATTTGTGGAACCCGTACATTGCCGCGTTTTTGTGGAGCCATTTCGCGCTGGCCGTGTGTCGCAAATGGCGGTCAGATAAAACTTCTACATTGATAAACTTAAATTGGCCGACCCTATTGTGAGCGATTCCACGCCATAAGCCCGATGCGTTTGTGTTTATTACGTCAATTATATCGCCTTTCTGCAAAATAAAGAAAAATAGCCATAAGCAAATATTCTACAACTCGCACAAGTAATTCATGACATAAAACCAAAACCAAAATTATTATTTTAAAAGCATAGAGAAAAGGTCTGACATACTAAGCGATTAAAATTATAAAATGTATGCTTTTGATACCAGACGACTCATAAAGCATAATAGATTTATCGATATCAAACATACGGTATATCATAAACATATCGCGACCTGAGTACTACAAGGTTCTATGTGAAAACTTTTGACGAAACAAAAATAACGATGTATACCAATAATGGTACTTGAAAGATTACCGCATTGTTACTTCTGGTACGTCCAAAAAAGAACACATAAAACCTTGTAGTACTCGGGACGCGATATGTATTTAAAAATAAAAAATGAATTTATAAACTGTATGCACTATCGGAAGATTGAAAAAACACAATGGTGTAACTTCATCACGGCAAACAGTCAATTTATATTGCTCAAAATATTCATAAAATTTGGTTAATTAGTGGACTGGAAGTACTTTAAATATGTTATTAATTTAATAAAACAATGTTTTATTTAGTTTCAGTTGTTTCGAATAACTTACCTTATATTTTAAGGCATCTTTATCGTACGAGCTGGGAATATAATCAACGATCGCTCTAGCCCTGCATAAAATTTGAGGCCCGTGACCAGTTGGGCTGAGTTCTCTATTATCTTCAGCCGATATAGATGAATGATTGCTACCAGCCCTGACTAGAGCTTGCGTACCTGGTAAGTTAAAAAAAAAGACTCTAATTAGAATTCAATCAAAATTTAATAATTGAAAACGTATTCGACTGTTGGTATAATGTACACTTACTGCTTCCAGATCCACTGGGAAGACTTTCAAATGAGCTGTTTGAGCAAGGAAAAGCTTGGTCGTTATTCGTTCTTCTAGCTGGTGTATCAACAGGCTGTTCTTGTCGCAACCTTGAAATTTTCCTTTGCACGTCTTGTCTCAGTCCACGTACCCTCCCCACTAATCCTGACACGCCTTCGCAGTCATCAGCCGACTATGAAGATAAAAGACATTTGTCAGTAAAAAATGTGTAGTGAGGGTTTACACCACAAACTATAGTATACAGTATTTCATTTTAATGTTTACTATAAGACATTAAGGATTGTGTATTGAATGGATTTGTTAAAAAAGTATTTAAGTGATCAACAATTTGTACTGGCTACTTGTAAAATCATTTATACTCGAAACTTTTCGTGAGAATTTCGTTGTTGTTCAAAACAATAAATTGTTTATTTTTACAAAATGGGCTTTTCACACCTATACTGCAAAAAAAACGTGATTTATCCATTACATAAGGTATAATTAAATTACTGTGTTGCTCCACTTGAGTTAAACATTGTAAAAAGTTATTCGCTTCTTCAAGAAACATCGTCATTGTTGAATTTATTTCCATCGAGATTAACTGTACCTATACGGTGTATCTTACCACCTCCCTGCGTTCAGTAGAAATGAAAAACCCCGGAAATGTATGTTGTAATTTATAAATTTAGAATTAGAATCAATTTTTAATTTATTCGTAAACCTTGCGATGCTTTTTTTCTGGTGATGTTTCCTAAACGGCGAAATACGGGTCACAGATTGTAGCACAAGTGGAGTAATAAAGTCATCAAATTTAATTTTATATTCAAAATGAACTGCCACAGTGTTATCACCGAATACATCAAAAATATCCATAACATTAAAAACTCGTGACATGATTATTCTTAATATGGTTTTATACTTTGAATTTAACAGAGACCGATATATTCACTCAATTATGAATCATAAAGTAAAAGTTAAAAAAAAAATTAAAAGTATCGTTAAATAATCTTTTTATGTGTAAAAAATATAACAAAAACACTTACATTATGTACAGTGGCGACGTGTTGCGAGTCGTTTTCACTTTCTTCCTGGTCTTCATAGTCAGAGCTGTGCGGGGAGAGTCCGTCTTCTGGTCGTCTCATCCTGAAGGCGCCCATTTGTCTATATCCCGTCTGGTTAACCCTGTGTCCACTTTCCGCATGCTCGGATCGGCTGGTCTCAACTGAAAGCCCAGACAAACGAGAGCTTACTGACTGTATATCGGATCCCGCATAGTCCCCGCTTTCGCGGTCTCTCGCCGATCGCAATGGGATTATTGTGGGAGGGTACGGACCAGACTGCGGGAGGATGAGACCTCTTCTAGTGGCTCCTCTAGAACCTTCTCTAGGCAAGGATATATCTCCGGCGCTTCTTAAGGAAATCACGCCTTCGCCTCTGGGTTCGTTTCTCATATTGAGGGTGAAACAGACTCTCCCGTTTTGGATCGTCGCCGTAGGTACGGGACCGCCACCCATGAGAAAATCTTCGGGATCGCTCTCGTAAGGAGGTTCATCGTACCAATGGCCTGGGGCCAGGCCCATCATCCGCGCGTCTTCGTCATACATGTAGGTGTCATCTGGAAAAGACGCTTCAATTACCATCACGTTTTGTTGCACCGAATTATGCGTCGAGAGATATTAAACAATGGATCTATCTATCTCAAGCCGATTATCTTCTATGTTTCAACAGTTCACATTGCATCAGTTTATCATCTTTATGAGGCGCAGTATTTATTACATGCAATACAAATCATTGAAAACCTTTCGAGTTTTGGTGAAAACAAAAGTTTAAAATAGTTTTTACTTTTAACAACGTCATTCATGATAATGCTCGCGATGAGCGAAACCGGTCCTGATCTAATAAATTTTATGTGGAAAAAGTACTAAACATCTTTTATTATTTTTATTATAATGCCTTTCCACCAAGTATTGACAGTAAACACCTTAAAAGTGGTCATTCATGTAAGTGCATTTAATGTAAGTGAAATACAAAGCTCATGAAAGAGTACACATTCCAATTTTTTGAGTTCCTATCAAGAATGATTTAGCTATAATAGATCGTCAAAGTTTATTATAACGTGAAAATAATTTTATATGATCATTTAAACATTATTACTATGTTGTTCTTATTATGTTGGAAATAAAAAGTTTCCACGCCTTCAATATTTTACTTCAAATTTATTAAAACTGAAAAAGACGAACTATACATACGTATTACATCCGAGTGATAATGTGAGAAATATGTATTAAACCCGAGCCGAAATATTAAATATTCTTCCCTACTTATATTATAATTTATGCGAAGTATTCACGTATGAAAAACATTACCCAAATCCCTCGTATACGTAAAAACAAAGCCCAAAGTAATGAAGGCAAAGACCATAGACAAACATGGCAAACGCAGTGAACTTTTGTAGGTAAGTACGTGTGCTCTTTGTTCGGCGTGATAGACCGGAAATAAGCTGATTAGACGCCTCGAAAGTGTTAAATACTTACTTGAAAAGTAACCTGACAAAACAAACGTATCAGATTTTATGATGAGCTCAATGTTTGAGGTAAGCACGAATATGTTCTATAAGGGTAATCCTATTAGTTGCCAGTTTTGTGGATCGATAAATTACTCAGATACTTTAAAACATTACCGTGCATTCAATATAATATACTCCTTGAAAAAACAAACACATATTTGAAGTAAAATGTGAATAACAACAGTCATGGAAAGTTAAATAACTGAAAGAAAATATATTATCAGAAATCATTAATGTTTATTGGATTAGGTTGGTTTCCGGATTCTGAGCGTGAAATTGTTTTAACATAATATTTGACCACACAAAAACTAACAAAATAAATAAACGTTTTATCATTTGGTTAGATTCATTCAACTCTATTCAAATAATGTCTATTAAAATAAGATAAATTTGACGTTTGCACGTACTTTATTTATTACTTTTAATGTGTTCACTGTCAATACTTGGTGGAAAGGCATTTTTTTTCTTCGCCGCCATTACTTTATCCGTTGCATAATATATTAACCTACGTTCACTATTTTACATTTTTTATTCCGAAGTTTGTAAGAATTGATCTGTTTTGTTAAATTCTTTTTCAGAATTCTCATGGCTGCTGGTTTTGAAAAATATGTACTACTTTTCTGTTTTATCCGGAAAATTAAAAAATATTTATGAAATTTCAATTATTCAAAACGAGGACAGAACATATTTATAGCATTCAACTTATATATAATTGACTGACACTAATACAAGCTCTATTAAAAAAATAAACAATTCTGAAATCAACTATGAAGGGATTATGTTAAAATAATATATGAAATCACCAATTTGTTAGATTAAAAATGATCACGCAAAAAAACGAAAAAGTTTTTTTAAATTTTCGTTGAAAATTTCCGACGATAGAAAAACATTTCAATGGACGAGGGATGTAATTTCCAAATATTATCAACGAAGGCTGCAGAGCGATGGCGGTGGATAAGCCGATTAACGGCAACTTGGTAACTCTCTAATCTCAGGGGTGTTTAAATATTCCAACTAAATGAAAATTTAAATATAAAGACCGCGTAAAACACTATTTTTGGTAAAATATATAATATTATTTTCGGTTTTCATCATGTAATTGTATTAGGTTTTGAATTGAAAAGGTGTCATTCCTTTACCTACGAAAGTAGTCAAATGAGCTAATTTTGCTATATATTCAATAGCTAATAGATTTAAAGTTACAATTTCGTATATTTTGGAAAGTGTTATACAACACAGTTTTTTTTAAATGTGACGTCTTGTGCGAGCTTAAACTAAAATACTAAACTTTGATTGAGAGAAAGATTTATTTTAATCATTTTCTTTAATTTTTTAAAAAATATTTGACTTTTCAGCTAATTTCAATGTGCAAAATATTTTAAAGTTGAAAGATCATTCGAGATGATTTCGATGTGAAAATTTACATTACAAACACCGACGTCATAAGTCTCAAATATTAATTCTAAATTTGGCATTGGTCCTAACGGGAATCGAGCCCAGACCCACCTGATCAGTAGAGTAAGCTCTTACTACACTGGGCGACACATCCTAAAATAATAATATGTTTATTTTCTCCGCCTTCACTCTCAGTGTGGAGTATATGGACTCATAATGGAATTTATCTCATCAGAAGCTTTATGCAAGAAGTACTTTGTTACTTAATGGACCAACCTCTCCTTTTCGTAGAGATTACGGTTAGACGAATGGCGCCAAGACAGGAATATAGATAAGCTAATCGCTCTCGATACGCACGTTTTTAACGCACGTCAAAGGATGAGTAAGACGGAATTTTATACACTACAAACATCCATGCCTTTTATTATTGAACGATGAAGCTTCCAGTTCAATCATTTAGAACCGGGAGCACTGCGGCCGAAGCCAACGATGTTTACTATCCAATCACGTACCCGACCTAAAGATTAACATTTATGTCTGTATTAGATTTTTATACAAACAAACGTATTGTATTTTAATAGATCATGTGTCGTAATGGTATTTTTTTTTACGGTCAGTAACAAACGTGAGTCTTCCAGTGGAATAAAAAAAGTGATTAAAATTTTCATACAGAGACCTTTCATGATTGACATCCATTGTGATTATTATACCAAATTCCAATGCAGCTCAGATGAAATAATATCAAATAAATCAGTCAATAAAAAATAATAACAAATCCGTAGCAGTGATTTGATTAGATATCACCTGCCATTCCGTGTAGCAATGCATTCATTCCTAGATATATATTATGAACAGTCTGCCTGTAAACAGCTTGGCAAAAGCTTACCTCCAATAAAAGCTCGACTTCAATTACTACTGGTTGAAATCGATTAATAAAAACTGTATTGTACTGTATTTGATAATCGTGTTTTAAAATGTGTAAATTATATTCATTGATTTTTTGACAAATAAAAGGACAATTTCATCAATTGATAAGTTTTTGAAGGCACTAGCCGCTGACCGTTTTAGTTGAACGGCAGACGCAACTATCTTTATACATACTTTCGATGGTTTCGGCGGTAACTTTGTGGAAGTTCATTTTAATAGAAAATTTAAATTAACTTTGATTAATTAATAATAAAACTCTTAACAAAAAAGAAATATTATTAAATAATATTCTTAATAGCACAGGTGTTTCCCGTTACTAAAATTGTTTCCAATTAATAGAGTAATCACAAACCTAGCTGATTGATTGCAGCTCATTAGTTTAATAGTTTGTAATGTTTAACGTCATTAGTAGTATGATTAAATTTGTTTGCACTGTTTCGATTTTATAATCCCCTCTTTGCTTCCCTTAAAAAGGAAAAATCCCAATCAGATTGATTACAACTCATAAGTATCATTAGTATCATTATCTGTTTGTTTTGTTTCGATTCTACACCCCCCTCCTTGCTCCTTTTAAAAGGAAAAAATCCAAACCTCCATTTTGTAATTTTATAATTTTAAAATGTTAGAATCAATCTTGCTTCATTACTTAAGCAAACTATGCGATAGTAAGTCTGAAGATGCCTCTGAAAGAGGCGAAGCACGTGTCACAGTTAGTAACACAATACGTGGAATAATCAAAGTTAATTTAAATTTTCTATTATCTTTATACATAATTAAGTCTATCTGCTCTCCTAATGTGGATAATATGGCTTCCTAAAGAAATTTATTTTGACAGATGTTTTTTTCTACGAAAACTGTTTGTTTCTCAGTTGCTTAACGCCTTTTTTCAATGATAGTATATAGACGGATACGGCTAGGATAGGAGTAGTAGTTAAAAAACTCCTTTCGCAAAGCTCCGTTAATTTGAGGATTGAAAAGGTGGGAAGAATTTTAAGTGCCATCATAAACACCCATGCCTTCGAACAGAGGTCGTTGGCCAATACGCTTCGGACCCAACAATATATGACGCATTTAAAAAAAACTTTTAGCGTAACTGATATTCTTTATTCAACGTTTGATTCTTCAAGAAAGTCAAACTAAGAATAGGTTAATTAATAATAATAATTAAGAAACGTCTCACAAAATAAGAAAATCTCTCACAGTCCAGATTGTGCATAAGATTCACGATTTTTTTCATTATTTAATTACATTTTCTGAGCGCATAAATTAAGTGTTGAAAGATTTTTATTGTGCATCTCTACTTCATGTTAATACAAAAAGAGTGGTGGAAAGAGACACCACTTTAGAGCCAATGCTATTGAAGACATAATATATGCAATAAATCGGAAATAGGAAACATTGTTCTCAACACGAAACTGCTTGTTTCATATTAAAAATACGATAGAGCACTGCGCGAGTAGTCATAAAAGGGTCGATCATAAAAAATCGGGATCGAATTTTCCACAACGGCTCGTATTCAACAATAAAAATGGTATGTGTTATAAATGGAAAACTATGCGGTTCGAAAAATAACTACGGCACCCCCTCAACCCCCTCAAATTTTACTTCTGGCAAAGATTGCTGTAAAACAAGTCACGTGCAAAATTTTAACTTTATGATACCTTGTCAAATAGCGATACATTTTATGGCTGGTTCCATTTGATTTTTAAACAGACGTAACTATGTTTTTGAAATATTTCCCTGTATTATTTTAATACATAATTAATATTTAAAGACGAAAAATTGTGATAATATAAATATGTACATTTGCTTACTATTGTTCCTGCCGATATAACTGTGTTTTAAATTGTCTGAACCTTATGTCAAATTATGTTATTAAATTCTTTTAAAAACATTAAGAAATAAATTTTGAGTGTAATAAAAAAAGTCATAATAAATTTGTATTTTATAACAAGATGCAGTTTTGTGATTATAGCTTGTTGCGTGTGAATTTTAAAATTTAAGACTAATTTGATAAAACATTTTTTTTATCGATGCCCGCTTCTAATGTAGAGTATATGGCCTCCTAATGGAAGTTTCTCAATTGATTTTTTTCTACAAGAACTGTTAGATTATTCAGTCACTCAACCTCTCTTTTTCAAAGAGAGTAGTAGGAATAGAAGGGTAAGGCTAGGACAGAACTATAGGTTAACTAATCACTCTTGCTACGTCTAGCTATTAAGGGACCGGAAAGGGTGGGAGGGAACTTTTAGACATCACAAACACCGATGCCTTCGAACAGAAATCGAAAAAAATGCTGTTCGTATTGGGACTCGAACCCGTGGGTACGGCACGGAAGCCCGCTAACCGCTGCGCCATAGGACCCGGCACTAACAGTAGTCAGTATAATTAAACTTTTCATAACTACGTATGACGTTATGTGATATAATATTATAAAATTTTAATTAATTTAATTACATACATTTTTTTATCTTTTGGTTTGTTGTCTTTCTTGAGTAAGGTTTCAACATTTATATATACCAAAAATATACGTATATATCAACAATTTCAACTTACCATGCAAACAACATTACTTTAATTTAAGATTTCGACTGAAGGTGCTTGGTGGAATTTCAATATTAAATTTGAATCGTTCAAACTATGTACATTCTCACAAATTTTCAAACTAAAACCTTTGCCGACAAACAAATTATATAATTCTTGAAACTGCTCACTAGTCAAATCTGTTGGCATTCCCATGGGCTTATCCTTTTTGCCAGCAGTGGCTTTGGACTCAGTGATACATTTATATCTTATATAAACACGAAACTTTCATTTACTAAGCGTCAGTTCAAGTTCATCCGTGCACTTGAATTCCTGAAGATGCCGAAAGGCGAAACCCGGGTCGTTAATGACAAAATTTGTGAGAATGTACATAGTTTGAACGATTCAAATTTAACATTACTTTAAGTTTACAAAACCAATTGAACTCCAAATATCGATGCCAGTTAACTTATTAATCACTTTAAAACGAAGAGTGCTCACCCGAACTTGCATGTTAATTAGTTTGTTAACATTTTAGGAAGAACGTCAATTCTTAGTCACACTACAGTAGTAATTATTAAAACTAAGTTGCATTTTTTTCGTTACCAATGTTTACCAAGTAACCTTAAATAGAAAACATACAGTCATCTTTATAATTTAATATGAAATAAATAATCCTGTAATGGAATTATACCAATTGTTCACCTTTACCTATAAAGTATATGGCAACATAAGACCGATATATATAAAAAAAATAGCAAGTATAGTGAGTACAACTCATCAAGTGTTTTTTTTATGTATAGGTATATTCTTTCAGAACAATACAAGTAAAAAAACACTTATCAATTCGAAATAGATGTAGGATAAATTAAATTTAGGCGAGGGAAAAAAATAATAAAATAAATCGAATTTCCTCACCTCCCATTGGTCCTCTCACGCCTTCTCTGCCAAGATGCAGTAAGCCGTGCCGTATATCTCGTAAGATCTGGAAAAAAAGAAAGAGTTTTTTTTAATATGTGTGGAGGGTGGATTGGTAATATGGATTTAGTTTGTAGTACAAACAATTCCTTTAACATACATTACATGTATGGCGTCAAATAATTTGGTCACTTCCTTTTGCCAGTTATTATAATTATAATGTTTTTAAAGCTTCACGATCAATATGTAGTGCACTTGTCAATTAATTAATAAATTGAAAATCCTATTAAATGCATATTTTTTTCTTATTCCTGTGTATTTCAAAAACGTATTTTTCCTCATTCGTAAAAAATATGTTCGTTTCACTCATTTCCTTATTTACTGCTAGGCTAAGAATAAGTTTTAAGAACCTGATAAGTTTTAGTCCAACTTAAATGCAATTAATATTAACAATGTAAAACAATGCGGATATGTTGTTAATATATTTATGTAGACAAATTAGCCAGACTGTTTTTTATTTATCTACTGAAAGAAAAGCCCAAAGTGATTTGTTCACTTTCCTAATTCCTAAGCCCGTTGCGCCCAATGGAAAGATTTTTTATTACATTGTCAAAAATCAGAAATTTACTGACATGAACAATCAAATGCCTACTTACTTATCAAATACACCAGAAGTTGTCAGCCCAATTAATTTTAATATGGTGAAAAAAATAACAAAGCACATATTATATTTCTACTAATGTTATTTTATAATATAGTTGACAGCTATTCGACTAATGTCTTGTTTTGATTTTTCGCATTCATCGCATACTTTTTTTCACCTTGTAACAATGGAGTTCTAGCAAGTAAATGCCAATTCAATAAATAATCAATTCTCTGAGTGGATTTTTTTTAAGGATTACATATGATTAGAATGTTGTTGTTGTGATAAAAATAACTTCAGATTTATAACTTAAATACTGTTTATTCAAAAGCTGAAGATTCTTATTAATTTTCAGAAAGAATCGACAAAAGAACTAACAATATTGAAAATGGAAATTATTATAGCCTAAATCTAGCAATGTGAAGCTCTTACGAGATTTCTTAAAAATTATATACAGGGTCGTCACTCGTCACCTCAAATTTTTGCATCCCCAGTCGGGATCTTTCTATAATAATACCTGAGACTGGATTCATATAATATTTAGTTGAATACAAAAATCAATTACGACTTTATTTTGTTTGAGCGGTTTTATATTCCCGATTAGAACGTTTCATTTTCCATCATGAAATTGTGACATTAACGTTGTATCGTGCGAGCGTAACAAAGAGCGGAAAACTGAATAGAAAAACCTTTCCGTAGTTTAAAATAGAAACCCGATAAGTAATAAATAAACCGAGTGCACGATACATAAAATATTCCACAGTAAAATATGTGACCGAAAGATATAGCCCGGTTAAAAGAACAGTAGCGCAAGACGCAAACGAGGGGAGAGTCTCGGTAAGAAATATTGCCGAATGGAAATTGAAAAAAGGAAAAATGGCCAGTAAAAAGAAAGCGAGACGGAAGAAATTTTTTATAGAAAATACAAAATACAAGACCTTAATTTTATCCCTCCTTGGGTGATATAAGAAAATTGAGCTTTTATGAATTATTGCTAGACATTAACAGTAACAGAGTGGAAGTAATATAGCAAAAAAAGTAAATCTCGTATCGAAAAAAGTGTATCGATTGCAAACGGTGAGGTATTTATTTCGTATACAATATTTAACTCTGGACTAATTCCTGGATATTTAAATAGATACATTTTCAATCAATTGGCTATAAACAAAAAACGAAACTTAACTGAGGCTTTATTCTTTATGGCAACAAAAGTCTCATAAGGGGGTTTTCTAGTGTAGAGGCATGAATTTTTAGTATTTTTTCGAGCTCTGTAAAAAATAAACAAAGATTTTTTTTGTCTCCATTTTATTAGCATTCGTTTATTTATATTTTAAAAATATATAAAAAATTAAAAAAAAAAACTAACGGATTCTTAATAAATAAAAATGTCGCTAGATCCCCTACCTCGAAGAAGTAAACAAATGGCAGCCGTTTGAAAAAAAAATGGAATTTTTACGTTTTTTTAACAGTTCAAATTTTTTTAAAAATAGAAAAAATTAAAATTTTGACTTAAATCTACTACGGGCTCTAGAAAAATGTATATAGAAGATTCACACAAAATTTCAAATAAATCGGTTGGGTAAGAACTTGAGATATTATGTACGTAAGCTTGAAAAAAGTAGTTTCGAGAAAAACGCGTTTAAAGTTTTGAGTTTCGATCTGTTTCGGTCGGACCAGCTTAGTTGCTGCGTCACCAAAATCGCTGTAACTCAGTTAATAATTGATCTTTTGAAAAATCCATTTGAAGAAATACTTTCAAATGTCTAAACCTTAGAAAAATATTAAAAAAAAGAGTATACTTTTTCAAATTTCTACACTAGAATACTGCCTTAAGGTAAGAGCGTTATATTTAACTTATGATATTTTGTATATAAAATTACTATAAAATTCGTCAAAAGATTTTTACTAAGTATACGTCTGTAATTTTTAAACGAAAAGTATTTTAAGAATTATATATAAGACAGATAAATTCACGGAAATGATTATCGAATTAAAAACGGTATTATATAAATTAATCTAACTATTACACCAATCGTTTAATGAAACAAACTCTACTTGAAAAAAAAAACAATTTATATGCAGCATATTGCATTTGGAAAAGAAATATAAGTAGTAATAAGTAAATTAAAGACAAAATATTATATATGTAAAAAAATCATGATACAATTTTATCGTTTATGTAATTATTATCAACAGTAAAGAATCGTTGCCTTAAAAGTACTTATACTTGACAGAAATGAAGTTACCGTACATGCATTCACGTTTGCAGCCGAGTCAGCATAAAATAAATGAGAATTCCTTAAAACAAGGACTGAGCCAAAAGGCTTCCGCCCGATACAGGAGTAAACATATAAACACAGAGATTCTGGGTCAAACGGTTCAGTACAGCTTATACTAGCGGCAAAATGGGTCACATATTCAAGCTGAAACTGCAAATTTATTTAATATATGCTCGCACGTTTATTTAATATCTAAAAATGGGAAAAAGCTCTGCTGATATATTGTGCATATTCAAACATTTCTATTTTGGTATATATATATATATTTTATAATAAATTGATTGAAGTATTTTTTTTAGCATAATACTTAAACTATGCAAGATAAACACATGCGTTATACGAATATAGTACAGATTTAAAAAGTATCATTTTCATTGGTTTCAAGATAAACAAAAAAAGGCAGAGCATGTATCAAATTTTATAAATAAAACAAGATAATAATAGATTAAGTGAAAGGTGATTTTTTTGACCATATCCGCTTTCAATGTGGAGAAAAATTAATGACTTTGAATTAAGTTTATCCTAACAGAAAAGTTTAGCTTTTACCTTTCTCAGATATAAGGGATAGAGGAATAAGGCTAGGACAGGGTACATGGTTAGCTAGCCGCTCTCGTTACGCCCCTTTTTCAACGGTAAGAATTATAAGACGGGGGAATTCAAAACATCGTATACATCCGTGCCTTCGAACAGAAATCCATGAATCGATTGAAAAATCAATCTATAAAAACTGTCCATACTGAGAATCAAACCCGCGACCCCGCGTTATAATTCAATAACGTGAAAAACTTGGCCATGCAGCCAGCAAATATTAATATAATAGTATAAATAAAGTAAGTTAGCTGTTATAATTCAATTGACATTTAGTAATCATCGATTTCCGCCAGGATTATGCTTGTTAATAGATAATATACTTACTGACCAAAGATTGACAGTATTAACACTAAATCATTGTGCTCAGACTTAAAACCTTAAGTTTCACGTACATATTATCCAAAATACATACATTTGATCCAGTCTGTCTTAATTATAATAATAAATAGCCATTACTTCAAGTAAGAATACAATGACAATTGAATAATATCTTACTTGATAATTATAACTAACATTCAATGATTCTGTATGGTATTTTACAATTTTTATTATGGGCGAATCATGCTAATTGGGGTGGTAAAACGTATTCAAAGTATACTTTTCATTCGAAAAACAAACAATGTGATGCTATGACAGTTTTTTCGTGTAGCTTACATTTCAGTGTGTAAAATATGTTAATTTTCCGGCTCGTTATGTTCGCTCCAAAAATAGCTGGTAAAAATTTTCCACACTCTTTCTTTTAATATAATAAGACTTATGTTTTCCTACATACCGATAAACCTAACATTTATTACCTTTGAATACTTACATTAAAAAAATAAGGTGATTAATTTTTAATACATGCAACTATTGTATTAATCTTATCCAGTACATTGTGTAGTAAATATAATACTTTAAGTAAATTGCTAAATCTGTATTATTAGATATAAGATTGGGGTAAGGTTATTCTTGTTGTTTTAAGAATCTTTCTCAATACGCTCTGTTTGGAGATACTATACAGATTGAATCATATGACGAAAACACATCACAGTAGTGGTTTCTCTCCGTGTGACGCGGTAGAACGGTGTTCCCTTTTTTATCGAACTTTTCAATGTTGTAATCAATATTGGTTTTTTCCCTTGAATTTTTATGCCGAGACAATTGAAAATATTTTTTTTAAAATTATGATGTCCCCCCGAACAAACAATAACAGTAAACAAAGAATTATCAGAACTAAGATTAGACCTACAAGATCGATTTCTGTTTGAAGGCGTTGGTTTTTGAGATATACATATATCCCTCCCACTCTTGTAATGCTAAAATTAACAAGGCAACGAAAGAGCGATAAGTTAACTACAAGTCCTTTACCAGCTATATCTTTCTAACTTTACACTCTTTAAAAATTAAGGTTGACCAACGGACTAACAAACAGTTCTAGTAAAAAACTCTGTTGATAGCCATATTCTCCACAATCCACATTGAGAACGGATATAAATTAGAAAAAAAAGAAAGGTGTTCCGGCACCTTTTTTTTTAAAAAAAAATGTGGGCATACCTAAAAATCCAAAAAAAACACCGATTGAATAATCAAAGTCTTTCGAGAAGAGCCATAGATTGCAATCAGGATAGAATATTTATAGTAAAACTTATAATAATAATCCTAATAATTAAAATTTACAAATATAAAATATACTGCTATAAAGCTATAAAACTTCACAAAAACTTTCAATAGGAATTGTGATGAAACAATTTGATGAAGTTTTTCTATGATAAATAAATAAAACTGCTTAACGAAAACTTTACATAGTAAAGTTTCGTGTGTAGAGATGCTTTATCTCGTTCTTTGATCTAAAATAACAGTAAGTAAGTAAAGACAGACTGAGAATAATAAACAAACGGGAACCACGGAGTTAGCCAAAATAAATGCGACAAAACTTTGCGTCAAGCATTGATAACAGGGTAGCAAAAGGAAAGAATAATAATAAATGAGAGGGAAAGTTTAAAAGTTGTATTATCGACTTTGTCTCATCTAGAAAAAGGAAATTTAATGCAAACGATGGAACGGGAGTCAGAGAGAAACTTATCGCGACAAATTTTACTTTAAAAGCCAGAAACATACGTAAAAGAACAGTTATTTCTTTCAATTCGCAAAAGTTGCCGACGGTAATAGCGCACTCGGAGTTTCGGAAACGTCCCGCAAACCTTGTTTCAGAAAACCCAATAATATGATTCAGAGCTTATTTCGATAAAGAATTTCTTTACTATAATATAATTTGAGAATTTGTTAGAAAGTAGGTGGCATGCGAACAAAAACATATTGATGTGTCTGTACATTAGAAAATTATTGGTGAATTGGTGAGTTTGGAAGATTGAGTTGGCTAACTATTAAGTTAATAAATAAATAATTTATGTTCGCATGTGTTTTAACCCGGGTCGTAAGCGAAAAAACTCATAGAAAGGTACAAAGTTCAAACAATTCAACTTTGATATTGAAGTTCTATCAAGCGCATTCAGTCAAAATTTTTAAATTGTTAATGATAGATGAATTTACTTCGATAAACTTACAAAGTAAATAATAGATTTTTTTATGAATGTTGTACAATTACTCATACATTTTTTAAAACACGTCTCCTCATACTACTCTAAGTTATGCAACACTTTGCTTTGAGAAGATATCCGTTGGATATAAGGTATTTTTTTGTTGAAAATGTTGTCATTTTTGGTCCCAATGTGAAGTCTATAGAGTCAACCCCTCTTATCCAAAGAGATAAAAAGATGATACTAAGACCAAGAGAAGTGGTGATTCTCCCTTTAAATACTAATGTATGAATAGTCCTTCGGTTCACAGCTCCAAACATGTGAGCATTTCAACTGAAGATAACAACGGTAACTATTCGACTAAAAGTTAGGAGAATTAAATTGTAGTATTTATGTGATATAAAATAATGTTCTGAAAATATATAAATTAAAAGTAATTGTCAAAGCAGGCCAACGATTCGATATCTATTTTGGCGATAAGTAGAAAAGCATCATTTTATTTTTAAAAAATCTTAACACAATGTTGTACGTTCGAAAAAGCCAGACTTCAGTTGCAAAAATGTTTGAATATAAATCATGTTATATCTGGTCCTTAGCTAAATAATTTGAAAGGAAAAATAATGAATTGATTCTTATGTTATAAGTGAAATATATTATTTTTATTTCTATGTCGAAAGACAAAGTTTTTTACAGAAAAAAACATCGTTATACATTCATTAACTTATCAAACTTTATAGTTGAAATTCAAAAAGAGTTTCGAAATAATTTTCTTTGTGTTAATGGAAGCCTCTATTTAACAACGTGAAGAAGCCTCACAAATTATAATTATGAAACTTTATAGTTCTGTTTCAGAAGCCATTATTAATAAGTTCAAAACCCATAGTGTAGGCGCAAACAGGGACAATGTTCCCCATACCAAATATAACCCTTAGCCAGGAAATCATTAGTATTTTACATGTAAACTTATCAAGGCTGCCAACAGTTCAATGAAGACAAATTTGTATATAGCAGCGTAGGAACATATTTATATAAAAGTGAAATAAAAAATACGAGAGGTTTTATATGAATAATATTTGAACATAATACACAATACATTGTCTGAAAAAATACAAAGTTAATGTGGGTGAAATTAAGCTTTATTTTTAAGTTTAAAAAAAATATGTATTATAACATTAACGTGCATAAATAATCTGATTAATATTTTCCAGAAGATTTTTGTACCCGTTTCAACACGCTATATCTTCACAGCCTTATAGAGTGTATTCCGCAGCGAAAGCAACGTTGACACGTTTTGAATGTTTGGAAGAAATAAAAGGCGAACATGTTTGGCAACTTACATTGTGTTGTGCAAATATTTCCACGTTTCAATCGGAAAAACTGTGAGATAAATTTCATATTATAAAAATATAAAATGAAGTTTAAGCGATTGCTGGTATGAAATTTTCAGACTGGTGTTTACCGCTTGTACTTTTAGTAACAAGAATCTAAGAGCTCAAATTTTGTTTTATCAAACAATTTTGTTTGGCTTAATTTGACTTAAAAGTATATCGAATTGTAACTTTAATAAATAAATTAAATGATATAATATATCATGAACCAAAAAACATGCTTATGATTGAAATAATTTGGAAAAATTTTAATCTGTTTTTTTCATACCTCTTCATGTTCTCTATGAAATTTTTCTTTTTTCTTCATTGCTTCCTGAACTTTTAACTGAAACAAAACACAGTTCACATTAGAGTGTGAAAAGGAAATCCACAGTGTTTTTTTGTTTATACTTTTTTAAAAAACTTTGAGAAATGTTACATTTCCATAAAAAAATAATATAAAATTCCCTTAATTCCATGGCATGCACTTTTAACAATTTTTCAAGCTATTTAAATAATAACATTAAAAATAAAAAAAAATACCAAACAATATTATAAACGTTTGTGATATTTTATTTAAAGCTTATTTCTACAACATTTATTACCAACATACATTCCAAAATATGATATTTTTTTGATAAAACAATTCAAGTAATTTTTACAAAAAAAAAAAATTTTACAATAAATTATTGTAATTTTAAATGAAGTAGATATTCGATCGATTTTTTTTTAAACACATAATCGAGAGTAAAAAATGGAGTTAATATAACCAATCTATTAAAAATCAAAGATCGATAGTGAATTTATCCTTAGATTACAAAACAAATTATCTTACGACATATCTTTTAGTTTTTATTTTGATAAGTGAAAATAAATGTTTAACAAAACTCTGCTATAAATATGTTGTATTTAACAGGATTATTTGTTTTATTAAATCATAAAATATCTGTGTAATTAGACAAACTTGATTGTACAGTAAAAAGATTAATTTTCAATACTTACAATAACAATATAAAAAGTTCATGCAATTCATGCTTACAAAGAGAATAAAAAAATATTTTAAGGTGCAGACAAATTACAAAGACAATAATAATTGACAACGAATAAAAGCGACAAGCGAAAATTCAATTATACTCTAAAATCGTCGCAGAAAATATCAAACGCATTTTTTCCGGGCCATAAATATTTAGCTTTAAAAATTCGCGGCAGTAGTAAAACGCTGAGCGGAAAACAGATGATTATCCCATAAATCCGTCCCACACTGTGATGGTGTCTAACCGGCGAACGGAAACCAGGTACCCAAGTGAGCGTTTTAGCAAACTGACTGTCTCTCTCGAATATGTATTGAGTGAGAAGGGTAGGTATAGGTGTCAGGCTGTGTTAGGTAGAGTTTGTTGATCCAGTATTCAGTGAGAACGGGGTGGGAAAAGAAGGGAAGCGGACCAAATAACTACTGGGCAACGGATGCCGTAGTTACTAGCGGCAATCACGTACATCGTAAAGCGATTTTACGAATCAGGATATATATTATTTCGCATCGGACTGACGACCTACACAGCCTTATCTTATAATATCTATTATTATTCTTGAGAATGCTTTTCTACACTTCTCGTGATTCATTCTGTAACTCTGTAAGGAAGTATTGTATGTTCCTTTATTAGAACAGCATTTGTATTTATTAAGCATAGAAAATAATTAATTACAAAATAAGATAAAACACCATTCAGGAAGTTAAAATATAAAAAAATGATACTAATTTTCAGTTATTATTACCAAAAAAATTAAATAATGCTTGATAATAGTTTGAGATAGCAGACCATCGTTGCAATAGTCAAAAGTAGGGGTGGCATGGTTGCGTTAGGAAAACTACTGTTTAAGTAGTGTTCAACAGCTGTGAATTTACAAAAAACATTTATTTTATTGAAACATAAAAACTTGGGTAAATGTAATTTATAAAACCAAAAAGAAACGAAGGTTAGACTTATTTTGTTTGGAATGTTTGGCCAGAGATATCAAAATGTTCTCTGGCAATGATAATACAAAAACTGTTTTTGTCTAGAGATTAAAGTAAAATATAACTGAGTACAATATTGACTGACCTACATGCACCACACAACCTTTAACCTTCGTCAGAATAAACCGACGACCCCTTGACGCACTTACAAATGACAACTATGAAAACAATATGTCATGCCTTTTACCAAGTGCTTAATATATTAGCTTATGCGACCAAAATAAAAATATATTTAATAATGAATATCAATTTCCGATTGGAATATATTTTGAAACTTTTTTTACGGAGATGAGTTTAATTTGAATTTAGCAAAAAGCTTGAGATAAATATCGGCTTTAATTAAATACTGTTTATTGTTTATCCTTAGTCAAAATACATAGTAATAAAATATTTGTATTATACAAAAGACATTACAAAAAAATAGCAGGACTGATTTTTGTCACATTGCACAAACATTATGAAACCGGTGTTGATCAAAATATCCATCGTTTAAATTATAAATGAGTGAATTCAGAATGATTCATTATGGACAATCCAAAAAAAGCTTATGAATCATAAATAATAATAAATAATTTAAATTATAATAATTTTTGATCCATTTTACAATAACACCACTAAGCCAAAAACCATATAGAGATATTTATACAAATATAAAAAAAAAAAACAAACAACATTGAACAAGAAGCGTGCAAACATTCCTTATAATTGTAACTTACTATCTATTGCCTTTAAAATATAATGCATATAAATTGCAAGTGTGAAATAGAAAATATACTATCCAAACTTATATAATAGTACAATCCAAAATATGTATAAGATTCTCAAAATTTTGTTATTTAATAAAATACATATTTCATAGCATAACATATTATTTTCCAACGTAAATTTAACAAAAATCGGTCTATAATTAAATTGAGTAACACTAATAACTTTGTTTGAATTAAAATCTGAAATATGAAAAAAAATATTTCATGATCATTCGCAAATATTGTTTGTTATTGGTTAAAATAGTAAAATAAGATTATTTATATTTACTTTCAAATTTTTCGTACTTCAAAAATGTTTTGTTTGTTAAATAAATAAAAATAAAAATCAGTTATACACAGATAGTTTTAGTTTGTTAACATAAAACTTGATATGAAATTCGTACTGTTTGAACATTCAAAAATTAAATTACAAAAGTAAATACTTTTGAAAGAAGAATGGCAATACCGATATTATTTAAACCGGGATCCCGGTATAGATAATGTTTTTTTTAATACAGAAATCCCGGTTTTGAAAATGTAAAAGTACCAGTATTTCGGTATTGAAAATGAACCAAAACCAAATTATCAATGAATAGAAATCGTATAGATATTAATGTATTTTTTCAGTATTGCAATCCCTATTGGGAACCAAACATAAATTTTAATAACACATTTACATTCAACACTTTCCAAAAGATATATTATTTTTTTGTTAAGGCAATAGACAGTCATCGAATATTCGAGTGACGACTTATCATGTCTCACCCGGTGGATTGTCTCTTCAAAGGTGTTGGGAGCTCCGCCGTTCATCTGCAAGTAGCGAAGTCGGTCGTAGTCTCGGGGATCGACCATGGAGCGGAGGGCCGTGTCCCGGGGTGCTCCAAATCCCGCCAGACCACTCTGGAGCACGCTGTCTGGCGTGTCCACCTGTAGGCGGAACATGGACCGGAACGATTCGGCGTTATCAATCAAGTATTTTTTTTTCTATTTTTTCAATATGAAATTCTACGTTATCATGGATCTTTTGTCATATCCGAACTGGACAATTTGGTTTAGAATTTCTATATCTGTATAATATAAAAGAACATTGCCAAATCAAAGTGAGTTAAGAAAACCTACATATTTACAATATTTTTTAGGCAATTAGTAGAATTTATTTTTTGCTGAATTCCAAAACAAATTTCACTAATCTAATAACCAAATAATTATCAACACTTTTGTAAAGAACACTTATTGAAATGTATAATTCAATAGTATATTAAATTCTTTCCTTTAATCAGACGTGAGCAAACTACAGCCCGATAAATATTTGTCTGCATCTCACCCGATTTATAAAATTATTGATTCATGGAGAATCTATAAATAGTAAAATCTAAAAGGATGTATTTTATTTGCGGCCAGCCGTTTATTTTGAATTAATAATGTGACCCTAACATAATGATAAAAACGTTTCTCTGGTTTATTTTAGACAATTTCGCGAGTAATAGTAAATACCTTTCATTTCAACCATTGTAAATAATAGAAACTACTTAAATATTAATAAAACTTCTTCTTAAATCACTGAAAATTAATATTATTGATATAGTGATTTTATTGCATATTGGATATAAATAATTACAAAAAGTTACGAAACAAATATGTAAGATTGAAAATGGTTTACTATAATAATTGATTATATTTCAATACAACTTTACGATAGTATGAAAAAGAATTAAAACAATTTCAATATAAGACGTTTTAAGCTTCCGAAATTTCATTATTTTAATGAATTCGTAAAACAATATTGGTGCAATAGTGGCTTGTAATAATGTAACAAACAGTAGCTCTCTACGCAGATCATGTAAAAGCACAGCAACCGGTTCGAATATTATGTTATGCTGTAACCACTCATTATTTCTCATTGTTCGAGCATATGTCAGGACAAAATCAATTGCAATATGTTATTTCGGTTTGCAGCAATTGGTTTATTTATTACACGTACAGTCAACTGCAAAGCACCCGTCGTGATATATTATAGGATAGTGCCGACGCTGTACGTTGTAACTGATTTAAATTATTATGTACCGTATTTAATTAAATAATTTTAAATTTTGACTGAAGATGCTTGATGGAATTTCAATATTAAATTTGGATCGTTCAAATTTTTTACATTCACACAAACTTTGTCATTAACGATCCGAGATTCACCTTTAGGCATATTCAGTCGTTCAAGACGCAAACTATTCATCAAATGATTTTTATTATTTAAAGACGGCATAAATTTCCGTTCCCAATGTGAAACAATGCAGATATCTCAAAATATTTTTTCTCAGATTTTTTTTTTGTCTTTCAACCTCTCTTTTTTAAAGATTGCTCTCTCTACGTCCGTTTTAAGGAAAGGATGTGTGTGAGAGAACGCAAGAAATCAAATACATCTGTGACTTTGGACAGAAATCTATAAATTAAGATTTCGACTGAAGGTGCTTGAATCGTTCAAATTATGTACATTCACACAGATTTTGTCAATGAAATCTAAAAATAAATTTATACGTAACACGTGTCACGTTTTATAGCACAACACGTGGAATAACAGAGCTATAAAAAATAATTTTATATTAAAAATGAACTTCAACAAAGCTACCGCCGAACCCATCGAAAATATCAATATGTTACTTAACAGCTTCTTCCAATACGGTGATGATATACATACATGTGTGTAACACAAAATACCTTATAAGATTTTACTATATTTGGAGCAATATAAGTAAAATTGTTTTTCTTTTACTAAAACTATTGTGTTACTCAAAGTTCCGTGATGTAAACTTCCTGTCGCTATTTATATGTGACATATTTAAAAAGCTTATTCTTGTTCCGCCCAAACTCGGTCAACAAACAAACAAGTAATAATAACGTGCTTATAAATACTTGAGCTTTGCAAGCTCTCGTGACAGCTGAACGAAAATATTTTCATGATTAATTTCACACTGCTAAGAATTTTATTATGACTCATACAGTTTATAAGTCACACTATTATTTCATTTATAATATTAAAACTGAAAAAGTTTCTTGTTTTATACAGGGTAATTTTGAACTAATCACGTCAAAAATTAACTTTTCACGAACTAACTTTGTTTGTGATAATTATTTAATATGGTTACTAGCTATGAATAACTTTATAATTTAATGTCACCTTTTAACTCGTTTCTTTTTAATGTATGTAAATATTACTTGCAAAATCCTAAGCATTTATTTAAGTAAATGAAAATTTAGAATGAGATTGTAAGCAGTGAATTTTGGGTATATATTACTTTTTATTTAAAAAAAAAACTAGCCACAGATATACTTAATAAATTATCTCTATTTATTGTGACTTATTGATTGATGGCAGAGTGAAACAATGAAATGATTTTGTAGTTAAAATTGTTTTACTTTTTTTAACCATATCAGTATAAAACTTAAACCATATTAATTAACTGTTAATTAAAATATTAAACATTGTTTTATATGCAACAATATATGTACGTTGAAATTGTCGTAATATGGAGATATGATAAAGCATTTCCAATATAAGGAATTTATTGAGAACTGGTACAAATTCAGTGTTTTTTTCTCACCAAGAGTTAGATGCAAACTATTGGGTCGTTTAATATCTCTTTTTGGACACGGGGATGATATAACTATGGTACCAAAAAAGGACAAGTAGTAAGCTAGGATTTTCCGTTGTGAAAATCAAGCATCATGGATGGGGAAGTTTTAACAACTATCAAAAAATCATTGGATTAAAGATTCAAGTAAATTCATGAATTGGAAACATTGAACGGGCGATCTAATAAACATAAGTCGGCATACAAAACAACTTTTATTTAGTTCTACGAAAACTGTAGAACTAAATACGTTGCTATTTTTACCCTATTATGATGGAGTTCTACCAAGTAAATGCCAAGTCAATAAATAATAATTTAGGTGTAAATATAATTTTGGCCACCTGTGTGGTTGAGTGGTCAACGTCGTTGGCTTCGGTTACGGAGGTCACGGGTTCGAATCCCAGTTCGGACAGTTTTATAAATTGATTTTTCAATCGATTTATGAATTTCTGTTCGAAGGCATGGATGTATGTGATGTCTTGAATTCCCCCCTCCCACCCATCCTATTCTATGAATGAGGCGTATCGAGAGCGATTAGCTTACCACTAGTCCTGTCCTAGCCGTATCCTTCTATCCCTACTCTCTTTGGAAAAAAAAGAGGTTGAGCAACTGGGTAACAAGCAGTTCTCGTAGAAACACTTTTGTTGAGAAAAACTCCATTAGAAGTCCATATGCTCCACATTGGGAGCGGACATGGTGAAAAGAAAAAACATATATATATAATTTTTCAAATTAAAAATACTTTAACAAGGTTGTATTAGTTACAAACTTTGCTTATGAGCGTATAATCAAAATACGAGATAATATATAAAGCTCTCCTAATAAATTCTCTTTTACAAGCCGAGCCGGTTTTGGAGCTTTAATATATTACATGCACATAAAGTTTATGGGATAAAATAAATAAGTAAATAAATAAACAAGTCACACGCGACTCATTTCTTCACGCAGAGATCCGCGAGCATTATCAAACTTTTCGCTCCTTCCATATAACAAGTAACGTCATAATAAAACGCACGTACAATCTACTACTAGCTTGTACCTGTATCAATAGTAACAACTTAACATATCGCTGGCCATACGTTGACAACACGTAACCGATTTTTTTTTCATAAAATGTGTTATGCATATAATTTTCTTTGTTTTTTCAAGCTCTATTAAAATATTTTTCATTGAAATTGTTCTAAAGTTGGAAACACGCAACAGAAAAAAACACATCAAACTGCCAGAAGATAGTAGAAGAGCTACATCGTTTTCCCACTATTTGAAACATTTTTTATTGGAGAGTGGACAATTCGTAGCTGGATTAAAAAATATATGTAACAACTATGTACAATTCTTCTTTTATTATATGGATGAAGATAAAACAGGTGTATTTAATTGATTAAAATACGTCGAATTGTTTCCTCGTATCATAAAACAAGAAACAAAATTAAAATTCTTAACTTGTATCAATCATTCTTGTTAATACAAAACATACATAATAATTATTTTACTCCAAAGAGTCTTTCGTTTTCATTTATTTCCCAATACTTATTTATTTATAGAGTTTTTTGGTTCTCCTGTAAAATTGATCAGATGTCGGTTACGTGTTGTCAACTTATGGACATTGATATATGTATTTTCGGAAAGTGTTTTTGTAAGCTATGCTAAAAACAATCTTTACCTCATAAAAGTTTTTCTATTACATTCATTACGCACCACTGGCTACCTGTTTATTTTTTCTTTAAATATTAATTTTACTATAATATAAAAATAAATATTTTTAAGTAAATCGGGATGTTTTAAAAATCCTATTAACCAAGATTTTATTGATGACACGAATGTTTGTAAATAAGCAATTTAATAATTAGTCTCAATTATTGTTTAAACATCAAAAGGACAGTACGTGGTGGCATTACAGCTGACGCCAGTTCACCATGCACTTTATAGGTGGTGTAAAACCGCTACACTTTTAATAAATCCGAGATTTCCCAATACGAATTCATATGGCTCACTTTAGAAGTGGAAATTTATAAAAAAACATTATTATAATTTGAGAGAAAAATATGTAACCAAACACAGCGATATATTACGGGATCTATTTACCATTCATAAAACTACGAAAGAATCTTAATACGTAGTCATAAAATTATGATAAATGGTTCATATAAGTCATGACAATAACTTGACCGAGTGAATGGGGTACGTTTATACATAGCCTGGTGTTGGAAGAAGGATGTATGTAGCCATAAAGCGCGTATCAACGAGCTTGCACACTTGGCAAAGTTTTCAGTAGGCGTCCTGCATGACAGTAAGACATATAAATGACGTGTATCTCTTTAAGAACAGCGGTACCCGTGTAAAGCATAGCATGGCGAAGGGAGGGTGCAAGGGGGTAAGGGGGATTTTAAATTATAACAAGGCACGGCCATCCATTTCCATAAAACCAAGGACTGTGATAAAATATGACGCGGCTAAAAGCGGACGAGTATGGCGCTAGCGGCGAGTTATGACTCTCTATGTTTTGGAAAGCTAAAACTTTACAACGAGTTTAGACGTCTTTTTAAATTGTGAATTTTTCAACAAATAAAATCAAAGATTGATAACGAAGATAATTTGAGCGTCGATAATATTAAATAATACAAAATATTCATCTTCCATGTTATGAATTTTGATCAAATTCTAGTTTTGTATTAAAAATTTAGCAGTATCTATAATTTATTATTGAGGAGCAAACATTCAAAAAGTGTTCTGTCACACAAATACAAAGCTTGGAAAATGATGATTTAAGTGTTGCAAAAGTGACGGTTCGTTTAAATGTGTCAACTTTATGATTTAATTTTAATATGAAAAAAAAACCTTTTTGAACACTAATTTTCCATTCATAGGTTTATTATGGGCTATCAGAATTGATATAAAACGCCACTTTTCAAAATTTGTGGCAAATCACTTTTTGAATGTTTGCTCCTCAATTGTTCATATATATAATTGTAACATAAGTGTTCTTGAGAGAACTGCTTGTTACTCATATATGCTCAACCTCTCTTTGACCGAAAGAGGGTAGTGATAGAAGGATAGGGTTAGGACGTGAGTAGTGGTTAGCTAATTTCTCTTTTTACGCTCCGTTATTAGGGTAAGATAGGTAGGAGGGGAGATTTCAATACATCACAAACCCATGCAGTCGAACAGAAATTTATGAATAAACTGAAGAATGAATTAATAAAACTGTCTATACTGGGAATCGATCCCGTGACGTTGACCACTTGACCACGCAAGCGCTAGATTGATTTTCTCTCAATTGATTTCGTGATATTTGTGCCATACAACTCATATTTAGCAATGTTGACTTTACGTCAAAATTTAATGCCACTCTAGTGTTTGATGGAAAAACTAGTCATTTTGTTTATGGATTTGTGGCCAAATGTTACCAAACTATACATTTTTAATATAGACATAGAAAAGTTTATTTTCCACTAAAAGAACCAACCAAAACATAGTTTTTATATTTATACAAAATGATCATGTTTTATTAGCATTTTCATAAAAAAAAAACTTTTAGAATTTATGAAAGTACATAAATTCCAATGAAAATAACGAGTATTTTCAACACACATTCTAGAATTTATATTCTATCACGATTCTACTCAACTATTACGCATGTTTAATTTAAAGTTAATAAAACACGATTGTGTATATAACTTCTAATTAAATTATCATTTTTTTTGAATAACAATGTTTTTCAATAAATTTTCATTTGATATTATTACTTATACTGAATTGAAAATCATTCTAAATCAATGTACCACATTAAGAGTGTTTGTTCACTGTCAATACTTGGTGAACAGGCATTACATATATTCAAAACATATAATTGTAATTTTTTCTAATTACATTTTTACGCACAAACCAAAATACATATATATAATATTGTTTGTCTAAAAATCAATGTTATCCCGCAATGGAGGAATGTTTTCATTGTATTCCATTATAGAAGTTGATGATTATTCAAGAAAACTTTAAATACATATAAGACATGATTAATAAAAATAATAAAAGATTTTTAGTACTTTTTCCACATAAAATTTATTAGATCAGGACCGGTTTCGCTCATCGCGAGCATTAACATCAGTTGATAATGCTCGCGATGAGCGAAACCGGTCCTGATCTAATAAATTTTATGTGGAAAAACTACTAAAAATCTTTAATTATTTTTATTATAATGCCTTTCCACCAAGTAATGACAGTAAACACCTTAAAAGTAAGACATAATTATTTAATTTGTTAGTAACATATATTAAACGATTTTATGAAGTGTCTAGTGCAGGGATGGAGAACCTTTTTGGGTCCCCGTGCCAAAAATCCTCAAATATTATTTCTCGATTGTGTGGCGTGCCAAAGCAGTAAAAACAAAACTAACAAAACTTTTTAAACGATTATCGTTTACCTTGGGAAACATTTGAAAATTAATAAAACGGAATAAATTAATAATTCAAGGATTATGTATTTTTTAAGCTTATTTTTTTTAACTTGGAAATCGTTCGCGTGCCATCCAAATTCTCAAACGTGCCACCTAGGGCACGCGTGTCGTAGGTTCGCCATCCCTGGTCAAGTGTTTCGACGTTGTCAAAGCTCAATTATATTTTTCAAATATTTAAATGAATCCTCTGTAAAAATGCATCAATTTAATAAAACGCAAGATATCTGAAATTTGTTGTTAATAATTTTCGATAAGGATCACAAATATATGGATTTAAAAATGTCAAAAAAGCCGTTTCTTAATTAAGCCATGAAAACCGTTTATTCCTTTTCATACGTACTGCTAGTCAACGACTTTATCTGCTTTTGCTAGATAGTAAATGTGTGTTTGTGTGTGTGTTTGCCATTTTGGGCTTAAGGCTAAAACCTTGTATCGGGAAGGGCCACGCAAAGCCTATCCAAAGCTTACAAAAGTCACAGGTCAATACCTGAGTGTGGTGGTACAAATTTCTCGACCCACGCAGGAAACTTGCACCGAGAAACAAATGTGTATGATTTACGTATGAAATTATTTTGTTTTTATTATAATGCATATCTTTTTCAAAAATAAATCATTGATACAGTTTTATTTTCTACGACATGTGTTGGGGTTGCCTCAGAAAAGCTTCAGCCTTTCCTTTCGGACATTGATAAGAAGCTGGATGACACCCTTATAGTGTATGCATCAGTGGCGGCCGGTCAATTTGGCATTGGATCAATGCACCCCTTGTATATGTATATGGAGGGGGGGGGGGGTTATACTTCAGGGATGGCGAACAAGTGAACCACGTGAGAAATTATCTAACCCGCTTTAACTTTAAGAAAGGATTGTTTTTATTTAAAGCTTTAATTATTCAATCTAAGTGACCCGCGACATGATTTTTTAAAATGATTTTAATCAAATTTGACCCATTTGCGAAAAAGGTTCGCCATCCCTGTTATATTTCATGAAATAATATTCAAAAAGAACATTTATACCATTCACTTATTTTAATTTTTTTATGTATTTATTGTCTTTAATAAATATTAAAAATTGTCTATAACAAAATAAGGGGTGTACTTTTCCATGAGTTTTGTCGCTAACGACCCGGGTTTCGCCTTTCGGCATCTTCAGGCATTCCAAGTGCACGGATGTACTTGAACTGACGCGTAGTAAACAGTTTCTATCGTTTATAAACAAAAATATAAGTAGATCACTAAGTTAAAAGGCTATTAAAATGTAAATTAGCGAAAATTGAATGTATACAATTTTCAATGGATTAAGTGGGTTTGTTATGATAATAAGGGTTTTTGAAAATATTAATGACCAGATAATAACATAGGAATGTTTAAAATAAATCTAGAGTTTTATCCGACCTATTATTAATGAGTTGATTTGTTTTTAAGCCTTTGAATAAATATTAAGTGATAGCAAGTGCTTGAATTATTAATAAAATGACAATTATTTAAAAAGGGTACAACAATGGAGAACAATTTAAACAATTCAAATTTGATATTGAAATTTCATCAAGCACCCTCAGTCGAAATACTTAATTACTTAAAATAAGGGGTGCATTGATCCAATGCTACATTGCCCGGCCACCACTGGTATGCATACTAACACTAAGTAGTAGATCGATTTTTTGAGAAACTTATGAGATATTAATAAAAAAAGCGGATATCGTAAAAGAATGATGTATTATAAAATGTATAACACAGAAGAAATAAAATTTGAATGACGTAATAACGAACGTTTTCATTTCGAACAATCCCCATTACAAGATTGTACAATATAATAATTATGAACATCATATTTTTAGACAGAAAAAGAGCAAAGTATTCGGCTGTCTGTAGAGTAAGAAAGGTTCTATCGAGTAGATACATTTTCGAGCGGCGCCATCCGGTTCCGCTGGAACCTTTGAAAAGTGAATAAGGCTTAGTAAAAATGGTCGCAAGTGTGCTCTAGTGGTTGCCGCTTGCACGTCCCGCACGTGTCCTATCTGCCCTCCAGTAAGAGATGACTTTTTCTTACTAGTAGATTTTTACCGAACGAAAAACTGCAATAAGAATGAAGTCCCTGAGACAGAGATGTTCGTGAACTGAATTTGTCATTTTTCGCCTTTGAATGAGAACAACGAGAAAGTTATTAATCTTTTTAATGAATTTTGATAATGCTGGAGTAAAATATTTGGGCTGGTTTTGGTGTGTCTGTATGCAATTAAATATTAATAAAAACAATAATCCTTTGTACTTCATTCCACTTTATTTAATATGTCAGGACCGGTTTCGCTCATTGCGAGCATTGTCAACTGATAAGAAATATAATTTAACAATGCTATTTATACAAAATTGAAAAGTTATACACAACAGTTGGCATTGAAAATAAATTGCCAATTACATTAAAGTGATTCTAAAATAACACAAAATTAAAATGTTTAACACATCTAACATATAATTAAAAAGTCATCCCAGATTCATAAATTCAGAATGCGATTGAAAGTAATTACAAACATAATTAAAATTTGGGAAATTTTTGACAAAGTGATAAAATGCTACATTAATAAAGTGAATATGCTTAATGATATGAATATGCTTAATGATAGTTTCATGTTTTCCCCGCTTCCAAGTAGTTGGTGTGTTCATTCATCACTTAAACAAAATCGACAGCCAGGAAGATGGTTTGATAAGATTTCAAAATCAAAAGATAATATGTCTATTGACTAAAGATGTGTAATTTGACGAAATCTACGATTATATAATACATAAGCCGATACTGCTATCGTATGGGATTCTGTGTCGAGACAGGCCGAGAATAAATTCTCGGGAAATCGACGCTTTTTGCCAGTCTCAGTAGTTCCCGGGAATTTTAAGTTTAGTAACCAGGGCAGTGGCGGCCGGTCAATGTGGCATTTGATCAATGCACCTCTTGTATATGCAGGGGTGGCTATATTTCATGAAATGATATTAAAAAATAACATTTATACCATTTCCTCATTTTTAATTCAATAATTTTTTTAATTAAATAAAATATTTTTATCTAAAATATTTATTATACACAATAAATACATGAAGAATTTAAAATGAGTGAATGGTATAAATGTTATGTTTGAATATTATTTCATGAAATATAACCGCCCCTGCATATACAAGAGTTGCATTGATCGAATGATACATTGACCGACCGCCACTGGACTAAATCAAAATATATACGAAATAGATTTTATTAATTCAAAACAATTATTTTTTTAAAGAAATTTACATATCTTAAAAAAGTTCGCTTAAATATGTTTCTTTTTAAATACTACAGTACTACGGTCTCGGGTTACGAAAATTTTCCGGATAATAACAATTTTATGTCTGTTGTCCCGGGATATGAAAAAAAATTGACACTTCGGAATCCCTAACCGTATCCCCTGTAAAACTACATCAGTAAATAATTTGAGAAATATTTTGTAAAATCCATTTTTTTGTACACACGCTACCTAGAATACCTAACATTCAGACACTTAAGTGACTGTTCCAAACGATAAATAAAATATATAAATTCGATGATGTTGCAAAGAAAAATCGTAAAATTTTTGGAATACATTATATATTTTATTTCTTGCAATGCTATTTTACTTAAATTGATTTTATTTCAAAAGCATGTATGAGATGATGATAAACATTGATACGGTTTCTGTTTCAAAGAAATCATTTAAATGCCAAAAATTGGGTAGAAAAACATCAACATGTTTTCGCCACAAGAGCTTTATAAATGTCATTAAATAAAATCTCTCCATTCATACCGAACGTTTTTTTTTTTTTTTGAATTCACTTGATGTTAAGTATGTACACGTGTCTCGGGCCCTTTTTATTTATCAAAATAATTTGACAAGGGCCTAGATCAAAGATTGTTTGACCTACAAATTTCAAGTGTTAGTTTGAAACGGCGTAGTATAAAAAAGAAGAGGGGCTGAGCTCTAAGTAAGCAATGAGATGATTCCTGCCCTGTGACAAATGACGGCCAAGAGTAGACATTTCACCTCGCCAATCAGCTAAAGGTCACTTAAGACAAATTGCTTTCAGAAAGAAGGACATGAAAGTAAAAGATTGAATCAATCTCAAAGGGCGAACATTAGGGATGCTGACGAAGTAGAGTTCGTTAGGTATTAATAGAATTGATCTTCGTTAGGGGATGCTGTTTGGATTTTTGTTGGTTTTTCTTGAAGGCGATCGCTGACTTAGTTGCGTTTCACCCCTTAAAAGTTACTAAGTAAAACAGATTGTGCTACGGGATATTAAACATTTCGCATAGTTTTACGCATTTCATTCATTTAATAATAAAACTTTCCAAAGAACAATATAGTTACGCAAAGAAATGTTTGAGTAAACGTGTGTGAAATATTTTTTTTGAATTAATCAATATATTGAAAATGTTCGATAGAAGTTTATTTTTAATTATAATTTACATTTGATAATTTGTTGTGTAACGAATTGTGACACGTGTTTCACCTCTTTAAAAATCATTATCGAAAAGAACATCGCAAAGTTTACGAATACTGTCTGATGATAATTCTTAGAGAGGTGAAAAAGGACTACAATTTGTAACACAAGTGTAGCATATTAGTTTACAAAAATTCACTGATATTATGAAATGAATGCTTAGTATTGAAGTTGAAACTATATTTAATTGAAAGCACACTTCATCTTTCCTCATAAAAAAATCTAGACTGATGGATGAAGTTGACTCAAAAACCAAAGAACGAAAACACAAAATAAACAGCATTTATTTGAAACAGGTGTGAAACATTTTAATTATGCTGAGATTACAGATAATGTACAGTATTTGTATCACTACCTATGTATATATTCTTTTTACATTTCATCAATTTCATGTTTAACACTTATTAATATTACTTGGTTTTGTGTAAATAGCCCTGTGTCAATGCATATATATGTATACAAGTTGAAAATTTTTGTGATTAGCGTAACCGGTTCTGATGTTAATAAATAAATGTAGAATAAGTATTTTTTTTAATACTGTATAGTTGAGGCAAAGACAAAATTATTATTAAGGATTTATTTTCTATTATCATAATTTCGGTAATCATTTTTAAAGAAATTGCATTATATCTACAATATAATAAAGAGTTTTTACAAGAATGTGAAATGATTCTAGAAGAATGAAAAAAGTGCGTTCATTCATATTAATTTATTGAAATACAACATAAATAAATGAGCAAATCGAAATAATACTCATGAAAATGTTATACATCAAACCTGTACGTATAATCTTAGTTTAGAGTTATATAATACGCTGATCTAACCACTTTTGGAGTAGTTTGCAATATCGTGAACTAGATAGCGCTATCATAAATTCATATTGATAAAACAAATCAATGTCTACTCAGTTCCCTACAACGCCATCTGCCGTTGTGAATGGAAAGAAATTGGGAAAAAAGTTTGGTTTTCTGTGGGTCGCATTATGATAGATCGATAGTGCAAGCAATAAAACAACAAAACAAACACGTCCCGGCAACATGTGCCCCTCTGATACTTGTAGCACGACACTGTCACATCAATCATATTTCTAATCGCGGCCAAGTAGGGATCGTCTCTTTTATATGGAAATACAATATTCCATTAACTTTATAGTATTGTATTCACTGAAACAAGTAAATTGACTAAAGACTGTAAAATCAATTCTACAAGCATATTGAATATCTCATGGATGTACAACCCACGCCCAGTTAAGTTTAGTTTTAAAAATCTCAAATTTTAATTCTAAGGAACTGGCCTTAAAGTTGACAAAGATTGCATTAACATTTAAATTATAGAAACATGTATAAATATTTCACGATAACAACATTTTTTGTAAATTTAACTTTTCTTTGCGGCCCGAAACTATTGATTTTTTTTTGTGGCTGACAGGACAGAAAAGGTTGTGAATGTTTGGACTATTTCTAGAACAAATTTCAATTTCAATTTTGAGTAAGAATGGAAAATTTTAATCAATATTTTTATATATTATTCGGTACTTTACTATTTAAAAATGATTTAATGTGAAAAACGTATAAAAGGTATTGAATGATACCAGTTAGACATTTTTTGTAATTTACAAAACTGCTACCTGAAAACAGTGTACAGTAATGGTACAGATTTAGGAAAAACCAAAATACATCATTAAAGCAATGTTGAAAAGAAAACTAACTTTAAAAATGGACATAAATAGTATGGGCAATAATCAAGTTTATTGCCGAATGTAAACATTAAGCGTGTCTAATTCAGATTCGCGAAAGCTGCGAAATATTCCCGTTTGTTTTCGCACAATCAATTGCAGGTGTTTTGATAAAGCTCTTAATCAAACAGAAAAGGACAGCAGCAAAAACACGTTTGCTAATAAAGAGTGAACAGTGTTTTTGCTGCTTTACTTGCAGCAGACGGCTGTATTTGATCCTCTCGTTTCCGCATCCAACAAAATAATTTACAATCGCAAAAAATATTTATAAAGATGACTAAAAAAACCAAGTTAAGTAATTTATCTATAATATTTGAGAAATCAGTGTAAACCATAACAAGTTTGAAATACTTGCTGTTCATTTTCAAATTCATATAATTCGATGGAGTCGATAAATTTTATATTTATCAATACTGTTATGCGAAAAAATTGTGTTTTGACTGGCGGTAACTCCCCGACGTTCCAAGGGTCTCAGAATACTAGGGGTGTGAGTGTTCTGAAAATTATTTATATGTCACAATTTTATTTTGAACGTCGTAAAGAAAAAAAACGAATTCCAAATGGAAAACGTAAATATGTTAAAAAAATATTTATTGTTTGTTGCTTAAAAAAATGAAAGTATAAGTTACAATAAAATAAATTGTTTCTTTGTGTGATATATTTCAATCGTTTGAAACGTAAATATAGAAAAAAAGCATGAAAAATATCAAATTCTGATTGGATAACTTATAAAAGGTTTTTATACATAAGGTGAGCTCTTAACATATTGTAATACAATATTTCTTAACGGTATAAATCTTCAAGCAAAACAAACTATTGCGCGAAATAATTAAACATAACATTTGGTAGAACGACTCGTCGTATGTTAATAATTATTATATATTGAGCACATAATAGTAGAATATTGATTTAATGCAGGATTATTAATAATTTTCCACTGGATTAAAAAACTCTGATTTTATTGATTGAATTGGCAGTTACTTGGTAGAACTCCATTATAATAGGGTAAAAATAGCAACGTATTTAGTTCTACAGTTTTTTTAAATTATTAGTTGATAGCTATTTCGGCTTTCGCACTCGTCAGGACTATGTTTAAACTTGCATTTGCTCAGTTATATATACTAGCTCCAAAGAGATACACAATACATCTTGTTATTCATATTACACTCATTAAATATGACTTTAGTGTTTCGATGAACGATAAGCTAAATGGAATTTTTCAGGTTGAATTAGGATAAATTAAACTGATATTTATTATTAATTATATTACGTTCCATTTTTTAAATCTGATTTTGCCATGCCTGAATGTAATCTCTAATATGTTTGATACAGAAAAATTAAGTATGTTTTTAAATAAATATGATCACCGTATTCATTTTGAGATCATAACTATACTTAAATTAATCCTATAATAAAGTGACTTGGAAAAAAGTTCGTGCCTTATCAGTTGACCTTTTTGCGGCAAGCAGTCGATTCTTTCAGATATTCAGAATAAGCCTTGAATGTAGGCATATACAATTTTTTGGTGAATAATGATACTCAGAACGTAATTAATGTGCGAGATTTTTACTCCTGCCATTTTGACAGGTGATCATTGGAGAAAAAACCGGCGGCTATAGCATGGACGGATATTAAAAATTAATCATTCATTAAGATCGTGTTGTTTGAAATTAGCATTTAAGCTACATGTGTTAAATTAAATTATATAATAAATGATATCTATCAGCGAACTTTAAAAAATAACTGAAAGAAAAACATCTTATTCAGCTATAACGAGAGATGGTATCTGCACAAATTTAATGTTGGGGCGCTATGGAGTAGCTCCAGTGTCCTTTTCATCATATGGTTGGGAGATATTTTTTTCCCTTTGTTGTGTTTTGTCCTGTTTCGAGACGTATTAGTTTTATATATATATATATATTATAAGTTACAAAATTTTACATTACTTGTACTTTTTCAAACAGGAAAAAAAACAGGTACATAAGAAAAATATATATAAAAGGAATGAAATAAAGTTACAACAGAGATAGAGTTACAAGAAAAAAGGTTATAATAGATAATATAATTGCTATGCCAGTATAACATAAGTGCTATGCCAGGATAAATAAAAAGTGTGGACTTTTTGAATATAACTTATTAAAACTGTTTTTTTAGATTCTTTTAAGAAGCATGTTTGGCGAGGTGATTTTTCTCATATCAGATCACTAAAAGCTATTGAATTTTTCATATAATTCATTATAGTATAAGTGTTAGCGCAACCATCAAGAAAAAAGCATTGTTTTTATGTCTGCTCTCAGTGTGGAGCATATAGCCTACTAATGGAAGTAATCTTAACAGAATTTTTCAACGATAGCTTCTTGTTACCCAGTTGCTCAACCTTTCTTCTTTTCGAAGATAGTAGAGATGAAAAAGAATAAAGTTAAGACAGGAGTAATGGTAAGATAATTGCCTTTACTACAACTCATTTTTTTTTAAATTGGAAAGATGGGAGAGAGTTTTAAGACATCACAAACATCCGTGCCTTGAGAAAATGATGTTCGGACTGAGATTTGAACCCGTGGAGTCCGGCATGGAAGCCAACGACGTTAACCAATGTGCCATAGACCCGTAAAAAAAATATTTAGCGCAAATTAAAGAAAACTCTTACAATTTCAAGCACAGTAAAAACAATTCAAGATATGTTATAACCGAAAACCAACAATTAGTATTCGTAAAATGGTTTAATTGGATATTGTTTTACTCAAATAATTTAGTGGATAGAAAACTTAGCAAGTCGGTACATTTAAAATCAATACAATACTGAAAATAAGCTACTATCAACATTAAAAGAATAAACACTTCCCAAAAATGTAGCCATATTTCTATTTCTTAGCACTTTAGGCAATATTAAGATACTTTTTTACTTTAAGGATTAACACATACACGCATTAATAATTAGGGTTACCAAAAGCAAGAATTGAAACACAGCACGCAGATAAAAAGTCAGCCAACACCCACCCCTTAGATCTCACACACGATATAATTAGATTTATTGCTCGAGCGGTTTCTAACTGGTGGGCGACCAGAGGATCACACTAGTCACAACGGGTCTGATTTGGGTAGAATTACATACAAATTAGACATTTTTTTTTCAGGAATGGGAACCGTCACTTAAATTTCTTTCCTCTTCTCAGAGGGTTGTGATACGAGAACGATGGAAAGCAATTGCAAGTCAATTCATCCCTGCAGTGTTAAATGTGTAATTATTTTTTAAAGTCTTTATAATATAATATGTAAAAATGAATGTGTGTTTGTTCGTATTTTATACGGTTCATGGAGTTCAACCGTCGACTGACGACAGCATTCAGACAGTTACAATTTCACGTTCGATTGTTTGTATTAATTTTTTTAAAATGGAATATTTTAAATCTGTCAAATCGTGTGGTCTACATTTTGACGTTCCGTTCAAATGTGTTTCGTGCATTAGGTGTGATTGTTTGTTTGTATTGTATGCGTTGCCACACCGCTCATTCAATTGCAATAACACTTTGACAAACTTTTTGCTTGCACTTGGCCGAAGGTTAGAGGCATATTAAAATTAGCTTACAGCCGGTCTTATATATAAAAAATCAATGTTTGTATGTCTGCCATACCGTTAATGCAACTTGTCGTGCCATAGACAATCGGCAGCAAACAGGCAGAAAAAGAAAACATGCACATCACTCAAAAGATTAGCCCTGGTGAACTTGATGGAGAAAATGTGGCGTTTTTCTAATCGCTATTTTTTATTTGCCTTCCTAAGTAATACGTTGAAATTTGCATAACATAAATCTTAATTGTAAAGTAGCCGATTAGAACAGAAAGTTTTGTATAAATTTAAGGCCTTACAACTAAAAATACAACACCGATTGACAGTGTTAAAACTTAAATATTTTAGGGTGTAAATCAATTTCAATATAAGGTAAAAATACCGAAAAGATACAGTACAATTTTTCAATTGAATAAAACACTGTTTTATACTTTTTTAAAAAATAATTATCAGGATTAGGATCGATTTCGTTCATCACGAGTACTTTTAGCTTATGAGAGATATTTATTGATTCAAATCTATTTATATAAAACCAAGAAAGACCGATAAGGTTATAACTAGTTCATCTAACCCCAAGCTTTTTTTGTAATCACGGGATTTACATTTTTTTCAATCCCAAGATTCCGGGATTAAAAATGTACGATAAAATCGTGGGGAAATTCGGGATTCAGGAGTGTAGTAGGTCACTGGCAAATTATAAACAAAAAATTCTCGCCGATTCTGAAATTCTGGGAATATACCATTTTATAAAATTTTGCCTGGTTGCTTATTTTCAAAAACTTTTCGAGAATTTTGCACTTCTTTTTCTTTTATCCGAAATCCTAGCATTGGAGGTCTAAGTTGTAACAAACAATTTTTAATACAAATGTGAGGAGAATTTATAGACAATTATTGAAAATGCTCGTGGTAAGCGAAATCGGCCCCGATTCCAATAACTTATTGTAGAAAAAGTACAAAGGAGTGGTATATTTTTTTTTAAATATAATGTCTTACCACAGAATATTATAAACAGTGAACACCTTAAAAGTGATATATACATTAAAATAGTATTCTTGTAAAATATTTGTAAAACATTTAAGCTATAACGCAGATATCATTTAACCCTTTCCACTCCAATGTCGAGTGTCACTCGACATGATCGGTTACATATTTTGATTTGATTATTTTTGTGTGAAGGAATTTTTTCTGTATTTTTCTTGAATACCCATTCGAAATACGTGATTTGTCGAGCAATTAGTGAATGTTAGAAAGTTGGGACGCTTTGCGACAACTACCTGGCGTAAACAATAGAATGGAATATTTTGGGGGTGCAAGCGAAGAATGCAGCGACGGAACAAAGGCAGATGTTCTCGCGCCGAGGTTACGTAAAAATATGTTGTCCGGCTGTGATATTTTTCGATTTGCTCAGTCAAACGGTTTGAAAGTTATTTGTCTTTTTGTGAATATTTTTTTAAAAAAAAAAATGAATTTTTTCAAAGATTGTGGGGCTAGTGGATGGTTTTAGTTTTTTTAGGTTTGGTTGTTGACAGATTAGTAAGTTGACATCATGTGTAAGAAATCCTCATATTTTTTTTTTTCAAAACTGTATTATTTATTTATAACATCAATATCTTTTTATGTGCAAATTCACTAAAAATTGCTGGTGGAATTTTTTTGAAAAACCTTTGGAGTGGAAAGGGTTAAGAAGTATTGAAATAATGTAATCGAGGATAATCGCAAGTTCACATTTCAAGGGATCCGTTGGATTTTGTGAAAAATCAATCCCATGCAGACGTTAAGTAATCCGTCTTTTCGTCTATCGCGTATCTTAGAGACCAACCCTCATGGATGTGGGGTCCAGGAAGTTGACTGATGATGGCCGATTTAGTTTTGCGCTGCGTTGTCAGCACAGCTCATTGCCCCAGGTGATTATCTTGTGAGACGGATTATAATCCTCAGTATGAGAAGCGATGACTCCACATTTACGGGGGGATATTTTGTAACATTCATTTTACAGCGTGCCAGATTTTCTCGCATATAAATGGATACATATATTTTATAACTAATGGTTCTCGTGAAATATACATTTGCCCAAGTTAAGTCCTTTTGATGTATGACAAAAAGACCATTTTTAAACTACTGGAATATATTCTACAATTTATTAAAATGCTCGTTCCCAATATAAAGCATATCGACGAGGAAAGGAAAATGACGTAACTCACACATAAAAAAAAATACAGTAGACACAAAAAACGTTTTTTAATGATTTTGGGGAAAAGTAAATTATGAAATATACACGACCTTGAAGTACATGGAGACTGATAGATTGTCTTTGTTCCTGATAACTTAAAAGCTAAATTTAAATACTAATTCGGCATTTTCAGCTTACATACTTTTGAAAGTAAGTGTATCAAGTTGTATACATTGTGATTATCGAAAAAAAGGTGTTTTGAAAAACTGTGGGTTGCGTTCTTTTTCCTTTCTAAAGTCGATATGAAGAACAAATGGAACATCTTAACAGAAGTTTTTTTTAGTAACTGGTTGTTATTTCGTCGATAAACTTCTTTTTTGAAGGTAAGGATACAACCAGTTGGTTGTTGATTATCCCGCCACCACCCTTTATGTGTATGCAGCCATCTTTCATAACGCAATAACAATCAAGAAGAGAAGTGAAATTTACTCCAAATATTCTTGGTTTTTTGTATCCACAACATTATAGCATAGAGTGATATGTTAAATTATCTATGACAACTATCCAATTCCTTTTCTCCAAATCTAGCTAGTTTAAATCTAGAGTTCAAATCAAAAGGTCTATAGCCAAGTAGAAACGCCTAGATACTCATATCGTATCGTTAGATTAATAAGATAAAGTGATTTATTTATAAAGTGTAAATTATATATGGATTAAAGTTGAAAAAACATTTAATTCAAAAATATATCCATAACATTGGTCAGATACAAAGCTGCACATGACCTATTTTTCAACCATACACTATTGTGTTGTTCACATTGCAATTAAGTTAATGCAAAATAGTTTTTTAAGTACAAATAATTCCAGTCGCATTTAATGGGATAAAAAAAATGTCAGAGGTACGACAATAGTATCTTGAGAAGTAATATAATGCAGCATTGCAGTCGTTAAGGTATACAGAAATGAAAAATTCTTAATTAGCATTAGGGCGGACTAAAGATTGTCTTGCTGCAAGGGTTAGGTACGTCTCGAGCCAGCCTCATGCCGCAAAGGTGCATTTAGATCTGAGATAAATGTACCGCAGACTTAACCCTCTCGGGAAGTATCGTGTTTTAGATAGACATGCAAATCAGTTCTTTGATGCCTCGATAAATTAATAATGCAATGTTTAATAACAACCCTTTTTGAATAGATGAATTGCTGAACAAAGCTGTTGTGCAGCTTTCGAATAATCAATTCGTTGACAAAAACATGTGAATTATTTAATGTTGTAGTGAATGTTTAATTCAAAAAGAAATGTTTGAAAGACATTCTAAGCACTCAATGCAAAGAAGATGGTTTTTTAATAGCTAGCAAAAAAATACTAAATAGCAGTTATGGTAAAATTGCAATAAAAAATTTAATTCATTTTCATAGTGAAATTTTAGTGTTAATGTACAGTAAATAAATAATACGTGATTGAAAAATCATTAACATTAGTTGTTTTTGGTAAAATCTACGGTTTTTTGACGATTATTCTGTATGAAAAGAGAATAACAGGTTTCACTCAGTAAACAAAAAAAAAATCAAATGATAAATCTACAAATACTTATATTTTTAACTCTCGCGGCTCGGAGACTAGAAAAATACTTCTCTTCCGATGGGGATCTTTGGTGAACCCCAGTGGTTTTGTCATTATTGGCCTTATTCTTATGAATTTCAAAAAAAAAATAGTCAAAGGGCTTTAAAATATCTCTCTGCATCATTTCTCATACATATTTTTATAAAAATCCGTGGTTTTTTTTAATAAATAATCATATTTTAAGTTGCGCGTAAAAAAGACGTCATCCCAGCACACATATGAATTTACAACTGACGAGTGTAGCGCAGCTATCTTACGAAAGATTGCTTTCGCGGGCGCTTATCGCCTTATAGCGTTATCGCGTATTTATATAAACTACAAAAGGTCCAATAAACTATGATATAAGAAAACCTTAATTATAAACATTGTATCACCCATATTAAAATAGATATTTAAGAAATTGTTGGTATTGGGGTTGCATTTCTTGAGCTTAGAACCGGAAAAGTTAATAAAACAATTTTTCAAAAATATTTTTAAGTAGTGGAGCTTACCTAAAAAAATATAATCTGTGATTGCTAATTTTATAACACCTATCAAACACTATTTTTTTGGACACCATTATCATTATGCGAATATAATAATATACGAATATAATAATGTTGTTAATCATTTTACATATTTAAGTGGTTAAAAAAAATCTTTATAATGACACCTTGGCTACCATTTGCATTTTTTTTTCATGTTTGAAACTATATTTTTTCCGAAAATACTTCATATTATTAAAAAAAACTAGCAGAAACTACCGTTAAATTTTACAGAAAGAGATATAAAAAAAAATTGACAACGTCAGAAAGCTGAATTTTAAATGTACATTGTATCAAAATTTCTTGACATTAATTCGATCCGAGGCGGAGAGCATGCAGGAGGGAATGTATTTTGTGAAATATTTATATTAAAAATTGTATGTCTTATTATTGTACCGGTGACTACGAGGGTTAATTAAAGAGCTTCCTTGCTTTGCGGATCTTTTGTTGCGGATAAAAAACGAGAGTGACGAAACGCGAGAAGACGAAGGGTTATCGCGAGCAGTCAGCCTAATACGAAGTGTCCCGTCCACTCGAGACTCGCGCGAGGAGAGCAGAGCATGTTGGCTCTTGTCTTGAAGGCGGCCGGCCAGCGATGACTAGAGACTTGAGACTAGATGAAGTTAAGCACGGGTACTAGGTCTAGGCGTAATAGACATCACTGAGAAGATATTGATTTGCAATTACGTCACAATAGTGCAGACGGATACGTTTTTTGATGGGAGTTTAAGAACAATATATTAAAAGCACATCATACAAGACTGTTTACTCAGACTTTTACGTAACTTGATTAGTTCAACTGAAAGATCAATATATGTTTTAATATGCTGTATCAAATAACTTACTTAATATGTAAAACGATTAATTCGTTAAGTGGATTTAAAAAAACGTCAGAATATAATATAATATCATCAGATTTAAACTACTTTTTTTATATATGTAAATGAATTCGTGTAACTTTTCGTAGAATTTTATTTCTGAATCATACATAGATTGTAGAAGTTTTAATGAAGCACGTTCGGTTATTGGAAGGTTATAAAAATATGCAATATTTACGATAAATTTGATGGTTTTAATCATTCAGAAGGGGACAGATCCAAAAAATGACTTTTTGAGTTATTAACATTATTGAATTCGTCTTGTCAAGATCTACATTTCTACACACAGCAAACACTCCTATTCAATACCGTAGACAAGCATTCGTAAGAGTTTCTTTATGGAATCTTAACTGTTTACACGATAATCGTGAATATCTCAATATAATTTATTTTGAATAGTTTCCGTCTCCTGAGCTTTCAGTTTCCTTTTATGTAGTGATATTTTGTCTGTATACAACAACTTCTGAAAATCATACAATTCATACAGTTGGATGAATGTGACTTACGTAGAGCAGCGATTTCCAACCTGGGAGGCGCGAACAGTCCAAAATATTTATTTACCCTTTAAAACGTGTCTTTATTACTATATGAAATAAAGGATGGGGAAGCGCGAAAATATTTTTTTCTTCAAAAGGAGGCGTAGTAACATAAAGGTTGGAAACCACTGACGTAGAGTATTTAGTTTCACAGGGAGAATGAAACAAATATGTTTTGATCACTTCATCAATTATATTACATCATAAATTTAAATTTTAAATAACTTAGATTATTCATTATTATATATTGACTGTGGAAAGGAAAAGGACGTAACCCATAGTTTCTTCAAAACAGGTTTTTTTTCAATAATCACAGTGTATCAAACTTGATACACGTTCTATCAAAAGGTTACAAGCTGCAAATTCCGAATTAGTATCTAAATTAAGCTTTTAAGTTTGAAAAAATAACCTTGTAAAAAATTTAAACAAAGAAAAAAGAATGAAATAAAGGTTTTTCCTAGACAATTTCTTTGATTAATATTAGATTATGCCAATTTAACACCAGTTTAGAAGTCTCCGTGCACTTCGAGGTTGTGTATAATTCATAATTTGCATATGTCACAAAATCATCAAAACACGTTTTTAGCGCCTCCTGTAAAATTTGATATGTGTGGGTTACGTCCTTTATCCTTTCCACAGTCAATATTGTGCTACAAACCTTGACACGTGTTTCGCCTCTTTCAGAGGCATTTTCAGACAATCATACTTTCATAACGCTTGTTTAATTAGGAATGATTTTATTTTTACTATTCTGACATATTATAAAAATAAAAACAGGAAAAAAGGAAGGAGGATAGAAAAACAAACAAACAATAATGATACTACAAATGACATTTACGTTACAAAATAATTAACTAATGAGTTGCATTAATTAGGAAGGGTTAAACCATTGGACATAAATTTAGCAGTGGCGAACAGCGTGTCCTATTTAAGATATTATTTAATAATAGATATTTATTGTTAATACTTTTATTTACTTCTAAAAGTTCTAAACAATTCATTTTTAAACTTTTTTTATTTACTCGATAGAGTATTTCTACGTTACTATTGTGACTAAAATTATGCTCGTTTTCTATTAGGTGATTGGCAAACACTGAAAAATTGTTACTTTTTAGTCATTTTATATGTTCTTTAATTCTGACATTAAAACACAAAGATACCGCCGAATTCAATGAAAGTATATTACATCATTTCTGTGAAGCTATTTAAATTTCTTTTATTTTTTACTTTGCTGTGTGATTTTGTTTTATATACTAAATTCAACAGCTTTGTAAGCCAAAGAGATACGACAGTCATAATATTTGATTTGTAAATCTGCTATGTTATGTTATTACTTAGAGTTGTTATGAAAAGAAAAAAATGATTTGAAGAAGATCGAGCCACCGAGGAATCGTGTGAATTTGAATATTATTCAAACGAACCCAGGCATCGAATAAAAAGGCAAGAGTATTTCGCTGCGAAGGTTGAACCCTCTCATAAAAGCTCTCGCGCTGTGTGTATTTACACCTAAAAAGTCAATTGGAGTAAAGAAAAACAACCAATTCCATTTTGGAGTGTGCGGATGTGGGTACCCGCTTTGGGAAAACATTCCTTCATGAGGCAATAAGACGGCGACGACGAAGTCATTTGAATAATTCCAAGAGGCAATGTAAAAATGTACGACAAAATATGGGGAGCACTCGCGACTTTGCGGCCGTTCAAAGAGGTTTTCAGTTTTCATTAAAATCATTGCATCGTTATACAGCCCATTATGCTTGAAGTTCTGCGTTTTCTTTTGGTAAACATGCCTTGCTTGCATGAAAAGTACAACAAAGTAAACCAAAAACTTTGAATTCAATTTGGCGCCGCAATACAAATATATTGAAAAATTCATATTGGTCTAATGTTGTGAAAAGCTTTCACATTCCTTTGTGTGAAATAAAATTACAAAATATACACTACCGTGTTGTACAATATGGTAAAAGGTTGGAAAATATCTTACTCACCAGCATCCATCAAGAAAAAGTTTTGTCTAAAAAATATATATAAATCAATATGATTTTAGAACTAATATCTTTACGTAATGCAAAGAAACTGGATTTGCATCGTACTGCATTAGCTATGCTTTAAACTGAAGAAAATAATAATATTTAGCAAGCCTAGAGTCTTTATTTCCCCCGCGTAATAATAAACTATTTTCTTCCTCCTTTGGAATGCTTTATTATAGGGAAAAAATCATTTATTGAATTGAGAGATAGATAAAGTATACTGTCGTTTTTTCAAACACTCAATGAATTGATAAGTTTGTAGTAATACATATTTATTAAATACACGATGACTGTCTTGAAATATTAAGCACAACCAAACAATTTAACTGCTTGGGGAACTTTAAATCGATCGTTCTCACGTACTGGTTTCATGACACGCCCCTTTCATTTAAGATTTTAGGAAAACTCTCGACATCTATTGAAGTTATTGTTGTTGTTAAACTTTGCACGAAAAAATGTTATTAATACAGTAGACCAAGACTAGCTGGTAGCCTAAACTGTTGTTCGATTTACTGCGTTTTAAGCTTTGCTTTCAACTAAAAGCTATTTTACCTCGCTTCACTGTTTCTACTTTTCTACTTGATTCGCGTGTATGCCTAATTAATCTCCATCGTTATTTTTTTGCAACCGTGCTATGCAACTATCATGTCATAATTATTTAAATGGGATTGGTCATTATCATGTCTGCATGCTTTTAAAAAAATCATTTCAAGCCGATTTCCAGATAAAAATCAAACAACACTGTAATTGATGTTGTAAAAAATATATAAACGTTTAGTTAAGACATAATTATACTATATACATTGATTGATATAAAGATATATAATACAGGTCTAGTTTATGAGATCTTGAAACATTACTAACTCGCACGTTTAGAACTGTCGCAGTCTATACTGCACGAGTTGAAGTATAGAGTGAATGTTTTGGAGGCAATAATTATATAGAATTTATTCTACGAGAATTTCTTGTTATCCAGTTGCTCAACCTCTCTTTTTTCAAAGAGAGTAGAAATAGAAGGAAAGGGCTAAGACAGGATTAGTGGTTAGCTAATCGCTCTCGATACGCCCCGTTCATAGTATAGGATGGGCGGGAGGGGAGAATTCAAGACAGCATATACACCCATCGCACGCCTTCGAACGGAAATTCATAAATCGATTGAAATATCAATTTATAAAACTCTCCGTATTGGGATTCGAGCTCGTGATCTTCGTAACCGAAGCCAACGACAACACACAGGCGGCGACAACCAACAATCATGCGGCAACAATTTAACAATCATGAATTGGTACAAAAAAGTGTTATATTATTAATTTTGCCTTTACATCAAGAATTGACAGCGAACGGCTTAAAGTATAAAGAGATTCCTTTTACCGTCAATCGGTGTAAGAAAAAAGGCACGTAAAGCTTTCACTCGACAAAAATATTTTTACACAAAATAATGTAAAAAAAACGACTTGAACTTATTGTTTCCTAGAATGAAATGCCAACATGCAAGAGAGTTAATTCCAAAATCGTTCGCAGTGTTTCCATATGAATAAGTCAGTTTGGAAAATACCGCAGGCAACGCACGCACGCCCTGACTTATTATATGCGATTTGCTAATACGAATAGGTTAGGCAAGCTTTTTCAACGGCAATACTATTACAGAGGGAGGAACAGAGAACTGCAATAATTTCAAACGAAGATTTATGGAAAGATGACGGACGCCCACCGTGCAACGTCTGCTTTATGAATTATTATATTTATGATTTATCTACGCGATTTATTAAAAGGCATACAACTATCCAATAATACGATAAAAAATATATACGACCCCATTCTAAATATGAACTTATTGATGGACTTGGCATTCACTTGGTAGAACTCCATTATAATAGTGTAAAAATAGCAACGTATTTAGTTATACAGTTTTTATATTTATCAGTTGATAGCTATTTCGGCTTTCTTCATCGTCAGAACTATGATTATACTTACATTTTTCTCAGCTATATATACTGGGTTCGAAGAGATACACAATGCATCATGTTATTCACTCCATCATCCTAATTTAAATCATAATATTACACTCATTAAATATGACTAATGTTTCGAAGAACGATAAGCAATCTGGGGTTTTTTTTAACGTAAATTAAGATAAATTAAACTGATATTTAAATGAAATATGAACTTCTTTTCGTAGTTCAGCTATTGCCTTCTAAGTAGTAATCGTGAAAAGTTGAATATAAGTTTCATATATTGAAGATTCAAAACAAATATTTTCAGAAATGAATATTGAACAATGATATTGAGCGAAATCAGAATTCAGACATATTTTTTTTTTTTTAACCATGTCCGCTCCCATTGTGGAGCATATGGACTCCTAATGGAGTTTATCTCAACAGAAGTGTTTCTACGAGAACTGCTTGTTACTCAGTTGCTCAACCTCTCTTTTTCCGAAGAGAGTAAGGATAGAAGGATAGGGCTAAGACAGGATTAGTGATAAGCTAATCGCTTTCGATACGCCCCGTTCATAGGATAGGATGGGTTAGAGGGGGGAATTCAAGACATCACATACATCCATGCCTTTGAACAGAAATTCATAAATCGATTGAAAAATCAATTTATAAAACTGTCCGTACCAGGATTTGAACCCGGGCCCTCCGTAGTCGAAGCCAACAACGTTGACCACTCAACCACACATATACATATTATATATATATAAGGCATATACATATTATATATATATAATTTGTACCATATTCTTTCTCTTAAAGAGAAACATACAATAAAATTGAATTGCTCTTTTTTAATGACAACTGGTTCAGACAGAGATACGATTAGTTATACATTATTAATAGCACGTAAGGTTTTTGAAGGAGACCTCAAAAAGTGAAGTGAGCCAATAAATAAAATGGTAAAACTTTTTTATTAGACTTTCAAATACAATTAAGACTTAACTTGTTTTTGTGGATTGCATATTTTTATTTAAGGAAGATACCATTTAATTATGGTGTGTATATTTATTTACTGAGCTAACGTCACTTCTACGATACTTTAAAACATGTAGAATATTATAACGCATCAAATTAATTTTCTCCTAAAATACCACTTAGCTCACTTTACCTCTCGTGGGTTCATTTAAAAAGTAAATAAAAAAAGAAATAGCCGTGGGGCGAACATTTCCACTGCAACACAATTTTACACTTCGTTGATAAAATGTGGAATTTAAATTATTTTTTCAAGTAAAACGTTTTATTTTTTTGAAATATTACTTTTCTGAGACCCAACTGTTTTCAAAATATTCGCTGAACGATTGTCGGACATACCTCTATGTCAAATCCTATTTAAAAGTAAGACGGAGAAAAGGGTTGCGACCCCGTCACAAAAAGGCCTTAAATAAAAAATCTAAAAACTGTGAAAATATTACCCAGATCTAAATCGAGAAGCTTTTAGTAGGACGCATTTTCCGAGAGCTTTCCTTACCAGAATCATCGCATTGGCAGAAAAGGAAGAGCAGTGGTTAGTAATATGGACACAAATGGAAGTAATATTTTCAAGACTAGGTCAGTTATTTCCTGTAGACTGTCGAGTACATATACAAATAAAGTTTACCTCTCGGGCATAGCAATATTCTGTTTAGTTATATTACTTCAAACCTGTATGGACATATCGTAACGCTTCTGTTCCGTATTTGTTTGCTACCCAAAACTTTTTTAACACATATCTACAACCTATTGAAATATTTTTCAATTGAAATTGTCGATAATAGTATTTCAAAAGCTTTTCTAAATAAATATTCTGCGCAAAATTTCCATATTTGTGGGGTTATAATACAAAACGTACGAAATTTATTTCGATTCTACACCCCCCTCCTTGCTCCTCTTAAAAGGAAAAAAAACCCAATCCATTTTGTAATTTTATAATTTTAAAATGTTAGAATCAATCTTGCTTCATTACTTAAGCAAACTTTGCGATAGTAAGTCTGAAGATGCCTCTGAAAGAGGCGAAACACGTGTCACAGTTAGTTACACAATACGTGGAATAATCAAAGTTAATTTAAATTTTCTATTAAAATGAACTTCCACAAAGTTACCGCCGAAACCATCGAAAGTAACAAAACGTACTATTTCCAAAATTAGCGATATTGAGTTATGTATGCAGATAGCGTGTTAAAGAATAAACTGATCTTATTAGTTTTGATATAAAATGTCTACAAAGCTGTTGTTTTCAAATTGGCAATCATATTTTTAAGAAAATGTTATTTTGTTTGTGTTATTCGTTATAGTATTTGACTCTACTGAAAAGTTTGATTTTTGGAAATAGTACGTTTTACATTATAACCTCACAAATATGGAAATTTATAGGCGTATTTGAAGATCTATATGTACATATAAAATTCTTTTTGAATTTCAGTTATTCCCAGAAATAAATTAATACAAACACGTGTTGAAATAAGGCTTACAATTTCAATTGAATTGATATTAATGAATAAATTAATATCCCTGGTAAGTTTGTGAATTTGTGAGACAAGTGTAATAAGTCGAAAACACACAAAGAAGGCAAATATAAACGTATATAAATCAGAGAAGAACAACTCATAACTGCGATAAACAAGGCAAATTAAATACGATGCGATCATTGCTTAAAGATTTATTTTTATTTGAGTTGTATATATTTTCCTGATCTATGTATGTTGGTATATTTTTATTCCAAAGGATTAATTAGGCTCATTAGAGGTGAAGGGAGCCTAATAGCATGTTAGAAAGAAATAAGTGAGATGCGTTGTAGTATTCTACATGTCATAAAGTATCATAAAAGTGAAGTTATCTCAGTTAATACACATTGCAATAGTGTTATCTCAAATATACGCAATCCACAACAAGTAAAGACGTGATTGTATTTAAAAGTCCAAGAAGAAAATTTTATCATTATACTAGTTGGCTCACTTCGCCTCTAGAAGGCTCAAATTATATTTAGAAAAATATATATGTACATATCGACTGTGGAAATGAAAATGGACGCAACCCACACTTTACAGGAGACACAAAAAACGTTTTTTGATGATTTTGAGCCAAAGGCAAATATAGTTAAATATATGTATTTAATTGTATAGATTGTGAAAAAACTTCGGGTTATGTCCTTTTTCCTTTCCAAAGTCGATATAATTATCGAAGGCTGTGGCCGAAAAGTAATTGTGGAACGTATTAAAGTAGGCAATATCTTAAACAGTATGTATGATAACATGATTTAAATATCATATGTACGACTCAAATTACAGATTAAGTATTCGATTTTAGAAATGAAAACGAGACTAAAATTTCGTGACTCTCATCGAAGTTTATCAAAAACACTTCTGTGGTGCTTGAACTTATATCATAGTAACATTATGTCAAGCGCTTTTTATGTTGCGAACTATGCTAGGTTGTAAGTTGTAAGGTTGTGGACGCCTAACGAAAGCTCTGTGGGTCACAAAATAGGCCGGCACCATTGGCGTCGAAAACTCCGGCCATAGATCAATCGCAATCGTTGTAAAGTTCGTGCGGCCGCCGAACCTCGTTGACAAATAAGGGTCGCAGCCGAGTATTCTACGCGCACGCCGGGTGAATTGAGAATGCCAACGAAGGGGTTGAAAAAGATCGTTAATTTATAATTTAATAGCTGATATAATCATCGCTTCACATTCAAAGACAATTCAAAATTAGATGGTTACTAGAAATGGTACTTTTTAACTTATATTGCTGACGTAATATCACGTACGTACAGGAAAGATTATAAAATTTGAATCGTTCAAACTATGTACATTCTCACAGATTTTGTCACTAACGAACTGATGCTTAGTAAATGAATGTTTCGTGTTTATATAAGAAATAAATGTATCATTGAGTTTAAAGCCATTGCTGGCGAAAAGGATAAGCTCATGGGAATACCCACAGATTTGAGTAGTAAGTAGTTTCAAGAATAATATGTATTTGTTTGTCGGCAAAGATTTTATGATTATATTTATATAGGGTATAGAAGTGGAGATCCCGGTAGGTTTAATACTTCATTTAAAATCGGAAGGCTATGCAATTGTGCTCTATTTATTTCCCAAAATTTCCTGGGAAATGAGTTTATGACTGTCCGTATTTGGGTGTAATATTTTAATCCCCTGTTCCTGATTGAACACGTGTCCTTTCGAAATTAAGTGACAAAATCTGTGAGAATGAACATAGTTTGAACGATTCAAATTTGATATTGAAATTCCACCAAGCACCTTCAGTCGAAATCTTAAATTATAGGAAAGATTATATTTGGAATCATAATTTACATAAATATATTTTTATGTATAATAATATTAAAATAATTCTTAATACAGATCTACGCAAAGTTCAATAATCTCATAGAAAATATTATACTATTTAATTCACTTTTATAATAACCGGCAAATACATATGTAAATTATAATAATTAGGAACATGAAAAGTGCGCATAAAATTAATTGTTGAATTTAATCATCTTCATTCTCAATCTCAATTTCATCATCTCTGTCGCTATATATTTATCGCTATATTTAAAACTAAAAAAGAGGATATTCTTACTATAACAAAAAAAAAGAGAAAGAACAAAAGAATTGAGTTCAAAAATAGAACATATTCTCTTAAAAAGATACCTGTTGACCCACCCTATACAATCTTATATGTTTTTTTTAGTAGACTATTTTTCGGGTCTTTGTGAACTATCTCTTATTTTGAATATTGATCAAATCATAATACAAAAATTAGTCCAAAATCGACTCGTTTGATATTCTTGAGTCTTGATTAATGATTGAAATTAGGGCATCCAATCCTGGACCTTTTTTGTGAATCCAGGATTTTGAGATTAACAATTTTTTAATCCCGGGTTTCGGTAACACCGGTATTTTAATTCTTACTCCAGATGCTATAAACAAATAAATCTTTATCGTTTCTAAAATATTAACTGTTAACGTAGTATTTTTTGTCTTTATTGCTCATAATATAGGTTATAAATGAATAGTTAACATATGTACTGGTGATAATTAGCCGAATAAATAAATACACTGAAATAAAGTAGGACGGTTCATTGAACATATTCCAGTGTATGAAAATGTTTTTAATCGTTTGAATACCACGCAAATAAATCATTAATATCTCCCAGAGATACTGCGTGTTTTTGAGAAAAATAATGTTGACTAATATATACTCGAATTCGATATTTTAAAAACCTATATTGACTCAGTATATGTGGCACTACACATATTCATCAAAATATTGCTTATATTCTATTAGAATACCAAGAATTTGATTTTTTAAATGTCTTGGACATCCGTGTTCGCTTGCATATGTTTCGGACACCTGTGTCCGCTTGAGATCCAAGAGGTTAAAAAAAAGTAAGTAAGTTTCATTATTTAAAGTCTTTCAGTTTCAAAAGTAACTTCAAAGACACTGCTTAAATATATAATTGTATATCACACTCACACAAATACAACAAAACAAGATTAAATATGCCTTTTGAAAAATAGGTATTCTCCTGCATGAGAATGTGGACAGCCTTCGTGGAAAGGTGGCGGGGGTTGATACGAGGTTTAGCATTACGCGTCACGCACGCACGCCATCAATTGCCGTTACAAAATTAATGATGTTAATTTTTTCCCGCTTAACTGCTACGCTGGAAACGATCGACAGGCGCGTAGAGGTGTCTACGATCATACAGATACTCTTACGGTGTGAGACACATAGACAAGTGTCCGTTCAATAATGTTCAGAAATATTTTTATTAACTAGGAAAAAAAAGCTTATATTAGTAATGAATCTGGCATTATTATAATCATGTTTAAAAATAGTCAAATATTAACGAAAAATGCCTGAAATGAAATAGATTTTAAATAAACAAAGACTAAAATAATAACAATATTGAAAATTACAATATAAAATAGTCAACATAACATGAGATAGCGTACGTAACAAATAAATTGATATAATTTAGAATTTAAATCACATATAACTTAAACATACTCAATGCTTACATTTTATTCAAAGACAAAGTTGTCTATTTAAAATTGTATCAAATTGACAGCTACGACTGAAATTTTGGTGGTATTATTAATCATTGGGCATTTAAATATGGTTCTATAATGTAATTCAAGATAAATGAAAACAAAAATCTTAAGAGTGTCAAGCTATTTGTAAATATTTATAAATAACTAAAGAATCTTGGCTAAAAATTGTTCTGGCTGAAAAATCCTGGCTTTCGACGTTCTGATTCTACATAGCTTTTATTTCAAGATTTTATTCATAGATTTCTTTGTTAACATTTAGTTGATCGTGTATTTATGGATTGACCACATTATAAGAGTAATAAACCTGTTTTACGTGTTGTATATAAATCTCTGGACTACAATTTAAAAGATTTTAATAAATATGATAAAAAACATTGTTATTAATTCTTCTTTAAAATGATACTATAATAACTTTAAATTTTAACAAACACGGAAAACATTTAATTGTTTCATGTTCGTATTACAAATATAAATTTTCACTTGAAGAAGCAACGTAATATATTCGGAAAAGCTTATACGCTTGAAGAGATTTAATATTTTCTATTCACGTATAGGTGCTAAATTCAAAACTAAAACTTAACGCAATATACGGACGAGAGTTATTTTCTCACAATAATAATAATTCTGAAAGGGCAGTACATACCGGTGGCAGGTAGTGACGTTAAAATTTAACACGTTGAAATTTAGCGAACATTCTAGCGTAAATTTAGACTCCCGCGAGGACTAACTTGCAGATGGCGTGTTCAACCCATTAAGCTCGAATGTAAACATTATGACAGCGTAATTGTTATCACAGAGTAATTTGTTGATAATAATAATAGACGGTTAAGTAGAAATTCAAACGTTTGCCAAACGAATTACTTTGATTGAGATTAGAAAGTTTAACAAATATACCTTAACAATAAACTTTAAAATTGTTTAACAAGAGTATACCACCATTTATGATTACAAATACAAATAAAACTGAAGCCTTAAAAACTGTTTTGTCTTTTTGAATATTATCGAGTGAGTGTTTAAACATTTGTTGAAGAAAAGATTTTATAGAATACCACGTTATCATGATTGTTATCCTATATTTATTATTTGTAGCATTCTGTAGTTTCTACAAAATACGCTAATTAAAAATAAGGACAGGGCATTTAGAAGAGCTAATTTATTATTGCAATGGTATTTCTGTAGATCATAAACATTTGCTTAACAATGTGTTCAAATTAAAATTAAAAATTAAATTTGTTAAAATTTCACTCCCACACGTTTTATCACTAACGGTCTGGGTTTTGTCTTTCGGCATCGTCAGGAGTTTAAGTGCACGGATAAACTTGAAATGACTGTGGGTAAATAATTAGACTAAATAACAAAAAGAAAAACGAAATGATCGAAAATAACAAACCTTGAAAGAGTCTTTAAAATTTCAAAGATTCAAATTTTATCTCATGAATGTTTAAACATTGATTTTACGCTATAAAAGGCCACTGAAACATTTTCGTAAGTCTGTGATAAAAGCTTGAAAAGAATAACATTCAAAAAAAAGGTTTAGTTTTTTGACATTATAAATTCTACATTACGCAATTAATTATGTTAAAAGCCTTTTTGTGTTTGTTTAAGGATGCTTTAATTAAACAATGTTCGTTTAAAATGATCAAAGATTCTTATAGACGGACGATGACGTATGGAATCAATTCTTAAAAAAACTATCATGCGATAAGATCCAAATCGTTACTAATCGAAAAAGTTTATCAGTTTCTACAAGTAACAAATCACAAAGACAGACAAATACTTTTCAGGCCCCATGGCGTAGCGAGTTATTTTCGAGTAAAATTCATTTTAAAGGAAGCCGCATAACAGCGACTTTCGAAGCTTTGAGATTAAACTAAGGCCAAATCAGCACAAACTTTCGTTCAGATATATTTGAACGATGGAAGTTTTAGACACGAGGTTTATCGACGAAAATAATCATTTTAAAATATCGATAATCCTAGTAGGTAGTTAGGTTTGATGATTTCAAAATACTTACCTTAACAAGAACTAAGAGTTTGAAATTTCTCGTATTCTATTATGTAATTGACGAGTCAGTTTTGTACTCCCTGTTAACGAGAAGTACTTACTTACACTCTTTAAGATAACTCTAGTAGAAATAACGAATAAGTATTGAATTTTAATTATAGAATAAAAATACCCAAGGTGAATTTCAATTGAGTATAGAAAATTAGCATGTTAGAAAATGATAATAGTTACATGTTAAAAAGCACGAATAGGCAACCCGAATTTTTACATTTGCTCCATATTATAGGATACTGCACTTTGGTGCTGTAGTCTAAGGGTAAAATACTGTTTGATAACAATATTTTATTAAAACATACATGTTTGTTGTTATTAGTCAATATTGATCGGTCATCTTCAACAATAGTAGAGAATAGGTCATTTGATAAGGTAAAACACCAATGTGATGCTTACGTTACGATTTTTTTTTTAGTTAATTGAATTAAATATAAAAGTTAAAGTTCATTAATTGGTGATATGTTGTCAATTTTTTTAAAGTGGTTTATATATAATTTGAATCGTTCAAACTATGTACATTCTCACAGATTTTGTCACTAACGAGCCGGGTTTCGCCTTTCGGCATCTTCAGGCGTTCAAGTGCACAGATGAATGTTTCGTATTTATATAAGAAATAAATGTATCATTGAGCTTAAAGCCATTGCTGGCGAAAAGGATAAGCTCATGGGAATGCCCACAGATTTGAGTAGTAAGAAGTTTCAAGAATTATATTTATTTGTTTGTCGGCAAAAGTTTTATGATTATATTTATATAGGGTATAAAAGTGGAGATCCCGGTATGCTTAGTATTTCATTTAAAATCAGAAGACTGCGCAATTGTTCTCTATTTATTTCCAAAATTTCCTGGAAAAAGAGTTTATGACTGTCCGTATTTGGGTGTAACATTTTTATCCCTTGTTCCTGATTGAACACGTGTCCTTCCGAAATCAAGTGAAAAGCAAAAGTTTATATAAGCAGGATAATTACATTAATTACAATTGACGATAATTGTGAGAGTAAGAAAATGTATTTTTTCCCATATCGGAATAAAGTTGCTATTTGCATGGTGCTTTTGTCTGAGATCTAGGAATGTAAAAATAAATAATATTTATGAACTTCATAATGCAACTGGTTAGTTATCAACTATTTTATTCAATAATCAGACACATCAAGTGAAAAAAGAGATTGTTAAGATTTTTTCTCACCTCTGCAAAGAAATGGCGACAAAAACATTTATATCATCAAATATTAACACGGAAACGTGTTTCAGTTTCCAATAGTTCCGCAAAAGGTTCAAAACTAAAAACACAACAGCCTGACTAACTAACCATGCACCCTTATAAATATTACACAAGCTAGCGAACAAAAAGTCCTCGCGTCATATCCCCAAGGAGACGCCTGCGAGAGGATTTTGTTATATAATAGTCTACGCACGGAAGTGATTTGCAAAAAGGATAAATAGAACGAGAGCATTGACGCATTTCGAACTGTACAAGCTACGCTAGCTATCAAGAGAAAATTTTGAATATGTCCTAGCAGGGTTGGATTATCACCGGAAGGACTGTTGGCATATTTATCCGTCCGTTAAACGTGAAAAATAACTAAGGATATATCATAAAAATAAAAGTAATATAGCAAGTGAACACTCATTTTTTTAAAAACCATCTTCACTCCCAACTTTGAGTATTTGAAAATGCATATAATAGACCTTATCTCAACCAATTATTTTCTACAAGAACTGATTGTTAGTCAGTTGCTTTTTTTTGATGTGCAGGAATAGATTTAGGACAGGATTGGTGGTTAGTTTATGTTCTCGCTACGTTCCATTTCTAGGATGTAATAGAAAATTTTCGATCGTGAAATGATTTAATCCGTAGTCAGGTGATTTGAGTCGTTGGCTTTGGTTAAGATTTATGAATTTATTTTCAAAGCAATGGATTTATGTAATTACTCATGTAAGTTATATCGTTACCAAATTTATAAATATATATATATATATTTAAATCTTACACAGACATATTATTAATGTACCATACATCAAAGATTAAAATAAAATAAAGAAATTGTATTTTTGACGGTTTGTTTGTCCAATAAATATTGTATACACATGAAATTCTAATTTGAACAAAACATTCATAAGCCAATGCTGAAGAAGCGAGTTAATTTTTTTATGCACAATTTATTATTAAATATATTATCACATCAATTATGTTATATTATAAAATATATTTTTATGAGGCATCATATAAAACATATCATATTTTAAATGACCAGTTAATTTGAATAATATAATGGTACAATACATGTTTTTGTGCATTGTACACCTAGGATTAAAATGGGTCTTGTAGATTAATTTAAAAAATATATAAAGAAGCTGCCCATTTCCGAAATTCACCTAGTGCATTTTTATTTGCTTGGAGAAGCTCACAAAAACGTACGTAAATATACATTTTAAAAATAACCATCTTTTCCTGAGAAACAAAATGCAGTAGTTGATAAAGTTATTTCTTTTTGATTCATCTTAGACGATATTTTGCAAGTATTTCGAAATAAATGAAAATGGATGGGAAAAAATGGTGACTTGGAGATAAATATGATCTACGAGGTTATTGCGTTCAAAAAATCTTAATATTACAATTTTATGAATGGAAAATTAGCGATTTTATGTATAATATATAAGAGCTGAATAAGATAAATGAAGAACGACATAATTTATAAGGAGTTTGGATAGAATATTCATAAAAAATACAATTTCCAGGCGACGCACGCTATTAACAATAACTATCGTTTCACATGCCCAAAGTTTTGACTGGGGCCCCGCGGCGGTTACATCGGAATTTTCGGCTAAAACCTCCCACCCCCATTACCGCGTATATATATCTAGTAGAAGGGCTCACCAAAGGCACAGGAAAATCTTCTTCAAAGGGTGCTTTTCAGCCGGGGGGTGCAATTGGTTATCTTGTTCGAACATCGAGCACTCGCTCTCGCAGGGAAATATCCTACTGATAACTTGTTTTAGTGTCTACGCACTTCTGACAAGAGTATTATGCGTTTACATTATTTTTTCAGGTCCTCGGCGTTTAGATTTTCATTTCGATAAAGCACAAGCAATCAAAGAAAGTGTAAACGTAAAAAAAGAACTGAGAAAAAGCTGCGTATTTATTGGAATTAAAAAACCGAATAATAAAATAGTTTTTTTTTCCAATTTAATTCGCATTCAATCAAATAAAATACAAACGACAGTAATGGGTTACGTGTCATACTTTTTTTTATCTGATTTTGTATGAGCAGTATTTGAATTATTTACGTGGAATGAAACATTTCAATAAAAGAATCTTTTGATCAGAAGTACGAAAATAGAAAAAAAAGATATTAATTTCTTAAGACACTTTTTTACCCAACATCAAATAATATTTCACACGAAATAAAAACCCTCCTGCAAAGAACTTTACAGTAGCAAATAAAATGTTTTGTCATTTTATGAATATGAAAATATTTTTTAATAATGTAATAGTAGTGTCGTTTTTTATTATTATATTTGTGGATAAGTTTCATAACTGTATTTTATTAATCGATTTAATTAATTGTTGTATCATTTATGTGAGCTCACAAACCAAGCGGACTGGTATTGTTTGTTTTTTTTTATGTGAATAGTTTTTCCATTATTTCGAATACGTAACTAATAGAACAATGTAAACTGAAGTGTAAATAATACTAGTGTAAAACAACAATACAATGTTTTATCGAACATACTTACAGTCATAAATGTATGTTTATAATGAATGGGTCTATAAAAGAATAGCCTGTCAACATGTCAACGAGTATGGGCAAATATTGTTTTTGTTAAGTGTAGCCAACGCTCAACAAATCGTTTATTATGAATAATATTAGCAAGCGAGGCTTACTAGTTTTGATTATTTCCTAGTACCTGCTTATTAATTGACGTTTTGTGTTCGGTTGTTTTCGACACCGGCAATCAATCATTTTAAAATTGGTAAACATTTCGATTGGAAGGGGATTTCAGACCTTTTAGTTGGCTGATTGTTCCAAGAATAACCAGCATGAATACAAATCGACACAGTAAAAGCTTGAAATTTTCGGTAAAAAACAGTTTTTTACGTAGAGTAATAAATTTTATATATTTTAGTTCAATAAATTTGATGTTGTTCTTTGTATGGATTAATGTTATGGCGATATTAAAAAATAAACGTTTGTAAATGATAATACTTTTTGTAAATATCTCTGTCAATCTTTACTAATGGTTGAAATCCCTGAATGTATTAATATAAATATGAATATTTACAACAGATGAATACATCCGCATCTAAATGCAAAACTGCAATATGAACCTTCATACCCAAGCCACTCTTAAAAACAGATTTTTATGAGATTCAGTTCAAGTCTTTCTATCAAGCACGATGTACGAAGAAATTGTAGCCAGTAATAAATGATAGCAATTTTATTATTTGAGTATTTACTTCAAAAAAGATACATTGTAATTTAACATTCGAATACTAATACCTTATTTTGAAGCATGGAAAATTAATAGTATCTGAATTAAAATCACAAATGAAAACACCTCAAAGCCGCCTCCAATATAAGAGTGTTTAAAATGTGTAAAGATATTTTAGCAGTAAGTTATTTACATACTACCAAAATACACATACTATAAAAAAATTAGACATTTACTATGTATCAGGCTAGTTTACTAAGGTTGTAAAACAATTCAGTAGTAGTAACCCAAAACATCCAATTGGTTGAATGCAATTTTAATGTTCAATTAATGATAAAAGGTTGGGCTTTAAAAAATAAATAACTAACGATATAAGTAAGACGGGCAAATATTGTTTGTATCTTGAGAGTTTTGTAATGTTAAACTTTTTTATTTAAATACATTTACGATGTTAAAATGCAGTGGACAGACAGTTGTAGACGATGATGATAAATTAAACAACGAGATATTTAGGGTTGCCTTTTAATGCACAGTCAACATCATATTTGAAAATGGAGAAATTCACTAATGTAAATTTCACATTAAAATTGATATCAAATTCAAACGTTGCGGCAGAATAAATAACAATAATGGACGCTGCCGTCTTTGAAGCGAGCAGGACTGTCAGTAAACATTTTGTCTTTAGCGATGTTTCAAAGTTGTCTGCTAGAATATGAGGGGGTGGAAGAAATTACCCGAGAGCGTGTCTGCCTTTTGATGTGTATCCCAGGCAGCGACCAGTCAAGCCTCCCCAACCCCCGCAAAACCAAAAACCAAGCTCATCCCCTGTGGGGTTGAACAACGGCCCCAAAGGAGTTAAACACTTGCCGAACGAGACGTAGAAAATTGATTTGAATTAATCGTACCAAGCGCATAAGAATCTTGGATACTACGTTGTTAAACTGCTTAAATGAATGGTCCTGTGGCCAGTTGTCATTGATTATGTAGACAAGTGACTGAATATCCAAATAAAAAGTTTCACTCATTGGTTTCTTAAAACACATCCAAAATGCGTAGGTGTCAGTGAATTTTGAATTATATCTCCACTGACTTCCTATACAATACCAAAAACAAGTCACAAAAGAGAGATTAGCTAGATACATATGTTTTCTTAGCTCTGTTATTCATGGTTATTAGTGGAATTGGTTCACCAAATTATTATAGTTAATCAACTTAGAGTCTGAATATTTAATATTGTTAGGCGATACGGATACAAAAAAAAGGATAAATACATAGTTATAACTTTGTAGAAATTTATAAATATAAATTTAAATTTGATATTCCAATGATTGTATTTTAAATTATGACATGTGTTACGACTCTTTTAAAAGCATGTTCAGACTAACTTAACGTAAAATTTAGTCATTTAGTTTTTGATCAAAGATGAATACAATGCATTTTTAATTTTCATGTTATATTACATAATATATAGAAAAACAGTCGTAATCATTTTCATCAATATCGAACGAATAGAGGTGATATTTTTTTTGTAAAAACACTCGTGTATAATATGTTTGCCTACAAGTAAAAAAGCTATCTGAAAATCATTTTTCCAGCAAAATATTGTGATATATATACAACAAAGCATCATTATTCACCAAAAGCAAAAATGGTAACACAGATTGTAACATATTGGTGGCAAATGATTTGGAAATAACGAGCCATCGCTTTTGAGCATTGGGTAAACGGGGAAAATAGAATGTCATTCGGAAAAATAACATCAACGCGGCGGTAAAAATATCGATCATTGGCGATGGAAATTCCTAGAAGTAAACAAAGTGTTTATCCCATGTAAATAGCGTTTTTTGTATTAAATCAAGTCTTTTTATTTGGATTCTATTGGGAATAGTAGTAAATATTTAAGCGATTACCACTCTATTTAAAATTTTAGTTAACTAACCAAATAAGATTTGAAATTTATGACAGCTTTAAGATAAAGATTCGAGCTCAAGATTGCAGAAAGACATCAAAGAGCATTTTCACTTGTGCTCAACAATTATTTATATAGCTAGAAATTGAATATAGCCAATATTGTAAGGTCTTGCCTTTGGTATAAGCATTGTTACTGTATACAATTTAATATTTTTTCTTTTAAATTATTCTATAAAAATAAATGAAAAATTTGCACAAAAACAAAAAGGCGTCCCTCCTCCCCGAGAGACATGCGGCATCGCAGGCAAATTTAAAAACAGAAAAATCGCTGAGACACAAAAGTACCCTTTCAATTTACCGAAAAATTGGCAAAAGGAGGGATACGCCGAAAAAGCTTCGGCGGTACATGCGAAAGCTCAAGCGGGCGGAAGTCGACTCGCGGAGGTTCGCGAGTTCGCTGTATCGAGTGGCTGTTGGTTGCCGCTCTATCTATTGTCGGGCAAAGTGGATCGGTGAACCAAATTGCTCCGACATCGTCAGCATATTTCGTACAATAGAGTTGCTTAGTGAAGGGGCGACGGCAAAGCTACGTCGCGAATTTCCCGCAGTCAAAGATTGAAACTAGGAAGACAATACAAGCTGTGATTTATCGGTAATCTAGATCAAGAAATCGAGCAATATTACTTTCAGCTATACATATAATCACTTTTAAGGTGTTCACTGTCAATACTTGGTGGAATGGCATTATAGTAAAAATAATAAAACATTTTTAGTACTTTTTCCACATAAAATTTATTAGATCAGGACCGGTTTCGCTCATGATGAGCATTGTCAACTGATAAGAAAAAACAATAAAACAGTGATATTTGTTTTTTCTTATCAGTTGACAATGCTCATCATGAGCGAAACCGGTCCTGATCTAATAAATTTTATGTGGAAAAAGTACTAAAAATGTTTTATTATTTTTATTATACATATAATATTTAAAAAACAAACTTGAAATAAAAGTTATGGCCAAACAGATTGGCGAGTGCAAGAAATGAATTGGTGATTAACAAATGTAAAACAAATATAATATGCCTTGAAATATTGGCAGTGTAAAAAGATAGTTAAAATGTGAAATGCACTTATGTTATGATGGCTTGTATTATTTAATAGTCACCGAAGCCGATTTTAAAGTTTGAGGGCCGCAGTGAATAGCTCAAGTCCGTTTCAAATGTTTATTACTCCATAAATTTATAGATTTTTACTCCAGCAAGGGTGATTTCATTTCTTCTCGCCAACTGTATAACAACCAGTATTTGTTTAATATTCCCCGATGAGTCCATATGCTTCACATTTGGATTAGAATAAGAATCTATTAAAGAAGATTTAAATCCTCTTCATATATTTTATAGAAAAATACTTCATTCAATCAACATTCATCGTATATTAATATTCGTTTGTTGTTTGTTTGTTCAATTTTCCCCGATGAGTTCATAGGCTTAACATTAAGTATATATAGGAAGACAATGTATCAAAGAAGATTTAAATCCGGTTCATATATATTATAGAAAAATATATCGAAATACATCATTCAACTTTCATTATATATTAATATTCGTTTGTTGTATTTTATGGGCCATATAAAAAAATGATTTTTTTTAAATTTACCAATCTGTACCTATTATCAACTTAATCAAAATTTTTAAAGTATTTGAGAATGATATTGAATATTTTTTTATTTCTTCTAAACGCTAGAAATAATAATACAAGAAAAACTTAAAAAAAATACAATTTTAAATAAAACTCTTTTGCTTTTATTGTATTTAAAAATATTTGGAATTCTTCAGGCACATATTCTTCGCAATTCGCAACACCTTAACCGCAGGGAAAAATAAATGTTTGGTGTAAGAATCATAAATTAAGCAAGCGGTTTTTCCGATTGTTTATTCTATTGGCAAGAAGAACATTTACGAAAAACAGGTGAAAGACATATACCAACGTTTTCAATAAAAAGCACTTTTTCGCTTCACGCAGACGCTACCCGCGAAGGTTACTATTTGGAGAAGTCGATCGATGGCTAAAAACCTCACAAAGGTTTAATTGTTTTTAAATAATATTTATATTTGTCATTTGAAATATAATACTTAGATAATATTTTATTTCGGGTCCGTGGGGCAATGATCGACGTCGTTGGCGTCCGTGACAGATCTCACAGTCTCAGTACAAACAGTATTTTTTTCAAACAGATTTTTGTTCGAAGGCATAGGTGTTTGTTATGTCTGAAAATTCCCTCTTACTCTTACAACCCTAAGATAACAGAGTGTAGCAAGTACTATTATCTACCTTCTTGTCCTATCTAAGACCTATTTTTTCTATCACTACTTTTCGAATAAAAAGAAAGCTGATATACTTTTTCTAATGTGATCCACATTGGAAGCGCACATGTATATAACTCCCTACAGATCAAATGAAATCGGTCTTATAATACTTGTATCACACCCGTTAAATTATTTAAATCGGTACTTGGTTTTTTTGTTTAAAAAAAAAAGAAAGCAAATAATTATTATTATTTTTTATCTTTGCGTATAAACCAAAAAAACATTGTCTTTCATCCATGATCTTTGTCAAGATTTCATGTATTGCAATGGATTTTTTTAAGTTGAAGGATATCTGATTCTGCATTCTTTAAAGGTGTGAATATCTACGATTTTTTCATTACATCTTCCATATTCAATCCTTGAAGAAACGATTTACTAACTTCCAGTAGTTTTCTTTTTTAAGCATGGAGTTAAATAATAAATTCTATGTAATAATGGTAGGCAAAAAGAAGTTGCTGTCAAAAATTATATTATTAATTTCCAACCAAAAAATATACATTTAATTCTAATATAGCGAAGAGGTTGTAAAATACAATGATGGTAATTAAATTTGAAATTTTACACTATTATAGAGCAACTATCTTGAGGAAAGCTACAACATTTAAACAAGCATACGAAGCATAGACTCCGTAGTAAGTAAATCGATGGCACTCAATTTGACAGCTTTGGCAATGAGTCGGCCCTTGCTTTCTTGTTACGCCAGCCCTTTCCGTGACGTCGAAACAATAAATGCAGTTAGTTTGATGTCGATTAGGGGATTCCCGCATTAATTCAATTTAAGAGCTTAAATAGTAATAACAGTCTTATATTGCACTTACAAAGTGTCTCGTAAATAATCACAAATCATGTATTAAACTTTAACATAATTGGGACCAAATTAAAGCTATGTTTTAAAGGATCTTTTAATTGTTCACTGTCAACACTTGATGAAAAAGTATTACAATAAAAAAATAAAACACAACTTTTTCCTAATTCCAGATTTATTTAATATTATCAAGGCCGGTTTCACTCGTGACAAGCATATTCAACATATAAGAATATGTACACATTAATGCTGTGCTATTAAAACCGAATCAAATAAAACTATTAAGGGTGTAAAAAAACAACAATGGTAATAGAAATATGATTTCGAATATATTGTTAATGAACACTTTGACATTATTGTTCTTTGATGCAATTGCAAATCATTAATTTATTTGTAAGATGTAATAAACATTTTAACTGAAGCCAATTACGTGATACTTATTCATATTGTGTATCTTTATCTGCATTTATTCTTATTTCCATGACTAACTGTTTGTTACACTCTAATATTATAGCACTACATATAATAATGTATTTTCTAAGCCGGTCTTCATCGTATGAAATAAAAGTGAAACGGTTATAGAAGAGTGTTTTATTTTTTAATTGTATGTTAATCACGGAAAATGATAGATGCAATCATGACAAATACTCATAAAAGACAATAACTAATACGATCTCTATGATTTTTATTTTTACATATATTTATTCAGTTTTTATAACTGTGACCAAAATATTTTGTAAGCTTTTAAGTAAGTATTTCATAATGGTAAGCATTTATATTTGATATAAACTGTGGCAAAAGTAACTGAATTTAGGTGAAGTTTAGTTATGAGTTTAAGGAAAGCATTATTAGTCAAGCAAGTGAATTGAGTATTTGTGAATGTTAAGTAGTATTTTCGTGTAACAAATGGATATTTTTTAATGAAGTTACCCTTCATTAAAAGTTGATAAGCTTAAACTATCTGATGCATTGTTTTTAATATACCCTTCTGAAACAATAAGCATATTGCAATATGTGTTATTCATTTTAAAAAAATACATAAAATATGTTATGAATGCTTGTTTTATGAGCTTAAATGTATAAACATATCAACTGTGGAAAGGAAAAAGGACGTAACCCACAGCTTTTCAAAAATGATTTTTTTCGATAATCATAATGTATCAAGCTTGATACACGTTCTATCAAAAGGATGTAAGCGGTAAATGCCTAATTGGTATCTAAATTTAGCTTTCAAGTTTGAAAAAAATGAGCTTGTGAAAATTGAAACCAAGAAAAAAGACTTAAAAAAAGTTTTCCCAGGGCAATTTCTTTAATAAACATTAGATTATGTTAATTAAACATCAGTTAAGAAGTTTCTGCGCACTTTGAGGTTGTGTATACTTCATAATCTGCAAATGTCCTAAAATCGTCAAAACACGTTTTTGTGCCTCCTGTAAAATTTGCTATGAGTGGGTTACGTTCTTTTTCCTTTCCACAGTCGATATTATAAATTGGTTTTACAACATAGAAATTGTTGTGTAAGGAATAAAATATGAGCTATTCAATATGCTTCATACTGCAAATTATTATCCGTAAAACAATAGTATCGAAAACCTATATCATATTTTTAGCACTTTGATTATTCTTGCTTGAATACAAAAATAATAATCAAAACATTAACAAAGAATGGAAGCAATAAGAAAAAAACTTCTAGGATTATCGGAGTATGTATGATATAAGCAGGGATCGTGGAAAATGGACCTGTGTCCAAAAGTGCCTGGGGTTTTATTATAAGTTCACGGACTTTCACCTTAGTCTAACGCCACACTTACGATCACGCTACGCAGATAATTTATAAATAAAGCCATACCAAGGTGATAATGTTAACCAAGATGAGAATTTATAAGCTTGCCAACGAAGAGAGCACTCCAATTAAGTCAAGATTAAATTATCTAAATAAACTATGACATCGAATACAACGAAAATATAAATAAACACAAATATCCAACTAATTATTTTATATGATTAATTTAACTTGGACGTTAATGTATTTTGAAAACATTAACTAAAATTAATACAAAATTTAAATTAACTTTGATTATTCCGCGTATTGTGTTACTAACTGTGACACGTGTTTCGCCTCTTTCAGAGGCATCTTCAGACTTACTATCTCAAAGTTTGCTTAAGTAATGAAGCAAGATTGATTCTAACATTTTAAAATTATGAAATTACAAAATGGAGTTTGGGTTTTTTTCATTTGAAGGGAAGCAAGGAGGGGGGTGATAGAATCGAAATAAAGCAAACAAATAATGGTCTATTGGAAAAGTTTAACTATTTTACTACTTGGCTCACTTCACTTCGTAATGGCTCGTTTGGATACACCATTGCTAGAACAATATTATTTAATATAAAAATCTTGACTGAGGGTAGTTTATGTAACTTCAAATTAAAATTGGTATCGTTCAAATTTGTTTACTAAATTGTTAGCATAATAAAGTTATATTTTTCGTTAAAATTAACAAAGTATACTTTATCGGCCATAAGAATTGCGTTTAGTGAAAATAAGACTATTAATTCGAAAATCGAGCATTTTATCTGCGGCTCTGATTTTACATCAATAAAAAAAAATTAAAATATAAAAAGTTTATAAACATATTTCTTTAAACATATTAGCATAAAAATAAATCTTAAGTGTGGCATGCATTGCTCATTTTTAGTATAAGTAATATAAAGTGACTTATTTCAGGTCGTTGGTTTCTTATTTTAGGTTCCCATTGCTCTTTATTCCTTCATATTGAATTTGTTGATTCATATAAAATATAATTAGATATTTTTCTTTATATACACAAAATACAATGCTCGTGACTTGTAGGAATGGCATAAATGCTGTAAAAATAAAAACTATTACTTTTATAATTGATTGCAAGAGGAATTTTGAATGAAGTAAAAAACTTATGTATAATTTAAGCTTTTTAGAAACGTGTTTATGTGTAATCCAAATGTGTATGGTTTGATCTATTCATTCGTACAGCGGAAAAGGCCAACTGAGCAATATAACGGCAATGCCACACGCACAAGAGCTTTATTGCCTAATTTATAATATTAAGATGGTTTTTTCGTCGGTGTGAAATTGTTTTTCACACGGAAAATGAACGATATGTTGCCTTTAATGGGATGTGGGAATGGCTGGCAAATTCTTTATTGATAACAAGAAATTAAATAATATGAAAATACACGTGGGTGTGTGAAAGCGATACCTGTGAAAAATTCTGGGAAAATATATTTAAATTATGATATTTTTAAGCTTTTGGGTGGTATTACATAAGCAAATGCTCGATACACATCAATAAAAAAATACGAATCGCTTTTGGAAGAGAAATTTCGATGAATTGACGTTCTGATACCATTAAATTGAATTATCTCTTTTTTTATGCTTATGAATCAGCTGAATATGTAGATGATTTCAGTGAGCGCATTTTTTATGAGCAATAAAAATACGTAAATGTGCAAACATCTTCAAAATAACTGATTAAAAGTTTTGCAATGTATGTAAATATACGAAAACAAATTATGTTACGAAGTAATATATTATCTATTTTAGATAAGGGTGAATGTGAATTCGTCGCCTATTTCCCTACGTGTGGAAAGTTTTTTTAGAATTTAAAACCTTTGGTTAATGAAATATATTTTCAATTTAATATAATGAATTTTGCTAAACGTTAAAGTTTTACAGTGTAGTATAGAAAGATACATGTTGTTAATAACAGGAAAGTATCTCAAAACACTAAATTGTTTAAGAGTAACAGGCGTGGTGGCTATAATTACATCGGCTATTTTATTTAAATGGATATAAGCAGGCAATGGTCCGTCGATAATGAAGCATGTATATATAGAAGAGATGCCAATAGATTTCAAAGAAGTCCAATAGATTTATTGATTTGGCATTTACTTGGTAGAACTCCATTTATAACAGATTAAAAATAACAAAGTATTCTACAGTTTTTAATAATTTTATTCGTTGATAGCTATTTCGGCTTGCGCCATCGTCAGAACTATGTTTAAACTAATCTTTTGCTCAGCTATATATACTGGCTCTGAAGAGATACACAATGCTTTGTTATAAGTCCAATAGATAAGTAAATTTGGAAAAATTGTGTGATAAAATAAATCATCAAACTGCGAAATTAATTGAAATAGAAAGCCTTTATTAAACACGTGTATAACTTTAAATAAATCTGACAAAATAACACAGTACTTTAAGAATTAATTTACGATTTACCCTGAAATTATATGTGATACTGATTTTAAGCGTTCATAAAATTTTATGTGATATTAACGAATACGGTTTTTATTATATCTAAAGCTGTGTATAAATTTGATCAATCAAATGGCATTAGTGAGAATAACAAGAAAATACTTCTAAATAAAATAGCATTTGTATAAGGGATTAATACCAGACTAATTTATATCAATGACACTTAATTACATGGTAAACGGCGTAGTCTTTTCATCCAGAGCGAGCTGTAGCACCTAGATAAATAATAGATTTCGCATTAAAATTTCCCGCGTAGAATTCCTGTAGCGGTACTTTGTGGTCACATATTCGAAGAATAGAGCGCAAATAATGCTTACAAGGGAGCTTTAAGCTCCTCCTTGTGGCGCCATCTACGAGTACACAAGAGGAACGGCTGCGGTCTCGGGGAATATTACTACAAGTGAACCAGAGCTTCTTGTCGTAAGGCGCGAGTACTAAACAGGAATATAATATAATTTAAAGTCATTCTGTGCGTACAGTTTAACTACTGCGATGATCCGTTGATTGTTACCACACGTTCAACGCGACAAAATTGTTTTTTGTTAAAGCATTTAAATTAGTTCAACCTTTTTTATTCTCATTATTATATTACACAACTATGCACAGTAATAAAACACAGATTAAGTGATAAATAAACAAAACATGTTTTCTTTATCTCGACGTTGTTATACCCATACCGACGACGCAAATAATAATGTTGGTAAAAATGTAAGAAAAATCTATCTCTCTTCGATTGAATATATTCTTTACTAGCTTCGTATGTACGAGTTATTAAGTAGATTTAGAATTCTAAGGCATAATATACAAATTTAACGTTTACTTGCTGCGGTCTAGTTGGTTAGAGCTTGCTCTACTGACCAGGCTGTGTTCGATTCCCGATAAGGTCAATGTAAAATTTAGATATTTCAATTTACCTCGAGTTGATCTCGAGTGACTTACAATAAATTCTTATCGAGCTTTTCTTGTATGATCTTTCAAATTTAAAATATTTGGCGCATTAGCATTAATGCTAAATATTTTTTTTCAATAAAAAAAACACTAACATGAGTTTCTTCAAACGTCTTTTTAATTCAATTTGAATCGTTCAAAATTTGTACACTCTCACGTTTTTTCATTAACGACCCGACATTTTTCTTTTAACATCTCTTAACGAGATCGATACCCGCACAAGGATACGAGAACTGCCGCATATGTTATAATAAACTTCTATATTGTGGGGAACGTTGTAGGGGGTTTAATGTATATTGTAATGTAATATTGCGTATAAACTATTTTAGCAAAATAAAAGTGGTAAATAATATTTAAAAAAATAGTAACATAGAATCCAAATACAAATTCTTAAATGTTAAACTCAACACTTTTTTAAATGGTATTTTTTAATTACGTCTACTTACAATGATGATACATTCAAACGGTTGATTTTCTTACGTCTAGTAATGGCAACATAGTTAATACAATTGAGAAACACCAACTTACAGGATGGGACCGTTTTAACGTTATCAAAGTTGGGGCAGGGATCGCGTGGTAGCGTGGAAAAGGGTTGCAAGAGAGAGAAGAAGATCGAATAATGAGACAAAATGAGCGAATTCACTGCCTAGCGTTTATTACAGAAGAGAAATTCGCCATTAAAGCAAAGATGTAATTGTAACTTTATTATATCAGGAAAGATTATTTTGAATTATTGCTGGAATTATGTCCTGAAACGAAGAAGAGCCCATCATTATTTGTCAACGTAAGAAACATTTTCACTCTATACAACGCCTTGATATATTTTCGACAATCCGAGCCGTGATATAACACATACATTATCTCTCACGATACCCTAACTCAACACCTAATGTGAGGCAATACCATACACTTGTTAGTATGATAGTCTCGGAAAATTAAAATATATATAAGTAAAATATATTTGAGATGAGACGAATACTTCTTGTTTAAAACTTCCCCTACGGTGCCAAAAATACTTCAATAGTGGTACCAATATGTTGCTGGCCTTTTAGGAACCAAGTGAATAACATGTTCTTATACGCCATGTTATAATACGTCCTGGGTTTTTACTTCAAACGATAAATCGATTGAAAAATACTGTCATAACGGGATTTGAGCTTGCGAGCTCCGGCATGAAAGCCAACTACGTTGACCACTGTGCAGTGGACCCGACCATGTTATTTACTAATCCAATAAGCTTTAATATAATAATTTTAATTTTAAAATTTAAAAAAAGTGAAATTATATGATAAAGGGTTTTTGAATTGTCGGAAAATATTATTTTAAAAGCAGAAGTCTATTAAAATTAATATACAAAAATATATTATTAAGGGTTGTGAAAATTTTATAATTTAATAAAAATGACAGTTGAAAAAATTGGATCAATTAATATAAGCTATGTCATTTCATTCAGAAACTCCATAAAATACAATAAATCTGCATATACTTCAAATGACGGCAGCTTTATTTAAGCTCATTTAAAAGTTTAACCATATAATAGACTATAAAAATGGTGTAATTATGTGTCAAGTTATTAACTTCAGTTTAAACTAATCTGGAAAAGAATTTAAGTGAGCGATTCATTATGCATTAAAAATACATTAGAAAAACCAATGATCAATATAAAAGTTGAAATTGCCCCTGATGGACAGTGAATACTAAAATAATCCCTTAGGTATTTAAGAGCCATAACGTCTAAGTTGTTAATAAAAAGCTTCTAGACGCGGTTATGGCGTAAAAGATCTTAATCTCATTTATACAGAAAGCTTTTATTGGTACGCGACAAATTAATGCGAAAATTACTTAAGTAGCACTACTATTTCAGTGTCATATAGCCCTCGTTTATTCGCTGGAAAGCCTCGTGAGATAGTGTCGTTAAGATTGCAATAAACCTCTCCTCTACCTTTGCTTAGAATAAATGAATTCCTACGTTTAATACACGGGTTGAATGAATTCAGACGTGTCTTTGCCCACTGTACCTACAGCATTAAGAAATTCCTTTAGATTACAGATGTTATCTTATTAAAAAAATATTTGATAATTATAAAAAATTAAGGCATTTAATTAATTTTCATACTGCAAGTTTTTTAGTTTTATACAGGGCTGTGGACTCGTGTCAAAACGACGACTCAGACTCCGATTCCAGCTTTAAAATAAAAAAAACGTCTCCGACTGTGAACATATTTTTCAATAATTTAATTTTAACTCATATAAATGTATTCTATCAAATTATCTTTAGTCAGCCAAGTATGCGATGTCAATACTATGAACTATTGTGGATTGAATACACATGATTAAATATATATATTTTAGAATGTTTCAAGTCGCT